>CAWUFW010004649.1:0-1295000 GCA_963921515.1 Calotriton arnoldi | reverse complement strand
CCCATGTCGTTGTCAGATTTCCCAGCAACATCAAAAGCTGCAATAGCGGCATTAGTGTGCCTGAGACAACCCCATGTTGTTGTGGGGCGACTAATGTCGAACTTACAGGAGCAAGGCGTTCAGCTAGAATTTTTGCAAACCATTTTGCATCCGTATTAATCAGAGAAATGGGACAATGTGACCCCAAATCCTCTGCCGATTTATCCTTTTTTAGAAAAACCACAATATTAGTTGTGATCCAAGTTTCAGGGATAGTCGCTCCTGCATAAATAAATTGAATGACCTTAAGAAATTCCCCAAAACGGATTCGGGTTGGGATCCGAAAGAACCCTGGGGCATACATTCATTTCCATATATCCAGCAAAGACTGCAGAGGAGGCTTTTGACCGCGTTGCGTGGGGCTGTATGTGGGCTACTTGTTGTGCCTTCTGCATAGGCAAAGATTCATTGAACTGATTCAGCGCCATATAAGACCCCATCGGCTCGGGCTGCCCTTGTAGGGAGCAAAACAAATCTTTTCCAAATCCACCGCAGTACATGACAGGGGGGCCTGCTCTCCCCCTATTATGCCTTATATATAGAACCCTATTTACAGTCATCCAACCTCTGATCCCTGCTGGTCAACTATTGAAATCGACTGTATATGCAGATGAGGTGGCGTTTTTTCTTCTAACAACAATTGGACAGATCATGCGCAGGACCTCTGACCTCGGCCAGTGACCTGCTCTCACCCCCCGTAGCTCCGGTCTGCCGTCTGCCTGTGCTGTGCCTCTGCCAGGCTGGTAGGGGTTCGAGCCCCCTTTTTCAGCACCTTTTATCGCTGCTTGCACCTCTTTTCTTTTATAGTAATTACTGTGCCCCTCTGTTGTACTGTGCTTTTTGTGCCCCACTGCCCATTTGTGCCGTTTTTGCCCGTCTTTTCCCGCTCGTTTTTCCACGCTCCCCCCTCCCACCGCTGCTGCCCCCACGGCCCCTCCCCTCTGCCGTCCTCGCTCCCACCTCCCAGCTGTGCCTCCCTCCCAACTCCCCCATATAATGCCGGCCGCTGCGCGGCAGCGCCAAAGGCAAGCCCGTCTGCGCCCGTCCGCGACCAGCGCCAGGAACCCTGGATCTCTGCACCGCCAACGCTACGACCCAGCGGCACTCCACGCTCTCAACCCAGGCCACAACAACAACTGCAAACTAGCTTCACCAGCCGACACCCACGGACCCTTCAGCTGTCTCCACTGCAGGCACCCCTTCAGCACCGCCAAGACCATGGACCCAGCACAACCTACCCGCAAGAACACAACCGAACCAAAGACCCTGCAATGCATCCTCCTCAACGTCCGATCCCTCCACAAACACGCCACCGAAATCTGGGACCTCCTCGACAGCACCACCCCGGACGTAGCATTCTTAACCGAAACCTGGACCAACGCCACCTCGCGGCCGGACTTCGCCATCGCCATTCCCCAAGGATACAAGATCTCAAGGAAGGACCGCCCAAACCGCCCGGGAGGAGGAATCGCCATTGTCCACAAATCCACCCTCCACCTGAGCACACTCCCCGACGAGCCCACAGACCTGATGGAACACCTTCACTTCAAGATACTGGCCACCCCTACCTCCACCCTCCGAGGAACCCTCATCTACCGACCCCCTGGACCCCGCGGACCTTTTGCCAACTCCATCACGGACATCATCTCCCCGCATGCCATCGCGTCCACCAACTACACCCTGCTGGGAGACCTCAACTTCCACCTCGACAACCAACTGGACCCCAGCAACGCATCCCTCCTGGACAACCTCCACAACATCGGACTCCGCCATATCATGACCGAACCCACGCACTCAGCAGGACACACCCTCGACCCTCTCTTCACAACAGTAAACTCCATCACATTCAGCCACACCACCGAACTCCCAAGGACTGACCATCAATGCGTCCACTTCACCTTCAGAACACCCACCATCCACAGACACCAGCACCTGCTCCAACGAAGAAACTGGACCAGAATCACCGACGACCAGCTAACCTCCTCACTCTGCAACTCCACCCCAACCATCGCGGAAGACGACGACCCCAACACCGCAGCCCGAACCCTGCACAGATGGATCTCCGACAGCGCCAACACCATAGCCCCCCTCAAGAAAAACAACAACACCCACACCAAGAAAGCCAGATGGTTTACCACTGAACTTTGAGAGTCCAGACGCACTTGCCGCCGCCTCAAAAAGGCCTGGAGGAACACCAAATCCACAGAAGCCCACAACAACTTCAGAGCCGCCACCAACGCCCACCACCAACTCATCCGAGAAACGAGAAAAAAAGCGATTGAAGACAGAATCTCCACTCATGCACACAACAGCACAGAACTCTTCAACATCATCAAGGAGTTCGCCCAACCCACCAGCGAGTCTACCGACATCCCTCCCTCACAAGACCTCTGCGACAAACTCAGCACCTTTTTCCACCACAAAATCAAGAACATCTACGACAACTTCGACGAAGACAACCAACACACTGAACCCTCACCGACCACCCCCGACACCCTGAAGCCAATGATCGACAACTGGATAGCCCTCACCACCGAAAACACTCTGAAGACGATGAAGTCAATCCACTCCGGAGCCCCCACGGACCCCTGCCCCCACCACATCTTCAACAGAGCCGCCGACACCATCGCACCCATGCTCTGCCAGACCATCAACCACTCCCTGGCGCCCGCCTCCTTCCCCGACGACTGGAAACACGCCGAGGTCAACCCCCTCCTGAAGAAACCCTCGGTGGACCCCACCGACCTCAAAAACTACAGACCCATCTCCCTGCTCCCGTTCCCAGCGAAAGTCATCGAGAAACCATCAACAACCAACTCGCCACATTCATCGAAGAGCACAACATCTTCGACTCCTCTCAATCCGGCTTCAGAAAAAACCACAGTACGGAAACCGCCCTCCTCACCGCAACAGACGACATCCGCACCCTACTGGACAAAGGAGAAACAGCAGCCCTCATCCTCCTCGACCTCTCTGCGGCATTCGACACAGTCTCTCACCGCACCCTAATACGCAGACTCCACGACGCAGGGATCGAAGACAAGGCCCTCGACTGGATCCGCTCCTTCCTCTCCCGCAGAACGCAGAGGGTCAGACTCCCCCCTTTCCTCTCGGACCCTACACCTACCACCTGCGGAGTCCCCTAGGGTTCCCCCTCAGCCCGACGCTCCTCAACGTCTACATGGCTCCACTCACCCCCATCGTCAGAACCTACGGACTCAACATTGTGTCATACGCAGACGACACCCAACTCATCCTCTCCCTATCCAACGAACCCAACACCGCCAGACACAACTTTCGAGAAGGCATACAAGCCTTCGCCAAATGGATGAAAAACAGCTGCCTACAACTAAACACCAACAAAACGGAAGTAATCATCATGGGCCCAAACCCCGATGCCTGGAACGACACCTGGTGGCCCCCGGCCCTCGGAAGCCCGCCCACCCCCACGGACCACGCACGCAACCTGGGAATCATCCTGGACTCAGAGCTCAAAATGGACCACCAGATCAACTCTGTCTCATCCTCCTGCTTCCACACCCTCCGCCTCCTATGCAAGACCTTCAAATGGATCCCTCTCGAAGACAGAAAGACCGTCACTCACGCCCTGGTCACCAGCAGACTCGACTACGGCAACGCACTCTACGCCGGGATAAACAAAAACCTCACTCGCAAGCTACAGAACATCCAAAACGCCGCCGCAAGACTGGTCCTCAACCTACCAAGATACTGCCACATCTCCCAGCACCTGCGCACACTCCACTGGCTCCCCATCAAAGCTAGAATCACCTTCAAGATGCTAACCCACGCTCACAAGGCCCTCCACGACACCGGACCAACATACCTGAATAGCCGACTCAAATTTCACGCACCCCAAAGGACCCTACGATCAGCTCAGCTTTCCTACGCCGTGGTCCCCCGCGCCAGAAAGACCAGATCGGGAGGCCGCTCCTTCTCCTTCCTCGCGGCCAGAGCCTGGAACTCCCTTCCGCTCCATCTCAGACATACAACATCGCTCCCCATCTTCGCAAGAAACCTCAAAACCTGGCTCTCCGACAGACCCCCTCCTTGATGGACCGGAACCTGCAACCCCCCTCCCCCAGCGCCTTGAGACCCTTATGGGTGAGTAGTCGCGCTTAACAAACCCCTGATTGATTGATTGATTGATGCGCGAGGCTAACAGATTAGCAAGTTTTCGGTTACAAACTAACAGGTACATGCATCAACCATTTTTGCGAGCGCAAACGGTGCGATTCGCAAAAATCGGCCGTTTGCGCCCGCAAAAATGGCATTTGCGATGCATCAAGGTTCAAGGCACTCGCAATTTGCGAGTCGCAAATAAGGAATGTGTAGGAATCGCTATTTCTATAGCAATTCCTACATGCATAGGCTTTTGCGAGTCCTTAATAATTGCGATTCCTTAATAATCGCAATTAAGGACTCGCAAAATCCTACCTTGATGCATGTGCCTGTTAATTTATCCAAAACCCAGGCTCTCTTGAATTTCAAACCTGATTCTCTTACTCCAGGGGTAACTGCTTTGGTGGTCTATTTAGGTATTAGAGTATGCCCTGAGGTTTTTAATATTATCAAATTCAACTGTGAACCGCCGCTATCTGCAATAGTTTATAAACAAAAATCGTGAAATAAGCTACCACTTACCATTGTGGGACGAGTTAATATCATAAAAATGAATGTCCTCCCTAAATATTGTTATTTGTTTAGGGCGGTCCCATTGAGGGTTCCCGACTCTTGTTTAAGATGCTATGAGAGCACTATTGGAAGTTTCATATGGGGTATAAGGCTGTGAGGAGAGCCATTCGATTCATGAAACTCCTCTATAAGAAAGCAGGGCTCTCACTCCCAGACTTTTAGCTTTATTTCTGGGCTGCTTTTACTGGCCGCCTGCGTGGCTTATTAATCGCAGATGACCCAGATTAATCATTCTTTGGCTATCAGCTCGGTTTGGGGGCTGATGTCACGTTTTTTTCTCTATCAGCTGGGGGACTCCAACTACTACAAATGGGTACACTTTAAAGTGTTAAGGGATACTATTTCCATTCGGAAAGAGATTTGTAAAAATGATTAAATCGCTTTTGTTAATAAGGATATGCCAATATATGACAATCCTGCTTTCCCCTCCATTTTTCAGGATCCAACTTGTAGGGTCTGGGCACGCTGCAGGGTTGTCACAATGAGCCAGCTGTTTGACCTAGGTGGCTTTAGGTCTTTCTCGGGATTGCAAGACTCGTAGAGCTCCCTCGACATTCTTTCTTTAAATACTTGCAAGTTAGGGACTATATCGGGACAGGTTGTGAATATACGCTTGATATTGAAGGCTCAGAGCTCTTGTCGCACTATTTTCAACCTGGTGTGAAACCCACAATTACCCCCAGGTCCCTCCTGTCCTCGTCCCATTCCTTTACTAAGTGGAGATGACCATCTCCGCGACAGAAAAAAAGAACAGGAGCATGCTGGGACACCCAACCCACTCCCTCCCACTGGGAGTACATAAGCGGTACCAGCCCAGCATGCAGCCTGTTCTTTTTTTCTGTCTTCCGACAGAATGGGACGTGTTTGGGCTTACCTGATGGATTCTTCGCTGGACGTCTCGTCGGGGCTGCTGGGCTGTCCTCGCCGTCCTCTTTCTGCATTCTCCTGGCCTGCCGGGCTTGCCAGGAGCCGCGTTGTTGCAGACCGGCCTTTTGCGGCTGGGGCGCAGTTCCTCCCGGTCTCTTCCGGGTTGCAGTGCGCATCTCCCTGTGGCTTGACCGGTCTGGGGGACGCGCTGCTGCGGCTGTTTGGCGGGTCCTGGGGCTCTGCTGGGCGATGCTCCACCGCCCCCTGCCTGGCGTTTGATGTCCTGCCGGCCTCCTCTTCTTCCTGGTGCCCCTGATGCTCGGTTGGGTCGATGCAGGGGCGGGCCTTGCTGTGGCCTCGGAGGCCGTTTTTGGCGGGCTTCTCCACCCGGCGCTGGTTTCCTGGTGCGCGCCTGGGCTGGCTCTTGGGGGACGGTGGGCTTGTGGTGCGCCCTTCCTGCCCCCTTGGTGAGTACCGCGTAGCAGCCCCTTTTTTCTCCTTACTGTTTTGGCCTCCGGCCATACCTACCTGTGTGCACCTGTTCTTGTCAGTGGTTTGGCAGGTTCGGGTCTGGTTCTTGACTGGATGGGAGATCGCCTGGGTATTCCAGGTTCGGTGGGCTTATGAGCTTTCCGTGGGGTTCGCTTGCGGCCCTGGATGGTTTGTCTTCCCCATGCCCTCTTCGGGTGTTTGGGTTGCTGCCTGTATGGCCTTCTGGTTGCTGCCGCGATGTCCACCTGGGCCTCTAGGAGATGCCGGTATTTGGGCCCAGGGCCTCCTGCTTGCGCTGCTTGCGCCCTACGTCATTGCGCTGGGCTCGGCTGGTCTCCCTGTGGCCTTGCCATGTGGGTTCCTTGCTTTCTTTCAGGTGCTGTTGGATCCCATCGTCCTCAGGTCTCTCCCGGTGCTGGTGGATTCCTGTTGGGGCTTCTCTTTGCAGGGGCCTGTTCCTGCGTGCTGGCCCTCTGTGCTTTGCTGGTTGCGTGAGGCGTGGGTCCGATTGCTGTCTCGGTCCTGGGCCCTTGGTGTCTCCAGCCTGGTTCTCTGCCTCCGCTGCCCCCTGCTCCCGGGGTTCTAGCGGCCTTTCGGAGTCTTCGGCAGCCTGCGACGTAGGCTCCCCTGCCTTCGCTGTCCTGTCGTGGGCCGTGGTTTCCCCTGTGACGCTGCCCTTTTTTTGGGGGCTCGGCCTAGGGCGGGTCCTTCGGGGCTTCCTCCTTGGGTGGTGTGTTCCCAGGCCTTCTGGCTTTTCGCTTGCTTGGCGCTTGTTGCTGGTTGGCGTCTGGGCTGGGGGTCGGTCCCCGTGGGACTGCTGTTGGCCTGTCCCCTTGGTGCATGCCACCTGGCGGTTTCTTGCTTGCTGTGCTCTCCTGCTGTGCTGGCCTGCGGCCTTGGCTTCTGTTCCTCCTACTGTCCTCCCTGTGGTTTGGCCGGGTCTGCCCTGGTTCATCCCTGGTGTGGTGTCTGCTTGCTGGGCCGTGGCTCGCTTTGGTGCGGTCTCTCCAGGGGCTTGTTGGCTTCTTCTTGTGGCCTCTTTGCTCTGTCCTCTGGGCCTCCGGCCGTCCTGCCCTATGGGCTTCTGTTCTTCCTGGTCGGCCCTGGTTGATGCCTGGTTTGGGGTCCGCCTGGGTTTGCCTGTTGCTGTGGTCTGTACTAGTCGTCCCTGACTGCTTGTCGGGCGTTTGTGCCCTTGTTCGGGTCCTGGTGCCTTGTGGTTCTTGGGCTTCCTTCGGCTGCCTGCTGCCCTTCAGCCCGTTGGTTCCTGCCCTTTCTGTGGGTTCGGGCCTGGTGCGTGCCTGTCTGGGTGCCTGCCTGCGGTTTCGCTGTTGGGTGCTTCTTGCTTCCTTCCGGGTGCTTCTGCTTGCCCCGTGCTCAGGATGTCTGGTTTCTTCTTGGCCTTCCGTGGTTTTGCTGGGTCCTCCCCCTTGTTTCCGTGGGGGGGGGCTGTTGTACCCTCCCTCTGTCCTGGTGGGCCCTTGGCCTTGTTGGGCTGTTGGCTCCGGGGCTGTGCTGGTTGTGCCCCTGGTGGGTTCTGGCTGGAGTTGGGTTTGCTTCTCGCCTGCTGCCGAGTTGTGTTGCCTGCTGGGGTTTGGTTTCTGGTTGTGGTTTCCTTCTCCCCTCTTGTATTTCCCTTGGTGGCTTGTTGTGCTTTGGGCTTTGCATCTCGCCTGCCGCTCCCTTTGCCTCCTGTGGGGGCTGGGTGTTGTTGGTCTTCCTTGGCCTCTGCCCCCTTGTTCTTCGGGTGCCCGGCTCCTGTGCCCTGCCCTGTCTGCTGTGCCCTTTCCCTGCTTGTGGGTGTTGGGTGTCGCCTCCCCTGGTGTGTGGGCCGCTTGGCTGCTTCCCGCTCCTCTCGTTCCGCTTTGGGGTTACGGTTGGCTTTGCCTCGGTTCTGGGGCTCTGGCTTTTCCCCTTTGGGGGCCTGTCGTTGGGCCTGTGCTCCCGCGTGGGCTGTTTTCGGCCTGTGGTGTCTGTGGCCCTTGCTCTCTTGTTGGCTCTGGGGTGTTCGTTCGCCCCTTGTTTGAGTCTGTTCCCTCACCCACGGTGGGTGGTGCGCCTTTGGCTTCTCCGGGCTCCTCTCCTTTGGTTTCTGGTGCCTGGGTTGTTCCGGTGTGCTGTTGGGGCCTGGGCTCTGCCTCTGTTGGGTTTTCCCTTGCGGTCCCTGTGTTTAGCCTCCCGTTCGCTTGTGCGTGTGGGTCGCTGGTGCACCTCTTGGCTTTGATGTGTCGGGCTTTGTGCTTTGGGGCCCTTGTTGGCTTGGGGTCCTCTTTTGGTCCCTGCTTGGGTCCTTTCCTGGCCGCTCGTTCTCTTGGGCTTTGACGTTCTTTCTGCCTCTTGGTGCCCGGTGGTTCTGGCCCTGGTGTACTCGGTCCTGGGCTGGTCTTCTGTCCTTTCCTGTGTCGCTCCTTTGCAGCTGGCTGTGGCCTTCTGGGTCCTGGTGGCGCCATGTTGGGGGCCTCCTGGCTGGCTGGCCTGCCGGTTTCTCCGGCTGGCTTCTTGGGCGTTTGGGGATCTCCTGCGGGGTTGGGCTGTTGGCCTCCTTGTTGGTCTTTCCTCTTTTGCCCTTCTGCTGCTCCTCTTGGGGTTTGCCTGCGGTGGTTCCGTGGTGTCCTCCCTTCTCCTCCTGGAGGGAGGGTCGGCTCTTGGTTGGTGGTGTTTCCTCCTTTCCAGTTCTGGGGTTTGGTTTCCCCGGTTCCGTGTTCGGCCTCTGTTGTTGTCTTTCTTGGTTGTTCCTGGGTTTTGGCGGGTCTGCTTGGGGTTGTGCTTCTTTGCTCTCCCTGGCCTCCGTTGGGCGGGTTGCTGGGCTTCGTGTCCCAGTGTCTCCTGCTTTGGGGTTGTGCCTCGGGCCTGGCCACTTGGCCGGTTCCTGTGCCCCGGGTTCTTCTCCCGGTGTGGTGGCCTTTTTGTTCCTGCGGCTCTTCTGTGTCCCGGCTGGGCTTGGCCGTTGGTCGTTCCTGCCCTGTGTCCTGGGCCTTCTGTGTGTTTCTGGCCTCCGGGTTCCCTGTTGCTGCTGTTGTCGGCTGGGGAGGGGGGCCTTGCTTGGGTTCCCTGCCCCCTTTTCTTCCTAGCTGTTCCTCTGGGTCGGTGCCTGTTTTCTTGTCCGGTTCTGCCCTCTTTGGTCTTTGCGGCTCGGCTGGTGGCTTCCCCTGGTGTGTTGGGGTGGTCCTGTGGTTGGTCTCGTTCCTTGCTCTCTTGCTTTGGCGTGCCTCTTCGGTTTCGTCTTCCTTCACCTCGCTTTTTGGTGTGGTCCTTTGTGGGTTCCTACGCCTGTGGTTCCCCTTCTTCCCTGTTTTGGGGTGTTGTATTTCTCTTAGGGTATCCATAAACGGGCTTTCCAGTATCATGTCCTTATATAGGCACAATTCGCCCTGCCCTTATATAGGCATAAAATCCCAGCCCTTATTTAAGCATTAAACCATGCACTCCAAATACAAGCATGGTCTCCGACATCCGTCCACCCTAACGTCACAACGAGTTCATGAAGAACAGACCCTTAGGCTGCGGGAGTTTCCCTAGCCCAGGACTATTGATTTCTTCAAGGCCTCATATATTATGCATGAACCATTATTCCTTAGGGGTTCATCCATGACGTCTTTCGCTGTCCAATTCACGTCAATGCTAACATTCCTAAGGTACTCTCAGGTATAAATATACCTTCCCTAGCCCCTGTAAACTAGAGGAGACCTCGACTTCAGAGGAGCCCGTATCCCGGCCTGACGCACTGAGAAGACGCTGCCTTCCCTGCACGCAGAGAGCCCAGCTTCCAGCTTCCAGTGATCTGACTTCCCTTGCGGGGTGTTGGAGTTCGAGTCTGGCAAAGAGATTCCTACCTCTCTCATTCTTCAGGTATGGAGCTGATAAGAACCTAGAGGGACTCTTGGCATACTAGGCATACTAGGCTTAACATACTCTTAGTATACCATAGTAAGCAATACTTCACCTACTTCATACCTCGTCCTACACCTAGGTTAGGTTAGGTACATTGGGGTAGAACTAGCTTAGCAACGCATCGTATGAGTACTCGCATTTTTAGTCTGTGTTATTTATGTAACAGCATATGTACTAAAAGATAATGCTATCGCAGTATTATTTATTTCTACTGCTTACGCTGTACATTATTTATCTCGCATACTGTCTTGTGATCGTAACTGCACATTATACTTACACCAGAAACAAGACTGTTCAATAAATCTTTTATTGAAAACGCCCGTCTATTCTTTCTGTGTAACTCTGAGGAAAACTAAGCATGCACGATTGAGCTGAGTGAAATAGTTATCTATTGTTTCCCGACTCTGGGACACCTTCTGATTGTAAAGGGAAACACAGTGGTCATGTTTTGCGGCTGCCAGAAACTACTCCCTTCTTGTTGTCAAGGAGTTTCTAGTGGCCTCTGAGCTAGCTGGCACAAGTAATTAAGTTTAATATACTCGATAGGGACATACTGACCTTAGTCCTATGTCAAACCTATAGGATATATTATTCCAATGCGCAGAGCCTATTAGGGAAATAGGAGCTACACTACATGGCGCCCAACGGTTTGGTAAGGCGGTAATTCAACGTTAGATACTGAGTAACGAGCACGTTGCTATTTTCTCTCAAGACCCTACCCATATACTCCAAAAGACGTCTGGAGTGGGCAGGGTTTAGTATCCACCAAGGCTACATAGGGAAGTACCCTATATATTAGCTGTTTGGTTTGCTCAACGTTGAAGGATACAGTGTTCCAAAATATTGTGCACCTTATCTTTGTTTCCTTGAAACTTGTTTTACATTTTTCAAAAAACAAAATGAATGAAGACGCCGGAAACGGTGGAGCTGCGGCTGATCCAGCCCAAGCAGTAGTTTTTAACATTACAGGTTTAAATGAAACCAAGGAGGGTGTTATAGACATCCCTCAAAACTTAAGAAGAGCCATCACTCTAAAACTTATAAAACATGGCCTACCGCCAAGAGGAGGTAGAGCAGTTTTCGTGATAGAGGCACATGAATCCTTTCAGACAGAGGTATTCTATTCATGGGTAATACTTCCTGAATGCAATCCAATATCACACACATTTCACTTCTACAAAGAAGATGATCCACCAGAGGAATACATTCCTTTTGAGGATATAGAAATTCCATTAACATACCAGGAGCATCAGCTCTGGTTTAAAGGCGCCCTAAAACATCACAAAAACATTACTAGGCTCGGTCCACTAGGTAGACCAGGAGCAACATGGCCGATTTTAGCCGGCTACACACCTCATCCAGACATTGAAGAAATGTCAGATGAGGAGTTACTTACTCAACTCACAGAGTTAATAAAAATCTACAGACAATTGGTCCTATATGTCATGCGGACTTTTACAGTCCGACCACCATTGACATATCCAAATCCAACTCCCCAACAGGGGAATACACTAAAAATTACACCACAGACTCTATACGCAGTCATGGGTAAAATGCCCACAAAACGTGAGCAAATTCCATTTTGGATAGCTCAAAAAATTACTCAAATCGAAGCAGTATTTCCAAATACTAGCCCGCTTGAGAAACACAGAATCCTAACAATCAGTTTACCAATGGGGATCACACCACAACTGAAAGACTGCACCACTTGGGGTTCAGTCTTTGCTGCCATCTACACTAAAACACATGGCATTCCGTCAATTGCGGTAATACCTGATGTCCTAAAACAAATTCAAAACGAATACGGGGCAGAGCCTGCTCTAAATTTAGGTATGAAATTACTGAAAAATTTCGAGCAGGTCTCAACAATAATATTATCTAATATTAAAGGAGAGGCAGCAGCAGTTGCGATCCGCCAGAAATTGAGGGAATTCGATGTTACAGAACATCAAACTGAGCTACCCAGAATAATAGAACAATCTTATGCAGAATTAGGCAGAGATAGTTTGGGTGGAAGACCAGTGAAGCCGAAACTATCTGAAAGTCCTGAGAATGACTCAATAAAACAAACTCCTACATCTTCTAAAAAGAAGTGGGAATCTACTAAACAAAAATCAAACGAGAAACGTTCTCAATCCCGAGGTAGGTCTCCTCAAAAGGAGCCCTCTGAAAGGAGGTATAACCTCAGGAATAGGGATAATTTGAGAAAACCTGATAGGTATCATGATACTGATACACGTTCCTCTCGTCCCTTTCAGATCTCATCACAGACTTCGGAAAGAAGAGGACGATCAGAACATAAAGAAGAACGCGTGAAATCGAAAGACGACAAGCACGCTCCAAAAAATAAAACAAAACCTCAATTCTCCAAAAAGAAGGTAGCAGGTCTAAAGATTAGACATGCCGAGAATACTGAGAACACAACTCAAGAACGGAGAATGGGCTCAGACCATGCTGGACAGTGCAGCAGAAGTCACAATAGTTCGCCAGAACCTGAGGGAACTTCTGGAGATAATGGACTTGAATGAGTACATTAAAGTAGAAACTGTAGACACCAGGGTTAGTACTCCGCAAAGGTTATTTGAAATAACACTCCGGATGGGAAAGACTATCAAGAGGCTATGACATACTTCTAGCAGAAAAGGACTGGCCACCACAATTTGTCAGGGAGTGCCCACATGGCGAGGACATTATTATGCCTGCCTTCTCCAACCATATTCCAATTCACTTAAAATATACATATGCCAGGAAATGGGCATATGCCAGGAAATGGGCAGTAGCCCAGGCCCCAGCCTAAAAATCATGTAGGATGGGATGAGGATTCACCTCACCATAAAATACATCTGAAACATGAACCAACTGCACAACGGCAGTACCCAATAAAGCAAGAAGCTAAAAAACAGGTCAGGGAGATCTTAGATCAACTTGAATACCAAGGGGTGATTGAAACATGCACCTCCCTCAATGAACAATCCTTTGTTTCCTGTCTCCAAACCAGACAATACATATCGTCTAGTTTTGGACTACAGACACCTAAACACTTGTTCTAAAACTTTTGCAGTGCAAAATGCACATAGCACGGCATTAATGAATAACATTGTGCGTAAAAAATATAAAACCACATTAGACATCTCAAATGGTTTCTTTTGTCAAAACATAGCACCTGAAAGCAGGTACTTAACAGCATTCTCCATAATGGGGACCCAGCGTCACTTTTGTCGACTCCCACAAGGGTTCAAGAACAGCCCAGGTTTATTCTCAGCGAGGGTAACGGAGTTACTACAAATTTATGACAATGAGGCATTGTCCTATGTCGATGACATCTATCTGACAGACGATGACCTGGACAAACACTTGAACAGGGTGAGCACCATTATATTGGGTTTCGCCTCTGAGGGCTACAAGTTCAACTTTAAAAAGTCGCGAATTGCCCATCTCAATGTCCTATTTTTGGGATATGAGCTTTCAAGTGAAGGCAAGAGCTTGGCAGCTAACTTTCTAGAGAAATGTGCGCTGCTCCAACCTCCAAAGACGCAAAAAAACTTACAATCCATCCTGGGTTTCTTAAATTTTGGAAGAACATACATTCTAAACTACGCAGAAAGGGTTAAACCACTCTACGCATTAATCAAACCTGATTTTTCGATCAGAAACTGGACACAAGAACACACAGAAATCTTGCGTTCACTACAAGCTAACATGTTAGCAACAAATCACTTACAAACACGCGTAAGTCAACGCAATTTGGTGATCCGAATAATTTCGGGTCAATGTGGATTCACCTACTTAACTTTCAATGAGGGTGAAAAAATACCAATCGCATACAAATCTCATTTGTACACACAAGCGGAAATGCGCTTCAGTTCAACTGAAAAAATTCTAACAGCAGTTCAAACCGCTGTAGCAAAAGAAAGAGCCTTAGCCCAAGGGAAACGCATTATTGTCGTAACCCCAGTACCTGCTTTAGAAGCGGTTACAAAAGCAAGCATTCCAAATGCTAAAGCATTACATCCAAGATGGATACAATGGGTTAATTCTCTTGCTGCAACAGATGTTGAATATGTTTTTGATCCAGATTTAAAAACACAAGCATTCCTGCAGTATGAACATGAATGTCCCCTGCCTACTGAAATTCTGCCTCTCGATCAGTACGAATTCATAATTTACACTGACGGATCCGCACAACCTGCAATCGGGAGTAAGCAAGCTTACAGTGCAGCATGTGCAATCGTTAAAGGTCGCATGCGAAATGGCATCTTCAGACCTATGGTCACAAAAACGCAGTCTCTAGGAGATTGTACGGCTCAGCGAGCTGAACTACAAGCATTCAAACTGGCACTTGAAACTACAGATCACGAATTCCCCACACTGATAGTGTGCGATTCCTTTTACTGTGTTCAGTCGTATAATGAATATATACAAAACTGGCTTGAAAATGGTTTCAGAGATGCGAAAGGTGGCACAATAAAGCATAAAATGCTTTGGGAACAAGTAGTTCAGTTGAAAAACGAACTACCAAAGGCTCACGTGATCCACACACTGAGTCATCAACGTGATGGCGTTCACGTTGCAGGGAATTCATTGGCTGACGAAGCCGCAAAGGGGGCTGTGCAAACGGCTTCCGTAGCTGCGATCACTCGTTCAAAAACAAAAATAGACGGTGAGATAATGTTGGCTGTCAATGCATCAAGCAAAGGCAGCAGTGCAGCGTTACCAAAAAAGTTTCCACTCAAGTACTCCTATGTCATTGATGCGAACAACGTTCCTTTTGCTCGAATCCCTGGAGTGGGGGATAGGGTATTTCCAAACTTGGAACGTAGAACAGCCTTGATTTATGAAACACATTTGGGGGAAGGTCTGTCACATCAAGGGATCTCTAAAACAATTTTGACATTAAAAGAGATGTACTGGTGGCCTGGAATGAATACAGAAATTCACATATTCATCAACAACTGCTTAGACTGTAAATTACAGCGGGAGAGCCAACAGCAACAATGCAGCAAATGCGGCAACCCAGTGCAGACACCATTGTTAGACAGCATTAGACTATCTATGCACCTGCGTCCTACCAGACAAAGGCATTCTCACAAATACTGAATCTAGGTTCCTATGGTTATGGCCTCAGCGCTCAGCTCACGCTCGAACTGTTATAAAAGATTTGCGAGTCTTTATCGGCATATACGCAATAGGCACGCTACATTCTGACCAGGGTCCTGCGTTTAGCTCTCGGGCTTACAAAGACGCCATGGCCAGTCTGGGCGTTGCATTGTGGTACTCCTCTCCATTCCATCCTGAGGGAAATTCGGTTGTGGAAAGAAAAAACCGGGACATAAAGCAGTCTATAACAGCTAGAGTATTAGGGTCGGGTGATGGGTGGGTCAAACACCTTAGTGGGGTACAGCGCTCATTGAACAATCTGCCAAGAAGTTCTCTAGGGGGGGTCACTCCATATGAGATCCTATTTGGGACAAGAATGTGGGTACCAGATCTTGAACACGTAGGCACAGTGGTGGAAAATAAACCCTTTGATATCAAAGATCGTTTGGCTGTTTTACAGGACTTAAACAAGTTAAGAACGAAACAAAGCAACCTATTCCTACAGTCAACCACCACTGGGGATCAACCGGTTGTCCCAGCAAGGCCTGTCTGGATTCCAAAAGTTGGGGATCTAGTCAGAGAAAAAATTGCGGTCAAGAAGGAATTTGGACCTTCTTACAGACAACCAGTACCTGTCCTAGCAGTTCAAGGAACAAGAACAGTACTTCTGCCGCCCCTTGCTGGAAGAAAGGAGAAAAGATTTGTGTCCATCGACCTGATCAAACCACAGTATGTGGCCAATACTAAACAGTAGGCCTCGTGGACTCCGACCTAGTAGCAGACACACTCCTCTCGCTACTATCCAAGAGGTTCAGACTGAAAGACTCATAACTATCGAGAATTCAGCTGTAACAGATGAAGGACTAAGCAACAACGCTATGGAAATCATCCCTCTTGAAGAACAAGTAACAGTTCGTCCAAATACACCTGTCTACACCAACGTAACAAGTGATGAACTGGTTCCAGTGATTTCTACAAATCCTGATGCAATTCCAACAATTGATAGAACTGCTTCTGGCTATTTCATTAACTTTGATACGTTCTCAGAAGATCCGAGTGAACCTGAAACGACGCCAGCATCATTCAAATTCAAGCAGCAAATACAAGACTTTCTTCACTCTCTGAAAAAGACTTATTTGGTTTCTCCATGGATTGAACTCTGGATTACATCTGGACTTTTTGTTTTCCTGGTCTGGCTAGCTTTGGTAACAACTGTGAGCATGCTTATAAGTGGCAGATACATCCATGTGAACACTGAAGGAAAAGACGTAAACGTACTTTTGAAACCTCATAAATCTTCCCATCGTGAAGCAAGAGACTTATCATCAGTGAACATCACAGCCGTTCCTATACAGGATGGTATAGTGTGGGACAAAACAGATTATGATATCTTCGGCCCGAATGAACAATTGAACATTCCACATTTGTTTAGAATTTCGCTAAGTGATCTAATTACGTCCAGTACCTATTCAGATGATTGGGACTTTGAGTCTGTAAACGACATAATGTTTGACCTAGAAAAATCTCCTGCATTTTCTAAACATGAATATTTAGAGGGTTCATCAGACTATGAACAAATGTATTGTTTTAATCACTATGGTCATCATTATTTGCATAAATCTGCATATCCAAGAAATGTGTTTATGTTTAACCAATGGGAACTTTGTCCTACACCACCTAAAGGTAGTTCAAAAACATTTGCTAATAAGTTTCCATATTTTTCAGGATACAATACATCTGAACCAGAAATGTTTTACTATAAAAATGTAAACTAGACAGGGCTGAAAATTATGTTGACAAATACAAAACAGATTTATTCTGCATTTTTTAATGCCCAACTGTCTAGACAGGGTTTCGACTTTTGGAAAGACACAATAGACACAAAAACATTGTGGGGTACTAAAGATTGGCAAGTGCAGGGGATAGAAGCTTTATTTAGAGCCTGCATCATCCCTGAACAAATAATGTTTTTGAATGAAACTATCCAACAAACATCTTGTCTTGGATTAGCCAAGATAAAAGAGATGAACACACCTTCTGTACCAACACCTGCCAGTGAAAATAATACAAAGGCAGTGGTGACAGTTGACAATATACTACAACTCAACAGATCTAATCCTACTTGGAAAAAATGGTTGATCTGGCCCACAGACACGAATAACTGTCAGGAAAGATTCCTGTATAAAACTCAGGGCTTTACTATTCATAGGCCAGACCCAAGATACGTCCAAAGACAACATCCGGGGGTAGTAACAACATACAGTGTAGGTAAATTATGCCTCGATTGGCTGCATAAGTCTACACTACAGGATGTGAAAAAACACTTAACCTTACTTAAAAAGGACGCAGACCTTAGGGGATTCTTGCTTGGACTAAGAAAACCGCGTCAAAAACGTTTCATATATGCCGGCATTTATGCTGCTTATAATGAAGCTTGGAAGGTATCACAGATAGAGGCCGCAGAACGAATACATGAACTTGATCGTATTAATTTAGAGAAATCACTCTCTGTGGTCGACAATGGGTTAACAAAATTTGGCGATGTTACAACAAGGCCAATCTCAATTACGTTCTATTATGTTATTAAGCTGGACGCTGCAATCATTGTGAGCGGGCTATGTGCCTTGGCGTTTCATCAACACAACGGCTCTGTTTGCAGATTACAATCTAACTGATAAACAGATCGAATTGGCACAAAGAGGAGCAAGGTATACAGTGCTGAGCATTGAAAAACTGGAAAAGTTACCATTCACAGTGGCAGAAAAACCAGCTACAGAATGGCTTATTCATGGCAAAATCACACTACCTGTGACTACTTTTCAGTTTCAGTATTGCCTCAGACAAATGCAAGCAGGCAAATTAGGAAAGGTTGGGTAAGGAATACATTAAGACATCTTGGGCTTTACCGTATACATATAGATGTTGGAGCGGGGATCGTGAAGTGTTTTTGAGCGGTAAAAACTGTAAACGTGCACTAAGCGGTTCACTTATATGTCAGGACATTTCCTTGCACGGGGCTTGTAATGGTTCTGTGGCAAATTTGTCTTGCCATCAGCAGGGTACACCAGCTGCTGTGATTAATCCAACGTTTGGACAACTTTCTAATGGGAGTTACCGAATGTTGAATGATCAGAGTTGCTGTGGCATGCTGCCAGGCATCCCATATCTAGTAACGGTCAACTCCAGGGTCACTTGCTGTATGCAAGTATTGTTTGCCCCAATAGACACAGTCAGGGAGTCGCCTCTATGGCCTTCGCTGAACGTCTCTTTTATAAGATTTGATACTTTAAGCAGAATGAAAGCCATGCTTTTACAACAAACAGTGCCTTTGACCTCGGCCAAAGAAACCTATGATCTGCAAATTGCAAGGACTTCGGCTGAGATACAGACTTTAATACGTACAAACTGCCCTATACATTTCGTGGAAATGATATCACGTATCTTTAACATGTCTGATACAACCGGAATTGTACATGTATTTAAGAGCATCTGCTCAGGTCTGTTAGCACCTTTCCAGGCAATACTCGGAATCATCCCGAACTTTGCACATTCGGTGTTTGGTGGCATACCATTAATTCTAGCACTTGTTGCTGGAATTCTATTTCTCTTCCTGCTATTGCGCTATGGCCAGCCAATTCGCCGACATCACTCCGAGCGACATGGAGAAAGCTCTCCTTGAACGAAAGTGCCGTGAGCAAATAGTACAGCTTTTGGGCATAAATCGTCTACAGGACCTTAATACCACGTGGTTCCTGTCATTTAGACCAATCTGGCAAGATTGCATCTTACCTGTTCTACGATGCCTGCTATGCGGTGTAGAATGCGTGTTGGACACCTGTCTAACATTTCCATCGGATGCGCCAACGGACGTCGATACTCTGCTGGACCAGATAACGGCCCATGCTATGTGTTGTCCCCAGAGGCTTCCTATCCTGATGACAGCATTCATTGAGATCTCACAGACGCTTCCGGCTGCTGCTGAGGTACGAGAAAGAACTACAGGCACACAGGTAACAACGGACGCGAACATTGCTGCGGCGACAATTGCTGAAAGCAATGCTTCACATCTCTGTGCGATTAACCTGCTTCACGAGGTGTTCCAACTCACACCAACTACAGTGGATAATGTTTTGTCTATAGAAATAGATGATCTCATGTTTACACCAGACCCATAAACTGACTCTGATTCAGCATACAGTGTTCCAGAAATACAGTAACAATTTGGCCTTCATTCTACAAAAACTTGGAACTCTACCAAAATTGAACTTTTTCCCATTTTTTCAAAACGAAAAATGGCACTTCAATCTGCTTAAAGTAGAACTAGCCTTATAGTACAGACTTGGCGGTCCTTCCACAGACATTTAGTCATCTTATGTGTCTAACAGTTAATTAATTTTCATGACATAAAATGACTTTTGATTTTTAAGAAACTTATCGATCATTTTTGTCACATGTAAATATTACTGCTTATTTCATTCCAATTGCATTTATTTTCGAACTTTATGCCTGTAATGAAAAGCAATGCTTCAAATGTACAGTACCTTTTGCATTCTAATAGTTTTTTTTTAAAAATGCCTTTTTTAAGAACAATTTTAGAAATATGCGGTACTCCATTTTAATGTTTAGCATTTTAAATGTTTAGCATTTTATTATTATCGTACACACGAAAGAGGAGTGGGTGTTGTATTCCTCTTAGGGTATCCATAAACGGGCTTTTTCAGTATCATGTCCTTATATAGGCACAATTCGCCCTGCCCTTATATAGGCATAAAATCCCAGCCCTTATTTAGGCATTAAACCGTGCACTCCAAATACAGGCATGGTCTCCGACATCCGTCCACCCTAACATCACAACGAGTTCATGAAGAACAGACCTTTAGGCTGCGGGAGTTTCCCTAGCCCAGGACTATTGATTTCTTCAAGGCCTCATATATTATGCATGAACCATTATTCCTTAGGGGTTCATCCATGACGTCTTTCGCTGTCCAATTCACGTCAATGCTAACATTCCTAAGGTACTCTCAGGTATAAATATACCTTCCCTAGCCCCTGTAAACTAGAGGAGACCTCGACTTCAGAGGAGCCCGTAACCCGGCCTGACGCACTGAGAAGACGCTGCCTTCCCTGCACGCAGAGAGCCCAGCTTCCAGCTTCCAGTGATCTGACTTCCCTTGCGGGGTGTTGGAGTTCGAGTCTGGCAAAGAGATTCCTACCTCTCTCATTCTTCAGGTATGGAGCTGATAAGAACCTAGAGGGACTCTTGGCATACTAGGCATACTGAGCTTAAACATACTCTTAGTATACCATAGTAAGGAATACTTCACCTACTTCATACCTCTCCCTATACCTAGGTTAGGTTAGGTACATTGGGGTAGAACTAGCTTAGAAACGCATCGTATGAGTACTCGCATTTTTAGTCTGTGTTATTTATGTAACAGCATCTGTACTAAAAGATAATGCTATCGCAGTATTATTTATTTCTACTGCTCACCCTGTACATTATTTATCTCGCATACTGTCTTGTGATCGTAACAGCACATTTTACTTACACCAGAAACAAGACTGTTCAATAAATCTTTTATTGAAAACGCCCGTCTATTCTTTCTGTGTAACTCTGAGGAGAACTAAGCATGCACGATTGAGCTGAGTGAAATAGTTATCTATTGTTTCCACGACTCTGGGACACCTTCTGATTGTAAAGGGAAACACAGTGGTCATGTTTTGCGGCTGCCAGAAACTACTCCCTTCTTGTTGTCAAGGAGTTTCTAGTGGCCTCTGAGCTAGCTGGCACAAGTAATTAAGTTTAATATACTCAATAGGGACATACTGACCTTAGTCCTATGTCAAACCTATAGGATATATTATTCCAATGCGCAGAGCCTATTAGGGAAATAGGAGCTACACTACAGGGGGGGGTTCTCTCTGTCTTGCCTCTGCTGTGTTCCTTCCTGGGCCTTCGGCCCTGCCACCCTGTGCGGCCTGTTCTCCTCTGCTCTTGGCCGTTGAGCTCAGTTGGCCTGTTTTGTCCCTGGTTGGGTGGCTGCATGGTGGTGCCTGGGGCCGTGGGCTTCGCCCTTGGGGGTTTCTCCCTGGTCGGTGGCCCTTTCTGGCTCTGTTGCTACGTTGGGGCGCTTCCGCTTCTCCTGGCCTTCCTTTGGTCGGGTTCGGGGGGTGGGGCTTTGTTTTGGGCCCCTGGTTGTTCCCTTGGGGCTTGGCTCTGCGTGTGGGGCCCCCTTCTGGCTTGCCTGGGGGTTCTTGTGCTTTTTTCTGGTCTTCCCCTGCTGGTTTTGGGGTCTCGGCTCTGTCCGCTTGGTTGGGGGCGTGTTTGGTTGTGTGCTCCTGCCTGCGTTTTCTCCTTTCTTGTGGGCTCCTTTTGCTCCTGTGGGGTGTCGTTTTTTGGTCTGGTGCCCCTGGTGTTGGTGGGGGTCCGGAAGGCCGGGTTCTCTGCTTTGGTATTCTCCACTTAGTAAAGGAATGGGACGAGGACAGGAGGGACCTGGGGGTAATGTCCTATTACTTACCGGTAATCTTCATTACTCCTGGTCCCGTTGTCCTCGTCCCATTCCTTACGCCCCTCTCTCCCTCCCTCCCTGGCGGCCGGCCTTCCGGTTGTTGGCTTGGTATTTTCAGGCTGCATGCTGGGCTGGTACCGCTTATGTACTCCCAGTTCGAGGGAGTGGGTTGGGTGTCCCAGCATGCTCCTGTTCTTTTTTTCTGTCGCGGAGATGTCCATCTCCACTTAGTAAAGGAATGGGAGGAGGACAACGGGACCAGGAGTAATGAAGATTACCGGTAAGTAATAGGACATTAGTTCGACCTATCAAGGGTCTCACATTTTGTTGCAGAGGAAACATCACTATTAGCTGCTAAGTGGAGTAGGCTCCTCTGATCCGAAGTCTCGTCTCAGAGATCCAGATGTCCGCTCTGTACACTCTGTTAATCTAAAGCTACGAGAGCTGCGTACTATGTGCCTTCTATACTATACCCCGGATATAATATCTAGAAGGGAAGCGAATGCTTCCACTGATAAAACAAGATGTCGCAAGTGTAATCTCTTATATTGCACATATGTTCGCACTCTGCCCCTGCTTACAAACATTTTGGGAGGGGGTGATGAAAGTTATGTCCTCAAGTGTGGGACATTCAGTCCTGTTATCTGCTGAAGAGAGGATGATGGGGTCCAATATGAGCAGGAGGGGGGCACTCAGAGATTAATAACAATGATGCTGGTGTGTGCCCGGCTCTGGGTCTCTGTGAACCCCCCAAGGATATGGAATGGTGCGTCCGTCTCCACCACATTTATGACTCGGAGCTCGCTCTGGCCAGAGGTTGAGCCCCTCTTCCTTGTTAAGGCTCGAGAGGATCTGGAATAACTTATGTTGGGATCTCACCGACGTCCATTGTGGTTAATTATATATGATACTGACCTGCACTCACCATACATCTATCTTTCTAGGCTTTGGTATTCTTATGGTGTTCATGTCATTTATTTGCTTTTTTTCTGTTGTTCTTTATTTCTACTGCCGTGATTTGCTGTTTATACTTTGTATACAGCGATTACTTATATCTGTGACTAACTCTGACTTGGAAAAAAATAAAATATATCTAAAAAAAAGAAACACTATGACGGGCACAAAACATGAAACAAATGTTGGGGGGGGGTTCCTAAAGTGACTCAGGAAGTGTTTGAGGCCATAATATTTGAAGTGTGAGGAAACCAAACTGCACCCACCACAGTCCACTGTGTGAGGAGTGATGCAACCTTTGTGGATAGGGCCTGTGTAGGAATGCCAAGTCATCATTATGTAACGGTTGTCATCTTGAAGGACTGAGGGATCCGGATAAAATACATTTACCAATGTTTATATCGAGGTTCTTTCTTTTTGAGAAAATGGATATGTTCTTCCAGATTCTATTCATGTAGACTCAGCGGTGCCGAGTTTAGTAGGAAGATCCTCTGTGGCTGATGAGGCGCTCGAGACAGTGTATTCAGGGGCTCATTTGGCCTTATGAAGTGGGGTCATTAGTGCCTGTGGGGTCTATAGTGCCTGTGGGGTCTATAGTGCCTGTGGGGTCTATAGTGCCTGTGGGGTCTATAATGCCTGTGGGGTCCATAGTGCCTGTGGGGTCTATAGTGCCTGTGGGGTCTATAGTGCCTGTGGGGTCCATAGTGCCTGTGGGGTCCATAGTGCCTGTGGGGTCTATAGTGTCTGTGGGGTCCATAGTGCCTGTGGGGTCTATAGTGCCTGTGGGGTCTATAGTGCCTGTGGGGTCTATAGTGCCTGTGGGGTCCATAGTGCCTGTGGGGTCTATAGTGCCTGTGGGGTCCATAGTGCCTGTGGGGTCTATAGTGCCTGTGGGGTCTACAGTGCCTGTGGGGTCTATAGTGCCTGTGGGGTCCATAGTGCCTGTGGGGTCTATAGTGCCTGTGGGGTCTATAGTGCCTGTGGGGTCTATAGTGCCTGTACTTCCCAATCTTTACTGACCGACTTTAAGGCAACTTTAAAGCAATTCAGGAGCACCTGCATGTCTCTGATTTATTAGAGGAAGCTGAGAGGCAGATTGAACTGTTATCAGATATTTCTTTTGACACTATCAGGGCTTCTACTCTGGCCTGTGGTGCTTCAGTGGTGGCTTGTCATACTTTATTTTAATAAAACATGGAATGCAGATGCAGCACAGAAAGCCACAGCAACACAGATGCCATTTGAAGGAAATATATTGCTCCAGGCTCGCCCTGACTCCCCTGTGTGTGGTGAGTCTCCTGGGCCTTGCTGGTCTGAATCGTACACTCCCCTGACCTTCAGCGTGGGTTGCCGTTGCCAAGGCTTGTTGGTGCTCCCGCCGGGCACCGACCCCTCAGCACTCAACATCCTTGGTGGGAGAGCTCGTATCCGGCTCCTGGTTGTCCTCGATTTCTCCTGGTCCCCGCAGCTGCAGAGTCAAGGACTCCATCAACCAACCTGAAGCACCCGACATCAGTGGGCATTCGTCTTCCGAGCCCCTGGTCACTCCTGTGTGACCCAGACTCTGTCCCCTCTGCTTTCAGGTAATCTTCAACAAGAATCCACCTTTGGATTCCAGCGGACACTTTTCTCCCTTCCAGCAGCGGCTCTTCTTCAAAGTCCTCCATTGGGTTCGACTGCGGTTTCCAACACCACTTCAGACCTATGCATCCGGCATCCCTGGGATAGGTAACTTGGGTACCTTGGTATCCACGGGTGGGGTGGGGTGGCTCTCCAACCTTCTGTCTTCCACGGGGTATCTTCAAAGTCCACTGGGAAGGGTCCTTAAACTCTAAAACTTCAACCTCGACTTTCCCATAGAGTTGTACAGAGCACTCGGTCGTGTTCCCACACTGCACCTGTCCTCCGTGGGATCCCTATCTACTCACCATGGGTGGTTCCTTGGGGTCCCAACAATTCTAGGTCCTCTAGATACTGTCATGACTCGAGTCGTGGTTCTTATCCCACTATTTTAGTATATGGTTTGGTCCCTCCCTGGGGCCCCCTGTGTATTAGTGCTATTTACTGTAATTTCTGTGCTTAAGTATTGTGTGCTTTGTGATTATCTCCGTGTAGGAGATACTGGGTCGTACTAGATAGTGTTATATTAATAAATACATATTTTTATAACTACTGTGTGGTTCTCCTTTCATTTAACCAATACTATATGGTTGCATTCTGGTAAAACAAGCTGCTTAACATTCCTTCAAGACTAAGCCTGAAGACTGCTCTCCACAGCTACCACTTGGATAGCTTTCTAAGGTTGTCTAATACCTCTTAAATCACCATAAGGGTTGTCTGGACTGGTGCAAGGTGCCCACTTACATAAGTGGACACCATATACCAGACCAACTTCTCACAATAGTTATTAATTACTGTTAATTATTTGATATTTATTTTGGGTAATTGTTTATTTTTGTGTGTGTTGTTTTACTTTTAAAGGGGTAAAGGGTGGGTATTAAATACATTTAAATGATTTAATTATTAGTTGTTAATAGTATTAGTTTTTAATTTAAATATAAGTTTAAATTGTGTTTTATTATTTTATAGTTTAATTTAGGTGTGTGTTGTGGATATTATAGTGTTAAAGTGTGTGTAGTTAATTAATGTTTATTCGTTTTTTAATTAATAATATTTTCTTAATTGATTATTAATTATGTTAATTACGGAAATAAATGTAATTAAAATTGTTGAAGTGTTTTGTTATTGGTGTGGTGTTATAGGGCAGGAAATAAAATAAATACATTTGTGTTTTAATAAATTTTTTGTTTGAATTTTTTTCTAGTTTAAAAGAATTATTTTTTATAACTGTACTTATTATTTTATTGTATATAATATTTGTAGGTTTTTGTTATATATAATTAATATGATAATATGTGTTCTTTTTATATGTTTAATATATTTTATTTTTTATATTTTTTAAATACAATCATTTTTTTATGATTTTTTAATTTGTTTTATATTTTGTATTTTTCTAACTGTTTGAGTGTGAATAGTAATTTTTATTTCTCCGCTATCCAAAACTTTCCTTAATGTTGCTCTCACTGGAGTGTGAATAGTAATTTTTACCTCTCTGCTATCCAGCACTTTCCCTACTGTTGCGTTCACTGGAGTGGGAATATTAATTTTTACCCCTTCGCTATCCAGCATTTTCCCTACTGTTGCACTCACTTGAGTGGGAATAGTAATTTTTACCCCTCCGCTATCCAACACTTTCCCTACTGTTGCACTCACTTGAGTGGGAATAGTAATTTTTACCCTTCGCTATCCAGCATTTTCCCTACTGTTGCACTCACTTGAGTGGGAATTAAAGTTTTTCCCCATCCGCTATCCAACACTTTCCTTTCTGTTGCACTCTTTGGAGTGGGAATAGTAATTTTTGCCCCTCCGCTATCCAACACTTTCCCTACTGTTGCTCTC
The DNA here is from genome assembly GCA_963921515.1 of Calotriton arnoldi. Lineage (NCBI taxonomy): Eukaryota > Metazoa > Chordata > Amphibia > Caudata > Salamandridae > Calotriton > Calotriton arnoldi. Next base: position 1,268,976 of record CAWUFW010004649.1, on the reverse strand, counting down.
ACTGGAGTGGGAATAGTAATTTTTACCCCTCCGATATCTAACACTTTCCCTACTGCTGCACTCACTGGAGTGGGAATAGTAATTTTACCTCTCCGCTATCCAATACTTATCCTACTGTTGCACTCATTGGAGTTGGAATAGTAAATTTAATTCCTCCGCTATCCAACACTTACCCTACTTTTGCACTCACTGGAGTGGGAATAATTATTTTTACCCCTTTGCTATCCAACACTTTCCCTACTGTTACACTGATTGTATTGTGAAATTTAAGTTTAAATATTTTTCTAATAGTTTAATGTTTTAGTTTATTATAGATTTTTGTTTTTTTATATTTTAAATCCTTAATATATATTTTTATTTTTTATATTATTTTAAACTTTTAAAATAAATTAAAAATAATAGTTCATTAATTGCTTTAAAGTAAACATATATATATGTATAAATTATTATGTTTGTTTGTTTATTTTTTTATTACGTTTATTTGTTATATTTTAATAAAATGTATATTACATTTATTTCATTTTGTTAATATTATATTTAATGTTTAATGTATTTAATATATATTATTTTATTTTATATTTATATAAAAGTAGATATTTTTTACATCTATATTTTTTACATTGATATTTTTGAGACAATATTTTTGTACTTAAATGTTTGAGTATAGGAGTCGATATTTTTGTTGTCTATATTTTTTATTCAATATTTTTAACATCAATATTTTTTACATCGATGTTGTGTCAGTGAACCCAAGGAAAACAAAGGTGACCCTCAAATGGACCAACAGGCCAGAGGCACAGGAGTTGCCAGAAGACCTCTAGCAGCCCACCAATAGGAGCAGGCCACGGTGCCCACGAGGCGGTGTGGCTGAAGATCTTGGTGAAAGAAGTTGCTGGAGGTTGGGGCTACTTGGAGCCCAATGCACTTGTCGCACAGTTGCCAACAAGCATTTGCACTTGCACAAGTATGCAGTGCACAGGGGTTCGGTTAATGCGGCCCCCACAAGGGATTCTGACCACAAACTTGGTGAGAGGACAGCTCAGACCTCGAGGAACATAGAAAACCACCACCTGTGTTGTTGAACCCTTCGGAGTCCGCAGGAGCTTGGGATCAGCAGACCGGTCAGCAGTGTTGAGGTGCCTGCGAATGCAGGGAAGTGACTCCTTCACTTCAAGTGAGATTCCTTCAAGTGTCTTGGATGCTCTACAGATCCTGCACGGATCCTGTATGGTGCACAGGCACAGACGATGCAGCAGACTGGAAGGGAGACGAAGTCAGGCCCACAATGAAGTCCAGAGTGCCCAGACAGTAGAAGTGCAGTGGTGTCTGTTCTGAATCTTATCCCACGACGAATCTAGGGATCTACACCCAGGTAAGCCCTTAAGTACCCTAGGGAAAGGGTTGGAAAGATTCAGGGGACCCTCCCAGGGGAAGGTCTGGACAGGGGGGACGTTACTCCCATGTCTTTTGTCCAGTTTCGCACCAGAGCGGGAGCCAACAGCTCCCAGAACTGGTTTCAACTGGACTATGCACAGGGACAAAAAATGTGCCCCTCATGCAGACTTTCAGGCGCTGGTAAGCGCACCCACTCGGTCCCAATACACCAAATCCTGTCTGGGAGGTGGTCACACCTCCCTGTGACAGGATGCCTATTGTTCCACCTTCCTCTGCTCGAGCTTGGCTCAGCAGCAGGAGGGCAGAAATGTGTCTCTGGTCGACAGCACAAAATGGTTGCTAGAAGGTTGGCACCGGGAAAACTGAGAGTCTAACGGAGGGCTCTTCCAGTCCTTGGAATCATACCTCCCACACCGTTTATGGTGTGGGGGTATGATTCCAACATGTTTGATACCAAACATGATAGAATTCGTTGCAGCCGTTTTCAAGATAGTCATCGCGTAATTACGCGATGCCCCTCTATATAGTATATGGCTGCTTCACTGACAACCTGGGAGAATGGACTCCATAGGCTGCAGGGGTGTCCTGCTAATGCAGGGGCACCCTCTCACTTAGAACTAAGCACCCTGCCTTCAGAATTGTTAAGGCCTGCTATAGGGGTGACTTAAAGGTTTTAAGTGCAGTGTCCCTTAGATATAGTAAACCTATATCTTAAGTAAGTGGTGCATGCACCAACTTACACAGGCTGCAATGGCAGGCCTGTAGTTCTATAATGAATGGTCTCTCATTGGTGGCATAATACATGGTTCAGCCCATGGGAGACCTCTGGGGGTACCTATGCCCTGGGTACATGGGTACCATATACTAGGGACTGACAAGTGTACTCCAGTATCCAATCTGGGATGTACCTAAGTACTGAAAACAACAGTTTAGGGAGAAAGCAGATAGACTGGGGTCCTGATTAGCAGAATCCCAGTCCGACTAGTCAAAAACAGCATTGCATCAAGCAAAAAGTGGGGGTAACCATAAGAAGCAGATCCTACTTTCCTACACAACCCCCCCTGCCCCCCAAACTCAAGGAGATGAGACTAACCTTGCCCAGTTGAGTCTTCATTTTCTAAGTGGAAATATCTGGAGAGTCCATCTGCATTAGCATGGTTACATCCAGGTCTATGTTCCACTGTATAGTCAATCCCCTGTAGGGAAATGGACCACCTCAAAAGTTTGGGGTTTTCACCCTTCATCTGTTTATGCCATAAGAGGGGCTTATGGTCTCTCTGAACAAAGAAGTAAGTGCCAAACAAGTATGGCCTCAACTTCTTCAGGGCCCAGACCACAGCAAAGGTCTCCCTCTTTATAGCTGACAAACGTTTCTCTCTGGGGGTCAACCTTCTGCTAATAAAAGCTACTGGTTGATCCTGGCCCTCTGCATTTAGTTGTGACAACAAAGACCCTATCCCCAACTCAGATGCATCTGTTTGGACAATGAACTTCTTGGAGTAATCAGGACTCTGCAGAATGGGATTAGTGCACATGGTCTGCTTGAGGTCATCAAATGCCTTCTGACAGCTAACTGTCCACTGAACTTTCTTAGGCATTTTCTTAGATGTCAAGTCATTCAAAGGATTAACTATGGACCAATAATCTTTGACAAATCTTCTGTAGTACCCAGTCAGGCCCAAGAAAGCTCTGACCTGAGTCTGGGTAGTTGGAGCAACCCAGTCCATGATGGTCTGGATTTTGCTCTGCAATGGTTGAACCTGGCCTCCACCCATAAGGTGGCCCAGGTATACAACCTGACTCTGCCCTATCTGGCACTTAGTAGCCTTGATAGTGAGGCCTTCTCTATGCAGGGCCTCCAAAACATTCTTTTGGTGGACCAGGTGATCCTCCCAGGTGGAGCTAAAGACAGCAATATCATCTAGATAAGCTGCACTATAGGCTTCCAGGCCTGTGAGAACTTTATTCACCAACCTTTGGAATGTGGCAGGTGCATTCTTCAAGCCAAAGGGCATCACCACAAATTGGTAGTGCCCACTAGGGGTTGAAAATGCTGTTTTTGGTTTAGCACCCTCAGCTAGTCTGATCTGCCAATAGCCAGCTGTCAGGTCAAATGTGCTTAGATACTTGGCTGAGGCCAAAGTATCAATAAGCTCATCTGCCCTTGGAATTGGATGAGCATCAGTCCTAGTGACTGCATTAAGCCCCCTGTAGTCAACACAAAACCTCATTTCTCTCTTTCCACCCTAGTTGTGAGGTTTTATTACCAAGGCCACTGGACTAGCACAAGGGCTATCTGAGGGCTCAATTTCTCCCAATTCAAGCATCTTTTGGACCTCAGTCCTGATGCAATCTCTGACATGGTCAGGCTGCCTGTAAATCTTATTTTTAACAGATAAGCTCTCACCTGTGTCACTTCAAGGGTACACCAGGTGGTTTGACCGGGTGTCAAAGAAAACATATGTCTGTACTGATTGAGGACCTTCCTGCAATCAATCTGCTGTTGGTCTGTGAGGCTGCCTGCCAAGGCTACTCCATCAACTGATCCATCATCAGGGTTTTGTGAGAGGAGATCAGGGAGAGGGTCACTCTCTTCCTCCTGTCCCTCTGAACGAAGTGGCCCGATTCAGGTCACTCGGGTCACCAATGACCATCTCTCAGCCTTCCACTAAAATGAAGAGTCGGTCAGACAGTAGAGATACAAACCAATAATAGTTTATTCAGAGTACACTCAGAGCGGAGCCCAATCGCTTAGGAGTGCTGCAGAGGGACTGACATCAGCAAGCATAAAGATACATTATGTACATTTCAGAATCAATTAAAACACGCCCACCATGGAATATTCCAGAGCGATGCAGCTGGACAGTAAATTACGAAGGAGCAGGTTTCGATTCTGAGGCCGGGCACACATTATCTACTATTCAAGGTCACTCTGCCTGTGCCCGCCACTAGACAAGTGGGAGAAGGCTTACATCTAAAGGAAAGGTATGCGCTAATAAGAACAGTGCATTCATTAGTGTGGCAGAACTCAGCTCTGAAGAAACATAACCTAGAGAAGGCCATTTCTCAGAAATGGAAAAGAATTAGTTTTGATCATGATACAAAATGGCGCCTGTACACAAAATGGCGCAGCGAATGCTAACTTACGTAAAACAATGCAAGAGCATAATTTTTTATTCCTACACCTCATCAGTTGCCATGAGCAAGCCCATGTCAGCCCTGTCAACAAAAGGTTTTAGCATGCTCACATGAAGCACCCTATGGGGGCTTCTGGGAGTGCCAAGGTCCACCAGATAGGTGACCTCACCCTTTTGTTCAAGTATGGTGTGGGGTCCACTCCATTTGTCCTGGAGACCTGCTGGGTCCACTGGCTCCAACACCCACACTTTCTGGCCTTGCTGGTAGACATTCAGGACAGCCTTTTGGCCATGCCAAGCTTTTTGGAGTTCTTGGCTTGCCTCAAGGTTTTTACTTGCCTTCTTCATGTACTCAGCCATCCTGGAGCGGAGACCAAGGACAAAGTCCACAATATCCTGTTTAGATGGTTTGAGAGGTAGCTCCCATCCCTCCTTCACCAGACACAAGGGACCCCTAACTGGATTCCCAAACAGAAGTTCAAAAGGGCTGTAGCCAACCCCCTTCTGAGTGACCTCTCTGTAGGCAAAGAGAAGGCAGGGCAGAAGGACATCCCATTTTCGCCTAAGCTTTTCTGGGAGGCCCATGATCATACCCTTCAGGGTTTTGTTGAATCTTTCAACTAACCCATTGCATTGAGGACGATAGGGTGTGGTGAATTTGTAATTCACACCACACTCCTTCCACATTGAAGTGATGTAACTGGACATGAAGTTTGTACCTCTGTCAGTTAAGACCTCCTTAGGGAAGCCCACCCTCGAAAAAATTCCCAAGAGGGCCCTTGCCAACACAGGAGCTGTAGTGGTCTTAAGGGGAATGGCTTCTGGGTACCCAGTGGCATGGTCCACCACCACTAGTATGTAACTATGCCCAGATGCTGTAGGAGGGTTCATGGGACCAATGATATCAATCCCAACCCTCTCAAAGGGAACCCCCACCACTGGAAGTTGGATCAGGGGAGCCTTTGTAGTGCCACCTGCCTTACCACTGGCTTGGCAAGTAGCACAGGAGCGACAAAACTCCTTTGTGTCCTCAGATATGTGAGGCCAGTGAAAGTGAGGGACAAGCCTGTCCCAAGTCTTACTTTGGCCTAAGTGTCCTGCATGGGGAATGTCATGTGCTAGGGTGAGTGGGAATCTCCTAAACCTCAAGGTATAACCAACCTCCTGGTGGCACCAGGCTTGGGGTCTCTACCCTCTGAGTAAAGGAGTCCATCATCCCAGTAGATCCTGTGGGACCCACTGACACTCCCAGCAGCCTCAGCAGCAGCTTGCTGTCTGTCTGAGGGGTTCAAGAGAGGGGCAGGATTGCTGCTCCAAACTCAAGTCTGCCCTGGAAGGACCCCCTGCCTCCAAGAACTTAACCTGATCAGGCTCAAGTTCATCTGGGGCAGTTGCTTCACAGGGACTACTATAATCTTCCTCAAGAGACTGATCCTCACTTTGACTCTGGGGGGAAGACACAGCCTTACCCCTCCTTCTCTTGGAAGGCACCTGGTCCATTGTTTCAGGATCCAGGGCCTGTTCAGTGGATGTCAGTTTGGCTTGTGACCTTGTCACAGCAAACACATCTGCAGAGATGCCCAACATTGCTGCATGAGTCCTAAATTCAACCTCAGCCCAGGCTGAAATTTCCAAATCATTGCCCAACAAACACTCTGCTGCTAGGTCTGAACTTACCACAACCTTTTTAGGGCCAGTTACCCCTACCCAGCTGAAATTAACAACTGCCAAGGAATGGTCAGTCCTGACATTGTTTGTATTGGTCACTTGGTACATTTCATCAAGTATGATTTGTCCGGGAGACAAAAGTTTCTCTGTCACCATTGTGACACTGGCCTTTGTGTCCCTGTAGGCCATTGCCTCTATTCCATTGATCAAAGGCTGTTGTTTGTACTTGCCCAGGTTACTGGGACTGACAAGTAAGGTGGCAAGATCCAGGCCACCATCACAAACTAGAACAGCCTGAGCTGGAGTTCTGACTAAGCCAGTACCCAACTCAGATCCCAAGGTTAACCCTACTAATCCCTTTTCCCCTGTGCTACCACTTGTACCTGAGCTAGGGGACGCAGTTGCCTTTGAGCAGTGGTAGTAGGCGTAGTTTCCTTGGCCTTTGGACAGTCAGCATCTCTTGTCCAAAGGGTCTTCTGCTTACAGAGATAACACCAAGGTTTCTTTTTGACTTTCTTGTTGGATTGTGACTACCACCCAGATGCAGGTTTTTGGGGCCCTTGAGAAGACTCTTTTTTGTCTTTACCCTTGTCCCCACCCTGATCTTGAGTTTTGGAAGCATCTTGCTTCTTCTGGTCACCACCACTGTTCTGGTTCTTCTGCTTCACCCTGGTTCTGACCCACTTTTCTGCATTATTTCCCAATTCGTGGGGAGAAGTCAGATCTGAGCCCACCAGGTATTGATGCAAAAGCTGATTCTGACAGTTATTAAGGATGGGCTCCCTCATAATCAAATTGTACAATCCTAAATAGTCATGCACTTTGCTGCCAAGCAACCAACCTTCCAGAGCCTTAATGGCACTATCCACAAAATCTACCCTATCCTGAGTCGGTGTCTTCTGGGTGTCTCTGAACGTAATCCTATACTGTTCAGTGGTTAAGCCAAACCCATCAATGAGAGCACTTTTCAAAACTGAGTTATTATCAGCATCCTCTTCTCTAACAGTGAGGAGCTTATCTCTACCTTTGTCAGCAAAGGAGAGCCACAAGATAGCTGCCCACTGCTCTTGAGGGACCTTCTGAACTTTACAGGCCCTCTCTAAAGCAGTTATCCATTTGTGGATGTCATCCCCAACATGGTAGGGAGGGACTATCTTGCTCAGGTTCCTATTATCAAAGGAATGTTCCTTAACTCAAGGGACACTGTTGCTGCCACCATGGGACTCTAGTCCCAATTTCTTCCTAGCTCTCTGGACTTGTAGGGACTCTCTGTCAAGGGCCAACTGCTCTTGCCTGAGCCTAAGCCTTGCTTTCTCAAGCTCCAGAAGTTGGTACTCCCTATACTAAGAGTTCCCCCTTCTCTGAGAAATGGAGGTTCCTCCTTATTGCCCTGAGCCGTTGGATTCTGCAGAGGAGGATCTAGACTTCCTTGGTGTACTCTGCACCTTCCCAGGAGGATAAAAGGGGGCATCCTCTAAGCCACCTGTGTTCTCCTCTGGGAGGTCTGAATTGTCCAGGTGGGAGTCATCAGGCTCCACCTGGTCAGGGTTAGATTCTAGGTCGAAGGGGGCATCCCCTCCTGGCCTATCCTCATGCCTTGTCCCACCCACTCTATCTTGCTCATCTGTCCCTGAAGATTTCCTGAGGTCATCTAGCAGTAACACCTCTAAGAGGCATTGAGTAGTGGCTCCTTTCCCTATCTTCAACTTTCTAGAGGCACACAGTGCTTTCAGTTCTTGGAACGAAAGATCACTGTATCTAGCAGTCAGAGAGGCACTGGCATCTCCTTTGGAAGACATACAAAGTGTGGTGTGGTGTTGCACCTTCCTAACTAAGTGAGAACTAAACTCTCCTAGGTGGGAGAAAGGGTGTGCTAGACCCTTAACTGCCCAACCCTAAGTTCAGTAGAACTTACTTATTCTAAGCTTGTATAATATGTGCCTAGAAGTAGTGATGATTTTTTAATTAATCAATACAAAGATATATCTGGTAAAACAATGCAGGCTTGAATCCCAACCGCTGCACACTAATATGAGAGGCTGGCCTGGTATATAATGTCCAATAATGTAAGTAGGCACCTTGCACCAGTCCAGACAACCCTTATGGTGATTTAAGAGGTCTTAGAAAACGTTAGAAAGCTCTCTAAGTGGCAGCTGTGGAGAGCAAACCTTCAAGCTTAATCCAGAAGGAGTGTAAAACATCTTGTTTTACCAGAATGCAATCTTATTGTATAGATTAAGTGAAAAGAATCACACCAAGTATTTATAAAAATATGTATTTATTATATAATACTCTCTAGAATGTTCAAGTAACTCCAACATGGAGATAAACACAATGCACACAATACTTTATTAAAGAAACACAGTAAATAGCACAAAATACACAGTGGCCCCAGGGGGGGGAGCAAACCATATACTAAGAAAGTGGTATAAGAACCACGACTCGAGTCAAGACAGTGTTGAGAGGACGTAGAATTGCTGGAACCCCAAGGAACCACCCAAGGTGAGTAGATAGGGACCCCACAGAGAGCGTGTGCAGTATGTGAACACGACCGTGTGCTCCGTACAATTCTATGTGCAAGTCGCGGTTGGATTTTTAAAGATTATGTACCCTTCCCAGTGGACCCTGTAGAAACCCAGTGGAAGACAGAAGGTTGAAGAGCCACCCCACCCGTGGATACCCTACTACCCACGTTACCTATGCCAGGGAAGCCGGGTGCATACGTGTGAAGTGGTGTCGGAAACCGCCATGGAACCCAATGGAGGACTTCATGAAAGTGCCGCTACTGGAAGAGGAGAAAGTGTCCCTGGGAATCAAAATGTGGATTCTTGAAGAGGAGTACCTGAAAGCAGAGGGGACAGAGTCTATGTCACTCTGGAGTGAGGAGGAGACTAGGAAGATGAATGCCCTCTGATGTCGTGTGCTTCAGGAAAGATGACGGTGACCTTGACTCTGCAGCTGTGAGGACCAGGCGATGCTGAGGAAGACCAGGACCTGGATACGAGTTGCCCTATGAAGTATGTCGAGTGCTGAGGGGTCGGTTTCTGGCAGGAGCACCAGCAAGCCTTGGCAAATGCAACCCACACAGGAAGTCAAAAAGGTGCATGGTTGGGACCAACAAGGTCTAGGAGACTCACCACAAGCAGGGGAGTCAGGGCAGGCCCGAGCAATCAGGGGAGCACAAGGAAATCAAAGGTGACCCTCAAATGGACCCACAGGCCTGAGGCACAGGAGTCGCAAGCGGACCTCGAGCAGCTCACCAAAAGGAGCAGGCCATGGAGCCCCCAAGGAGGTGTAGCTGAAGATCTTGGTGGAAGAAGTTGCCAGAGGTTGGGGCTACTTGGAGCCCAATGCACTTGTTGCAAAGTTGCCAACAAGCATTTGCACTTGCAAAAGTATGTGGGGCACAGGGGTTTGGTTAATGCAGCCCCCACGAGGGATTCTAACCTCAAACTCAGTGAGAGGACAGTTCAGGCCTCGAAGGACATAGAAAACCACCACCTGTGTTGTTAAACCCTTCGGAGTCCGCAGGGGCGTGGGATCAGCAGACCGGTCAGCAGTGTTGAGGTGCCTGCGAATGCAGGAAAGTGACTCCTTGACTTCAAGGGAGATTCCTTCAAGTGTCTTTGATGCTCCACAGGTCCTGCACAGATCCTGTATGGTGTACAGGCACAGACGATGCAGCAGACTGAAAGGGAGACAAAGTCAGGCCCAAATGAAGTCCAGCGAAGTCCAGAGTGCCCAGATGGTAGAAGTGCAGTGGCTTCAGTTCTGAATCTTATCCCATGATGAATCTAGGGACCTACACCCAGGTAAGACCTTAAGTTCCCTAGGTAAAGGGTTGGGAAGATTCAGGGGACCCTCCCAGGGGGGAGGTTACTCCCATGTCCTTTGTCCAGTTTCGCGCCAGAGCGGGAGACAACGGCTCCCAGAACTGGTTTGAACTTGACTATGCACAGGGACACCAAATGTGCCCCTCATGCTGACGTAATTTCATAGAAACCGAAACTGAAATGAGCCTTTAGGCTCATTTCAGTTTCACTTTCTATGTGCTCAGTGGGCTATCTCAGCCCCCTGAGCACGTAGAAAGACGGGAGAGGTATCATTGGAAAGGGGAGAATCTCCCCTTTCCAATGGTACCCCTCCCCAGTGGATCCCTGCTTGGGGATTGCCCCAGAAGGGCAATCCCCAAGCAGGGATACACCCACTAGACACCAGGGAGGGGGGAGCGGCCCCTTGGGCAAGAGCCTTTGCTCCCCCCAAACAAATTGGGTACATTCAGTCTTTCTACCCCCCCCGGGGGGGGGCAGAAAGCCCACTAGACGCCAGGGATTTTTTTGCAGGCAATTTTAATTAGGGTGGGGGCTGCCCAAAACGGGCATGCCAATGCCCCCACCCCTGCCAGAATTACATCCTTTCCGCCCCCCCGGGGGGAAAAAGCCCACTAGGCGCTAGGGATTTTTTTGGGGCAATTCGAATTAGGGTGGGGGCTGCCCAAAACAGGCATGCCAATGCCCCCACACCCCTGCAACAATTACAGTCTTTCTGACCCCCCTGGGGGGCAGATGGGGGCACTAGCCCCCAATCTGCCCCACCCCGGGGGGGGGCAGAAAGCCCACTAGAAACCAGGGATTTTTTGGGGCAAGTACAATTAGGGGTTGGGCTGCCCAAAATGGGCATGCCAATGCCCCCACCCCGGCAAAAATTACAGCCTTTCTGCCGACCCTGGGAGGCAGATGGGGGCAGTAGCTGCCAATCTGCCCCCGCGGGGGGCAAAAAGCCTACTAGACGCCAGGGATTTTTTTTGCAAATTTGAATTAGGGGTTGGGGCTGCCCAAAAGGGCATGCCAATGCCCCCACCCCCCGCAAAAATTACAGTATTTCTGCCCCCCCTGGGGGGGGCAGAAAGCCCACTAGAAATCAGGGATTTTTGTTTTGTATTCATGTAGGGGTGGGGGCTGCCAAAAATGGGCATGACAATACCCCCCCCCAGAGAAATTCCAGTTTTTCAGCCCCCCCGGGGGGGCAGATGGGGGCAGTGTCCCCTGATCTGCCCCCCGGGGGGGCAAAAAGTCCACTAGGCGCCAGCGATTACGCTGGCTTTTTTTATGCGTGGGGGTGGGGGTTGCCCATAATGGGCATACCAATGCCCCCACCCCCCTAAAAAATAGCCACAGTCTTTCTGACCCCCTTGGGGGCATATCAGGGCAAAGCCCACCCCCCCATTCCCCCACAGGGCGGCAGAAAGCCCACTAGGGTCAGACTTGGTTTTAGCAATGTGCCTACCTGTGGATTTTGGGCCCTAGAGCAGCCGGCACATAGGGAAAACTAGCAAACCTGTACATTTTTGAAAACAAGACACCAAGGGGAATCCAGGATGGGGTGACTTGTGGCTCTCTCTCCAGGTTTTGTTACCCAGAATCCTTTGCAAGCCTCAAACTTAGTTAAAAAAAACACATTTTCGTCACATTTCTGTGATGGAAAGTTCTGGGATCTGCGTGGATCCACAAAATTTTACCCACCCTGCATTTCCCAAAGTCTTCCGAGAAAAATGGTACCTCACTTGTGTGGGTAGGCCTTGTGCCCGCGACAGGAAACGGCCCAAAACGCAACGTGGACACACCACTTTTTCTCAGTGAAAACTGACCCTTTTTTGCAAAGTGCCTAGCTGTAGATTTTGAACCCTAGCTCTGCCGGCACCTAGGGAAACCCAGCAAACCTATACATTTTTGAAAACTAGACACACAGGGAAATACAGGATGGGGTGACTTGTCTGGCTCTCGCCAGATTCTGTTACCCAGAATCCCTTGCAAACCTCAAACTTTGTAAAAAAAAACACATTTTCCTCACATTTTTGTGGTGGAAAGTTCTGGAATCTGCGTGGATCTACAAAATTCCACCCACCCCGCATTCCCCAAAGTCTTCCGAGAAAAATGGTACCTCACTTGTGTGGGTAGACCTAGTGCCCGCGACAGGAAACGGCCCAAAACACAACGTGGACACACCACATTTTCACAGTGAAAACTGACCCTTTTTTTGCAAAGTGCCTAGCTGTAGTTTTTGAACCCTAGCTCTGCCGGCACCTAGGGAAACCTAGTAAACCTATACATTTTTGAAAACTAGACACCCAGGGGAATCCAGGATGGGGTGACTTGACCATTTCTGGCTCCCACCAGGTTCTGTTACCCTGAATCCCTTGCAAACCTCAAACTTTTATTTTTTATTTTTTTTAAAACACATTTTCCTTACATTTCTGTGATGAAAAGTTCTGTAATCTGCGTGGGACCACAAACTTCCACCCACCCTGCATTCTCCAAAGTCTCCCAATAAAAATGGTACCTCACTTGTGTGGGTAGGCCTAGTGCCCGCGACAGGAAACTGCCCTAAACGCAACGTGAACACACCACATTTGCACAGTGAAAACTGACCCTTTTTTTGCAAAGTGCCTAGCTGTAGATTTTGAACCCTAGCTCTGCAGGCACCAGGGAAACCTAGCAAACCTATACATTTTTGAAAACTAGACACCCAGGGGAATCCAGGATGGGGGGTGACTTGTCTGGCTCTCACCAGGTTCTGTTACCCAGAATCCCTTGCAAACCTCAAACTTTGTAAAAAAAACAAATTTTCCTCACATTTCTGTGGTGGAAAGTTCTGGAATCTGCGTGGATTCACAAACTTACACACACCCCGCATTCCCCAAAGTCTTCCGAGAAAAATGGTACCTCACTTGTGTGGGTAGGCATAGTGCCCGCGACAGGAAACGGCCCAAAACGCAACGTGGACACACCACATTTTCACAGTGAATACGGACACTTTTTTTGCAAAGTGCCTAGCTGTAGATTTGGAACCGTAACTCTGCCGGCACCTAGGGAAACCTAGCAAACCTATATATTTTTGAAAACTAGACACCCAGGGAAATCCAGGAAGGGGTTACTTGTCTGGCTCTCACCAGGCTCTGTTACCCAGAATCCCTTGCAAACCTCAGAATCTGTCCAAAAAAACAAATTTTCATCACATTTCTGTGGTGGAAAGTTCTGGAATCTGTGTGGATCCACAAAATTCCACCCACCCCGCATTCCCCAAAGTCTTCCAAGAAAAATGGTACCTCACTTGTGTGGGTGGGTCAAGTACCAGTGACAGGCCAGGGCCCAAAACCTATTGAGGCGACATCAAAATTTCCTATCACAAAACAACCTGGTTTTGAACGGGGGTCCCATGAGTTTTTGGCCCCGGCCCCGGGCTCGGCAGCCATCTAGAGAAACCACCAAACCCACACATTTCTAAAAACTAGACACCCGGGGGAGTGACACCCGGGGGAGTCAAGCGAGGTATGGCTTGCGTGGGTCCCCCAACGTTTTCCTACCCAGAATCCCCTGCAAACCTCAAATTTAGCTGAAAAAAATGACTTTTTTCTCAAATTTCTGTGTGGGAAAGTTCTCAAATCTACGTAGATCCACAAATTTCCTACCACCCAGCGTTTCCCCAGGTCTCCAGATAAAAATGGTACCTCACTCGCGTGAGTGGGTCAAGTACCCACGACAGGCAAGGGCCCAAAACGTGTTGAGGAGACATCAAAATGACCTATCACAAAAAAACCTGGTTTTGCAAGGGGGGTCACCTGGGTTTTTGGCCACGGGCTCGGCAGCCATCTTGGGAAACTACCAAACCCATACATTTCTGAAAACTAGACACCTGGGGGAGTCCAGCGAGGTATGGCTTGCGTGGATCCCCCAACGTTTTCCTATCCAGAATGCCCTGCAAACCTCAAATTTAGCTGAAAAAAACACATTTTCCACATATATTTGGGTGGAATCACCGTGCGGGCACAAATGTCCTACCCCACAGCGTTCCCCTCAGTCTCCCAAGTAAAATGATACCTCACTTGTGTGGGTGGGGCAAGGGCCTGTGACTTGGAAGAGCCCAAAACATAGGGATTAAGGGTATAGCACCGAGAAATCTAAGTGCTACATTTTTTTAAAAATACGTTTTTAGCCAATTCTGCATTGGACACCCACACAAGTGAGGTATCATTTTACTCGGGACACTAAGGAGAACGCTGTGGGGTAGGACATTTGCGCCAGCACGGTGATTTCACACACAAATATGTGGAAAATGTGTTTTTTTCAGATAAATTTGAGGTTTGCAGGGTATTCTGGGTAGGGAAACGTTGGGGGATCCACGCAAGCCATACCTCATTGGACTCCCCAGGGTGTCTAGTTTTCAGAAATGTGTGGGTTTGGTAGGTTTCCCTAGATGGCGGCGAGCCCGGGGCCAAAACCCCAGGTGCCCCCCCAAAACCAGGTAGTTTTATTATAGGCAATTTTGAGTTCTCCACAGTACAATTTGGGCCATTTCCTGTTGCAGCCACTATGCCTACCCACACAAGTGAGGTACCATTTTTATCGGGAGACCTGGGGGAATGCTGTGTAGAAGGAAATTTGTGGATCCACGCAGATTCCAGAACTTTCCCACACAGAAATGGCACAGTTGGCAGGGTATGCCCAGACGTGGGTCCCTTGCTCACTTTGCCACTGGATTCAAGCTAGCCTGGCTGATGACGGCTGAATAGCCAGAAACCGGTCCCAGGATGCTTGTTTCCGGTCCAGGGAAGACATGGCTTGGCAGTTCGGGCTGGACTGTTCCCATGAGGCACAGGGTCAGACTGATTTGCATATGGCCATGTCTGAACTGGGGTGGTGGAGTGAGCTAAAGAATGATGATGGATTAAACCCAGATCAGATGACTGGGGGTGAGTGTTTGATTAGCTCAGGCGCTCCGTCCATCATCCCCTTTGGTATCGCTTTGTTCGCCCTAAGTTGGCAGGGTATGCCCAGACGTGGGTCCCTTGCTCACTTTGCCACTGGATTCAAGCTAGCCTGGCTGATGACGGCTGAATAGCCAGAAACCGGTCCCAGGATGCTTGTTTCCGGTCCAGGGAAGACATGGCTTGGCAGTTCGGGCTGGACTGTTCCCATGAGGCACAGGGTCAGACTGATTTGCATATGGCCATGTCTGAACTGGGGTGGTGGAGTGAGCTAAAGAATGATGATGGATTAAACCCAGATCAGTTGACTGGGGGTGAGTGTTTGATTAGCTCAGGCGCTCCGTCCATCATCCCCTTTGGTATCGCTTTGAACCCTAGCTCTGCAGGCACCAGGGAAACCTAGCAAACCTATACATTTTTGAAAACTAGACACCCAGGGGAATCCAGGATGGGGGGTGACTTGTCTGGCTCTCACCAGGTTCTGTTACCCAGAATCCCTTGCAAACCTCAATCTTTGTAAAAAAAACACATTTTCCTCACATTTCTGTGGTGGAAAGTTCTGGAATCTGCGTGGATTCACAAACTTACACACACCCCGCATTCCCCAAAGTCTTCCGAGAAAAATGGTACCTCACTTGTGTGGGTAGGCCTAGTGCCCGCGACAGGAAACGGCCCAAAACGCAACGTGGACACACCACATTTTCACAGTGAATACGGACACTTTTTTTGCAAAGTGCCTAGCTGTAGATTTGGAACCGTAACTCTGCCGGCACCTAGGAAAACCTAGCAAACCTATATATGTTTGAAAACTAGACACCCAGGGAAATCCAGGAAGGGGTTACTTGTCTGGCTCTCACCAGGCTCTGTTACCCAGAATCCCTTGCAAACCTCAGAATTTGTCCAAAAAAACACATTTTCATCACATTTCTGTGGTGGAAAGTTCTGGAATCTGTGTGGATCCACAAAATTCCACCCACCCCGCATTCCACAAAGTCTTCCAAGAAAAATGGTACCTCACTTGTGTGGGTGGGTCAAGTACCAGTGACAGGCCAGGGCCCAAAACCTATTGAGGCGACATCAAAATTTCCTATCACAAAACAACCTGGTTTTGTACGGGGGTCCCATGAGTTTTTGGCCCCGGGCTCGGCAGCCATCTAGAGAAACCTACCAAACCCACACATTTCTAAAAACTAGACCCACAAGGGTGTCCCAGGGTGCATCAAACCCTCAACTCACCACAGCTGTCCAGGGGGAGGCGTGGTGATCGCACTTATAACGCTGCCTCAAACCCTGTGGAACCCACGCGGGATGTGCCCGGGCCACACCCATCGGAGCCCGAAGGGGGCTGGGGTGGGCACCCCCGATGGTCATTTTTTGAGGTCCTGACACGTAACTGTACAACTCGCACTTGTCATGTTGTGTCCACTTGAAGTGGCTCGTGGTGTTGAGTTTGCACCTGCATTTGAAGTGGCTTCGGGACATTTGCTCTCATGCGTTCTTCTGCTGCTTCTCGTTTTGGGGTTTGTGCTTGCACTTCCTCAGCCTCTGCTTCGCAGGTCCATTCTAGGGGTTTGGGTACCCGTTTGTCTGTCTTC
This sequence comes from Calotriton arnoldi, assembly GCA_963921515.1. NCBI lineage: Eukaryota > Metazoa > Chordata > Amphibia > Caudata > Salamandridae > Calotriton > Calotriton arnoldi. Next base: position 1,252,417 of record CAWUFW010004649.1, on the reverse strand, counting down.
CGGATCGGGGGGAGCGCACTCCTATCTTGGCGCAGATGGAGGTCTTGGCTCAGTTTCTGTCTGCTGTGTTTTGTTGCCCTGAGGGCCCTCTCCTTGGCTGCTGGGGTGGCGGTGGCTGGTAGGAGTTCTTTCTGGACCACGCTTTGGTGCCTTGATGCTGCGCAGACGCCTTGGCCCGTTACCTGCCTTTTGTGGTTCTCAGGCTTTTTGGCTTATGCCAAAGGCAGTCTGTGCGGAGGGGCTTGTCTTTTTTACTTCTTCTGGAGTGTCCGGATTCTCTGTCTTCTTCTCAGCCCTTTCGTGGTCGGGCCCGTGGTCGGGGGGCTGCGTTCCATTTGGTTCCCGGCCTCTGCAGCGCCTGCTGCTGCCCCTGGGTGTTGGTCAGATATTGATATGCCCAGGAGGAGTCACCGTGGCCTGGTGGTCCGGTTGCGGTCTCTTCCTCAAAAGGTTATGTGCTCAACTCCTTGTGTTTCACTGTTTGTGAGTTCCCTGTCTACATTGTTGGCGCTGTTACAATTTTGGAGACTCGGCTCGGTTGCTCCTGGATCGTTGGTCCGGTCTGATTTCCGCCTGGTGGGTTTTGTCGGTCATCGATCTTGGTTACCAGATTCCGTTCCGTGGCTGTCCCCCTTTTGGACTGTTTTCAAGGTCACCCCGTTGTCCATTGGCCCCGTGATGCGCTCTGCCATCTTCTCTGGCGTCGGCCTGTGTTGGTCCTGGGGCACTGTTGTGCTGGTTCTGGTGACGGAACGGACCTGGGGTTCTATTACTCTCTGTTCCTGGTCCCGGCGCCCGATGGTTCCTTCCGCTCGGTTTCTGAATCCCCGGGCTTTGTACAGTTTGGTGCGGCTGGGTCATTTTTGGATGATCCCCTTGCTGTCCGTCGTTCCCCTCATCCTGGTGGATGATTTTTTGGTTTCCCTGGGTTTGGAAGTCGCCTGTTTTCACATTCCCGTCTATCCGGTAGGTCAGCGGTTCCTGCGGTTTGCGGTGGATGGGTTCCATTACCAGATTCAGGTGTTGCCTTTCAGCCTCTCTACTTCTCCCCGGGTTTTTCCGCAGTGTTGACTCCTGCTGTGGGGGTTTTGCTGAGTCTGGGTTTCCCTGTGTTTCCCTATGTTGCTTTTGTCTGGTTTCTGCTTCCACCCTCCTTGAGACTCTTCGGGTAGTGGTGGCATTGATGGCCTTGTTCCAGGATCTGGAGTTCATGTTGGATCTGGCCTTTTCTCATCTGGGTCCTGTTCTGGGACTTCAGTTTCTCGGAGGCCTGTTCGACGCTTTGCAAGGGGCTGTTTTCTCCCTCCGGCTCGGTTCTCTGCCCTTTTGACTCTTCTGCGGGTTCTGTTGGGTCGCCCTTCTGCCCCGGCTCGGGGTTGGTTGCAGGTCCGGGGGTTGGTGGCTGCCTCCACGGCTGTGGTTCCTTGAGCTCGCCTGCGCCTCAGGTCCTTGGTGATTCTTCTGTTGGCTCATTGGGAACCTTCCCATACAAGTTGCGTGGCTCTGGTTCCTCTCTCCCCTGTTCTGGTTCCTAATTTGGTATGGTGGCTTTGCTCTCCCACCCTGGTGTGGGGGTGCGTTTTCTGCTTCCTTCTCTCCTCTTGTTGACCTTGGACGCCTGTCCTTGGGGTTGGGGGGGCCGCGTTGGGGTCCTTGGTGGCTGACGAGCCTGTTGGTTCGTCCCGACAATCAGGTGGCTCGTTGTTACATGCGCCTTCTTAGGGGGGCCAGGTGCACGTCTCTGTACCTGCTGCCTTCCGTGATTTGTGTCTGGGTGAAATCTCATCTGTTGGCATTGAGGGCTACTTACGTTCAGAGGCATCTGAATTTCGTAAGGACGGCTTGGGCCACTTCCTCCCGTCCTCTGTTTTGTGCCGTCTGTCTGTTCCTCTGTTCCGGGACCTTTGTCTTCGGTTCGGGACTCTCTGGATCGGTCTTTTTGCTTCCCCTCACTACGCTCTTCTCCCCCGGTTTTGTTCCGAGGTGGTCTGTCCTCAGGCCTGGGGGTTGCTCTCTCGTTTCCTTGGCCTTTGGGCTTTCTGTATGCCTTCCCTCCTATTTCCCTCTTCTCGGGGGTGCTGCAGAGGATTCGGGAGGGTGAAGGTGTCTGTGCTGTTGGTTACTCCTTTTTGACCTCGCTGCCTTTGGTTTCCGCTCTTGCTGCGGCTGGAGGGGGGCGGGTTTGGCCGGCTTCCCTTGACTCCGGCTCCGCTTCTGTGTCCGCACCTGTCTTTGCCCTGTCTTTGTTGCCTGCATCTGTTGGCCTGGCTCTTGAGTGGCTGTCGTTGGCGTCTTTGGGCTGTTCTTCTGTGGTGGCCTGTGGCATTCCGTTGTCGCGTCGGCCTTCAACACTTAAGGACTGTGGTGCGCATTGAGGCTCTTTTGTCTCTTGGTGCTCTTCTCTTGGTCTGGATCCATGGTTGCTGGTCCGGCTTGTATTCTTGTCTCTCTCCGAGATGGGTTTTTGATGGACCTTTCCCCTTCCGCCTTGTCTGCTCGTTGGGCTGTGGTTCAGGCTTGTCGGGGTCTAGGGGCCTCTTTGGAGGTTGTTGTTCCTTGGGTGAGTCGGATTCTGTGTTGTTTTCGGCTTCCACATCTGATCTCTCCTGTGATTGTGCCTTGGGTTTGCCTACTGTTTTGCGGGGACTGCAGTTGCACCCTTTTGTGCCTTTTTTGGAAGCTGTTTGTTGTGGTTGTCCGCAACTGTGACTTTTTTTGTTGTCCGTCTCCTCTGCGCGGCGGTTGGGTGAGTTGGGTGCTTTGCTTCTCTCCTTCCCTTATTTGCAGTTTCTGCTAGATGGGGTTGTTTTGCGGCTGGGCCCGGTTTTTTTCCCTGAGCTTCCTCCGGGTTCCATTTGCTGCTGGAGGTAATTCCTTCCTAATATGCCTGGGGATGGGGATTCCTTTGTTCCTTCATCCTTGGTTGTTCGCGCCCTTTGTTTTTTCTTCCTCCGTACCTTGGGGTTTCGTCTTTCACCTGCCCTGTTTTTCTCATGTGGGGGTGTGGCTCAGGGATGGTTGGTTTCTCCTTCCACCTTCACTCGCTATGTGCGTTTGGCGGTCTGCCTATCCTGTGGGTCTGCCTCCTCCGTCTCTGGTGCTGGGTCGTTCGACACGTTCTGTGTCCGCTTCCTGGGCTGAGGAGGCGGGAGTCTCTGTCCAGGTGTTTTGTGGAGCGGCCACTTGGCTGTCCCTTCACACATTTGTTCGGTATCATTGCTTTGCTGTTTTCCTTGCCTCTTTAGGGTCCTCCTCATCCCAGTCCTGTTCGCTCCCTCCCTCCCGCTGTGTTTGTGTCAGGACTTGTTGATAAAAGGCATGGCGGTGGGTGGGAGGGGCTTATATATACTTTGAAAATATTATAAGCGTTCTGATTGGCTGTCGGGAGTCAGGATTGCCTCACTATGTTAGGACTGGGACGAGGAGGACCCTAATCGGGGTAATGAAGATTACCGGTAAGTAACAAGACATTGGATCCCAAAGAGTCGCTCAGCAGCACCACACTAGGATAGGAGCTGAAAGGCGAGGGTCCCGACCATCGCAGTGGGACTGCCCAAGCCGGCTACTGAGGACTGGGATCCTTGAACCCCTCCCCCCACTCATGCGCCCATGGAGTCGTTGGAGACCAGCAAAGAAGGGTTCAGGGATTTACTTAAGAGGGGAATTTAGATGCTTTCTTAAATAAGATGGGTTCAAATCATATATTAATCTGGACAGGAGTTTGTGACATAAAGAAGTGCCAGAATAAAAGTGGTGTGTTTGCGGCCATGCAGATTGTTTGGGGTTGGACCAGCCCCACTTCCCCCATGACCCCTATGGGGAATCGCTCAATCAATTACTAGACCAACTTAACCTAGAGATAATTGATCAGAAACGGGGGCAGGTGGCTTCGTTATGACAACTTTTTTGGGAAACAGGCTTTTCTCCAATATTGACCATAATATGATCTCAGTTAAAGTTTTACAGCTAATTAAAAGTCATCATTTTGAATGTACCATTTTTAGTGACCATGCCGTGTTAGCCCTAACCCTCAATATTTCCTGTGATAGAGCCGAGGCCCCAGAATCAGTGGCATCTCTTAAAAGTTCAGGAAATAACACGGTTGCAATTAAATGGTCTGGGGCAAATGAACCTTGTTTTACTTAAAACTGTCATCCCGGAGCAGTGGGACTCCTTGGTCACCTGTACTGAAGGGGGGGGTACTGTAACAGGCTGGTGAAGCCTTTTGTAAGATTACTGTAGCTATTTCCGCCAAACTACATAGACCGGCTAAATGTACCGTGAAGAGACCAAATCGTGCACTGTGGTTTAACTCAACCTGCTCATGAGCAAAGCAGGCATTAAGAAAGGCCCTTCAAGAAACCCCTAGATATAGGGACAAGATTATGGCATTAAGAACCAACTATAGGACAGAGCTAGACGCTAGAAGAAGGCACGTCAGGAGCAGGTATGGATAGGCTTAGAGCAGGCAGCGGTTACCGGTGACAATACTCTTTTTTGAAAAATTATAAATGTACTTTTTCCCAAAGAAAGTTCTTCACTCACCCTGGATGCTTCCGTCTTGCCAGATGTCGGATCGACCATGTTGGTGCCATTTTCAATCCAGGTAGTATCCTTACGGATGCACCATGGGATGACCCCAGTACTATTAATGTTGTGCCTTTCGAGCCAATTACCATGGAGGAAGTTAATTCAGGACTAGAGAACAGTGCATTAGCAAAAGCCCAGGGGCCCAATGGGGTTCCTGGGGATGCCTTTAAGTCACATCCCTCCCTATGGGTTCCGATCCGTACACACAGTTTTAATACTGCTGCAAATGGTCACTTCCCAAAGACCTGGGCAGAAAGTGTGATTGTCCCCAGCTTTAGAAAAGGGGACAGAGGTGATGCCAGGAGCTACCAGCCCGTATCACTTTTTGGGGCATATTCTCAAGGAGTCATCGCTGATTTATTGGCAATTTAGTGCCGCAAAAGTGGCGATAGATTCATCGCCCCATTCACAAGCTGGTGCAAACTGCCGACATCGCCAGTTTTCCTGCGATAGCAGTCGCAAAAAACATCGCCACGGATGAGTGCGACAACTAACGCTAATGATATGTAGAGTAGGCGTTCCCGTGCAAAAACACACGAAAACACCACTTCGCGAGATTCTCAACGACCAGTCAGATCTGCGATGCGAACCAAGAACAGGCGATAAGGCACGTTAGCAGCAGGGATTTAACACCTGCCTTTTGCTGGTGTTAAGCAGGACGACTACCTGCAGTATGAAAGGGAGCCCAGCCCAGAGCCACATCTAAAGACCAACACATGTCATGGAGCTACTGATCATGCAGCTCGGAGACCCAAGAGGCCCACAACACCCACCGCCACCACTCCTAGGCCCCCCCCCCGGACCACCTCCCTGGATTACCACCTAGGCAGTGCAGGACAGCGGACGACCCTAAAATGCACCATCGCCAGAGACTCAATGTCAGAGGAAGCTGATCCAGTGCTTACAATAAAAATATTTTCTCCTACTATGTTTTTGGGTCATCCAGGTGCAATTATTTCTCTAACACACACACTATATCCATATGACGGTGGGGCCCATAACACCGCATATACATTCACTTACTCATTTATTTCCCTGGATTTTCCTCCGACATGAAACCTAGGAGAAAACGACTTGCTGGAAGGAGACGGGTTACCTCTTTTATAAAGACACAATATTTCTCATTTGCTTTTAAGGTATTCCGCTCATTGGTCGATGGACCAACTAGTAGGAATCAGTTGATGGTGATTAAGACCAGCTCAATCACAATGAACTCTTTTACCAAAACATTATTACTCATTATGCTAAAGAAAAGTCACTGAGTCATTTGTTTAAAGAATAGTAAATTTATATAAAGTTTTGAATGCAGGAAATTCGTGATTAATTTATTATTCAGATCATTGCGTTTATCATCAATATAAGAATAGTTGTAAATTGCATGACACTTTTATTAAATCGAGAATGAAGTTATCATACTAAGGACCCTATAGATCAACCTATCTATCTCTCGGGAAAATCCTAATAATTCTAATATAAATCTTGTTAAATGCTAGTTCTCCTAAAGCGGCATTTCATACTCAACTGGAAAAGGAAAATAACAGCAGCAGCATCAGCTCGTCAGCATCAGCAACCGCAAACTCTCCCATCTACAGCATCTAACTTCTTCAGCATCTCCCGCAGCATCCCGCAGCATTCTAACCCCTCCCACCAAGAGTAGGTCTTCTTATACCCTAATTCTAGCTTACAGCATAAAATGTTTCTTCTTACATGGCGCGATTCATTCTCATTGGTCCAAAACTCAGGTCCCTATACATTCTAATCAAACTTCCTGGTCTTAACTAGTTCCGTGAGGAATGTCCATGCAAGCATCGTTTCCCACAGTTCATGCACTTGCTCATCCGTTTCGATCAGTCCAAATTGTTTCTTTTTCTGCAACAAATTGTATAATAGAGTTCTTTCTATTGATTCAACCAGGCTTCTCACGCTTCTTGCTGATCATCTTGGCACACATCTGCTCAGAAGGGTCACAGCAGCCTTGACCATACTTTCATCCTAGCCTCTCGGCCTCAGCACGTGATCATCCCTTTGCAACAGCCTCTCTCCTCTATCACATGGTTGCATCCGCTCCTGCGCACTCTAGTAACTCGCGGCCATTTTATATTGCTGCTCGGCAGGCCTAAGCGCACTATTTCTAAAGAAAACAAAATGTTATTAAAACAATGAAATATAAACCCTTTCGTTTCCCTCCCGTCTTTCTACGTACCCCAATTAGGTATTACCTAGCAGAAGCAACATATAAAGCTGTCCCTTACTTACCATCGCTTTATTTTGCAACCACACGTTTTATTCATAGCACAAATCATGCATTTTATTATTATTTTAGTACGCAAAATATTATGTTATGTTAGAAACGTAAACAATTATTAGTCCATTACTTTGCACATTAAACTGCGTGTTATCCTTTCCCCAAACATACATTGTTGGTTATTTACTTGAACGAACAAGTTTATTATTATTATACGAAAATATTAGGAGGTTAAAAATTTTATATTTACCCTGCTCTATCAAAGCCATTGGCCAACACAGGCTCAAAACGACAACCATCCTCCGCATCCTGACCCACATTGCCCACAGGCTGACGGCACCAACACAGCGGACAACCTACATCCCCCCGCAGACAAAGCTGCTGGCTGTGCTGCACCTGTTGGCCCCTGGTACCTTCCAACCAACAACTGCCGGAGTTGGAGGAGTCTCACAGCCAGCCCATCAAACTCCCTCACACATGTCATGGATGCATGTCCACAAAAGCAACGGCGGGCACCTGTATCCGCACCACACGATAGTCCCAATTCCTAGTGTACCAACCCCAACCCGCAACCAACCCCAACGCCAGCCGTGCTAGAAGCCTCCGTGCCCCAGACCCAAGATCGTAGTAACTGAAATGTGGGTGCGCCAGGTCATGAAGTCCAGTAGTCAACAGTAGTGTAAAAACAGAACTTTATTACAAATACACAAACAAACAAAACGAAAAGCTCAGCCAACGCGTTCCATTCCCAACGGGGAACTTCAACAGGGCAACGTGTCTTCAGAAACCTGTGGGAGAAATGGTGACAATGGTCAAACTTCCGTATAGTCACATGCCTAATCTGGTACAGTGTACTGCACTTGGACAAACCCGAATGCTCACAGGCATGATAAACCATGCATGAGAAGACCGTAACAGAAGTTCGTGTGGCCGTAACTGTCGTAGGAATGAAGAGGAAGGTAACGACCACACGAACTGCTGTTACAGTCACATCATGCAGGACTCCTCATACCTGAAAGCATCACGGTGTGTGTCAGCTTGATACCCCTGCCCCCTCACTCCCCCCACACTGCACAGGAACATCTTGAGACCACGCAAGGGAACTACGCCATAGCTGGCGTCAAGCACGTGTTGGGGGCAATTCACAGCACACGTGTACGACTTGTACCCCCTGCCGACACTGCACACAATCACCTCAACAGCAACCACACGCATGCCATCACTGTGCATACAAAAGTGGACCACCGTGGCCTGTCCACCAATGTCATTGCAAACTCCCCAGGAAGTGTGCATGATTCCCACATGTCCGCAAGTCCGCCACCAACCAGCGCTTTGAGGATGGCCCCCATGGAAATGCACTGCCCATCGGCAAGTACCAACTGAACACACCACACACCTCAACTCCACAATCCCTCAACTCACAACTGTGGGAATGCACACGTCACAAATCCACCACCAAAGTGACTACAGCATGTGTCTCAGTCTCCGCCACAACCTGTCCATAGGCCTACACACACGTGGCCGACCACCTTCAACGGGCACATTCACACTGGAGACGAGGTGGCTACGTCCCAAACCAACCCACGCACATCACGTCATCGCATGCTGGGTCGTGTCAGCAAGGGCGGCGCCCCCTTCCCAGCCACGAGTCCGTCGCTGTGACCGGTGGTGCCTGCGCGATCCTGTGCGCCTGCTGCACCCCAGCCCTGGTCCCCAGACCGGTCCTCCGCCCAGCGATGAATGGCCGCCCCTGCGCACCCAGGCCTCAATGCTCACCTGCCGCCACCGGCGTGTCTCCAAGAGGGCTCACCACGTGCCGGTGCATCCTCCTCAGCAGATCGCTGGATTCCGCACCACAGGCCCCCAGTGCACCATTCGGCACTGCACCGCGGAGTCATGTGTGTGCTGACTGCTGCCTTTGGCGTGCACTACGGTCCAGCAGGACTCACAATTCAAATCGAACCATGATTAGCAGGACGGCTCATCGAGGCCTATGCATCATCGCAGGCTGCACACCTGCTCAGCTCTTCAGGTGCCACTAACCCTGTGCAACGCAAGTCATCGTCACGTGGCGGTAGGCCCCTGCCAGCCGCAGTGCAGTGGGTGCCACTAATCCAGTGCGCCACAAGTCATCGTCCCATGGCGGTAGGCCCGTGCCAGCCGCAGTGCATCGGGTGCCACTAACCCAGTGCGCCACAAGTCATGGACCCTTTATGATTGAGTCTCGTGGTGCGGACGCCATCATGTCATCTCCGGCAGTGGGGAATGTGATGTGCTAGGCCCCTTTATTGGCAGGGTCACATGTCCTGTGACGCCTGTGCTGGATGGGTGTGGTGTGGGTGTTAACCAGCCCTCAGGGAGTGGCTTTGGCATGCTGACAACTAGACCAGTGATCAGCAGATCACTACAGGGAAGACCTGGTACATGTAGCTTTGTCGTCCCCCCCCTCTGAGCGTAAGCGGAGTGGACTGGCCTGGCGTATGGCAGGCCAGCGTAGGGGTGGGAACAAGGAGCCCGGGGCTCTGGGCGTGCTTCAGTTCTGGGCTGGACAAGGAAGTTACTGATGCTTGTGTCTCTGTTGTAGTGATTACGCCACCCGGACCGCAATCGGCAATGTTGCACCCTGTGACTCAAGTCCCACGACATGAGCAACATGGATGTAAGGGGGAATCACTGACCCTACATTCATCCGTACTCTCATACTTGAATGATCAAAGGCATGACACATCTGTACGATTCTGAATGTTTAATTCACATCCAGTGGAGTGTTGCAGCTGGAGCAGTACAGGGCCATGCAAACCCTACTTCACATTATTGGCCCGTGGAGGGCCAGCCAGAGTCCTTCAGGGAATGACAAGTACATCGGAAGAGGAAGAGTTCAGTCCGCAGTCTGATCTCTGTGTCATTGGTAACCAAACAGAAAATGGCAGTCCATGTCGAGGTCCAAGGTGAGTGTCGTAGAGTATATCGGGGGACAGTGGAAGGTGATGATGCAAAGGGCAGAACCAAGCAGAAACAGGCCATATGGCAGAGATGAATGCTACTGCCTCCTCCATACCAGTAAGGTTGATTCACCCGCATCTTCGTCCTCTGATGTCACATGTGCCTCACACGTGGGTGGTGGTGGAGTGCCTGCCGCACTGTGAGGCACTGACACATCAGGGTGCGGAGATGTGGATGTAGAAGCAGCAGCAGCATTCATCTGCGCAAGGCCTTGAGGCAGCAATGCCATGACGACGTGCTGCAGGGCATGGAAGGTCCCAGCCACATCTCGCTGGTGTGCAGCCGTGACAGCCATTCTTTCCGCCGTCATCCGCTCCATGTTCTCCATGAGCCCCCGCTTCTGTCCCAACTCCCGTCTGACATTGCTGGAGCCACTCTGACTGGACAGTTGTTCTTGTCTCAGTATCATGACTCCAGCGATGTCAGCCATGGATCGTTGGAGAGCATGGAGCGGACTGTGGGTGTCCGTTAGGGACTGTAAGTCGTCCCTGATGGGAATCAGACACCCATGTATGGCATCAAGTTTGGCTGCCATGAGGTCGAACCCCACCCGCACCTGATCAGCCATCTTCTCCTGGACCTCTAACACACGGCGTTGGAAGGCCATGTGTTGTTCGTGGGGGTCCTGGGAGACAGCCGGGGTGGTAGGTGCATCCTGCTGTGTGGTCTGTGCAGGGGGTGGGGTCTCCTCGATGCAGCTGAGCTGCCCTGCTCCTGGAGGTGGGGTGCCGAAGCTGTCAATGAGGGTTTGGAGGGCTTCGGTGTCGATGTCGGGGATGTCCTCATCGTCATCAGTGAAGTGTTGTTGGGGCTGCTCTGCAGGAGGTGTTGATGCTCCCTCTGCAATGTGAAGGGGAGATGCAGTGTTACATTGTGTTCACATGTATGTTGTCGCATTCTACATGTTCACATGCAGACTGCATGACAATGTACATTGTGACTGTTTAGGATGAGCTGCCTATTTGATGCGGGACAGTGGACATTTCGTCCACATCACGGATATGTGTTTGTACTTGTACATTGACATCTCACATTTCCCTGCTATGCCAAATGTGATTGGTCAGTTTCTACACACAAGCGGCACCTGTTGTGTCCTCTGTCCTGTTGTAAACGTGTTGCAGTTTGTACCACATTGTTGTCAATGCTGATGTGCTCTGAATGTCATGTGTGTGTGCTGCATTTTGGGAGAGTCGCCCCTGCAGCTCTGATTTTGCTGCCCCTTGTCCCTTTCAGGCGGTGTGCCTTTGACTTCTGTGCCCATACAGTACTGAGATGTTGCAGACTTGGGTGAATTTGGGTCTTGGTGGGAGTTGGGACTCTGGGGCATGGTTTGTCCGCAGATGTGTTGTTGCCGTCAGGGGTTGTTTGTGCACGTGGATGTGTCAGAGTGTGACCTGCTCCTTTACGGATGTGGTTCACACTCCGCCACCTCAGTGTGGTGGCGTGCACCATGTCATGATGATCGGACTGCAGCCATGCTAATCGTCATGCAGTGTCACTTGCATTGTCAGTGTGGCTCACGGACCCGCAGCTTTGCTGGGTTCAGCACATGTGCATAGGTTGGTTGTGGGATAAGTGATGTGTGGGCGGGACTCCTCTGGGCACATAGTCGACGGGGGCCTACGTGCTGTTTCTATGTGTGCTGCAGTGTGCCAAGGGGATTAGAGACATGATCCAGAGTAATTGTGGGTGTGCACTGTGCTCCGCTTGATTGTGCATGTGTGCCATTGTGCCCATCTCACCCCGTCCCCCCAGTCCCTGGTGGTTACTCACCCTGTTGCTGTTGTGTCAGGTCATGTTGAGCAGTGTCCGGGCCCCCAGCTCCTGCCACCGTCTCCACACTGATGACTGTGGACACCATTTCCTCCATCTCATCCAACTCCTCCTGTGGCGCTGGACTCCCACCTCCAGTCTGCATTGCTGCCTTCTGGTTGTTGGCGAGTTTCTGCTTGGTTTTGCGCTTCACATCATTCCAGCGCCTCTTGAGCTCTTCCATTGTCCTCCTCAGCACTCTGACTGCATTCACCTTGTCCAGGATGGACTGCCATGTTGCATTTTTTGTTGCCAATGACACAGTGGAGGTGACGAACAGTTGTTGATGGTGTTCTATCACCTCCGTGATCAGGATCCTGTTTTCCTGCGGACTGATCCGCATCTTCCTCTTCTTCTTGTCCTTGCCCTTCCCTGTCCCTGAGGTCCCAGGCTGCTCCTCCGTGGGGCTTGTGGGGTTCTGGCCATCCTCTGTACCTGCTCCGGCTGCCTCCATTGTGCTTTGCTGTAGTTTGGTTTTTGTTTGTGTTTTTTTTTTCTGCTTTTGTAGTGATTTTTCCCGCCTGACGTGTGTGATTTGCAGGCCTGGCGCTGCTTTTCGCTGATTGTCTTATCGCGGTTGGGCCCATCGCAACTTTTTTCGCGTTCAGGTTTGGATTTTCATCGCCATCCCGGTAATGTTATCGCAGACATTTGACGCATTATCGGGAGATTATCGCATGTTACCGCCGTGTTGAAAATACGACATTAACACAGAGTTATTTTCCCGCGATAGACGGCGATATGAAAACTTGGGTTAACCTATTTTGGCGATGATTATCGCACGTTCTTGAGAATATCCCCCTTAGATTCTTCAGTGAAACTAAAGGGTAGGCTGACCCTGGCAGGGCTGGAAAATGATATTCTGGCAGTCATACAATTTGGGTTCAGGAAGGAGATGGGCCGTGTGGAAGAGGGGCTCAACCGGCACCTCATTATTAGTAAACGTACCTTGGCAGGGAAGGGGCACAAATGCCTGTGTTTTGCAGATCTGACAACTGCTTTCGATCTTGTGACCCAAACTATGGCAAGTACTAACGGGTATGGATGCCCCAAGTAATATTGGGCCCGATTCACAAAACTAATCTGAGACAAAATCCTAACTTTACGACTTTCGGTATTCACAAAAGGCATTTAGGAGTAGTAAAGTTAGGATTTTGTCTTAAGTTTGTCTTAAGTTTTGGTCTTAAGACAAAATCCTAACTTAAGGTAAACTTAAGTTAAACTTAGGTTAAACTTAAGTTAGGATTTTGTCTGAAGACCAAAACTTAAGACAAATTTAAGACAAAATCCTAACTTAAGTTTAACTTAGGTGGCGGTTGCGGGCTCACCTTGACGAAAGTGTGACAACAGGGAGCTACTTGCACCCCTCCGCCAGTTCGAGTTTGACCTAATAATAAACTCGGTTCCTCATTGAGAGCAAGGGGCTCCATCACTCCCTGTACCAGAGTGTGCACCTAAACTAGGTGCTTGTTTTTCCTTGCCCCTGGATTATAAGGAGGTAGGGACTTTATCCTTGTTGGGATTGTTCAGGTGAAAGTCCTGAAGAAAGCCGGGGTAGTAGTTTCATTCGGCTGAAACATGTCGACATTTTAGCAGAGTGGGGGGGTAGGGCTCTGGTATCTAGTAGCCATTACCATCACCCACTGGTCCGACAGGGACCACATTTTGTGTCTGGACAGTGTACCCACCATTAAAGATAGAGTAGGGATACACTGTTACCAGTTTTTAAATTATTCTCTGCCACATTTTTCACCACTTAGATCCCACACGATTTGTTCACTTTTTATGTCATGTGTTTGTCTTCCCCTCCCTATTGCTCCACCTCCAGCGTTGGCTAGCGCGGGGGTGTGGTTAGCAGGCCCTATGATGAAGCATGACACAGCTTGCTGTGTGTGAGGGCAGTTTTATACACACTGTTTGTGCCCTGCCTTACACCAATCAACCACTTCACTTATTACCCATCACGATTTATGATTCTGTGAGTCCCTGGTCTGTGTTGTGTGGACACCTAGGGGAGACCCTGGGGGTTCCTAATATGCCAAAACATTGTAGGTTATCCATTTTTAAGTGCCCCAAACATCAAAGTCGAGTTTGGGCACAATTTACTTTTTAAAAGCAGTCATGGAACCCAGGGCTGCTTTTAAACTGACCTCAGGCTTCAGCAGTGCACACATGCAAGTGCAGAAAGGGCTGCTGTCCTGTAAACTGCCATGCCCTACTATATACTAAGGACTTAAAGGTAGTTTTAATCCCCCTGCCCTATTATGTACTAGGGCCTTATAGGGGAGGCCATACCAATCACAGGGGTACCCCAACCCATAGTGTACCCTAGTGTAAGTAGGTGTTTTCACTGTATTCTAAATGTGTCTCTTTCAGCATAGCACTGGCCCTGGGCCTGGTTAGGCAGAGCCCAGGGTCAGTCAGAGTCATTTACCACCAGTACCAGTCAGCAAACGTTGGGGGGTGCCCAGGGCATAGGATGACTTTGCAACAGTTATCTGTAACATGTTTTATTGCTTTGTCTGTATTGACTTTTTATTGTACCTATTCTTTTCTAAAATATACTGACTGGCACATTCGGTTTTATTTTTAAAGAGCGTGGATTTTACATGCTTTTATTGTATTTTGTTTCGTTTATGAATTTGAATATAAATCCGAATAAAGATTTGTTTGATTTGATTTGAGTGAGTGTGACTTCAAGTGAATGTAAGTGAAAAGTATGAGTGCTTCAGAGTACCAGAGTGAGTGTGAGAGAGTGAGTGTGAGAGAGTGACAATGGGTGCAAGCGAGGGTGAATGAGAAAGTATGATTGCTTCGGAGTACCAGAGTTAGTATGAGAGAGTGAGTGTAAGAGAGTGGGAGTGGGTGCAAGTGAGGGTGAATGAGAAAGTATGAGTGCTTCGGAGTACCAGAGTGAGTGTGATTGAGTGAGAGTGAGAATGGGTGCAAGTGAGGGTGAATGAGAAAGTATGAGTGCTTCGGAGTACCACAGTAAGTGTGAGAGAGTGAGTGTAAGAGAGTGAGAATGGGTGCAAGTGAGGGTGAATGAGAAAGTTGTGTATCTGAACATGCCATTGCTCCTGCCATACGGAAGGTCATTCTTGGTTTCCAGCCGCAGTCGTGACCTGGCACATGGAGACAGTTCTTAGCATACGAGGCACCGGCAGTATTGGCAATGGCACACTCGAGGTAACTCTTGTCAATCAATCAATCAATCAATCACGGCATTTATAGAGCGCGCTACTCACCCGGGAGGGTCTCAAGGCGCTGGGGAGGGGGTAAGTTACTGCTCGAACAGCCAGGTCTTGAACTGCTTCCTGAAGGAGAGATGGTCCTGGGTTCGCCGAAGGTGAGTGGGGAGGGAGTTCCAGGTCTTGGCTGCCAGGTAGGAGAAGGATCTTCCTCCGGCGGTGGTTCTGCGGATGCGTGGCACGGTGGCGAGGGCGTGGCTGGTTGATCGTAGCTGGCGTGTGGGCGTGTAGAAGGTCATGCGGTCGTTGAGGTACTTTGGGCCCAGGTCGTGGAGGGCCTTGTGTGCGTGGGTGAGGAGTCTGAACGTTATTCTCTTGCTGACGGGGAGCCAGTGCAGGTCTTTCAGGTTTCCGGTGATGTGGCTGTGTCGGGGGATGTCCAGGATGAGTCGTGCGGAGGCGTTCTGGATGCGCTGGAGTCTTTTTTGAAGTTTGGCTGTGGTTCCGGCGTAGAGGGTGTTCCCATAGTCCAGTCGGCTGGTGACGAGTGCCTGGGTGACGGTCTTCCTGGTTTCAGTGGGGATCCATCTGAAGATCTTGCGGAGCATGCGCAGGGTGTTGAAGCATGAAGATGAGACGGCGTTGACTTGTCTGGTCATCGACAGGGAGGAGTCCAGGATGAAGCCCAGGTTGTGTGCGTGGTCCGTTGGCTTGGGCGCGGTGCCCAGGGCCGGGGGCCACCAGGAGTCGTCCCAGGCGGAGGGTGATGAGCCCAGGATGAGGACTTCCGTCTTGTCTGAGTTCAGTTTAAGGCGG
Organism: Calotriton arnoldi; assembly: GCA_963921515.1. Taxonomy (NCBI): domain Eukaryota; kingdom Metazoa; phylum Chordata; class Amphibia; order Caudata; family Salamandridae; genus Calotriton; species Calotriton arnoldi. Next base: position 1,236,760 of record CAWUFW010004649.1, on the reverse strand, counting down.
CTGTTCCTCATCCAGTCGGCGACGTCTCTCATCCCGTCGTGTAGGTTGGCTCTGGCGGTGGTGGGGTCGTTGGTGAGGGAGAGGATCAGCTGGGTGTCGTCGGCGTAGGAGATGATGTTGAGGTTGTGTCGGCGTGCGATGGCTGCGAGGGGGCTCATGTAGACGTTGAAGAGGGTTGGGCTGAGTGAGGATCCCTGTGGAACGCCGCAGATGACTTCGGTGGCTTCGGATCTGAACGGGGGAGGCGGACTCTCTGGGTTCTTCCGGCGAGGAACGAGATGATCCATTCCAGTGCTTTCTCTCGGATTCCGATGTTGCTGAGGCGCTTCACTAGGGTGCGGTGGCAGACGGTGTCGAACGCCGCGGAGAGGTCCAAGAGGATGAGGGCAGCTGTTTCCCCATTGTCGGTTAGGGTTCTGATGTCGTCGGTGGCTGCGATAAGGGCGGTCTCGGTGCTGTGGTTGGCCCGAAACCCGGACTGCGAGGGGTCGAGGGATCCATTCGTCTCGAGGAAGGCGGCAAGCTGTCTGTTGGCGGTCTTCTCGATGACTTTGGCCGGAAACGGAAGGAGCGAGATGGGACGGTAGTTCTTAAGGTCGGTGGGGTCCGCCGTTGGTTTCTTCAGGAGGGCGGTAAGCTCGGCGTGCTTCCAGCTCTCCGGGAAGGTGGCGGTGTGGAAGGAGGAGTTGATGATGTCCCGGAGATGGGGTGCGATGGTGGCGTCGGCTTTGTTGAAGACGTGGTGTGGGCAGGGGTCGGTTGGTGATCCGGAGTGGATGGAGTTCATCGTGCGGGTGGTGTCTTCGGTGCTGATCGGGGTCCAGTTGCAGAGGGTGGTGGTGGCGGGCGTTGGTTCGGCGGTAGGGTGCGTTGTTTGTGCGTCGAAGCTGTTATGTATGTCGGTGATCTTGCGGTGGAAGAACGCGGAGAGTGAGTTGCAGAGGTCTCGCGAGGGGGTGATGTCGTTGTTTCCGGCGCTGGTGTTGGAGAACTCTTTGACGATGCTGAAAAGTTCCTTGCTGTCATGGGCGTTGTTGTCCAGTCGTTCTTTGAGTGCCGACTTCTTGGTGGCACGGATCAGCTGGTGGTGTTTGCGGGTGGCGTGCTTGAGGGCGGTCCTGTTGTCTGTGGTCTGGTCGAGTCGCCAGGTTTTCTCGAGAGTGCGGCAGTTCTTCTTGGATTCCTTGAGTTCGTTGGTGAACCAAGGGGTTTTCTTGCTTCCGGGTCTGCTGGGAGGGTTTTTAGTGGTGCGAGGTCGTCGGCGCAGGCGGTCAGCCACTTGGCGAGGTTGCTGGCTGCTTCGTTTGGGTCCGTTGTGTTGGTGGGTGTGTTCTGGCTGAGGGAGGCGGTGAGCTGCTCGGGCGGTGATCTTGCTCCAGCTCCGGCGGGGAGCCTGTTGCGGGTGGTGGTGGGTCGTAGTCTTTCTGAAGCTGAAGTGGACGCAGCTGTGGTCGGTCCAGTGGAGTCCGGTGGCGTGGCTGAAGGAGATGTGCTTGCTGGACGAGAAGACGGGGTCAAGCGTGTGGCCGGCGTAGTGGGTGGGCGTGTTCACCAGTTGCTTGAGTCCGAGGTTGGCGAGGTTGTCCAGCAGGGCGGTGGTGTTTCTGTCGTTGTTGTTCTCCAGGTGGAAGTTGAGGTCCCCTAGGAGGATGTAGTCGGCGGAGGGCATGGCGTGCGGGCTGATGAAGTCTGCGATGTCTTCGCTGAATAGTGTGCGTGGTCCCGGGGGTCTGTAGATGAGGGTGCCTCGGAGGGTGGTCTTGGGGTCAGTGTGTATCTGGAAGTGTAGGTGTTCGGCGGCGGTGAAGGTCTCGTCGGAGTTAGTCGAGATGCGGATGGTGTTCTTGTGTACGATGGCGATGCCTCCTCCCGTCTGGTTGACGCGGTCCCTCCGGGTGATCTTGTATCCGTCCGGGATGGCTATGGCGATGTCGGGCGCTGAGGAGGCGTTCATCCAGGTTTCGGTGAGGAAGGCGATGTCCGGTGCTGTTGCGTCGAGCAGGTCCCAGAGTTCCACGGCGTGCCTGTGGACGGAGCGGGTGTTCAGCAGGATGCATTTCAGGTGGTTGCTGCTGGTGCTCGACTTGGCGGAGGTGGTGCACGTCCGGGGGCAGGTGAATCGGCAGGTTTGGCAGGTGAAGGGTCCGTGGGTGCGTCTCGGTGAGGCTCGGTAGCAGGCAGGGTTCCGGCCGGCATTGAGTGCGGTGAGTGTGGCGGCGTCGTAGGTCCGTCGGGTGGTGATGCATCGGTGGGATCCAGGGGTTCTGGCGCTGGGCGCGGTCCAGTCGCGGACGGGCGCAGACGGGCTTGCCTTAGGCGCGCCTTCGGCGCGCCAGCGGCGCGGCCGCACAGCGGCTGCCATTTATGGGGAGGTGGGAGGGAGGAGCAGCTGGGAGGCGGGAGGCAGGGGCAGCGAATGGGCGGTCAGGGGGGCGGGGCCGCAGGGGACGCAGCGGCGGGAATGGCGAGAGGCAGCGGGGGCACAGAAAGGAAAACAGGGGAGAAAGCAGACAAAATCACGGGCACAGCGACAATGGGGCAGCGAGGGGCACAAAAAGGAAAAGGGGAGAGAGCAGACAAAATCACGGGCACAGCGACAATGGGGCAGCGAGGGGCACAAAAAGGAAAACAGGGGAGAAAGCAGACAGAATCATGGGCACAGCGACAATGGGGCAGCGAGGGGCACAAAAAGGAAAACAGGGGAGAAAGCAGACAAAATCACGGGCACAGCGACAATGGGGCAGCGAGGGGCACAAAAAGGAAAACAGGGGAGAAAGCAGACAAAATCACGGGCACAGCGACAATGGGGCAGCGAGGGGCACAAAAAGGAAAACAGGGGAGAAAGCAGACAGAATCACGGGCACAGCGACAATGGGGCAGCGAGGGGCACAAAAAGGAAAACAGGGGAGAAAGCAGACAGAATCACGGGCACAGCGACAATGGGGCAGCGAGGGGCACAAAAAGGAAAACAGGGGAGAAAGCAGACAAAATCACGGGCACAGCGACAATGGGGCAGCGAGGGGCACAAAAAGGAAAACAGGGGAGAGAGCAGACAAAATCACGGGCACAACGACAATGGGGCAGCGAGGGGCACAGAAAGGAAAAGGGGAGAGAGCAGACAAAATCACGGGCACAGCGACAATGGGGCAGCGAGGGGCACAAAAAGGAAAACAGGGGAGAAAGCAGACAAAATCACGGGCACAGCGACAATGGGGCAGCGAGGGGCACAAAAGGAAAACAGGGGAGAGAGCAGACAAAATCACGGGCACAGCGACAATGGGGCAGCGAGGGGCACAAAAAGGAAAACAGGGGAGAAAGCAGACAGAATCACGGGCACAACGACAATGGGGCAGCGAGGGGCACAGAAAGGAAAAGGGGAGACAAGCAGGAAAAACGGGCACCGGGGCCACAAGCGGAGGGCGATCTTACCTGCAGAAGCAGCGGGCAGACAACACAGGCGGAGCTGTGTGGTGGGGGAGCGACCTACCTGGCAAGGTCAAGGGTCGCTCTCCTCACCGCGCAGCATACTCACCCATGGTAAAGTAATGGTTCTGGCTTACTAGAGGCAACTCTTGGCTCAAAGGACACCCATGAGAAAATGCCGGCGCTGCCACATTTGAGGTTATTGCAGACATGAGGAAGGACAACCAGGGTTGAAGGAAGTGGGCACCCATAACAAAACGCTGGCACTGATATACTAGAGGCAATGCTCGATATAAAGGTCATATATGGTTTATGGACTGCTTTAATGGCAAAATTCTGGCACATCGTATGTATTTATTGGCCTAAGTGGGCATCCTTGACATGGGGGGGCACCCAAGACACAATGCTGACCCTGGCACAGTGGGCGTAATGTTTGGTATACAGTCGCACATGGCACATTTTGAAAAAAATGGGTCAACTTCTGGGGAGACTCTGGTTTCACTGGCGTGGCATTCCACTAAATTACTTGAATATTTAACAAGGTCCCTTTCGGAGTCTATGGCTCATCATCAAATTTATATAAAAACTGTGCTTTAAAATGCACCAATCCACCCATTTTTTTAAAATTATTCTAGGTGGGTTGGGTGGGGGGTAAATCACCCTCCAGACCCACCCAGAAGGGGCTGGCTCTCTCCATTCACTTGCTAAAGGTCAGACAAGTATTTTTCATCACACTTTCAAAGATCATGTCAGCCTCACGCTAGAGGCGGTATCTAAAACAAACATTTGTCTGGGTTGTGTTGTTTTATTAATAATGCAGTTATTATGGAACTCCATTGATTCCAATTCTTGTAATGCCCTCAGGGCTAAGGTCATGTGACATTAGGTGCTGGGAAGATTCAAGGTCAATGGTCATATGATGTCACTTCCTGTGATGTCATTGCGGTCAACGGGTATGTAATGTCACTTCTGGTACCCCAGGAATTTTAGGAAATCAATGTCCATTTTTCTGGGCACAATTTAAATAACTGAGTGAGCTGTACCAAAGATGGCTGCTGCTCTAGTAAGATCTCTTGATCTTGCACAATCTGCTCTCCGAGTGAACATACATGAACGCAGGAAAAGAGGCTAGTCTCCATGGATCGGCTCGGTGGTGAAGGCCATGGGTCACGTGCGGAGGATTCAGCTGCCCATAGACACTGTTGGGCGGCTTCTCTTCGGTGGGACCTAGGTGGTGCGGGGTACAACATGATGGGGCAGTCTGAGGAACCCAAGGATAGCGATACGCCGTGGGTGCCAACCTGGGACTTGTGCTTGGGTGCCAGCAGGGAGGTGATGATTATGGTGTTACCTAGCGTTCTAAGCAGGTAATCAGTCAGGTTTGTGTGTCTGAGCTAAAGGGGTGTGATGGAGCAGGGAAAATAAAAATTTTAACCCCTAACAAATTTTATAATTAATTAAATAAAATGTTCGTTTAAATGTATTAATCAACACTGTATGTGTGGGAATGGTAATATGCCAATGTGTGTGCTAAATAATCTATTAATGAATGTCCGTGTGTCTAATTATAACGTAAAAATAAATGCGTACTAATAAAAATAAATGCATGTTATTGTGCTTCATAGAAATAAAATGTGTTGTTGCAAAAACAAATAGTGATGGTAAGTAAGGAACAGCTTAAATGTTGCTTTCTGCTAGGTAACAACTAATTGGGGTACGTAGACGACGGGAGGGAAACGAAAGGGCTATTTTTCTCTATTTTAATTATGTTTTGTTTGCCTCAAATTAGTGCTTCTAAAGTATAACCGAGTGGCGAGATAAAATGGCCACCAATGGGAAGATGTGCGCAGGCGCAAGGGAACACATGACACGTGATGAAATGGGAGAAAGCGAGCTCGTGGTTTAACAGAGAGGCTAGGATGCAAGTAATGGTCAAGGCTGATGTGACCTAATTGAACTGATAGCGTGCCGTGATGATCAGCAAGAGTCCCGTGGGAAACAAGTTCAAGAGAAAGGACAATGACTGCGGAGTTCTCGAATGTATCGAAAGAAGTTACAAATGAACTGATCGAAACGGATGAAAATGTTTAAGCGTATGGGAAAGGAAATGATCCAAGGACCCTTGAATCCAAGAGAACTTGATTAAAAGAATGAATAAGCTGACATGCATGGACCAATGAAAGAAAAGCGTGATATTAATATTGCAACAGTTAGTTAGCAAAGTTAGAATTAGGGTATAAGAGGGCCTACTCTTAGTGGGAGGGGGTCAGTCGCGGTTGCAGTCACAGTCAGGAGAGGAGTTGAAGAGTCGTGTTGGTGGCTTCCAGTGCTGGGTGGTCCTGATCGATCCCTTACTGAGCGGGAGATGCTGAAAGACTGTTAGATGAGACGGGTTGCAGGTAGCTGATGCTGACGAGCTGAAGTTGCTGTTTGCTGTCTTAATTTTCCAGTTGAGTATGAGAATCAGGCTATTTCTAATTCCTAACTTAGGTTAGAAATCATTAGGCTAAATTAGGAAGCTAGGCAGGTAATTAGGGTTTTGGCTTCATGACAAAATTTCCTTTCTGCAATAAAATGATTATGCTTAATAAATATTTGAATTTAAGAATGAATAATTGAATAAAGTATTAAATTCTTTTTCATGCTTTTAAAATTATATAAAATTTAAGATTCTTTAAACCCAAAATGACTCAGTGGTTATTTTCCTAAATGATTGTGACATCAGTAATTGGTTATTGTGATTCAGCTGGTCTTAATCACTATGAACTAATTTCTTAAATGAATGATTCATCGACAAAACAATGAGCAGGAATATCTTAAGAAATAACTAAAAGAAAGTGACAAATTAAGATAATAAGATATCCTGGCTCTTCCAGCGGTACATAAAATGGTGTTCTCCATTTAGTTCTCATGCTTCTCCTAGGAGTACAGATTTTCATAAAGGTGTAAAGGAAATCCAGGAGTGTGTGTGTGTTAGGCGATGTTTATGGGCCCCATCGTCATGTGGATATGAGAAATATAGTTTGCCCCTGGATGACCTATAAGTAACCTGGGAGGAGAATAGTTTTTATTGTACGCGCTGCATCAGATTTCTTGGTAGCACAGTTATGGTTTTCTATAGATTAGTTTAGTGATTATTGTTTATTGATTATTGATTATTTTTGATGACTAACACTATATGTTGAGTCACGTTATGTTATATGTAAGTTTTCACGCTTCTGGGATGTAGGAAGTGGAACACGTGTGGCAAGAGAAGTCACATGGAATTTGGTACATGGTCTGAATTCATCTTGGTAAATAACGCAGGTTGTGTTATGTTAGGGATTTCTGTGCGAAAAGTGTGTAATTGAAATAGCAAATCACGTTTACTTGTGAAACTTTGGCCTTAATTCTCAGGAGCCTAGTCTCCACATGTGTCTTATCCCCAGAGAAACGAGTAAATTGTTTGTTTAAAAGAAGGGTAAGGTAGAGGGAAGTGCTACTTTATCGGCGAGAGTAAATAATTCTGTGGTAGGGTAGAGGTAAGCGCTGCCTACTGGAAAAACGGGATTCTTGTGTAAAAGGACAAAGCTGTCACTTTTGTTTAGCGAATCAGACTATGGAATTGTTTTAATTGTTGTAACTAACAAAGAAAACAGTGAAAAGAAAATTGCCGATAAATTTTGTAAAGGAGGGGTAAAGAGTAGAAGTGACGTGGAAAAGTGCCGCGCTAGGATTGGATAGTGCGTTAGTCACGTGAACACAGAGCAGGAGTGACGTAGAAAAGTGCCGCGCTAGGATTGGTTGGTTTGCGGACGGTGGGAATTGTTCTGATTGGTACGTTAGTGTGAGTCGCGCTGTAATTGGTCGAAGTTCCGTACACAGAACAGCGTTAGAGTAAAGAGAAAACAAATAGAAAACATGCCGTATTACGAGTATGAAAGGGAGAGAACGTCATGGACGACAAAATTGAAGAATTTCTTTAAGAAAGACAAAAAGGTTGTGACTAGAGAGGGACAAGTAATTCCTCCGCCGAAATCAGCAGCTTCACATATGATGCTGAAATATGGATATCATACGTGCATATGGTTGGAAAATTGGGCTAAATATACAAAGAATGATGGTGCTTTGGCTTTCCCTGAGAATGGATCGTTTAGTGTAGCGGTTTTGCGAAACTTGCGAGAAAAAATGTGTAAGTTGGAACCTAGACCTAGACCAACACAGTTTGAAGCTTTGACAGAATGGGGAGATGAGATGTATGAACGAGAGAGATTCAGAGGAATGAGAGATCATGAATTTATGCCTGGAAGATTATGGGGAGTAAATCATGAGGACAGAATAAAGCGATGGAGATGTGCTAACATGACAGGAGGTTTGTTTCCAGCTTTTACAGTTGAGGAAGGGACTAAGAAAAACGGACTGAGAAAAAGAAACATATGGAGAGAGAAAAGTATATGCATGAGAGCGAAACGGATGACGAGTTGCTGGAAGATATATTAAATAGAAATCCACCTCCGTATCAGCAGAGTTCTACAGTGGTGACACCAAATGCGCCACTAATAGAGACTATGCGAAATAAAAGTCCGGAAAAGAGAATTGAAGTAAATAGGTCACAAGAACAAATGAGAACTTCTCAAAATGAAGGAATAGAAAGCGACAATGCAAGCGAATTGGCAAGGACAACAAAAGAACTAACTGAGAAAATTAGAGAATTAACGAAAAATATGGAAGCAGTTACTGTGCCTGTAACAATAGGTCCAGTAATACCAGTTTTTGAGAATCAGAAAATTGATGAACGATCTTTGGTGATTCCCTTGAGTTCACAATTTCAGAGAGAAAAGGAAAGGATGGAACAAAGTGCAAGTACAAGTAATTTGGCTAGTACTTACAGACCAAGTCCACCTACAAATTTAACGGTGAATGAATGCAATGGTAAGAAAATGCATATGGTAACAGAATCTGCAACAGAAACGCCCGAAAAGAGTGGTAACTGGATAGAACTAAATAATACACCCATAGGTCCGACTCCTGATGAGTTGAATGAGTGGATAAAAGCTTTTAAAATAAAAGAAACAGAAGAAAAACCATTAGATGTGATCAGATTAAAAATTGACATGGAAGAATTAATTCTAGGAACGATTGGTACTGAAAAGATAAAAAATTATCAGGATGATGAAATAATGTTTCTGTGCAAAAGTATAACATGGAGGGCAAAGAATTTACATGACAAACTAGAAGAAGTGGCTAGTGAGATTGGAATAGATTTTGCAAAAGTGAAAACGTTGCAGAAACCATACAGAGTAGACTTTTGTGAAAAAGATATTGAAAATTTGAACACGGCAGGAAGGCTGACACAGATAAAGGAGTTAATTGTGTTGTTGAGAAAATGGGGTGATGTGGACAGATGGAAGATTAGATGGACAAAGAAGAATGAGAAAAGTATAGACAAAGGTTCATTGGCTTTTATGATAACTGAAAAGGAATCTGTTGTCAAAGAATACCCCATGAGAGAAACTCCAGGTGGTAGTTACGTGCATGTTCCCTGGACTAGGCAGGACATACTGTCATTTACCAATGACTTTCCAAAGTTAAGAGAGAAGCCAGTTGAGTGGTACCGACAAGTAGAAAGGTTTGTAAAAGTCTCAAAAGTGTTGTGGATAGATTTAGATGGATTGTTTGACATAGTGGTACCAACAGATTTATGGTCCGAATGTAAGATTACAGTTGACTGGCCAACTACAGAATATCCAAGAGATCCTAAGACAGGAGCTCCAGGTCCTGATGTGATGAAGAAGTACGATAAGGTGATTACCTTTTTGAAGAATAAAATTCCTCCCAAAGAGACAGATTGGGTTAAGATTGATAGAACTACACAGGAAAGTAAGGAGTCTATACATGCATATTATGAGCGATTGTTATTGGTTTTCAAGCAGTATAGTGGTTATGAGGAGTTGAGTGAAAAGGACATGAGTCATTTTGTATACCGATTTGTGTTTGGCCTGAAACCAGAAATAAGTGATATGATTAAGCAACACATGATAAACTGGCAGAATGGAAGTGTAGATAAGGTACTGAGATATGCTAAGTATTGTAGTGATGAAATAGAGAGTAAACAGCGTAAGTTGAAAGAAAAGGCAATGTGGGCACAAGTGAAAGTGGCAGAAAAACAAGAAGCTCAATTGGACAATAATAATGGAAACGAATCAGGACAGAATAAAATGCGACCAAACATAGGTAAAGGAAAAGGTCAAGTGAGTCTAGAAGAGGCAAAGAAGAAATGGCCATGTCATAATTGCGGAAAATTAGGGCATTGGAGAAACGAGTGTAAGTTCCCACCTAAATCTAATCCGGAACATCAATCATTAACTCCACAGGTGCAGAATGAGGTAGTTGTTCAACAAAGTCAGGTGCCACAACCACCACTTCCCAACACTGTTAACCAGCAAAGATACAGTACAGAAACAGGATTCTACGGAGGAGAGCAGGTAACACAGTTGCCGCGAGCAGCTAACATTTCTCAGTATTGGTTGCGACAGAGTGAGGATGACCCGGATGAAAGATTCTGACGGTGCGCAGGAGAGGGGAAAGAGTGCGTGCTTGGCGCAACTCTAGAGGTAGATCAGTCTGGTCCCTTTGTGGATGGAGAAGTGAATGGTGCAAATGTAACATTCCTTGTCGATACTGGAGCTACCCGTTCTACTGTTAGATCAGTGGAAATTCCAAACCTTCCTCTCTCAGGTGAATACATCCAAGTGGTAGGAGTAGCCAATCAGCAGATTAAAACCCCACTTACTGAATTGGTGGAAGTAAAAATTGGTTCTTTTAGCAAAATGCATAAATTTGTAGTGTGCGATTGTAGTCCTGTAAATCTTTTAGGTCGTGACCTTTTATGTAAGATGAATTGCACAATTTATTGTACGCCAGATGGAATAGGATTTCAGACTTCAGATGAAGATGTTTTGTATAAAGTAACTTTGATGAATCAAGAACCTGAAACGAATGGTTTGTTTCCTGCATTTGATGCAGAAAAACTTCCAGAAGAACTAAAAAGTGCAGTAAAAGAAAGTGTGTGGGATTTTACAGGAGAAGACATTGGATTAATGAGAGAAGTTGATCCCGTAAAAGTGACAGTGAAAGAAGGGATAACTTATCCAAACACGCCACAGTACAAATTAACTCCGGAAATAATTGAAGGAATAACTCCTGTGATAAATAAGATGATTGAACAGGGAATTCTAAAAGAAATCATGAGCAGTCCATGTAATTCACCTATTATGGGACTGAAAAAGCCGAATGGAACATATAGAATAGTACAGGATTTGAGAAAGATCAACAAAATAGTTGTGCCTTGTTGTCCAATAGTGCCAAACCCTGCAGTAATTCTATATCAAATTCCACACGAAGCTGAGTGGTACACTGTGATAGATTTATGTCACGCATTTTTCTCTATTCCTTTGCATCCAGATAGCCAGCCATTATTTGCATTCCGGTTCGGAGAGCGTATTTTGGCATGGTGCCGAATTCCTCAGGGGTATACAGAAAGCCCCTCAATTTTTAATCAGATTCTAAAGAAATCTCTGGAAGACTTAAAAATGCCAGAAAAATCAGTGATGGTGCAGTATATCGATGACCTATTGGTGGCATCGAAAACAAAAGAAGCATGTGTAAGTGACACAATTGCTTTACTGAACCATTTGGAGAAAAGAGGACATAAGGTGTCCCCTTCAAAATTACAGTTTTGTCAGAAAGAAGTCCAGTATTTAGGGCATAAAATTGAGAAAGGAGTGCGGAAAATAGCGACAGAGAGAGTAAGAATGATTCAAGGAATGAGAGCACCAATGACTCAGAGAGAGGTAAGAATGTTTTTGGGAATGGTTGGATATTGTCGACAGTGGATAAGTGGATTTTCTTTGATTGCAAAACCCTTACAAAAATTGACAAAGAAAGATGTAAAAGACCCTTTTGAGTTAAACAAAGAAGAAATGAAATCTTTCAAAGAATTGAAAAAGAAACTGTGTGAGGCCCCTGCTTTAGGCATGCCTGATTATGAGAAGGATTTTGAGTTGTACTGTAGTGAAAGAGATGGATGTGCATTTTCAGTACTGGTACAAAAACACAGGACCATGAAAAGACCAATCGCTTATTTTTCAGCTGTTTTAGATCCTATAGCAAAAGCATTGCCTGGATGTCTGAAAGCAGTTGCTGCTACTTGTGTAAGTCTGGAACAAAGTGAAGGTATAGTGATGGGGTATCCAGAGAGTATATGTTCCCCATTCAGTAGAAATTCTTTTGACAAGAACAAAAACACAGTACATGACACATAGTCGGCTGACTAAGTACGAAAAAGTCATCTTGAGCGCTGAAAATGTGACCATAGATAGATGCATGAATGTGAATCCTTCAACATCATTGCCAGATGAGGAGAGTATAATTGAACAAGACGAAGTAGATCATGATTGTCTGAACGTGCTGGAATATTGCACAAAACCAAGAGCTGACATAAAAGATGAACCGTTAAAGGAATCTGATTATGTCATGTTTGTGGATGGCTCATGCTTGAGAACAAAAGAAGGAGTTTTAAGCGCAGCTTACGCAGTATGCACAGTGGCAACTGTGATGGAAGTGTCTTGTCTGAAAGGAGTTAGGTCTGCCCAAGTTGCGGAACTAATTGCTTTGATTCAAGCATGTAAATTGGGGAAAAATGTACGAATCACGATTGTGACCGATAGCCAATATGGTTTCGGCATCGTACACGATTTCGGACAGATTTGGTCACAAAGAGGATTTTTGACATCTGCAGGAACACCTATCAGAAATGGAGATTATGTTAACAAACTGCTTGAGGCGATACAGTTGCCTAAACAAATAGCTGTAGTGAAGTGCAAGGCGCATAAGAAAAACGAAGACTACATAGCGGTCGGCAATAATTATGCTGATGAGATCGCTAGATATTGTGCGGAAAACATGGCGTCCCTGAACAAAAATAGAGAAAGGGAGCATGTCTCTTGTCCTTTGCTTTTCACTAATACTGTCGAAACATGGGATGAAGTAAGGCAGTTACAAGAAACAGCAAGAGATGAGGAAAAAGATTATTGGATAAAAGCAGGATGTAGAAGACAGGAAAATAATGGTGTATGGGTATACAGAGATGAAAGACCAGTTATGCCTGATAGCATGTTTGCAGACATGGCACGGATGTACCATGGACAAGCTCATATTGGGAGAGATGCAATGATCAGACTTTTTAGACAAACCTGGTATAACCCAAAATTCAGAGCCATTGCTGAAAGTCTTTGTCAAAGATGTCTTATTTGTCAACAATTTAACCCAGGAAGAAAAACAGTAGTGAGTCTAGGAACAATAGGACGAGAAGGAGGTCCATTCACTAGAATGCAGTTGGACTTTATTGAGATGCCCCCTAGTAACAGACTAAGATATGTTCTGGTGGTCGTCTGTTTGTTCTCTCGTTGGGGGAGGCATACCCCACTAGAAGGAATGATGGAACAACAGTGGCAAAACTTATGCTGCGAGAGTTCATTCCAAGGTATGGTTTTCCAGTCACGGTTGAGACAGATAGAGGAACACATTTTCAAAATGAGTTGATCCAATTGATTTGTGAAGCATTGAGTATTAAACAAAAACTACATTGTGCTTACAGACCAGAGGCTTCTGGGGTAGTAGAGCAGATTAATGGAACAATTAAAAACAGGTTAGGAAAAATGTGTCAAGCTACAGGACTCAAATGGCCGGATGCACTGCCTCTTGTTCTGATGACCATCAGAAGCATCCCTGAAAAGAAAACTGGACTCAGTCCCCACGAGATGATTATGGGACGAGCAATGAGACAAGCACACGTACCTGTCAACAAGTTATTGACTATAACTGATGATCTAGTACTGGATTATTGCAAGGGACTGGCTGATGTGGTGCGTTCTGTATTTCATCAGGTTGGACCGGATGCGACCACTCTTGAAAGAAAACCAGCCCACGACTTGAATCCAGGAGACTGGGTCCGCATAAAAGTCCACAGGAGAAGAAACTGTCTAGTTCCTCGTTGGGTCGAGCCACGACAGGTAATCCTAGTGACAACGACTGCCGTCAAGTGTGCAGGAGTGAAAAACTGGGTTCATGCCAGCCACACAATTAGAGTTCCAGAACCTACAGATCGACATGTGAGTCGGCGTCTGGAAGTGTGGGATAAAAGCTTAACAGCTGGGACAACAAGGATAAGTGAAAGGGTGCCAGAACTTGAAGATCGACCTGAAAGTCGACATCTGGAAACCCCAACGGCAAACACCTCTAGAGAAGAAGAGGAACAAGAAGAAGAAGAAGAAAGAAATTCAGAAATTCCAGAACTTGAAGATCGACCTGTAAGTCGACATCTGGAAATATCTGACACAACTTCAGGATCTGATGATTCAGCTGCAAACTGGGAAGAATTCCGAAAGAGAACTTGGGGTTATAAACCAATTAGAGAAGAAACTGAGCAAGAAATTGAGTTAGATGAACAACCAAGTACAAGTTATGGTGGAAATCCTTCAGAAACAATATTAATAGATGAAGTAGGGAAAGAAGTACACAAAAAGTTAGAAAATCGAGAAGAACCCCGAGGAGCAATAGGGACAGATAGAGAAACAGAAGAACAGGGAAATTTAGAAGCAGAAAGGGAAGAAAACACCAAATCGGAAGAACACCGAGGAGGGACAGTAATAAGGGAAAACAAGAAGGAGAAGACAGGTCCTCCACCAGTAGGAGATGACGAGATCATAAGTTTCAAAATAAGAGACAATAGTGAAATAGTTAAAACAGAAACGGAAGAAAGTGGAGAAGAGGAAAAGGCAAAAACTGAATCAAGAAAAAGAAATTGGAAATCAGAAAGAGAAGAAAGAGAAGGTGAAGCCAAAAGGCCAAGAAAAGGAGATAATTGGCCCAACAACTATGTAAGAAAATTGAGATATAGAATAATAAGAGCGGAAGACGAAGGTGCTGAACAAGTAAATGAGGTAACAAGTCAAAAGGGACAAGAAAAACCAAGTGGAAAAAGATTACAAAAGTCCAAAAGGACAAAGAAAGTGAATGCAAAATATAAGTCACCTGAGTGGCTGTATATTGCACTAACTGATTACAAAGAAGAAGAAGAAAACACTCACGGGAACCAGAGACTGAGAAGTCGGATGGGAAAAGGTGAGATGCAACAAACTTGAAGTGAAGACTTATAGTGCTTCTGCCGGACATGACAATTTACTGGATGTGACAAATCACCGGATGTGACAACGAAAGAATTCTGGAGAGAATTAAAGAAAGTACCAAGCAAAGACTTTTGAAAGCAGAGTGGCATCTAAGTCATTTCTGAGGTGTAGTGACACAGTTTTCTGAAACTTAACAAATAGAAAAAGAAAAATGGAAAATAATAGGGATAGAAGAGATAAATGTGAATTTATAAAGAGATGGTGCAAAATGTGCTGCTTTTGTACAGGGTTATTAATGACCATATGGATAGTTTTAGCAATCACAATTCCTATTAGTGTAGCTGTGATGGAAGCAAAAAATGATACTAAATCAGAAAAAGAAACTAATATTAAAGAACCAGTTATTTTAAGAAGTAGTGCAGAGTTGCATAAGGATAAGTCAGTAACAGATTTTTCAAAGAATGTTTTTACAAAATTGTTGTATGAGTACGTAGAGACAATGGATGTAAGAGATTGTTATGTTTGTATGCAGTTGCCTGCATCAGTATCAGAAGGTGTGACTTATCATCACCTACCTCTGACTTATGGAATAACATGTAGTGTAATAGCAAGTTTATTTTATAAAACAGGTAGATTAGAATCTTATTATACTGATATAGATAAGATTTTTGCAAACATTCCAGTAGTACCAGAACTTAACAAAGTAAAACCAGCAAAAGTTTTAGGAGAATTCTTTTAGAAAATAGAAAATTAACGTTAGAAGAAATAGTTAGTAACAACCTTACCTGTGAGTTAAAGAAAGAAGAAAAAGTATTTTTAGAAATGGTTGAAGAAAGAAGAATGAAATTTCAAAAAGAAGCAATAAAAGAGGAAGGAAAACGCTTATGGACGTTTGAGGAAGGAAATCATGAAGGGAAAAGATAAATGCAGCAATGACATTAGATTGGCCGCAAACAGGAAAGTTGTGTATTAGGAGAAATAAGACAGTCTATGACAATTACTTTGTAGGTTCCAGTATCTGCCATGACAATTATCAAATTCTGGGAGGATGGGGATTCAAAGGTGGAAAAGATCCAATATTTCCAGGTATCTATTATATTTGTGGGAATAGAGCTTATTACAGGTTACCGGACCATTGGTATGGAACTTGCTATGTAGGCCTGGTCTTTCCAAAATTTTTTCACATGGACAGAGAAGAAAAAGGAACATACAAGATGATTAATAGCTTTACACGTAGAAAGAGGGAAAGTTTTTCAGAAATTGTAGGTGATATTTTTGGAGCATTGATACCAGCAGTGGGAATATCTTTGAATGCATTTAAAATTCGGAAGTTATCCACAGTAGTAGATCGTTTGTCTACAGATACTGCCGGAGGGTTCTTGATGGTAAATACCGAAATGGTTGCCATGAGAGCTATGGTGATGCAAAATCGGCTTGCCCTTGATATTCTTTTGGCAAAAGAGGGTGGAGTCTGTGGAATGTTGAAAGTCCAACATTGTTGTACTTACATTCCTGATAACAGTGAAAATATACAGAAGTATATTACAAATATTACAAATTTGCACAAAGAACTAGTTCCACTGGAGGTTGAAAGTGTTTTGGGAAAACTTGGTAGAGGGTTTTCTTCAGTAGCAAATTGGTTAACTAGGATGAGTAGACTAGTGATAGGGAAAGTTATAATAGTGGCAACTATAGTAATACTGTTAGCCATGGTGTTGAAAATTGTAATAACGTGTATAAAGAGAAAAATAAGACAAAATAAGATAAAAAGAAATAACAGAATAATGAGAGAAAGAGAGAGAGAAATGGGTGAAATTGAGTTGGAGAAAATGAAAGAAAGCATGTATCAAGAGACTAAAAGGCAAGATGAAGAAGAAACAGATGTGTAAATAACAGAAAGCAAAGGATGAAAGACATGCTGCCTGAAAAGAAGTATGACTTGGGTTTTATGTGGTGATTTAAAAATCACCAAAGGGGGGATTGATGGAGCAGGGAAAATAAAAATTTTAACCCCTAACAAATTTTATAATTAATTAAATAAAATGTTCGTTTAAATGTATTAATCAACACTGTATGTGTGGGAATGGTAATATGCCAATGTGTGTGCTAAATAATCTATTAATGAATGTCCGTGTGTCTAATTATAACGTAAAAATAAATGTGTACTAATAAAAATAAATGCATGTTATTGTGCTTCATAGAAATAAAATGTGTCGTTGCAAAAACAAATAGTGATGGTAAGTAAGGAACAGCTTAAATGTTGCTTTCTGCTAGGTAACAACTAATTGGGGTACGTAGACGACGGGAGGGAAACGAAAGGGCTATTTTTCTCTATTTTAATTATGTTTTGTTTGCCTCAAATTAGTGCTTCTAAAGTATAACCGAGTGGCGAGATAAAATGGCCGCCAATGGGAAGATGTGCGCAGGCGCAAGGGAACACATGACACGTGATGAAATGGGAGAAAGCGAGCTCGTGGTTTAACAGAGAGGCTAGGATGCAAGTAATGGTCAAGGCTGATGTGACCTAATTGAACTGATAGCGTGCCGTGATGATCAGCAAGAGTCCCGTGGGAAACAAGTTCAAGAGAAAGGACAATGACTGCGGAGTTCTCGAATGTATCGAAAGAAGTTACAAATGAACTGATCGAAACGGATGAAAATGTTTAAGCGTATGGGAAAGGAAATGATCCAAGGACCCTTGAATCCAAGAGAACTTGATTAAAAGAATGAATAAGCTGACATGCATGGACCAATGAAAGAAAAGCGTGATATTAATGTTGCAACAGTTAGTTAGCAAAGTTAGAATTAGGGTATAAGAGGGCCTACTCTTAGTGGGAGGGGGTCAGTCGCGGTTGCAGTCACAGTCAGGAGAGGAGTTGAAGAGTCGTGTTGGTGGCTTCCAGTGCTGGGTGGTCCTGATCGATCCCTTACTGAGCGGGAGAGGCTGAAAGACTGTTAGATGAGACGGGTTGCAGGTAGCTGATGCTGACGAGCTGAAGTTGCTGTTTGCTGTCTTAATTTTCCAGTTGAGTATGAGAATCAGGCTATTTCTAATTCCTAACTTAGGTTAGAAATCATTAGGCTAAATTAGGAAGCTAGGCAGGTAATTAGGGTTTTGGCTTCATGACAAAATTTCCTTTCTGCAATAAAATGATTATGCTTAATAAATATTTGAATTTAAGAATGAATAATTGAATAAAGTATTAAATTCTTTTTCATGCTTTTAAAATTATATAAAATTTAAGATTCTTTAAACCCAAAATGACTCAGTGGTTATTTTCCTAAATGATTGTGACATCAGTAATTGGTTATTGTGATTCAGCTGGTCTTAATCACTATGAACTAATTTCTTAAATGAATGATTCATCGACAAAACAATGAGCAGGAATATCTTAAGAAATAACTAAAAGAAAGTGACAAATTAAGATAATAAGATATCCTGGCTCTTCCAGCGGTACATAAAATGGTGTTCTCCATTTAGTTCTCATGCTTCTCCTAGGAGTACAGATTTTCATAAAGGTGTAAAGGAAATCCAGGAGTGTGTGTGTGTGTTAGGCGATGTTTATGGGCCCCATCGTCATGTGGATATGAGAAATATAGTTTGCCCCTGGATGACCTATAAGTAACCTGGGAGGAGAATAGTTTTTATTGTACGCGCTGCATCAGGTGCAACGTGGTTCTGTAGGTGTGACACTGGCAAAATGTAGATGTTACATTTGATAAGAATAAATCATGCACGCGGGTAAATCTCTCAGGAAATCTTCATCCCTTTATTAAAATAAGTTAAATTGAAGATTAACACAGTAGTTCCTCTTCATGAGATGTTGTTTATCAAACAGCAACCTCTCAACTGACTTTTCCAGATCTCCCTCAAGTTCTAAAAATAGCCATATTACACGAGAGCATGTATTCTAGAAAATCACACATCTCTCTTTTTTTTTTAAACAAAGAGTAGAATAGCACACACCTACTCATTTTTTTAACATAAATAACACTGTGAATAAGTTATAACATTAAAATTGTAACAGATTACAAATTAATCAACAATACCCCCCACTAAAATTATGAAAACAACAAATCAATAAATCATGAAATACTTAGATTTTGGAGGAATCTTGCGAGATCGACAACTTCTTACCTCCTGGCAACTGTCTTTATGATGATTTCCCAACACTTTGCTGTTGCCAGGATTGTTATCTAACCCATCATTAGAGACTTTTCTTGCCCTGTTTTCTTCACTGGGTTCCCTGTTTACGATAACATCCAAAAATATATTGCTATCATTTTCTACGGTTCCTTGTCCAGCAATACTACCAAAACCATACTGTTGTTGCTGATAGTTATTACACGATGACAATCAATTAAGATTCCACACAGTACCACCTCGTACTCTCATCGCATCATACAAACATTCGACAACCCTTACTGATTCTGACCACTTTGAAGATTTTTTTGCTAGAATCAGTACGTCATTTCAACCTTACCCAATCACCAACATTAACAGGTCGTCTACTATATGTCCCTCTCTTCTTACATATTTTCCCCTTCATTTTATTCTTGTATTTCTCTACAGTCTTCTTGACTTTTTTGATGATCAACTTCTATATCATCACCATGTTTATTTCTCAACCACCACGATACCAACATGGAACTAGGTTTGCATCCTCTAAACAATTCAAATGGCGACACCAATGTCACAGAATTTGGGGTAATCCTATAAATGAGTAATGTTGCCTGTAAAGATTTCCTTCAATTGAGTCCTCCTTTGGTCGCTAATTAGATGGACTCCTTGATTACCTTGTTGAATCTTTCTACCTGTCCATTGGCTTCAGGATGAAACACCAAATTCTCCTATGCTGTATGCCACATTTGTAGAAAAATTGTACTGTACACTTACTTACAAATTGGGAACCATTATCCATCACTATGACTTCAGGAATGCTCTCTCTACAAAACAATTCAGCTAAAAACTCTACAATAACCTCAGAAGTAATATTACTAACCATTTTGATTTCTGGTCACTTGGAAAAATAATCAACTACAACAATTTCAAAACACTCTTGTTTGGACACCACAGAAAATCAACCAATTACATAAATTCCTTGTTTCTGCCATGGCCCTTCAGGCAATTTCAAAGGTATAGATTCCGTCACCAAAGCTTTATTGGATTTGTCACTACCAGAACTCAAATCACAAGATCTCACCCACTTGCCTACTCTTAGATCAATGCCTGCCCACCAATACTGTTCACGTAAACATCTCTTAGTGCTTGATATGTCAAGATGGCTTTATTGTGCATATTAAATCACTTTAGATCTTACATTAAAGGGAGGTGCCATTTTAGCTGTTTTAGCCATTTTCATTGCCTAATTCTTTTCAAATTTGATAGAATCTTTTAAGTTCACACAATATGTCTAGCTCGACAGGCCACCCTTCAAGAAGATATTGTTGCACTTTTAATAATACCTTGTCTTCATTATTACCTTTAACTACGCTTCCTCTGCAATTGCTCGCAATCCAGTATTTCCTTCCCGATTCACTGACGTCAACAAAAGTAAACGCCTCTTCACGCTCAGATTCATTCTGATTCTCCACGTATTCTTCATTGATGGATAATCTGGATATACAATCAGCATGAACATTGTTTGTTCCTGGAGCATGCTCCATTCTATACTGAAACATTTGCAGTTTGGAAGCACGGCTTGGTATCCTTGCGTTGATGGACCTACCACACCGGTGACAACATATTAATTAATGGTTTATTTACTGTCCGTTCTAATTACAAATTTAGTACCCCAAAAACATTTTGTAATGCTCAGCTCCCCACACATGTGCTAAAATGTCTTTTTCTATGATCAAGCAATGCTTTTCTGAACCTCTTAAGGTCCTAGAACCATGAGATACAATCCCTCTGTCTTTCCATCACGTTGCATGCGAACTGCACGCAGTCCACAAATGCTAGCATCTACTCAAATGATACAGTCTTTACCCACACCAAATGGTTTCAAACATGGAGCATTCAGAATTTCCAGTTTCAAAGATTCAGAAGCCTTGTCCTGTGAGGATTCTCATGCAAACTTTACATTTTTCTTAAGAATTAAGGTAGTATAGGGCCTGATTACCATCTTGGCGGACAGAGTTACTCCATCACAAACATGCCGGATATCCCGGCGCCAAATTACAATTCCATTATGTCCTATGGAACTTGTAATACGGCGGACGGAATGTCCGTCACATTTCTGACGGAGTATCCCGTCTGCCACGATCGTAATCAGGCCCATAGTTTTGTATGAATTTTGAATAAAATTCAGTTAAACCTAAAAAGGCGACTAATTGTTCTTGTGACATCAGTTTAGTAACATGCATAAGGGCTGAGACATGGCAATGCTTGGGTTTTATACTCATCTCTGGAATGGTATGATCAAGATATTCAAACTCTTGCTTTCAAAGCTTACACTTAGACAATTTTAAAATCAAACATGTCTTTTGAAGAGCATGTAACACTTCCTTTAGATTGCCGTCATGATCCAACTCATCCTTTCAAAAGACTAATATGTCATCTTGGAACGCGATCACCCCTGAGATACTCTCTAAATGTTCTTTTATTAACCTTTGGAAGGCTTTAGCTGCACTAGCCAAATAAAGAGGCATTCTACAATATTGAAACATGCCTTCCGGAGTCACTAATCTCATGAGGTATCTGGAACTATCATCGAATACTACCTGGTGACACACACTAGTTGAATCAAGGGTTGAACATTCTGATGCACGAGCTAGTGTAGAGACACCATCTCATGTAAATTAGGTAATGGATGTGAATCTACCCAAATGTCTTTATTTAAACTGTGAATTCCCCTGAAGTTTTCACAAAAATGAGCCCTGGTGACACCCAAGGAGAAGATTCAACTGGTTCTATTATATTCTCCTTGCACAAATTATCCAATAGGTCCTCAAGTTTACTCCTAAAGGTGAACAGGACATTCCTTACATGGTGTTTTTCATTTGTATAGATGCATACTGATATACATCTATATCACCTGGTCTTTCTTAACAGAGTAAGTTCTAAAGTTCTTTGAACCCATACCCACCAGGACAATGTTTTAATGAAACTAACTTCCTTCCTGGTTCACATGGACCTCTCTCTAACAGCTCCACATAAGATAAAAATACACTTTCCCATGTTTTCCAATCCATTAGTGGTTCCCCAGGAGATGGTTAAAAGGCTGTTGGGGAACTATACTTTACATTGTTTCTTCAAAACAAATAAAAAAATAATAATAAACCGTTCTAAAGAATGTAGTTTTTGTGTCACCGTTGTCGTCATTAAATCCAACTATGCAACTTTTATATTTTACCAAACAGATAAATTAATATAAAAAAAACTGTATCCATAGTTTAGAACTAGGTATCTGAATACGCCATTTTTGGGAGGTAAATCCTACTGGACAAAATCATCAATCCAATGCTGATAAAAGTGCCCAAATTAAGATGGCGCCAAAAATCAAAAAAATATCCACAAATCATAGGTGTTATAGGCAGGGTGTCTTGCAGCACCATTACGCTTCATTTCTAAATTCAAAATACCTGCTTTTTCTGAAATTGGGAATTTGTTGGGGGGGGGGGGAGGACCGGGGCTTTTATGATTGGTTTTGCTCATTTTTAAAACTTTGTTTAAGCGTGGTGCATGTGTGTAAGTGCCCCGCGCTTATGTGTATAGGCACAGCAACCATTTTGACAGGTCCGCTCTTTCTGCGCATTGTCACAACACCAGGTATTGCTATCAACAACACAATTTGTTGTCTCTACCAACATAGCATGATGAGGCAGCCCTGGCTAGGGAACATGAGATAAGGCAGCCTTGATCAAGGAACATGAGATGAGGTAACCCTAGCTTGGGAGCATGAGATGAGGCAACCCTAGCAAGGGAAAATGAGATGAGTCCGCCCCAGCTAGGGAACATGGCATGAGGCAGCCCTCGCTAGGAAACATGGGATGAGGCAACCCTAGCTAGGGAACATGAGATGAGGCAGGCCCAACTAGGGAACATGAGATGAGTCAGTCATAGCTAGGGTACGTGAGATGAGGCAGCCATGGCTATGGTACAGGAGATGAGACAGCCCCAGCTAGGGAACATGATATGAGGCAGCCTTGACTAGGGAACGTGAGATGAGTGAGCCATAGCTAGGGTATGTGAGATGAGGCAGCCATGGCTAGGGTACAGGAGATGAGACAGCCCCAGCTAGGGAACATGATATGAGGCAGCCCCAGCTAGGGAACATGAGATGAGGCAGCCCTAGCTAGGGAATATGAGATGAGGCAGCCCCAGCTAAGGAACATGAGATGAGGCAGCCTTGACTAGCGAACATGAGATGAGTCAGCCATAGCTAGGGTACGTGAGATGAGGCAGCCCCAGCTGGGGGACATGATATGGGGCAGCCCCAGCTAGGGAACATGAGATGAGACAGCCCTAGCTAGGATACATGAGATGAGGCAGCCCTAGCTAGGGAACATGAGATTAGGCAGCCATGGCTAGGGAACATGAGATGAGGCAGCCATGGCTAGGGAACATGAGATGAGGCAGCCATAGCTATGGTACATGAGATGAGGCAGCCCCAGCTAGGGAATATGAGATGAGGCAGCCCTAGCTAGGATACATGAGATGAGGCAGCCCCAGCTAGGGAACATGAGATGAGGCAGCCATGGCTAGGGTACATGAGATGAGGCAGCCATAGCTATGGTACATGAGATGAGGCAGCCCCAGCTAGGGAACATGAGATGAGGCAGCCCTAGCTAGGGAATAAGAGATGATGAGGATGACATCCATTGTCAGCATCTGAGGTCCCTCCAGTCCAGTTAAGATGCTGATGACGCTTGCTGGCAGTGTCGGGGTCCTTCCAGTCTCTCCTGCCTGATGACGCTCACCGCCAGTGTCGGGGTGCTACGGATGGCTGCTCTGAGGTGTCCCCTGATGAGATGGACAGACTGGTCCACAGCACCATGGGTTACTCGGTGTATCTGGACAACGTACCACAACCACCGAGAAGGTCCGACGTGGATCCAACACAGCGGGCTCTAAAGCTTGGTGGTGCAGAGCTCCAGGTCTGTGTCCTCACGACTCCTCTGGGACAGCTCGGCCTAAAGAGGAGGGAACAAGCCAGACCCATGGTTAAATGAAAATGAAAGTGGGTCTAGATCAAACTGAAAATAAAGGAATGCATTTGTCGATATAGCACATCTACGGTGATTATTGTTCATGATAATATTAATAACTTGATTTTATATGAGCATTTTTTCATTTCAATGGTATTGTAAGTAACACCTGCTACTATGACCTCATTTACTGGTTCTCAGTTTATAAACATTTAAAGCAGCAATTCTTATCCTGTGGTCCTAGGACACATGGGGGTCTGCAAAGCCTACTCCAAGGGTCCACTACTGCTTAGAAAATTTAATAATAGTAACAGGTTAATAAAGTAGCAAAATGTAAAGTTGAACATTTTAAAATGTTCAGTGAATGTGAAAGAATTTGAAATTGGAGACTAAAAATTAAGCTAGTTTTGTAAGATTGCTTTATGGGAGCAGTGCAGGTGCATCAGACAGAATGTAGTATTGATGATGAGTGGCCTAAGCTGAATTTTGGAAAGCTCCAATCTAGTCCTGGGTTGGAGTTTGCAGAGAGTGACAAAAAAAACCCCACCATGAAGGAAGTAACCCGTTTAGGGTCACTCGGGTCACTAATGACCACCTCTCAGCCTTCCATACTAAATGAAGAGTCAGTCAGACAGTAGAGAATACAAACCAAGAACTGTTTTATTCATATATACTCAGAGTGGAGCCCCATCTGCCCAGTCGCTAGGAGTGCTGCAGAGGGAACTGAGCGCAACTAGCATAGAGATACATTATGTACATTTCGTAGCCAAGCAGAAACACGCCTACAGTGGAATTTTCCAAGCAGGTGCAGCTAAACAGCGAAATACAAAAAAAGGTTTGAACTTCTCACATCTGACACAAACTAACATGATCCAAGGTCGTTCCATCCTGGGCCCGCCACCAGACAAGTGGGCAAGGCCTCTATCTAGTGGGAAAGGTACGCGCTAATATGAACAGTGCACTCATTACCGAAACAAAACCTGGTTGAAAAAAGGAAACTCAGGGGGAGCATTTCTCAGAATTGGACGAGCTCAATTTCAAACAGCCTGAAATGGTGCCTGAAAAGAAAATGGCACAACGAATGCTAACTGCGTAAACACAAACAGTTACTATTCTAACAACCACACTCCGTGGAGTTCCGCAAGGAGTTTGTCCCGCGCTGTAAAATCAGTACGAATTGCACCATGCGCAGCGCAAGAGGGCGCTGCTTCTTTCTGCTGCTCAAGTAGATGTTCTACTCAAGCGGCAGCTTCCTAAACGTGAACGGGTGGTTTCTCAACGCGAGTAGTAGCGGCCAACCGCGACTCCTATGTAGATAATCTACTCGAGCAGCAGCTTCCTCAACGCGACGGAAGGTTTCTCAACGCGAGTGGTAGCGGCCAGCCGCGACTCCGATGTAGATAATCTACTCGAACGGCAGCTTCCTCAACGCGTGGAAGGTTTCTCAACGCAAATGGTCGAGGCCAGCCGTGACTCTTATGTAGATAATCTACTTGAGCGGCAGCTTCCTCAACGCGACGGAAGGTTTCTCAATGCAAGTGGTCGAGGCCACCCGCGACTCCTATGTAGATAATCTACTCGAGCGGCAGCTTCCTCAACACGACGGAAGGTTTCTCAACGCAAGTGGTCGAGGCCACCCGCGACTCCTATGTAGATAATCTACTGGAGCGGCAGCTTCCTCAACGCGACGGAAGGTTTCTCAAAGCAAGTGGTCGAGGCCAGCCGTGACTCTTATGTAGATGTTCTACTCGAGTGGCAGCTTCCTCAATGAGACAGAAGGTTTCTCAATGCAAGTGGTCGAGGTCAGCCGCGACTCCTATGTAGATAATCTACTTGAAGGCAGCTTCCTCAATACGAGCGGCAGCTTCCTCCACTCGAGTGGTGGGTTTCTCAACGCGAGCGGCAGGTTTCTCAATGCGAGCGGCAGGTTTCTCAATGCGAGTGGTAGCAACCTGCCGGGACCGCTCACATTGAGAAATCTCGCTGAGCGTGGTCTAGGACTTGATTTTCCTCACTTGCGCTCACCAACTTAATGTTGGCGAGCCGCGAGAGAGGAAAAACTCCGTTCTGCGCCACTACACACAGTTTTTCGGAACTCCGTGCTCTACGCCGATCACGAAGTGGGAAAAACTTCGCAAACTGCCGGGCGGGGCAGAATTTCACGTGCAGGCCTACTCCAAACTTCCCATTAAAATTACAATTTTAATTGTACCCTGAGTCCAGATGGCTTCCCTATAAGATTTTACAAAACCTTTGGCCCCGATATGAGAGGCCCGCTAGAGAAGGTTCTGAATACCTTCACATCCACTGGTTTAGTAACTGGTACTGCTGCAGAGGCCACTGTTGTGATTCCAAAAGAAGGGAAAGATCCCTTTAGACTGATTTCCTATATAAACATGGTCGCTAAGCTTTATTCCAAGATTTTAGCGTCCTGCCTTGCCCCTTTCACAACGAAGCTAATTCCTCTCAAACAGGCTTTTTCAAAGGCAGGTTAGCAAGTGATAACATTCGCTTGTTCTACCATGTCATCGAAAAAGCCTCCCTTCGCAAGCTCCATCCACGGCGCCTAAAGCTCTGGATGCGGAGAAGGTCTTCGATAAGGTTTCTTGGCCTTTCTGGAGGCTGTTATGACTGGGTGTAAATTTGGAGACATCTACATTAATATGGTCAGGGCCTTATATGCCAAGCCTATAGCACGTATCCGGGTCAATGGAGAACTATCCTCCCCAGTTTCACTCCAACATGACCCTCGGCAAGGCTTGCCACTGTCACCTTTACCCTTCTTATTGGTCATCAACCCCTTGATCCTGATGTAAACATGTCTGCAGACGTCAAAGGAATGCATTTTGGAGATATGGTCTTTAAGACTGCCGCTCATGTGGACGACATTTTAATCTTTTCCGAGAAACCGGATATGGCCATTCCCGCCATACAAGATATAATCAACAGGTTCTCCGGCTTTTCTGGCGATTCTTTAAATCAGGACAAAACGGAAGTTATGCCTCTTAACCTTCACTGTATTTCCTCTTGTTTAGGTTCTTCTCAATTCAGGTGGCAATTAAATATCTGAGTCTTTGGTTCAGTAACAATTTGGCTGAATCCATGTCTCTGAACAAAAACAAAACAATTGATAAAATGAAGGCCCTCCTCTCGGCCTGGTCCCCGAAGCTCGTCTCATGGAGGGACAGACTCGAAACCTTAAGGATGATGGTGACACCCGTGACCAGCTTCCCTTCTAAGATGTCTTCAATTCGTCTCTCGGAATCTTTTTTCTCCATATTTGATAAACTTTGTTCCAAGTTCTTTTACAGTCATAAAAAGGCCAGAATGAGCTTAAAAAACTCAGGGCCCCCACGTGTATAGGTGGTACAATCTTTCAAATTGGATCAGCTCCCAGACTGTGTTTTTAGCATCTCAGGGCATATGCTGGCTGGATCCGAATCCGATCCTTTCCCCGTCCTGGCTTAAGATTGAACAGCATAATAGCTGCCCATTTCTGCTGCCTGTGAGCTTGACTATGTGCCATCACATCTTTGCCAATTCTAACGACATTCTAAAAAACACAATGAAAGCCCTACAGGTATTAAACAAACTCCTAGCCTCTAGCATTAATAAAGCCCTCTCTATTTCGCTCTGGCATAATAAGAAGCTTCTGACATCCAACCCTTCGGCTTTGAGCATAGAATGGGCAAAGAGAGGCATTGCCTTCGTTTCAGATTTATATGAGGAGCCCTTTTCATTTGCGACTTTACAAGGGCGGTGTGTCCTCCCAATTTAGGGCCCAATTTAGATCTCGGGGGACGGATTACTCCATCACAACGGTGACGGATATCCCTTCCACCAAAATATAAATCTTATAGGATATAATGGGATTTATATTTCGGCGGACGGGATATCCGTCACCGCTGTGATTGAGTAACCTGTTCTCTGAGATCTAAATCAGGCGCTTACACTTTTATGACTTCCTAAAGCTTAAAGCTAGAATCTCTTTACAGGGTCCATTGAACTCCACTCCCTTGTTTTCTGCCCTCAGAAGCATCCAATCAGGTGGACATGTTGCTTCTAAGATATATAAATTAATAGGTGATGGCACCTCCCTGCCTGCACTTAGCCTTTGCACTAAGTGGTCCAAATACTTTCATGACAAAGGTATCACTCCACCAGGGGAAGACCCTTGGGACAAAATCAGCTCCTCTCTGTTTCAAGGTAAACGTGCCCCTCACTAATGCAAAGAAAACACTTTATTGCGCGTTCGCTGGACTGGACCCCCAGTAAACTCTTGAATTGCCATCATCTACAAGGACACCATTTGCTGCACTCGAACCCCAATAATGGAGCATATTAACTTCACACTGTTGGACTTGGCCCTTTTTGCAGGGTCATCCCTAAACTTTTTGCCTTCCCCCTATATTTTTTCTGACCTGTTGTTGGCTGTTTATGACTCTGGGCACTTTACCACTGCTGATCAGTGCTAAAGTGCAGATGCTCTCCCCATGATAAATTGTGTGATGGATTAGTGACTCCATGATTGGATGATTGGTTTACTTGTCAGTCCCTAGTACAGTGCACTGAGTGTGCCCAGGGCTTGTAAATCCAATGCCGCTGGTGGGCTTGCAGCACTGGTTGTGCCACCCACAGAAGCAGCTTGTAAAATGTCTCAGGCCTGCCATTGCAGAGCCTGTGTGCATCCTAGGGATGCCATGTCGACTTGGTGAGTACACCCACTTACCAGTCCCTAAACCTTCCCTTTACTGCATGTTGGTCACCCCTAAAGTAGGCCCTAGGGCAGGGTGCATTGTAAGTATAAGGTAGGACATGCCCTGGTGTGTGTGGCATGTCCTAATAGTGAATTACAGCCATTTTCGTTTTTCACTATTGCAAGGCTACCTGCTCCCCATAGGCCAGAATGGGCAGACTGACTATTACACCTTATAGTCAGAACTGACCCAGGGAACATGGTAGAAAAACGAATTTAGTATGCCTGAACTCAGGATGATAAAATACATCTTTTAGTGAAGTTGGTTTTAACATTCTGTGTTTGAAAATACCACTTTTAGAAAGTGGGTATTTTCTTGCCTAAACTTCCAAGCCTGCCTCTGCTAGGTTGTGTATTCCTTGTCTGGAGATTGAGTGACAGGGGCTGGGGGTGGCTACAGGAGACAGGGTGAGTCAGCACAGGGCTGAATAGAAAGATCTGCATCCAGAGTGGAGGGAGGAGTTGCACCTGGGTCTGAATAGGGCTGTGCCTGCCTTCCACAATGCTGGCTCCACCTCCTGCCGGGCGGCTGAGCACTCTGCCCCACATTCTGAAAGGAAAGAAGGAGTCAGAAAAACAAAGTGCTCCAGGACTGACCAGAACTGGTTTTGGACTAGGCAGAGGCCTCTCTGCCTTCAGAGAACAAAGAGAAACTGTGTATAAAAAGGGGACCCAGACCCCTAGAAAATTAGATCACTTTGGGAAAACAAGAAGAAACCTTTGCTGAGGAGCGGAACCAAGAAGGAACTGAGGAGAAGACTATCCCTAAGCTAGAGGGATCTGCCTGCAGTGGTTGCCTGACTGCCAAAGGAAGGAGAAAGGACTTTGTGTGCACTTTTATTCAACTTGTAAAGTATCTCCAAGGGCTTGAGAAAAGAGCTTGCCTCCTGCTGAAGTCTCAGGGACAACAGACATCAACCACCAGCTCCCCAAGAATCCTTTGGAAGGGCCTGCTGCTGTTCTGGGCCTTCTGAAGGGACTGCGTGTCGCAAGGAGCTGGAAGCGCGACTCAAGAGGGAGAAGCGTGTCGCCGTCGCAGCCGCTGCCGTCGCATCACGGAGATGACGCCGCTGTAGCTGACGCATTGCACCGCATCTCGAGAAACGTCCCGCAACCCCGAAGAAGCGTGTCGCCGTCGCAGCCGCTGCCGTCGCATCGTAGATGTCGCCGCTGTAGCTGTCGCATTGCACCGCATCAAGAGAAGAGTCTCGCATCGAGGAAGAAGCGTGTCGCCGCCGCAGCCGCTGCCGTCGCATCGTAGATGTCGCCGCTGTAGCTGACGCATTGCACCGCATCGAGAGAAGCGCCTCGCATCCACGGAGAAGCGTGCCGCCGTCGGAGCTGCTGCCGTCGCATCACGAAACAAGGGTGTCGCCGCTGCAGTTGCCGCATCGAGCGGAAGCGTCTCGCAACGTTGGAGAAGAGTGTCGCAGCCGAAGCTGTTGCCGTCGCATCGCTGAACAAGGGTGTCGCCGCTGCAGTTGACGCATCGAATCGAGACTTCTCGCAACATCGGAGAAGCGTGCCGCATCAGGAAGAACTTGACGTCTTTATTTCTTTGCACCAGAACTTTGTCGCATTTCCATCGCTGCAACATTGCTTGTTGTGGAAGCGTCCCGCATCGTAAGGTACATTGACTTAAAGTGTCGCATCTTAAGAACTGAACTGAACTAAGCTAAAACTACCATTTTAAGTACAGTATTGTGGATTTTTGTCGTTTATGGTCTTGTGTTAAAACTATATAAAGAATACTTATTTTTGATATAAACCTTGTGTGGTGTCCATCTGTAGTGTGTCACTAGATTACTGTATGTGTTCACAAATGCTTTACACACTGCCTCTGAGATAAGCCTGTCTGCTCGTGCCAAGCTACCAAGGGGGTGAGCAGGGGTTATTTTAGGAGTGTACCCCTTTACCCTGACTAGAGGCGAGGGTCCCTATTTGTCACAAGTACCTACCTGTGCCAACTAGAGACCCCCAATTCTAACACACACAAACAGAAAAACCCTATCAGAGTAGAGCTGAGCAGAGCTCTCGGAGTTTCATGACACGGAATTCTGCGGAGTTACTGAAAAACTCCATGAGATTCAACGGAGTTCCGCGAGCAGGCGGAGTAAACACAGTAACACCTTGTATCACTGACTGAGCGTGTACTATGGATCCGGTGCGCACATTTTGGATTCAGTCAGTGTTGCTGTTCGCCCTCGTCCCTAGTAGGAGTCAAATTCTCAGGTCTGGTTTTTTTGGTTTTGCATAATAATATTGCACTTGTTGCTATGTGGGACTGGGGGTGTAATGCACCAACTGTGGTGGAGCCTGGGTGTAGCAAGCAGAACACCTGAGCAGCATGCTGCCAAGAATGAGCAAAAAGCCTCCAAACCAATCCATTAACAGCGCTTCGCCGAACTCCCTCTGATTACGGCTGCTAATTGCACCGATGACTGTACAAAAGATCGCCCACAGGGACCAGAGCAAGGCAGTGAAAACAAAACCTTTGATTATCCAATCACCGCAGACTGCCCGTGAGCAGCAAGGCCCCCCCTCAATGTTACTTTTAATTATTACTCAGAGACGCAGGAGCTCCTGAGTAAGTCTGCAATTAGATGGCTCAGTGTGTGGTGCACTTGCTGTACTCTGCTAAACCCAATCAAGTTTTAACATATCTCTGAGTAAAATCAGTTAAACTCACGTTGTTGCAGATTAGGCCCAGTACAGCCCGATCAGAACCCAGGCCTTGACCTTAGAATAGAACCAATAGTGGCATTCCCCCTGTTTCTGAGCACCTTTAACACCGAAAAATATGGAGACTGAGGCTGAAAGAAATCATTTCTTAGCTGCTCACCGTGTGGCCAGTCGCGGCCGTCATGACTCGCGAGTGGGGGTCGCACAGGGGTTCACGCGCACGGGGGGTTAATTTAAGAAAATAAATAAACTTACCTTCCCGGGACCCGCGCTGTCTCACCCTTCTGGGCGGCTCCCGTATTTTCCTGCTCTCCTGCCTCCGGCAGGAACAGGAAGCAGGCAGCCTCCCTCCCCTCCCCTAAGCCAATCACAATGCTGCAATGGAAGCGTTGTGATTGGTTGGGACGCCGACCACACAGGCATCTATGGGGAGGCCATTTTCTCCATGTAGGCTGCATGCAGTCTACATGGAGAAAAGGGAGAGTGCGCATGACTGGTTTGGTCAGCCCTGGGGCCGACCAAACAGTCAGCACCCTCAGAGTGGGTAGCCACTCCTCCCCTGCCCTCGAGCAGAAGCCCCCCAACTAAACCCTTCTGCTTTCTCGCAGTGCGAGAAGCACAAACATAAAATGGTAGCTGCCTCTCGCACTGCGAGAAAGCAGTGGAGCGACGCTCCTCCGCCCTAATGGAGGAGCCGCCCCTGCCTGTCGCGCACTTCGGAGTGCTGTAATCTGCCCGGCTTTGGCTTCGTATTTAGTTTGTGCAAGGAGAGCAGTTCTAACAGAAAAACTGTACTTAGCGGCAGTGAGATGACAGTAACAACTAAAGGCCCTAGTCCTAGTGGGGGAATAAGCTTATGCACAGCAGCTGTTGCCCAATGCGGGCAGCACTACACAATACACTCCTCTGTGCTGCAACCACTGTCCTGTGTGACTCACTTCTACACAATACACAACACAACCCAATGAACTGCCAACAGACACTTCTACTCCAGTCAACAGGAACCCCCGAACCGGAAACGGCAGTCAGACTCCAGAGGCCTTTTAGAACAATACGAATAGTGTATTTGCCCTGCACAAATGCATGTAACGTAACATATATATGGACTATAGCTGGTTTGGAAGGGACAGGGTGGTTGGGTCCTTTATTCACTGCATCAGTTCTGGGCTCTACCTCAGGAGTATGCTCACCGAGTCACCCCAAAATTCCACAACTGCTATGTTCGCTGCCCAAGAGACATTGGGGCAGATTTACAAGCCCCTTGTGCTGCCAGTCTGTCACTTTTTGTGACGCACTGGCAGCGCATTTCACTGCCTCATATTTACAAGGGCAGGAAAAGTCACCCAGCGTGGCTTTTTCTGTTCTTGTAAATACAGCCCCTTTACACGCAGCACTTTGCGTGAAAGAGGCGGTCCATGGGTGTTGCTGTGGGTGTTCCCACGCAACACCCATGAAACAAGACACATTTCCAGATTTACGAGGATTCGTAGACCTGGAAATGCGTCAGTAGCGAGGCGCAACGAGGAGAAATGTCTTTATTTCTCCTCGTTTTTCTCTCTTTCAATGCGTGCTGCATTCTACAGCACGCATTGTAGGAGGAAAATGCTTGAAGTGATTGTTTTTGTGCAGGAAGGTGCCCCTTCCTGTACAAAAACAATCTCCCCATGATGCAGGCATCCTTGCACCATGGTGCAAGGGTGCCTGTGCCGGCGCATGGCAGCTGTTTGTGCGCCAGCGCAGGGGAGAGCACAGGAATGCGACATATCATTGTATATATGTCGCATTCCTGTGCTCTGAAGGTGCCGCAGCGTGGCGCAGCCAAACGGCTTGCAGTGCTGCGCTGCGACACCTTCTTGTAAATCTGCCCCATTCTTTTCGTCACTTCGGTCTCAACTGCAGCTTTGCTTTGTCAATGTTAAGTTTCCTCAGTAAAGTGAATGAGTATTCATGGAGTCATGGTGCCACCTGCTGGTCGTGTGGCACCTTGATAATAGATTCCATGATCGAGCACAGAATTGTTGGTTCCACAAAAAGTCAGAAAAGAGAAGTGAAAAAACAAAAAAATTGATTAGAAAAGCAATAAGAGAAACAAGCATTTGCAATGCAATAGGTCTCGCATTTGGGAGAGTTCGAGTTATTGGTGTTG
Organism: Calotriton arnoldi; assembly: GCA_963921515.1. Taxonomy (NCBI): domain Eukaryota; kingdom Metazoa; phylum Chordata; class Amphibia; order Caudata; family Salamandridae; genus Calotriton; species Calotriton arnoldi. Next base: position 1,203,435 of record CAWUFW010004649.1, on the reverse strand, counting down.
TAAATGACAATGTCTTTTTCCCATGTGTTTTGGTTTGGAGAGTAGTGGATGTATATGATGTGCAGTGGAATTATGTGGGTTGTATTGGAAATGTTAGTTGTGGAATTGTGTGAGGTGGAATTGTATGGTATGGAGTGTGTTTGTGTAGTGGAATTATGTGGCACAGTGAACATACAGGGGTGAGAGCTGCACAGAATAGATAAAAAGGCTATGCTGAGGGTGCTGTGGTTAGAGTACCATTGGACTCCATGTCACCAAGAAGTGGCGCTCCAGCTGGGACAGAGCATCTGAAGTGGACTAGAAGCTGGTACCCTACATTTCCCGAGGCAGGGGTGTGTGCTGGAATGATTATTTTAGTGTCAGTTGTGCCCTGTGAAGGTGCTAGCGTGTGCTTGAATATAATGGTCTCTGCGCACCTGTGTGCATGAGTTCTTCCACCCCACAGGCGGGTCCCTAGGCCCTCCTAGACTGTGCCTTCTCTTGCAGCTACTGACAATGACCTGCTGATGGAAGAGGGCGTGGCGCTTACAGTGGGTCAGCAGCATGTTTCTTACTTCTGTGCCGTCAAGACCTTATGGCCATAATAAAATAACACATTGGTTCACGGTTACAGAGCGCATTAACATAAAACCAAAAACAGCAATTTGGCTACAATTGGATAAAACTAACTGTTGTTCAAGTGATTCAAGTATATTTACAATAAACAGCTGAGCACATAACATATCACACGGGCCTTATAGACACTGCCGAGGCTGGGATTTTGCACTTGTATAATTTTTCTTGATTTTTTTTAAACATTACGGGGCAGATTTACAAGGCCCTTGCGCCACTTTTGCATCATTTTTCCCAAGTTAAAAATGAAGCAAAAGTGGCGCAAGGGCCTTGTAAATAGGCCCCTACGTTTTAAAAGTAACACATTTTCACAGCTTGCATGATTTTCCCTAACTTTTGTGTCCTGGGACACTTCTCCTAATCATGGAGGTCCACCGTGATAAAGAGGGCATGTAGGGGCCAGGGCACTATGGTTTTACAATTGCCCAGGACCATTACACAAAGGTGTGGTGCTTGGGGCCGGAAGGGAGTGTTACACACAAACCCTTTAATGCAGATGAGAGTTATAACTTGTAGTTGCATGGGTTCATTTTCTTCATTTATGATTCATGGCAAGACAAGCCTCCCAGTTGCATGTGGACATGTTTTCACACCAATTTAAAATCCTTCTTATGTAAACATGAAAATCCAGACTCAAATCCTTTTCCGGCCACATTTATTCTTCTGTTTCTCTGGACAGGGCTTGTAGCCACAATGTTCACCAGATCCTTGAATTAAAGCAAAGAAAACCCAGCAAAGATTCATTTGGGGTATCCATCCTGAGGCAAGCGCACGTGCTGTTAAATAAGGTGAATGCTGCGCTACCTCGAACCTTATGGGGCATATTTACGTTCCCAGGCGCATCCCTGCATATCAGCAGGGATGCGCCAGGGAAAATGCGTCACGCAAGTTTACCCTAGCGCCACGTCCGATGCGCCGCATTTACAATGCGGCGCATCGTGGCGCAGGGATAAGCAGATGCGTGACGCATCTGCCGGCGGAAGGTTGGCGCAGTGCTGAAGTCGTGTCGCAAGCGCGACGCAACTCCAGCACTGTTCCAACCTTCCCTATCTCTAACATGGTGCGTCAATCCTTACGCCTGCTTGAAGCAGGCGTAAGGATTTGACGCACCAGCGCTCTGAAAAGTGACTGCGTGAAATCTTGTAGATTTCACTACGTCACTCTTCGAGGCGTTCCTGCGCCGGAACGCCCCCTGCGCCGGTACGCCCACATGAAACCTGACGCAGGTTTCATGTGGCGCAGGGGTTTACTACGTGACGCATCTCCCTAGATGCGTCACGTTGTAAATATAGCGCAACGCGGCGCATGGTTTGCGTCGCCGCTGCGTCACATGCGTGACGCAACGGCGGCACAAAAGTGGCGCAAGGGGCTTGTAAATATGCCCCTATGTTTTTATAGTCCAGGGATGGCACCTTTCATTGCACTCGGATCAGCAAGGCTGAGGTCAGATGTGTGGCACAGAACACAATCTTCAAGGTTGGCAACAGTGACAAGAGCCTTATGACAAGGAAGAGAAAGAAACAGGAAGAGAGAAGAGGAAAATCGGAGAGAAATGAGAGAGAATAAGCAGAGTTAGGAAAAAGTGAAGGAGGCAAAGGGTCAGGGAGGAACAGGAGGGGTGTGGACTTGAAGAGAGAGGCACTGGAGGAAGGCAACAAAAGGAGGCAGGGAGAGGGATATGCAGATGGAGAAAAAGGAAGTGAGAGAAAGACTGGGGGCATGAGGAGAGGGAGTGCAGGCGATAAAACGCAGGGTGAGTGTGGTAGAAAGAAATACCAGAGAGAGGAGTGGGAGTGAGGCAGTGCTTTAAATGGGCCGGTACTCACGGTACTGAGTACCGGCACTTCTTAGATTTATCACTCTGAGTACCGGCACTTCTCTACTGCCCTGGAGAGTACCGGTACTCATGAAAAGGTTGGCTCATTGGCTGTGCTGGTGAGCAGGAGTGAAACGTGTCTCTGGCAGCCAAGGCGCCGCTTCTGTAGCCCGTTCTGAGCCCCAGCTGAGCTATTCAGCAGGCCTCATTTGAATAATGTCCGGTGCTCACCATCACGCTGTGCTTGACAGAGCAGGGTCCATTCAGGCCCTGTTCTGTCAATCACATTCACACTGTCGTCTGCATTTGTGCAAACAGAGGAATCATGGCAGTGCCAATCAGGCTACGGCCAGTCCGGCCTTGGTGGCAATTAAAATAGCCATGGTAGGTGAAGAGAAAACATGGCTTTTATCATACCTGAGTCTTTTGTGTGTCTGCTATGTTTGTGTGTTTGCCTGCATTTGTATGCCTGTTTTTGTAAGAAAAAAGTGAGAGAAAGAGAGAGAGAATCCAGACACTCTCAGGAGGTATTTTAAAGAAAATGGGTGGCACTTTGTTTGGACATGTCTGCTCCGCGACAAAGATTCATAAATAACGTAAAAGGGAGGGTTGGTGGGTGAGTGAGTGGATGGATGAGTGAGCAAGGGTGGATGAATAGATGGATGGATGAGTGAAAGCATGCATGAGTGAAAGAGGGTGGATGATTGGATAAAAGGGCGGATGATGGGTGGATAAGTGAAAGATTGGATGGATGAATGACAGGTAGGGAGGATGGATGAAAGGGTGGATGATGGATGAGTGAAAGGAGGCATTGAGTGAAAGGGTGGATGGAATAAAGGAGTGAAAGGGTTGATGGATGGATGAGCGAAAGGATTGATGGATGAGGGAAAGGGTGGATAAAGAGATGGATGAGTGAAAGGATGAATGGATAGGTTTGGAGATGGATAGGTTTGGATATGAAGGGTGGATAGACGGAATGGTGAAAAACTGAATGATGGATGAAAGACTGAATAGACGATAGAATGTAAAGGTTAAATGGTGGACATCAGCAGGTAAATGGTAGGATGAAAGGATGAATGGATAGATTGATGGAAGAGACAAGAGATATCTTCTGGGGAGGGTCATGATGAGTTGCTTCATGTGCTTGGTGCCATAAGAGCTTTGGTGCGACGTGGGGGTATTTTCAGTTTCTTCCTACTCGCGTGCTCAAAAATATATAGTATTGTGCCAAACAGCAATTAACAGTATGGCAATAAGAAGGTGCAACTATTGCAAAAAAGGAAATGTTAACATATTATTGCATTTCTCTTTCATTTTGTGTAATGAGTTAACCTGCTTTGTTTATATAAACACATGGCTCATGTGTTTTGGTTTGTGCTGCAACTAATATAGAAGTGTTAAGTATCATCATGTCTTGCCCTTAGCCCCGCCCCCAGCCCCGCCCCCTCACTACACCTCTAGCTCATTTTAATGAGTACCTGCACTTATTTTTTCCCATTTAAAGCACTGGAGTGAGGCACATTCGTGCAAAGAGACAAGGGAGGGAGATGCGCTGCAGGAAAAGCGAGGGCACTTAAATCATAGAGCACTTTGGCAGAGTGAATTAAATAGCATATTTGCTGTATTTATTGCACATTTGTTTCGTTGCTTCAGTTACCGATCTGGGCAGAAACAGCTGAAAGTGTAGGAGTGACGGGGGAGGGGGCACAAAACACAGTACTACACTACATTCCGGACTCTGGCACACGAGCACACACAAGCAAACGTCAGAAAACGCATTGAGGAATAAAAGTACTGAGGGGCAGATTTACAAGAAAGTGACGCATCTGTATAGATGCGTCACTTTCCCTGCGCCACCCTTAGAAACCCTTGCGCCACCATAGATGCGCCGTATTTACAATACGGCGCACTATGGCGCAAGGATTGACAGATGCGTCAGGAATTCTGACGCATCTGTTGGCAGAAAAGTCACGCATTGCTGGAGTCGTGTCGCAAGCACGACGCAACTCCAGCAATGCGCGTTGAGGCCTATTCCCACTACACTGCGTCACTACTTACGCCTGCTTCAAGCAGGCGTATGGTTTTGACGCAGTGGCGTCCTAAAAGTGGCACAGTGAAATCTTGTAGATTTCACTGCGTCACTTTTACGAGGCCTTCCTGCGTGGGAACGCCCACCCTGCATACATTATACCTGACGCAGGTGTAATGTGACGCAGGGCTTTACAACGTGACGCATCTCCCTAGATGCGTCACGTTGTAAATAGGCCGCATTTTTTGCGCCGCCGTTTCATTAAAAAAAGTGACGCAATGGCGGCGCAAGAAGGCATAAGGGGCTTGTAAATCTGCCCCATATACACTTAAAAACGTGAAGGCATAGAAAAAAGACGCAGTTTATTATTAATAATGCGCACACACAACCACACGAACGTGAAAAGAGCAGAATATACACCTCACACTTATATACAAAATACGTGAAGGAACGGCTCATGATGTTGTATGAAAGAAACACAATAAATATACATTTTAATGTGCAAAGTAAAGTCTATGTCCTGCTTTCTAAAGGTGCCGAACTTTTGGATTACTGCGTAAACACAAACACCCAGGGGCAGATTTACAAGGCCCTTGCGCCACTTTTGTGGCAGTTTTCCCATGTTAATAGTGACGCAAAAGTGGCGCAAGGGGCTTGTAAATAAGCCCCCCAGTACATAAGCATAATTAAATTTGAAAAGCAAGTTTTGTGTCCAAATTTGTAAAAGAGAGGAACATACAGATTTTGTCTGCTTCAAAGTAATTTATTTTTTTCGAAATCCATCTACAGATATTATTTTGACAACTTATACATATATATGATTACCCTTAAACTCTATTATCATGACGCAACCATAAAAAATATATTGCAAATGAGGAAGAAACACTTTGGGGCAGATTTACAAGCCCCTTGCGCCATTTTTGCGCCGCTGTTGCGTCACTTTTTGTGACGCAGCCGCGGTGTAAAAATGCGGCCTATTTACAACGTGACGCATCTAGGGAGATGCATCACGTTGTAAAGCCCTGCGTCACATTTTACCTGCGTCAGGTATAAAGGGGCAGATTTACAAGCCCCTTGCATCACTTTTACACTGCTGTTGCGTCACTTTTGTGACGCAACGGCAGCGTAAAAAATGCGGCAAATTTACAACGTGACACATCTAGGGAGATGCGTCACGTTGTAAAGCCCTGCGTCAGGTATAATGGGGCAGATTTACAAGTTCTGGCGCATCTCTGCAAATCAGCAGGGATGCGCCAGAATAGATGCGACACACAATTCCCTCCTTACGCCACCACGGATGCGTTGCATTTACAATGCGGCGCACCATGGCGCAAGGACAGGTGGATGCGTGTCGCATCCTGTGGCGTAAGGGCGGCGCATTGCTGGAGTCGTGTCGCAAGCGCGACGCGGCTCCAGCAAGGCACAGGGGCTGCCCATACCTAACGTGGTGCGTCACTCCTTACGTCTGCTTCAAGCAGGCGCAAGGGTTTGACGCAGCAGCATTGTAAAGGTGACGCAGTGAAATCTTGTAGATTTCACTGCGTCACTTTTACGAGGCTTTCCTGCGACGGAACGCCCACCCTGCAACGGAACACCCACATGAAACCTGACGCAGGTTTCCTGTGGCGCAGGGCTTCACAACGTGAGGCATCTCACTAGATGCGTCACGTTGTAAATACGTCGCATAGTGGCGCATTGTTTACGCCGCTGCATCACAAAAGTGACGCAACAGCGGCGTAAAAGTGTCACAAGGGGCATGTAAATCTGCCCCATTGTATGCAGGGTGGGCGTTCCCACGCAAAAAAGCCTCGTAGAAGTGACGCAGTGAAATCTACAAGATTTCACTGCGCCACTTCTAGGATGCCACTGCGTCAAAACCTTACGCCTGCTTGGAGCAGGCGTAAGGAGTGACGCAGCACAATGAGGATAGGCTCCCCATGTATTGCTGGAGTTGCGTCGTGCTTGCGACACGACTCCAGCAATCGTGACTTTTGCACCAGCAGATGCGTCAGAATTTCTGACGCATCCGTCAATCCTTGCGCCATGGTGCGCCGTATTGTAAATACGGCGCATCCATGGTGGCGCAAGGGTTTCTCAGGGTGGCGCAGGTAAAGTGACGCATCTCTACAGATGCGTCACTTTCTTGTAAATATGCCCCTTTATACGTAATCGACGCTGCTTTCATGTCCAATGCTCAGACACTTACACTGAATGCAGACATATTTTGAGGCGCTCTGAGTGCTCCACAGTCAACTATCCGGTTACATCTAACTTTGCATAAACAGAACGTAACTTTGATTTCCAAAAGGGCCGTTTGAGACATGCAGCAGCAATCTGCTCATTACAGTTAACCAGGGCCGGACTGGGAACCGAAACCATCCCTGGCAAACTGCTCGGCCGGTCACCCTGCGGGGGCTGAGGGGGTGCTGCCGAGCTGTGTGCAAGGGCCGGTTTTGGCCGATTTTGTTACCGGGGGCCGATATTGCTGGCCCCCCGGTAACAAAAATGGCCCCCCCAGGGGTTCAAAACCGGCCCCCACCCTGGCAGCGCACCGGGGAAACGCCTGGTGCCCGCTGCGGCCAGTCCGGCCCTGCAGTTAACGTCAACAGGTTCGGCCAATTTGAAAATATAAATGTTTCACCACAAATAATGCAGCTAGACTCCCCATCAGAGCAAAGAATGCCGATGCTGCTCATCTTGCCCGGGTACTGGGGGGCTTATTTACAAGGCCCTTGCACCACTTTTGCGTCATTTTTAACATGGGAAAAGTGACGCAAAAGTGGCGCAAGGGGCTTGTAAATCTGCCCCTCGTAGTTCAACAGGGCTATTTACATAAACCGCATTAATCGGGCGAGCAGAGAAGACCAGCTCGTGTGCTTTCACCCGTAGGCGGAGAGAAGCCTCCGTTCAACACCCCAGCAGCGAGAGGCCGGCCTCCAACTGCAGGCACAAAAGGAAAGTGCAAATAAACTTCAGTCAACAACGGCGATGAAACACCCTTCAATAGTTTCAGGCTAATGGGGCTGCAAAACAAATTTTGTTTATGTCGATGATACAAGTTATGAGGTTACAAGAGAGGCTTAAATCGTTTTTTTGGTTTTTTTTTTAAAGCGAGCTTAGATTTGAGAGGACAAAGGCAGGGTAGTGGCCTCGCAGCCCGCTCTGCTCTGACATGCAGGCTATGCTCCTAGGTATGGCTCCTATGAGGCCGCTTCCTTTCTGCGGGTGGGCGGAGTGCGCATGCGCATTGTATCCCTGAAGCACCTCAAACGTCAGGCACAGGATCAGCATCCAGGATCAGCATCCCTGTAGAAATTATTAAAATTGAAATTAAATTTAAATCTCGGTTTCTTGGTAGCAGAGTGACGGTTTGATTATTGATTAGTTTGGTAAATGGTTATTGAATATTGATTATATGTTTAACAAAAAGAGTTAGCGTCATGTTTTATGTTGTCTAGAAGTACAGGTACGGAGTTGCCTGAGGAATCCCAAGAAGGAATTTGCCTGAAGTAGGCAGAAGAAGAGTGTGGTAAAGAAATCACACTGCAGAAGTACTTTGTCTGTTGGAAATAATACTGAAAAGCTAGGTAGGGCTGTCAGTGTTATAATTAGGGGAAAATTTCGTATGTAAGGAGAGTGTCTGAAATAGCGAAGGGTCCCTTTTGAAACTCCGGCAGTATCTCCGGGAAAAGTAACAGGACACCCTTTTGTATGTCAAAAGGTCCTCTTGTGATACCTCGGTTTTATCTCTAGAGGAGTAATAGGTCTCCCCGGAGTCTGTTAGAGAAGTGAGATAACGCTGGTCGTTATTGTTACTTGCAGTGTAAGGATCTCTTGGAAAGTGAAGACTATCTCTTTATTTAGTGGAACAGACAAGGTAGCATTGTCTTTCATGTTGTTACTAACAGAATTTTAATTAAGAAAATCTCAGAAAAATATTGCCGTAAAATTTTGTAAAGGAGGGGTCAGTAGAAGGAATAGAAACTGACATCACAAAAGACCACGCTAGCATTGGACAAACAGTGAGAGAGAACAGAGCTCTGATTAGTTGGTTGGTGTGAGTCGCGCTGGTATAGGACAAAATGTAACGAATAGGGAAGAGAGAAATTTGGAGAAATTTTGGTTGAGTTATTATTGAGAACAGATTTTAATAAAGAAGAAATTTTGAGAATGGGTTTGTTAAAAACTATAAAGAATTTCTTTAAAAAAGACAAACAAATTGTGACGAGAGAAGGAATACCCATTCCCCCCCCAAAAACGCCTGCCTCATATATGATGATGGAGCAAGGTTATCATACGTGTGTTTGGTTAGAAAATTGGATGAACTATACGAAGGATGATAGAATGTTAGCTTTTCCGGAATTTGGAACATTTAGGGGCCGATTCCGATCTCGTTCGGAAGCTCACCGAACGTGATTCGGCGGGGAAAAATACGAGCCATGCGCGTTTTTTCCGACCGACTCGTACAGCTGTCCGAACGAGCTAGTACGATGCGATCGTACGCGTTGTTTCCGACCGACTCGTTTCCGGGTCTGAACCGCTCCGACCGACTCGTACAGACACGATTCGCACCACGCAATGGAGACGTTACCCGACCGAGCCAGTACGATGCGCGCTTCGAACAGCCCGACCGACTCGTACCGTCCGGCTCCTAAGAGCTGTCGGAGCCGTACTTCGGGGGTCCGTGTCGGACCCCCCTTCACCCGTAGCCGCACGAGTCGCACGTCCCCCCTACACATGCATGTACGGTGCGGGTTGCACCGATGCGCACCCACTGTAGGGGGCGCCCTTGTCCAAGACGTACCCATTCAGTCAATGGGAGCCCATGTACGCGTCGTACGACCGGCTCCCATTGACTTCTATGGGAATCCGACCGAATCGCGTCCGGCAGCACACGGACGCATCGTACTGCCCCGGTCGGACTGCAGGAGTCCGGCTCGGTCGGAAATCTTTCCGGGTCCGGCTCGGTCGGAGAGATTTCCGTCCCAGATCGGAATCGGCCCCTTAATGTGAGAATTTTGCAGAATTTGAGAGCTAGGATGAACATGCTAGAGCCAAATCCAAGACTTACTCAGTTTGAAGCGTTGGAGGAATGGGAAGTAGAAGCTTATGAGCGGTAGGAGATTCAGAGGTTTCATGCCTAGATATCCATTCGAGAGGCGAGAAGATCAGATGAAAAGATGGAGAAGAGCGGTAGTGACCGAGGGTCTATATCCAGTTTTGACGGTAGAGAGTCAGACAGGTACCAAGTGTAAAGAAAAAAAGACAAATATAGAAAAGTTCGTAGAGGGCTTAGATGAGTCTGATGATGAATTATTAGAAGACATTATGACTAAAAGGCCTCCGCCATATGAAGAAAACTCAGGAGAAATGACTCCAAGTGCCCCACAAATGGTAACCCCAATGACTCCCCAAGTTACCGAAATGGCTAGAAGGGTGCGAGAAAATGAAGTGAGTTTGTTAAACAAGTCTAGAATGGAATTTACAGGCTAATCAATAATTTTCCTCTTGTTTACAGCTTAAAGGTGATGGACCTTTGCCACCATTTATCACCATCAGGAGACGTTACATAAACATGAAAAATCAATTGCAAATAATATTTAAGGCAATAATGAGAGTTGTGAGTAGTTTTAAAGGGTTTTATTTTCTAGTCAATAGTTAAGGTTCTCTGACTCTTTATTTGGGTTTTCAGTGTATTTGAAAGGAATAGAGGGCGGAGACCCCATACAGAAGGGGCCATATTAAGCAGCGCTGAAAGAGCAAGGCTGAGAAGCAGAAACAAGCAACAAAAACCCAGGGAGATGGATTGAAATCAATAGTTAACGGCCAGCTTGCGCACACGTACTACTTCACACTGGGTAAAACGGCTCCTGCCATTGCTAAAAGGCAGCGATGGCAGGGGTTTGTTCCACCCAGCTCTGTGTCTCCTTTGGCTGGAAGGCAGGCAGCAACTCTCCAATTCCTGGTGCTTTTTGTCTGCTCATTCCCGCTGGTTCTAAGCAGCAGCCAGGCAGACTCCCGGGCCTGCGCTGCCTTGTCTGTCTCATCACAGAGAGCAGAACAAATCGTAACACCCCGCTGAGTGCAGCCCGTCTTCAATTTCAGAATGAGACTAGGCATCCTCCTCCTGGGAAAAATGATCCAATAAAATTGCCAAAAAGGGCTTACTATGTGATGACGTTATGCCCTAGCGATTTGCCTGTAAAAAAAGGCCTAAATGTTCCCCCTCTTTGACATAAGGACATGGATGGTGCCTCACTCAATGCATATGGAAAGGGTGGTGGGGAGGGCTGAACGCAAGTCGGGAGGGTGAAAGCAATGTTTTATGAGTGCGCCCAACTTTGAAGCTCCCAAGTGTCCTAATAAAAATAACAAGCACTGGCAAAGCCAAAAAGTCGGACATTCACTGCCAGCTTTTTGGGCTGCCAAGGCTTGTTCTGCTCTTCTACCAAAAAACAAGCCCAATCCTCTGTAAAACAAAGCCCAAAACCAAACTAACATCCTACTAAAAAGAAGCCCAAATGACGGTCGAAAGCGAAAATTGCTTAAAAGCCTAAAAAATATAACCACGAAGAAGGAGGCATGGCGCAAGACGTACCCCCAATAAAACTGTGGAATTAGGAGGAGGTGGGAGGGAGGAAAACTATATTTAAATGTAATCAGCTATGGTGCCGAAACTACACACAGGCAAACAGAAACAGAGCAGGAAACAAAGAAATAAAGTAGTCCCCCGGAGAACAGACAAAGAACCATAGTGGAATGAGACACTACTTAGTCCCTGTTGCATGGGAGGAACGGAGGAGAGAAAGGAGGGACAAAGAGGCAGGACTGACCACTGGCAAGCAAGGATTTTTTAGGGACACTGAAACAAACAAATCAAAAGCTGGGGGATGGCTTTAACCCAACATAGGAAATTACAATAGGTCTCGAATGCTCAACCTAAAAAGGAAGGTGAAAAAGAGGAGCAAAAAGGCAGGAAGCAGAGAACAGGGCAGTGAGCAGCAGCAGGGCAGCGATGCTTCCCACTTGACCACAAGGGATCAGGGGGCTCGAACACAGGACCTGGAAGGGTCAGGGGGCAACAGCTACCAGGCGGAGCTGACCGTCATATGTGCTGCTCCAGTTCAATACAATCTGGGAAGAATCTCAAAGTTCTTGGACTATCTGTTGAAACTTTACATGAAAAAGTAATGACTGTGTCTAAGGAGTGGCGTAACCCCCTTAGAGAGTATCATTTTGGCTGCATGAACGTATGACAGATGGGGTTTGTGGGCTCTGTGGGGTGCATCAGAGTCTTTAATGCATATCATATGCATTTGTGATCCGCTGCTGGTTTGCAGATGGTATTGGGGTATGCAGACATAATATCGATTTTTTATTATCGACCTACACTAATATAGAGTTTTAAATATCGTAGGGACAGAATATCGAAGTAAAGAATATCGGTGACCAGAATATCGACCTTAAGGTAAGTTATATCGTTTTTTTTAATATCGAAGTAAGTAATATCGAAGTAAGTAATATCGTTAGCAAAAATATCGTTGTTAATAATATCGATATTTATATTAGTGTTATGTATTTTAGTATGTATTTTATATGTATGTGGTTAACATTTTTTGTAATGTTTTTTTAATTATTTTTAAATATATGTATAGAAATTAGAAATTAGTAATTCTTTTTAAGTAAATTTTGCGTTTTAGTATTAGAGCGGGTTGTGGGTTTATAGGGGAATAGGGTGGGAAGTAATTTAATTATGATTAATTAATTAATATTTTGTATTTATTTTTATTTATTATTAATTTATTGTTAATTAATTATTAATTGGTAATTAATTTTTATTAATTGATTATCTTATAATTATATTAATTATAATTAATTTATTATTCTTTTTATTTATTGTTATTGTTAATTAACTTATTGTTAATTAATTATTAATTGGTAATTAATTTTTATTAATTGATTAATTGATAATTAAATTAAATGTGTTATTTTGATGTGTAGCGGGTTGTGGGTTTATAGGGGAATAGAGTGGGAAGTAATTTATTATAATTAAGTACCTTTTAATTTTTATTAAGTGGTATTGATTATTAATTTCTTGTTATTTAATTATTAATTGGTAATTAATTTTTATTAATTGATTAATTGATAATTTAATTAATTGTGTTATTTTTTATGTGTAGTGGGTTGTGCGTTTCGTTTATAGGGGAATAGGGTGGGAAGTAATTTAATGTTATTTAAGTAAATATTTATTTAATTTTATTGGTATTTATTATTAACATTTTTGTTAATTAATTATTATGTTATTTATTTAAAAAAATGTTTTTTTAATTAATAAGTATGTTAATTTAACCCCTACGCTATCCTACATTTTCCACAGTGTTACACTCACTGGAGTTGTAATAGTAATTTTTATCCTCCCGCTATCCAACACTTTCCCTACTGTTGCACTCACTGGAGTGGGAATAGTAATTTTAACCCCTACGCTATCCAACACTTTCCCTACTGTTGCACTCACTGGAGTGGGAATAGTAATTTTTACCCCTCCGCTATCCAGCATTTTCCCTACTGTTGCACTGTCTGGAGTTGGAATAGTAATTTTATTCCCTCCGCTATCTAATATTTTTTGTATTATTTTAGTTAATGTAGTATATAATTAATTTTAAAAATATTAAAAATAATTGTAATTTTTTTTATTTGTTATATATATTTATTTAATTTTTATTTAAATTATTGTTTTATGTGTAGAGATGTATTTGTAATTTATAAGAGATTTTTAACAATGTATAAGTTATTAAAATAATGATTAAAAAATATTATTAAGTATATATATTATATATTATATGTATATGTTTAATTTATTTTTACAATATATATATTAGTTATAATTTTTAAACATTTTAAAATATTTTTAACTATGTTTATTTTAATTATATGTATTATTTACTTTATTTTACATTATTTTTGTAACTTAAAAAAGAAACGATATTTTTAACAACGATATTTTTGACATCGATATTATTTTTTCGATATTTTTGTACTTACCATAATGTAGATAGGATGTCGATATTCTTGACTTCGATATTTTTGCATCGATATTTCTGTAGGTCGATTTTCTGACTCTCGATATTCTGTCAGTGATTCAAAAATCTACCGTAGTGCCCCTTGCCCACAAACCCATGAAACCAATAGGTGCTGTTTAAAAGAAAGAATGTTACAGCATCAACAAACACCTACCTGTGTAAGCTTCGATCACAGAATCAATTTCAATTCTCAGTTACAGCCATTAAAGAAAAGCAGGGTGACTGGCCTGTCATTTGGATTCATACAAAGAAACTCCCATGTCCTTCATATGACTCACTTCTCAGGGTCATTAATAGTAAACTGCGACCCACAGGAACCTATGAGGCAGGATGACTCCGAGGTCCTGATGCTGGAAATCTTGACACAATACACACAAATGTACACAGACGTCTGTCCAGGGTGCAGAAAAACACTTCTCAGGCCCAGATCCGTCTGAGCTCCGATTGGCCAAACACGAGTTCCCAGAAAAGGAGCTTTGACCAAACTTTGTACATATTTGAAAGAGATTCCAGAGTACACCTTAAAGTAACCTCGGTGGGACAGAGATTGGCACCAGGGGTGGGAATGACTCGGGTAATTACGTGTGGTGTAATCATGCGGAATTACCCAAATATTCCACGAGATTACGCGGAACTACACGAGAAGAATAATTCTGCAATTAGTGCTATTTTCTTAGCGCAAAAATGCCCTCTTGTGTCCAAAATGGACAAGAGGATCAATTGTGTGGTAAGAAATACCGCTAATTGCAACACTCAATAAATGTGCACTCGGGGCAGGATCTTCCCCCAACGTACTCTCATTATTTAGCACTAGATTCTTACCTCAAAATGACCCCACGTGTTTAAACGGCATGCGGAGATGCATTTCGTGCTAACCAGTGCTTGAAATGGAAAAAAATATGTGCAGGTACTCAACAAATTGAGATGTGGACTAGGGGGTGGGGCTTGGGGCAGGGCTACAGGGGCGGGGCTATGGGCAGTGCTACAGGGGGTGGGGCTTGGGGCAGGGCTACAGGGGCGGGGCTATGGGCAGTGCTACAGGGGGTGGGGCTCGGGGCAGGGCTACAGGGGCGGGGCTATGGGCAGTGCTACAGGGGCGGGGCTATGGGCAGTGCTACAGGGGCGGGGCGTGGGCAGTAATAAGGGACCAGGCTATGGGCAGTGCTACAGGGGCGGGACTATGGGCAGTGCTACAGGGGCGGAGCTATGGGCAGTGCTACAGGGGTGGGGCTATGGGCAGTGCTACAGGGGTGGGGCTATGGGCAGTGCTACAGCGGCGGGGCTATGGGCCATGCTACAGGGGTGGGGCTATGGGTAGTGCTACAGGGGCGGGGCTATGGGCAGTGCTACAGGGGCGGGGCTTGGGCAGTAATAAGGGACCAGGCTAGGGGCAGTGCTACAGGGGCGGGCCTATGGGCAGTGCTACAGGGGCGGGGCTATGGGCAGTGCTACAGGGGCGGGGCTATGGGCAGTGCTACAGGGGTGGGGCTATGGGCAGTGCTACAGGGTTGGGGCTATGGGCAGTGCTACAGGGGCGGAGCTATGGGCAGTGCTACAGGGGCAGGGCTATGGGCAGTGCTACAGGGGTGGGGCTATGGGCAGTGCTACAGGGGTGGGGCTTGGGGCAGGGCTACAGGGGCGGGGCTATGGGCAGTGCTACAGGGGCGGGGCTTGGGCAGTAATAAGGGACCAGGCTAGGGGCAGTGCTACAGGGGCGGGGCTATGGGCAGTGCTACAGGGGCGGGGCTAAAGGCAGTGCTACAGGGGCGGGGCTATGGGCAGTGCTACAGGGGCAGGGCTATGGGCAGTGCTACAGGGGCGGAGCTATGGGCAGTGCTACAGGGGCGGGGCTATGGGCAGTGCTACAGGGGTGGATCTATGGGCAGTGCTACAGCGGCGGGGCTATGGGCCATGCTACAGGGGTGGGGCTATGGGCAGTGCTACAGGGGCAGGGCTATGGGCAGTGCTACAGGGGCAGGGCTGTGGGCAGTGCTACATCTGCGGGGCTATGGGCAGTGCCACAGGGGTGGGGCTATGGCAGGCTACAGGGGCAGGGCTATGGGCAGTGCTACAGGGGCGGGGCTATGGGCCGTGCTAAGGGACCGGGCTATGGGCAGTGCTACAGGGGCGGGGCTATGGGCAGTGCTACAGGGGCGGGGCTATGGGCAGTGCTACAGGGGCGGGGCTATGGGCCGTGCTAAGGGACCAGGCGTGGGGCACACATTTAATTTGATTGAGATTTCATTGGTGTGCAGATGTGCATAACACTACTACAGCATTTCTGGTATATTTTGAGCATTCCTTTCCCCTTATACGTACAAAAGGTACATTTAATATCAGAGTGGGCTTCTCATGGTGCAACACTGAAATCACATATGACTTGCACAAGCTTTTTTCCTTAACATTTTTTGGAGACGTTTAACTATGTTTAACCCTCGTGTCATTGCCACCTAGCAGGCATCACCCAGCTCCTCCTAGATGGCACAGCTTTGCCTCAGAGCTCCTTACCAGCTCTGACTGGGCTCTCCTTGTTAATTTGCTGGTACCCCCCTTCTATCCCTCCCAGAGCCTCTCCATTAACCCAAGAGAAAATGGCTTCTAAAAAAACTAAATACAATCATGTAGGAACACTGCGGAGAAATCAGATGTACACTGGAGCGAGAGTGGCATAGCACTTGCTACAAGCGAACCCTTTCACGTGCGCTTCATGAGCTGAGTCTCATAATGCAGGGCTTGCAACTATCTATCTGCCGTGCTGGACACTGCAGACAACAGTCACTCATGCAAGAACACACACTCTGACATAGAAGCACTCGTGCACGCAACCTGGACATTCAGTGTACGCTTTAGAAACGCTTACATTTGCTGAACTCCACATTAAAAAACCTTGAGTCTCATTGCTCTGCCTCAGCGTCGCCATCACCATCACCACCTTCCTCTTCAATCTGGCCCCAAACCAGTGCTGCCATACTCTGCCATGCCAGCAGGAAGCCTTCTCTTAGATCCCCCACCAGCTAAGAAAATAGCGTTAAATGCAACAAAACACACACAGCAGCACAAGCAGCCGCTCACACAGCAGCACACACAGCAGCACAAGCAGCCGCTCACACAGCAGCACACACAGCAGCACAAGCAGCCGCTCACACAGCAGCACATACAGCAGCACGAGCAGCCACTCACACAGCAGCACAAGCAGCCGCTCACACAGCAGCACACACAGCAGCACAAGCAGCCGCTCACACTTGCTAAATGTGCTCTCACTGCAGGAATTTTTCCCGAAAATGACTCCTATAAACGCAAGTGGGCGCAATTGCGTTCTTATTAGTAATTCCACAGAAAAGAGTATCGCAGGATTACAAAATGACAACGATCACTCCAGCATAGTCGAAAATCCACCCAAGCCTAACTGGAACTCCTAAAGCGTCAATCCGCGGCAGGCTTATTTGGCGGCTGCCTTGGACAATTTCAGGCTCGTAGACTGTGGCTGCCCGCCGCCCCCAAAGGGGGCCCCTCTAAAAGGGCGGCCCTTTAGTGCCATTGCGGCACAAGCCTACCCCTCGCTCTAGCAGCAGAGGGCTTCCGCCTGGAGCCCGCTGTTCAGGGGGTGTGAGCGTCACTTCCGGTACGCCCAGGGGGGGAGGGAGGGTATGTATACCCCTCTGACCCTCCCAGCAGCCTCTTTGCCGCCAGCCTCGCCGTCTGGACACGTTGTCCAGGCTCGCCGGGGTCATCGTCGTGCCGTCAGGATTGTCTAGGTGAGTCGGGGTTGGTGTGTTCCGCCCCTGCCTCTCTCGGTGTGTCTCCGGTGGTTGTGGGGAGAGGATGTGGTCCGTTGGACTGCCGACCTTGGTGCTGGAAACCAGGTTTCAAGCCTCAGGGGTCGCGTCTGCATCCTGTGATCGTGGGCAAAACACTTGACCTCCCTGTGCCTGAACGTGTAATGTAGATGCGGTGCTCGTGTGGAGCGCTCCAATGCCTTCGTGTGAGGCTGTGGTTTGTGGGCCGTGGTGGCGTGGTGCGGGAGATCCCGGTAGTGACCCCGATGGTGTCGGTGTGCCCGGGAGCTAGTCTGGTGGTTTGCGTGGCTTGTCGTGGGGGTGGACTGGCCTGGCGTCTCGTGGCGGCCGGAGCGCACCGAGGAGGGGGGGCAGTGTACTTTCGGGCCTTTGGGTCCCGCATCGGCCTGTAGCATTTGCTCCGATCGGTGCCTTGCTGTGGTGGGCATTTTGGCGAGGCAGTGGCCGATTGGTCTGGGCGGGTGTCCGGGAGAGGGGGGCTGGATGGGGACTCTATATTCCATGACTGTCGCCAGGCGGGCTGGGTGCACTGCCGTGGATGCTCGGCCACCGCCACGTTGAGGGGTTGTTGGCCTGATTGCAGGATGTGCCCCAGTGTGAAGAGGGAGAGCGACGTTTGCATCTCTAAACGCTCTGCCCCGCCGTCGGTGTGAGATCGCGGGTTGCAGCGCCGAGGGCACTGTGGTCGTCCCGGTCTTGCTCCTCGTCCGATCACGGCAGCAGCAGAGGAGTTGGAACAAATCAGCATAGTGAGGTGTGCAGGCTGGGCATGCCTGGGTTTCTCTGAGTGCGCCTGCTGTGGGGGCCCGCCAACCGGTTCGGGGTCCGTGGGGGAAATGACTACCCCTTGGGTTCGGTGGTGGTCAGCCCGGGCGCACGCTTTGCTCGTCTTGTTAGGGGTGTTAAAGTTTTGCCATGCATGCACCTCCCCTGCTGTGGGCTGTTGGTGCGCCGTTGGGGCTTCAGCGGTGCTCCGAGTCCGCTGCAGCCTGGGGGCTTCTCCCACCCGGGTACAAACTGCAGCACCAGGGGTCCGACCTCCCTACTCACCTCGTGCAGCTTGCGAATTGTTTCCGGCCCTCCTGGTGTCGGGAGGGGCCGCGAAAGTGCGGGCGATCCTACACTGTTTTAAATTGGAGATGAGAGTAACTGCAATTCTCAGCACTTATACAATCGGCTAAATAATGTGCGCACGCACAGCGTTTCTCTGGGTGCAATAAAGTACCACTCTTCTCTGCCTATGAGGCAACTTGAAGGAGACTCGTAGTTCGGTCAGTCTCATCACGTCAGAACTGAAGCTTGCAATATTATATACACGCCATAGTTGTTGCCTAACAACCATTGATAAAGCCAATGGTCCTGACGTGTTGTAGGTGTAATATTATTGGATTGTATACCTGGATGCAATGACAGAAGCAGCAAAGTGTTGGGCGGCACATGATGCTAAGCACAGATTTTAGGATACGTAATTTTAAGCAGTTTATCAGGATTATCGTTATTGTATTGTCTGCGACTACATGCAATCCGAGATCGGAAGCGGAAACGAATTTTCAGCATTTCTCAGTTTAAAATTCATTACGCATATTGGGAGTATAGGGTGTGGTAGCCACCGTTTTGGCTTTTCACGGGACTCCCATTTTGTTGTTTAGGACCGTGGACTGCTGTTTTTGTGAGGTTGCAATGGGCGGGGTGGCCGGTCCGATCCACGCCTTGGTTTTACTGATATGCAAGCAACACGCGTTTCATGTGGTAGCGGGCTGCAGCCGAATTGTGTTTATCAACCTCATTAGGAGAACGTAAATGTCCGGACACGAGGTTACAGTAGCTGAGTATGTATATGTGTGTATCCTGCTTCCCGGGTTATTGTGGCCTGCGCTTAAAGTTAAAGTATTTATGGATGTTTTTGTACACGTGTCCCTACTGGTAGTCAAAGCAATTTAGTTGTTTTGTTCGATGTATAAAGGGATAATGCCTGTTCTCGAATGTCTCGTAGGCTGATGACTATTTGGCTTGAATTTGTGTTTTATTTCACGCAGGAGGTAGCGCAAGTGGTTACAGGGTGGCGCTAAGAGAGTGGTAGTAATCATTTTAATAATTATCACAAGTGGTTTGCAGGGGCATTAGTGGACCCACGAGGAAGGCCTTGACAACGTAGCTGCGTGCACTCCCATTGCTAACAATTCTTCATAATTTACAGAGTTGACTTTGACTCACTGACAGGGGTAGTCACCTATCCTCAGAGGGGTGCTTTAGCACCAGGTGGCACTGTCCAATGGTTGTTTTACGTTCGGTCAAAGGTGTGTCAACCGCTGAGCATGCTGGAGCCTACCGTGATCATAGTGGGGCAAACCGCAGCAGGAAAACTACGGAGTCAGGCGGGATCTGATGGGCCCCAAAGTGCAGCGGCACTATTTAGAGGGATTACGGCAGAGGTAGTGTGGACTTGTGCAATAGCCGAAGAAGTAACTAAGGACACCCAATTTCCCCGGTGTTCCTCGGCAATTTGTTTAATTGTCTGGGTACTTGCGTGGCTCAGGGTGGTGCAGAACAGGCAACGTCACATGATGTATGTCGGTGGGGCGTGTGCTGTTAGGAACACGCTTAGGCGGCCGGATCATTGGTCGCAGCGCCTTTATTTGGATGTACTGGGAGCATTTTGTTTACGAACATGTGCTCACTTGCCAACTGCTATTGACGTGCCATTTGTATGTTTTCCCCCATGCAGATGTAATTTAACTGGGGCACTTGCGTTTCCCAGGTACGGGATAGCGCAGAACATGTAGCGTCACAGGATATGTTCGGTGGTTCACGGACACGCTCTGGCTGCCGGATTATATGTGTGCAGCGTCCTTGCTAGGTGGAACAGCCCCAGTTCCTGCATAAGGGCGATAAAGCGTTCTGTTCATAGCCAGTTTGTTGTCACAGGACTATATCACTATGTTTGGGCAAAAGATTGAATTTTAATAGCACACAGGTTAGGTGTTTGATGTCACCACGGACCGGCAGCTGTAAACTCCGGAGTATCGCTCCAGGTCCACCGGTGTTCGTTCTGCATGAAATGATAGTGGATGAACGACGGCCAGTCTTTTCAGCCTACATTATTCACAGGGTGCACTCAAGGTTCATGTAGGGGCCGTTGTTAAGGTGGGGTCCTTACAGTGGTGCCTTGGTGAGCGACCTGTGCAGCGGATTGGTTGGTTGTGGTGCCTTTCCTTGGAGTTGGGATGCTCGGTACAAACCTCGGCTTGTCCCGTTGGCGCCTGGGGGGGCGTGCGCTGTGAGCAATCAGTTTCGTTTTATTGCATTGCGTGTAGACTTCGCTGCTTGGCCATCGAGGTCCTTGTGCCACCAAGGGTTATGGAACATGTGTACACCGCGCAAGGCGCCTCCAAGCCTGGAAATTACTGATATCGATATGTCTTCCTCATCTTCATTGTTTGATTTTGCTCGCAAGAAAGTGTCAGTCATAGTCCTTTAAATGTCACACATAGTTGCACTGAAATGAGGGAAATGTCACACATAGCAATCTGAAACCTTGGCAGCCATGGATGGGGCGGCTAGCTCTTGGGTGGCTATGCAACTGAGCTATAATGGTGGCTTTTTATCTGATGCAGGTAGAAGCATTGACTAAGCCAATAGATGGGCTTGTTGTAGGTGTAGTGTTCCTTTTGTAGTAAATATAGGGACGCAATGACATAGCGGCTAAATACCAGGCAGGGCAAGGCACGGCCTTCTCCAGCACGCGTGGGTGGCTCCGACGCTTTAAAAACACGACATCCTGGAGGTTTGAGGTCAGGAGTGCATATACTTGTAATCAACAGCACATGCTGTAGTACTATCAGCTGCTCTGGGGCCAAATTATTTGGGGCACCTGTTTGGAACAGCCTTAATTGACACAGCTCAGTTCTTTCATGCCCACTGTGAGGAAGGTTACTGACAGTGCACTTAAGTGGCACCAATGCCTTAGATCTCTATTGTGTCCCACGAGTCCTAGTAGTGCTCCCACTAAGCCGGACGCTATTGTGAATTTGGAAACATGGCGACTAGCATTGGCACGATCGCCGAACGTCACGTGCGCCTTACAAGTCCAGGTTCAGCAGCATAGGTACTAGTGGAGAGATCCCGGCATATGGGATTTGGTTGACCACAAAGGGGAGAACTGGTTGACATGTTGCCTATGTTATTGAAATGGACGACATCTACATAGCAACAGGTGGATAGGGCAGGGGTGCATGTGGCACATTTGTTAATGGTGCAGGGTAATTATTGTTTTACCCTAGGAAACTGGGATCTCATTCCCAGATTTTGTCGTTTTGGCCGTCGATTACCAGCCCAATGGTGGGAAAGTACAATTTTACATTTACTCGGTGCTTTGTTATGCTAAGTACAGTTCCTACCAGCAACTAAGGGGTTGTGCTAACGGAGTTGTAGGACGGTGGCCCGATTGACCTAGTGAGTTATGTAATCCCTGTGATGTCATGATGAGGTTTGGTAGCACAGGGTAATAGGGGCAGATGGTACTAAGTCTCTCTTGGATGGACGATACGAAGGGTAATTAAAATAACCTGGTATGGAGTCTCTGCTGTAGTCTGCCACTGTGGGAGTACGGTTGGCACATTAAATTTACACTGCCTCTGGGATAAGCCAAAGTCTCTGCCTAGCCACTTAGGGGTGGGCAGGTGTCAGCCTAAGTGTGTACTCCTTTCTGACTAGGGAGGTGGGTTTGGCCAGGCTTAGGTGCATACCCTAGCCAACCAGAAACTCCATTTTCAACATTGGTAGAGAATGCCTGGGAGTTGTGTGGCAGTCCATTTCGCAATCACGCCCACAGGGCGAATGTTTAGACCACAAGGTTTGTGGAGGGTTCTTGTGTGGGAGCCTGGCGAAGAGCTAAGGTCAGGCTAGGATGTCTCGTGCTTTCGCCGCACTGTGAGTCCCAGTCACGAGCAGATTGTATCAGGGTGAGCTGGCTGTGGGTCAGGAAGCGCCAAGGCATCAGTAGCACTGAGCGGCTTACAGCCAGAGGCGGTATCAGAAGCACGGGTCATTTGTTAGATTAGAGCCCTACTCGGGATACCACCTTAAGTGCTTGGAGGTCTGTTGGCACCGCCTCTCAATGGAAGCCATTGTCTGGCGGGCTGCTCTGAGCAGAGCGTTTGCAGGAGTAAGTAACAGTTTCCGCTACCAGTTCAAATGTGCATCTTTCACTGAGTTACTCAGATAACTGGGACAGGAAGTAAGGCGGGCTGGATAAATCTTGCTTCCACCTGCATTGGCACATCTTGGCAGGAGTGACTGCCAAAGGGATGGCACTTAAGCCGGATAATGTTAGCACCCATCCAACACCAAGCCGATTGTTTAAGGCCACCCTTGGGCCGCGTTTACACAGCCCAGTATTAGGCACTTGTGGGTCAGTGCCATGAATTACTAAATTGGACTGAACAGGAGGCGTGACCGTGGGGTACACTAGCAGAAGTTTGGTGAAGAGTTAAACTTCACCCATGGTCATGGTGTAGTTTTAAGTAGTTGGAGTTGTCACTCTTATTTGACCAGGGGTTCGATGCTACACGAGGGCATTGCCGTGCTGCGGCCAGAGCACGGTCATGGTGTTTCCCAGGGGGGCAGCAAGTGTAGGCAAGCCTCTTTCCAAATCTGGCACCAGAACACAAGGTAGTCAGGGCCAACTTGTCTGTTGGGTGACTTGGGTAGGCACCTGTGTAGTTGTCACTCCCCGAAGGGGTGAGTTGTCTCCAATAGTGGCACAATACGTATGTGTGTCCCTGGCTTTACAGCTGTGTCGAGCCTGTCTCAGTTAGAGGTACGCCCAGGTGGAAATTGTGTACTTAAGGTTTGCATGACCAATGCGGTGTGTTGTATCTCCTAGCGGACCCACTGAAGGTATACTGCAGCTAAACAGGGGACTGGGAAGCATGGTTTCCGTCACTTTGGCAGGTTCAAAGCACCCAGGGTCAGAGATGGACAGTAGGTACTGTGCATCTGTGATCCGACGGCAGTTAGGCAAGCGGGGGGCGCTGCGTAAGTTGTAATTGCATGAAAGGGTGAGGTGTCTCCAGTAGGGGCGCAAGCCATAGATTGTTTCAAACCAGCTTTGATACCATTAAGGTGTTCACCAGGGTAGCAAGCAAAGGGGTTTATGCATCCATCTGGGCAACGGGGCGAAATAAGTGCACCCCAGAACCAAGGGCAGAGGATATGATCCTGCAGTTAGGCGCAAATGCCCGCCCGGTTAGTATAGATGCCTCGCTGGGTGGTGACGCTGTCAGCCAACAGGGTGCTGCCGTCCCAAGAAATGGGGAAACAAGGGGCCAAGCACAAAGGCTACTATGTAAAGAACATTTGCCATGTCCAGTGATCAACAAAAAGTAAATTTAACTGAGCAGGTAATTTCCACCGCTGGGGTTGCCCAGGGGTGGGCAGTGGGAACGCCCTTGCCCCCTATTCGGCAATAGTCGAGGATGAGGGGAAAGTAGGACTTGGTCAATCCTTAATGTTAGGCACCATATCGCAAACAGTGCGCACTGTATGAAATCGGACAGATTCTCTTAGCTGGTATGCCTAGGGGGTTTCACCAGAGGGAGTTGAGCTGGCGTAATTCCCATAAGGGATGCATGGCAAGGGCAGGAAGGCACCCTTGATTATTGGCACTTACTTCTAGTTATGACCATTCCCATGCGTCTTGATTTAGAAAGCAAAGGGACGGTGCAAATGTGAGGCATAATTCTCCTCGCCCGAACAGCCAAAGTAGGCAGGTGGGGTTGGGAGCGGTCACCTAACTAGTGGGCTGCTGTCCCATCGCTGGGGGACACAGGTGTTCAAGCACACACGATGCGAGAAGGACGGCAACTTGGGGAGATCAGCAAACAGATAGGGCAAGGTGAGCCTTGGTGTCTGAATCCGTCCTGCCCAGAGATGGCACAGGGCTAGGTCATGTGAGGCAGTGGAACTTTCCCGCAGGAGGGTGAATAGTTCGTGGCATAGGTTCACAGGCCAGAAGGTCCTTTGGTTTCACCAGACACTAGCTGATCCAGGATAACGTCAAGGGCTACTGTGATATAGATGGGGTTCATCTATCACCAGTATGGAGGGATCTCATCCCTTAGATTTGCAGGAGGCCTGGTATTGAGCGGTCGCATGTGTGAAATGCGCTGTTTCGGTGAGATCAGCAACTACAGGGGTCAATGTGAGCTCTGGTGGTCGGAGATGATTCACCGCTAAGGTGGCACGGAGCTAAGTCAGAGGAGGCCGTTGAACATCCCCGTAAGAGGGAACTGTTCATGGTGTAAGTTCACAGACCAGAGGGGTCTGGGTTTCTATCAGACACGAGCTCATCCAGGCAAACGTTAAAGGTTACTTTGAGGAGGACGGGGTCCACTTGTCCCCGGTGGGGATGGACTTGTTTCTCCTGGATGTAAAGGAATGTTTGGAAAGGGAAGGTTGCAGGTAATAGGAGGTGCAGTGGTGGGGGGCCCTGGCTGTGACGGTGGCCGCCTCCAGGGCTGTGGCGGAGTTTCAGGGCGATCTGGAAGCAGTATGGTACAGTAAGGGTACCTCTGCGGCAGACGGGTACAGTAAGGGTACCTCTGCGCGGCACAATAGGGGTGCCAGAGCCAAAGACCAGGATCCTCATGGCAGGGTCCTGGAGAACCGCGACGGCGCCCGTTAGTCCTTCAGGCGGTTGGGGGCCTGGACCAACCGGGGTTTGCCCTGATACGCTCCGCCCTGAAAGGGGCGTGAGTAGGATGGTAACAAGGGACACGTGATCCAGTGGTGGATCAACAAAGGTGTAGCGCTGATCGGGCATACATCCCACAGTGCTGGCTCATCAGGCGGGCAGGGGCAGCATAGGTTGGACGGCTGCCTGCCCATGGATCGCCCGTAAGATAACCCACCTTATTGCATACTCTTGTATGGAATAAACCTGCGACAAGTTTTTCCCATAAACAAAGTGTCTTGTGGTTTATTTATGCACGTTCGCCTATGGGAAGGTGGGGGATGTTGCCGGTATTGGGACTATGTGGCTGCCCGCCGCCTCAAAGGGGCCCCCTAAAAGGGCGGCCCTTTAGTGCCTTTGCGGCACAAGCCTACCCTCGCTCTAGCAGCAGAGGGCTTCCTCCTGGAGCCCGCTGTTCAGGGGTGTGGGCGTCACTTCCGGTACGCCCAGGGGGGAGGGAGGGTATGTATACCCCTCTGACCCTCCCAGCGGCCTCTTTGCCGCCAGCCTCGCCGTCTCCCTCCCTTCCTCTTACCCTTCGGCTGGGCTGGTGGGCAAAGTGTAATGAATGTTTTAATGTTTGCTTTTGTGTT
This sequence comes from Calotriton arnoldi, assembly GCA_963921515.1. Taxonomy (NCBI): domain Eukaryota; kingdom Metazoa; phylum Chordata; class Amphibia; order Caudata; family Salamandridae; genus Calotriton; species Calotriton arnoldi. The sequence continues at coordinate 1,177,776 of CAWUFW010004649.1, read as the reverse complement.
GCAGGCGGAATACTTGCGGAATACTTGCGGAATACTCCAACTACCACGGCCACGTTCAAAACTCAGGTAAACAATGCTGTAAAAAAATACTCCTTCTCACAAGACTGGGACAACTTCAAAAAAAAGAAAGAAAAACCCACTCCTGGCAGTAATAACATCATATAAACATTTAAGGCCTAAAAACTATTTGAAAACAAATGTTTCTATGCGTTTCAAAGTGAAGCTCTTCTCGTACAGAAAGGGCTCTTTCAAAGGCCTAACTCCGAGATGGAGCGAAGCCTACCAAAGAAACATTGCAGAGTCAGGGACTACAAGAAGGAGACAGTTTTACATACTTAGGGCCCAATTCAAAAAAGGTAAACAAACTTTTGTATAAGTTTACTATTTTTTGGCATTCACAAAGCTAAGTTACTACTAGTAAAGTTAGACTTTTGGTCTAAGTTTACCTTTCTGAATACTGAAAAGTTGCAAAGTTACACAAAAGTGTATGTTTACCCTTGTGAATCGGGCCCACTGTGTTTCTCCCTATTGCGAATGACCAACGAAGGATACACCTACGAACACACTTCGACCGGTTGTATATTAGAACCTGCAGGCAAGCTCTAACGCAAAGCTTGAACGGCCAACACACGCAACCGAGCTGTAGGTTTGTGACGTTTATGGACCTTGGTAGTGCAAATGCTTAGTAAGTACCTCACTTACTAATGACGCACATTACACTTTTTGTAAATTGCACATCGGCTTAAATGATATCAACTAAATAGGAGGTTTTTAAACACATTTTTAATGCTGTTTTGTTCATTTTAACTTGTTTTGTGAAGGTTTTTATTAATTATACAACACAATGGAGAAGAGTTTATGTTTGGCTTTCAATGCAAAAGAAGTGCAGACGCTCTGTCCAATGTCTATGTAACTGCAAGATCCAGAATGCAGCACGTGAGTACCTACAAATTTCAGACTGGCTGAAGGTATCACACATGACAAAGGGCCACATGATAACTATATCAACTTTGAAAACTCACATTTCAACAAATCAGCAGTGACCAAAATGGGACTTTTACATTTCTGAAGCTGAAAATTAAACCAAAATTATAATTATTTTCATTTATCATAACTTTTTGGCTAAAATATGTAGTATTTTCATAATCTAAGAGTTACTGCCTACAGAAAATGTGAACAAGAATTGTAGTTTAGTGTAAGGCAATGCCTCTTTTTGTATGGTCGACCTCACATTTTTTAACTGATGCTGCTGGTGTTTCGACTCTGAGAGCGCACTGTGGCCCGCTAACCAGACCTCAGTGCCTGTGCCTTGACAGTAAACTGTGCATGTTTGATTGGCTAGCACCTGATTGGCAGATGCAAAATTACTAATACATCCGGGGTATATGGTACCCATGGCCTGTAAGAAGGACGGACATCCCAGGGACTGTAGCACTGGTTGTGCCAGCCTGGGTGTGACAAAGGTAAAACATGGCTGCCAGTCGGCCACTGCTAACTCGACTTGGTCATTTAAGGTAATTGCAAACCACAAACCTCCCTTTTTAATATATGTAAGTCACCCCTAAGGTAGGCCTAACGAGCCCCATAGCAGGGTGCTGTATATTAGAAAGTGGAACAGGTACTTTTACATGTTCCAATAGTAAAAACCCGCAATTGTAATGTTTACTGTGGAAAAGGCTAGTCGCCCCATTGGCGAGTGCAGAGCTACAGGCTGCCACAGCAGCCCTGCTAACGTCTGACTGGGACAACTATAGTTGATACTGTAAGGTATCAAACAACTCGTTGCATTAAACCCGACTTGAGGTCCAAGTGGAAATTAATGTGGTTTGTTGCTGTGTGCAACTTTTGTAAAATTGCCCCTTTGTTGCCCAAAGTCTCCTTTGCCCTTTCACAGTTGCACACGGGGCCTGTCCCTGAGACAGCTTTCTGCCCTTCAGGGAGAATGTGCAATCGACTCCCACGAAAGGACATAATAGACGCCGGCGTGGGGGCAGGTGTTACCGCTCCGAAGCAGGAAGTCACACAGGAGTTGGCCAAAACGGCAAGCTTCAAAGCTGAAGCAGCCTTTGAAGGGCAATGGTGAACACTTGGGACAGGGGCTGAGCCATTGTTCAGGCAGACAGGCTGGCACTTGGGAACCAGAGGGGAAACCAGTTGCCAAACCAGTTTTTCAGGGGCGCATAGCCCCCTTGGTAGCCACACCTTTGTGTTGAGCTACGGAGCTCTACATGCTGAGAGAGGGGTTCTGCCATCTTGAGAATGGGCAGAATGGAGCCTTCTGGGATAGCTAGATGCCACACTTGACAGGAAGTAGTCATCAGGAGGGAAGGAACCTGGTAGCCCATTGGCTAGTGACTGTGACCTCACCCAAGGGCATAAAAAGGTCTCTCCAGGCACCCACAGCTCCGATCTCAATGGACGGGATAAGAGGACTGAAGAAGGACTGCCCTGCTGCACCAAGGCCCCGGCGAACAGAGGTTGCACCAATGAGGACTGCACCTGCTGAACCTGGTGCCTGCTGTGTCTTGCTCACGGAGAAGTGGATTCCTGATCCCAGCCGAAGCCCGAGACTCCAAGGGTCAGTTGGCCGACCTGCTGTTCGCAGCACAGGGCCACAACAGCTGAAGAAGCCCACTGGGGTGAGCTGGTAGCCCAAATCTTCTGACAGCCACGCAAGGAACAACAACCCGACGCTCCATGTTACCCCAAGTCAGCTGAAGCCTGGAGAGTCGTCAGAATGCAGATTGGTCATAACACAGTGAGAGGAAGAGGCAAACACAGTGCACACGTTCCATCAATGTGATGACAGTATTCACTTTTACCTCCCGCAACCCTCCCCTCCCTGAGTGATTTGTATTCCAGCCACCTCGTCGCTTCCAGTATTGAACAACATTCCACACTGCACCATTGTTCACATTGCATGCTTGCTAATGGCTGTTCAGGCAGAGTAATGACGCACAGGGCGTAATGCTCGCATACTAATAGAACGTCCCATCGAGGTCGCTAAGCTGTCTCAAAGGGATTGTCGCTTCCATTTATTTCACTAGTCAGTTTTTCCATAGCCAATAAAGTCCACAATGCCCCGCCCGGACCCCTAGCATTGGGGTTGTTGCAGATTTCACCCTTTGAGCGATCACTTGCTTAGTTGCCAGTAACAGTTTGAATATCAGCCTCCAATCTGACAGGGATGGGTGCGATATCTCGACAGGACGAATAACCAACAAAACTGTCCCCAAGTTAGGTTATAGCGGGTATCTCACCACCCACCTTATGTCACGGAGTACTTCCTTCCAAAAGATGGTTAGTACTGTGCAAGACCCCCACACATGCACAGACCCAGCACAGCCTGTCAGTATTACCACACATATGCTTCAATCTTTGCGGGGTGAGCTATCAGTGCCTCATATGGTTGTATGCAGATTACCTATTTAGACTCCTACAAAGGTGGCGGATGTCAGACTAGAGCATTGGACACTGTGCACGAGTGATAGGGTTGCTCAAGGCCCCGCTGCCACCGCTTCATGTAAGGCCAGGTCGAGTCTGGGTGGGGTGCACTTATTTTTGCATAGATGTTAAATATGAGGCCCCCTAGTGGAAGTGCATATTAAGAAGAGTTTTTCACAGGTTGTGGGTGGTCTGGATGTCACCGTCTTATTGTCAGGGTGGGGTGCCTAGCGGTGTGACTGAAAGTACTGCATGCATTACGGGGCTTATTTACAAGCCCAGTGAGCTCATGGAACATCACTTTTAATGATGCTCCGGTGGCACACAGGGCTTACCTATATCTACAAGGCTGCGTAATGCCACCCTGCGTAACTTTTCATGACCTTATAGATATGGTGTGAGGCAATGCACTGAAAGTCACTGCGTTGCCTCACACTGAGATGGGGAGGCATGCCCAGGGCATTACGGTGGGTGTTCCCATGCACCACCCATGGCATTTGACACACTCCCAGATTGACAACATGCTGAAAACCTGGGAATGCGTCAAAAGCCTACGCCCCCCCAGGGGTGGTATAAGGGTTGTTTTTGTGAAGGAAGGTGTCCATTCTCTCACAAAAACAACCTGATTTCAAAGCAAATACCCTTGCACCATGGTGCAAGGGTGCCTGCATTGGTGCATGGCAGCCATTTTTGTGCTAGCGCTGTGAAAGAAGACAGGAATGTGCCGTATCGCATAGATACAGTGCATTCCTGCCCGTTTCTCTTGCTGTAGGGCAGCGCAGCAGGAAGGCTTGTGGCGCTGCCCTACGCCAGAAGATTGTAAATGAGGCCATTTCCGGCAGATGGCACTCCTTGCAGTGTTGGAAGAACTTGATTTCCTTTACCTGGAACAGGTCCCTCGAACATTCAGCATCCCGCCCTTATCTCAGCTCTTAAAGGAAGTGCTCTCAAGCCCTGACGTAAACTCAGCATTACCCAAGAGCAGAGTAAAGTCAAGTCAGATACACGTGTCTGGGGGTCCCATAACTCCAGGGAAGGTTGCAGTATACTCATCACCGCCGCATTCATATGGACCCAGTGGCGCTTGTACAGAAACCATTCAAAGAAGATTCGGATCTGTGCAGCCAAGCAGTGCTCTTTGGTATTAGGTAGACCCAAAACCCCACGGGGCAGATTTACAAGCCCCTTGCGCCTTCTTGCACCGCCATTGCGTCACTTTTTTTGACGCAACGGCAGCGCAAAAGAGGCAGCCTATTTACAAAGTGACGCATCTAGGGAGATGCGTCACGTTGTAAAACCCTGCGTCACATTATACCTGCGTCAGGTATAATGTATGCAGGGTGGCGTTCCCACACAAAAAAGCCTCGTAGAAGTGACGCAGTGAAATCTACAAGATTTCACTGCACCACTTTTAGGACACCACTGCGTCAAAACCTTACGCCTGCTTGAAGCAGGCGTAAGTAGTGATGCAGTGTAGTGAATAGGTCTCAACACGCATTGCTGGAGTTGCGTCGTGTTAGCGACACGACTCCAGCAATGCGTGACTTTCTCGCCAACAGATGCGTCAGAATTTCTGACGCATCTGTCAATCCTTGCGCCATAGTGCGCCGTATTGTAAATACGGCGCATCTATGGTGGCGCAAGGGTTTCTAAGGGTGGCGCAGGGAAAGTGAAGTGACGCATCTGTACAGATGCGTCACTTTCTTGTAAATCTGCCCCCACATTTCCTATGGGCTTGCAATACCCACATTGAGACACGTGGACGCTTCCCAGCCCAAATAAAAGTATAGTTTGTTTCTGAAGAGTCTGCAGTTCTATATCTGAGACCTTTACTGGGAGTGGAGTGTTTGAAAGAAGTACAGCAGGCAGGGAAATACATTCAGCTTTATAGCGGCTATCCCTCCCAACCAAGAAATATAAAGAGGCCACCATCCGTGACTCCATCCGCGACTCCATCCGCGACTCCATCCGCGACTCCATCCGCGACTCCATCCGCGACTCCATCCGCGACTCCATCCGTGACTCCATCCCATCCGTGACTCCATCCGTGACTCCATCCGTGACTCCATCTGTGCAGGTATTCCTTTATAGCGTGAAGCAGCCTGGGGTATTTAGCTGCATACAGTGCCCCAAGCTTCGGTGTGATATATATTTACAGGTATTAGATCCTATTTGGAACCTTACTTTTAAAATATTCAGTAGTCATCCCTAAGTAGGTGTTGTAGACCTCAAGGTACAGTGCCTAACATTTAAAAGTGGAACATGAAAGAAATTAGGGTCTGGCATGTTCCTAAAGTGACTAGACCCCCAAAGCTATGTTCACTCTATAGAGCTTGTTAAATTAGGTCCGTGAATGTTCACGCAATGTCATGTTTTAGTTAGCATTCGCTACACCATTTTCTTTGCAGGTGCCATTTTAGGTTGTTCGAAACTGATCTCGTCTATTTCTGAGAAATGGTCTTTGCTAAGTTTCATTTCTGAAATGTTAGGTTTTGTTTCGGTAATGAATAGACTGTTCATGTCAGTGCATACCTTTCTCACTAGATAGAGGCCCTCTCCCACTTATCTGGTGGCGGGCACAGGGTGAAACGACCTTGGATTGTGCTAGGTTGTGTGAGATACGAGAACCGAAACCTTTATTTTGTATTTCACTGTCCAGCTTCATCTGCCTGGAAAATTCCACTGTGGGCGTGTCTTGCACAGCTATGAAATGTAAATAATGTATCTCTATGTTCGCTGTTCTTTAGTTCCCTCTGCAGCACTCTCATGGACTGTGCAGATGGGGCTCCACTCTGAGTGTATATGAATAAAACAGTTATTGGTTCATATTCTCCACTGTCTGACCGACTCTTCATTTGGTACGGAAGGCTGAGAGGTGGCCATCAGTGACCCGGGTGGCCCCAAGCGGGTCACTTCCTTCAGTTGGTGCCCGAACAGGGACTCCTTCGGGTTATTGACCCATCCCTTTCCGCAGATGGGGAGGAGGACGAGAACATCATCAGGTCGGACGGACGGCTCAGGGATCCCTTCTCAAAGAGCTTTGTTTCTCGCAGCTGCTGCCTTTGTCCCACCGGAGGGTGTCTCGCCCAGCGGTCATCCCGACTAGAGTCCTGAACGACGAAACCCTTGATTTGACTGTTTGGTCTGAAGATTCGGCAGTGGAGAACTGGTTTGTTTGTACTTCTGATATCAGGTGAGTCTGTTTCAGTTCTATGTGGATATGGTACCATTGTGGTTTGAGTTTTTTTCAGTCTAAGTATTGTTTTGGTGAAAAGTGTTTTCAAATACTTTGCCAGGTAAACGAACGATTCAATTTTTCTTTTGCAATGCCTGGGTTTAGTAAATGTTGGAGCTTGTGTTGTCGTCGTTGCTCTGCAGATGCTCGGTTGGATCTCAGCCTGCACCTCCTGAAGGAAGACCTAACTCTGATATGTATGTGAAACATGGCCTTGGCCCTCTTATGTTTAGTGCATTATGGCACAAATATACGAGGGACAATGCAGAGTTGCTGTGGCCTTTGACAGGCTCTTTTGACCAGCAGAGGATTGGATTTCTCCAGGAACAATTGTTTAAGAGACGTAGTAGTCAGTCTATGTTTGACTCTCTTCGTACTTGACAGAAGGAGGCCAACCAGAGGCGGATAAAGATGGAGAGGGATGCACAGAAAGGAAGGATGCAGACCCTTACACAGAAGGATGTAGTGTATGACAAAGAGAAACAGGAGACAGGGATAGAATGTGAAAATAGGAGATTTTGGTTGCATATAGATAAGTCTTACGTGGCTTAGGAGGAAGAGGATACTTTCGTGGAAGCTCTGTTAGATATCCGACCCCCGCTGCCTTATGTCCCGCAAAGGATATATCCTGTGGTCCCCCCTCAGGTGCAGCCACCCACCCAAAGCGTTCCCGCCTCTACGGCTGTTATACCCACCGCTCCGGTTACTGTGCCCCCTACTCTTTCTTCTCCTTTGTCATCGTTGACAACAGTGACATCTGTTACACCCCCTGTTTCGGTTCCTGTGTCTTCTATTTCTTCTTCTCCGGTACAATCTCTGACCACAGCCCTGCCTACTACCCCTTTTTCGGTTATTTATCCTCCATTGTCTTTGGGTACTGACACACCTGCACTTGGTTTTGAAGACAGGGATTTGACGAGATTTAGGGAGCGAACAGGTCCGTTAGTGCGATCTGAACTGGGGGAGGAGGAGAAGAGGGTAATAGCAAGTCAGGCAATGCGATGGGCTCGTAATGCAATATATAGTCTTGAGGATATTTGGCAGGTTGTGCGTGATTTCGAACCTTTTATACAGCAACATGCCCTTAAGCCACATTGATTGATCTCTGGCACACGCATATTGAAACGGAAGCTCCTCAAATATTATTTGATATTAGAGATTGTGTTTATGTTACTGACCTGGCGCTGGAACAAGTGTTTGGTAATATCGCCACTATACTTTCTTATAGAAGCAGGTTATATGAAAAGAGTCCTACTCAGATATCTCAGTTTCCTATGCGTGAAGTCCATCCAATTTATCATCCAAAAATACCTGCATTGACGGACCAGCACGGAGCAATCACTAGACCGGCCATGGCTGCCCGCTTTTTAGGAGCAATGGGTTTATACTCCATGGAAAAGAAGTGAGGTTTTAGCTCTTAAGACTACTTTGCTGGATCCTAGAAAAAACCCTACTGCCTATTATAAAGAATTGACAGAGGCTGATTCTTCTACTGCAATGACTCTTGCTGACATTGAGATGTTCTTTGGTCTCCTTGTTCCTGTTGATATTTGGCGGCAGGGGCATACTCAAGACCATGTTGCCGAGTTGGGCGGAACATAGGATGTGATTCGGGGATGGGATCGAGATAGGAAGCCAGGAGATAAGCTGCGTGCTGAGATACTTGCCTTGCCTGGTGGTATTATTACATACATGCATACACTTATTCCACCTAAGAAGGTAAGCTGGGATAGATTGACTGCCTGTCGACAGAAGAAGGACGAGAGTGTATCTGATTTCTTCACTAGGTTTGAAGATATGTTTTTGGATTACAGTGGACAGGATATGTCCACGGAAGGGGGAGTTCATTTGTTTGTTGACAGGTTTGTCACTAACCTCCTTCCTGAAATAATGTCTCGTTTGCAGGCGTCTGAAAGCACTTGGTCTACATCTTCTCCCTCTGTTATTTTAAATATGGCCCAATATTATGAGCATCGAGATAAGGAAGAAAAAGATAAAACTGACAAAAACATAAGGATTTAAAGACGAAGGTGTTGTTGCAGCAGGCATACCAGGGTAACACCAGAGGATGGGGAGGTCCTTTACGACAACTCCCACGTACTAGGCAGCCTTCAAAGACACCTTTGGGTCAGAATCAGTGTGCTTATTGTAAGGAAGAGGGACATTGGCGTAGACAGTGTCCTGTACTTTTACAGAAGGTTTCGTCCCCTAGAGGACGAGGTTCTGGTGGTAGGGGCCGTGGGAACGACAGACACCAGAATACTACGGCTCCTGTGGGTCGTTCTGATAACAATTATTTTGACGACCCAAGAGATGGACAGTACTACAATGATGATTATGATCTGATGAGGTGACAGGTATGTCTTACAGCTAGGACAGCCGAGACAGGGTGAGGAACCAGTTCAGATACCTGTAGATCAGCGTGGTCCTTATGTCAAAGCAGATTTGCAAGGTTCGATTAAAGAATTTTTGGTGGATACAGGTGCAACATAAAGTTCTGTTTCCAGACATATGGTCCCCGGGGCGGCCCTATCTGGCCATAATAACGTTTTGGTGGGTTTTTCAGGAGTACCGGTTGTAAGCCCCATTTCACAACCCCTTGCCCTTACTGTTGGTCCTTTTACTGTGGAGTTCCCATTTTTATTAACCTCAAATTGTGGTGAAAATTTGATGGGTTTGGATTTATTGAAAAAATTGCATGCTACTATCTATTGTTCTCCTGCTGGTGTTTATATTACTATGGGTCCGGATGTGAGTACTAGACAGTGCTTGTCCCAAGATGTGCCCCTTCTATCTGAGTTTGATCAGGTACCACCCACGTTATGGGCCACAGGTGATACGGATGTGGGTTTATTGCATATATCACCAGTTTCTATACAAGTCAAAGACGATGCCATTTTGCTTCGCATTCCTCAGTATAAAATACCGCAGGCGGGAGAACGCGCCCTTCTCCAGATTATTCAGGATTTGATACGTAAGGGAGTGGTTGAGGAAATGTCTGGTAACATTTGTAATAGTCCTATTCTTCCGGTTCTTAAGAGGACACCCTCGGGTTCTTCTGATGCTACTGATGATGTTTATCATTTTGTGATTGATTTGCGAGAGGTCAATAAAATAGTGGTTCCGCAATTTCCGGTGGTTTCTGATATCACCACACTTTTTACAATGATTCCATCTACTGCTAAGTTCTTCTCTGTTATTGACTTGAAAAATGCTTTTTTTAGTATTCCTATACACCCGGACAGTAGGTATTTGTTTGGATTTACACTGGCCGGTAGGAGCTTTTGATTCTGTCGCGCCCCTCAGGGCTATACTGAGAGTCCTAGTATTTATAGTCAGGCCTTAAAGAGTTAGTCGAATTCACTCCCGCTTTCCCCAGGTAATGTATTGGTGCAGTATGTTGATGATCTGTTGATTGCTTCTAACACGGAACAAGGTTGTCGGGATAGCACAGTGAAATTGCTGTTGCATTTGGCACATCGTGGCCATAAGGTATCTCTTTCAAAGTTTCAGTATAGTCGACAGGAGGTTACCTATTTAGGTCACCTACTGTCGAAGGAGGGTAGGAAGTTGACTCTTGAGCTCATTAGTACCATTGTTAAAATGCCCATTCCACAAACTCAAAAAGATGTGCGTGCTTTTATAGGTATTACTTCCTACTGTCGCCAGTGGATCCCAAATTATTCTTTACTAATCAAACCTTTGCTTGCTTTAACAACAAAAGCAGTGCATGAGCCTTTGCTGTGGACTCCAGAATGTCAGCAATCTTTTGAGCAATTAAAAACTGCGCTTTGCTCGGCTCCAGTGCTTGGCACACCTAACTATAGGAAACCGTTTGTGCTCTATGTGCATGAGATGGCTGGCTGTGCACTTTCTGCCCTGACCCAGAAATTTGGGGATAGACAGAGACCTTGTGCTAATTTTTCTGCTGTGCTTGACCCTGTTGCTAGTTCCCTTCCGAGTTGTCTGAGAGCTGTCGCGGCTGTGGCCACTTCAATCAGGCAATCGGCTGGACTCATACTCGATACAGACCTCACAGTCATGGAACCCCATGCTGTGGATATACTTTTGAATAAGACAAAGACACAGCACCTCACCAGTGCACGTCTTACTGGTTATGAATTGACATTGTTTGCTAAGCATATCACGATCAAAAGATGTGCCACTCTGAACCCAGCACGTTACTACCCCTCCCTTCTGAGAATGATGCAGTCGACAAACATGACTGTATTTTCCAGACAGAAGAAGAGACGAAAGGACAGTAAGACCTGACTGATGTTCCCTTATCTGACCCTCAAGGAGAACTATATGTCAATGGCTCTTGTTTCAAATTACCAGATGGCACCACCACTGCAGCTTTTGCTATCACTACATTGCGGACGGTGGTAGAGACATAATGGGTCCCCTATCAGTCGGCTCAAGCCGCTGAACTTGTTGCCCTTATCCGAGCTTGTGAATTGAGTGAAGGATTGGTGGTCAATGTCTATTTAGATAGTCAGTATGCATTTGGGGTGGCCCATCTTTTTGGTTGATTGTGGGCAGAGAGGGTTCCTTACTTCTCATGGCACTAAAATCCAGCATAGACACCTTATATTGTGATTGTTATCTGTACTAACGCTTCCTAAGAAATTGGCAATAATCAAGTGTAGTGCCCACAAAAAGATCACTGATGATATGGGTAGAGGGAACGCATTTGCGGATCAGGTAGCTAAGGACACTGCTCGAAGTAAAATGAAAAGAATGTTTGTTGCAGGTCCAGCTAGATGGGTTCCCCAAATTGCTATGTTTGAGGATACAGTTGAGAGTGTAAAGGAGATACAGAGTGAAGCTACGATAGAGGAATTAGCGAAGTGGCAGGAAAGTACAGTACAGTTGAATGAGGAAGGATGCTGGATTGATAAATCTGGGGAGCAGAAATGGATGTTTCCAGATGCATATGTACTTCCTGTGGTTACTATGGTGCATGGTCCAGCCCATATTAGTGCAAAAGGCATTTGTAAATTGTTAGCTCCAGTGTGGCACAATAATAATATTTCTAAAACAGCTGCACATTTGGTGAAACATTGCATGATTTGCATGAAACATAATCCAGGAAAAGGAATGCATGAACGAACTTGGCATTTGTAAAGTGCAACAACCACCTCGAGAGGCATCTCGGTACAAAAAACACTGGAGCAACAAAAAGGAAAGCGTTCCTCCAGAAAATAAACAATTAGATTTAAGATTGAGTGAACAGACATGTTTTCAGAAGCTTTCTGAAAGTGGCATGATTAGCAGCTTGCTTTAGAGTGAGAGGAAGATTGTTCTATGCCTTTGCCCCGAGACCAGATATACATCTGCCCCCGTAGTTTGTAACCCGAACTTCGGGATAGCTAGAAGATTATTACAGGCAAATCTCAACATTCTCGGTGGCCGATTGGGAACAAAACTATCAGAGAGGAATTTTGGACCAGCTTGAGAATAAGTCCTGTCACAATAGTTAAAACTTCAAGAAGAATCAGTTTACCATCGGGTAAACAATGGAGCTCCCAGAAACCTTCTGCGATGGAGCTTTGACGAGGGAGCTGAACGTACCAGCCTCGCTGCAGCATTTTGTACCACCTGCAGCTTCTGCATCAGATAGTTAGCCAGACTCAAGAGGAGAATATTCCAGTAGTCAAACCTTGAGGAGATCAGGGCCTGAACAACTGGCCTGCATGCTAAAAAGGGTAGGAAGTCAACAAACTCTTTTTTTAGAGACCTAATTGCAGAAAAGCATACCCCTGACATAGTATTTACATGATGGTAAAAAGACATAAAAAAGACATATCTTTATCAAACTTGATTCCCAAATTCTCCATCACCTTAGTAAGCGGGGGGCGCTATCATGATTGTCTGGCCACCAATCTGACAATGAACTGGTCGTTGTTCCAAAGAGTAACATTTCTCTTTTACAGGCATTGGGCTTTAAGAAGTTTTCAATCATCCACGTAATCGCTTCCGAAAAGAAGTTTTAAAAATTCCGTTCAGAGCTGGTGGAATTCTTGTCAAGGATAAGAATCCGTTGAGTATCATTCACGTTAAACGTGATGGCGATACCAATTGATTTGATGAGTGTAATAAAGGGGGGGCATATACACATTGTAAGGTTGGGCTAAGTGACGAGCCCTGGGGGACACCATATGGAAGCATTTTCTCCTTTGATCTAAAAGGACCCAACGTGATGGCTTGCTTTCAGTTTCCTAAAAAAAATTTAAGCCATGAATCCCCATGTCTACTAGACGTTGAAGGACAAAATCATAACGAATCGCGCCAAAGGCCCCCTTCATATCTAGAAGAATCAGCACAGCATTATTTACACTATCGACATCAGCTCAAGGGAATCGGCGGCTTCGAGGACCGCAGACTCAGTGGAGTGTCTAGGCCTGAAACCAGATTGGAAACAGTTAAGAAGGTTATGGGAGTCTAAGAAATTGACCAGTTGGGCATTAACCAGTGCTTCTAAGATATGCTCTGGGAGCAGTTTTCATGCCTCATCAAGGGGGATGTTGGCTAATGCTAACCAGCCGGCGGGAGGGCTGGTTCCAGAAATAGCTTGGTGTAGTTGAGGACAAATGGACTGCTTGTTTCCTTAGTTTGCGGTAAAGCAAATCGGACGTGCCGAAAAAGGGATGAGGTTTGCTCTTGGCAACTTTATACAGTTGATCAGGGTGTGTCCAGAAGCCACTATGACAAACTGGCTAGTGATTTCTACAAAAGTTGCACCTGATCCCAAGCTAATCAGAACTAATCTGGACCAGCAAATGAACAGAAGAGGGGCGGACCTGCTGTTGTAAGCTGTGTGGAGACCTGAAGAGCTGGACCTGCCCACACTTGTGACCAGGAATGAGCAATGGACTCCAGCAATCAGTTGGCTGACCTCCTGTGTGACTACAGGGACACCACAAGCTGCAAGAGGCCTTTTCCTGGTGTGACTAGTTTACCAAGTGGGCCTGGGCCGGACAGTGATGGCGGCCTCTGCTGGAGTGGGTGCTGGAGCCGCAGTGCTGTCCTTGACAGACTGGGATCCTTGGAAGACAAGAGGAGCGACTCCAAACCGTTGGAAAAGGTAGGACTGGGATGAGCCACCCAAAGCTGTTCACCGAGGGTGAGGCCTCTGAGGCAAGAACACCAGGTTGGCTCCACTCTGAAAGAAGACTTCAGCAGACCTTTGCGCTAAGGCGGTCCCGCCAGAGGCGTTTGAGCTCCAAAGCAGTCCCAACATAGAAAGCTTGACTAGATAAAGGCACGAATAACATCCGGTGGACATGAAGCCTTCAGCAGGGGTGAAGTTTCCTTCTTTCAACTAAAACTAAGGGGCATATTAGCAACGAGGCGATAAACAATTATCGCCGCTTTTGCGTCCGTTTCGGACGAAAAGCGGCGATAATTTTATCGCTTAATCAGCAAGGTCACGCTATCGCGTGAATCCTTGCATTATCGCCTCTTTCCCCAACGCCCATCTTTGCATCTCTAATGAGATGCAAAGTGGGCGTACTCGGATGGACTACGTTGCAAATATCGCTGCTGTTCACATCGCGATATTTACAAGGTAGCTCACATGATTTTAGCAGAGGTTAGATTTCGGCGAAAACGGCCGTTTTCGCCAAAATCTAACGTCTGCTAAAATCCTGACTTAGCCATCCCTAACATAGGGGGTGGATTCTGCTGATACGACCACAGGGTCGTATCAGCAAGAGTCATCGCCGCTTTGCAGGGAACATCGCTGGAAAACCAGCGATGTTCCCTGCAAAACGGCGATAACCTCGCTATCTCTGGAATTTTTATCGCCCTGGAGAAGCGCGTTGTTAATAACGCGCTACCAGGGCGATAAATTCCAGAGATAGCCTGCGTTAGGGAATACGTCGCTAATCACGGCCAGCGATAATTATCGCTGGCCGTTGATAATATGCCCCCAACTTCTTTAGCGAGATTTCGGCCAAAAGGTATCCGACTTTGAGTGAACTCTTCCGGTACAGCCTTTAAACTTCCCCCACTAGAGGATTCTGACTCCCATAAAAAAGAAGGTAGAAACTTTGACCGGGATGACCCGCTTGGTGTATCCGCGCTCCGCTCCATCGCAGTCGGCCTGAATTGGCTCCTAGGTCGCAGTCAACCGCAATCACTGACTTCTGATTAGTGCTTTTCTTTTTCTTGGCTTTCTTTTTCCTCTAAACTTTAAAAATTCATATCTCTGGTTCCTCTAAATGGATTTTAATAATTTTTCTGCTGGTTTTCTTATTAAATTTTGCATGATTTTTAGAAATGGATTGTGGCATTTTTATTGGGTTGTGCTTGGACTTTTTAATTGTTTTTGGTTCTGCTAAATATTTTCCTTACCTGAGCCTTTCTGCTCTGAGCCGTGGCTATGGTGGACTGAGCCGTGGCTACGGTGCTCTGAGCCGTGGCTACGGTGCTCTGAGCCGTGGCTACGGTGGACTGAGCCGTGGCTACGGTGCTCTGAGCCGTGGCTACGGTGCTCTGAGCCGTGGCTACGGTGGACTGAGCCGTGGCTACCGTGCTCTGAGCCGTGGCTACCGTGCTCTGAGCCGTGGCTAAGGTGCTCTGAGCCGTGGCTACGGTGCTCTGAGCCGTGGCTAAGGTGCTCTGAGCCGTGGCTACGGTGGACTGAGCCGTGGCTACGGTGCTCTGAGCCGTGGCTACGGTGCT
This sequence comes from Calotriton arnoldi, assembly GCA_963921515.1. Taxonomy (NCBI): domain Eukaryota; kingdom Metazoa; phylum Chordata; class Amphibia; order Caudata; family Salamandridae; genus Calotriton; species Calotriton arnoldi. The sequence goes on along the minus strand of CAWUFW010004649.1, from coordinate 1,162,409 downwards.
CTGAGCCGTGGCTACGGTGGACTGAGCCGTGGCTACGGTGCTCTGAGCCGTGGCTATGGTGGACTGAGCCGGGGATTATATTCCTGAAACTGTCTGTAGAACATGACAGGATTCTGCATTTATTCTTGGGAGGACCAACCTCCGCCCCAACTATGAACCCACTTTCTTACACTGTGCACTAGTTCTGAGGCTCGGTACACTAGTGGTTAATGACTGGACCATTTACTGATACTGAGAAGGAATCGTCCACTGCACCATCACATACAGCATTATTACCGCATTACAAACACCTGTGACAATATTACAGATGTGTGTTAGTAGCAATACTGAACATTTCTACCATTACAAGACAACTGTAATTCAACATCGGTTATTCATTTGTTAATTATTGGGAGAAACAAATAAACTAGTAAGATTGTTTTCGAGATTGTTGTGAGTGTGTGCCCCCTCCTCCGCCTCCCCTCCCACCACTGAGGTAAAGATGGAGGACCCTTGCCCCGTGAGGGCTCTCTTCAGGGCTGGTACTTACAGGTGGGGGGGCCTTGGTCCTCGGACACTGGGAGTACATGATGGTGAAGCCGAGAAACGCCATTACCGCCAGGAGCCCCACACACACCCAGACCGACACCCTGGGCGCCCAGACGGGTGTCCTATGGGACGAAGGCGCTGTGGAGGAAAAGTAGACGACATCACCTTCTGTACATGTGGGTCAAAGGAAATTAATTCACTCAGAGACTAGAGGGCGCTGCATTCCCTTGAGGGAGTGTGGGGACCGGTTAGACAGCGTGGACAGTTCCACTGGGGGGAAGGGGTAGCTATTCACTGCAGTGCCTGGACGGTTCCACTGTGGGAAAGGGGTAGCTATTCACTGCAGGGCCTGGACGGTTCCACTGGGGGAAAGGGGTAGCTATTCACTGCAGTGCCTGGACAGTTCCACTGGGGGAAAGGGGTAGCTATTCACTGCAGTGCCTAGACTGTTCCATTGGGAAGGAAAGGTGGGGTGAAGATCTGCTGCACACTTCCTTTCAGTTCTACTAGGGCATTTGAAGTAATATTTACTGTAGTGCCTGGACAGTTCCACTGGGGGAAAGGGGTAGCTATTCACTGCAGTGCCTGGACAGTTTCACTGGGGGAAAGGGGTAGCTATTCACTGCAGGGCCTGGACAGTTTCACTGGGGAAAGGAGTAGCTATTCACTGCAGTGCCTGGACACTTCCACTGTGGCAAAGGGGTAGCTATTCACTGCAGTGTCTGGACAGTTCCACTGGGGGAAAGGGGTAGCTATTCACTGCAGGGCCTGGATGGTTCCACTTGGGGAAAGGGGTAGCTATTCACTGCAGTGCCTGGACAATTCCACTGGGGGAAATGGGTAGCTATTCACTGCAGTGCCTGGACAGTTCCACTGGGGGAAAGGGGTAGCTATTCACTGCAGGGCCTGGACAGTTCCACTGGGGCAAATGGGTAGCGATTCACTGCAGTGCCTGGACAGTTCCACTGGGGGAAATGGGTAGCTATTCACTGCAGTGCCTGGACTGTTCCACTGGGGAAAGGGGTAGCTATTCACTGCAGTGCCTGGACTGTTCCACTGGGGGAAAAGGGTAGCTATTTTTTGCAGTGCCTGGACAGTTCCATGGGGGGCTGTTGGAATACATATTTACTGCAGTGCCTGGACGGTTCCACTGTGGGAAAGGGGTAGCTATTCACTGCAGGGCCTGGACGGTTCCACTGGGGGAAAGGGGTAGCTATTCACTGCAGTGCCTGGACAGTTCCACTGGGGGAAAGGGGTAGCTATTCACTGCAGTGCCTAGACTGTTCCATTGGGAAGGAAAGGTGGGGTGAAGATCTGCTGCACACTTCCTTTCAGTTCTACTAGGGCATTTGAAGTAATATTTACTGTAGTGCCTGGACAGTTCCACTGGGGGAAAGGGGTAGCTATTCACTGCAGTGCCTGGACAGTTTCACTGGGGGAAAGGGGTAGCTATTCACTGCAGGGCCTGGACAGTTTCACTGGGGAAAGGAGTAGCTATTCACTGCAGTGCCTGGACACTTCCACTGTGGCAAAGGGGTAGCTATTCACTGCAGTGTCTGGACAGTTCCACTGGGGGAAAGGGGTAGCTATTCACTGCAGGGCCTGGATGGTTCCACTGGGGGAAAGGGGTAGCTATTCACTGCAGTGCCTGGACAATTCCACTGGGGGAAATGGGTAGCTATTCACTGCAGTGCCTGGACAGTTTCACTGGGGGAAAGGGGTAGCTATTCACTGCAGGGCCTGGACAGTTCCACTGGGGCAAATGGGTAGCGATTCACTGCAGTGCCTGGACAGTTCCACTGGGGGAAATGGGTAGCTATTCACTGCAGTGCCTGGACTGTTCCACTGGGGAAAGGGGTAGCTATTCACTGCAGTGCCTGGACTGTTCCACTGGGGGAAAAGGGTAGCTATTTTTTGCAGTGCCTGGACAGTTCCATGGGGGGCTGTTGGAATACATATTTACTGCAGTGCCTGGACAGTTCCACTGTGGGTTTGGGGTACATATTTACTGCAGTGGCTGGACAGTTCCAGGGTGGGTTTGGGGTGCATATTTACTGCAGTGGCTGGACTGTTCCATGGCGGGTGGGGGGTTGGGGTTCATATTTACTGCGGTGCCTGGACAGTTCCATTGGGAATGAAAGGTGGGGTGAAGACCTGCTGCACACTTCCTGACAGTTGTACTAGGGCCTTGAAAGAGATATATACAACAGTGCCTGGACAGTTCCACTGGGGAAAGGAGTATCTATTTAATGCAGTGACTGGACAGTTCCACGGGGGAAAGAGGTAGCTATTTTCTGCAGTCCCTGGACAGTTCCACTGGGGGGAAAGGGGTAGCGATTTACTGCAGTGCCTGGACAGTTCCACTGGGGAAAGGGGTAGCTATTTACTGGAGTGCCTAGACAATTCTACTAGGGGTGAGTGGTAAGTGTTTACTGCAGTGCGTGGACAGTGCCTCAGGGGGCTGGGGTACATATTTTAGATAGTTCTAATGGGGGTTTGGGGTAGATATTTACTGTGGTGCCTTAAAAGTTCCACAGGGGTTTGGAGAACATGTTTACTGCAGTGCCTGGACTGTTCGGCTGGGTGTTTCGGGTACATATTTACTGCAGAGTCTCGACAGTTCCACGGGGCGTTTAGAGTATATATTTACTGCAGTGCGTGGACAGTTCCACTAGGGGAAAGGTGTAGCTATATACAGCACTGTCTGGACAGTTCCACTGGGGGAAAGGGGTAGCTATTTACTGCAGTGCCTGGACAGTTCCATTAGGAATGAAAGGTGGGGTGAAGATCTGCTGCACACTTCCTGATAGTTGTACTCGTTCCTTGGAAGAGATATATACAGCAGTGCCTGGACAGTGCCTCAGGGGGAAAGGGGTAGTTATTTACTGGAGTGCCTAGACAATTCTACTAAAGGTGATTGTTAAGTGTTTACTGCAATGCCTGGACAGTGCTTCAGGGGGTTGGTGTGCATATTTACTGATGTTCCTGGATAGTTCTAATGGGGGTTTGGGGTAGATATTTACTGTGGTGCCTGGAAAGTTCCACAAGGGGCTTGGAGAACATATTTACTGCAGTGCCTGGACTGTTCCATGGGGGGTTAGAGGTAGATATTTACTGCAGTGCCTGAACTGTTCGGCTGGGTGTTTGGGGTTCATATTGACTGCTGCGTCTGGATAGTTCCATGGGAGGGGGGTTGGGGTACATATTTCCTGCAATGCCTCGACAGTTCCACAGGGGGTTTGGGGTAGATATTTACAGCAGTGCCTGGACAGTTCCATGGGGGGGGTTGGGGTAAATATTTACTGCAGTACCTCGACAGTTCCACAGGAGGTTTGGGGTAGATATTTACTGCTGTGACTGGACAGTGCCACAGGGGGTTGGGGTAGATATTTACTGCAGTGCCTGGACAGTTCCACAGGGGGTTGGGGTCGATATTTACTGCAGTGCCTGGACAGTTCCACAGGGGTTTGGGGTAGCTATTTACTGCAGTGCCTGGACAGTTCCACGGGGGTTTGGGGTAGATATTTACTGCTGTGACTGGACAGTGCCACAGGGGGTTGGGGTCGATATTTACTGCAGTGCCTGGACAGTTCCAAGGGGGGGATTTGGAGTACATATTTACTGCAGTGCCTGGACAATACCACGGGGGTTTGGGGTAGATATTTACTGCAGTGTCTGGACAGTTCCACAGGGGTTTTGGGGTAGATATTTACTGCAGTGCCTGAACAGTTCCGCGGGGTGGGGGGGTTGGGGTAGATATTTACTGCAGTGCCTGGACAGTTCCATGGGGTTTGGGGTAGATATTTACTGCAGTGGCTGGACTGTCCCATGGGGGGGGTTCAGGGTAGATATTTACTGCTGTGACTGGACAGTTCCACGCGGTTTGGGGTAGATATTTACTGCAGTGCCTAGACAGTTCCATGGGGGTTTGGGGTAGATATTTACTGCAGTGCCTAGACAGTTCCATGGGGGTTTGGGGTAGATATTTACTGCAGTGCCTGGACAGTTCCACAGGGGTTTGGGGTAGATATTTACTGCAGTGCCTGGACAGTTCCACAGGAGTTTGGGGTAGATATTTGCTGCAGTGCCTGGACAGTTCCACGGGGGGATTGGGGTGGATATTTACTGCAGTGCCTGGACAGTTCCACCGGGGTTTGGGGTAGATATTTACTGCAGTGCCTGGACAGTTCCATGGGGGGTCTTGGGGTAGATATTTACTGCAGTGCCTGGACAGTTCCACAGGGGTTTAGGGTAGATATTTACTGCAGTGCCTGGACAGTTCCACAGGAGTTTGGGGTAGATATTTGCTGCAGTGCCTGGACAGTTCCACGGGGGGATTGGGGTGGATATTTACTGCAGTGCTTGGACAGTTCCACCGGGGTTTGGGGTACATATTTACTGCAGTGCCTGGACAGTTCCATGGGGGTATTGGGGTAGATATTTACTGCAGTGCCTGGACAGTTCCATGGGGTTTGGGGTAGATATTTACTGCAGTGGCTGGACTGTCCCATGGGGGGGGGTTCAGGGTAGATATTTACTGCTGTGACTGGACAGTTCCACGCGGTTTGGGGTAGATATTTACTGCAGTGCCTAGACAGTTCCATGGGGGTTTGGGGTAGATATTTACTGCAGTGCCTAGACAGTTCCACGGGGGTTTGGGGTAGATATTTACTGCAGTGCCTGGACAGTTCCACAGGAGTTTGGGGTAGATATTTGCTGCAGTGCCTGGACAGTTCCACGGGGGATTTGGGTGGATATTTACTGCAGTGCCTGGACAGTTCCACCGGGGTTTGGGGTAGATATTTACTGCAGTGCCTGGACAGTTCCATGGGGGTCTTGGGGTAGATATTTACTGCAGTGCCTGGACAGTTCCACAGGGGTTTAGGGTAGATATTTACTGCAGTGCCTGGACAGTTCCACAGGAGTTTGGGGTAGATATTTGCTGCAGTGCCTGGACAGTTCCACGGGGGATTGGGGTGGATATTTACTGCAGTGCTTGGACAGTTCCACCGGGGTTTGGGGTAGATATTTACTGCAGTGCCTGGACAGTTCCATGGGGGTATTGGGGTAGATATTTACTGCAGTGCCTGGACAGTTCCACGGGGGTTTAGGGTAGATATTTACTGCAGCGCCTGGACAGTTCCATGGGGGAATTTGGAGTACATATTTATTGCAGTGCCTAGACAGTTCCACGGGGGTTTAGGGTAGATATTTACTGCAGCGCCTGGACAGTTCCATGGGGGAATTTGGAGTACATATTTACTGCAGTGCCTAGACAGTTCCATGGGGGTTTGGGTAGATATTTACTGCAGTGCCTGGACAGTCCCACAGGGGTTTGGTGTAGATATTTACTGCAGTGCCTGGACAGTCCCACGGGGGGTTGGGGTAGATATTTACTGCAGGGCCTGGACTGTTCCACGGGGGGTTGGTGTAGATATTTACTGCAGTGCCTGGACAGTCCCACAGGGGTTTGGTGTAGATATTTACTGCAGTGCCTGGACAGTTCCACGGGGGTTGGGGTAGATATTTACTGCAGTGCCTGGACAGTTCCACAGGGGTTTGGTGTAGATATTTACTGCAGTGCCTGGACAGTTCCACGGGGGTTGGGGTAGATATTTACTGCAGTGCCTGGACAGTTCCACGGGGGGTTGGGGTAGATATTTACTGCAGTGCCTGGACAGTTCCACAGGGGCTTGGTGTAGATATTTACTGCAGTGCCTGGACAGTTCCACGGGGGTTGGGGTAGATATTTACTGCAGTGCCTGGACAGTCCCACAGGGGTTTGGTGTAGATATTTACTGCAGTGCCTGGACAGTTCCATGGGGGTTTGGGTAGATATTTACTGCAGTGCCTGGACAGTTCCACGGGGGATTGGGGTGGATATTTACTGCAGTGCTTGGACAGTTCCACCGGGGTTTGGGGTACATATTTACTGCAGTGCCTGGACAGTTCCATGGGGGTATTGGGGTAGATATTTACTGCAGTGCCTGGACAGTTCCATGGGGTTTGGGGTAGATATTTACTGCAGTGGCTGGACTGTCCCATGGGGGGTTCAGGGTAGATATTTACTGCTGTGACTGGACAGTTCCACGCGGTTTGGGGTAGATATTTACTGCAGTGCCTAGACAGTTCCATGGGGGTTTGGGGTAGATATTTACTGCAGTGCCTAGACAGTTCCACGGGGGTTTGGGGTAGATATTTACTGCAGTGCCTGGACAGTTCCACAGGAGTTTGGGGTAGATATTTGCTGCAGTGCCTGGACAGTTCCACGGGGGATTTGGGTGGATATTTACTGCAGTGCCTGGACAGTTCCACCGGGGTTTGGGGTAGATATTTACTGCAGTGCCTGGACAGTTCCATGGGGGTCTTGGGGTAGATATTTACTGCAGTGCCTGGACAGTTCCACAGGGGTTTAGGGTAGATATTTACTGCAGTGCCTGGACAGTTCCACAGGAGTTTGGGGTAGATATTTGCTGCAGTGCCTGGACAGTTCCACGGGGGATTGGGGTGGATATTTACTGCAGTGCTTGGACAGTTCCACCGGGGTTTGGGGTAGATATTTACTGCAGTGCCTGGACAGTTCCATGGGGGTATTGGGGTAGATATTTACTGCAGTGCCTGGACAGTTCCACGGGGGTTTAGGGTAGATATTTACTGCAGCGCCTGGACAGTTCCATGGGGGAATTTGGAGTACATATTTATTGCAGTGCCTAGACAGTTCCACGGGGGTTTAGGGTAGATATTTACTGCAGCGCCTGGACAGTTCCATGGGGGGAATTTGGAGTACATATTTACTGCAGTGCCTAGACAGTTCCATGGGGGTTTGGGTAGATATTTACTGCAGTGCCTGGACAGTCCCACAGGGGTTTGGTGTAGATATTTACTGCAGTGCCTGGACAGTCCCACGGGGGGTTGGGGTAGATATTTACTGCAGTGCCTGGACAGTTCCACGGGGGGTTGGTGTAGATATTTACTGCAGTGCCTGGACAGTCCCACAGGGGTTTGGTGTAGATATTTACTGCAGTGCCTGGACAGTTCCACGGGGGGTTGGGGTAGATATTTCCTGCAGTGCCTGGACAGTTCCACAGGGGTTTGGTGTAGATATTTACTGCAGTGCCTGGACAGTTCCACGGGGGGTTGGGGTAGATATTTACTGCAGTGCCTGGACAGTTCCACGGGGGGTTGGGGTAGATATTTACTGCAGTGCCTGGACAGTTCCACAGGGGCTTGGTGTAGATATTTACTGCAGTGCCTGGACAGTTCCACGGGGGGTTGGGGTAGATATTTACTGCAGTGCCTGGACAGTCCCACAGGGGTTTGGTGTAGATATTTACTGCAGTGCCTGGACAGTTCCATGGGGGTTTGGGTAGATATTTACTGCAGTGCCTGGACAGTTCCATGGGGGTTTGGGGTAGTTATTTACTGGAGCGCCTAGACAATTCTACTAAGGGTGATTGTTAAGTGTTTACTGCAGTGCCTGGACAGTGCCTCAGGGGGTTAGTGTGCATATTTACTGCAGTGCCTGGACAGTTCCACGGGGGGTTGGTGTAGATATTTACTGCAGTGCCTGGACAGTCCCACAGGGGTTTGGTGTAGATATTTACTGCAGTGCCTGGACAGTTCCACGGGGGGTTGGGGTAGATATTTACTGCAGTGCCTGGACAGTTCCACAGGGGTTTGGTGTAGATATTTACTGCAGTGCCTGGACAGTTCCACGGGGGGTTGGGGTAGATATTTACTGCAGTGCCTGGACAGTCCCACAGGGGTTTGGTGTAGATATTTACTGCAGTGCCTGGACAGTTCCATGGGGGTTTGGGTAGATATTTACTGCAGTGCCTGGACAGTTCCATGGGGGTTTGGGGTAGTTATTTACTGGAGCGCCTAGACAATTCTACTAAGGGTGATTGTTAAGTGTTTACTGCAGTGCCTGGACAGTGCCTCAGGGGGTTAGTGTGCATATTTACTGCTGTTCCTGGATAGTTCTAATGGGGGTTTTGGGTAGATATTTACTGCAGTGCCTGGACAGTTCCACTTGGGGGGGTACTGATTTGGACTTTAGGGTTCGAGAATGCGCCACTTAGAAGTTATTGAGCGCAAACTATTAGATTTCTATGGATTTCATTCACATGAACCACTTCTCACCCCCTTTCTGTATTCCGGACACACTGTCCCTTTTCCATTTCCACTGTCCCATCCTGGATGTCTTTTCACATCCTCTGCCAAAACACTCAAGCTCTGACTTTAAAATAAAAACAGGTTGGTTATTTTTAATGTGTATCATTTTGTCTCTCGAAATTCCACTCTACCCTTTTCACAGTTGCAGGAGAAATATGGCCTCCGCATTCCTGCCTTCAACAATATAACCAACTATTTCCTGTACTTCAACCCTTTCTACTAAACAATAACTTCACATCTGATGTTACTCCATTTATCCTATGACACCGTTATACAATATTGCTAATGATTCCACCCCCACCCGAGCTTCCTTCGTATATAAGTCTCTGTATTCCCCTATGGACGAGGAATAAACCCTCTATCGAGCTTTTATGGCAGAAAGATCTATCTCCGTCATTATCCATCCATCAATGGGATCAGTTGTGGCATAAACTGTTTGGCACCTCTAAAGCCGCCAATATCACCAATCTTTATTCCTTGTATACAATAGGGGTGTTATTACTCCCTCGTTCCTTCAGATAGTTGACCCCTCTATCTCTCCCTTATGCTGGTCATGTCTCTCCTCTGACGGTCTCTCCCGTATGCTGGTCATGTCTCTCCTCTGACGGTCTCTCCCGTATGCTGGTCATGTCTCTCCTCTGACGGTCTCTCCCGTATGCTGGTCATGTCTCTCCTCTGACGGTCTCTCCCTTATGCTGGTCATGTCTCTCCTCTGACGGTCTCTCCCGTATGCTGGTCATGTCTCTCCTCTGACGGTCTCTCCCGTATGCTGGTCATGTCTCTCCTCTGACGGTCTCTCCCGTATGCTGGTCATGTCTCTCCTCTGACGGTCTCTCCCGTATGCTGGTCATGTCTCTCCTCTGACGGTCTCTCCCGTATGCTGGTCATGTCTCTCCTCTGACGGTCTCTCCCTTATGCTGGTCATGTCTCTCCTCTGACGGTCTCTCCCTTATGCTGGTCATGTCTCTCCTCTGACGGTCTCTCCCGTATGCTGGTCATGTCTCTCCTCTGACGGTCTCTCCCTTATGCTGGTCATGTCTCTCCTCTGACGGTCTCTCCCTTATGCTGGTCATGTCTCTCCTCTGACAGTCTCTCCCGTATGCTGGTCATGTCTCTCCTCTGACGGTACTTTGGCTCATCTACTTTATTATTGTCCTCATGTGATTGCTTTTGGAAAGCCATATGCTCAAAATGTTTGTTGATTTTTTCATGCAATATTCCATTTTCTCTCCAAAATATTTTCTTGGGGTACTTTATCTACAAATCTTGATCATTTATCTACAAAATCTGTTTTATTTGACCTTTTTATTGCTCTTGCTTTCAAAGTTATCCTAACTTGTTGGAAAGAGAACTCTAAACTATGTTTTGGGGTTTGGTGGAACCTTATTTGTGATGAACACAGAATATCTTTTGTCTCATCTTGTTATCTCAAAAACTTTAATCTGATTTACTTTGGTTACTTTTCACCACTTTGCTACCTTCACACTCGTACCTTTCCTAAAACATTTGCTTTTCTTTCTATACCTTCTCCATCTCTTACCCTCCTCTGTTTCTTCTTTCTAGTCTCTTCTTTCCTCCCTCTTCCTTTTGTAAAAAAACTCACAAAACATAGTTATTTTTGGTTCATTTCGTTTTTCTTAGTACTAGAGTTGTAATTCACTTTTCTTTGTTTTTTAAGAGATTCCTTGTTCAAATGAGTTTAATAACTCTGTACTATGTTTTAACTTGTTATATTTTGCTTCACTACTGTACTGTTGACTATCATTTACTTTTCAATAAAAAGTATTTAACAAAAAAAAAAGTAAAACAAAAAAAAAGTTACAATGTTTGTAGGGAGCTGCCAGACCCTCCCAAAAAGCAACTGATGAAGTTAAAACAAAGCTAAATAAAGAAATAAAAGGAAATGCTGGCTCACCAGTCCTGGCGCTGTAGTGCACTACTTTGTATGCGGATGTGCACATGTAATAAGGCTACTGCCATTACTCCTGGTGCAACAGAGCGAATGGCGGATGTGGACTGGCCTACTGCCCCGCCCTCTATGGTGCCATGGGCGGAAGGACGTGGGAATGGCCATGTAACCAACCAACAGACTCTGGGGCATATTTACAAGGAGCTCAAAAGTAGTGATTGAACGTGAGCTCTTTGAGAGCGAGGAGATGTGCTTTGAATTGTGTCTGGGGGCTTCTTTACAAGAGGCGTGCCCCGCCGGTGGCGTAAGCCTCTCAATCATATCTACGAGGCAACGCAAAACCACCCGAGCTGCTTTTCATGACCTCATAGATATGGAGTAAGGCAAGGCAGCGCAAAGTGCTGCGTTGTCGTACCCTGCGTCAAGAAGGCGTTCCATGGGCGCTGACATGGGTTTTCCCACTTAACAAGGAGAAATATTTGTATTTCTCCTCATTTTTTTCTCTTTCCGTGCGTGGAAAGACGAAACGCCTCTCTGGACTGTTTTTGTGCAGGAAGGCAACCCTTCCTGCACAAAAACAATCCATGGTGCAAGGGTGCTTAAGATGTCACTCAGCAGCAAACTGTGCGCAAGCACAGGGGAAAAGGACAGGAATGCACCATATTTCATAAATGCGGTGCATTCCTGCCCTTTCACATTGGCGTAGAGCAGTGCGGAAAGAAGATTGCCCGCTGCCCTGTACCAATTCCTCATAAATTACACCCTGGATTTCCTAGCTGTTGACAGTAAGGAAAGATGATGCTGTAAGGCTCAGGCCCTCACAAGAGGGATATATTTAAATGCATATTTTGGCCTCAGGCAGCGCCATGCGACCTCATCCTTTGGGCCTAATTTGCAATGAATTGGCGTCTTTTTTCTGTGCTGCCCTATGCCAAGATGAAAGGGCAGGAATGCACCATATTTAGAAGATATGAATCATTCCTGTTCCTTCAGCCAGCGCCGGTGCACAATTTGCAGCCTAGTGCCAAGCGGGGCACCGATTCCTGCATTGTTGGCAGGATTGACACCTTCCTGCACAAAAACACTTCACAGAGGATTTTTCCTTGTTCTATGACTGCAGAATGCAGCACACATGCAAAGAGGAAAAACGAGGAGAAATGAAAACATTTCTCCTCTTTACACCTGCTCTGGGGAGGCGTAAGGTTTTGGCGCTGCCCCAGGTTCAGGTGACTCAGTAAATCTGGGGCAGAGTCAAAATCCATGGGTGCTGCGTGGGAACACCCACCAAGACACCCATGGAACGCCTCCTTAACGTAGAGTAAGGCAACGCAGCGTTTGCGCTGCGTTGAAATCAGGTTTCTTTTGTGGGGGAAGGGGACACTTTTCCTCACACAAAAAACCCTTACGCCACCCTTGGGGAGGTGTAGGCTTTTGGCGCATTCCCAGGCTTACAAGTCCTTGTTAATCTGGTAATGCCTCAAAATCCCTGGGTGTTGCATAGGACCACCCAACGCAACGCCCATGGAACGGCCCTTTGATGCAGAGTAAGGCAGCACAGAAACTTGTGGTGCGTTGCCTTACTCCATATCTACGAGGCCATGAAAAGCCACGCAAAGTGGCTTTGCGTCACCTCATATATATGGGATTGTACTCTGCGCCGTTGCTGCGCCAAAAACAGTGATGCAGCAGCGGCGCCGGCTCCTTGTACATACCCCTGAGGGGTCCTTTCTCATAGAGGTCTGGCCTTTGTTGCCATCTGACCCTCACTCCTCCTAGGTGTCCAGCCTCCGGGTGGGGAGGGGGTCAGATAAAAGGCAGCGAGTTTGAGGAAACGTCCAAGCTTGGGCCTGGAAAGGACCGTGAGCTGGAACTGATACCTACTCACCCCCCCCCCACACACACACACACTGCTAGCCCTCCTGCTAGCCACCACTTGCACCCGTCAAGTAACCATACTTTCCTCCCCCAGGGGTCATGAACTGATGCTGCCCTACATCAGCAGGTAATGCTGCTCTCGCACATAGCACGACCACCACCACAGCTAGCCCTCCTGTACGCCACCAACACCAGTAGGTAATGCTGCTCCGCACCAGCAGGTAATGCTGCCCAGCACCAGCAGGTAATGCTGCCCGCACCAGCAGGCAATGCTGCTCCACACCAGCAGGTAGTGCTGCCCCACACCAGCAGGTAATGCTGCTCCGCACCAGCAGGTAGTGCTGCCCCACACCAGCAGGTAGTGCTGCCCCGCACCAGCAGGTAATGCTGCCCAGCACCAGCAGGTAATGCTGCTCCACACCAGCAGGTAGTGCTGCCCCACACCAGCAGGTAATGCTGCTTCACACCAGCAGGTAGTGCTGCCCCACACCAGCAGGTAATGCTGCTCCGCACCAGCAGGTAGTGCTGCCCCACACCAGCAGGTAGTGCTGCCCCGCACCAGCAGGTAATGCTGCTCCGCATCAGCAGGTAGTGCTGCCCCGCACTAGCAGGTAATGCTGCTCTGCATCAGCAGGTAGTGCTGCCCCACACCAGCAGGTAATGCTACCACCAGCACCATCAGGTAATGCTGCCCCACACCCACAGGTAATGCTGCTTTGCCACACAACATAACCACCAGTGCTGGACTGTGTTGTTTGAGTCATGGTGGCTACGCGACCACCGCTCCATGGCCACTCCAGGTCTGAACTTTGAACTCCAGGACTTCCCACAGTGACTTATTAGCTCCTCCTCTGGGTGGAGGGCTCACTCTGGTTTGACTCAGGGTGATATATTCACTGGTTGCTTAAAAGTGAAGAGGGACCAGGGCTATATATATGACATCCATACGCTGCCTCAGCGTGCTCCCTGGGTGCTCCACGCCGCCCATCTGTGGGCTCCTTACGGCATGTCTTACCGCTTTACTTCCCCCAGGGACTAGGCCCCACCCACACCAGCTGCACTCTCTGACTCTCATTAAGCATATTGCAGTTTCAGTCACGTGATTAGCTTCCATAGACTATCATTGAGAGAAAACGCAAAGTGTCCTACATTTCATGTATTTTAGCATTCGCCCCCCCAGCCCTACTCTGGCGAGCCCCTGGTCGGATAAAATGACTAGTGTTTTTTTACTGTTCACTATGCTGTTTGCCTTATTAGCATGTAATGCATGTTAGACTAGAGGGCTCCTGAAAATGTGTTTTTTATTTTAAAAAATGTCCCTAATTTTTTATTTGCAAGGAAAACGTATTTCTTTTGGAAATAGTTACTCCTATGCAACATAGAATTTCTTGTAAGTGAATACTGTGTCATATCACCTACAACCAGGTCCAAGTGTACGTTTCTACTCCCCAACCACACTACTCTTCGAGGGCCCAGAGTGAAGGGGGGGAGGGGTACTCTGTTATCTAACGGCAGTAGGAATGGGACTCAAACACTAGGACACCAGTGATAAATGACACCCGCCCCCACAAGACATGTCCGAAATCAGTGATTGCACCAAAACCCCCAGAGAGACGGCCCCATACAGTACCCACAGTGCTGTTCTCTCACTGACTGCAGGACTTGTGCTCACTGGGCTATGCTGTTCTTTCACTGTCTGCAGGACTTGTGCTCACAGTGGGCTGTGCTGTTCTTTCTCTGTCTGCAGGACTTGTGCTCCCAGTGGGCTGTGCTGTTCTTTCACTGACTGCAGGACTTGTGCTCACTGGGCTATGCTGTTCTTTCACTGTCTGCAGAACTTGTGCTCACAGTGGGCTGTGCTGTTCTTTCACTGACTGCAGGACTTGTGCTCACTGGGCTATGCTGTTCTTTCACTGTCTGCAGGACTTGTGCTCACAGTGGGCTGTGCTGTTCTTTCACTGTCTGCAGGACTTGTGCTCACAGTGGGCTGTGCTGTTCTTTCACTGACTGCAGGACTTGTGCTCACTGGGCTAGCTATGCTGTTCTTTCACTGTCTGCAGGACTTGTGCTCCCAGTGCTGTTCTTTCACTGTCTGCAGGACTTGTGCTCACTGGGCTATGCTGTTCTTTCACTGACTGCAGGACTTGTGCTCACAGTGGGCTGTGCTGTTCTTTCACTGACTGCAGGACTTGTGCTCACTGGGCTGTGCTGTTCTTTCACTGACTGCAGGACTTGTGCTCACAGTGGGCTGTGCTGTTCTTTCACTGTCTGCAGGACTTGTGCTCACAGTGGGCTGTGCTGTTCTTTCACTGACTGCAGGACTTGTGCTCACTGGGCTAGCTATGCTGTTCTTTCACTGTCTGCAAGACTTGTGCTCCCAGTGCTGTTCTTTCACTGTCTGCAGGACTTGTGCTCACAGTGGGCTATGCTGTTCTTTCACTGTCTGCAGGACTTGTGCTCACAGTGGGCTGTGCTGTTCTTTCACTGTCTGCAGGACTTGTGCTCACAGTGGGCTATGCTTTTCTTTCACTGTCTGCAGGACTTGTGCTCCCAGTGCTGTTCTTTCTCTGTCTGCAGGACTTGTGCTCCCACTGGGCTATGCTGTTCTTTCACTGTCTGCAGGACTTGTGCTCACAGTGGGCTCACAGTGGGCTGTGCTGTTCTTTCACTGTCTGCAGGACTTGTGCTCACAGTGCTGTTCTTTCACTGTCTGCAGGACTTGTGCTCACAGTGGGCTGTGCTGTTCTTTCACTGACTGCAGGACTTGTGCTCCCAGTGGGCTGTGCTGTTCTTTCACTTTCTGCAGGACTTGTGCTCACTGGGCTATGCTGTTCTTTCACTAGGTGGAAGACTTGCGCTCACTGTGGGCTGTGCTGTTCTTCTAATGGGACGTGTATTCACCATGGGCTGTGGTGTTCTTTCACTCAGTGCAGGACTTGTGCTCCCATTTACCTGTGCCGTTCTTTCACTGACTGAAGCACTTGTGCTCACAGGGGGTTCTGCTGTTTTTTTAGTGACTGCAGGACTTGCACTCACAGTGAGCTATGCCGTCTTTCACTGTCTGCAGGTCTTGTGCTCACTGTGGGTTGGGCTGTTCTTTCATTAGGTGAAGGACTTGTGCTCACAGTGGGCTATGCTGTTCTTTCGATGGGAGGTTTACTTACCATGCCTTGTTTTTTTTTTTTTTTACTAGGAGCAAGACATGCGCTCACAAGGGGCTGAGCTGGTCTTTCAGTGGGATGTGTGGTCACCATAGCTTGTGTTTGTTCACTAGGCGCAGGACGTGTGCTCTTGGGGACTGTGATGTTCTTTGAGTGGGACTTGTGCTCACCATGGCTTGTCTTGTGTTTGTTCACTAGGTGCAGGACGTGTGCTCTCAGTGGACTGTGCTGTTCTTTCAGTGGGACATGTGCTCACCATGGCTTGTGTTTGTTTATTAGGTGCAGGACGTGTGCTCTCAAAGGACAGTGCTGTTCTTTCAGTGGGACGTGTGTTCACCATGGCTAGTGTTTGTTCACTAGGTGCAGGACGTGTGCTCTCAATGGACCTTGCTGTTCTTTCAGTGGGACGTGTGTTCACCATGGCTTGTGTTTGTTCACTAGGCGCAGGACGTGTGCTCTCAGTGGACTGTGATGTTCTTTGAGTGGGACTTGTGCTCACCATGGCTTGTCTTGTGTTTGTTCACTAGGGACAGGACGTGTGCTCTCAGTGAACTGTGCTGTTCTTTCTGTGGGACTCACGCTCACCATGGATTGTGTGTTTTTTCACTAGGTGCAGGACGTGTGCTCTCATGGACTGTGCTGTTCTTTGAGTGGGACTTGTGCTCACCAATGCTTGTGTTTTTTCACTAGGTGCATTACTCGTGCTCTCAGTGGACTGTGCTGTTCTTTCAATTGGACATGTGCTCACCACAGCTTGTGTTTTTTCACTAGGTGCGGGGCGTGTGCTCACCACGGCTTGTGTTTTTTCACTAGGTGCAGGGCTTGTGCTCACCATGGCTTGTGTTTGTTCACTAGGTGCAGGACATGTGCTCTCAGTGGACTGTGCTGTTCTTTCAGTGGGACGCCTGCTCACCATGGCTTGTGTTTGGTCACTTGGTGCAGGACGTGTGCTCTCAATGGACTGTGCTGTTCTTTCAGTGGGACGTGTGCTCACCATGGCTTGTGTTTGTTCACTAGGTGCAGGACTTGTGCTCTCAATGGACTGTGCTGTTCTTTCAGTTGGATGTGTGCTCACCATAGCTTGTTCACTAGGTGCAGGACGTGTGCTCACCATGGCTTGTGTTTTTTCACTAGGTGCAGGGCTTGTGCTCACCATGGCTTGTGTGTTTTCACTAGGTACAGGATGTGTGCTCTCAGTGGGTTTTGCTGTTCTATCAGTTGGAAGTGTGCTCACCATGGATTGTGTTTGTTCACTAGGTGAAGGACGTGTGTTCACCATGGCTTGTGTTTGTTCACTAGGTGCAGGACGTGTGCTCACCATGGCTTGTGTTTTTTCACTAGGTGCAGGACGTGTGCTCTCAGTGGACTGTGCTGTTTTTTCAGTTGGAAGTGTGCTCACCATGGCTTGTGTTTGTTCACTAAGTGCAGGACATGTGCTCTCAGTGGACTGTGCTGTTCTTTCAGTTGGACGTGTGCTCACCATGGCTTGTTCTCTAGGTGCAGGACGTATGCTCACCATGGCTTGTGTTTGTTCACTAGGTGCAGGGCATGTGCTCACCATGGCTTGTGTTTGTTCACTAGGTGCAGGACTTGTGCTCACCATGGCTTGTTCACTAGGTGCAGGATGTGTGCACACCATGGCTTGTGTTTGTTTACTAGGTGCAGGACGTGTGCTCACCATGGCTTGTTCACTAGGTGCAGGAAGTGTGCTCACCATGGCTTGTGTTTGTTCACTAGGTGAAGGACGTGTGCTCACCATGGCTTGTTCACTAGGTGCAGAACGTGTGCTCACCATGGCTTGTGTTTGTTCACTAGGTGCAGGACATGTGCTCTCAATGGACTGTGCTGTTCTTTCAGTGGGACGTGTGCTCACCATGGCTTGTGTTTGTTCACTAGATGCAGGGCGTGTACTCACCATGGATTGTGTTTGTTCACTAGGTGCAGGACATGTGCTCACCATGGCTTGTGTTTGTTCACTAGATGCAGGACATGTGCTCTCAATGGACTGTGCTGTTCTTTCAGTGGGACGTGTGTTCACCATGGCTTGTGTTTGTTCACTAGGTGCAGGACGTGTGCTCACCATGGCTTGTGTTTTTTTACTAGGTGCAGGACGTGTGCTTTCAGTGAACTGTGTTTGTGCCCACCCACTCCAGACGTCTCTGGTGTTTTGTGATTCGGGGTCTCTGAGAAAAGCACGACTGAACTACTCAGATTCTACTGTTAAATAAGTACCCAACCAAAGTTGGCGGCGCCATGTCGTGTAGTTCCTATATTACCTATACAGGATCTGCGCGTTTGGATAACATAAACTGTGGGTTTGGTGGCGGACCGATTCCGTGCACCCCGACCGGATACGTTAGCCTGTCTGTATTAGCTAGCTCACAGTGCCACTAGAATCTCCTCTTATCGGGGAGAGAATAGATTCTGGCAACCTCAGAACATGACAACCCTGATCCCTCAGGATCGTGGAAACAATATACTATCTTTCGCTCAGTCACTCGTGCTCACTTAGTTTGTCTCAGAGATACACAGAATAAACAGTCGGGGCGTTTCAATAAGTATTTATTGAACAGTTGTTATTCTAGTGTAGAATAGATGGGCTGCAACAACCATTAGACAGTAGCAGAGATATATGATTATCAGTACTACGAAAGTAAAGGGATGGTAAAGTTCTACAATCTTGCAGAAATCATGAATACATACGAGTATATAAAATACATGATAAAAAGTGCGTACTCCTACGATGCCTCCCTAACTAGATGTACCTAAATGTACCTAGCATCTGTGTAGGTGTTATGTCAAGAATCCCTTTAGCATCTAGTCCACCCCATTACCTGAGAGTTTAGAGAATATGGGACCCCGTCCTGGTCTCGAGTTGGACACCCCGCGAGGGATGTTAGACCACTGCTAGCTGGAGCGACTGCATGCAGGAACCTCAGCGTCTCTGGTCAGTGTGTCAGCCGGGAAGTCTCGGTCTCCTCTCTCTTCCTAAGCAAGATGTGCTGTGTATATACCCATAGGTCTCCCCAGGGGTCCTACCTTGCTGTGTTACTGTGTCGGCCTAAAGGATGACGTTGGGCCTGAACTTTATACAGAGATATTATACAGGAGATGGTAATCCTACTGTTAGTCCTGCTGTGCTTCCAAGAAGCCTCATGCATAATGTATGAGAATCGAACCAGGGAAAAACCCACGTTCTGAATGCAGTATCATATCTGGGTAAAAGGTCAGTCCCTATGAACCGTTATGTATGTAATGTAGGGACGGATGTAGGTGAAAGGTTGCGATGTTACCTGCGCCTATATAGGGTACCTATATGGAATGTAACAGTTGTTTCAGTTGGATGTGTGCTCACCATGGCTTGTGTTTGTTCACTAGGTGCAGGACGTGTGCTCTCAGTGGACTGTGCTGTTCTTTCAGATGGACGTGTGCTCACCATGGCTTGTTCACTAGGTGCAGGACATGTGCTCACCATGGCTTGTGTTTGTTCACTAGGTGCACCACACACACTTACTTCTCTCACAGCTTATGGACAGGAACACCTCGATGCTCTCTTCCACTGCCCCGGGCTTGTTGCTGATCACGCACGTGGCTCTCTGGTTGTGGGCCTGGACAGTGGGACTCACGAGCAGTAGGCTGTGCACACTGACTGTCCCATCGGTGTTCACCGTCTCTGTGGTGTTCACATCAAAGCTGAGGTCCGACCTCCAGGTGATCTTTGCCGGGGGAAGCCCCCTGGCCGAGGTGCAAATGGCCACCACCGCCATGCCAGGGGTGCCCCCTGAAGCAGGCATTGCGTGGGCACTGTTGTTGGGTGCGGCTGAGGAGAGAGGAGAAGAAGAAACAAGAGGTTTTCAGTTGGAAGGAAGCTGGCACAAGTCTTTCAAGGGCACCTTAAGCCGGACCTACAAGAGTTGGACTCACTCGGCCCCTTGTAAACTCACTCTCAACGCGAGTCTGCCTGGAAGAAGAGGGAGTGAAAACTGAACTCAAATCATATGAAATGATTCCTGCTTTTAGTGTTCACATGAAATGACGTCACCATATAAGAGAATCAACCGGATGCCTATATGTCTAACCTATATTGACACATTCACTGCTTTGCAAATATTTTAAATAGTTGTCTTGAGGAGAGTGAGCTCTGGTATCGACGGGGACAGTGAGCCCTGGCAGTCATTGGGAGAGTGAGCCCTGGCAGTCACTAGGAGAGTGAGCCCTGGGACCCACTGGGAGAGTGAGCCCTGGCATCAACAGAGAGAGAGAGAGTGAGCCCTGGCACCCATGGGGAGAGTGAGCCCTGGCACCCACTGGAGAGCGAGCCCTGTCACCCAGAGAGAGAGTGAGCCCTGGCACCCACTGGAGACAGAGCCCTGTCACCCAGAGAGAGAGTGAGCCCTGGCACCCACAGAGAGAGTGATCCCCGGCACCAATAGGGAGACTGAGCCCTGGCACCCAGAGAGAGAGTGATCCCTGGCACCAATGGGGAGACTGAGCCCTGGCACCCAGAGAGAGAGTAAGCCCTGGCACCCTTGGGGAGAGTGAGCCCTGGAACCCACAGGGAGAGTGAGCCCTGGCAGTCACTGGGAGAGTGATCCCTGGCACCCTAAGGAGAATGAGCCCTGGCACCTGCTGGGAGAGTGAGCCCTGGCACTGAGGAAGATTGTGAGTCCTGGCACCCATGGGAAGAGTGAGCCCCGGCACCCATGGGAAGAGTGAGCTCTGGAACCCACAGGGAGAGTGAACTCTGGCACCCACAGGGACAGTGAGCCCAGGCATCAACAGAGAGAGAGAGAGTGAGCCCTGGCACCCATGAGGAGAGTGAGCCCTGGCACCCACTGAAGAGCGAGCCCTGTCACCCAGAGAGAGAGTGAGCCCTGGCACCCACAGAGAGAGTGATCCCCAGCACCAATGGGGAGACTGAGCCCTGGCACCCAGAGAGAAAGTGAGCCCTGGCACCCACGGAGAGAGTGATTCCCGGCAGCAATGGGGAGACTGAGACCTGGCACCCACAGAGAGAGTGATCCCCGGCACCAATGGGGAGACTGAGCCCTGGCACCCAGAGAGATAGTGAGCCCTGGCACCCATGGAGAAAGTGAGCCCTGGCACCCATGGGCAGAGTGAGCCCTGGCACTCATGGGGAGAGTGAACTCTCGAACCCACGGAGAGAGTAAGCCCTGACACCCACTGTGAGAGTGAGCCTTGGCACCCATGGGGAGAGTAATCCCTGGCACCCAGACAGAGAGTGAGCCCTGGCACCCAAAGGGAGAGTGAGCCCTGGCACCCAAAGGGAGAGTGAGCCCTGGCACCCACGGGCTGAGTGAGCCCTGGCACCCACGGGCTGAGTGAGCCCTGGCACCCACGGGCTGAGTGAGCCCTGGCCTCCATGGGCAGAGCGAGCCCTGACACCCACGGGGAGAGAGAGCGCTGGCACTCATAAAGAGAGTGAGCCCTGGCACGGACGGAGAGAGAGATCCCTGGCACCCAGAGAGAGAGTGAAATCTGGCAATCACAGGGTGAGTGATCCCTGGCACCCATGGGGAGACTGAGCCTGGCACCCAGAGAGAGGAAGTGAGCCCTGGCCCCCAGGGGCAGAGTGAGCGCTGGCACCCATGGGAAGAGTGAGCCCTGGCACCCACAGGGAGAGTGAGCTCTGGCACCGATGGAGATAGTGATCCCTGGCACCCATATAGAGAGTGAGCCCTCGCACCCACAGGGAGAGTGAGCCCTGACACCCACAGGGAGAGTGAGCCCTGATACCCACAGGGAGGCTGAGCCCTGGCACAAATGGTGAGAGTGAGCCCTGGCACCGACAGAGAGAGTGAGCACTGGTACCAATGTAGAGAGTGATCCCTGGCACCCACCGGGAGAGTGAGCCCTGGTACCCATGGGGAGAGTGAGTCATGGCACCCACTGGGAGAGTGATCCCTGGCACCATTGGAGAGAGTGATCCCTTGCACTGATATAGAGAGTGATCCCTGGCATCAATGGGTAGACTGAGCCCTGGCACCCAGAGAGAGAGTGAGCCCTAGCACGCACCGAGAGAGTGAGCCCTGGCACCACAGGGAGAGTGAGCCCTGGCTCCGACAGGGAGAGTGAGCACTGGCATCAACAGAGAAACAGATCCCTGGCACCCAGAGAAAGAGTGAGCCCTGAAAACCACAGGGAGAGTGATTCCTTGCACCCATGGGGAGACTGAGTCCTGGCACCCAGAGAGAGAGTGAGCCCCAGGACCCATGGGGAAAGTGGGCTCTGGCACCCACGAGGAGAATGAGCCGTAAAACCCATAGCGACAGTGAGCCCTGTTATCCAGTGGGAGAGTGAGACCTTACACCGATGGAGAGAGTGATCCCTGGCACCCACGAGGAGAGTGAGCCCTGGCACTGATGGAGATAGTGAGCCCTGGCTCCGATGGGAAGAGTGAGCACTGGCGGAGGAAGAGATCCCTGGCACCCAGAGAGAGAGTGAACTCTGACACCCACGGGGAGAATGATCCCTGGCACCCATGGGTAGACTGAGCCGTGGCACCCAGGGAGAGAGAGTGAGCCCTGGTCCCCAGGGGAAGAGTGAGTGCTGGCACCCATGGGAAGAGTGAGCCCTGGCACCCACGGGGAGAGTGAGCTCTGGCACCGATGGAGATAGTGATCCCTGACACCCATATAGAGAGTGAGCCCTCGCACCCACAGGGAGAGTGAGCCCTGACACCCACAGGGAGAGTGAGCCCTGATACCCACAGGGAGGCTGAGCCCTGGCACAAATGGTGAGAGTGAGCCCTGGCACCGACAGAGAGAGTGAGCACTGGTACCAATGTAGAGAGTGATCCCTGGCACCCACCGGGAGAGTGAGCCCTGGTACCCATGGGGAGAGTGAGTCATGGCACCCACTGGGAGAGTGATCCCTGGCACCATTGGAGAGAGTGATCCCTTGCACTGATATAGAGAGTGATCCCTGGCATCAATGGGTAGACTGAGCCCTGGCACCCAGAGAGAGAGTGAGCCCTAGCACGCACGGAGAGAGTGAGCCCTGGCACCACAGGGAGAGTGAGCCCTGGCTCCGACAGGGAGAGTGAGCACTGGCATCAACAGAGAAACAGATCCCTGGCACCCAGAGAAAGAGTGAGCCCTGAAAACCACAGGGAGAGTGATTCCTTGCACCCATGGGGAGACTGAGTCCTGGCACCCAGAGAGAGAGTGAGCCCCAGGACCCATGGGGAAAGTGGGCTCTGGCACCCACGAGGAGAATGAGCCGTAAAACCCATAGCGACAGTGAGCCCTGTTATCCAGTGGGAGAGTGAGACCTTACACCGATGGAGAGAGTGATCCCTGGCACCCACGAGGAGAGTGAGCCCTGGCACTGATGGAGATAGTGAGCCCTGGCTCCGATGGGAAGAGTGAGCACTGGCGGAGGAAGAGATCCCTGGCACCCAGAGAGAGAGTGAACTCTGACACCCACGGGGAGAATGATCCCTGGCACCCATGGGTAGACTGAGCCGAGGCACCCAGGGAGAGAGAGTGAGCCCTGGTCCCCAGGGGAAGAGTGAGTGCTGGCACCCACGGGGAAAGTGAGCACTGGCACCTGCTAGGAGAGTGAGCCCTGGCACTGACAAAGAGAGTGAGCCCTGGCACCCAAAGGGAGAGTAAGCCCCGGCACCCACAGAGAGAGAGTGAGCCCTGGCACTCATGAGGAGAGTGAGCCCTGGCACCCACTGGAGAGCGAGCCCTGGCACCCACTACGAGAGTGAGCCCTGGCACCCATGGGGAGAGTGATCCCTGGCACCCAGAGAGAGAGTGAGCCCTGGCACCCAAGGGCAGACTAAGCCCTGGCATCTATGGGCAGAGTGAGCCCTGACACCTACGGGGAGAGTGAGCCCTGGCAATCATGGGACGAGTGAGCCTTGACATCTATGGGGAGAGTGAGCTTTGGAACCCATGGGGACAGTGAGCCCTGGCACCAACGAAGAGAGTGATCCCTGGCACTGATTGAGAATGTGACCCCTGGCACCCACAGGGAGAGTGAGCCCTGGCACCAATGGGGAAAGTGAGCCCAGGCACCAATGGAGAGAGTTAGCCCCGGCTCTGGCGGGGAGAGTGAGCCTTGTCACCCACAAGGAGAGTGATCCCTGGCACCCACAGGGGAGAATGAGCCCTGGCACCCACAGGAAGAGTGAGCCCTGGCACCAACGGGGATAGTGAGCCCTGGCACCCACAGCGAGAGTGAGCCTTGGCACCATTGGAGAGAGTGAGCCCTGGCTCCAACGCGGAGAGTGAGCACTGCACCAATGGAAAAACAGATCCTTGGCACCCAGAGAGAGAGAGTGAGCCCTAGCACACATTGGGAGAGTGACCCCTGGCACCCATGGGGAGACTGAGCCCAGGCATCCAGAGAGAGAGTGAGCCCTGGCACCCACGGGGCGTGTGAGCCCTCAAACCCACGGGGAGAGTGAGCCCTGGTACCCACTGGGAGAGTGAGACCTGACACCCACTGGGAGAGTGATCCCTTACACCGATAGAGAGAGTGATCCCTGGCACCCACAGAGAGAGTAAGCTTTGGTGCCCACAGGGAGAGTGAGCCCTGGCACCAACAGGGAGAGTGAGCCCTGGCACCCACGAGGAGAGTGAGCCCTGGCACCAATGGAGAGAGTGAACCCTGGCTCCGACGGGTAGAGTGAGCATTGGCACAGATGGAGGAAGAGATCCCTGGCACCCATAGAGAAAATGAGCTCCGGCACCCACGGGGAGAGTGATCCCTGGCACCATGGGTAGAATGAGCCCTGGCACTCAGAGAGAGAGTGAGCCCTGCCACCCACGGGGAGAGTGAGCCCTGACACCCACGAGGAAAGTGAGCCATGGCACTGGCTGGGAGAGTGATCTCTGGCACCCACAAGGAAAGTGAGCCCTGGCACCTGCTGGGAGAGTGAACCCTGGCACAGACAGAGAGAGTGAGCCCTTTCACAGATGCGGAAAGTGAGCCCTGGCACCCACAGAGAAAGTGAGCCCTGGCACTCATGGGGAGAGTGAGTCCTGGCACCCACTGAGAGAGTGATCCCTGGCACCATTGGAGAGAGTGATCCCTGGCAGTGATGGAGAGAGTGATCCCTGGCACCCATAGAGATAGTGAGCCCTGGCACCCACTGGGAGAGTGAACCCTGGCACCCACTGGGAAGAGTGAGCCCTGGCACCCATGTGAAGAGTGATCTCTGGCACCCAGAGAGAGTGTAAGCCCTGGCACCTATGGGGGGAGTTTGCCCTGGCACCCACTGGGCGAGTGAGCCCAGGCATTTATGGGGAGAGTGAGCCCTGGCACCCAGAGAGAGAGAGTGAGCCCTGGCACCCAGAGAGAGAGTGAGCCTTGGCACTGACAGAGAGCGTGATCCCTGACACCCACAGCGAGAGTGAGTCCTGGCACCTATGTGGAGAGTGAGCCCTGGCACCTATGGGGAGAGTGAGCCCTGGCACCGACAGAGAGAGTTAGTTCTTCATACAAGGCCATCAAATGATAGAATTATGTCAGTGACGTCTGGATTGTTTACAAATTCATCTGAACATAATGCTGTAAAATGGTCCATTTTACCATATTTTTTCAAACTTGTCTTGTGGATAGATACGATGAAGTCAGGGTTCTAACATACAGCTATCAAATTAGCATTAGTTACATTGAGATAAGAATATTCGGGCACCATTTACTTATTGTGGCCATATGGACATGGCTTTGGGACGGCGCAGCCTGAGGAGCAGTAGGGCATCATTTAAAGATTGGCCGGTGCAACACTCAGGTAAGACGTGGCCGTGATCCCTCCCATCATATTACAAGCGCCAGAGGCTATGATGCGCTCGTTATGGGGTGAACGGCACACGCGGCACGTTTGTGATGGAGTATCTCATCCGCCAAGCTCTAAATTAGGCTCTTATATTTGACTACACCGGCAACGGCATGTATGCGGCCCATTACAAGAACAAGCCAGAAGATGCCTGGTGGTACTCAACTAATTTCACTAATCCTCAGATGCCACTGACCACAACCCAAATGAAATGAAATCTGAAACATGGGTTGAAATGATCCGTTGAGCTGGAGTTCAGAAGCTGTTGATCCTGAGATGGAATGAACTGATATCTAAACAAGCATTGGAAATGCAATAGGTCTCGCATTTGGTTGAGTTAGAGCAATTGACCTTCTAAATGACAATGTTTTTTACCTATGTGTTATGGAGTGTATGTATGTGGTGTGTAGTGGAATTGTGTGTGTTGGATTGGAAGTGTTAGTTGTGGAATTGTGTGGCGTGGAATTCTGTGGTGTGGAGTGGATTTGTGTAGTGGAATTATGTGGCACGGTGTGCAGTGGACATATGTGGATAGTAGTCATGTAGTATTGAATACGAGTTATGTGGAGTGGGATTGTGTGTTGTGGAATGTTTTTTGTGTTGTGGAGCAGTATGTAGTGGAGTTTAATTAAGTGGTGTGCTGTTGAATTATGTGGGGTGGAACTGTGTGGATAGTTTAGCTTTTTTGGTGATGAAAAAATAACAAATGGTTAGTAGCAAAGCTCCAGATCTGTGTTTTTGGGTGTTAAAAAAAACAAGGGCAGCAAACATTTAACTATTCCCCCACCAATGATATAATCGGGTTGCCTCTGTGTAGTAGTTCTTTTAGTACTTCTCCCTGTAGCCAACTCCTGCATTTTCCAAGGGTCCACTGTCACCTAATAAAAACAGCAAAGCTGCTTTTAATAAAATTGTGTTATTTTTATTTCTGCATAGCTGCGTGAAAGGGTGGGAAGGTAAGTGAGTGAAAGGATGGATGGATGAGTGAAATGGTGGATGGGTGGGTGAGTGAGGAGTGGATGGATACATGCATGGATATATGCATGGATGAATGAGTGAATGAGTGAAAGGATGGATGAATGAATGATGGCTGAATGGATGTGTGAAAGGGTGGATGGATGATGAGGAAAAATGGGTTGATTAATGAGTGAAAGGATGGATGATGAGTAAAAGAGTAACTGCATGGATGGGTGAAAGGCTGGATGGATGAACGGGTTCAATGAGTGGATGAATGGATGATGGATGTATGGGTGAGTGAGTGAAAGGATGGGTGTAGGGGTGGATGAGTGAAAAAATAAATGAATGAGTGAAAGGGAGGACAGATGGATGGCTGGATGAAACAAAAGACAGATGGATGAGTAAATGTGTGAATGAATGGAAGGATGAGTGAGTAAAAGGGTGGATGGATGAGTGAAAGAATAAATGGATGGATAGATATGTGAGTGAAATGGTGGATTGCGGGAGAATGAAAGGATAAATGGATACATGCATGAATGAATGAGTAAAAGGATTGATGCAAGGTTGTATGAATGAAAGAGGAAGGATGGATGATGAGTGAAAGGATGAATGGATGGATGGGTGGAGAATAGATGGATGAGAGAAAGGATGGATAAGTGAGTGAAAGGATGGATCGATGAGTGAAAGGGTAAATGAATGGATCAATGAGGGGATGGATAGATGACTGAGTGGAAGGGTGGATGGATGAGTGAACGGATGGATGGGTGAGTGAAAGAATGGCTGTAAGGATGGATGAGTGAAGGAATGGGTGGATGGATGAGTGAGAGGGAGATTAGATGGATGTCTGGATGAAAAGGTGGACGGATGGATGAGTGGAAGGGTGAATGGATGGATGGATGAATAAGTGAAAGGGTAGATGGATGAGTTAGTGAAAGGATGTATGAGTAAAAAGGTAAATGGATGAATGGATGGGTCGAAGGGTGATGGCTGAGTGACATGAGGGATGGCTGAGTGAAAGGATGGATGGCTGAGTGAAAGGATGAATGGTTAAGTGAAAGGGAGGATGGATGGATGGATGAAGTGGATGGTTGGATAAGTGAAAGGGTGGATGGATGAGTGAAAGGATGGATGGATCACTGAAAGGATGGATGGATTGATGAATAGATGAAAGGGTGGATGGATAAGTGAAAGGATGAATGGCTAAGTGAAAGGAAGGGTTTGTGTTATGGATAGGCTTAAAGATAGATGAAGAGGTTTGGATATGGATGCGCAGAAGGTGACAGTCTCAATGTTGGATGAAAGACTGAATGGATGACAGAATATAAGGATGAAATGGTGGATATCAGCAGGTGGATGGAAGGATGAAAAGATGAATGTATAGATACTTGGGTGGAATAGACAAGCAAGCTCTTCTGGGGAGGGCCACAATAACTTGCTTCGCCTGCTTGGTGCATAAGACATTTGGTTGAAAGTGGAGGGTATTTTCATTTTCTGGCTGGCACTGCACATTCCATTTAAACGTAAATAAACGGTAAGTATACATTTTTAAAAGTATAAGCGCAACAAAAATATAAAGAACCCTATTAATCTAGCGGACAGAAAAGTAATTTGGAAACAATCAACCAACATGGCTCTGTTTCAAAATAAAGAAACAGTTTCAAAGCGAAAAAAAATACATTAATTACAAAAGCACGCTGTGAAGGCAAACTTTCATTGGGTACAAATTCACAAATTAAAACACGTTGCTGTTGGAAACTGCCTACAAACAAACTCCTGTTGGCTGAATGCGTAGGGCAAAAACACATACATCATTCAGAACACAAGCCAAGGCAGGAAACAATAAAAAAAAAGTCCTCTCAAACAACTGATAAAGAATGCCAGCGTAAGAAAATTGTAATTGGCCAGTGCTCCTTAGTCTTGAATGGAAGTGAGCTATCGGCTCCCAGAACGAGTCAGGGTGCAGCAATTAAGAGGGGCACTGGAAGGAACTTATGGCAAGCAGCAGGTGGGAATAATGTCGTGGAAGTGACTACAGCACATCGTGCAGACAGCGCATGCGCGCTGTAGCTCGATCTAAAAAGGATGATTTGAAAGTGACATTACAAAGGCATGGAGTGAAAGTGTCAACTACAGAAATTTGGAGGGAAAGTGGCATCTACCAAGATACGCAGTGAAAGTGACATCTACTGAGGTATGAAGATATTTTGTGGTCTAGCAAAAGTTGTGACTCTGGCAAGATTTGGAGGGAAGATCGCATCTAGCGATGGACAGAGGGAAGGTGACATCTGACAATGCACAGAGCGAAGCTGGAATCTAGAAAGAGGTGGAGTAAAGGTGGTATCTCCCAAATTACAGAGTAAAAGTACTAATTGAAGGTGTCATCTCTCAGATACAAATTAAAAGTTGCTCCCCTAAATATATAGAGAGGGGGCATTTAGCAAAATATGGGGTGAGGCTGATACTTACTGAAATGTTGACTGAAGGTGGCATCCACCTAAATGTAGACGGAGGAGGCACCTGGCAAGAGATGTGGTAAAGTTGACATTTATAGAATTAAGGAGTGAAGATAGAATCTACCTAGATGCGGACGCAGGGGACATTTAACAAATGATGGTGTGCAGTAGACATCCACTGATATATGGAGTGTAGGCTGCATTGTCCAATATTCTGGCGTGCAGGTAATACTTAACTAGTGAAGGTGGAACATAGGAAGACACAGGGAGAATCAGACACCGATGGACATATGGAGAGATTGTAGCCTCTACCAATATATATGGGATAAAGTACCCCCTGCTGAACATTATAAGAACATTGCCAGTCACCGAAGAGTTCCAATGAAATGTAGAGGAACTAGGCTGAGGGCTAAGTTCCTTTATAAGGTTATGGAACTCCCAGGTGACTTGCAATACCCTAATCATGTATGGCAGGGGTACTTTATCCTGTATAATACATGGTCACACATCACCTTTTTCACAAGCCACTTAAATCGTTAGTCCATAGGCATAGGGCGGTAATGTGAAAGAGAAACCATGTTTGCAAACATTGAGAATAAAAATAGATTCTCTATAGCAACCTTAAACACATCGGGAAAGCGGTTAGATATTTGTTGAAATTAGAATCAGTTTAATACAAGCTAGTTTTTTAAACAAAATGTGTACTGGCTCGGAATGTGTAGAAACATGCAGAAAGATTCTAACTTTTCTACATTCCTAAGTAGTAAAAAAATAAACCTGTTGCCATAAATATCTCCTTTCTGCTTGACACTGTACAGCTAGAAAAACAAAGCAGAAGAAATAAAAACAATGTATCATTTTTGTTATTTAAACAGCTGCTTTAATTATGCTTTGTGTCCTGACTTGCTTTCCCCTGGCTGCTGGCTGTGGAGCAGGCCTTGTGACATCAGAAAACAACTGTAATAACTTATCACAGTGGAACGGCTATGTCATTTCTTTATAGTAGGCGACTGGATGAGCAAGAAGTCGCCGATTATAAAGAACTTAGAGACAGGTTTTTTTATACAGGGATTGCTGAATTCCATGTATTATAAGTGAGTATGACTCTAGTAAGATATGGGGTAAGAATGGCATCTTACAAGATCCGGAGTGAAGTTGAAATCTTCCTGGATCAGGGCCCGTATTATGCAAATGGTGCATTTTCATTGTTTGCGCCGGGCACACCTCAAACAATAAAAATGCACCACATTATGGTAAATGCGCTGCCTCCAGGGCAGCCGCGAACTTGCACGGCCCCGGGTGCAGCTCATGTATGTGAAAAAACAAAGCGGCTGCTTTGAAGCCGCTCCGTGTTTCACAGTGCAGGCGGCACCCACCTGCACTTTCAAGGGGGATTAGAGATCCCCTTGCAGGCGGGTGCCTTCAGTGACTGCACCTGCCTACAAGGGGATGTCTGGGGGGTCCAAGTGACCCCCTTTCCCCCTCTCCAGAGGGCTGCCATCAGGGGGCGCACTGACAGTGTGCCACCTTTGAGGTCTTCTCCTGAGGGCTTCTTTGCCTCTGCGCCCGCATATGGAATACGGAACGGGTGCAGAGGCAAAGGGATTCTATCATTTGCATGGGGCGATGTCCCATGCAAATGAGGGAACGCCCTCTGAAGATAGCACTGGTGCTTTATGTGTGCCAGCGCTATCGGTATTACAGAAGGGGGTGCACAAGCGTCTGCGGCACCTTTTGTAATACCAAAGTGCCCTGGTGGCACACAAAGCGGGCACAAACGCCCATTGCACCCCCAGGGAACTTGTATAATACGGCCCCAGGAGTGAAATAGTGAAGGAATGAGGTATCTTCTACCACAATTTGTGGTGAACGTGGACTCTGCTAAAATATATAATAAGTTCAGAGGGCCAGGAGAAGAGGGTTGTTAGGGTCTACGCAGATACGAGCTGTGACCCATCTATGTTCCTTGCTAACTGCCTCGGCATGGGCCACGCCTCAACAAAAGACCCCTCTGAGTACCTCTGTTTCCAGGTGCTTTCTAAAGCAAAGGAGAGTGAATCCATCCCTTGGACATGGTCTGTGAGTGTAATATCTGTAATGCTATAGAGCGAAGGTGATATTTTTCTAGGTATGAATTGAAGATGGCACCGACCTAGACACCACTTAACAGTGCCATCCAAGAAGCTTCAGAGGGCAGGTGGTGTCAAGCAAGATACCAAGTGAACGTAGCATCTATGGGATCAAACAGATTACCTACCCCCAAGGGGTGAAAGTGGCATCTATGGGATCAAACAGATTACCTACCCCCAAGAGGTGATAGTGGCATCTATAGGATCAAACAGATTACCTACCCCCAAGAGGTGATAGTGGCATCTATAGGATCAAACAGATTACCTACCCCCAAGAGGTGAAAGTGGCATATATAGGATCAAACAGATTACCTACCCCAAGGTGTGAAAGTGGCATCTATAGGATCAAACAGATTACCTACCCCCAAGGGGTGAAAGAGCATCTATGGGATCAAACAGATTACCTACCCCCAAGAGGTGATAGTGGCATCTATAGGATCAAACAGATTACCTACCCCCAAGGGGTGAAAGTGGCTTCTATAGGATCAAACAGATTACCTACCCTCAAGAGGTGAAAGTGGCATCTATAGGATCAAACAGATTACCTACCCCCAAGGGGTGAAAGTGGCTTCTATAGGATCAAACAGATTACCTACCCCCAAGAGGTGAAAGTGGCATCTATAGGATCAAACAGATTACCTACCCCCAAGGTGTGAAAGTGGCACTATAGGATCAAACAATTGCCTACCCCCAAGGTGTGAAAGAGCATCTATGGAATCAAACAGATTACCTACCCCCAAGGGGTGAAAGTGGCTTCTATAGGATCAAACAGATTACATACCCCCAAGGGGTGAAAGTGGCATCTATAGGATCAAACAGATTACCTACCCCCAAGGGGTGAAAGTGGCTTCTATAGGATCAAACAGATTACCTACCCCCAAGAGGAGAAAGTGGCATCTATAGGATCAAACAGATTACCTACCCTCAAGGTGTGAAAGTGGCATCTATAGGATCAAACAGATTACCTACCCCCAAGGGGTGAAAGTGGCTTCTATAGGATCAAACAGATTACCTACCCCCAAGAGGTGAAAGTGGCATCTATAGGATCAAACAGATTACCTACCCCCAAGGTGTGAAAGTGGCACTATAGGATCAAACAGATTTCCTACCCCCAAGGTGTGAAAGAGCATCTTTGGAATCAAACAGATTACCTACCCCCAAGAGGTGAAAGTGGCATTGATAGGATCAAACAGATTACACACCCCCAAGGGATGAAAGTGGCATCTATAGGATCAAACAGATTACCTACCCCCAAGAGGTGAAAGTGGCATCTATAGGATCAAACAGATTACCTACCCCCAAGGTGTGAAAGTGGCTTCTATAGGATCAAACAGGTTACCTACCCCCAAGAGGTGAAAGTGGCTTCTATAGGATCAAACAGGTTACCTACCCCCAAGAGGTGAAAGTGGCTTCTATAGGATCAAACAGGTTACCTACCCCCAAGGTGTGAAAGTGGCTTCTATAGGATCAAACAGGTTACCTACCCCCAAGAGGTGAACGTGGCTTCTATAGGATCAAACAGGTTACCTACCCCCAAGGTGTGAAAGTGGCTTCTATAGGATCAAACAGGTTACCTACCCCCAAGGTGTGAAAGTGGCTTCTATAGGATCAAACAGGTTACCTACCCCCAAGAGGTGAAAGTGGCTTCTATAGGATCAAACAGGTTACCTACCCCCAAGAGGTGAAAGTGGCTTCTATAGGATCAAACAGGTTACCTACCCCCAAGGTGTGAAAGTGGCTTCTATAGGATCAAACAGGTTACCTACCCCCAAGAGGTGAAAGTGGCTTCTATAGGATCAAACAGGTTACCTACCCCCAAGGTGTGAAAGTGGCTTCTATAGGATCAAACAGGTTACCTACCCCCAAGAGGTGAAAGTGGCTTCTATAGGATCAAACAGGTTACCTACCCCCAAGGTGTGAAAGTGGCATCTATAGGATCAAACAGGTTACCTACCCCCAAGGTGTGAAAGTGCATCTATAGCATCAAACAGATTACCTACCCCCAAGGGGTAAAAGTGGAGGATACGAAGAGCTGCAGAAGGCAAATAACTGAATGATGACTGGACCACAATTTGGAAAGAATCCTCTGAAAGAATTCTCCTACCTCGCAGCAAAGACCTGGAACCTCTGCACCTCAGGCAGTCACCGTCACTGCCTCAATTCAGGAAGGACCTCAAGACCTGGCTCTTCGACTGAACCCCAGCACCTTCAAAGGGCCAGCAGTCCCCTCTTCCCCCAGCGCCTTGAGACCCTTACAGGTGAGTAGTTGCGCTTTACAAGCCCTTGATTGATTGATTGATTGATTGATTGATTGATTGATTGATTGAAGAGCAAAGTCAATGGCTGGAGTAGAAATAGGAACTGCTGTGAGAGTTAATTATTGAAGAAGTTAATGAAATGTTTAAAAAGTGATGGGTTGCTGGACCATACATGAGACTGAAGAGGACACACATGAAGTGGTGGAACACGTTACCACTATTTACACTTCAAGGCCCCTGCGACTCCTACTGAACGCGTCCCTTCTCAGATCTCCACTAGACGGTGTGTACGTGGTCTCGGCCAGCTGCCCGCGCCACCGTGCATGGGGATCAATCTCAAGACACACCCCCTATCTTTCATCACTGCAGACCCGCTCCCTGTAGTTCCGCTTAGGTCCTTGGCGTGCTCGCACAAGGCAGGCCATGACTGGTCTGTAGACTGTGTGTGCACCTGAGGATGAGTGTCACGTGACATCTCATGACAGCATTGAAACATGCAAGGTACCTTGGGTGACGGACTGGGATCCCCACACCACAGGCAGCACAGCATTGCATGCCCCCGTGACACAACTCGCAATGTATTGTTGAACCATCAATCAACGTACAGGCCACAATGGCCACACATCATTCCTAATGTATGAAACTCTTCTGACTTTCATTAGCGATTCGTAGTGGGTTGCAAATAGACCTACCTCATGGATATTACAGAGGGTGGTCGCAATTTGTGACCCACTACGATTCGCTGCCATCACAGGGATGGTGTCCTGTTGGGGTCAGCAGAGCACCATGTCTGTGTTTGCTTTTAAATCAAGCAATAATTTATTTTTAAATACAGCCCGTTTTCCTTAAAGGAAAAAGGGATGATATTAAAAATAAGAAATGTTTAATTTTTTATTTTTTAAGAGTACACAGTGGTCAGCGGGACCACTGCCTGCTCTTAAAAAAAATATTTTTAAACATTCTCAAACGGGAAGAGGTCCCAGAGGGAGCACTTCCAATTTGCGAATGGGTTACCACCATGTGGCAAAGTCATCCTGTGCCCTGTGCACCCCTTTTTTAGCTGACGGGTTCTGGTGGTAACTGACTCAGACTGTCCCTTGGCTCTGGTTCACCAGGTCCAGGGCCAGTGCTATGTTGAAAACACAGTGGGGGATATTCTCAAGAACGTGCGATAATCATCGCCAAAATAGGTTAACGCAAGTTCTCATATCGCCGTCTATAGCGGGAAAATAACTCTGTGTTAACGTCGTATTCTCAACACGGCGGTAACATGCGATAGTTTCCCGATAACGCGTCACATGTCCGCGATAAAATTACCGGGACGGCGATAAAAATCTAAAGCCGAACATGAAAAAAGTGGCGATGGGCCCAACCGCGATAAAAAAATCAGCGATAAGCTGCACCAGGCCTGCAATTCACACACGTCAGGCGGGAAAAATCACTATAAAAGCAGGAAAAAAAAAACACAAACAAAACCAAAACAACTGCGTAGCACAATGGAGGTAGCCGGAGCAAGTACAGAGGACAACCAGAACCCCACAAGCCCCACGGAGGACCAGCCTGGGACCTCGGGGTCAGGGAAGGGCAAGGAGAAGAAGAAGAGGAAGACGCGTTTCAGTCTGCAGGAAAACAGGATCCTGATAACGGAGGTGATAGAACACCATCAACAACTGTTCGTCACCTCCACTGTGTCATTGGCAACAAAAAATGGAATATGGCAGTCCATCGGGGAAACATCGTACTGATGGATACAAAGGATTATGTCAAGGAGGCTCTCAGACAATTGAATGATACAACCAACTATTGTAGAATCAAGAATAATCCTATAAATAAAATGACAGTAGACCTAAATTCACATCTACAGAAATGGCATAATGAGAATCTCATCAGCGATGACGAATTTAAATTTCTCACTAAAGACTTCCCTTCAATTCCAACAATATATTTTCTACCCAAAATACATTAGACGCTTCAACATCCACCTGGGAGACCCATTGTCTCCTCGTGTGATTCACTTTACGAAAATTTATCACAGTACGTGGATAAATTCCTTGCACCTGTGGCTCAAAGTATGAGCTCGTACATAAGAGACACAGGAGATTTCCTTAGGATCCTAACCGGTATAACCTGGAGCCATCAGTATCTTCTGGTGACAATAGACGTAGTGTCTTTATATACGTCCATCAGGCATGAAGTGTGTCTGGAGGCATGTAATTATTTCCTAAGACAACGGAATATTACGGAACTAAAGCACACTCAAATGCTCCTGAAAATGATTGAGATATGTCTCACAAATAACATCTTCTTGTTCAACAAAGAACTTTTTAAGCAACTATGTGGCACTGCCATGGGCATTTCTTTTTCCCCAAATTATGCGAACATTGCAATGGGATGGTGGGAGAGAACAATAGCATGGAGTACGGACAATCAGGAAGAATTAGAACGAATCATTCTGTGGGTCCGCTACATCGATGATCTGTTTTTAATACGGAATGGCACAGAACAGGATTTTAATGAGTACTATCAGAAACTGAATACTAATCACATCGGCCTGTCATTTACATGTACTACAAGTAAAAAGGAAATTGCCTTCCTAGACACTAAAGTTTTTATTGCACTGGCTCCCTGTCAACAAGAGGATAACCTTCAAGCTCCTCACCCACGCACACAAAGCACTCCACAACTCCGGACCAGCCTACCTCAACAGACGACTCAGCTTCTACACCCCCACCCGCCAGCTCCGCTCGACCAGCCTCGCCCTCGCCACAGTCCCCCGCATCCGGAAAACGACCGCCGGCGGCAGATCCTTCTCCCACCTCGCCGCCAAGACCTGGAACACCCTCCCCACCAACCTCCGACAGACCCAAGACCTACTGGCCTTCAGAAGACTCCTCAAGACCTGGCTCTTCGATCAGTAGCAGCACCACCCCCCTCTTCCCCCAGCGCCTTGAGACCCTCGCGGGTATGTAGTGCGCTTTATAAGTGACATGATTGATTGATTGATTGATATTGAAAATGATCAAATACATTCCACGCTGTATAGAAAAAAAGACTGCAACTAATAGCATCCTACACGGGACAAGCTTTCACCCCAAACCGTTGATAGAAGGTATCCCTTTTGGGGAATTCATGCGCATGAACCGGAGCAGTTCCAAAAAACAAGATGCCGAAGAAAAGATTCAGGAAACAATGGACATACTCAGAATAAGAGGGTACAGTGAAAGAACATTAAAGAAATGTAAGACAAGAATTGACAAAAAACCGAGAGAGGAAACACTGATCCCGAAAACAAAAACGGATGATAAGATCGAGCAGGGGCACCTAGATTTATCACAACATACAGTAAAAAAAAGTGGGAGAATAATCAACAAAATCAAGAAATATTGGCATTGAATTGCTGGAGATCCAGACATAGGGAATATCTTGGGGCCGAAACCTGTGGTCACATACAGGAAAACAAAATCCCTGAAGGACATACTTGTTAAAAGCCACTTTCAAGAAAGCCAACGGAAGAACTGGCTTACGGATCAGCAAAAGGGCTTCAGGAAATGTAACCTATGCAAAGCCTGCAAAATTGGGAAAAATGTAGGGCCAATCGTGGAACCCAACGGCAACTTGATTAACATTGATCAAAACATCACGTGAACATCTCGCTTTGCCATCTACATAACTGAGTGCAATTGTGGAATGAAATATATTGGCAGCACTACCTGCATGCTAAAGAAGCGCATCCTTGAACATATATGTGCGGTGAAGAATAGGGACATGACGTATGCAACTGCAAAGCACATGGCACAGTGCCAGAATGGTGACTGGAGAAAAATGAACTATTATGGAATTTACACAATACCATCAGGAGAACGTGGAGGAGATAGAATTAAAAAGCTGCGCCAAATGGAGTCACGTTATATCATCAGACTCAAGACAAAGACCCCGGAGGCATCAATAATGATGAGGAACTTTATGTACACCTCGAACGAAATCTGGAACGGATATAAAATCAAACAAGGAATCGTTAAGAGGGACTGAAAACATTTCTGTGAACTATGAAATTGCGATTCTCTTGAAGGGGTACTAGACACGGAATCAAAAACCAGAATAAATCATTACGTGCAGTAGATCTAACGCCAAAGGTTGACAATATCCGGCAAATAAGGAATAAACTATAAATTGGATATACGGGTACTATACCGGGGATTGTGATCACTAAGATTAACAATATCTGTTCCCTGTCATCAATCCAGTTTAGCAAGGGACTAATGAAACAATGGTTGCATGGGTACTATACCGGCGATTGTCATGATTTAAATGTACAAAATGTAATGCAATTAATATAAACTGCACTGAACAGTATGCTGGTCAGAACCTTGAATTTGAAAATCAATATTGACTACACAAAGTGCAAACACAATGCTAAAAACCTGACAAAAAACACATATCCTTTTTTTGCAAATAGTGTGAATAAAGCTTTGTTTGTATAGAAACACTACAAATCCCACAATGCCCCATTAAGGCCAATGTGGGTATAAAAAGTGTAACAAAGAAAGGACTCACTAACCGTGAAAAAAGCTGTGTGAGGGCTGAAACGCGTTGGTTGAGTGTGTTGCCAAGAATAAATTGTGCATAATCCAGCTCTGGAGAGCCGTGTCCTTTGTTGTACAAAATTGAATTTAGGGCCAGGATCCGGCCCCTACGCTGAGCACCCGCTGCAGAGCGCGCCGAACCGTGAAGGGATCACATTGGAGGCAATATATATATACATATATATATATATATTCACTGAAAAAACCACAGGTTTCAGGGACAGTTATAGTTAGTTGGATATTTCACTCGTACAAAACCAGAGAAATTCGGCCGTTATAGTTTGTTGAGCTAACTATAACTCGCGGCCCCGCAATGCACTGCTGATGACGTCACATATTACATCATTCATGACATGGTCAGTGACATCACTGATGACATCACTGATGACATCTCAAATGACATCACTGATGACATCACTGATGAAATCATCCAGTGACTGTGTGTTTCTGTAAAGTTTAAATATGTTTTATATATATATATATTCACTGAAAAAACCATAGGTTTTAGGGACAGTTATAGTTAGTTGGACATTGCACTCGTACAAAACCCGTGAAATTCCCCTGTTATAGTTAGTTCAGCTAACTATAACTCGCGCCCCGCAATGCACTGCTGATGACGTCACATATTACATCACTCATGACATGGTCAGTGACATCACTGATGACATCACTGATGACATCATCCAGTGACTGTGTGTTTCTGTAAAGTTTAAATATGTTTAATATATAAAGGGAAAGGCGTATTGAAGAATGAGTGGGTGTATAAGTGTCTGAATGGATGATTTAGTACGTGAGTGACTGACTCTACAAGTGAGTGATTAAACGTATCTTACTGAATGCATGGGTTAGTGACTAAACTGTGTGAATGTCTGTATCCGTCTGTTTGTTGGTGTGTAAGTGGATGCATGGATTTGCGAATAGCTACATGAGTGTCTATATGGGTTATTGATTGGTTCTCTGAGTATCTGTATGGCTGCCTGAGTGTTTGTGTGGGTGGGGTGTGTTTGACTCTATACATAGATGTGTGAGTGGGTGATTCACTGGGTGCATGATTTCAAGAGTGCATCTGTGATGGACTGCTTGGGTGGGTGAGTGTGTGTATGGGTGTGTTAGTGAGTGAATGTATATCTCAGTGGTACATGTGCGAGTAACTACATATGTAAAAGGCAGTATATATGTGTGTTAGAGTATTTAAATAGCTATAAGTGAGAGTGTGTTATTGTGAGAGTGGCTGTATGGATGCGTGTGTGCTTGTATCAGTTATTGTATAAGAGCGTAAGAATGTGCTAGTATTTGTATGAGTAAGTGAGCTGGTGTGTGTATAACTGTATAGGTGAGTAAATGGGTGTGTGATTAATTTTTTGCATGACTGACTAGGTGTGTGAGTACCTCTATGGATGAGTGGCGATGTGTGAGTGTTTATATAGGTGTATGAGTGCATATGATAGTCCTGTACTGAGTGACTGTAAGTATGAGTGACTGTACAGGTGAGTGAGTGGATGTGTGTGTAGACCTAAGAATCAGTGAGTGGGTATGTAGTTTTTGGTGTTGGAGTGTCTATGGTTTTGAGAATGGCAGTCTGTAATTTAGAGTGGGTGTATCAAAAGTTATATTAGGGTGTGAGAAGATGCATGAAATTATCACATGGATGATGTCATCAGTGATGTCATTTGAGATGTCATCAGTGATGTCATCAGTGATGTCACTGACCATGTCATGAGTGATGTAATATGTGACGTCATCAGCAGTGCATTGCGGGGCGCGAGTTATAGTTAGCTGAACTAACTATAACAGGGGAATTTCACGGGTTTTGTACGAGTGAAATGTCCAACTAACTATAACTGTCCCTAAAACCTATGGTTTTTTCAGTGAATTTCAAAGGTTTTTTAAATGCTAATTTATAACTATAACGTGTCTGAAACCTATGGTTTTTTCAGTGAATTTCAAAGGTTTTTTAAATGCTAATTTCTAACTATAACGTGCCTGAAACCTATGGTTTTTTCAGTGAATTTCAGAGGTTTTTTAAATGCTAATTTCTAACTATAACGTGCCTGAAACCTATGATTTTTTAAGTGAATTTCAAAGGTTTTTTAAATGCTAGTTTCTAACTATGCCAACAGAGGTAGGACATGTGAAGAAAGAAGAAAAAACGCACAGAAAGAAGCAAAAGATGTGCAGAAAGAACCAACAGAGGAGCAGAAAGAGGCCTTGTT
The DNA here is from genome assembly GCA_963921515.1 of Calotriton arnoldi. Taxonomy (NCBI): domain Eukaryota; kingdom Metazoa; phylum Chordata; class Amphibia; order Caudata; family Salamandridae; genus Calotriton; species Calotriton arnoldi. The sequence continues at coordinate 1,122,354 of CAWUFW010004649.1, read as the reverse complement.
GCAAAATCATCCTGTGCCCACAACTTTTTCAGACGGGTACTGGTGGTAACTGACTCTGACTAACCAGAGCCAGTGCGGGTTTGCACAGTGGTGAAGGGAGGGGGCCTGAGGTGACATGTGTGCAAACGCGCCCCGTGGCGCGTTTTAAGTTGCGGGATTAAGTTCCCTTGAATCCTGAGGGTCCCTGGGGCCCAACTAGCCCCCAGGTACCTACAGTTAGGACCACAGAGCTGAGTTGCAGAGAGGCGTTCCGAGGCCACGCACCTTTTTTCACCTCTCTGCAACGCAACTCTGTTGTGCTTACTGAAGGTACCTGGTGGGCTAGTTGGCCCCAGGATTCAAAGGGAATTAACTCCCCAACTTAAAACGCACCACAGGGCGTGTTTGCGCACATGTCACCTGAGGCCCCTCCCCTCCCTTCACCACTGTGCAAACGCGCCCCGTGGCGCGTTTTAAGTTGGGGGATTAGGTCACCTTGAATCCTGAGAGTCCCTGGGGCCCAACTAGCCCACCAGGTACTTCCAGTAAGCACCACAGGCCTGCGTTGCAACGCCTGTAACAAATTGTGCAGTTGTGTTTAGGTAGTGAAGAGGGTCGTGCTGGGGGTAGTGTTTTAGGGTTTAGGGTAGTGCAGTGGTGTTTGTGTAGTGTAGGGGGTCATGCTGGGGGTAGATTTAGGGTTTAGGGTAGTGCAGTGGTGTTTGGGTAGTGTAGGGAGTCATGCTGGGGGAGTGTTTTAGGGTTTAGGGTAGTACAGTGGTGTTTGGGTAGTGTAGGGGGTCGTGCTGGGGTTAGTGTTTTAGGGTTTTAGGGTTTAGGGTAGTGCAGTGGTGTTTGGGTAGTGTAGGGGATACTGCTGGGGGTAGTGTTTTAGGGTTTAGGGTAGTGCAGTGGTGTTTGGGTAGCGTAGGGGGTACTGCTGGGGGTAGTGTTTTATGGTTTAGGGTAGTGCAGTGGTGTTTGGGTAGTGTAGGGGTTCGTGCTGGGGGTAGTATTTTAGGGTTTAGGGTAGTGCAGTGGTGTTTGTGTAGTGTAGGAGGTCGTGTTTTAGGGTTTAGGGTAGTGCAGTGGTCTTTGGGTAGTGTAGGGAGTAGTGCGGGGGTATTGTTTTAGAGTTTAGGGTAGTGCAGTGGTCTTTGCGTAGTGTAGGGGGTTGTGCGGGGGTAGTGTTTTAGGGATTAGGGTAGTGCATTGGTATTTGGGTAGTGTAGGGGGTCATGCGGGGGTAGTGTTTTAGGGTTTAGGGCAGTGCAGTGGTGTTTAGGTAGTGTAGGGGGTCGTGCTGGGGGAGTGTTTTAGGGTTTAGGGCAGTGCAGTGGTGTTCGGGTAGTGTAGGGGGTCATGCTGGGGGAGTGTTTTAGGGTTTAGGGCAGTGCAGTCGTGTTCGGGTAGTGTACGGGGACGTGCTGGGGGAGTATTTTAGGGTTTAGGGTAGTGCAGTGGTGTTCAGGTAGTGCAGGGGGTCATGCTGGGGGTAGTGTTCTAGGGTTTAGGGCAGTGCAGTGGTGTTCGGGCAGTGTAGGGGGTCGTGCTGGGGGTGGAGTTTTAGGGTTTAGGGCAGTGCAGTGGTGTTCGGGCAGTGTAGGGGGTCGTGCTGGGGGTGGTGTTTCAGGGTTTAGGGCAGTGCAGTGGTGTTCGGGCAGTGTAGGGGGTCGTGCAGGGGGTGGTGTTTCAGGGTTCAGGGCAGTGCAGTGGTGTTCGGGCAGTGTAGGGGGTCATGCAGGGGTGGTGTTTCAGGGTTTAGGGCAGTAGTGTTCGGGCAGTGTAGGGGGTCATGCTGGGGGTGGTGTTTCAGGAATTGGGGCAGTGCAGTGGTGTTCGAGCAGTAAAGGGGGTCATGCTGGGGGTGGTGTTTCAGGGTTTAGGGCAGTGCAGTGGTGTTCGGGCAGTGTAGGGGGCGGTGCAGGGGGTGGTGTTTCAGGGTTTAGGGCAGTGCAGTGGTGTTTGGGCAGTGTAGGGGGTGGTGTTTCAGGGTTTAGGGCAGTGCAGTGGTGTTCGGGCAGTGTAGGGGGTCGTGCAGGGGGTGGTGTTTCAGGGTTTAGGGCAGTGCAGTGGTGTTCGGGCAGTGTAGGGGGCGGTGCAGGGGTGGTGTTTCAGGGTTTAGGGCAGTACAGTGGTGTTCGGGCATTGTAGGGGGTGGTGCTGGGGCTGGTGTTTCAGGGTTTAGGGCAGTGCAGTGGTGTTCGGGCAGTGTAGGGGGTCGTGCTGGGGCTGGTGTTTCAGGGTTTAGGGCAGTGCAGTGGAGTTCGGGCAGTGTAGGGGTTCGTGCTGGGGCTGGTGTTTCAGGGTTTAGGGCAGTGCAGTGGTGTTCGGGCAGTGTAGGGGGTCATGCTGGGGCTGGTGTTTCAGGGTTTAGGGCAGTGCAGTGGTGTTCGGGCAGTGTAGGGGTCTTGCTGGGGCTGGTGTTTCAGAGTCTAGGGCAATGCAGTGGTGTTCGGGCAGTGTAGGGGGTCTTGCTGGGGCTGGTGTTTCAGAGTCTAGGGCAATGCAGTGGTGTTCGGGCAGTGTAGGGGGTCTTGCTGGGGCTGGTGTTTCAGGGTTTAGGGCAGTGCAGTGGTGTTCGGGTAGTGTAGGGGGTCGTGCTGGGGGTGGTGTTTCAGGGTTTAGGGCAGTGCAGTGGTGTTCGGGCAGTGTAGTGGGTCATGCTGGGGCTAGTGTTTCAGGGTTTAGGGCAGAGCAATGGTGCTCAGGCAGTGTAGGGGGTTGTGCTGGGGGTGATGTTTCAGGGTTTAGGGCAGTGCAGTGGTGTTAGGGCAGTGTAGGGGGTCGTGCTGGGGGTGGTGTTTCCGGGTGTAGGGCAGTGCAGTGGTGTTCCGGCAGTGTCGGGGGTCGTGCCGGGGGTGGTGTTTCAGGGTTTAGTGCAGTGGTGTTTGGGCAGTGTAGGGGGTCGTGCTGGGGTGGTGTTTCAGGGTTTAGGGCAGTGCAGTGGTGTTCGGGCAGTGTAGGGTGTCGTGCTGAGGGGTGGTGTTTCAGGGTTTAGGGCAGTGCAGTAGTGTTTGGGCAGTGTAGGGGGTCATGCAGGGGGTGGTGTTTCAGGGTTTAGGGCAGTGCAGTTTTGTTCGGCCAGTGTAGGTAGTCTTGCTGGGGGTGGTGTTTCAGGGTTTAGGGCAGTGCAGTAGTTTTCTGGCAGTGCAGGCGGTCGTGCTGGGGCTGGTGTTTCAGGGTTTAGGGCAGTGCAGTGGTGTTCGGGCAGTGTACGGGGTTGTGCTGGGGCTGGTGTTTCAGGGTTTAGGGCAGTGCAGTGGTGTGCGGGCAGTGTACGGGGTTGTGCTGGGGCTGGTGTTTCAGGGTTTAGGGCAGTGCAGTGGTGTTTGGGAAGTGTAGGGGGTCGTGCTGGGGGTGGTGTTTCAGGGTTTAGGGCAGTGGTGTTCGGGCAGTGTAGGGGGTTGTGCTGGGGCTGGTGTTTCAGGGTTTAGGGCAGTGCAGTGGTGTTCGGGCAGTGTAGGGGGTCGTGCTGGGGCTGGTGTTTCAGGGTTTTGGGCAGAGCAGTGGTGTTCGGGAAGTGTAGGGGGTCATGCTGGGGGTGGTGTTTCAGGGTTTAGGGCAGTGCAGTGGTGTTCGGGCAGTGTAGGGGGTCTTGCTGGGGGTGGTGTTTCAGGGTTTAGGGCAGTGGTGTTCGGGCAGTGTAGGGGGTCTTGCTGGGGGTGATGTTTCAGGGTTTAGGGCAGTGCAGTGGTGTTCGGGCAGTGTAGGGGGTCTTGCTGGGGGTAGTGTTTCAGGGTTTAGGGCGGTGCAGTGGTGTTCGTGCAGTGTAGGGGGTCGTGCTGGGGGTGGTGTTTCAGGGTTTAGGGCAGTGCAGTAGTGTTCGGGCAGTGTAGGGGTCGTGCAGGGGGTGGTGTTTCAGGGTTTAGGGCAGTGCAGTGGTGTTCTGGCAGTGTAGGGGGTTATGCTGGGGGTGGGGTTTCAGGGTTTAGGGCAGTACAGTGGTGTTCGGGCAGTGTAGGGGGTCGTGCAGGGGTGGTGTTTCAGGGTTTAGGGCAGTGCAGTGGTGTTCGGGCAGTGTAGGGGTCGTGCTGGGGCTGGTGTTTCAAGGTTTAGGGCAGTGCAGTGGTGTTTGGGCAGTGTAGGAGGTCTTGCTGGGGGTGGTGTTTCAGGGTTTAGGGCAGTGCAGTGGTGTTCGGGCAGTGTAGGGGGCGGTGCAGGGGGTGGTGTTTCAGGGTTTAGGGCAGTGCAGTGGTGTTTGGGCAGTGTAGGGGGTGGTGTTTCAGGGTTTAGGGCAGTGCAGTGGTGTTCGGGCAGTGTAGGGGGTCGTGCAGGGGGTGGTGTTTCAGGGTTTAGGGCAGTGCAGTGGTGTTCGGGCAGTGTAGGGGGCGGTGCAGGGGGTGGTGTTTCAGGGTTTAGGGCAGTACAGTGGTGTTTGGGCATTGTAGGGGGTGGTGCTGGGGCTGGTGTTTCAGAGTTTAGGGCAGTGCAGTGGTGTTCGGGCAGTGTAGGGGGTCGTGCTGGGGCTGGTGTTTCAGGGTTTAGGGCAGTGCAGTGGAGTTCGGGCAGTGTAGGGGTTCGTGCTGGGGCTGGTGTTTCAGGGTTTAGGGCAGTGCAGTGGTGTTCGGGCAGTGTAGGGGGTCATGCTGGGGCTGGTGTTTCAGGGTTTAGGGCAGTGCAGTGGTGTTCGGGCAGTGTAGGGAGTCTTGCTGGGGCTGGTGTTTCAGAGTCTAGGGCAATGCAGTGGTGTTCGGGCAGTGTAGGGGGTCTTGCTGGGGCTGGTGTTTCAGGGTTTAGGGCAGTGCAGTGGTGTTCGGGTAGTGTAGGGGGTCGTGCTGGGGGTGGTGTTTCAGGGTTTAGGGCAGTGCAGTGGTGTTCGGGCAGTGTAGTGGGTCGTGCTGGGGCTAGTGTTTCAGGGTTTAGGGCAGAGCAATGGTGCTCAGGCAGTGTAGGGGGTTGTGCTGGGGGTGATGTTTCAGGGTTTAGGGCAGTGCAGTGGTGTTAGGGCAGTGTAGGGGTCGTGCTGGGGGTGGTGTTTCAGGGTTTAGGGCAGTGCAGTGGTGTTCCGGCAGTGTAGGGGGTCGTGCAGGGGTGGTGTTTCAGGGTTTAGCAGTGCAGTGGTGTTTGGGCAGTGTAGGGGGTCGTGCTGGGGTGGTGTTTCAGGGTTTAGGGCAGTGCAGTGGTGTTTGGGCAGTGTAGGGGGTCATGCAGGGGGTGGTGTTTCAGGGTTTAGGGCAGTGCAGTTTTGTTCGGCCAGTGTAGGTAGTCTTGCTGGGGGTGGTGTTTCAGGGTTTAGGGCAGTGCAGTAGTTTTCGGGCAGTGCAGGCGGTCGTGCTGGGGCTGGTGTTTCAGGGTTTAGGGCAGTGCAGTGGTGTTCGGGCAGTGTACGGGGTTGTGCTGGGGCTGGTGTTTCAGGGTTTAGGGCAGTGCAGTGGTGTGCGGGCAGTGTACGGGGTTGTGCTGGGGCTGGTGTTTCAGGGTTTAGGGCAGTGCAGTGGTGTTTGGGAAGTGTAGGGGGTCGTGCTGGGGGTGGTGTTTCAGGGTTTAGGGCAGTGGTGTTCGGGCAGTGTAGGGGGTCGTGCTGGGGCTGGTGTTTCAGGGTTTAGGGCAGTGCAGTGGTGTTCGGGCAGTGTAGGGGGTCGTGCTGGGGCTGGTGTTTCAGGGTTTTGGGCAGAGCAGTGGTGTTCGGGAAGTGTAGGGGGTCATGCTGGGGGTGGTGTTTCAGGGTTTAGGGCAGTGCAGTGGTGTTCGGGCAGTGTAGGGGGTCTTGCTGGGGGTGGTGTTTCAGGGTTTAGGGCAGTGCAGTGGTGTTCGGGCAGTATAGGGGGTCTTGCTGGGGGTGGTGTTTCAGGGTTTAGGGCAGTGGTGTTCGGGCAGTGTAGGGGGTCTTGCTGGGGGTGATGTTTCAGGGTTTAGGGCAGTGCAGTGTTGTTCGGGCAGTGTAGGGGGTCTTGCTGGGGGTAGTGTTTCAGGGTTTAGGGCGGTGCAGTGGTGTTCGTGCAGTGTAGGGGGTCGTGCTGGGGGTGGTGTTTCAGGGTTTAGGGCAGTGCAGTAGTGTTCGGGCAGTGTAGGGGTCGTGCAGGGGGTGGTGTTTCAGGGTTTAGGGCAGTGCAGTGGTGTTCGGGCAGTGTAGGGGGTCGTGCTGGGGCTGGTGTTTCAGGGTTTAGGGCAGTGCAGTGGTGTTTGGGCAGTGTAGGAGGTCTTGCTGGGGGTGGTGTTTCAGGGTTTAGGGCAGTGGTGTTCGGGCAGTGTAGGGGGTCTTGCTGGGGGTGATGTTTCAGGGTTTAGGGCAGTGCAGTGGTGTTCGGGCAGTGTAGGGGGTCTTGCTGGGGGTAGTGTTTCAGGGTTTAGGGCAGTGCAGTGGTGTTCGTGCAGTATAGGGGGTCGTGCTGGGGATGGTGTTTCTGGGTTTAGGGCAGTGCAGTAGTGTTCAAGCAGTGTAGGGGGTTGTGCAGGGGTGATGTTTCAGGGTTTAGGGCAGTGCAGTGGTGTTCGGGCAGTGTAGGGGGTCGCGCTGGGGGTGGTGTTTCAGGGTTTAGGGCAGTGCAGTGGTGTTCGGGAGTGTAGGGGGTCATGCACTTGGTGGTGTTTCAGGGTTTAGGGCAGTGCAGTGGTGTTCGGGCAGTGTAGGGTGTTGTGCTGGGGCTGGTGTTTCAGGGTTCAGGGCAGTGCAGTGGTGTTCAGGCAGGGTAGGGGGTCCTGCTGAGGCTGGTGTTTCACGGTTTAGGGCAGTGCAGTGGTGTTCGTGCAGTGTAGGGGGTCGTGCTGGGGCTGTTGTTTCAGGGTTTAGGGCAGTGCAGTGGTGTTCAGGCAGTGTAGGCGGTCGTGCTGGGGCTGGTGTTTCAGGGTTTAGGGCAGTGCAGTGGTGCTCAGGCAGTGTAGGGGGTCGTGCTGGGGCTGGTGTTTCAGGGTTTAGGGCAGTGCAGTGGTGCTCGGGCAGTGTAGGGGGTCGTGCTGGGGGTGATGTTTCAGGGTTTAGGGTAGTGCAGTGGTGTTCGGGCAGTGTAGGGGGTCGTGCAGGGGCTGGTGTTTCAAGGTTTAGGGCAGTGCAGTGGTGTTCGGGCAGTGTAGGGGGTCGTGCTGGGGCTGGTGTTTCAGGGTTTTCGGCAGAGCAGTGGTGTTCGGGCAGTGTAGGGGGTCATGCTGGGGGTAGTGTTTCAGGGTTTAGGGCAGTGCAGTGGTGTTCGGGCAGTGTAGGGGGTCGTGCTGGGGGTGGTGTTTCAGGGTTTAGGTCAGTGGTGTTCGGGCAGTGTAGGGGGTCTTGCTGGGGGTGATGTTTCAGGGTTTAGGGCAGTGCAGTGGTGTTCGGGCAGTGTAGGGGGTATTGCTGGGGGTAGTGTTTCAGGGTTTAGGGCAGTGCAGTGGTGTTCGGGCAGTGTAGGGGGTCATGCTGGGGGTGGTGTTTCAGGGTTTAGGGCAGTGCAGTGGTGTTCGGGCTGTGTAGGGGGTCGTGAAGGGGGTGGTGTTTCAGGGTTTAGGGCAGTGCAGTGGTGTTTGGGCAGTGTAGGGGGTCGTGCTAGGGTTGGTGTTTCAGGGTTTAGGGCAGTGCAGTGGTGTTCGGGCAGTGTAGGGGGTCATGCAGGGGCTGGTGTTTCAGGGTTTAGGGCAGTGCAGTGGTGTTCGGGCAGTGTAGGGGGTCGTGCTGGGGGTAGTGTTTTAGGGTTTAGGGTAGTGCAGTGGTGCTTGTGTAGTGTAGGGGGTCGTGCTGGGGGTAGTGTTTTAGGGTTTAGGGTAGTGCAGTGGTGTTTGTGTAGTGTAGGGGGTCATGTTTTAGGGTAGTGCAGTGGTGTTTGGGTAGTGTAGGGGGTCGTGCTGGGGGTAGTGTTTTAGGGTTTAGGGTAGTGCAGTGGTTTTTGTGTAGTGTAGGGGGTCGTGCTGGGGGTAGTGTTTTAGGGTTTAGGATAGTGCAGTGGTGCTTGTGTAGTTTAGGGGGTCGTGCTGGGGGTAGTGTTTTAGGGTTTAGGGTAGTGCAGTGGTGTTTGTGTAGTGTAGGGGGTCATGTTTTAGGGTAGTGCAGTCGTGTTTGGGTAGTGTAGGGGGTCGTGCTGGTGGTAGTGTTTTAGGTTTTAGGTTAGTGCAGTGGTGTTTGGGTAGTGTAGGGGGTCGTGCTGGGGGTAGTGTTTTAGGGTTTAGGATAGTGCAGTGGTGCTTGTGTAGTGTAGGGGGTCGTGCTGGGGGTAGTGTTTTAGGGTTTAAGGTAGTGCAGTGGTGTTTTTGTAGTGTAGGGGGTCATGTTTTAAGATGCAATGCTCCAATACCTGACCAGTCTGCACTACATAAAACTGCAAAAAAACTAAAAATAAAAAGTGTTTTGCACACTTTTGTCATTGGGCTATATGTGGGCTACATCTGGGTAATATTTGTGCTACATTTGGGCTCTTTTTTCACTGGTGGCCATCTTGGAAGACTTGTTTGTTATGAAGTTTCCTAATTTCTTCATTTACTGCAGTCTCCTCAGTAGGAAATGCTTTCAGTTTTTACTTTGATTCCATCAAGAAGGCATTCAGATGTGTCTCACATCTGCCATAAATTCAGAATGTTAGCACTCTAGTTGCTCATTAGATCACTGGAGTAAAGCTACTGCTCACCAGGGAGTTAACTGATTGTTTCAGTCTGCATGTCAGAATTTTCTAATGAAATAGAAGAGGATTTGAGATCTCACTTAAAACATGCCCTAATTTTTCTTTCTGCAGCACTAACCATAATTTCTATTTCAAAAAGAACCCCTCATTTTGTTCCTTTTTAAATTAAATGTTTTAAGTGTTACCGGTTTATTCCAATCAAGATGGCTTCAGGTGTGCCATACTTTTGTCATAAGTAAGGCTGTTAGCGCTCTAGTTGTTCTTTAGAACACTCTGGGAAGCTGCAGTAGAACACAAAGGCATCAACTGGCAGGCTGCTCCTGTTGAAATATAACAGGAAGATATTTGAGATCACACTTGAAACATGTCCTAATTTTTCTTTCTACAGCACTAACCATAATTGCTATGACAAAATGAACCCCATCATTTTGTTCCTTTTTAAATTAAATTGTTTAAGTGTTACCAGTTTATTCCAATCAAGATGGCTTCAGGTGTGCCATACTTTTGTCATAAGTAAGGCTGTTAGCACTCTAGTTGTTCTTTAGAACACTCTGGGAAGCTGCAGTAGAACACAAAGGCATCAACTGACAGTCTCTGCCCTTGTTGGATGTACATGTTTTACTGAGAATGTCAGACTTCATTCTCACATGAGTGAGAAAGATAATGTGAATTTACAGAAAATATGCTCTCATTTTAGCTTCTGGAGCACCTTCCAAACCTCCATGGGACAAGCATGAGAAAATAGTGTTCTCTCAAACATGATTCATGATATCCCAGCAGAAGGTTTTTCACATGGTAAAATCACCTTAGAATACACCACAATTCCTAAAATTAGTATGGTACCATCAACAAATAAATTCTAATGTAACTAAAGCCTGTTATCACCCTTTATAGTTCTCCTTTTGGTGACCCTCAAAATCTTCTATTCACTACAATGCATTTCAATGAGGTACTATCATTTATATTGGTCCCAAGATGGCTGCCAGCAATTCCAGGATGAAGTGCTGACAGCCAATCAGATCTCACGATGACATGTGTGGTTAGGCTCCGCCCAGATATATATGTGACTTTACTTTTGATTTTCTCAGGAACTACTGAACGGATTTACACCATTTAAGCAAAAGGCACGACACTGAACCAAGGGCTACCTCTTTGCCAAATTTGGTGTAATTCCGTTCAGCAGTTCGGGCTGTAGCTGCGACTAAAGGTTCCTATGGAAAAATGAATGGGGAAACGCGTTTTGGGACCCCCCCTTTTTCTCGGCCCCCGCTTGAAGTATCACCCCGAGACTTTCAGGATAGGAGCGGACCGGAGCGCCCCAACAAGTTGGAAACTTTCGCGAAGATTCGTCAACCGGCGCCAACGTTATTTCAAATAGAATGTCGCGGATTTCCTATGGATAATAGGTTTTAACTATAACTATCTACTGGCGACCGCCAGTAGATAATATATATATATATATATATATATATATATATATATATATATATATATATATATATATATATATATATATAAATAACATATTTAAACTTTACAGAAACACACAGTCACACCTACTAAATCATCCATTCAGACACTTATACACCCACTCAGTCTTCAATACACCTTGGCATATATATATATATATATATATATATATATATATATATATATCCTACTAAATCATCCATTCAGACACTTATACACCCACTCAGTCTTCAATACACCTTGGCATATATATATATATATATGTTATATATATATATATATATATATATATATATATATATATGCCAAGGTGTATTAAAGACTGAGTGGGTGTATAAGTGTCTGAATGGATGATTTAGTAGGTGCGTGACTGACTGTATAAGTGAGTGATTAAACATGTCTTACTGAATGCATGGGTTAGTGACTAACCTGTGTGATTGTCTGTATCAGTCTGCCTGTTGGTGTGTAAGCGGCTGCATGGGTTGGTGAGTAGCTACATGAGTGTATATATGGGTTATTGATTGGTTGTCTGAGTATCTGTATGGGTGCCTGAGTGTCTGTGTGGGTGGGGGGTGGGTGACTCTGTGCATAGATGTGTGAGTGGGTGATTCACTGGGTGTATGGTTTCAAGAGTGCATCTGTCAAGGGCTGTATGGGTGGGTGAGTGTGTGTATGGGTGTGTTGGTGAGTGAATGGATGTCTCAGTGGTACATGTGTGAGTAACTGCATATGAGAAAGGCAGTATATGTGAGTGTTGGAGTATATAAATGACTATATGTGAGAGTGAGTGATTGTGAGAGCGGCTGTATGAATGAGTGTCTGCTTGTATCAGTGATTGTATAAGAGAGTAAGTATGTGTTAATATCTGTATGAATAAGTGAGGTGGTGTGTGTATGACTCTATAGGTGAGTAAATGGGAGTGTGATTGATTCTTTGCATGACTGACTAGGTGTGTGAGTAACGCTATGGATGAGTGGCAGTGTGTGAGTGTCTGTATAGGTGTATGAGTGCATATGATAGTGCTGTATTGATGAGTGACTGCATGTCTGAGTGACTGTATGGGTGAATGAGTGGATGTGTGTGTAGACCTAGGAATCAGTGAGTGGGTATGTAGTAACTGGCATTGGTGTGTCTATGGTTTCAAAAATGGTAGTCTGTATTTTAGAGTGGATGTATCAAAGGTTATAGTAGGGTGTGAGGAGGAGGTGCATCAGATTATAACGTGGATGATGTCATCAGTGATGTCATTTGAGATGTCATCAGTGATGTCACTGACCATGTCATGAATGATGTAATATGTGACGTCATCAGCAGTGCAATGCGGGGGCGCGAGTTATAGTTAGCTCAACTAACTATAACGGCCGAATTTCTCTGGTTTTGTGCGAGTGAAATGTCCAACTAACTATAACGTCCCTGAAACCTGTGGTTTTTTCAGTGAATTTCTAAGGTTTTTAAATGCTAATTTCTAACTATAACGTCCCTGAAACCTATGGTTTTTTCAGTAAATTTCAAAGGTTTTTAAATGCTAATTTCTAACTATAACATGCCTGAAACCTATGGTTTTTTCAGTGAATTTCAAAGGTTTTTTAAATGCTAATTTCTAACTATGCCTACAGAGGTAGGACATGTGCAGAAAGAGGAAGAAACGCACAGAAAGAAGCAAGAGAAATGCAGAAAGAGGCAACAGAAGTCCAGAAAGAGGAAGAAAGGTGCAGAAAGAAGCAAGAGATATCAATCAATCAATCAGGGAATTGTAAGCGCGCTACTCACCTGTGAGGGTCTCAAGGCGCTGAGGGGGGGGGGTCCGCAGATCTGCTTAGCCGAAGAGCCAGGTCTAGAGGGTCTTCCTGAAGGTGTTCAGGGAGGGAGCGCATCTGATGTCTGCCGGTAGCTCGTTCCAGGTCTTGGCTGCAATGTGAGAGAAGGATCTTCCGCCTGCTCTGGCTCTGTTGATGCGTGGGATTTCGGCCAGTGCGAGGTTGGAAGATCGGAGGTTTCTTTTGGGTACGTGGAAGTTGATTCTGTCGTTGAGGTATTTGGGTCCATTGTTGTGTAGGCATTTGTAGGCGTGAGTGAGTATTTTGAAAGTGACTCTTTTCTCCAGGGGGAGCCAGTGGAGACTTCGTAGGTGTTGGCTGATGTGTTCATGTCGTGGGATGCCGAGGACGAGTCTGGCGGCGGTGTTCTGTATTGTCTGGAGTTTGCGGAGTAGGGACTTGTTGATGCCGGCGTAGAGTGCGTTTCCATAGTCCAGTCTGCTGGTGATGAGTGCGTGGGTGACTGTCTTCCTTGATTCAGGGGGGATCCACTTGAAGGTCTTGCGGAGGATGTGGAGGGTGTGGAAGCAGCTGGAGGTGACGGTGTTGACCTGTCGGTTCATGGTGAGTGATGAGTCGAGTACGATGCCTAGGTTCTTGGCGTGGTCTGAGAAGGTAGGTGGGCTTCTGAGGGCGGTTAGCCACCAGGTGCTGTCCCATGCAGAAGGGGTGGTACCGAGGATGAGGACTTCTGTCTTCTCAGCGTTGAGCTTCAGGCAGCTGTTGGTCATCCAGACTGCGACGTCTTGCATTCCTTTCTGGAAGTTGAGTTTGGCAGTTGTGGGGTCTTTGGTGAGGGAGAGGATGAGCTGGGTGTCATAGGCGTAGGATACGATGTTGAGGCCGTGTTGTCGGACGATGGCTGCGAGGGGGGCCATGTAAATGTTGAAGAGGGTGGGGCTCAGTGATGAACCCTGTGGGACTCTGCAGGTGATTTTCGTGGGGTCGGAGAGGAAGGGTGGGAGTCTGATCCTTTGGCTTCTTCCGGTGAGGAATGATCGGATCCAGTCCAGGGCTGTTCCTTGTATGCCTGCGTTGTGTAGTCTGGCGACTAGTGTGCGGTGGGAGACGGTGTTGAAAGCCGCTGATAGGTCGAGTAGGATGAGGGCTGCGGAGTGGCCTTGGTCCAGGAGGGTGCGAATGTCATCTGTGGCGGCGAGTAGGGTAGTCTCTGTGCTGTGGTTGCTTCGGAATCCGGATTGGGACGGGTCGAGGACGGCGTTCTCTTCAATGAATCGTGTCAGTTTCCTGTTGACTGTTTTCTCTGCAACTTTGGCTGCGAAGGGGAGGAGCGAGATGGGCCGATAGTTCTTGAGGTCGGTGGGGTCAGCTGTGGGCTTCTTGAGCAGGGGTCCGACTTCTGCGCACTTCCAGTCATCTAGGAAGGTGCCTGTTTTGAAGGTGGTGTTGATGGTGCATTGTAGTTTGGGTGCGATGGCGGCTGCGGCTCTGTGGTAGATGTGAGGGGGGCAGGGGTCGGTGGGGGCCCCCGAGTGGATGCTTTTCATGGACGAGGCAGTGTCTTCGGCCGTGATCGGTGTCCAGTTGGAGATGGTGGGCTGGCTGGTGTTTCTGGGGGGCAGAGGGCCGTCTGTGGCGCCTGGTGGATGGTCGATGAAGTTGTCGTAGAGGTTTTTGATCTTGAGGTGGAAATAGGTTCCAAGCTTGACGCAGAGGTCTTGGGATGGGGTGATGTCTGTGGCTTTGCTGCGTGGGTTGGTGAATTCCTGAATGACACTGAAAAGTTCCTTGGAGTTGGTGGAGTTGGCCAGGATTTTGTTGTGGATGAAGTTCCTCTTGGTGGCTCTGATCTGGTTGTGGTAGTCCGTCATGGCGTCCTTGTAGGTGGTGTGGTTTTCGGTTGTCTTGGTGTTTCTCCAGTTCTTCTCCAGGTGTCTGCAGGTGCGTCTGGCTTCTTGGAGAGCGGTGGTGAACCAGGCGGCTTTCCTGGGGCGTTGTCTGTCGGGGTTACATAGCAGGGCGAGCTCGTCTGCGCAGTTGAAGATCCAGGTGTGGAGTTCTCTGGCTGCGCCGTTTGCGTCATTTGCATCGGGTGCCCAGGTGTGGTTGTCTCGGGTGAGGGTGGAGTTACGTTGCTCGTCGGTAACCTTGCTCCAGTTCCTTCGAGGTGGGCGTGGGGCTGGTTTGGGTGCCTTGAGTTTGTTGATGGTGAAGTGTACGCAGTGGTGGTCGGTCCATGGCTGAATTGGACGCTGTTTCCTGCCGCGAAGATGAGGTTGAGGGTGTGTCCTGCTCTGTGGGTCGGTGTGTTGAGGAGTTGTTTAAGTCCGATGCTGGCGAGGTTGTCACGAAGGATAGTGGAGTTGGGGTCGCTGGGGTTGTCGAGGTGGAAGTTCAGGTCTCCACGAGTATGTAGTTTGCTGAGGCGATGGCGTGGGGTGTGATGAATTCAGTGATGGTGGTGGCAAAGGGTGTTCGGGGGCCGAGGGGTCTGTAGATGAGGGTTCCTCGGAGTGTGGCTTTGGGGGTGGTCTGGATCTGGAAGTGCAGGTGTTCGGCGGAGGGGAAGGTTTCGCTGGAGGTGGTGAGGCGGAGGATGCTCTTGTGGGCGATGGCGAGGCCCCCTCCTGGGTGGTTGGGGTGGTCTTTCCTCTGGATCTTGTATCTGTCTGGGATGGCGGTGCTGATGTCGGGGGCGGAGGATGTGTTGATCCAGGTCTCTGTGAAGAAGGCGATGTCGGGCGAGAGAGTTGTGTAGGTTCCAGATTTCCATGGCGTGTTTGTGTACGGAGCGTACGTTGAGGAGGATGCATTTTAGGGTGTCGCCGGTGCTGGCGGTGAGGGTCTGGTGGCAGTGGAGGCAGGAGAATTGGCCGTGGGTCATGTTCGGCGAGGCCTGTTGGCATTCTCTAAGTCTTCCAGGGTTGAGTGCGAGGAGGGTGGTGGTGTCGTAGCGATGGGTAGTGGGAGGTCCAGGGTTCCTGGCACTGGCCGCGGACGGGCGCAGACGGGCTTGCCTTTGGTGCGCCTTGGGCACAAGCGGCGTGCCCGCTGCACGCGTCCGCTGCGCAACCACGCAGCGGCTGCCATTAAGTAGGGGAGGTGGGAGGGAGGAGAGGCTGGGAGGCGGGAATTCCGGGGGGGAATTCCGGGGGGATGGGCCGCAGGGGCAGCAGCGGCGAAAGGAACAGGCAGGCACGAGAAAATAAAAACAGTGGTGGAATTAGAGCAAGACACAGATGGGCACAATAATAGTGGCACAACAGTGAAAAATTAAGAAAAAAATACGGCTGAGAAAGGTTACGGTGATTGCAGGCAGTCTGGTCCCAGTTGGAGTGGGCAGCAGGCGCAGGAGCGGGCAGCAGCCTCGAACCTCCCAAGGAGGAGGTCGGGGTCTGGAGGCAAGAGACGGCACAGCGGAGCTGCGGGGAGAGAGTGGACCTAGACCGAGGGTCGGAGGTCTTACTGCAGAGATATGCAGAAAGAACCAACAGAGGTGCAGAAACTGGCGTTGTTGCAAAGTCATCCTGTGCCCCCAACTTTTTTGCTGACTGGTATTGGTGGTAACTGACTCTGTCTAACCAGGCCCAGAGCAAGTGCTATGCTGAAAGACACTTAGAATACAGTGAAAACACCTACATATAAGAGGGTACACTATGGGCTGGGGAACGCCTGTGATTGGCATGACCTCCCCTGTAAGGCCCTAGTACAGAATAGGGCAGGGGGATTAAAACTACCTCTAAGTCAGAGGTGCAGAAAGAGGCAAGAGAAGTGCAGAAAGAAGCAACAGATGTGCCGAAAGAGGCAAGAGAGGTGCAGAAACAGGCAAGAAAGGTGCAGAAAGAGGGAACAGGGGTGTAGAAAGGGGTAAGAGGTATACAGAAATTTGCAAGAGAGGTACAGAAAGAAGCAAGAGCAGTGCAGAAAGAAGCAAAAGAGGTGCAGAAAGAAGCAAGAGCAGTGCAGAAAGAACTAACAGGTGCAAAAAGAAGCAAGAGGGGTGAAGAAAGAGGTAGGAGAGGTGCACAAAGAGGTAAGAGAGGTACAGAAAGAGGCAGGAGGGGTGCAAAAAAAAGGAAGAGAAGTACAGAAAGAAGCAACAGAGGTGCTGAAAGAGGCTCGTATGGTGCAGAAAGAGGCAAGAGAAGTGCAGAAAGAAGCAACAGAGGTACAGAAAGAGGCAAGAGAAGAGCAGAAACAGGCAGGGAAAGTGCAAAAAGAGGGTACAGGGGTGCAGAAAGAGGCAAGAGAGGTGCAGAAACAGAAAAGAGGGGTGCAGAAAGAGGCAAGAGGGGCGAAGAAAGAAGCAAGTGAGGTACAGAAAGAGGCAACACAGGTGCAGAAAGACACAAGAGAGGTGCAGAAACAAGCAAGAGAAGTGCAGAAAGAGGCAAGAGAATTGCTGAAAGAAGCAACAGAGGTGTGGAAAGAAGCAACAGAAGTGCAGAAAGAGGCAGGTAAGGTGCAGAAAGAGGCAAGAGAGGTGCAGAAAGAGGCAAGAGGGATGCAGAAATGTGCAAGAGAGTAGCAGATAGAAGCAAGAGCAGTGCAGAAAGAACCAACAGAGGTGCTGAAAGAGGCACAAAGGTGCATAAAGAGGCAAGAGAAGTGCAGAAAGAAGCAACAGAGGTACAGAAAGAGGCAAGAGAGGTGGAGAAACAGACAGGAAAGGTGCAGAAAGAGGGAACAGGGGTGCAAAAAGAGGCAAGAGAGGTGCAGAAAGAGGGAAGAGGGGTGCAGAAAGAAGCAACAGGAGTGCAAAAAAGCAAGTGAGGTGCAGAAAGAAGCAACAGACGTGCAGAAAGACACAGGAGAGGTGCAGAAACAAGCAAGAGAAGTGCAGAAAGAGGCAAGAGAATTGCTGAAAGAAGCAAAAGAGGTGTAGAACGAAGCAAGAGAAGTGCAGAAAGAGGCAAGTGAGGTGCAGAAAGAAGCAAGAGCAGTGCAGAATGAACCAACAGAGGTGCAAAAAGAGGCAAGAGGGGTGCAGAAAGAGGTAGGAGAGGTACACAAAGAGGCAAGAGAGGTACAGAAAGAGGCAGGAGCGGTGCAGAAAGAAGGAAGAGAAGTGCAGAAAGAAGCAACAGAGGTGCCGAAAGAGGCAAGAGAGGTGCAGAAACAGGCAAGAAAGGTGCAGAAAGAGGGAGCAGGGGTGTAGAAAGAGGTAAGAGGTATACAGAAATTTGCAAGAGAGGTACAGAAAGAAGCAACAGCAGTGCAGAAAGAAGCAAAAGAGGTGCAGAAAGAAGGAAGAGCAGTGCAGAAAGAACTAACAGGTACAAAAAGAGGCAAGAGGGGTGCAGAAAGAGGTAGGAGAGGTGCACAAAGAGGTAAGAGAAGTACAGAAAGGCAGGAGGGGTGCAAAAAAAGGAAGAGAAGTACAGAAAGAAGCAACAGAGGTGCTGAAAGAGGCTCGTATGGTGCAGAAAGAGGCAAGAGAAGTACAGAAAGAAGCAACAGAGGTACAGAAAGAGACAAGAGAGGTGCAGAAACAAGCAGGGAAAGTGCAAAAAGAGGGTACAGGGGTGCAGAAAGAGGCAAGAGAGGTACAGAAAGAGAAAAGAGGCAAGAGGGGTGCAGAAAGAAGCGAGTGAGGTACAGAAAGAGGCAACACAGGTGCAGAAAGACGCAAGAGATGTGCAGAAACAAGCAAGAGAAGTGCAGAAAGAGGCAAGAGAATTGCTGAAAGAAGCAACAGAGGTGTGGAAAGAAGCAAGAGAAGTGCAGAAAGAGGCAGGTGAGGTGCAGAAAGAGGCAAGAGAGGTGCAGAAAGAGGCAAGAGGGGTGCAGAAATGTTCAAGAGAGTAGCAGATAGAAGCTAGAGCAGTGCAGAAAGAACCAACAGAGGTGCTGAAAGAGGCACGAAGGGTGCAGAAAGAGGCAAGAGAAGTGCAGAAAGAAGCAACAGAGGTACAGAAAGAGGCAAGAGAGGTGCAGAAACAGACAGGAAAGGTGCAGAAAGAGGGAACAGGGGTGCAAAAAGAGGCAAGAGAGGTGCAGAAAGAGGGAAGAGGGGTGCAGAAAGAGGCAAGAAGAGTGCAG
Source organism: Calotriton arnoldi (assembly GCA_963921515.1). Taxonomy (NCBI): domain Eukaryota; kingdom Metazoa; phylum Chordata; class Amphibia; order Caudata; family Salamandridae; genus Calotriton; species Calotriton arnoldi. Next base: position 1,104,560 of record CAWUFW010004649.1, on the reverse strand, counting down.
AAAAAAGCAATTGAGGTGCAGAAAGAAGCAACAGAGGTGCAGAAAGACGCAAGAGAGGTGCAGAAACAAGCAAGAGAAGTGCAGAAAGAGGCAAGAGAATTGCTGAAAGAAGCAAAAGAGGTGTAGAATGAAGCAAGAGAAGTGCAGAATGAACCAACAGAGGTGCAAAAAGAGGCAAGAGGAGTGCAGAAAGAGGTAGGAGAGGTACACAAAGAGGCAAGAGATGTACAGAAAGAGGCAGGAGGGGTGCAGAAAGAAGGAAGAGAAGTGCAGAAAGAGGCAAGATAATTGCTGAAAGAAGCAACAGAGGTGTAGAAAGAAGCAAGAGAAGTGCAGAAAGAGGCAAGTGAGGTGCAGAAAGAAGCAAAAGCAGTGCAGAAAGAACCAACAGAGGTTTAAAAAGAGGCAAGAGGGGTGCAGAAAAAGGTAGGAGAAGTGCACAAAGAGGCAAGAGAGGTACAGAAAGAGGCAGGAGGGGTGCAGAAAGAAGGAACAGAAGTACAGAAAGAAGCAACAGAGGTACATAAAGAGGCAAGAGAGGTGCAGAAACAGACAGGGGAGGTGCAAAAAGAGGGAACAGGGGTGCAGAAAGAGGCAAGAGAGGTACAGAAAGAGGGAAGGGGGTGCAGAAAGAGGCAAGAGGGGTGCAGAAAGAAGCAAGAGAGGTGCAGAAAGACACAAGAGAGGTGCAGAAAGACACAAGAGAGGTGCAGAAACAAGCAAGAGAAGTGCAGAAAGAGGCAAGAGAATTGCTGAAAGAAGCAACAGAGGTGTAGAAAGAAGCAAGAGAAGTGCAGAAAGAGGCAAGAAAATTGCTGAGAGAAGCAACAGAGGTGTGGAAAGAAGCAAGAGAAGTACAGAAAGAGGCAAGAGTGGTGCAGAAATAGAAAAGAGGGTTGCAGAAAGAGGCAAGAGGGGTGCAGAAAGAGGCAAGTGAGGTACAGAGAGAGGCAACAGAGGTACAGAAAGACACAAGAGAGGTGCAGAAACAAGTAAGAGAAGGGCAGAAAGAGGCAAGAAAATTGCTGAAAGTAGCAACAGAGGTGTGGAAAGAAGCAAGAGAAGTGCAGAAAAAGGCAGGTGAGGTGCATAAAGAGGCAAGAGAGGTGCAGAAAGAGGCAAGAGGGGTGCAGAAATGTACAAGAGAGTAGCAGATAGAAGCAAGAGCAGTGCAGAAAGAACCAACAGGGGTGCTGAAAGAGGCACGAAGGGTGCAGAAAGAGGCAAGAGAAGTGCAGAAAGAAGCAACAGAGGTACAAAAAGAGGCAAGAGTGGTATAGAAAGAGGGAAGAGAGGTGTAGAAAGAGGCAAGTAGGTTGCACAAAGAAGGAAGAGGGGTGCAGAAAGAGGCAAGAGGGGTGCAGAAAGTAGCAAGAGAGGTGCAGAAAGAGGCAAGAGGGGAGCAGAAAGAGGGAAGAGGAGTTCAGAAAGAGGCACAAGTGTAAAGAAGGGACAGAGGTACAGAAAGAGGCAAGAGAAGTGCAGAAAAAAGCAACAGAGATGCAGAAAGGGGGAGGATGGGTGGAGAAAGAGGCAAGAGGAGTGCAGAAAGAAGCAAGAGAGGTGCAGAAAGAAACAAAAGAATTGCAGAAAGAAGCAACAGAGGTATAGAAAGAGGCAAGAGGAGTGCAGAAAGAGAGAAGAGGTGTGCAGAAAGAGGCACAAGTGTTGCAGAAAGAAGGGACAGAGGTGCAGAAAGAAGCAAGAGAAGTGCAGAAAGAAGCAACAGAGGTGCAGAAAGAGGGATGAGGGGTGGAAAAAGAGGCAAGAGAAGTGCAGAAAGAAGCAACAGACCCACAACACAGACTACCATACCACATAATTACTCTCCATAACACATAATCCCACTCTACATAATTCCTATACACTAAATACCACATACATTCTATCCACATAATTTTACTGCACAACATACCACATAATTCCACTACACACAACCTACATCCACTCCACTCCAAGAAACATTAATAAAACACTTTTAGAATTACAACGCCAATAGGTCTAACTCTCGCAAATGCGAGACCTATTACATTACAAATGCTTCTTTAACTGGTAGTCGCGTTTTCAGAGTGGTGGAGAAAGGGTGGAGGGCCTCCGACCAGCGCTCAGGAATTCCGCTGCGTAGGACTTACAGGAGGTACCAGGAGGGCTTCTTGGCCCCCAAAGTCCCTCAGGAGTAAAGTGGACTTCATCCCCATCCCGTAGTCTGCCAGGAGGCGCGTTTGCAGAGTGGTGGAGAGAGGTGAGCGTGGCCTCCGAAGACGTCTTAGCAATCCCACTATGTGGGACTTACTGGAGGTAACAAGAGGGGTAGTTGGCCACCAAGGACATCCTTGGGGGCCAACTACCCCTCCTATTACTTCCAGTAAGTCCCACACAGCAGGATTGCTAAGTTCTCATAGCAGGCCACGCCCCCTTTGCCCACCACTCTGCAAACGCGCTCCCTGGCGCGCTCTTGGATGGGGATTGAAGTCACCTTCGCTGCTGGGGATCCTTTGGGGCCAACTAGCCTACCTCTTACCTCCAGTAAGCCCCACACAGTGGGATTGCTGAGAGGTGGACACAAGCCACAACCCCTTTCTCTACCACTCTGAAAACGCGCCTCCTGGCGCACTCTTTGTTGGGGGATGAAGTTCCCTTGCCTCCTGAGGGTCCCTGGGGGCCAACTAGCCCACCAGGTACCTCCAGTAAGCCCCACACAGCTGGATTGCAGAGAGTGGTCTGAGGCCACACCCCCTTTTTACACCACTCTGCAAACCCACTGCCTGGCGCACTGCTGCTCAGGGGATGAAGTCCACTTGTGTCCTGAGGTCCTATGGAAAGGGCAGCAAGCTGGATGACAAACTGTAGACTAAAGCTAAATGGAGGCAAAACGGAACTTATGTTCCTAGGAAATAATCTTCCATCACGAGTCACCATTGAGTGGCCAAAAGGACTGGGCTGTCCGCCGGTTCACAAAGACTCCATAAAGAACCTAGGAATGTGGCTAGATCGTAACCTGATGATGGAAACACAAGCCAGAAAGCTAACCGCTACGTGTTTCGGAATCCTGCGAATGCTCCGTAAAATTCTAGGCCTCATCCCAGAGGAGACCCGAAAGACAGTGATACAGTTCCTGGTGATGTCGTGCCTGGACTACGGAAACGCTCTCTTCTTGGGGTCACCCAATTACGTGGTGAACAGGCTGCAGGTGCTACAGAATGCAGCCGCCAGGGTACTTAGAAACATACCCAGGTATGAGTCAGCTAAAGAGGCCCTGAGACTACATCACTGGCTGCCAGTACAGGCTAGTGTCAAATTTAAAGCATTATGCATAGCACACAGGGCCCTGAATGGTAAAGTGCCCGCTCCCCTCAGGGCACTCATCACATCATATACACCGAAAATAGCCCTAAGATCCGCCTCAGATCGCCTGGCCAAAACCACTAGGATAAGACGAGCCAGATGGGGAGGAAGATCATTCTCGCACCTGGTACCTAAACTCTGGAACTCCATGCCAAAGGAATTAAGGCTTCTTACGGATGAGCCTAGCTTTAGGAAAAAACTGAAGACATGGCTGTTTCCTGAATGAGTTAATGCTAACTATGACCTCCTGCTTCCGCAGCGCTGTGAAGCCTTCTTGCAGCTATGCGCTATATAAAACCCGTAAACATAAATATAAACCTGTAAACATAGTAGCATTAGCAGTAGTAGTAGCAGTAGTGGTAATAGTAGTAGTTTTAGCAGTAGTAGTATTGGTAGTAATAGCAGTAGTAGGAGTAACAATAGTAGTAGCAGTGGTAGTAGTAGTAGCAGTAGTATCAGCGGTAGTAGTATTGGTGATAGTAGTAGTAGCAGTAGTAATAGCATTAGTAGTAGTGATAGTAGGAGTAGCAGTAGTAGAATCAGTAATAGTAGCCATAGTAGTATTAGTAGCAGTAGTATTAGCAGTAGTAGTAGTAGCAGTACCACTAGCATTAGTAGTATAGGTATTAGCAGTAGTAGTCTTGGTAGAAGTAGTAGCAATAGTAGTAGTATCAGTAGTAGTAGCAGTGGTAGTAGTAGCATTAGTAGTAGCAGTAGTGGTAGTAGTAGTATTTGTAGTAGTATTTGTAGAAGTAGTAGTAGTAGTAGGATTATCAGTAGCAGTATCAGTAGTAGTAGCCATATTAGTATTAGTAGTAGCAGAAGTAGTAGTAGTAGCATTACTAGCAGCATTGGTAGTAGTAGTATTAACAGTAGTAGTATTGGTAGTAGTAGTAGTAGCATTAGTAGTGTCATTATTAGTAATGAATGGATTTTTTGTAAAGTGTGACCACCAGTATTAATCTTATGGTACCACTTACTATAGCCTATCGGCGCTCTAGAGTACGGTGTAGCAAACTCAGACTAATGCTGCAGAGTAGTGGCTCGTAACCTATGGTCCGGGGACCCCTGAGGGGGCGTGAGGCCGACTAGGGGGTCCACGACTCCTTAGAAAATGAAATCATATTAACAGATTAACAAAGTGTATATAAATAATGAAACAAATGTAAAGGGGGCATTTTAAACCTTTCTGCACATGTGAAGGAATTTGATGTGGAGGCTAAAAATGTAAGGGCCCGATTCATAAAGGGCCTCTGCACTCGTGGCAGAGACTCTGCACTCGTAGCAGGGGCCCGCAATCAAGGCGGGACCTCCACGATCAGAAACTGCGATGCGGAGGTCCCGCAACAACTGCAGGCCTCCACCATGAGTATACGGCCTCCCCCTCGAGTGCTGAACCCCCACCATAACTGCGGGGCATCTGGCACAAGTGTGGGGCCTCCACCACGAGTGCAGAGCCTCCGCCAAAAGTGGAGGACCCCCGCCATGGCAGCTGGGCCTCCGCCACGACAGCTGGGCCTCCGCCACGATTGCGAGGCCTCCGCCATGACTGCTGGGACACCGCCATGACTGCTGGGCCTCCGCCACGACTGCGAGGCCTCTGCCACAACTGCTGGGCCTCCACCACAACTGTGAGGCCTCTGCCACGACTGCTGGGCCTCCGCCACGACTGCGAGGCCTCCGCCATGACTGCTGGGACTCTGCCACGACTGTGGGGCCTCCACCATCAGTGTGAGGTCTCTGCCATGACTGCGGGGCCTCCGCCATGACTGTAGCACCTCCACCACGAGTACGATGCCTCCACCACGAGTGCTGAACCCCCACCACAACTGCACGGCATCTGCGACGAGTGTGGGGTCCCCACCACGAGTGTAAAGCCTCCTCCACGAGTTCATGACCCCTGCCAAGACTGCGTGGCCTCTACCACGACTGTGGGGCCTCCGCTATGACTGCAGGGCCTCCACCATGAGTGCGGGCCTCCACCACAAGTGCTGAACCCCTACCACAACTGCACGGGATCTGCCACGAGTGTGGAGCCTTTGCCACGAGTGCAGGACCTCAGCCGAAACTGCTGGGCCTCCGTCATGACGTCAGTGCCTCAAGCACAAGTGCGGGGCCTCCGCCACAAGTGCTAAACCCCCACCACAACTGCGCAGCATCTGCCACAAGTGTGGGGCCTCCACCACGAGTACGGGGCCTCCACCACAAGTGCTGAACCCCTACCACAACTGCACGGGATCTGCCACGAGTGTGGAGCCTTTGCCACGAGTGCAGGACCTCAGCCGAAACTGCTGGGCCTCCGTCATGACATCAGTGCCTCAAGCACAAGTGCGGGGCCTCTGCCACAAGTGCTAAACCCCCACCACAACTGCGCAGCATCTGCCACAAGTGTGGGGCCTCCGCCACGCAGTGCAAAGCCTCCGCCACGAGTGCATGACCCCTGCCAAGACTGCAGGCCTCCACCACAAGTGCGGGGCCTCCACCACAAGTGTGGGGCCTCCGCCACGAGTGCTGAACCTTCACCAAAACTGCGGGGCATATGCCACGAATGTGGTGCCTCTGCCAAGAGTGCAGAGCCTCCACCACGAGTGCAGGACCCCGCCAAGACTGCTGGGCCTCAGCCACGACAGCGCGGCCTCTGCCATGACTGCAGGGCCTCCACCACGAGTGTGAGGTCTCTGCCACGAGTGCAAGGCCTCCACCACGATTGCGGGCATCCTCCACAAGTGCGGGGCCTCTGCCACGAGTGCGGGCCTCCTCCACGAGTGCAGGACCTTCACCATCAGTGCGGGGCCTCTGCCACGAGTGCGGGGCCTCCTACATGAGTGCGGGGACTCCTCCACGAGTGTGGGGCCTCTGCCACAGGTGCAGGGCCTCCATCATCAGTGCGGGGCCTCTGCTACGAGTGCAGGGCCTCCTTCACGAGTGCGGGGCCTCCGCCACGAGTGCAGGGCCTCCTCCATCAGTGTGGGGCCTCTGCTACGAGTGCGGGGCCTCCTCCACGAGTGCGGGCCTCCTTCACGAGTGTGGGGCATCCTCCATGAGTGCTTGGCCTCCCCCACGAGTGCAGCGGCCCTTTGTGAGTCAGGCCCTATGTTGACCAGAACACGGCTTGAAACATGCTTTGTCTTAATTGAAGTTAGAAAAGATCAAACTTTCTCTTGCAAATAAAAATAGTGATTTTTCTTTATACTCGTTTGAGAATTAAATAAAATATTTCATCATTTGTGGATTGTTTTGTGGTTAGGATCATAAAAATCACTGAGGCTGGGGTGCCCGGCTTCCATTAATGACTCAGTGGGGGTCCCGGATCCCAGTAATGATTCCATGGGGGTCCCTGGATTCCAGTAACGACTCAGTGGGGGTCCCTGGATTCCAGTAATGAATCAGCAGGGGGGACCCTGGATTCCAGTAATGACTCTGTGGGAGTTCCCTGGATTCCAGTAATGACTCAGTGGGGTTCCCGGATTCCAGTAACGACTCAGTGGGGGTCCCCAGATTTTAGTAATGAGTCAGTGGGAGTCCCTGGATACTAGTAATGACTTTGTGGGGGTCCCCGGATCCCAATGATGATTCAGTAGGGGTCCCTGGATTCCAGTAGTGGCTCAGTGGGGGTCTGTGGAATCTAGTAATGAATCTGTGGAGGTCCCTGGATTCTACTAATGACTCAGTGGAGGTCCCTGGATTCTAGCAATGACTTAGTAGGGGTCCCTGGATTCCAGTAATGCGTCACTGGGGGTCCCTGGCTTCCAGCAGTGACTCAGTGGGGGTCTGTCGATTCTAGTAATGACTCAGTGGGTGGTCCCTGTACTCTAGTAATGATTCAGTGGGGGAGTTCCTGGATTCTAGTAAGGATTCAGGGGGGGGGATCCCAGGATTCCATTAATGCATCACTGGGGTTCCCCGGCTTCCGGTAGTGACTCAGTGGGGGTCCGTGGATTCTAGTAATGACTCTGTGGGGGTCCCCAGATCCCAATGACGGTTCTGTGGGGTCCCTGAATTCCAGTAATGATTAAGCATGGGGTCCACGGAAGTCAAAAGGTTAAGAACCGCTGCTATAGAAGACTTCCGGAGCCAAACCCACCCTCCCCCTACCCCTCCCCCCAAGTGGGAGCACAAAATGTCCTGTACCAGAATGAACCGGCACAGGGGGCCTACGCACTTCTGACATGGGACAACATGAGAGCTTTTATGGCCCTGGTTGGGGACCCATGAGCTGCAATGTCTTGAACCCTTTTGCACCAGTATTTCAAGGACTCTCATGAGTGGACTGCCTCTTTGTTTGCCATTCTGCAGAGACGGTTTGCCCCAGGATGCCACAGGATCTGTCTGCTAGGAGCTGGCTGAACGCAGCAGCACCAAGAGATGAATGAATGTCACAACCGGAAGTGCAGTGAAGTTAGGTCCACCCAAGAGGAGACATAGGAACAGTGCTTAATTTGAGCAAGTGGTTTAAATTGCACAGCACTGGCACTTAATTGCCAGAAGCTGCACTTATGACAGCTGCCACATGGTGGCGCTGTTTGTGTAATTTATTTATAAGCAGAAAAACAGCTGTTTGTTAATTCAATATACATTAAAAACAACTAATACTTGCCACCCAAGCCATTCCTAAAGCTTTGGCGGCCTTGAACAGTCTGAATCGTCACACTTGCAGTAGTGTGATGGTCAGTAGTTGTGTAAGTACAGTGGCAATGTGCGGTGCAATCTACGGTGGCCTCCTGACGAGGGCCCAGCACTTATTTTTGTACAAATTAAACACTGCATAGGAAGGACACTAAGGAGGAGTAAAGGGGAACCCTACCAGCAGGAGTAAACAGGGGTATGTAGTGCTATACGTAGCCCAACAGAGAGAAGGGTAAAAAATACATTTGTCAAGAGAATGAGTGAAGGAAACAGCGACTACGAAAGGCGTGTAGGGCATGTCTACCAGCGAGTGAGTGTAGGAGGACTCTAAAAATAGAACGAGTGAATGAAACACCTACTACACATAGAGTGTAGGGAACCTCCACCAACGAGGGAGTAAAGGTGGGTTCTGCCAAGACAACGAGTGAAGGAAACACGTCTACAGAAGGAGAGTAGGGAACATCTACCAAAGCAGGAATGTATGTGAGCTCTACTAAGAGAATGAGTGAAGGAAACATCTACTGTGAAAGGAGTGTAGGGGACGTCTACCAAAGAGAGTGTGTATGTGAACTCTACTAAGAGAAGAAGTGAAGGAGACACCTACTACGAAAGGAGTGTGGGGAACGTCCACCAAAATGGGAGTGTATGTGGGCTCTACTCAGGGAATGAGTGAAGGAGACACCTACAACGAAATGAGTGTAGCGAGCGTCTACCAACGAGGGAGTGTTTGTGTGCTTTACCAAGAGAATGAGTGAAGGAAACATCTACTATGAAAGGAGTGTAGGGGATGTCTACCAAAGAGAGGGTGTATGTGAACTCTACTAAGAGAAGGAGTGAAGAAGACACCTACTACAAAGGAGTGTAGGGAACGTCTACCAAAATGGGAGTGTATGTGGGCTCTATTCAGAGAATGAGTGAAGGAAACACCTACAACGAAAGTAGTGTAGCGGACATTTACCAAAGAGGGAGTGTAGAATGAGTGAAGGAAACAACTACTACGAAAGGAGTGTAGGGGATGTCTACCAAAGAGAGGGTGCATGTGGACTTTACCAAGAGAAGAAGTGAAGGAAACACACACTACAAAAGGCGTGTAGGGAGCATCTACCAAAGAGGGGATGTATGTGGACTCTACTAAGAGGAGGAGGAAAGGAGACACCTACAACAAAAGGAGTGTAGGGAACATCTACCAAAGTGGGAGTGTATGTGGGCTCTACTAAGAAAATGAGTGAAGGAGACTCCTACTACGAAAGGAGTGTAGGGAACGTCTACCAAAGCAGGAGCGTATGAGTACTCTACTAAGAGAATGAGTGAAGGAGACTCCTACTACAAAAGGAGTGTAGGGAACGTCTACCAAAGCAGGAGTGTATGTGGGCTCTACTAAGAGAATGAGTGAAGGAGACACCTACTACGAAAGGAGTGTAGGCAACGTCTACCAAAGCAGGAGTGTATGTGTACTCTACTAAGAGAAGGAGTGAAGGAGACACCTACTACGAAATGAGTGTAGGGAGCATTTACCAACGAGGGAGTGTTTGTGGGCTCTACCAAGAGAATCAGTGAAGGAAACATCTACTATGAAAGGAGTGTAGGGGACGTCTGCCAAAGAGAGGGTGTATGTGAACTCTACTAAGAGAAGGAGTGAAGGAGACACCTACTATGAAAGGAGTGTGGGGAACGTCCACCAAAATGGGAGTGTATGTGGGCTCTACTCAAGGAATGAGTGAAGGAGACACCTACTACGAAATGAGTGTAGCGTGCATCTACCAACGAGGGAGTGTTTGTGTGCTCTACCAAGAGAATGAGTGAAGGAAACAACTACTACGAAAGGAGTGTAGGGGATGTCTACCAAAGAGAGGGTGCCTGTGGACTCTACTAAGAGAAGAAGTGAAGGAAACACACACTACAAAAGGCATGTAGGGAGCGTCTACCAAAGAGGGGATGTATGTGGACTCTACTAAGAGGAGGAGGGAAGGAGACACCTACAACTAAAGGAGTGTAGGGAACATCTACCAAAGTGGGAGTGTATGTGGGCTCTTCTAAGACAATGAGTGAAGGAGATACCTACAACAAAAGGAGTGTAGGGAGCATCTACCAAAGTGGGAGTGTATGTGGACTCTACTAAGAGAAGGAGTGAAGGAAACATCGGCTACGAATGGAGAGTAGGGAACATCTACCAACAAAGGAGTGTAGGCGGACTGTACCAGGAGAACGAGTGAAGGAGACACATACTATGAAAGGAGTTTAGGGAACATCTACCAATAAGGGAGTGTAGGTGGACTCTACTAAGAGAAGGAGTGAAGGAGACACCTACTACGAAAGGAGTGTAGGGAACATCTACCAAAGTGGGAGTGTATGTGGGATCTACTAAGACAATGAGTGAAGGAGACTCCTACTACGAAAGGAGTGTAGGGAACATCTAACGATGTGGGAGCGTATGTGGACTCTACTAAGAGAACGAGTGAAGGAAACATCGCCTACGAATGGACTCTAGGGAACATCTACCAACAAGGGAGTGTAGGTGGACTCTACAAATAGAACAAATGAAGGAAACACCTACTACGAATGGAGTGTAGGGAACGTCTACAAAAGGTGGTGTAGGTGAACTCTACTAAGAGAACAAGTGAAGGAAACATCTACTACGAATGGAGTGTAGGGTGCGTCTACCAACGAGGGAGTGTATGTTGACTCTACTAAGAGAAAGAGTGAGTGAGATCCACCAACATAAGTGAATGGAGGAAAAAGAAAGTGGAACTAGTGAGTACTGATGGAACCTCCCAAGACATGGAAGGCTTTTATCTACAGAAAGAGTGAATATGGCGGCCAGAGTGAGCTTAGTGAAGTCAGGTGAAAGCTGCCAGGATTTGGAGTGAAGGTGACACTGATCACCAGGTGAAGTAAAAAGGCATCTCTCAGTCATCAGAGCTTTGATGCTATCCCCCACAACCCTCTGGAAGACCACGGTCATGGAGGCCTGTGGTTGGTGCTTCAGGCCTGGTGCCCATGAAGCCGTAGGCCAGTCCCTAGTAGTCATTCACGATCCTCACCTGTAATGATCAGTGTTGTTGGCTCCTCTGCCCTTCGTTGGGGTAAGTCAAAGGTGCAGTAGTAGGTTCCTCCATCCTTGACAGTCAACGACTGGATGATGAGTGTTGCGTCTTCAGTAGGGAGTGAAGATCTGAAGGCGAGGCGTCCCGGGTGTTTCTCCAGAGGGTAGTATGGTCGCCCACCTTGCTCAAACACAGCCACCAGTGCCCGATCCCCATTGGTCATCACTGACCAGCTGACCTTGGCCACGTCACGGGAGGCGGGAGCAAGTGCGCATCTCAAGCTGACCTCGTCCATCAGAGAGCCAAAGACAGTGGGGGCCACCCGGACTGCTGGTCCTCGCTCCCGTGGCACTGAGGAGAGAGCATTGTGGGAGTTAGACTCAAGTCACAGTGTCAATAGAAGAGGACAAAGAAGCAAGGGGTGAAGGCAAGAAACCTGGAGTTAAATAGAAGAAACAAGAGAAAGAACAAAGAGATAGAAAAAAGAAAGAGCAAAGATAAGTACTGGAACAGAGTGAAGATTAGAAAAAGAGGGACAAGGAAGGAAAAGGCAGAAGTGAGTTAAAAAGTGGAGAAAAGAGGAAACAAAATAAAAGAGCAGGAGCCTAGGAAGGGGAAGAGGAGGGATACAAAAGCAGTGGAGGGACCGGAACAAGCTGTACTGGTACAGAGAAAAGAACGGAACTAAGGCACAGCACTGATTACTGGCCGTGAAGTGGAAACCAGTTACTTGTCTTCTTCAAATATAATCAGGCAAAAAAGTTGGAGGGTTGAGCCCCCACCATGCTGCCCCTCATGAGTACCTTTCCTGGATGGACACAAGGCTGAGCCCCCACCATGCTGCCCCTTATGAGTACCTTTCCTGGATGGACACAAGGTTAAGCCCTAACCCTTCCACCACAGTGGTGACCTGTGGGTGGCGGACTCTGACATACTCTTACCCCGCCCTTCCACCACAGCGCTGACCTGTGGGTGGCAGACTATGACATACGCTTGCCTCTCCCTTCCACTACAGCGCTGACCTGTGGGTGGCGGACTCTGACATACGCTTACCTCTCCTTTCCACCACAGCGCTGACCAGTGGGTGGCAGAGTCTCACATAAGCTTATCTTGCCCTTCCACCACAGCACTGACCTGTGGGTGGCAGTTTCTGACATACGTTTACCCTACCCTTCCACGACAGCGCTGACCTGTGAGTGGCAGACTCTGACATACGCTTACTTCGCCCTTCCACCACAGCGCTTACCAGTGGGTGACAGAGTCTCACATAAGATTACCTTATATTTTATCCACAGCACTGACCAGTGGGTGGCAGAGTCTCACATAACCTTACCTCGTCCTTCCACCTCCTGGCCAGTGTGGGTGACAGAGTCTCACATATGCTTACCTCATCCTTCCACCACAGTGGTGACCTGTGGGTGGCGGACTCTGACATATGCTTACCTCACCCTTGCACCACAGCGCTGACCTGTGGGTGGGGGATTCTAACATTTTGCACTGGGTTTGCATCACAAAAGGGCTTATTTACAAGTCCCATGCGCCACTGGTGCGACACTTTTCTTGACGCTCTGGCAGTGCAGAGGGCAGACCCATATCTACGAGGCCGCACAAAGCCAATTTGCATGGCTTTTCCTGGCCTCGGGAATATGGTGTAAAGCAACACAGCGCAAGTCACTGCGTTGCTTTACACTGTGTCAGGAAGGCATTCCATGGGCGTTGCAGTGGGTGTCCCCATGCAACACCCATGGGTTTTGACGCATTCCAAGATTTACAAGGATCTGTAAACCTGGGAATGTGTCAAAACTGTGCGCCTCCCCAGAGCAGGCGTGACTGCGTTTTCCTCTTTCCGTGTGTGCTGCATTCTGCAGCACACACGGAAAGAGGAAACGCCTCCATGGAATGTTTTTGGGCAGGAGGTGCCCCTTACTGCACAAAAACAATCCTGCCAACAATGCAGACACGCTTGCACCATGGTGCAAGGCGCTGCGTTGGTGCAAGGCACCCAAATCGTGCACCGGCGCTGGCAGAAAGGAAAGGAATGCATTGTATCTCGTAAATACGGTGCGCTGCTGCCCTTTTGATTTAGGGTAGGGCAGCGCAGCACAAAGACTTGCAGCTCTGTTCTACAACAAAACAACAAATCAATGTAAATGAGTCACAAAATGTTAATTTGGGATTTGTTTTCCACCATGTGCTGGAAAGATGTCTGAAATGAACCTTAATTTCTGTCAAGGGGTCGTCCATGGATAATCCATGGGAGTTCCAATTCAGCCATGTATGCAAGCATTAACAAGGAAACATCTTTTTATTTCTCCAAAGGTTTGTGATTTAGCACGACTGCTGCACTATGCAGCACACATACAAGGTGAGAAAAGATTTAAAGCTTGACTAGGCATAGCATTTTGTACTAGAAGGGTACCCATAAACAGAGGCGAATTACTTTTGCAATTTGATTAGCTTTCAGAATCACAGCATCAAGCTGTTCATTTTCGTCTCAATACTTTAGCTGTGATATTTTTGCAGGACGATTTTAAATCCATAATATTCTGGTAGGTTATCGGTAGACAGGTCTAGCATGTGCTCAAGTGTGCTGGTGCCATACACCTGACCTGTGGTTGGAAGAGTGACATGTGATCCTTCTCTCCCTTCCACACCTCACCACTGGGTGGCAGAGTCTCACATAAGCTTACCGTATCTTTTTATCCACAGTGCTGACCTGTGGGTGGCGGACTCTGACATATGCTTACTTCGCCCTTCCACCACAGCGCTGATCTGTGGGTGGTGGACTCTGAAATACGCTTAACTCGCCCTTCCACCACAGCGCTGACCTGTCGGTGGTAGAGTCTCACATATGCTTACCTCACCCTTCCACCACAGTGCTGACCTGTGGGTGGAAGCTTCTGGCATACGCTTACTTTGCCGTTCCACCACAGCGCTCACAAGTGGGTGGCAGAGTCCTACATACGCTTACATCGCTTACCTCGCCCTTCCACCACAGCGCTGACCTGTGGGTGGCAGACTCTGACATACGCTTACCTCTCCCTTCCACCACAGCGCTGACCAGTGGGTGGTGGACTCTGACATACGCTTACTTCGCCCTTCCACCACAGTGCTGACCTGTGGGTGGTGGACTCTGACATACGCTTACTTCGCCCTTCCACCACAGCGCTGATCTGTGGGTGGTGGACTCTGAAATACGCTTAACTCGCCCTTCCACCACAGTGCTGACCTGTGGGTGGTGGACTCTGACATATGCTTACTTCGCCCTTCCACCACAGCGCTGATCTGTGGGTGGTGCACTCTGAAATACGCTTAACTCGCCCTTCCACCACAGCGCTGACCTGTCGGTGGTAGAGTCTCACATATGCTTACCTCACCCTTCCACCACAGTGCTGACCTGTGGGTGGAAGCTTCTGGCATACGCTTACTTTGCCGTTCCACCACAGCGCTCACAAGTGGGTGGCAGAGTCCTACATACGCTTACATCGCTTACCTCGCCCTTCCACCACATCGCTGACCTGTGGGTGGCAGACTCTGACATACGCTTACCTCTCCCTTCCACCACAGCGCTGACCAGTGGGTGGTGGACTCTGACATACGCTTACTTCGCCCTTCCACCACAGTGCTGACCTGTGGGTGGTGGACTCTGACATACGCTTACTTCGCCCTTCTACCACAGCGCTGATCTGTGGGTGGTGGACTCTGAAATACGCTTAACTCGCCCTTCCACCACAGCGCTGACCTGTCGGTGGTAGAGTCTCACATATGCTTACCTCACCCTTCCACCACAGTGCTGACCTGTGGGTGGAAGCTTCTGGCATACGCTTACTTTGCCGTTCCACCACAGCGCTCACAAGTGGGTGGCAGAGTCCTACATACGCTTACATCGCTTACCTCGCCCTTCCACCACAGCACTGACCTGTGGGTGGCAGACTCTGACATACGCTTACCTCTCCCTTCCACCACAGCACTGACCAGTGGGTGGTGGACTCTGACATACGCTTACTTCGCCCTTCCACCACAGTGCTGACCTGTGGGTGGTGGACTCTGACATACACTTACTTCGTCTTTCCACCACAGCGCTGATCTGTGGGTGGTGGACTCTGAAATACGCTTAACTCGCCCTTCCACCACAGCACTGACCTGTCGGTGGTAGAGTCTCACATATGCTTACCTCACCCTTCCACCACAGTGCTGACCTGTGGGTGGAAGCTTCTGGCATACGCTTACTTTGCCGTTCCACCACAGCGCTCACAAGTGGGTGGCAGAGTCCTACATACGCTTACATCGCTTACCTCGCCCTTCCACCACAGCGCTGACCTGTGGGTAGCAGACTCTGACATACGCTTAACTCTCCCTTCCACCACAGCGCTGACCAGTGGGTGGTGGACTCTGACATACGCTTACTTCGCCCTTCCACCACAGCGCTGACCTGTGGGTGGTGGACTCTGACATACGCTTACTTCGCCCTTCCACCACAGTGCTGATCTGTGGGTGGTGGACTCTGAAATACACTTAACTCGCCCTACCACCACAGCGCTGACCTGTCGGTGGTAGAGTCTCACATATGCTTACCTCACCCTTCCACCACAGTGCTGACCTGTGGGTGGAAGCTTCTGGCATACGCTTACTTTGCCGTTCCACCACAGCGCTCACAAGTGGGTGGCAGAGTCCTACATACGCTTACATCGCTTACCTCGCCCTTCCACCACAGCGCTGACCTGTGGGTGGTGGACTCTGACATACGCTTACTTCGCCCTTCCACCACAGCGCTGACCTGTGGGTGGTGGACTCTGACATACACTTACTTCGCCCTTCCACCACAGCGCTGACCTCTGGGTGGCAGAGTCTCACATAAGCTTACCTCCCCCTTCCACCACAGCGCTGACCAGTGGGTGGCGGATTCTGACATACATTTTACCTCACCCTTCCACCTCTGATCTCACCTGCTAGTCTCACACTCTTGCGGGACCTCACCTCGCCCTTCCAGCAATGATCTCACCTGCTAGTCTCACACTCTTGCGTGACCTCACCTCACCTCACCCTTCCACCTCTGATCTCACCTGCTAGTCTCACACTCTTGCGTGACCTCACCTCGCCCTTCCACCACTGATCTCACCTGCTAGTCTCACACTCTTGCGTGACCTCACCTCACCCTTCCACCTCTGATCTCACCTGCTAGTCCCACGCTCTTGCGTGACCTCACCTTGTCCTTCCGCCAGAAACGTGAGCAGACACAGGCTCGCCATCCATCGTGCCAGCCGTGCCATGGCCGGACCCCACTGAGGGGCTGTCCTGGGGGCCCTGGATGGTGACCGCGGATCCAGGTGGCTGCTGCAGGGTGGCTTCCTTGTCTGTGGGAGCCTCACCACTGAGAGACAGTCACATGTCGAGCTGACGCCGACAGCAGCAGGAAGTGAGGCTTGAGTTGAGACACGAGTCGCAGCCTGAGGTTTCTGTGGGAGGTGGGGGCGGGGAGGGGAAGTGGGGGCGCAGGGGATCTCCAGCTTGAGAGGAAAACAAGTGTCGGAGCACACATCACATGCGACTGTTCACGTCAATCTGCCAGGGTCCCTCAGTATGTGTGGGCATCTGTGGCAGGGCCTCTCAGT
Source organism: Calotriton arnoldi (assembly GCA_963921515.1). Lineage (NCBI taxonomy): Eukaryota > Metazoa > Chordata > Amphibia > Caudata > Salamandridae > Calotriton > Calotriton arnoldi. Next base: position 1,087,933 of record CAWUFW010004649.1, on the reverse strand, counting down.
GGGCACCCTCCCATCCCTGGATCAGTGGCAGGGCCTCTCAGTGCGCACCCTCCCATCCCTGGATCTGTGGCAGGGCCTCTCAGTGGGCACCCTCCCATCCCTGGATCTGTGGCAGGGCCTCTCAGGGGGCACCCTCCCATCCCTGTGTCTGTGGCAGGGCCTCTCTGTGCGCACCCTCCCATCCCTGGATCTGTGGCAGGGACTCTCAGTGGGCACCCTCCCATCCCTGGATCTGTGGCAGGGCTTCTCAGGGGGCACCCTCCCATCCCTGTGTCTGTGGCAAGGCCTCTCAGTGGGAACCCTGTTATCCCCAGATCTGTGGCAGGGCCTCTCAGTGGGCACCCTGCCACCCCCGGGTCTGTGCCAGGGCCTCTCAGTGGGCACCCTCCCATCCCCAGATGTGTGTCACTGCCTCCCAGTGGGCACCCTCCCATACCGGGTCTGTGGCAGGGCCTCTCAGTGCGCACCCTCCCATCCCTGGATCTGTAGCAGGGCCTCTCAGTGGCCACCCTCCCATCCCTGGATCTGTGGCAGGGCCTCTCAGTGGGCACCCTCCCATCCCCGGATCTGTGGCAGGGCCTCTCAGTGGGCACCCTCCCATCCCCGGATCTGTGCCACGGCCTCCCAGTGGGCACCCTGCCATCCCGTATCTGTGGCAGGGCCTCTCAGTGGGCACCCTCCTATCCCCGGATCTGTGCCACGGCCTCCCAGTGGGCACCCTCCCATCCCCGCATCTGTGGCAGGGCCTCTCAGTGGGCACCCTCCCATCCCCGGATCTGTGGCAGGGCCTCTCAGTGGGCACCCTGCCACCCCCGTATCTGTGGCAGGGCCTCTCAGTGGCCACCCTGCCATCCCCGGAACTGTAGCAGGGCCTCTCAGCAGGCACCCTGTCAGCCCCGGATCTGTGGCAGGGCCTCTCAGTGGGCACCCTCCCATCCCAGGATCTGTGGCAGTGCCTCTCAGTGCCCACCCTCCCATCCCCGGATCTGTGCCAGGGCCTCTCAGTGGCCACCCTCCCATCCATGGATCTGTGGCAGGGCCTCTCAGTGGCCACCCTGTCATCCCTGGATCTTTGCCAGGGCCTCTCAGTGGGCACCCTGTCATCCCTGGATCTTTGCCAGGGCCTCTCAGTGGGCACCCTCCCATCCCTGGATCTGTGGCAGGGCCTCTCAGTGGGCACACTCCCATCCCCGGATCTGTGGCAGGGCCTCTCAGTGGGCACCCTCCCATCCCTGGATCTGTGGCAGGGCCTCTCAGTGGGCACCCTCCCATTCCCGGACCTGTTCCACGGCCTCCCAGTGGTCACCCTCCCATCCCCGCATCTGTGGCAGGGCCTCTCAGTGGGCACCCTCGTGCCACAGCCTCCCAGTGGGCACCCTCCCATCCCCGGATCTGTGGCAGGGCCTCTCAGTGGCCACCCTACCATCCCTGGAATTGTAGCAGGGCCTCTCAGCGTGCACCCTGCCACCCCCGGATCTGTGGCAGGGCCTCTCACTGGGCACCCTCCCATCCCCGGATCTGTGGCCGGGCCTCTCAGTGGGCACCCTCCCATCCCTGGATCTGTGGAAGGGCCTCTCAGTGGGCACCCTCCCATCCCCAGATCTGTGGCAGCGCCTCTCAGTGCCCACCCTCCCATCCCCGGATCTGTGGCAGGGCCTCCCAGTGGCCACCCTGCCATCCCTGGAACTGTAGCAGGGCCTCTCAGTGGGCACCCTGCCACCCCCGGATCTGTGGCAGGGCCTCTCAGTGGGCATCCTCCCATCCACAGATCTGTGGCAGGGCCTCTCAGTGGCCACCCTGTCATCCCTGGATCTTTGCCAGGGCCTCTCAGTGGGCACCCTGTCATCCCTGGATCTTTGCCAGGGCCTCTCAGTGGGCACACTCCCATCCCCGGATCTGTGGCAGGGCCTCTCAGTGGGCACCCTCCCATCCCCGGATCTGTGGCAGGGCCTCTCAGTGGGCACCCTCCCAGACCTGTGCCACGGCTTCCCAGTGGGCACCCTCCCATCCCCGCATCTATGGCAGGGCGTCTCAGTAGGCACCCTCGTGCCACGGCCTCCCAATGGGCACCCTCCCATCCCCGCATCTGTGGCAGGGCCTCTCAGTGGGTACCCTCCCATCCCCGGATCTGTGGCAGGGCCTCTCACTGGGCACCCGCCCATCCCTGGATCTGTGGCAGGGCCTCTCAGTGGGCACCCTCACATCCCCGGATCTGTGGCAGGGCCTCTCAGTGGGCACCCTCCCATCCCTGGATCTGTGGCAGGGCCTCTCAGTGGCCACCCTGTCATCCCTGGATCTTTGCCAGGGCCTCTCAGTGGGCACCCTCCCATCCCTGGATCTGTGGCAGGGCCTCGGTGGGCACCCTCCCATCCCGGATCTGTGGCAGGGCCTCTCAGTGGGCACCCTCCCATCCCCGGATCTGTGGCAGGGCCTCTCAGTGGGCACCCTCCCATCCCCGGATCTGTGGCAGGGCCTCTCAGTGGGCACCCTCCCATCCCCACATCTGTGGCAGGGCCTCTCAGTGGGCACCCTCGTGCCATGGCCTCCCAGTGGGCACCCTCCCATCCACGCATCTGTGGCAGGGCCTCTCAGTGGGCACCCTCCCATCCCCGGATCTGTGGCAGGGCCTCTCAGTGGGCACCCTGCCACCCCCGGATCTGTGGCAGGTCCTCTCAGTGGCCACCCTGCCATCCCTGGAACTGTAGCAGGGCCTCTCAGCGGGCACCCTGCCACCCCCGGATCTGTGGCAGGGCCTCTCAGTGTGCACCCTGCCATCCCTGGAACTGTAGCAGGACCTCCCAGTGGGCACCCTGCCATCCCGCATCTGTGGCAGGGCCTCTCAGTGGGCACCCTCCTATCCCCGGATCTGTGCCACGGCCTCCCAGTGGGCACCCTCCCATCCCCGCATCTGTGGCAGGGCCTCTCAGTGGACACCCTCCCATCCCCGGATCTGTGGCAGGGCCTCTCAGTGGGCACCCTGCCACCCCCGTATCTGTGGCAGGGCCTCTCAGTGGCCACCCTGCCATCCCCGGAACTGTGGCAGGGCCTCTCAGCAGGCAACCTGTCAGCCCCGGATCTGTGGCAGGGCCTCTCAGTGGGCACCCTCCCATCCCAGGATCTGTGGCAGTGCCTCTCAGTGCCCACCCTCCCATCCCCGGATCTGTGCCAGGGCCTCTCAGTGGCCACCCTCCCATCCATGGATCTGTGGCAGGGCCTCTCAGTGGCCACCCTGTCATCCCTGGATCTTTGCCAGGGCCTCTCAGTGGGCACCCTGTCATCCCTGGATCTTTTCCAGGGCCTCTCAGTGGGCACCCTCCCATCCCTGGATCTGTGGCAGGGCCTCTCAGTGGGCACACTCCCATCCCCGGATCTGTGGCAGGGCCTCTCAGTGGGCACCCTCCCATCCCTGGATCTGTGGCAGGGCCTCTCAGTGGGCACCCTCGTGCCACAGCCTCCCAGTGGGCACCCTCCCATCCCCGGATCTGTGGCAGGGCCTCTCAGTGGCCACCCTGCCATCCCTGGAATTGTAGCAGGGCCTCTCAGCGTGCACCCTGCCACCCCCGGATCTGTGGCAGGGCCTCTCACTGGGCACCCTCCCATCCCCGGATCTGTGGCCGGGCCTCTCAGTGGGCACCCTCCCATCCCTGGATCTGTGGAAGGGCCTCTCAGTGGGCACCCTCCCATCCCCAGATCTGTGGCAGCGCCTCTCAGTGCCCACCCTCCCATCCCCGGATCTGTGGCAGGGCCTCCCAGTGGCCACCCTGCCATCCCTGGAACTGTAGCAGGGCCTCTCAGTGGGCACCCTGCCACCCCCGGATCTGTGGCAGGGCCTCTCAGTGGGCATCCTCCCATCCCCAGATCTGTGGCAGGGCCTCTCAGTGGCCACCCTGTCATCCCTGGATCTTTGCCAGGGCCTCTCAGTGGGCACCCTGTCATCCCTGGATCTTTGCCAGGGCCTCTCAGTGGGCACCCTCCCATCCCTGGATCTGTGGCAGGGCCTCTCAGTGGGCACACTCCCATCCCCGGATCTGTGGCAGGGCCTCTCAGTGGGCACCCTCCCATCCCCGGATCTGTGGCAGGGCCTCTCAGTGGGCACCCTCCCAGACCTGTGCCACGGCTTCCCAGTGGGCACCCTCCCATCCCCGCATCTATGGCAGGGCGTCTCAGTAGGCACCCTCGTGCCACGGCCTCCCAGTGGGCACCCTCCCATCCCCGCATCTGTGGCAGGGCCTCTCAGTGGGTACCCTCCCATCCCCGGATCTGTGGCAGGGCCTCTCAGTGGGCACCCGCCCATCACTGGATCTGTGGCAGGGCCTCTCAGTGGGCACCCTCACATCCCCGGATCTGTGGCAGGGCCTCTCAGTGGGCACCCTCCCATCCCTGGATCTGTGGCAGGGCCTCTCAGTGGCCACCCTGTCATCCCTGGATCTTTGCCAGGGCCTCTCAGTGGGCACCCTCCCAATCCCTGGATCTGTGGCAGGGCCTCGGTGGGCACCCTCCCATCCCGGATCTGTGGCAGGGCCTCTCAGTGGGCACCCTCCCATCCCCGGATCTGTGGCAGGGCCTCTCAGTGGGCACCCTCCCATCCCCGGATCTGTGGCAGGGCCTCTCAGTGGGCACCCTCCCATCCCCACATCTGTGGCAGGGCCTCTCAGTGGGCACCCTCGTGCCATGGCCTCCCAGTGGGCACCCTCCCATCCACGCATCTGTGGCAGGGCCTCTCAGTGGGCACCCTCCCATCCCCGGATCTGTGGCAGGGCCTCTCAGTGGGCACCCTGCCACCCCCGGATCTGTGGCAGGTCCTCTCAGTGGCCACCCTGCCATCCCTGGAACTGTAGCAGGGCCTCTCAGCGGGCACCCTGCCACCCCCGGATCTGTGGCAGGGCCTCTCAGTGTGCACCCTGCCATCCCTGGAACTGTAGCAGGGCCTCTCAGCGGGCACCCTGCCACCCCCGGATCTGTGGCAGGGCCTCTCAGTGGGCACCCTCCCATCCCCGGATCTGTGGCAGGGCCTCCGGATCTGTGGCAGGGCCTCTCAGTGGGCACCCTCCCATCCCCGGATCTGTGGCAGGGCCTCTCAGTGGGCACCCTGCCATCCCCGGATCTGTGGCAGGGCCTCTCAGTGGGCACCCTCCCATCCCCGGACCTGTGCCACGGCCTCCCAGTGGGCACCCTCCCATCCCCGCATCTGTGGCAGGGCCTCTCAGTGGGCACCCTCGTGCCACGGCCTCCCAGTGGGCACCCTCCCATCCCCGCATCTGTGGCAGGGCCTCTCAGTGGGCACCCTCCCATCCCCGGATCTGTGGCAGGGCCTCTCAGTGGCCACCCTGCCATCCCTGGAATTGTAGCAGGGCCTCTCAGCGGGCACCCTGCCACCCCCGGATCTGTGGCAGGGCCTCTCAGTGGGCACCCTCCCATCCCCGGATCTGTGGCAGGGCCTCTCAGTGGGCACCCTCCCATCCCTGGATCTGTGGAAGGGCCTCTCAGTGGGCACCCTCCCATCCCCAGATCTGTGGCAGCGCCTCTCAGTGCCCACCCTCCCATCCCCGGATCTGTGGCAGGGCCTCTCAGTGGCCACCCTGCCATCCCTGGAACTGTAGCAGGGCCTCTCAGCGGGCACCCTGCCACCCCCGGATCTGTGGCAGGGCCTCTCAGTGGGCACCCTCCCATCCCCGGATCTGTGGCAGGGCTTCTCAGTGGCCACCCTGTCATCCCTGGATCTTTGCCAGGGCCTCTCAGTGGGCACCCTCCCATCCCTGGATCTGTGGCAGGGCCTCTCAGTGGGCACACTCCCATCCCCGGATCTGTGGCAGGGCCTCTCAGTGGGCACCCTCCCATCCCCGGATCTGTGGCAGGGCCTCTCAGTGGGCACCCTCCCAGACCTGTGCCACGGCCTCCCAGTGGGCACCCTCCCATCCCCGCATCTATGGCAGGGCCTCTTAGTAGGCACCCTCATGCCACGGCCTCCCAGTGGGCACCCTCCCATCCCCGCATCTGTGGCAGGGCCTCTCAGTGGGTACCCTCCCATCCCCGGATCTGTGGCAGGGCCTCTCAGTGGGCACCCTCCCATCCCTGGATCTGTGGCAGGGCCTCTCAGTGGGCACCCTCCCATCCCCGGATCTGTGGCAGTGCCTCTCAGTGCCCACCCTCCCATCCCCGTAACTGTGCCAGGGCCTCTCAGTGGCCATCCTCCCATCCCTGGATCTGTGGCAGGGCCTCTCAGTGGCCACCCTGTCATCCCTGGATCTTTGCCAGGGCCTCTCAGTGGGCACCCTCCCATCCCTGGATCTGTGGCAGGGCCTCTCAGTGGGCACCCTCCCATTCCCGGATCTGTGGCAGGGCCTCTCAGTGGGCACCCTCCCATCCCTGGATCTGTGGCAGGGCCTCTCAGTGGCCACCCTGTCACCCCTGGATCTTTGCCAGGGCCTCTCAGTGGGCACCCTCCCATCCCTGGATCTGTGGCAGGGCCTCTCAGTGGGCACCCTCCCATCCCGGATCTGTGGCAGGGCCTCTCAGTGGGCACCCTCCCATCCCCAGATCTGTGGCAGGGCCTCTCAGTGGGCACCCTGTTATCCCCGGATCTGTGGCAGGGCCTCTCAGTGGGAACCCTGCCACCCCCGGGTCCGTGCCAGGGACTCTCAGTGGGCACCCTCCCATCCCCGGATCTGTGCCACGGCCTCCCAGTGGGCACCCTCCCATCCCCGGATCTGTGGCAGGGCCTCTCAGTGGGCACCCTGTCATCCCTGGATCTGTAGCAGGGCCTCTCAGTGGCCACCCTCCCATCCCTGGATCTGTGGCATGGCCTCTCAGTGGGCACCCTCCCATCCCAGGATCTGTGCCAGGGCCTTTCATTGGGCACCCTCCGATCCCCGGATCTGTGCCACGGCCTCCCAGTGGGCACCCTCCCATCCCCGCATCTGTGGCAGGGCCTCTCAGTGGGCACCCTCCCATCCTTGGAGAAGTGACCACAGACCACCATAAACCATCAGCCCAACGGTGGGTGATCGCTGTTAATTCAGGGCTCAAAACTGGCGTCCAGGGCATCCTGCCTGAAATACGAATTTAAAACAAACATAGGGGCGCTGAGAGGACCTGTAGGAAAAGCAAAAGCTGACGTTATTGGCCAATTTGTTTATGATTAAGAAAGAACGTAAATAATGACATCACTAACGCGGTGACGCTGAAGGAAACTCCCCAAAGTTAGGAGCGTAACAAAGAAAATCACAGATGATGCAAACTAGAAAGGGACCTTTTAGAGAAGTGCTTGTGTGAGGAGAGGCATAGCGCCTCACCTTTTATTTATTTATTTATGCGTTTTTATATAGCGCGGACTTTACCGGAAGGTGTCAGAGCGCTTCACAATAGGAACAGTGACGTTACATGAGGAGAAAATTACAAGCGGGCATGTTACAAAAGCAAACGTTACGTTACATGAGGAAAAAGTGACAAGTGTGCATGTTACATAAGCATACAAGAAGAGGTATAATACTGCAATAAGTGGCAGTCACTCAAAACACAAGAACACACTAGAAAGGCACTTCTATAGGCATGGAGTACAGAATTTCCTATAGTGAAAGAACTTCCTTGAGGGAATAGAGAGGGCGTGAATTAGATTTGGAAGTGTCTTTGAAGGAGGAGAAATTTGAGGTCAGTTTTGAAGGACCGGGAAGAGGTGGTCGTCCGGAGCAGAGGCGGAAGTGAGTTCCAGATTCTCACCGCGTTGCCTTAAAAGGATTGGGCCATCGATCTTTCCCTTTTGAAAGTGGGAGCTTCAAGCAATAAATTTTCCGCATTACGTGATGGTCTAGAGCCTCGAGAGAGTTTCAGTTTATTCGCCAAGCAGCGAGGAGAGGAGGAGTGCAAGGCTTTGTGGGTGATACAGGCAGTCTTGTAGATAGATCTTGCCTCGATGGGAAGCCAACGGAGGGAAGATAAAATGGGTGTGATGTGGTCGCTTCTTTTGGCCCCATATATGAAACGAGCTGCTGAATGGAGAATAGATTTAAGGGGGGACAGGTGGGATTTGGGGAGGCCAGTAAGAAGAGAATTGCAGTAGTCCAATCTAGAGAGAACCAGCGATTGGACCAGGGTTTTTAGGTCTTGCTCCGGGAAGAAGCGTCGAATCCCCTGATGGAGCAGGGTAAACAAAATAATTTTGTACCCCTTGGAAATTAATGACCTCTTAATAATTTAATAATACTTAGGGGTCGATTCCGATCTCGGCCGGAAGCTCACCTAACACTATTCGCCCGGGAAAAAAACAAGCCGAATGCGTGTTCCCCGACCGATTCGAACATCCGTCCGAACAAACAAGTACGATGCGCATAACTGCCCAGATCCCGACCCAGCCGTACTCACCCAATCCAGCTCCTGTTCCCCGCCCGAGCCGGATCCATAAACGCAGAATCGAGTCGCACGGAAGCTAAAATAAAGCACCTTCCGGCCGGACTAGTACGATGCGCCTTCCGTATGCGTCGAACCCGTCGCTACGCACGGCACGTCAGAGCATCCGGGAGAGGCGCACATAAGCTCCGATTCGTGCAACAAGACTATCCACGGCTACGAGACGAACACGCCAGCCACGAGTACGAGTCGAAGCAACGAGAAAGACGAACAAGACGAACCAGCCATGAATCCCATCGCGCAGGTCCTACCAATACTCTACATCTAATACCGGGACCGGTACGGACGCGTACGGCACGGAAGGTAAGTCAAACACCCACCACACAAACAAACGAGACGTACCCGACACAACACACACACACATAGGGATGCAGAAATGACTTACACTAGCAACAGCAGAACCATAGGGGCGGGATGTCTATCACCAATGCCATATACACCCATAGGGGCCTGGATGCCTACCACCAACACCACCCCTACTCAGGGGGGGCTGGATGCCTACCACCGACACCACCCCTACTCATGGGGGGCTGGATGCCTACCACTACCACCACCCCTACTCAGGGGGGCTGGATGCCTACCACCAACACCACCCCTACTCATGGGGGCTGGATGCCTACCACTACCACCACCCCTACTCAGGGGGGCTGGAGGCTTACCACTACTACCATCCCCACTCACAGGGGATGGATGCCTACCACTACCACCACCCCTACTCAGGGGGGCTGGATGCCTACCACCAACACCACCCCTACTCATGGGGGGCTGGATGCCTACCACTACCACCACCCCCACTCAGGGGGGGCTGGAGGCTTACCACTACTACAATTCCCACACATAGGGGGATGGATGCCTACCACTAACACCACCTCTACTCAGGGTGGCCTGGATGCCTGTCACTACTACCATCCCCACTCATAGGGGGATGGATGCCTACCACTACCACCACCCCTACTCATGGGGGGCTGGATGCCTACCACTACCACCACCCCTACTCAGGGGGGCCTGGATGCCTGTCACTACTACCATCCCCACTCATAGGGGGATGGATGCCTACCACTACCACCACCCCTACTCAGGGGGGCTGGATGCCTACCACCAACACCACCCCTACTCATGGGGGCTGGATGCCTACCACTACCACCACCCCTACTCAGGGGGTCTGGAGGCTTACCACTACTACCATTCCCACACATAGGGGGATGGATGCCTACCACTACCACCACCCCTACTCAGGGGGGGCTGGATGCCTACCACTACCACCACCCCTACTCAGGGTGGCCTGGATGCCTGTCACTACTACCATCCCCACTCATAGGGGGATGGATGCCTACCACTACCACCACCCCTACTCATGGGGGGCTGGATGCCTACCACTACCACCACCCCTACTCAGGGGGGCCTGGATGCCTGTCACTACTACCATCCCCACTCATAGGGGGATGGATGCCTACCACTACCACCACCCCTACTCAGGGGGGGTTGGATGCCTACCACCAACACCACCCCTACTCATGGGGGGCTGGATGCCTACCACTACCACCACCCCTACTCGGGGGCTGGATGCCTACCACTACCACCACCACTACTCAGGGGGGGCTGGAGGCTTACCACTACTACCATCCCCACTCATAGGGGGATGGATGCCTACCACTACCACCACCCCTACTCAGGGGGCTGGATGCCTACCACTACCACCACCCCTACTCAGGGGGGCTGGATGCCTACCACCAACACCACCCCTACTCATGGGGGCTGGATGCCTACCACTACCACCACGCCTACTCAGGGGGCCTGGATGCCTGTCACTACTACCATCCCCACTCATAGGGGGCTGGATGCCTACCACTACCACCACCCCTACTCAGGGGGGCTGGAGGCTTACCACTACTACCATCCCCACTCAAAGGGGGATGGATGCCTACCACTACCACCACCCCTACTCAGGGGGGGCTGGATGCCTACCACTACCACCACCCCTACTCAGGGGGGGCTGGATGCCTACCACCGACACCACCCCTACTCATGGGGGGCTGGATGCCTACCACTACCACCACCCATACTCAGGGGGGCCTGGATGCCTGTCACCACTACCATCCCCACTCATAGGGGGCTGGATGCCTACCACTACCACCACCCCTACTCAGGGGGGGCTGGAGGCTTACCACTACTACCATCCCCACTCATAGGGGGATGGATGCCTACCACTACCACCACCCCTACTCAGGGGGGGCTGGATGCCTACCACCAACACCACCCCCACTCATAGGGGGATGGATGCCTACCACTACCACCACCCCTACTCAGGGGGGGCTGGAGGCTTACCACTACTACCATCCCCACTCATAGGGGGATGGATGCCTACCACTACCACCAGCCCTACTCAGGGGGGGCTGGATGCCTACCACTACCACCACCCCTACTCAGGGAGGGCTGGAGGCTTACCACTACTACCATCCCCACACATAAGGGGATGGATGCCTACCACCAACACCACCCCTACTCATAGAATGGGTAATGCATGACACAACCAGCATACTGCATCATAAGGAATGTAAGAAAAACACATCCCCCAACACCATGACAAGCGTGTGTAGACTGTGTCATATGCCTACAACACTGAACATGAAATTGAACATACAATGTGACCCCTATCACATGTGTCACACATAAATGTGTGTGGCCTCCACAATGCAAGCAGACCATGACCACTGTGGCAATGGGGTCTAACACCCCATCATCACAGTGACCAAAAGGCAAGTGTGGGGCCCATAGCTGAAGCACATTCTGAACATTGTGACAATGGGGCCTAACACCCCATCATCACAGTGACCAAATTGTAAGTGTTGTAATGGCAAAAGCTGGAAATGCCAAACAGCATGGATTATCCCAGGTCACAGACCAACAAACACATCAGTGACATAGTAGTGCTTGTGTCCCATAGCAACATAGATTGGGTGAGGCAAACAGTGCAGTGCAAATAAGACATACCTTTGGCCATGTGCAGACAAACATTACCCATGGGGGCTGACATTGTCAACATTCATCAATAACACAATGACAGAAGTGACCATCATAATGCAGAACCACATATCTGCACCAATGGACACACAAATGTAGATATCCTGTGGAGACTGTAGATGTGAGGTGAACAAATACCATACCATGGCAGCAATGGGACATACAAACCATGATCATTGTGCTGACTGATGACCTAGGAGTCTCAGGGACAGCAGGGGAAAACCACCAAACAACATACAGCCAATGGCACACTAAAGATATGCCAATGCAGTGGTGCAGATGCACAAACACAAACAGGCAGCCCCACACTGCATATCAAACACAACAGGTGATGGGGGGATGTGCCAGTGTCCCCAGGCAACCACACAACACATGAGGAGGCCTGAATCCCAATTACACAGATGTGTATACAGTGCCACACAAAAGTAACTCATGGATCGGATTCCCCTATGTGGGCAATCAGGCATTGTTAGATGAGAGGGAGCCCAAATTACACATGTCACACAAGCTTGTATGAACAGCAACTAACACAGCAAGAGACAGTCCCACCACAGCACTACCCCCTGGGTCCCCACATTGTGGTGACACTGGCCTGCATGATAATCCCACTGTGATGACAAAGCTAGATGTTGTTCACACTGTGAACCACAGTCATGTGTCCTGAGCAGCAAACTACCATCACACCTACACAAGCACAAATCAATCAGCACGGCCTGTCAGCCAAGGCCAATATGGAGGCAGGGGTCTAGCCGTGAAACAACTCTCATCTGCACACACTCAACACCACACACCTTGATCTCCACCAATGTGCAGCAGTGAAGCTCACATGCACCCATGACAATCCCAGGGTTGGTGGTGGGAACTAAGGTGCAGAAACCCATCACACATGGCCAGTCAAAAAGACTCGTGAATGTCTGACACACTGCACAGAACGCCGTACATGGGCATGACGTCAATACCACACCAACCAATGGGATCCCGGCCACAGTCACACACCAATGAAGAAGCCAAGGTCACCCACAAAGAACACACATAGACAACTTCCAACATTGCAGCTCTGACCCTGAGGAGTGGCAGCAGTCACACACACAACGTGTCACAATCACTGAAAGCTAACACAAACTGTAAATTACATGACAGGTGTAACCAACAAGTGCCAAGGGGAATCCTGACTGTGTCTCATCTGCGTTTGCCCACAAACTCAGCCCTGACAGCAAACACACCTATGGGTGACACCCTGATGACCAGTAATGTGCCATGCACCCACATCCCAGAGAAGCCAGGGAGAAGACTTTGGGGGAATATAGGTCAACTCAGCAAGCATCACAAACAGAAACATCACTAGGGATCCCAGCCTGCCTAGCAAAATGGAAGTGAACACACACAGACATGCTCACACAACACACACCTTGTGCTCAGGCAATGTCACAGAATTACACACTGCCATGAGGGGACTCCACTCCTGTGTAAGGAAAGCTGTGCCATACGTTGTCTCAGTAGGGCCCTATCATGTCAGCAGAACACTTGGTCACTCAGTCAACAATTAGCACAAAATGAAGGCTCCCGTCATATCAGCCTGGTCATGGGAGTGTCACCGAAATCATCAGCACAGATCCAACACACATGTATAGCAAGTTGCACTGATAACACAGATGAGTCCTTCCCCATTGATGCCCAAACTTGCATGTCCAGTGGAGATGGTCACACGGTCAGGGAAATAGACAAATTGAACAATGGCAAGCACAACAGATGTGCAGGGTGTAAGCCACAGATGTGATATTGCAAATAAAAGTAGGAAATCCCATTGCCAAATCTTGAAAACATGACACCCTCATATTGCTGCAAAGGATGACATGGATACACAACAGGATAGGACACATTCCCCCTGGACCACATGGGGTCCTGCACAGTAACACTTCATTTCCATGAGACCAAAAATCAGCATCACTGCAGCAAGGGCACGGTTAGCATCATCAACATCATGTACATCAGAAGCAAAACCACTAGAGAACAGAAAGTAGCTTTATTCAGCATATGTGGCTTTAAAATTGAAAGTCCTAAAAAATAACCAAGGCCAATGGCCAGTCCATTAACAAAGTCAAAACAGGGTGACAGTGGCATATGTCACCCTTTGCATGCCTGCACTGCTACACACCAGGGACATTCCCCTCGGAGGGGCATACGGGGGGGCAGGCCAGGCACCGCAGGGACAGGATCAGGGCTCACCAGAAGGAGGCAGGGAAGGAGTGGTGGGTGCTGGAGAGTCACTGACAACTGCAGTGGAGGTGTCTGACATGGTGTGTGCCGGCACAACTGGGGGGCATGAGTCAGATGGTGTGGGTGCCGGCACGACTGCAGTGGGCTGTGCAGATGGAGTGGACAGGTTCCCCACTGCAGTGCCCAAGTCAGACAGGGTGGTAGTGGACTCCACTGCAGTGCCTATCTCCAGGGGAGTAGAATGGGGTTCAGGTAAGGTGGGTATTGGAAATGGCCCTTTTTGCAGGGTCACCCCTAAACTTTTTGCCTGCCTCCTGTATTTTTGCTGACCTGTTTCTGTTGGTTTTATGACTCTGGGCACTTTACCACTGCTGTTCAGTGCTAAAGTGCATATGCTCTCCCTTTGTAAATATGTCTATGTGAATTGGTATATCCCTGATTGGCTTATTTGGTTTACCTGTTAGTCCCTAGTAGTGTGGCCTGTGTATGCCCAGGGCTGGTAAACCAAATGCTGCTGGTGGGCCTGCAGCGCTGGTTTGCACCACCCACAGAAGCAGCTTGTAAAGTGTGTCTCAGACCTGCCACTGCAGTGTCTGTGTGCAGTCCAGAACTGCCATCTTGGCTGTGAAGTGCACCCACTTCCCAGCCCCTGAACCTTCCCTTGGCATCTTGTAAGTCACCCCTATGGTAGGGTGCATTGTATGTGTAAGGTAGGACATGCCTTGGTGTGTGTAGCGTGTCCTGGTAGTGAATTATGCCCCATTTCGTTTTTCACTACTGTAAGGCTACCTGTTCCTCATAGGCTAGAATGGGCAGTTTGACTATTACATTCTATAGTCCTAACTGACCCCAGGAACGTGGTAGAAAAACGAATTTAGTATGCCTGAGCTCAGAATATTAAAATACATCTTTTAGTGAAGTTTATTTTTATATTCTGTGTTTGAAAATACCACTTTTAGAAAGTAGGTATTTTCTTGCCTAAGCCTTCCAGTGCGCTCTGCTGTTATGTGTATTGGCTGTCTGGTTTTAGAGGGGCAGGGCAGGCTGAGTCAGACCTGGGTTGAATAGAGAGATCTGCATTTAGAGTGTGGGTAGGGGTGGCTCCTTGACCTGAATAGGGCTGTGCCTGGCAAGGTGAATGCTGGCTCCACCTCCTACTGTGTGTCTGCTAGCAGACCCCCTCTTTCTGAAAGGAAGGATGCAGCCTGGTAAACAAAGTGCTCCAGGCCTGAGCAGAACTGGTTCTGGCTAGGTTCAGTGACTTGTAGCTTCTGAGAACAAAGACTTTTGGGGTATAAATATCTGTGCTCAAACCCCTACAATTTGTATTGCTTTTGGATCTGGAGAGGAAACTCTGACCGTGCCACTGGAGGAATCTGCAGGAAGTGACTGTCCCTGTGCTTGTGTGTTGTTTCTTCCACTGGCCTGCAGCAGTGACCACTGGACCTTGAAGAAGAGGAAAAGGAACTTTTGAGAGAACTTTTATTTTTGTTACAGCAATTACCCAAGGGCTAGGAAAAGAGCTAGCCTCCTGCTGGAGTCTCAGGCACATCAGACTCCCCCACCAACCTCCTGCTTCCTCCCTGCGAGGATTGCTATCTGATGATGAGGCTCCTGTGAGTTCCAGGGCCTCTAGTTTGCTTCAGAGAAAAGAGTGCTGGAAATCGACGCTAACGCACCTTTGCGAGCCGCTGCAGCCGAGAGCGCTGGAAAATTCATCGCGCTGCTGCCGCTGGGTGCTCGCAACACGAAACCATCGCTAACGCCCCTTTGCGAGCCGCTGCAGCTGAGACGCGCTGGAAAAATCATCGCGCTGCTGTCGCTGAGCGCTCGCAACCCCTAAAGAAATCATCGCTTCAAGACATCGCTTTGCGGACGCCGTGCGTCTGCCATTTTCATCGCATCGCACCGGATTTCGTCGCTCCCTCGCGGAGCGTCATCTCTTCGCATCGCAACACAATCGCACAGCGCAACAGGATCGTCGCATCGACTTCTCCCTCGCGGCAAGAAAGTCATCGCATCGGCGGCCTAGCGTGCAGAAGTTGGTCGCATCGTCTCCGCACGCATCAGCAGATCGGCGCATCATCCTCCCTTGCGGCAAGGATTTAACGCATCGCCGGCCTCGCGTGAGGAAAATCATCGCTACCACTTCTTTGCGACATTTTGTTGGTTTTGCTACTGAATTCAGGTACTTTGTGAGAGAAAGGGTCGCAGAGACCACTGCTTTGGATTTGAACCTTACTTTTGCAACCTCTGAACGAGAAAGGGTCGCAGAGACCACTGCTTTGGATTTGAACCTTATTTTTGCAACCTCTGAACGAGAAAGGGGCGCAGAGACCCCTGCTTTGAATTTGAACCTTATTTTTGCAACCTCTGAACAAGAAAGGGACGCAGAGACCCCTGCTTTGAATTTTAACCTTATTCTTGCAACCTTTGAACTATTTTTGACAGTCCTTCAACAGCTATCCTATTTTTGACAGTATTGTGGCTTTTACAGTTATTGGTCTTGTGATAAATCTGCCTTTATATAAAGATACTTATTTTTTAGGTCTCGGTCTGCACCAGCGCTTGCGCTGGTCTGGCCGAGAGTTTTAGTAAGCGGGTTTTGGAAGTGCAAACACTGGCTTTCGGCTGGCGACCAGCTTGAGTTCACGATGGCGTGCACGCGCAGCTGCCATCTGGTCTTCCTCATTTCCTCGTCATGGCTCATTAACTCTCTGGACTCTGATGTTTCAATCGCAGCAGCAGCTCACATTACCAACTGAGGGCCCTGGACTACAGTCACATGAAAAACAACAGCGATTAGCATTGAAATGCAAGCTTTTTTTTTTGTCCAGTTAGAAATATTGCTTCGGTGGGTTGATTTCACCTTATATCGCTATTTGTTTTATATTGGGAGTCACAGCCTAATTACCAGTATTTTTGTCTCTCACAGTTTTTTTTATTTATATTTATTCGCGCAAAGCACAAAGCTATATTTAAGGTTACTTTTTCCGCGTCACTTCTTCACTCTATTTAAACTCCACACCCCCACTCTTATTGTCTCTCTCCTTCTCTCTCTCTCCCCTCTCTAATTCTCTCTCTACTTAATTAACTCTCCCCTCTCTATCTTTTTTAGCCTTTCATTCTCTCTCACCCCTTTATCTGTTTCTCTTTCAAACTCCTTCATTCACTCTCTCTCCCCTTCTTTCTCTCTCTCTATCCCGCTCCACTCTTTATTCTATGTACACCCTTTCTCTCTCTTTCTCTCTCACCACCCTCTCTAATTGGGCATTATATCTTCACTCTATCTCTCACTCTGCAACACCACAGCATCACTCAGCGCAACCACAGCATCAATCAGAGCCAGCACAGCATCAATCAGAGCCACCACAGCATCACTCAGCACCAACACAACATCTCTCAACGCCATCACAGCATCACTCAACGCCATCACAGCATCACTCAACGCCATCACAGCATCACTCAGTGCAACCACAGCATTACTCAGCACCACCACAGGATGACTCGGCACCACCACAGGATGACTCGGCACCACCACAGGATGACTCGGCACCACCACAGGATGACTCAGAACCACCACAGGATGACTCAGAACCACCACAGGATGACTCAGCACCACCACAGGATGACTCAGCACCACCACAGGATGACTCAGCACCACCACAGCATTGCTCAGCGCCACCACAGCATCGCTCAGCGCCACCACAGCATCGCTCAGCGCCACCACAGCATCGCTCAGCGCCACCACAGCATCGCTCAGCACCGCCACAGCATCGCTCAGCACCGCCACTGCATCGCTCAGCACCGCCACAGCATCGCTCAGGGCCGCCACAGCATCGCTCAGCGCCGCCACAGCATCACTCAGCGCCGCCACAGCATCACTCAGCGCCGCCACAGCATCACTCAGCGCCGCCACAGCAATACTCAGCGCCGCCACAGCATCACTCAGCACCACCATAGCTTTACTCAGCGACACCACAGGATGACTCAGCACCACCACAGGATGACTCAGCACCACCACAGGATGACTCAGCACCACCACAGCATCGCTCAGCGCCACCACAGCATCGCTCAGCGCCACCACAGCATCGCTCAGCGCCGCCACAGCATCGCTCAGCGCCGCCACAGCATCGCTCAGCACCGCCACTGCATCGCTCAGCACCACCACTGCATCGCTCAGCACCGCCACCACAGCATCACTCAGCACCACCACAGCATCACTCAGCGCCAAGACAATATCACTCAGCACCACCACAGCATCACTCAGCACCACAGCAGTATCACTCAGCAACACCTGAGTATCATTCAGCATCACCTCAGCATCGTCTCCGCAACAGTCACCACCACCACCACTACCACCTCAGCATCACTCAGCACCACCTCAGCCTGCTCTCGGAATCTGGCATCTGTTGATTCTCCTCTAGCGTCTGGCCGCTGCTAGTGTATAATACAGGTACTAGTTCCCAACCTTCACCCTCCGATTGTTTATGCCCCCTCAAAAAAAAGCTTTAACAAACAACCATTGCAATAGGCAGAAACAAGTTGCCAGCATTGCAAGAACAAAAGAAAACTGAGGACATTTTTTATTGTAAATACTTTTTTTAATATGGTCGTTCAGTTTTACATAATGCCTTCTTGGTCATATATAAAGTAACAAAAATGCTTCTGACACTTTTTTATTATAACTTTTCAGCATGCCGCACAGCAGCCACACTTCTCTACAGCACAGCTTGAAGACATTGGCAAAGTCAATAGCTCTGGCTAAACACTTATAAGGCCCCAAAGGCGAGACCTATTGGCTATGCCAATGCTTGTTATAACTACTTGTGTGGTGTCCCTTTGTAGTGTTCCTCACTGTGTTACTGTGTATGGTCATAAATGCTTCACACACTGCCTCTAAGATAAGCCTACCTGCTCGTGCTACGTTACCACAGGGTTGAGCAGGGGTATTAAAGAGGGTAGCCCTCTCACTCTGACTTAGGAAGAAGGGTCCCTACTTGGACAGTGGCCAGCCATTGCCAACTAGAGACCCCCATTTCTAACAGTGGGCAAGACAGAGGGGGAGGACACGGCCTCCACACCAGTGGCACAAACATGCGCAGCGGGGGCTGTGGTGCTGGAAGAGCAAGTGGCAGGGGGAGAAGGCCGGATCATTTTGAGGATGGTGTATCTGGGGGTGGGGGACCCTGGGGCAGGGTGTGGTGGGGGAACCTGTGGAGTGGGGGCCTGAGGGATGGAGGAAGGAGACTTGGTGGTTGAGCTGCAGGGCGGCGGCGGGGTCTTGCTCTTCCGGGTCCGGGGGGACTTGCGGATGGGGGCCTCAGTCAGTCTGCGCCTGGGGGAGGGTGTCCGGGGGTGAGGGGCACTCCCCTCTGTGTGGGTGGACCTCCTCTTCCCCCTGTATGCTGGATCAGCTGTATCGGAGGGGAAGAGGCCGAGGTCACAGAGGAAGAAATGCTTTGTAGGTGGGGTTGCAGGTGAGGCAAGGGAAGGGGCCTTGGAGGGAGAGGTATCTGAGGACTGCGGAGTGACTGTGGATGCCTGTGTGTGTGTCTGTTCCCCATCCCCTGTGGGTGTGGTATCAGTCCCCTGAGGATGCTTGCGTGCACGTTTTGTCTTTGTAGTGGGTGTGTCTGTGCTGCTCGTGTCTGTGTGTTTGGGTGAATGTGCAGGTGTGCATGTGCTTGGGACAGGTAGGGTGCCAGGAAGTGTGGATGGGGCAGAGGTAGGAGGGGTGAGGGACTGTTGGAGGAGGGACACTGCTGCCGTCAGGGAGGAGTCCATGGACCTATTGCTCCTCTGTAGGGCAGACATGCCCGATGAGATGCCCTCCATGAACGACACCAGCTGAGTCAACAGAGTGGTGTGGGCATGAAGGACACTCAGCATTGCTGTCTGCCCTACATGGAGCTGGCGAAGTAGGTACACAGACTCCTCACTCAGGGCAGCAGGGGACACAGGGGCAGGGGCTGCAGTGCCTGGCACGAAGGAGACATGCTCCCAAACACAGGAGCCTCCACGGACCTCTGGAATGGGAGCCGATGGGAGGGCGGTGGTGGTGGTGGTGGCGGGGACAGCAATACTAGCTGGGGTGTGGTGGCTGCTGACATCCGCCTCCACAAGGGAGTCATCCTCCGAGCTGCTGTGGTCCTCAGCTGAGGTGGATGCTGCTGAGGACTCCTCGTGTGGCTCCCCTCGCCCTCCGTGCCACTGGGTCCCTCCGACCACTCATCGGCTGCTGACCCAGTCTGGCTCTGCGGCTCCTCCTGGTCCGTGGAGCTGTCCCCTCCTGTGGCCGTGGATGTATCTGCAAACAAGTAGGGAAACAGACAAACATCAGTCACCTGCACTGACCGCACACACCACAGTAAGTACAGCACATTACAGAGCAAGCCCTGGCATCCTTAGTTGAACATTGCCAAAAGTGCCTAAACAGAGTAGGAGAAGCCAATTGTCAGTCTGATGGCCAACCATGGCACTCACATCCCTCCTGGCCTTGCACCCATCTGTCTGGTGTCTGTCGGATGGCAATACCCCAGTGTGGACACATGCACCACCTACACAGTAGTTGGACAGTGCAGAGAACACGGTGAAGTATGTGAACATGCACACATCACAACTCTTGCCACTGAGTCAGTACAGGTGTCCGGATAAAGGGATGGCCAGAGTCTAATTTGAAATGCATGTGATGCATACCAGCACCAGACTCCATGTCCTGATAGTCAATGCCACAATGGGGTGCATGTAGCACATGTCACTCCCCTGCAGGACCACTCTTAGGAAGTTTAATACCATGGCACAGGCATGCCTGCAAAGTCATACATCACTGTCTCCAGTCACATGGGCAGGGCAGCCAGCCAACAACAGTCTGCACTGTGTCACAATCCTAGGCCATGGGGAATGCAAGTCCTGTAGCTGACAAGTGCACATGTCCATCCCCCACAAACCACATCATCTGAACTCTTATTTGGCCACGTCATACCAATTGGACATATGGGAGACATGAAACACAACCCTCGGAACCTGAGCACCTCACAATCTGCTGTGAATGGGAAACAGCTGCCTGAACTTCACATTCGCATACCCCAGTCTGCACAGTCAAGTGATCAAACACCTATATGTCACACAAGTATCGTCTCATATGGTCACATCTCCGGTGGCATGCTGAGCCCTAACCGATAAACACCCCAGTAGTCCTGACAACGAAGCCACAGCACAATGACACAGAGGCAGACACCTGAGGGAACATTTCACTGGGTACAACGTGTCAGCTGATACACAGGAGTGGGAGTACAGAGTGTATTGTATGGCCTGGAGTAGGCATGACTGTCCTGCTCCACGTGAAAGAGGGATGAGCCCTGGACAGTAGGCAGGTGGCTAAGTATGTGTGACACACTTGATATACATACTCCTGAGGCCCAAACATTGTTCCGACCTGCAGCATGGGTGTGTGCCAAATACCCCAGGCACATGTGGTGAATCAGATCAGCAATTGGACCAAATATCATAGTTACACGCAGATTACATGTCAGAACTCAGGCATTGTGTAAGCAATGGACCCACCCATGAAGCCCACAACAAAGTTACGGGAACAAATGCTGACCCCCACCTTGAGCTAAGCAAAATGCAAGGACACAGTACCCAAGTGACACAACTTCCTGACTGTAAGGGCCACACCTGGGTATCAGATGAGGAGTGGGCATGTCACAATTGAGGGACATGGGTCCTGGACCACAGGACTGATGCACTGTGGAAGGTTAACCAGGCCAGAGGAGGGCACATAGCATGTCAGACAAAGTTCACAGTGCAGTCATGGACTCACCCCCTCCTTGCTGCTGTCTGGCCTTCAGCTGCCCATCCAGATCAGGGAAGACCACCGCCAGGATCCTGAGCATGTGGGGGGTCAGGGTCCGGTGTCCACCCCTCCTGCGAGGAGGTGACAGCTTCAGCTGGACCCTTGCGATCCTCCGGGTCCAGCCCCGAAGGTCCTGCCACCTCTTCTGGCAGTTGCGGATCCGGCGCTTGTAGACCCCCACGGATCTCACTGCCCGGGCGATGTCCAGCCAGATTTCCTGCTTCTGGTGGGCATCAAACTGTGAGGATGACAAAGTGTAAAGGACATCACTACACATGCAACATATCCGTGCATCACACATTTGGATATACATGTCTCAATCACAGGGGCACATGATGTACACAGGCAGTGCAGCGATGGCTATGAACAGTTTTCCAGCAGTTACTACATGGTATCATTGCCTGGGAAGTAAAACCTTGTTGGAATGCACTGTTACTGCACTATACCTGTTCAGTGCATGTAACTACACACTATGGGGTGGTGACAACTACTCAGTGAGCATGCTAGCCAGTGGCGTGCACACTGTAAGTCTTGCTAGTCAGACAACATGCACATTCAGTAAGGCAGTGGACAGCACACCCACCTGCTCCCCTGCTTTCCCATACAGCTTGCTGTACTGTGGAAGGAGGCTGTCCAGCAGGGCCTGGTTCTGCTCAGTGCTGAAGGCTGGGGCTCTCTCCACAGTACG
This sequence comes from Calotriton arnoldi, assembly GCA_963921515.1. Classification (NCBI taxonomy): domain Eukaryota; kingdom Metazoa; phylum Chordata; class Amphibia; order Caudata; family Salamandridae; genus Calotriton; species Calotriton arnoldi. The sequence goes on along the minus strand of CAWUFW010004649.1, from coordinate 1,065,746 downwards.
TGCCATTGCAGGATCCAGAGGATGCAGAGACAGCAGCAGTGGTGGTGGCAGATGTCGTCCTGGAGCATGTAGTGCAGGCAAGTGAGCTCTCAGGGGTACAGCCAGCATTATATGTGTGCTGCTGAGGCAGTTACTGTCCCATGTGTCCAAAGTGATAGGTCCAAGTCGTTTGCATCTTCTGAATCTGGCCAATCCATGGAATTGCACCACTTACACACGCCCACAGCATCCTTCAAAAGTTCAACTTCATGAGACCCATGATTTTGCAACATTGTTGTGGGTGGCCAACTGAATTCACAGCATCAGACTCGTTAAAGGTTCGAAAACGCGTCCGTTGCCATGCCAGGCCACAGCCAATGCGTGCGCACCGATCGGTCCATTGCTGTACAACGCGTATTTCGAAAAACAACGCGTACCCGCTCACATCATATGCAATGGCCAATGCGTGCGCACCGATCGGTCCATTGCTGTACAACGCGTATTTCGGTCCACATCATATGCAATGGCCAAGGCGTGCGCACCGATCGATCCATTCCTGTACAACGCGTATTTCGGTCCACATCATATGCAATGGCCAAGGCGTGCGCACCGATCGGTCCATTGCTGTACAACGCGTACCCGCTCACATCATATGCAACGGCCAAGTCGTGCGCACCGATCGGTCCATTGCTGTACAACGCGTACCCGCTCACATCATATGCAATGGCCAAGGCGTGCGCACCGATCGGTCCATTGCTGTACAACGCGTATTTCGGTCCACATCATATGCAATGGCCAAGGCGTGCGCACCGATCGGTCCATTGCTGTACAACGCGTATTTCGGTCCACATCATATGCAATGGCCAAGGCGTGCGCACCGATCGGTCCATTGCTGTACAACGCGTACCCGCTCACATCATATGCAATGGCCAATGCGTGCACACCGATCGGTCCATTGCTGTACAACGCGTATTTCGGTCCACATCATATGCAATGGCCAAGGCGTGCGCACCGATCGGTCCATTGCTGTACAACGCGTACCCGCTCACATCATATGCAATGGCCAATGCGTGCGCACCGATCGGTCCATTGCTGTACAACGCGTCCCTGTACAAGTCACACGCATATGTCACCATGCATGTCACAGGTGAACGTATGCCAGCCACATTTACTTTCCAGGGACTCAGGGGCACACCTACAACACCACAGCCTGTCCACACTGTATCCTAAGGCATGTAAGGCTGCATTACCATCTCTGTGTATGGGGGTCAACATGTGTTTGTTTGGGTGGGACTTGGGGGCAGCCACTCCGAGGCTGTGCACGTGTTCATGGGGACAGAATCCTTGGTGTGTTGTGCACATGACCACTGTGATGTGCAACTGTTCATTTCAGAGCATGTGGCATGGTCACATTTCCAGGTTGTGTATGTGTAAGTCATGTCACATACCCCCTGAGTCCCATGTTGGACGGTATGTACGTCACAGGGTGGCCCATTGCCACGATAGTGATGGCCCTCCACAGTCTGTGTGCATGTTGTGTTTCAGATGTCTCTGATTCCATGTGCACAATGGGAGACAGTCTCCACATCCACGTTGTTTGTGCACGGACTTTGATGTTGTGCGTGTGTGTGTGTCACAGACGTCCATGTCTGTCGTGCAGAGGCAACAGGGACCACTACCTGTGGGGGTCATGGTTGTTTTGCTGTGGTGTATTCATGATACGCCATGTCATGCCAGTGTCAATGTGGCTATACAGGGTCACTGGGAATCTACCTGTCAATGAGCTGTGATGCCTGGGGCACATCTGTCCTCACATGTCACTGTGGTGTGTGTTTGGAACGTGACAGCAGTACATGGGTACTGTGACACAGCCTAATGATATCCCATAGCACAACCTGGGACTTGTTGACAACACATGTTGAACTGTGATGTTAGATGTCGGCCATGTAGGTGCCATACATGTCCTTACAGAACGCCACACACATCATGTACTTGTGTCTCGTAATGATGTATCATGTGATATTGAGTATGGTCTATGCCACATATGTGGGGTGACTGACAATCTTTCTTTGTTCACCTATGCACTGCAGGGCACCAGCTGTCCATAGACCACTCCCTGACCTTGCAACCATGGTTGAACGGGACTGCATCCGACGGTACCGCTTCACCAGGCCGCTGATTGAGGAATTGACGGTGCGGTTGGCCCCACATTTGCAACCTGGCCGGACATACCCTACAGCGCTGACCCCCAAGGTGAAGGTGATGGCAGCCCTACACTTCTTTGCCACCGGTACCTTTCAACACACTGTGGCGTCTGCTGGTGGGATGTCACAGACCATGTTCAGCCGTGTGCTACGCGATGTTTTGGAGGCTATGTTGAGATACCTGAACCAGTACATCTATTTCCCTAAACGTCACCAACTCACTGACGTCAAGAGTGACTTCTATGCCCTGGGGAGGATGCCGCATGTCATTGGCTCCATTGATGGGACACATGTGGCTTTGGTACCACCACAGGCACATGAGCAGGCATACAGGAACCGAAAACATTACCATTCGGTCAATGCTCTGGTGGTATGTCTTGCAGATATGTGCATCTCACACGTGTGTGCCCGTTTCCCCGGTTCTGCACACGATGCCTACGTGATGAGGAGTAGTCGCATCCCGAGGATGATGTCACAGATGCGGAACCTGCGTGCCTGGCTTGTCGGTGTGTACTGACTTTGTACCTTTGTGTGTGTTCTGCAAAATGTAGTATTCCACCCTCTTTTCCAACTCAGCTAATGTGCAATTGTCTGTATGTAGGTGAGTCCGGATACCCCAACATGCCGTGGTTGCTGACGCCCCTCAGGAACCCTGTGACATCAGCCCAGATGCTCTACAATGAGGCACATGTTCGGACCAGGAGAGTGATCGAGCGGACATTTGGTCTCCTGAAGAGCCGCTTTCGCTGCCTGGACAAGACAGGAGGGGCCCTCCCATATGCCCCAGCAAAAGTGTGCAAGATTGTCATCGTCTGCTGCATGCTACACAACATGGCAGTGCGGAAGGAGTTGCCTCTCATCCTGGATGACGATGACCAACATCCGCCACCTGTGGAGGATCCTGGCCTGGGCCATGATGCCAGTGATGGTGATGATGATGAGGGTGATGTCCGCACACAGCTCATCACCAACTTCTTCAGCTGAATGTGAGTATCCAGAGATGTCATGTCAATGATGTGGGTTTGCGTGATATATGTTGGTGGTGCTCTGGTGCTGTTTGAGTGTGTGCCATGTGCTACTTGACTGTATGCGTGCAGCGATGTGTCCTTACAGGTAGTCTGTACTCCCCAACAGTGTTGACATGCTAACTTGGTTTTGTGTATGTATCTTGTGACATGTATTGGGCATGAGTATTGCAGTTCTGTCCTGTTCTTCAGTGCTTTTAACTGTGTGTCATTTCTGTCCTTCACAGGGTACTTTCAGAGTAGTTTGGTCAACTGTGATCCCCCGACACCGTGATTCAACTTCCAGGGTGGAAGCTGTCGTTTCCCTGCAGGTGATGTGCCACACACCCCTGGACCTTCTTTCTTCTACACTTGTTGACTGTGTGGCCACTGCCACGTGGGATTACCTTGCATCTGTGGTGGAAACAACATGTTGCAAATGTGTAATAAACCTGTGCTTCACTTTGGGATGTGCGTTGTCTGTGGTCACACATCTGACTGACATTTGCTCACTGCACCTGTGGGCTAGTTGACACTGACTGTGAATAGGTGTGGTGTCTGTGCATTGCACTGTTTTTCCTGGGAACATCAGTGTAGGAGATGAGTCAGATGGCCCTGGTGTGTATGTGTTGTGTAGCCCTAGTGGTGTGTCTCCCTCATATGTGTCACGTCGCCATGACTCACATGACGGTGTTGTACTTGTTGTAGCAGTTAGCATGCACAGTGTCATTTAGCAGATCATCATCTCCATGACAGAAACCACGTTGGAATGACAAGAGAGGCAAGTATGGTGTATTGGTGAGTTTATTACATACATGTGTGAGTATAGTGCACAGGATGGTGGGTGCTGTACATTGGGATTGTAATCCAAAGTTCCCAGATGAGTTGGAAGTCTTGGTAGCAGAAATGTCCTGAGTAAAGTCAACAGTCATGTAATACATTGGTCCAACTTAAACTCCCCATGTAATGTGGGAGATTTGGGTTGCATTCAACAGGGTGAACAGTTTGCACACAAAGGAGAATGTCCAGAACAGGTGTTGGGTTCCTGGGGGATGTGCATGGCCATTGGCCTCTCAGTTTTCCTTCCTCGGACGACCCCTCTTCTTTGGTGGGGGACCCTCACGTGCACGCTGCTGCGGTGCAGAGGACTCTCCGCCAGAGTCATCCTCCCTCCCTGTGGCAGTGGCAGTTGTTGCAGCACCAGATGTTGTGGGCACACAGGGAGGTGTGGCCATGTTGGTGCTCATCTGGCGGAGGCATGTCAATATGTCCCTATGCACTGCTGTCAGTTCTTGCAATGTGTCCCACTTGGACTCCATGCCAGACATGTGTGTCTCCACATGGGACATGTGTGTCTCCACACGGGACATGTGGGAGTCCAAGCTGGCATGATGGGCAGCCTGCTGCTGTTGTATGTCCTTGAGGATCCCCACTACCTGGCTGACCTCTCCGGTGCTAGTCTGGTACGCATCAGCAATGCGTGCCAGTTGTGGGTCATCATGCAGTCCAGACCCCTCTGCAAACAGCGACCTATGTCTACCACCCCTCCCACCACCCCTGGCAACATGTGCGGGACCTGCGGTGGCACGTACAGGTGATCCTAGGCCCCCTTGGCGGTTGTTACTGGTGTTGTCTGTTGCTCCGCGGTGGGCCGGGGTCCCTGTGCTGTTGTCATCGGTGGTCCTTGGTCTGTCCGTGTCGGCGGGGGTGGTCTGTGTGTTGGCAGTTGGAGGGGTGTGGGTGCAGGGGGTGCAGATGTTGGTCCTGCTGGTGCTGCATGATGACTCTCACCGGAGGGCAAGGTAGGTCTTCGCCATCCGAGGAGGGCAGAGGCTGTTCCACACCAGAGAGCTCAGGGTCCCCCGGAGCCTGGGACAGGGACTCCTCATCGTCTGCTGCTGTGTCCCCATCATCACCTGTGTTTGGAAGAGACACACAATGTATGTTATGTTTCTACAGACATCAATGGTTCAAACACATGACAGATGTGACTGTACCTCTGGATGCGGGCCTGTACATTGCATTGTCCTAAGTTGTCAGAGTCAGAGGTTGATATTGGGGTTGCACATTGTCCTGCCAACTTGAAGCATTTCAATGTGAATGTTGAGGTGAGTGCATGACCAGCATTGGTTGTATTTGGTGGACATCCGGCCCTCCTTCTCCCCCCAGCCCAGTTATCCCACCATGAAGCATGCCACCCTTGCAGTGTGTACAGGTGGGCTCTCAGGATGTCAGTCAGTGGTGTCCTGCTGTTGGTTGGTGCAAAGTTCCCAGCAGGGCCTGGTACTCCCCACAACATAGGACCATTGTCAGACATCTTAGAAGTGGCTTTTCACTCCATGTGAGGTGTGCATGCTTCAGTGTGAGCTTGCTGGGCCATGTGGGTGGGGGATGTTGAGCTGTGACTCCTACTCCCATCTTGCTGTTGCCTACACCCCCCTTCCCAGCATGCCCATACTTCCTTCCTTTTGACTCTGCTTCCCTGTGGGGTAGTGTGCCTGTGCTGACAGGATGGCTGACAGTGTTGTCCTGGCGTTAGTTTGGCTACATGTCCCAAAAGTGTCCCTGTGTTTCACACAGCATGTCCCAGGGTGGTGGTTCTTTGTGGGATATTTAATTGGAGGGTGAGGCATTGCATTCTCCCAGGTGAGTTGTGTGGAGTTTTTGTTGAGGGTGTGTGTGAGAAAAGCTGCTTGTAACTATGCTCAGTGCTGTCAGTCCTCCTTGCCACCCAGCCAGATATCCCACCATGGAACGTGTTTCCATTGCAGGGAGTGCAAGTTGTCTTTCAGGATGTCAGTCAGTGGTGTCCTGCTGTTGGTTGGTGCACAGTTCCCAGCAGGGCCTTGTGCTCCCCACAGCAGTACCCAGTGTCAGCCATCTTGTCAGTTGTTTTCCACTCCCTGTGATGTGAGCATGGTTCAGAGTGGTGTTGATGGGCCAAATGTGAAGGTGAGCAATATCTGTGCCTACAACTCCCTTCATGCCATTGCCTACACGCCCCTTCCCAGCATGCCCATACTTCCTTCCTTTTGACTCTGCTTCCCTGTGGGGTAGTGTGCCTGTGCTGACAGGATGGCTGAGAGTGTTGTCCTGGCGTTAGTTTGGCTACATGTCCCAAAAGTGTCCCTGTGCTTCACACAGCATGTCCCAGGGTGGTGGTTCTTTGTGGGATATTTAATTAGAGTGTGAGGCATTGCATTCTCCCAGGTGAGTTGTGTGGAGTTTGTGTTGAGGGTGTGTGTGAGAAAAGCTGCTTGTAACTATGGTCAGTGCTGTCAGTCCTCCTTCCCACCCAGCCAGATATCCCACCATGGAACGTGTTTCCATTGCAGGGAGTGCAAGTTGCTCCCCACAGCAGTACCCAGTGTCAGCCATCTTGTCAGTTCTTTTCCACTCCCTGTGAGGTGTGCATGCTTCAGTGTGAGCTTGCTAGGCCATGTGGTGGGGGATGTTGAGCTGTGACTCCCACTCCCATCTTGCTGTTGCCTACACCCCCCTTCCCAGCATGCCCATACTTCCTTCCTTTTGACTCTGCTTCCCTGTGGGGTAGTGTGCCTGTGCTGACAGGATGGCTGACAGTGTTGTCCTGGCGTTAGTTTGGCCACAAGTCCCAGAAGTGTCCCTGTGCTTCACACAGCATAACCCAGGGTGGTGGTTCTTTGTGGGATATTTAATTGGAGTGTGAGGCAATGCATTCTCCCAGGTGAGTTGTGTGGAGTTTGTGTTAAGGGTGTGTGTGAGAACAGCTGCTGGTAACTATGGTCAGTGCTGTCAGTCCTCCTTCCCACCCAGCCAGATATCCCACCATGGAACGTGCTTCCATTGCAGGGAGTGCAAGTTTGCTTTCAGGATGTCAGACAGTGGTGTCCTGCTGTTGATTGGTGCACAGTTCCCAGCAGGGCCTTGTGCTCCCCACAGCAGTACCCAGTGTCAGCCATCTTGTCAGTTCTTTTCCACTCCCTTTGATGTGAGCATGGTTCAGAGTGGTGTTGATGGGCCAATTGTGAGGGTGAGCATTATCTGTGACTACAACTCCCATCATGCTATTGGCTACACTGACTTCACCAGCATACACAGAATTCCTTCCTTTCAGTGAGCTTCCCTGTGAGGTGGTGTTCTAGTGGTGGCTACATATTTGACTGTGTTTGTTGGTTAGATTTGTGCCACTGCCTGGCTCTCTTTGTTGTTGGGTTTGTACATGTCATGACACAGTTACATATCACTATGAGATGGCATGTATTGTGTTTATCTAACTGACATACACATCTTGGGATGATTATCTTTTGGTTGCTGTGGATTTGCTAAGGGTGCATGGTTTGACTATCCCCTTGACAGTGATGTGTGTGTATTGTCACACAATATTGTGTATATTTGTTGTGTACTCACCAGGCTCTGGGATGTTTGATAGTCCATATACGCTCACTGGTGGCTCACTGGTGGCCTCCCAGGGCCTGAGGTATACTGGTTTGGCAGGAGGGCCACTGCCGGTGTGTTGGCTCAAGGCGTAATCCTTCTTGAGTAGGTCCTTGACCCTCCTGCGCACATCATACCACCTGTTCTGGATGTCTTCCTTTGTGCGAAAACATGGTGATTGTGCGTTCACCCTGTCGATGATCCTCTCCCACACCTTGGTTTTCTGCGACATGGGGGTCTGTTGGACCAATGTACCAAACAACTGGGGCTCTACCCTGAGGATCTCATCTACCAGGACTTCCAAATCACTGTCTAGGAACTTTGGATTCTTCTTTTGGGGGCATGGTGATGGGTTGTGGTGGTGATTGATGTATGTGTGGGTGTGCAAGTGAGGGTGTGTGAGTGTAGGTTTTGCTGGGTGTATGTGAGAGTGCTATTTGTTGAGGTGCTGATGGTGTGTGGCTTGTGTGATGGATGAGCTGTGAGTGTGTCTGTGGTTGCTGTCTGATGGTGTTCTGTGCTGGCAGGTCAGTTGAATTTGCAAAAGATCATGGTCAGGATTTGTGGGCTTTATATGGGTGGAGTTGTGGGTGTGTCTTTGTTCCATGTTTTCCCCCCCCAGTATTTATTGGCTTTGTAATTGCTTGTTTGGCCCTTTTTTTTGTATTTTTCTTTTGTAGTTTTTGTGCATGTAGGAGACGTTCTTCTGACCAAGTAGGACGCTGCAGTTGTTTCGTGCGAGCTTCTCTGAGTCGTTCACGCTATGTTTCTGCTGTGTTTCATGTGCGGCGTACGCGTTGGTCGCGGGGTATTGGGTTGGTTCGGCTCGATTTTGTATGCGTGTCGGTCGTACGGCTTGGGCTCCGTGCGACTCAGTCTGGTTTTCCATGCATTGCATCGTACTGCGTCGGTCGTAGTTCGCGGGTACGTTTCGTTCGGGTTCATTCCTGGTGGGTGTCGGTCGGTTGGATTCACGTGGTTTCCCGTCCGGATGGCTGTTTTCCGTGCGGTTAGGTCGTTCGGCTTGTGTTCCGTACGAGTCGGTCGTGATTCACATGCATTGCATCGTACTACGCAGGTCGGGCAGCGCCGGTACGTGTCGGTCGGACTAAATTCCCGTACCGAGTCGGTCGGTACGTTTTCCGGCCCGAATCGGAATCGGCCCCTAACTGTTTGAAAATGCATGTACTAACCAACAAATGCACCCTTTTTAGTAAATGCTATATATGGGTAACATGCAGATTTATGCAAAATCTAATCTATTTACAAATGTGAAGTTAATTAACTTTAGTATTATGATTGCGTACTAATTAGAGTGAAATTGCATGATTTATGTTACGTAGTAGATTTGTATTGTGGCAAAGAATGCAGATGGTAAGTAAAATGGTTTTAAATGTCGCTTCTGCTAGGTAACACCTAACACAGGTCTTTAGAATGGCGGGTGGTAAACAGAAAGGCTTATTTTTTCTATTTTAATTTTGGTTGTGTTTGTTCTTATGATAGTTCGTTCGGGCCTGTTAGGCCATGCTTCGAAAATGGTTGCTGGAGAGGATGAGATCACGTGAAACAGCTAAGATGGCCTCTGCGCAGAAGCAATAAAGAAAAGCAAGTCACGTGAATGCGGCCTGTGCCCGGAGTGAGAGATGTCAAGGTTGAACTGACCTACAATAAAAAGTGTGCCAAAAAGATTCAGCATGTATTCGTGGGAATGGATGGGAAAGAACCGAGTGACAATGGACGAACCAAATTGTGACCATCAAGATCGCTACAAAATGAATGGACAAGTTGGACTGCTTTTGACCTCGGAGTCATGAGACTCCTTGTATGTTTTACTGTCCCTAAACCAGTTTGAACAAGGAGGGCGATGAGGCGACCATCACCACCCCTCAAATGGACCAATTAGCGTGATTCTTGCCCCTAAGGATTGCAACTTTTTGCTGCGAATGCTGTGTGTACGGTGGCAACCATAATGGAAGCATCCTGTTTGAGAGGAATACGTTCAGCCCAAGTTGCTGAGCTGATTGCTCTGATTCGAGCGTGCAAACTGGGAAAGAACTTCCGAATTACAGTGATCACGGAGAGCCAGTATGGCTTCGGAGTGGTCCACTATTTTGGACAGATCTGGTCCCAGAGGGGATTCCTGACTTCTGCAGGATCTCCTATAAGGAATGGTGAGTTTGTGAAGAAATTGCTTGAGGCGATACAGCTACCTAAACAGATTGCAGTGGTAAAATGCGCTGCACACAAAAATGGAACCGATTATATTGCAGTGGGTAACAAATTCGCTGATGAAATAGCTCAATATTGTGCCAGAAACATGGTCTCACTGAATAGGAGAAGGGAAAAAGAGAATGTTTCATGTCCCTTGCTGTTTACTAACACAGTTGAAACCTGGGATGAGGTAAAACAATTGCAGGAAGAAGCAGATGAAGAGGAGAAAGATGGTTGGATAAAAGCAGGCTGCAGACAAAGAGAGGAAGATGAAGTCTGGGTTTATAGAGATGAAAGACCAGTTATGCCTGATAGCATGATCTCTAACATGGCACGGATGTACCATGGGCAGGCACACATTGGTAGGGATGCCATGATCAGACTTTTCAGACAGACCTGGTACAACCCAAAATTTAGGGCTATAGCTGAAAGCCTTTGTCAAAGATGTCTTACATGCCAACAAATAAATCCTGGAAGGAAGACTGTAGTGAGTTTGGGAACAATAGGACGTGAAGGAGGTCCTTTTACCAGAATGCAACTAGATTTTATTGAAATGCCCCCAAGCAATAGATTGAGATATGTCCTTGTGGTCGTTTGTTTGTTTTCTCGTTGGGTGGAAGCCTATCCGACAAGAAGGAATGATGGAGTTACTGTGGCTAAGCTCCTGCTGAGAGAATTCATTCCTAGATATGGCTTTCCAGTAACGATCGAAACAGATAGAGGAACACATTTCCAGAATGAAATAATCCAACTGATATGTGAAGCACTTGACATTCAACAAAAACTGCACTGTGCCTACAGACCAGAGGCTTCTGGAGTGGTAGAGCAAGTAAATGGAACAATAAAGAATAGGTTAGGGAAAATGTGTCAAGCCACAGGACTCAAATGGCCCGATGCCTTACCATTGGTGCTGATGAGCATCAGAAGCATACCTGACAGAAAAACAGGTCTGAGTCCTCATGAAATAATCATGGGACGAGCAATGAGAACAAGCACATGTACCTGTCAACAAACTGCTGACTACAACTGATGATCTCGTATTGGACTATTGCAAAGGATTGGCTGATGTGGTGCATTCTGTGTTTCATCAGGTTGGACCGGATGCGACCACTCTTGAAAGAAAACCAGCTCATGATTTGAGTCCAGGAGACTGGGTCCGCATTAAAGTCCACAGAAGAAGAAACTGCTTGGTTCCTCGCTGGGATAAGCCACGTCAAGTGATCCTGGTGACAACAACTGCTGTAAAGTGTGCAGGTGTGAAAAATTGGGTTCATGCCAGTCACACCATCAGAGTTCCAGATCCTGAAGCTCGACCTGTAAGTCGACATCTGGAAATATCAGATACCAGCTCAGCATCTGAAGCAGAAGCTGAAACGAACAGAGTTCCAGATCTTGAAGCTCGACCTGTAAGTCGACATCTGGAAGAATCAGGTACCAGTTTGACAACTGAAGAAGAAACTGAAAAGATCAGAGTTCCAGATCTTGAAGCTCGACCTGTAAGTCGACATCTGGAAATATCGGATACCAGTTCGGCATCTGAAACAGACCAACCTGAATCTGGTGAAAGACAAAAGGAAAAATCAGGAAACAAAAGAACTGATATTGAAACCGGAGAAACCGAACCAAGAAACAGCGACAGTGAACAGCCAAGTACAAGTTTTGGGAAAATTCCTCCAGAGATCGTTGAGGTAACTGAAGAAAATTTAGATTCAGACAGAGAGATTGGGGAAAGTGCGGAAGAAAAACGAGGAGTAGTAGGGTCAGAACTACAAACAGAAGAAACACAGGGAAATTTAGATCCAGACAGAGAAATTGGGGAAAGTGCGGAAGACAAACGAGGATGGTTAGAATAAAATTTTCAAACAGAAGAATCACAAGAAGATTCGGATTCAGACAAAGAAACTGAGATCATAAAGTTCAAAGTTAGAGGAAGTGAAGTGAGGTCTGAGACAGAATCAGAAGAAAGTGAAGAAGAAAGAAAGCAAAGAATAGGACCAAGAAAGAGAACTTGCAGAGCAGAACGAGAAGAAAAAGAAAGCAAACTAAAAAGGCCAAGAAAAGGAGACAATTGGCCCAACGAAATTAAAAGACTGAGATATAAAATAATAAATTTGAACAAAGATAATGCGGAACAAGTAAATGAAATAACAAGTCAGAAAGGACAAAGAAAACCAAGTGAAAAACAGTTGCAGAGACCAAAAAGAGTGAAGAGACCTAACTTGAAATATAAGTCACCTGAATGGCTATACAATCAATCAATCAATCAATCACGGCATTTATAGAGCGCGCTACTCACCCGGGAGGGTCTCAAGGCGCTGGGGGAGGGGGTAAGTTACTGCTCGAACAGCCAGGTCTTGAGCTGCTTCCTGAAGGCGAGATGGTCCTGGGTTCGCCGAAGGTGAGTGGGGAGGGAGTTCCAGGTCTTGGCCGCCAGGTAGGAGAAGGATCTTCCTCCGGCGGTGGTTCTGCGGATGCGTGGTACGGTGGCGAGGGCGTGGCTGGTTGATCGTAGCTGGCGTGTGGGCGTGTAGAAGGACATGCGGTCGTTGAGGTACTTTGGGCCCAGGTCGTGGAGGGCCTTGTGTGCGTGGGTGAGGAGTCTGAACGTGATTCTCTTGCTGACGGGGAGCCAGTGCAGGTCTTTCAGGTGTACGGTGATGTGGCTGTGTCGGGGGATGTCCAGGATGAGTCGTGCGGAGGCGTTCTGGATGCGCTGGAGTCTCTTTTGAAGTTTGGCTGTGGTTCCGGCGTAGAGGGTGTTCCCATAGTCCAGTCGGCTGGTGACGAGTGCCTGGGTGACGGTCTTCCTGGTTTCAGTGGGGATCCATCTGAAGATCTTGCGGAGCATGCGCAGGGTGTTGAAGCATGAAGATGAGACGGCGTTGACTTGTTTGGTCATTGATAGGGAGGAGTCCAGGATGAAGCCCAGGTTGCGTGCGTGGTCCGTTGGCTTGGGTGCGGTGCCCAGGGCCGGGGGCCACCAGGAGTCGTCCCAGGCGGAGGGTGATGAGCCCAGGATGAGGACTTCCGTCTTGTCTGAGTTCAGTTTAAGGCGGCTGTTCCTCATCCAGTCGGCGACGTCTCTCATCCCGTCGTGCAGGTTGGCTCTGGCGGTAGTGGGGTCGTTGGTGAGGGAGAGGATCAGCTGGGTGTCGTCGGCGTAGGAGATGATGTTGAGGTTGTGTCGGCGTGCGATGGCTGCGAGGGGGCTCATGTAGACGTTGAAGAGGGTCGGGCTGAGTGAGGATCCTTGTGGAACGCCGCAGATGACTTCGGTGGCTTCGGATCTGAACGGGGAGAGGCGGACTCTCTGGGTTCTTCCGGCGAGGAACGAGATGATCCATTCCAGTGCTTTCTCTCGGATTCCGATGTTGCTGAGGCGCTTCACTAGGGTGCGGTGGCAGACGGTGTCGAACGCCGCGGAGAGGTCCAGGAGGATGAGGGCAGCTGTTTCCCCGTTGTCGGTTAGGGTTCTGATGTCGTCGGTGGCTGCGATAAGGGCGGTCTCGGTGCTGTGGTTGGCCCGAAACCCGGACTGCGAGGGGTCGAGGATCCATTCGTCTCGAGGAAGGCGGCAAGCTGTCTGTTGACGGTCTTCTCGATGACTTTGGCCGGAAACGGAAGGAGCGAGATGGGGCGGTAGTTCTTGAGGTCGGTGGGGTCCGCCGTTGGTTTCTTCAGGAGGGCGGTAAGCTCGGCGTGCTTCCAGCTCTCCGGGAAGGTGGCGGTGCGGAAGGAGGAGTTGATGATGTCCCGGAGATGGGGTGCGATGGTGGCGTCGGCTTTGTTGAAGACGTGGTGTGGGCAGGGGTCGGTTGGTGATCCGGAGTGGATGGAGTTCATTGTGCGGGTGGTGTCTTCGGTGTTGATCGGGGTCCAGTTGCAGAGGGTGGTGGTGGCGGGCATTGGTTCGGCGGTAGGGTGCGTTGTTTGTGCGTTGAAGCTGTTGTGTATGTCGGTGATCTTGCGGTGGAAGAACGCGGAGAGTGAGTTGCAGAGGTCTTGCGAGGGGGTGATGTCGTTGTTTCCGGCGCTGGGGTTGGAGAACTCTTTGACGATGCTGAAAAGTTCCTTGCTGTCATGGGCGTTGTTGTCCAGTCGTTCTTTGAGTGCCGACTTCTTGGTGGCACGGATCAGCTGGTGGTGTTTGCGGGTGGCGTGCTTGAGGGCGGTCCTGTTGTCTGTGGTCTGGTCGAGTCGCCAGGTTTTCTCGAGAGTGCGGCAGTTCTTCTTGGATTCCTTGAGTTCGTTGGTGAACCAAGGGGTTTTCTTGCTTCCGGGTCTGCTGGGAGGGTTTTTTAGTGGTGCGAGGTCGTCGGCGGAGGGCATAGCATTGACCGACATTAAAGAAGTGGATAGCAGTCACGAAATCCCAGACAAAGACTGTGAACAAATGGGTGAGAGTGAATTGCACCAAACCTGAAAGACAAAGAAAGAAAACCCGGACTGGACACCTAAACTGAAAAGACAAGAAAAAGTTCTGAAAAGAACTGAAGGGAGCACCAAAAGAGACTGATTAAAGGGTAGAGTGGCTGAAAGTGATTATGAGGTGTCGAAACACATTTCTGTACATATATATATATTATCTACTGGCGGTCGCCAGTAGATAGTTATAGTTAGGACCTATTTTCCATAGGAAATCCGCGACATTCTATTTGAAATAACTCTCTTGCCGGTTGACGAATCTTCGCGAAATTTTCAAACTTTATGGCCCGCTCTGGTCCGCTCCTACCCTGAAAGTTTTGGGGTGATTCGTCAAGCGGGGGCCGAGAAAAAAGGGGGGTCCCAAAACATGTTTTCCCCATTCATTTTCCCATAGGAAACTTTAGACACGGCTACAGCCCGAACTGCTGAACGGAATTACACCAAATTTGGCAAAGAACCCTTTTTGTTAAATGGTGTAAATCCGTTCAGTAGTTCCTGAGAAAATCAAAATGAAAATCACATATATATCTATGGCCGCGTCGGATTCGCGCACCCTCCCGATCACGAGCTGCATGCTAATTGGCTGTCAACACTCCAAATCAGGAAGTGTTGGCAGCCATTTTGTCCCTCGGTAGAACCGAGGGACAGAAACAAGTGCGCAAAACGCACAAAGGGGGCAGGGTAGAAATACCCTGACCCCCTAGGTCTGCTCAGGGGGTCCCACAAGGACCCCCTGGGCCGAAAAAAGCATTTAAAAAAAAAAAAAATCGTCAAGATGCGCTCAGGGTGCGCGGATCCTGCCGAAAAAAAAAAAAAATCGAGCGCGGTCTCCCGCGCTCGATGCAAATTTGCCCCTGGGTGGCCCAAGTCCCGGGGGCATGCGGGAGGTGGGTTTATTGTTTATATGGGGGCCTCTAAGGCCCCAAGCCCGAGGACCGCCACCCCCTGGGGCTTAATAAAAAAATGGTGCAGGAGGGCTCTCCTGCCCTCCCGCAGCCCCGGGGACCGCCACCCCCCGGGGCTTCTTTTTAAATTTAAAATAACGTGTGGGGGCTCCAGCCCCCACACGCCCGAGACCACCACCTTCCCGGGGCACATAGAAAATAAATGTGGGGGTCCGTTACGGACCCCAGAGCCCGGGGACCACCACCTCCCGGGGCTGTGCAATTCAAGGGAGGGGGCCGCGCGGCCCTCCTCCTGGAGCCCTTGATGGCCCTGGGGACCGCCACCCCCAGGGCCGGCTCCTGCAGTGTCCCGGGGTGCCTACCCCGGGACACTGTAGTTTGCTATGACAGGACGGGAGCCTCGCGGCTCCCGTCCTGTCATAGCAAACTGCTTTGAATATTGGAAGAGAGAGCAGGAAACCTGCTCTCTCTTCCAATATCCAAAGCACATTGCTTTCCACATGGGGAGCTGCATCTTAGCAGCTCCCCATGTGGAAAGCAATGCCGGCTCCCAAGGGACGCGGGAGCCGGCGGGACTGTGGGGGATTGGGGACCCCCACAGTCCCCAACGAGAGGGCCAGCCCCGGGGGATGGGGTCCCCGGGGCAAGTAGTGGCCGGGAGGGGGCCACGCGGCCCCCCTCCCCAAAAACAAAAGCAAAATTTAAAAAAAAAAGGAAAGGCTGGCCCGGGGGATGGGGTCCCCGGGGCCTTAAATGGCCTGAGGGGGCCACACAGCCCCCTCCAAATAAAAAAAAAAAAATCGAGGGCATGCCCCGGGGGATGGGGTCCCCGGGGCCAATACAGGCCCAGGGAAGGGGGGCCACGCGGCCCCCTTCCCGTTTTTTTTTATTTAAAAAAAAAATAAAATGCTCAGGCCCCGGGGGATGGGGTCCCCGGGGCCAAAAGTGGCCAAGGGAAGGGGGGCCACGCAGCCCCCCTCCCATTAAAAAAAAATTAAAAAAACAAAAAACGAGCGGCATCGTGCCGAAGGCCCCGCCCCTCCCTGCAGTACTCTGCAAACGCGCCCCTGGTGCGTTTTAAGAAGGGAAGTAATTCCCCTTGAATACTGGGGGTCCCTGGGGCCAACTAGCCCACAAGGAACCTCCAGTATGCGCCAGGGGCTGCGTTGCAGAGAGGTGTACAGAGGCCACGCCCCTTTACACCTCTCTGCAACGCAGCTCTGTGGCGCTTTTAGAAGTACATGGTGGGCTAGTTGGACTCCAGGGACCCTCAGAATTGAAGGGGACTTAATCCCCCAACTTAAAACGCGCCACGGGCGCGTTTGCACAGTGGTGAAGGGAGGGGCGGGGCTTCAGGTGACATGTGTGCAAACAGGCCCTGTGGCGCGTTTTAAGATGGGGAATTAAATCCCCTTCAATCCTGAGGGTCCCTGGAGGCCAACTAGCCCACCATGTACTTCTAAAAGCGCCACAGAGCTGCGTTGCAGAGAGGTGTAAAAGGGGCATGGCCTCTGAACACCTCTCTGCAACGCAGCTCCCTGGCGCATACTGGAGGTACAGGGTGGGCTAGTTGGACCCCAGGGACCCTCATGATTCAAGGGGCCTTAATCCCCCAAGTTAAAACGCACCACTGGGCGCGTTTGCACAGATGTCACCTCAGGCCCCGCCACCTCCCTTCACCATTCTGCAAATATTCCTCTAAAATCAGCCGAACTACGAATTCCGATTTACTCACCTGTTATCAGGAGAGACCTCAGTGCTACATCTTTCAGCCCAGTACTGATCCTGAAAAGTAATTTTAACCGTACTTACCAGTAACTTGAATTTCCTTCCATAGGATATCATTGACTGGTTTCACTTGGAAATTCTTCTAAGTGTTGATTTTTGAAACATACAAATATTCCTCTAAAATCAGCTGAACTACGAATTCCGATTTACTCACCTGTTATCAGGAGAGACCTCAGTGCTACATCTTTCAGCCCAGTACTGATCCTGAAAAGTAATTTTAACCGTACTTACCAGTAACTTGAATTTCCTTCCATAGGATATCATTGACTGGTTTCACTTGGAAATTCTTCTAAGTGTCGATTTTTGAAACTTTATAATATTCCTCTAAAATCAGCCGAACTACGAATTATAATTTACTCACCTGTTATCAGGAGAGACCTCATTGCTGCATCTTTCAGCCCAGTACTGATCCTGAAAAGTAATTCTAACCGTACTTACCAGTAACTTGAATTTCCTTCCATAGGCTAACATTGACTGGTTTCACTTGGAAATTCTTCTAAGTGTGGAGTTTTGGAACTTTATAATATTCCTCTAAAATCAGCCGAACTACGAATTCCGATTTACTCACCTGTTATCAGGAGAGAACCCAGTGCTGCATCTTTTAGCCCAGCACTGACCCTGAAAAGTAATTCTAACCGTACTTACCAGTAACTTGAATTTCCTTCCATAGGATATCATTGCCTGCTTTTTGCTGAAAAAGTTTGGGTCGATTTTTGAAACATACAAATATTCCTCTAAAATCAGCTGAAATACGAATTCCGATTTACTCACCTGTTATCAGGAGAGACCTCAGTGCTGCATCTTTCAGCCCAGTACTGATCCTGAAAAGTAATTTTAACCGTACTTACCAGCAACTTGAATTTCCTTCCATAGGAATCCATTGTCTGGTTTTCAGCAGAAAAGTTTCAAAGTGTCGATTTTCACAAACTACAAATATTCCTTAAAAATCGCATGTATGACTTAAACGCATTCTTTCAACTGTTTACAGGAGATACACCAGTGCTGGATCCAGGATCCAACACTGAGTATGAAAAAGTAACTATAACACTACTTACCTGCTAAGTGAATTTCCTCCCATAGGATAACATTGGTGATTCTATGTGATAAAGTTTCTAAGTGTCAACTTTTAAAATACAATAATATTCCTTAAAAATCACTACTGTAACCAAAATGCTTTTACTCAACTGTTTACAGGAGATGTCCCAGGACTGAATCTAGGATCCAGTCCTGTGGTTAGAAAAGTAATCCATAAAGTAACTAATTGCATTTAACTAGAAATTCACATTGAGCTGAATGTTGCATTGTGTTTGAAAATGTGTTGCCCATTGCAACAACTGTAACTACTGTACTTAAAACTCTATTGCCTATTTGCAAACTATTTAAACTAAAGTAATTCATTCTGAGAAAGTATATTTTGTAATGTAATGTATAATGTAATTACAATGTAATTTAATAAATAAAATATCTAAAAATAAATAGTTTTAAAAAATGTAGTAAATCAGTATCAAAAAAAGAAATATAACAATTAATACATTTAAAAATTGTCATTTACAAAACCTTTGAAATTCACTGAAAAAACCATAGGTTTTAGGGGCGTTATAGTTAGAAATTAGCATTTAAAAAACCTTTGAAATTCACTGAAAAAACCATAGGTTTCAGGCACGTTATAGTTAGAAATTAGCATTTAAAAAACCTTTGAAATTCACAGAAAAAACCATAGGTTTCAGACACGTTATAGTTAGAAATTAGCATTTAAAAAACCTTTGAAATTCACTGAAAAAACCATAGGTTTTAGGGACAGTTATAGTTAGTTGGACATTGCACTCGTACAAAACCCGTGAAATTCCCCCGTTATAGTTAGTTCAGCTAACTATAACTCGCGCCCCGCAATGCACTGCTGATGACGTCACATATTACATCACTCATGACATGGTCAGTGACATCACTGATGACATCACTGATGACATCTCAAATGACATCACTGATGACATCACTGATGACATCATCCACGTGATAATCTGATGCACCTCCTCACACCCTAATATAACCTTTGATACACCCACTCTAAATTACAGACTGCCATTCGCAAAACCATAGACACTCCAACACCAATAACTACATACCCACTCACTGATTCTTAGGTCTACACACACACATCCACTCACTCACCCGTACAGTCACTCATACTTATGGTCACTCAGTACAGGACTATCATATGCACTCTTAGTCCTATATAGACACTCAAACACCTCCACTCATCCATAGAGGTACTCACACACCTAGTCAGTCATGCAAATAATTAAACACACTGCCATTTACTCACCTATACATTTATACACACAACAGCTCACTTAATCATACAAATACTAGCACATTGTTACGCTCTTATACAATCACTGATACAAGCACACACTCATCCATACAGCCACTATCACAATCACTCACTCTCGCTTATAGCTATTTATATACTCCAACACACATATATACTGCCTTTCACATATGTAGTTACTCACACATGTACCACTGGGACATACATTCACTCACTAACACACTCTTACACACACTTACCCACCCATACAGTCTATCACAGATGCACTCTTGAAACCATCCACCCAGTGAATCACCCACTCACACATCTATGCACAGAGTCGCACACACCCCTCCCACACAAACACTCAGGCACCCATACAGATACTCAGACAACCATTCAATAACTCATATAGACACTCATGTAGCTATTCACAAACACATGCAGCCACTTACACAGCAACAGACAGACGGATACAGACATTCACCCAGTTTAGTCACTAACCCATGCATTCAGTAAGATACGTTAAATCACTCACTTATAGAGTCAGTCACGCACCTACTAAATCATCCATACAGACACTTATACACCCACTCATTCTTCAATACGCCTTTCCCTATATATATTAAAAATATTTAAACTTTACAGAAACACACAGTCACTGCATGATGTCATCAGTGATGTCATTTGAGATGTCATCAGTGATGTCATCAGTGATGTCACTGACCATGTCATGAGTGATGTAATATGTGACGTCATCAGCAGTGCATTGCGGGGCGCGAGTTATAGTTAGCTGAACTAACTATAACGGGGGAATTTCACGGGTTTTGTACGAGTGCAATGTCCAACTAACTATAACTGTCCCTAAAACCTATGGTTTTTTCAGTGAATATATATATATATATATATATATATATATATATATATATAGCTAGATAGTATTATAACATGGTAGACACTGAGAATAGAAGATCTAGATGTGAGTTTTTACGTAGATGGTTAGAATGTGTTTTTATTGTACAGGTTTGCTAATGCTTATCTGGTTTATTTTAGCAATAATAATTTCACTTAGGTTAGTTGTAGAAAATACATCTGTAATAGTGAATGACACGAATAATGACAAGAAAGCTAACATAAAGAACACTGCAACATTAGTAGATAGTACTGATTTTCATAGGGATAAGTCAATAACTGATTTCTCCAAGAATGTCTTCATGAAACTTTTATACGAATATGTGGAGACAATGGATGTGAGAGATTGTTATGTATGTATGCAGTTACCTGCGTCTGTAACAGAAGGTTTGACATATCATCACCTTCCTTTGACGTATGGAATAACTTGTAGCGTTTTAGCTAGCCTATTTTATAAAACAGGTAGATTAGAATATTACTACACTGACACAGATGCTGTTTTTGCTAAAATTCCCGTAATCCCTGAATTAAATAAGGTAAAAGTTGCAAAGGTTTTTGGAGAGTTTTTCTTAGAAAATAAAGAATTAACATTAGAGTATACATTTAGACACAATCTTACTTGTGAGTTAAAGAAAGAAGAAAAGATTTTCTTGGACATGGTAGAGGACAGAAGGGTTAAGTTTCAAAGAAAGGCAACAGGAGAAAAGACAAAAACCCCACCTTGGGCGTTTGAAGAAGGAAGCTATGACAAGGGGGAAACAAATGCAGCTATGGTTCTGGATTGGCCCCAACAGGAAAAATTGTGTATTAGTAGAGACAATACTCTGTATGATAACTATTTCGTGGGTTCCAGTGAGTGCCGAGATACATACAAAATTTTAGGGGGATGGGGATTCAAAGGAGGAAAAGATCCAGTATTTCCAGGGATCTATTACATTTGTAGAAATAGAGCTTATTATAGGTTGCCAGACCTTTGGTACGGAACATGTTATCTAGGCCTGGTCTTTCCGAAAAATTTTCATGTGGAAAGAGGGACAAAAGGAATTCACGGGATAGGTAAAACATTAACACGTAGGAAGAGGGAAAGCTTCTCAGAAATAGTAGGTGACATTTTTGGAGCATTGATACCAGCAGTGGGTATATCTTTGAATGCATACAAGATTCGGAAATTGTCTACAGTAGTAGATCGTTTATCAACGAATACTGCTGGAGGGTTCTTGATGGTAAATACCGAAATGGTTGCCATGAGAGCTATCGTGATGCAAAATCGACTTGCACTTGACATTCTTTTGGCAAAAGAGGGTGGAGTCTGTGGAATGCTGAAGGTACAACATTGTTGCACTTACATTCCAGACAAAAGTGAGAATATACAGAAGTATATAAAGAACATTACTGATTTGCACAAAGAAATTGCCCCACTGGAGGTTGAAGGTGTTTGGGAGAGACTTGGTAAGAGTTTTTCCTCAAAGAAGAAATGGTTCACAGAAATAGGTAGTTCTCTAATTGGGAAAATACTAATACCAGTCACAGTGATAATAATAGTAATGCTATTTTTGAGATTAGCATATGTGTGTATTAAAAGAAGAAAAAGACAAAATAGAGTAAAAAGAGAAAATGAGAAAAATAAAGAGAGAAGGGAGATGGGAGAGATAGAATTGGAAGAGTTAAAAGAGAACATGTACAAACGGTCTAAAAGACAAGATGAGAAAAACACAGTTGTATAAACTAACAAAAAGCAAGTGGACAAGAAACATTTATCTGATAAATTGTAGGGATAGGTTTTTGTGGTGATGTTAAAAATCACCAAAGGGGGAATTGATGGAGCAGGGTAAACAAAATAATTTGTACCCTTGGAAATTAATGACCTCTTGATAATTTAATAATATTAACTGTTTGAAAATGCATGTACTAACCAACAAATGCACACTTTTTAGTAAACACTATATATGGGTAACATGCAGATTTGTGCAAAATCTAATCTATTTACAAATGTGAAGTTAATTAACTTTAGTATTATGATTGCGTACTAATTAGAGTGAAATTGCATGATTTATGTTACATAGTAGATTTGTATTGTGGCAAAGAATGCAGATGGTAAGTAAAATGGCTTTAAATGTCGCTTCGGCTAGGTAACACCTAACACGGGTCTTTAGAATGGCGGGTGGTAAACAGGCAGGCTTATTTTTTCTGTTTTAATTTTGGTTGTGTTTGTTCTTATAATAGTTCGTTCGGGCCTGTTAGGTCATGCTTCGAAAATGGTTGCTGGAGAGGATGAGATCACGTGAAACAGCTAAGATGGCCTCTGCGCAGAAGCAATAAAGAAAAGCAAGTCACGTGAATGCGGCCTGTGCCCGGAGTGAGAGATGTCAAGGTCGAACTGACCTACAATAAAGAGTGTGCCAAAAAGATTCAGCATGTATTCGTGGGAATGGATGGGAAAGAACCGAGTGACAATGGACGAACCAAATTGTGACCATCAAAGATCGCTACAAAATGAATGGACAAGTTGGACTGCTTTTGACCCCAAAGTCATGAGACTCATTGTATGTTTTACTGTCCCTAAACCAGTTTGAACAAGGAGGGCGATGAGGTGACCATCACCACCCCTCAAATGGACCAATTAGCGTGATTCTTGCCCCTAAGGATTGCAACTTTTATGTGTAGTAAGCCAGAGAATAGGGTATAAGAGAGTCTGCTCTTATGTGGAGTGGGTCGCTGCTATTGATGCTGCTGCTGCTGCTGTTGGTGTTTTCCTGCCATGCCACTTCTTTATTTTTCATTTTTCCACCTCGATACTGCGAAAGACTCTGTCATTTTTGGACTTTGAACTTGACTGGGGAAGGAACGAGATCATTGCGGGAATTCTGCCCGGGAGGTGCGTCCGAGGAGGTTAGCGGGACAGTCAGTCAGTTTGGGAGTTCTATTCTGTGATCTGCGGTTTATCTTCTTTTGGTGAACCATTCTTGTCAGCGTCCTATGACCATGGGTAATGCATAAATTTCCATTTTTCATTAAACTTTTCTTAATTGTTTATTGATATATTAAATGTGTTTGATTAATAAAGAATTTCACCTATTTGATTGATATTTTTAGATAAAAATATATTCGAACTTGAAATGAGTCTGTGGTTCTTTAGTTCATTTATGATTTATAATGTTAAAAGGTTTTAATTGTGATTGAGCTGGTCTTAATCACCATCAACTTATTCTACTAGTTGGTCCATCGACCAAAGAGCGGAGTACCTTGATGTTTAGAACCGACAGGATCAAAGGTTAATGCATATAATGTATGAATTATTATTCTGTCAAATTTAACAAGGTATCCCGTTCGTCCAGCAGCACATTCTCCTTAGCGTGAAATCCAGTGATTGAATGAATGTATGTTATGCAGTGTCATGGGCCCCACCGACATAAGGTTTAATGGACAATAGGTTGCATAAATGTTTTTACCTAGATTAGTTTCCTAAGGAGAAATGTATTTTAGCCGCGCTGGATCACCCCCAAAGAAGACGCAGTTGGTATCGAGCAGAATTTGCAATGGAATTGATGTGGGAGAGTAGATTGAGTCTTTTGTCGAGTATGACACCAAGGGATTTTGCGCTGTCGACAATGATGGGTTTATTGTTAAGTAGATTCATCTGATCCATCCATGATTGAACCGGAGGAGGAGAGAGTGAGGAGGAGAGGAGGAGGAATTCAGTTTTGGAGGGATTCAGAATGAGTTGATGAGTTAACATCCAGTTTTGAATGGAGTCGAGAGTAGAGTTTAGGATGGAGAGATCGTGTGTGGAGGACACCTTAAGGTAGATTTGGGTGTCATCCGCATAAAGATGATAGAGGATCCCAGATTTACTTAGGAGATTTCCCAATGGTTCCAAATAGAGGTTGAACAAAGTAGGTGCAAGTATAGAGCCTTGAGGGACACCTTGACCTACCGCCAAAGGAGATGAAAGACTGTTCGCTATTTTGATCATTTGGGATCTATCAGAGAGGAAGGAAGCAAACCATTTAAGCACTGTGCCTTCCACGCCCATTCTCTGTTGAAGAGTGTTAAGGAGAGTGTTGTGATTGACAGTGTCAAAGGCTGCAGAAAGGTCAAGGAGAATTAGAAGACAAGACCCCTGAATCGAGTATCCGCAGCGCGTCATCGATCACTTGCAGCAGAGCTGTTTCAGTGCTGCAGTTTTGAATGAAGCCAGACTGGAAATTGTCAAGAAGATCATTGTCCTTGATATGAAGGGAGAGTTGTTTCGCTACACATCTTTCTGTGATTTTCGCAAGAAAAGGGAGGTTAGTGATGGGGCGGAAGTTGTTGAGGTCGTTCGCATCAGCGGTGGGTTTTTTAAGAAGAGGGGTAACCTGCCCAGTTTTGAAGGAAACAAGAAGGGAGCCTTGACTGAGGGAGAGGTTAACCAGAGTGGTCCAATAGGAAAGAGAATGGGTGTAGAAGTCGATGGCAATGGCACTAGGGATGGGGTCAAGAGAATGGTTGGAGGGCTTTGTTTCGAGGATGCATTTGAGGAGGGCAACTTCAGAGATGGTGTCAAAGTTCTGCCAAATGGCTAAGGATTTGCGCTCCTCTGGAGGGGTAGGATGAATGACCTGATCCACAAGTGATTTCACTTTTCGTCAAAGAATATAGCGAATTCCGCTGCTTTCTTTGTAGAATCCTCCAACTTGGAGGTTGGGGGAGAGCAGTTTGGATTCTTGATGAGGTCGAATAGTTTTTTGGGTCTATTTTTGGCTGAGTCGAGGAGGGTTCTGAAGTGCAATGCTTTTTCAAGGAAGATGTGCTTGTGGTACTTGGATCTTGCTGATCGAAGCGTAGCAAGATTATTGGTGGAGGGCGCTTGTCTCCATTGTTTCTCCAGGATTCTTAGGTACTTCCTTTCTTCATAAAGGGATTTGTTGAACCAAGGTGCTGAGGGAGTAGGCCTTTTCCTTTTGCTTTGAAGAGGAGCGACATTATTGATTTTGACTGCAAGGACTGAGAGGCATTGGGAGGTGAGTTCGTTGACATCCAGGTTCGGGTCTAGCCTTGGAAGTGATAGCAAAGCCGAATCACAGAGGGTACCGAGGTCAATATTTTTCGTGTTACGGAACCAGGTAGTAGTCCTCTTAGGTTGGCCGAGAGTTATAGAGTGTGATACGTGAAGAGAGAATGGGATGAGGAGGTGGTCAGACCAGTCTACATGAATAGGGATAGCGATAGTAAGCATGTCTGCTTTAGAAATAACAAGGTCCAGGATTGAGCCCTTAGATTGTGTTGTTTCTGTGCAGTGTTGGATAAGATTGTTTGCAGAGAGAAAGGTGGCAAGCCTATTCGCAGAAGAGTCTTCCAGCGAGCCCCAGTGGAGATTGAAGTCACCCAGGAAGATCTGACTGTCACTTTGCGAGTATTGGTCGCTGATGAAGTCAGTGAGTTCCTCCAAAAACGAAGGGCCGCTACCAGGCGGGCAGTAAATGGCATGGAATCTGAGGGGTGAGCGTTGGTGCAATTGAAGCTCAAGAGATAGGCATTCAAAAGTGTGGAAGGAGCTGATAGGTAAAGCCTTGAGTTGAAGGGAGTTTCTAAAGATGACTGCAACACCTCCCCCAACTTTGTCTATTCTGTCATTTCTCAATATAGAATAGCCTGTGGGTAATAGGAGATCAAACATAGAGTGAGAGGTATCGTTGAACCAGGTCTCTGTGAGGAAGAGCATGTCGATATTGTGAAGGGTGATGGTATCGGAGATTTCGAGTTTGTGTTTTATTGCATATCTGCAGTTGTGGAGCAGACAGCGCAACTCTGTCGAGACTGTTTTGGTGACGGGGGCACTTGGGCTATGAGGGGTGATAGGGATATTGTACTTATACGAGGGTGCTCGGGAGGATTTAGGTGGATGATTGGTTCTGACAGAGGAGATGGTCGGAATAGTGTAGATAGTAGGGTTACTTGGAGAGGAAAGTGGAAGAAGGGTGGCGTTCGAGGACTTGAGTGAGTTTGCAATGTTTGTAGACGACAGGTTATGATTGGCTAATTTGGGGTGTGGGGGCGAGGTGCAACTCGTGGGAAGGTGAGTGTTTTCCAGGGGAATTGAGGTGTATGGAAAGGTGGAAATCTTGGAGCTTAATAGTGAAATGGTAGCTTCCAGCTGGGCGATGGAGGTGATGAGAGATCCTAGCTTATTTTCCAGAGAGAGTAGGGCAGAGCACGGCATGTTGGGTGGCTCGATAGAAACAGGAGGGGGTGCAATTGGCGGCGGAGGGCAGGGAGAGGTAGGGGTACGGGAGGGGAGTTGGGGGGGCGGAGTCTCATGAGACATGGGGGCGCCAGAGCCCCACAAGCAGGGGGCTGAGGCGAGCAGCTGCTACAGCAGCCTCCATCTCATGAGACATGGGGGCGCCAGAGCCCCACAAGCAGGGGGCTGAGGTGAGCAGCTGCCCCAGCAGGCTCCATCTCATGAGACATGGGGGTGCCAGAGCCCTACAAGCAGGGAGCTGAGGTGAGCAGCTGCCCCAGCAGGCTCCATCTCATGAGACATGGGGGTGCCAGAGCCCCACAAGCAGGGGGCTGAGGTGAGCAGCTGCCCCAGCAGGCTCCATCTCATGAGACATGGGGGCGCCAGAGCCCCACAAGCAGGGGGCTGAGGCAAACAGCTGCTACAGCAGCCTCCATCTCATGAGACATGGGGGCGCCAGAGCCCCACAAGCAGGGGGCTGAGGTGAGCAGCTGCTACAGAAGCCTCCATCTCATGACACATGGGGGCACCAGAGCCCCACAATCAGGGGGCTGAGGCAAACAGCTGCTACAGCAGGCTCCATCTCATGAGACATGGGGGTGCCAGAGCCCCACTAACAGGGGGCTGAGGCAAACAGCTGCAACAGCAGGCTCCATCTCATGAGACATGGGGGCGCCAGAGCCCCACAAGCATGGGGCTGAGGTGAGCAGCTGCCCCAGCAGGCTCCATCTCATGAGACATGGGGGCGCCAGAGCCCCACAAGCAGGGGGCTGAGAAGAGCAGCTGCCACAGCAGGCGCCATCTCATGGGACATGGGGGCGCCAGAGCCCCACAAGCATGGGGCTGAGGTGAGCAGCTGCCCCAGCAGGCTCCATCTCATGAGACATGGGGGCGCCAGAGCCCCACAAGCAGGGGGCTGAGGCAAACAGCTGCTACAGCAGGCTCCATCTCATGAGACATGGGGGCGCCAGAGCCCCACAAGCATGGGGCTGAGGTGAGCAGCTGCCCCAGCAGGCTCCATCTCATGAGACATGGGGGCGCCAGAGCCCCACAAGCAGGGGGCTGAGGCAAACAGCTGCTACAGCAGGCTCCATCTCATGAGACATGGGGGCGCCAGAGCCCCACAAGCATGGGGCTGAGGTGAGCAGCTGCCCCAGCAGGCTCCATCTCATGAGACATGGGGGCGCCAGAGCCTCACAAGCAGGGGGCTGAGAAGAGCAGCTGCCCCAGCAGGCTCCATCTCATGAGACATGGGGGCGCCAGAGCCCCACAAGCAGGGGGCTGAGAAGAGCAGCTGCCACAGCAGGCGCC
The DNA here is from genome assembly GCA_963921515.1 of Calotriton arnoldi. Classification (NCBI taxonomy): domain Eukaryota; kingdom Metazoa; phylum Chordata; class Amphibia; order Caudata; family Salamandridae; genus Calotriton; species Calotriton arnoldi. The sequence continues at coordinate 1,038,060 of CAWUFW010004649.1, read as the reverse complement.
ATCTCATGGGACATGGGGGCGCCAGAGCCCCACAAGCATGGGGCTGAGGTGAGCAGCTGCCCCAGCAGGCTCCATCTCATGAGACATGGGGGCGCCAGAGACCCACAAGCAGGGGGCTGAGGCAAACAGCTGCTACAGCAGGCTCCATCTCATGAGACATGGGGGCGCCAGAGCCCCACAAGCATGGGGCTGAGGTGAGCAGCTGCCCCAGCAGGCTCCATCTCATGAGACATGGGGCGCCAGAGCCCCACAAGCAGGGGGCTGAGGCAAACAGCTGCTACAGCAGGCTCCATCTCATGAGACATGGGGCGCCAGAGCCCCACAAGCATGGGGCTGAGGTGAGCAGCTGCCCCAGCAGGCTCCATCTCATGAGACATGGGGCGCCAGAGCCCCACAAGCAGGGGGCTGAGGCAAACAGCTGCTACAGCAGGCTTCATCTCATGAGACATGGGGGCACCAGAGCCCCACAAGCAGGGGGCTGAGAAGAGCAGCTGCCACAGCAGGCGCCATCTCATGAGACATGGGGTTGTGCATTAATGGCTCTGATGCTTCAGGGACAAGACACTAGAGGAAGGACATGCGAATGGTTTTGGGGGCCCTGGGCCACACGTATATTGGGGGCCCCAGCTTTGAATTTATGATCCAGTTTCAGCTCTTTCACGCCCTCTTTGGCCGGGTCACTGACAGTGCAGAGGCGCAGACTCCAAATTCTAAATGTGTTTATTACATCTAATATCCAGGGACAGTGACGTGTGTTCTCAGTATTGTAAGGGCAGTATCTCACTAATATTACTGCAAATAATCTCTGTGAGACCCTCCCATTTCTAATACATGAGGACTGTTTCGATCTTAAGGAACTTTTTTTATGGATGTTGCAAGGTGCTGAAAAACAAACGTTTCTCTGCAAAATGTCTGCAAAAGATTCCTTCACATCACTCTATTCAAAATAAATGTAAGAAACTGCTATTTAAAACAATCTATGTTTAAGTATCATTCAAGGTCATCTGGGCAGGACTGTGTGGGGCCCCTGAAAGGCAGGGGGGTGAGGGGGAGGGGGGCTCTTCTCTTCCGTCTGTAATCTGGCACCGGGTGTCACACTGGCAGCAGAAAGACTCTGCTCTACTCTATATATTATCTGGCACCTGACATCACACTGTTAGGGGAAGGACACAGTGATGTGATGTATAACATGTGTGGCATATGTCACACTTCCCACACAAGGACTCCTTTCTTTGTCTCATTATCTGGCACATGATGTCACACCCCCAGCAGAAGGACTCGCTCTTGATGTAATCTGTCTATTATCTGGCACATGACGTCTTACTTCCTACAGGACGACTCTACTTCTGAACCCATCTTTACAATTATCTGGCATATAGTGTCACAATGTCAGAGAAGGACTCTGCTCTTAGGGGCATACTTACTAGGAAGTGGCAGAGCTCGGCGTTAGCCACCGTGGCTTAACGCCGCGCTCCGCCACTTCCAAAACGCAAGGCTGCACCATATTTAAAAGGATATGGTGCAGCCCTGCGTCTCACCCTGCGCTGGCGCTAATTTAGCCGCTTAGCGCCAACGCAGGCACGCTTGCACCATAGTGCAAGGGTGCCTGCGTTGAAGGGAATGATTGTTTATGTGTAGGAAGGTGTACCTTCCTGCACATAAACAATCTGAAATGGCGTTTTGAAACTTTTGTGTGTGCTGCTTAATGCAGCACACATAGAAGTTGCAAAATGTCTTTTTTTTAAATTAATTGTTTATGTGCACATAAACAATCATTGGCCTTTTGCTGTTTCCATGTGTGCTGCACAACACAGCACACATGGAAACAGCAAAAACAAGGAGAAATTAAACATTTCTCCTCGTTGCGCCAGAGTAAGACCAGGTTTTCCCTGGTCTTAATTTTGGCTCTGCCGCCAATTTACCCTATCGCCACAGGAAAGTCACTAAAAGTGCGTTGGCGCTAGGTGGCTAAATTAGCACCAGACGGGGGGGGGGGGAAACTCATGGATACGGTGTAGCCTTGCGTTTTGGAAGTGGCGGAGCGTGGCGTCAAGCCAAGGTGGCTACCGCCGCACTCCGCCACGTCCTAGTAAATATGCCCCTTATTAGTTTGAGCCAAATTGGAAGGGTTTTTGGAACTGAAGCAGAGTTGGATCTTTCTTGAGTGTCCAAAGATGAGACGGTACAAAGAGAGGGCGAGAGTGAAATCCTTGTCCATGTCATACTTCCGGAAAAGAATCGAGCCACTGCTATTTCTTTCTCCTCACTGGAGGTACAAGGAGCAGTGTTACCCTCACTGGAGGTACAAGGAGCAGTGTTACGTCACCAGAGGTACAAGGAGCAGTGTTACGTCACCAGAGGTACAAGGAGCAGTGTTACGTCACCAGAGGTACAAGGAGCAGTGTTACGTCACCAGAGGTACAAGGAGCAGTGTTACGTCACCGGAGGTACAAGGAGCAGTGTTACCTCACTGGAGGTACAAGGAGCAGTGTTACCTCACCGGAGGTACAAGGAGCAGTGTTACCTCACCAGAGGTACAAGGAGCAGTGTTACCTCACCAGAGGTACAAGGAGCAGTGTTACCTCACCAGAGGTACAAAAAGCAGTCTTACCTCACCAGAGGTACAAGGAGCAGTGTTACCTCACCAGAGGTACAAAAAGCAGTGTTACCTCACCAGAGGTACAAGGAGCAGTGTTACCTCACCGGAGGTACAAAAAGCAGTGTTACCCTCACCGGAGGTACAAGGAGCAGTGTTACCCTCACCGGAGGTACAAGGAGCAGTGTTACCTCACTGGAGGTACAAGGAGCAGTGTTACCCTCACCGGAGGTACAAGGAGCAGTGTTACCTCACCAGAGGTACAAAGAGCAGTGTTACCTCACCGGAGGTACAAGGAGCAGTGTTACCCTCACCAGAGGTACAAAGAGCAGTGTTACCCTCACCGGAGGTACAAGGAGCAGTGTTACCCTCACTGGAGGTACAAGGAGCAGTGTTACCCTCACTGGAGGTACAAGGAGCAGTGTTACCTCACCAGAGGTACAAAGAGCAGTGTTACCTCACCGGAGGTACAAGGAGCAGTGTTACCCTCACCAGAGGTACAAAGAGCAGTGTTACCCTCACCGGCGGTACAAGGAGCAGTGTTACCCTCACTGGAGGTACAAGGAGCAGTGTTACCCTCACTGGAGGTACAAGGAGCAGTGTTACCCTCACCAGAGGTACAAGGAGCAGTGTTACCTCACCAGAGGTACAAAAAGCAGTGTTACCTCACCAGAGGTACAAGGAGCAGTGTTACCCTCACCGGAGGTACAAAAAGCAGTGTTACCTCACCAGAGGTACAAAAAGCAGTGTTACCTCACCAGAGGTACAAGGAGCAGTGTTACCTCACCAGAGGTACAAAAAGCAGTATTACCTCACCAGAGGTACAAGGAGCAGTGTTACCTCACCGGAGGTACAAAAGCAGTGTTACCTCACCAGAGGTACAAGGAGCAGTGTTACCTCACCGGAGGTACAAAAAGCAGTGTTACCTCACCAGAGGTACAAGGAGCAGTGTTACCGTCACCGGAGGTACAAAAAGCAGTGTTACCTCACCAGAGGTACAAAAAGCAGTGTTACCTCACCATAGGTACAAAGAGCAGTGTTACCTCACCTGGAGATACAAGGAGCAGTTACCTCACCGGAGATACAAGGAGCAGTGTTACCCTCCCCGGAGATACAAGGAGCAGTGTTACCTCACCTGGAGATACAAGGAGCAGTTACCTCACCGGAGATACAAGGAGCAGTGTTACCTCACCTGAGGTACAAGGAGCAGTGTTACCTCACCTGGAGATACAAGGAGCAGTGTTACGTCACCAGAGGTACAAGGAGCAGTGTTACCCTCACCGGAGGTACAAAAAGCAGTGTTACCTCACCAGAGGTACAAAAAGCAGTGTTACCTCACCAGAGGTACAAGGAGCAGTGTTACCTCACCGGAGGTACAAAAAGCAGTGTTACCTCACCGGAGGTACAAAAAGCAGTGTTACCTCACCAGAGGTACAAGGAGCAGTGTTACCTCACCGGAGGTACAAAAAGCAGTGTTACCTCACCAGAGGTACAAGGAGCAGTGTTACCGTCACCGGAGGTACAAAAAGCAGTGTTACCTCACCAGAGGTACAAAAAGCAGTGTTACCTCACCATAGGTACAAAGAGCAGTGTTACCTCACCTGGAGATACAAGGAGCAGTTACCTCACCGGAGATACAAGGAGCAGTGTTACCCTCCCCGGAGATACAAGGAGCAGTGTTACCTCACCTGGAGATACAAGGAGCAGTTACCTCACCGGAGATACAAGGAGCAGTGTTACCTCACCTGAGGTACAAGGAGCAGTGTTACCTCACCTGGAGATACAAGGAGCAGTGTTACGTCACCAGAGGTACAAGGAGCAGTGTTACCTCACCAGAGGTACAAGGAGCAGTGTTACCCTCACCGGAGGTACAAGGAGCAGTGTTACGTCACCGGAGGTACAAAGAGCAGTGTTACCTCACCGGAGGTACAAGGAGCAGTGTTACCCTCACCGGAGGTACAAGGAGCAGTGTTACGTCACCAGAGGTACAAAGAGCAGTGTTACCTCACCGGAGGTACAAGGAGCAGTGTTACCTCACCTGGAGATACAAGGAGCAGTGTTACCTCACCTGGAGATACAAGGAGCAGTGTTACCTCACCTGGAGATACAAGGAGCAGTGTTACCCTCACCGGAGGTAAAAGGAGCAGTGTTACGTCACCAGAGGTACAAGGAGCAGTGTTACGTCACCAGAGGTACAAGGAGCAGTGTTACGTCACCAGAGGTACAAGGAGCAGTGTTACCTCACCAGAGGTACAAGGAGCAGTGTTACCTCACCAGAGGTACAAGGAGCAGTGTTACCTCACCAGAGGTACAAGGAGCAGTGTTACCTCACCAGAGGTACAAGGAGCAGTGTTACCCTCACCGGAGGTACAAGGAGCAGTGTTACCGTCACCAGAGGTACAAGGAGCACTATTATGTCACAAGAGGTAGAAGGAGCAGTGTTATGTCATCAGAGGTACAAGGAGCAGTCTTACCTCATCAGAGGTACAAGGAGCAGTCTTACCCCACCAGATGTACAAGGAGCAGTTTTACGTCACCGGAGGTACAAGGAGCAGTCTTACCTCATCAGAGGTACAAGGAGCAGTCTTACCTCACCAGATGTACAAGGAGCAGTTTTACGTCACCGGAGGTACAAGGAGCAGTTTTACGTCACCGGAGGTACAAGGAGCAGTGTTATATCACCGGAGGTACAAGGAGCAGTGTTACGTCACCGGAGGTACAAGGAGCAGTATTACCTCACCGGAGGTACAAGAAGCAGCGTCACGTCACCAGAGGTACAAGGAGCAGAGTTACATCACTGGAGGTACAAGGATCAGCATTACATCACCAGAGGTACAAGGAGCAGTCTTAAGTCACCGGAGGTTCAAGGAGCAGTATTACGTCACCGGAGGTGCAAGTAGCAGTGTTACGTCACCGGAGGTAAAAGGAACAGTGTTATGTCACTGGAGGTACAAGGAGCAGTCTCACCTCACTAGAGGTACAAGGAGCAGTGTTATGTCACCGGAGGTACAAGGAGCAGTGTTATGTCACCGGAGGTACAAGGAGCAGTGTTACCTCACCAGAGGTACAAGTAGCAGTGTTACGTCACCGGAGGTACAAGGAGCAGTATTACGTCACCAGAGGTACAAGGAGCAGTCTCACTTCACCAGAGGTACAAGGAGCAGTGTTACGTCACCGGAGGTTCAAGGAGCAGTATTACGTCACCAGAGGTACAAGGAGCAGTCTCACTTCACCAGAGGTACAAGGAGCTGTATTACGTCACCGGAGGTACAAGGAGCAGTGTTATGTCACTGGAGGTACAAGGAGCAGTATTACATCAGCAGAGGTACAAGGAGCAGTCTCACTTCACCAGAGGTACAAGGAGCAGTGTTACGTCACCGGAGGTTCAAGGAGCAGTATTACGTCACCAGAGGTACAAGGAGCAGTCTTACTTCACCAGAGGTACAAGGAGCAGTGTTACGTCACCGGAGGTTCAAGGAGCAGTATTACGTCACCAGAGGTACAAAGAGCAGTCTCACTTCACCAGAGGTACAAGGAGCAGTATTACGTCACCGTAGGTACAAGGGGCAGTGATACGTCACCGAAGGTACAAGGAGCAGTGTTACGCCACCGGAGGTACAAGGAGCGGCGTTATGTCACCAGAGGTACAAGGAGCAGTGTTACCTGACCAGAGGCACAAGGAGGAGCAGCATACGTCGCCAGAGGCATAAGGAAGGAGCATTGTTACATCATCAGAGGTATAAGTAGCAGTGTTACATCATCGGATTTACAAAGCAGTGTTACGTCACCGGAGGTACAGGGAGCGGTATTACATCACCAGAGCTACAAGGAGCATTGTTATCTCACTGGAGGTAGAAGGAACAGTGTTAACACACCAGAGGTACAAAGAGCAGTTTATGCTCACCAGAATGAGCAGGGTTTCCTCACCAGAGGTACAAGGAGAAGTGTTACAACATCAGATTTACAAGACGTCACGTAATGTTATCTCACCGGAAGTACAAGGAACAGTGTTATCTCACCGGAGGTACAAAAAGCAGTCTTTCCTTTCGGAATGTCGTACAGTCTGACTCCCATCACCCATTACCTGATCCGACAAAGCCCTTGTCCATTTCATCGGACCCATACCTCACCACTGCAGAAATGCCATTGTCATTCTCTTATAAAGTTATTGGAACAAGTTATAAGAAGAATCCTGGACTTCGGGGCTCCTACACCACCAACCACAACAAAGCAACAACCCCCCCCCCTCCCCAGATCCATCTCAACTTCAATGCCGGGATCTCCTCCTGCGCAGACACCACAGCCCCACCCCTCACCTCCTGCGTGGACACCACAGCCCCACCCCTCACCTCCTGCGCGGACACCACAGCCCCACCCCTCACCTCCTGCGCAGACACCACGGCCCCACCCCTCAACTCCTGCGTGGACACCACAGCCCCAACCCTCACCTCCTGCGCAGACACCACAGCCCCACCCCTCACCTCCTGCGCGGACACCACAGCCCCACCCCTCACCTCCTGCGCGGACACCAGAGCCCCACCCCTCACCTCCTGCGCAGACACCACGGCCCCACCCCTCAACTCCTGCGTGGACACCACAGCCCCAACCCTCACCTCCTGCGCAGACACCACAGCCCCACCCCTCACCTCCTGCGTGGACACCACAGCCCCACCCCTCACCTCCTGCGCAGACACCACAGCCCCAACCCTCACCTCCTGCGTGGACACCACAGCCCCACCCCTCACCTCCTATGCAGACACCACAGCCCCACCCCTCACCTCCTGCGTGGACACCACAGCCCCACCCCTCACCTCCTGCGCGGACACCACGGCCCCACCCCTCACCTCCTGCGCGGACACCACCGCCCCACCCCTCACCTCCTGCGCGGACACCACAGCCGCACCCCTCACCTCCTGCGCGGACACCACAGCCCCACCCCTCACCTCCTGCGTGGACACCACAGCCCCACCCCTCACCTCCTGCGCGGACACCACAGCCCCACCCCTCACCTCCTGCGTGGACACCACAGCCCCACCCCTCACCTCCTGCGCAGACACCATGGCCCCACCCCTCACCTCCTGCGCGGACACCACAGCCCCACCCCTCACCTCCTGCGCAGACACCACGGCCCCACCCCTCACCTCCTGCGCAGACACCATAGCCCCACCTCCTGAGCAGACACCACGGCCCCACCCCTCACCTCCTGCGCAGACACCACAACCCCAACCCTCACCTCCTGCGCAGACATCACGGCCCCACTCCTCCCCTCCTGCGCAGACATCATGGCCCCACCCCTCACCTCCTGCGCAGACACCACGGCCCCACCCCTCACCTCCTGCGCAGACATCACGGCCCCACCCCTCACCTCCTGCGCAGACACCACGGCCCCACCCCTCACCTCCTGCGCAGACACCACGGCCCCACCCAAAACCGCCAAGGCCACCAGAACCAGACCACAAGCAAACAAAGAGGGGGGAGGGCACACTGCCTAACACCCCAACCTCAGGTGCGCTCAGATGCATTAGTTAATGAGGTGCATGCTTCTAACACTTAAGACAATTTTCTTCCGTTTTCAGCATGGTTGGTGCAGCCAGTGCTGTGTATCTCTAGACACGTGTTCAGGATAATTGCCTTTATCAGTTGAGAGTAACAAGTTCATGTTAAAGGTGCTGGAAATGATGCTCACAGACTTCTCAGGCTTCTGTGCCGCTCACTGACAGCCGGTGCATCACCCAGGGCTCGTCCGCTCATCAGCTCAAGGGACCCTAAACAGGCAACGGGGGAGGGAGCACGCGGCCACATTTACCATAATGCATCAGAGCGAGCTGGGTGCCTCCTCCTCCTGTCAGACCACAAACAAGCTAGTACACAGAAGAGTTCAAACTCACCAAGTATTATGTCAAGCAGCTAGAACACAGATGTAGGCAAAGCCAACAAGAGCAACTACAGATCAGCCCTCGATAACACCCCCAACTAATCATAGTGCCATTATCGGCAACTTCTCCCAACCCCCGTCTGAGCATGCAAGAATGAATAAATACACGAGACAACTTTGTAGTGGGAAAATATTGCTGCAGGTTTATTCCATACAGGAGTATGCAATATGTGGGTTATCTTACGGGCGATCCAAGGGCGGGCAGCTGTACCAACCTATGCTGCCCCCGCCCGCCTGGTGAGCCAGCACTGTGGGACACCCAGTCAGTGCTACCTTTGATGATCCTCTTCCGGATCACGTGACACGTTGGTCTGTTCTACTCACGCCCTTTTCAGGGCGGAGCGTAGCAGGGCAAACCCCCGGTTGGTCAGGCCCCCAACCGCCCGAAGGACTAACGGGGCGCCGTCGCGGTTTTCCAGGAACCTGCCCTGAGGCTCCTGGTCTTTGGCTCTGGCACCCCTACTGTGCCGCGCAGAGGTACCCTTACTGTACCGGTCTGCCGCAGAGGTACCCTTACTGTACCCGTCTGCTTCCAGATCGCCCTGTAACTCCGCCACAGCCCTGGAGGCGGCCACCGTCGCAGCCAGGGCCCCCCACCACTGCACCTCCTATTACCTGCCCTGCCCTTTCCAAATAAATATTCCTGTACATCCAGGAGAAACAAGTCCATTCCCACCGGGGACAGTGGACCCCGTCCTCCTCAAAGCAACCTGCTTTCTAGGGCCTCCTGCATGCCCAGTGGTATGTGTCACTGCCCGCCTGTGGCAGATGCACTCCATGTTTGTCAACTCCACCTTAGGCGTGCGCCTGGCTGGCAATGGACCCCATCTTTAGCAAAGTAGCCTTTAACATTAGCCTGAATCAGCACTTGTCTGAAGAAACCCAGACCCCTCTGGTCTGCGAGCTTGCGCCCTGAACAGTTCCCTCTAACAGGGATGTTCACGGCCTCGACAGACTTAGCACTGTGCCACCTCTGCAGGGGATCAGCTCCGCCCATCAGAGCTTCACATTGCCCCATGTAGTTGCTGAACTCACCAAACAGCGCATTACTACATGCGCCCGCTCATTTCCAGGCCTCCTGCAATTCCAAGGGAAGAGATCACCCCCTACTGGTGATAGATGAACCCCATCTCTATCACAGTAGCTCTTGACTTTCGCCTGGGTCAGCTAGTGTCTGAAGAAACCAAAGCTCTTCTGTCCTGTGAACCTGTGCCAGAAACTATTCACCCTCCTGCGGGAAAGTTCCTCTGCCTCACCTGACCTAGCCCCATGCCAACTGTGGGCGGGGCGATTTCCACCACCAAGGATCACATTGCCCCATCTATTTGCTGATCCCACCTAGCTGCTGTCCTACTAGCACTGTGTGACCTGAACCCCTGTGTCCCCCATCTATGGGACAGCAGCCCCCTTGTTGGGTAACCGCTCCCACTCCCGCCTTGGCTATTCAGGCAAGGAGGATTATGCTTGACCTTGCAGTCCCTTTGCTTTCTAGATCATGACGCCCAGGAATGTCAACTAGTAGTATGTGACAATGAGCAAGGGGGGGGGGCCCACCTGCCCATGCCAAGCATCCCTTATAGGAATTCCGCCAGCTCAGCTCCCTCTGAGGTGAGACCCCCTGGGCATACCAGCTAAGAGAATCTGTCTGATTCAATACAGTGCGCACTGAGCGATATGGTGCCTAACATTAAGGATTGTCTAAGTCCTACCTAACCCCCATCCTAGAATATTCCCGGCCAGGGGAGCCAGTGCGTTCCCACTGCCCACCCTTGGGCAACCCCATAAGTGTGAAATTTACTGCTCCGCTAAATTTTAATCATTGTTGATCACTGGTCGTGCCAAATGTTCTTTTACATAGCCTATTGTGCTTGACACCTAGTTTCCCCATTTCTATGGACGGCAGCACCTATGTTGGCTGGCAGCGTCACCACCCAGCGAGGCTACCACAGATAACTGGGCGGGCATCGCTTACTGCAGGAACTTGTCACCTACCCTAGGTTCTGGGAGCACTTACTTCCCCGTTGACCAGACGGGTGCACAAACCCCTTTGCTTGCTAAACCCTGGTGAACACCCAATGGTATCAAAGCTGGTTTGAAACAATACCTGTCTTGTATCCACTATTGGAGACACCTCACCCTTTCGTGCAATTACAACTTAAGCAGCGCACCCCGCTTGCATAACTGCTGTCAGATCACAGATGCACAGTACCTACTGTCCATTGCAGACCCTGGCTGCTTTAAAACCTGCCAAAGTAACGGAAACCAAGATTCCCAGTTCCCTGTTTAGCTGAAGTACACCTTCAGTGGGTAGGCTAGGAGATACCACAACCCCATTGGTCATGCGAACCTTAAGTACACAATTTTCGCCTGTGCGTACCTATAAATGAGACAGGCTCCACACCGCTGTGAGGCCAGAGACACACATGTTGTGCCCACTATTTGAGACAACTCACCTCTTCTAGGAGTGTCAACTACCCAGGTGCCTACCCAAGTCCCAACAAGCAGGTTGGCCCCGACTACCTTGTGTGCTGATGCCAGGTTTGGAAATTGCCTAGCCTAAACTTGCTGACCCCTGGGAAACACACGATGCCCGTGCTCTGGCCGAAACTTGGCGATGCCCTCGTGTCGCATTGAACCCCTGGTAAATGAGGGTGCCACTCCAACGACTTAAACCACCCCTTGACCATGAGCGGAGTCTAGCACTCCCCAAACTTTTGCTGGTATAACCCACGGGCACGCCTCCTGTTTAGTTCAATTTAGTCATTCCTGGCACTGGCAACCACAAGGGCCTACTACTGGGCTGTGTAAATGCGGCCCAGGTGACCTTAAACAACCTGCTTGGTGTGGATGGGTGCTAACATTACCTGGCTGAAGTGCAGTCCTTTGTCAATCACTCCTGACAAGATGTGCCAATGCCGGTGGAAGCAAGAGTTATCCAGCCCACCTTACTTCCTGTCCCAGGTCTGAGTAAATTAGTGCAAGATGCGCATTTGAACTGGTAGCGGATACTGTTACTTACGCCTGCAGATGCTCTGCTCAGAGCAGCCCGCTAGACAATGACTTCCATTGAAAGGCGGTGCCAACAGACCTCCAAGCACGTAAGGTAGTACCTCTGAGTAGGGCTCTAATCTAACAGATGCCCCTTGCATCGGATACCGCCTCTGGCTGTAAGCCGCTCAGTGCTACTGATGCCTTGGCGCTTCCTGACCCACAGCCAGCTGACCCTGATATAATCCGCTCGTGACTGGGACTCAACAGTGCAGTGAAAGCACGAGACATCCTAGCCTGACCGTAGCTCTCCACCAGGCTCCCACACAATTTTTAATTACCCTTCGTATCGTCCATGCAAGAGAGACTTAGTACCATCTGCCCCAATTACCCTGTGCTACCAAACCTCATCATGACATCACAGGGATTACATAACTCACTAGGTCAATCGGGCCACCGTCCTACAGCTCAGTAGTGAGAAAAGTCCTACCAACGTAGCCAACCAACGGTTTATACGCAAGTGACTGCCCCCTTTATGGACGACCAAAACAAGGGTGAAGCAATGGGAGCATGAGGCCGTAAGCAACGGGTGTCTATGTGTACTGGAAACATTAACTAACCACGCAAAGAACCATGGACCTCAAATGCGAGTCGCCGATCGTCAAAGAAATATTGATGGATTCGAGACATCGGCGCCATCCAAACTACTGAATTAAAATTGGCACATCAACCCGCTTTGGTCTACCTTGCTGAGAAGGAAGGAGCGATGCCCATATTGGTATTAGTGAATGAAGACATTGTTCATTCACGTGCGGCCAACAGTGAGAAACACTGCCCCCAAGTGGCCTTCCCCCTTTATGGCACCCTGGCCGTGCAAATTGGTTTAACGTACCAATAATCAACACCACTGATATACTGTTTTGCCCCACCCAGGGCACCCTGTCCGTTTGCTGCCAGGGCAGACGCCCCGCCACGCAAAATGAAATCAAGTATGTAATGTCATAGACGCTACCTCCGGCATATTCTCATAATTCGCCATATATGACTGACACCGCACTCATCCTATGCTTTGTGCGATCTAGGCCCACTTTAGTGTGAGCAGAGCCCCGCGATGCATACTTGGCTTCATGGTCGATAATGCACACGTAAACTACCCTAGCTGCTCCTTGCCGCTGGGTCATCCTACCCTATGGAGCCCTTCAGAAAGACCAGGGAACATTATAACACCCTCAACACTTAAGCTTAAATAGGTGATGAAAGCGATGTGTACACCTTCCACCTGGTCCCGGACACAGCGGTGAAGAGTTCCCGAAGGACCTGGCCAATATAAAAGACACCAACAGAGCTGAGGGAGCCCTGAACAAGCTTAAGGCTTGTTTAAGAGTTAAAACTAATCTGCAGGGCTACCTAGCCTGCTCAGGCAATGACTATGGCATTCAGACCGGCCACCGGCACACCGCCCATGTACTAGGTATTCCACTCTGAAAAGCCTGACCGATCCGCCATTCATAGCGTTCATCTAACGCGCATTGAGAATTACATATTAATTACACAAATGTAACGTGTATGTGACTGCAAATGTGTTGAAACGCTATACATGAGCGCCAGTTACATTACATATTCGGCACATGTCATTGCATCCTTATATTTACTCCAAAAGGAGCACTACCTACAACAAGCCCATCTATTGGCTAATCAGCGCTTCTATTTGCATAAGGTGAAATAAGCCACAATTACAGCTCAGTTGCATAGCCAACCGTGAGCTAGCCGCCCCCATCCAAGCTGCCCAGGTTTCAGATTGCTATGTGTGACATGTCCATCATTTCAGTACAACTGTGAGTGACATTCAAAAGACTATGACCGACACTTTCTTGGAGCATAATCGAACAATGGTACGGTGCATATCCAACCTACCCATGCCAGCTACCCCCTGCACATTTCAGGACAGGGTAGTCGACAGAACACTATGAAGGGGTATTTTGTGATGAAATGTGTTGTGGAGTTCATCAACACTATCGAAGACTTTCGAGTATAATGTCAACGTGGGCCTCAGACTCACCATCATACATCACCGACGACCTATGCTGCCACCGGGCTCAAGGCACCCCGCAACACAAAGCAGGGGGACAACATATCCAGCGAGACCAGGGACCGCAAGGGCACCCGCGACATGACCAGACGGCGTGACCAGGAGGAAACAAAGGGGGAGGGGGGGCGACGTTTTTGGGAAGCACGCCAGAGTGAGCGCTCCCTCCCCCATGGCGGCGCAACTTGCCCGAGTCATGCCGATTGCTTTTGGATTCAAATGGATGAGGACAAACTCACTGCACAAAGGCCAAGGCTTGAAGGAGCCCATGGGGACAGACCACCGCGGCGACGCGACCCACAGTGCAAAAGCAGAAAGCCGGGCAGGAGGAAAACTAGCAGCAAGGGACAGCCCCACCTGGGGTGGCACGAGCCGGCTGCAAAAACTGCATAATAGGCTCCCCATGGGCACTTTAGACTGGCCCCGCGCTCGGACCACAGACCCCAGTCGGCAGGTACTCCCCTAAGTCTCCCAGCCAAACATGGGCGCCAAATGCCACCTTTGAGAAAACTGTGCAACTTCTCGTGCGTAACACTGGGTGCTGCTGGCTGAGTAGATAAAGATGCAGCCGAGCCCAGCAATTGTGCCGCCTGCCCGCCGCCGGTCACAACAGAACCGTGTCGGCACCTGACCGCGCAATCCTTTGTTGCCACAATGCCCAACCTGGGGCCCGGGCGGACGGCCAAACCCAGGCCCCGGGAAGGATAGAATCACTAACTGCCAGCCTCACACCGCACACCTAGACACCCGGCCGGAAATGAGGTGCCAGCGCGGGAGTCCAAGAGAGCAGCAGCTGCAGCCCATAAACGAGAACTGCACTTCGGTGGGCGTCATATGGCATGGAAGCAAATCCCAACTAGGCTGAAATAAAAACATTTCCATTCCAAGCACACACCTTACAAACCAATGCAGCATACTACCCATGTGGGGAAGCACTACAGAGCCTCCCCTAGTACGCACTATAAACACGCTACAATACATTCCCCGGCCAAAGAGACATTGATGGACACAACCAAGACGGGCCCCTCACCCTGTGTGATTGTCCGACTCTGGCCCAAGAGGTCGTCTGCTATGGCGGTGGACACCTACCCCGCTCCAGTGCAAGACACCATGACACCAGGCCCCATCACAAAGAATGTACCAGTGAGTGTACCAAGATTTGCAGCATGGTAGGACACTATGTGGTGGGAACTTCAGTGCCTTATAAAGAACACTTGATTCCTCCCAAGTTGAGAATATATGCCCCTGTGCATTTATCAATGAGTAACATTATCGCTTCGATCAAGTCCTTCCACATGTGCTAGAGGAAAACAACCACTTCCAAACCTACCCTGCGAAGTTACCTCAATATTGTTATCAAACTTTGCCAATATGGGTAGCTTAACAGCCCACGAGGCCTCAATATGTGGAGACGATACGGCGCTTAAAACTATTACACTGTGCCAGACACTTAAAAGCATTTCCCCCCCGCAAGGCAGGAGCACAAATCGTTGCTCCCAGGCCGCGTGGTATCACTGCCGCTGTGCATGCGAACGCCAAGGTTTACGTTTCGGGAATTGCACTTGGTCCTTATCACTAATCACACTTACGCCAACACTCTTTACTACAATCAGGGATCAACTATTGAAATTCCCACCAAAAGACCAGGCGCGGTTTGAACGAGTTGGGGTGTGGGGGAGGAGAGGGTACCCAGCTAGGCTCACCGCAAATCCTAAAGATAGAGCACAACGCTCCTCCGCTCCCTCTGCTGTGGTCTCCCGCACACACCAGAAGCAGAGCGGCGAGTGCACAACACCTCGGAGGATGCAGGCGTCCCTCACAAACACACGGCTGGCCCAAAAGAATAAAACAACAAGCAATGACCGCACAAGCTGACACTCCTCTCACTGCGTCATACCACGGTGGCAAGCAGAAACAAATTACAGCTCACAAGTGCATGTGCCTTACATTATATGTGCAGTTAGAGTCAAAGCCACCTCTCTGTCGCCAAACCACCATCACCTTACAATGTACGAAGACGCTGCCCGATCGTCGCTCTTCCACCGGGGGAGCGACCGAGCCCCTAGCTCCAGGCCATAGCGAGAACGAGTGCCATGAAGCACTGCCCCTCACAGAAACACTCGCGGGATCACGCCGGGACCCAACAAAACACCTCCGGCGGCCGCAGCCCATGGCCCGCAACTTCTGCCCCTGCCCAGCTCCACCCGTGCTGCCAAGGCCACCCCGGAGTCCCAAAACCCCGTTGGGCCCAGGAACACCCAGGACACAGGCCCCCATCATGCAGCTTTTCTTGCCCCCAAAACTACTTCGCCGCAAAATCCGAAATGCAGACGACTGCTGAGCCCGACGCGACGGCGTGGCTGGTGCGACAGTAGGTATCGCTCCTGAGGGACAGCCTCGGGGGCCCAGAGGAGGCAGCTCCTGCCAGCATCTAGTGGCTTAAAAACTGCTGCCCGTTGCCCGCAAGGTCCAAGTGCCTCCTCCCCCAAACGCGGGGCCAGACCACAATAACTCTGCACAGATGCGGAGCCAACATTCGCCCCGGACCAACCCTTGTGCCCCCTGACCTCCGCAAAACAGAAACCTGCTCCAAACTCCTTCCGCACTGGTCGGCTGGTAGGAAATCACACCACAGACCAGTGAGTTGGTAACATTGCATGGCACCGATACTGGCAAAGGCCGTACTATGCGCTATCCCATCCAGGGCCGGGCACGAATGCAGTGAGTGCGGGACGGTATGCCCGCTGCCAGGCCCCCCCGTGCTCCAGCCCACAACAACACCGTGCACCCGGTCACCAGCACTCAGACCCATACGGGCCCCAGGCGGCCTGAAACCAGCAGTCCAGGGGCCAGTCTGTGACGGGGCGACTCACCTCGCGATCTACCAAACTACGGCATATCCCGACCAACGACCCGCACGACGGCGTGGCTGGTGCAACAGAGGACGCCAGGAGGGGCTGGGGAGGCATATATGCCCTCCCCCCACCTCGGCGCACCGGAAGGACGTCACTGCGGTGACCAAGCTAGAGGGCTCCAAGAACCCCTCCAGAGACTAGAGCGGCTGGGCGGTGCCTAAATGGCACTAAAGGGCCGCCCTGCTGAGGTGGCCCCCGGCGGGGGCCGCGGACAGCCGCAAAGCCACCACACGCTCTGCCTTCACCGAGGGCATCAAACCAGCGCCAACAGCACCAAGGAAATCTTCTCCATCGCGAGAGAAGTCACTTCTGTAGCAACAAACACTTTCAGCGTCACTCCCTCTCAAGACCTCTGGACCCAGCTGTCGCTCTTGTTCAGAAGCAAGGTCTCCAGCATCTATGACAACTTTGAGCCCCAACAGAGCCCGTCACCCTCACAGCGGCACTGCCCATCACGGACCACCGTGACCACATAGCCCACCATCACCATTCGAGAAACCGCAGGGACTACGCCTTTCATACTTTCTGGAGCACCATCGGTCCCCTTCCCTCAGCAAGTTCTCACTAAAGGGCTGTACCCCGTCAACTCAACCCTCTGCCTAGTTCTGATTGACTTGATCGACACAGCCACCTTCCTGGATGCCACAGTTCTCACTCTCCTAAAGAAACCCTCATACACTAGCCAAGTACTGGCCCATCTCCCTGCGCTCTGGGAGTGGTATAGAAACCTAAGATTGTGAGCAGAATTGCCACCACTCCTGAGTTTAAGGTGTTACTATTGACTGAAGAAGGACAAATATCCTGAAACGTGTCTAGAGATACACACTTCGGGCTGCACGAACAATGGTGAATGCTAAAGACTTTCCACTACGGTGAGTGTTATCATGCACTGCACTTCCCATAATGCATCTGTGCTAATTTTATGCTGATCTGGCAGGCATTGTGCTCCCTCCCTCCTTTTTAGATTCTCCTGATCTCCCTGCTACCCTAAGTCATGGAGAAGATCATGAACAAACATCGAGCTGCCGCTCACCTCAACGACAACTGCCACCTTATTCATCTTCAGACCCAGCCACGGTACTGCAAGCGCCCTGATCAGCAACATTCGACTGATGATGGACAGAGGAGGCACCGCTGCTCTCATCCTTCTGCAACTATCCACCATCTTCGACACGTCTCCAGGCCCATTCTCATTCAACGCTTACACTATGCCGGCATTCATGGACGAGCGCTCCGCTGGATGTGCGCTTTCTCCGTTGCCGCACCCAGTCGGTCAGCTTGACTCCTTTCTCAGCAGCGGCAGTCAAACTCATCTGCGGAGTATCACAAGAATGCTCGCTCAGTCCCACTCTGTTCACCACATACATGGACCCATTCGCAAGCATCATTCGTACTGATGGAACCAACATTATATCATATGCAGACGATACCCAGCTCAACCTCTCCAACATAACATCGAACTCCTGGACCAACTTCGAAGCCTGCATGTCTGAAGTCCCAAGATGGATGAAAAACAACTGTCTCAAGCGTAGACAGATAAGGAGGAAGTAGCCTTCTTCAGCATTGACACCTCGCTATGGGGTTCTACCTGCTGATCCTCGACACTAACCCAACCTCACCACCCATGCGAAGAACCTCAGAATAGTAGTCGGTAACCAGCTCGCTATGAGAGGCCAAGTGAATACAGCTTATGTTTTCACAGACTCAAGGGGCCTCATTTACGAGGCCGCTAGCGGCACTTTTGCACCACCAGAGCGTCCATTTTTTGATGCTCTGGTGGGGCAATCTGTCACAGCATATTTACAAGGCCACGCAAAGCCACATTATGTGGCTTTTCATGGACTTGTAAATAAGTGCTCCTTTCACGCTGAACACTGCGTGAAAGGGGCGTGCCATGGGTGTTGCTGGGGGTGTGTCTGCATGAAAGAGGCGTGCCATGAGTGTTGCTGGGGGTGTGTCTGCATGAAAGGGGCGTGCCATGAGTGTTGCTGGGGGTGTGTCTGCATGAAAGGGGCGTTCCATGAGTGTTGCTGTGGGTGTGTCTGCATGAAAGGGGCGTGCCATGAGTGTTGCTGTGGGTGTGTCTGCATGAAAGGGGCGTTCCAAGGGTGTTGCTGGGGGTGTGTCTGCATGAAAGGGGCGTGCCATGGGTGTTGCTGGGGGTGTGTCTGCATGAAAGGGGTGTGCCATGAGTGTTGCTGGGGGTGTGTCTGCATGAAAGGGGCGTGCCATGAGTGTTGCTGGGGGTGTGTCTGCATGAAAGGGGTGTTCCATGAGTGTTGCTGGGGGTGTGTCTGCATGAAAGGGCGTGACATGAGTGTTGCTGGGGGTGAGTCTGCATGAAAGGGGCGTGCCATGAGTGTTGCTGGGGTGTGTCTGCATGAAAGGGGCGTGCCATGAGTGTTGCCGTGGGTGTGTCTGCATGAAAGGGGCGTGCCATGAGTGTTGCTGTGGGTGTGTCTGCATGAAAGGGGTGTGCCATGAGTGTTGCCGTGGGTGTGTCTGCATGAAAGGGGCGTGCCATGGGTGTTGCGGTGGGTGTGTCTGCATGAAAGGGGCGTGCCTTGAGTGTTGCTGGGGGTGTGTCTGCATGAAAGGGGCGTGCCATGGGTGTTGCTGGGGGTGTGTCTGCATGAAAGAGGCGTGCCATGAGTGTTGCTGGGGGTGTGTCTGCATGAAAGGGGCGTGCCATGAGTGTTGCTGGGGGTGTGTCTGCATGAAAGGGGCGTTCCATGAGTGTTGCTGTGGGTGTGTCTGCATGAAAGGGGCGTGCCATGAGTGTTGCTGTGGGTGTGTCTGCATGAAAGGGGCGTTCCAAGGGTGTTGCTGGGGGTGTGTCTGCATGAAAGGGGCGTGCCATGAGTGTTGCTGGGGGTGTGTCTGCATGAAAGGGGCGTTCCAAGGGTGTTGCTGGGGGTGTGTCTGCATGAAAGGGGCGTGCCATGAGTGTTGCTGGGGGTGTGTCTGCATGAAAGGGGCGTGCCATGAGTGTTGCTGGGGGTGTGTCTGCATGAAAGGGGTGTTCCATGAGTGTTGCTGGGGGTGTGTCTGCATGAAAGGGGCGTGACATGAGTGTTGCTGGGGGTGAGTCTGCATGAAAGGGGCGTGCCATGAGTGTTGCTGGGGGTGTGTCTGCATGAAAGGGGCGTGCCATGAGTGTTGCCGTGGGTGTGTCTGCATGAAAGGGGCGTGCCATGAGTGTTGCTGTGGGTGTGTCTGCATGAAAGGGGTGTGCCATGAGTGTTGCCGTGGGTGTGTCTGCATGAAAGGGCGTGCCATGGGTGTTGCGGTGGGTGTGTCTGCATGAAAGGGGCATGCCTTGAGTGTTGCTGGGGGTGTGTCTGCATGAAAGGAGCGTGCCATGAGTGTTGCTGGGGGTGTGTCTGCATGAAAGGGGCGTGCCATGAGTGTTGCTGGGGGTGTGTCTGCATGAAAGGGGCGTGCCATGAGTGTTGCTGTGGGTGTGTCTGCATGAAAGGGGCGTGCCATGAGTGTTGCTGTGGGTGTGTCTGCATGAAAGGGGCGTGCCATGGGTGTTGCGGTGGGTGTGTCTGCATGAAAGGGGCGTGCCTTGAGTGTTGCTGGGGGTGTGTCTGCATGAAAGGGGCGTGCCATGAGTGTTGCCGTGGGTGTGTCTGCATGAAAGGGGCGTGCCATGGGTGTTGCGGTGGGTGTGTCTGCATGAAAGGGGCGTGCCTTGAGTGTTGCTGGGGGTGTGTCTGCATGAAAGGGGCGTGCCATGAGTGTTGCTGGGGATGAGTCTGCATGAAAGGGGCGTGCCATGAGTGTTGCTGGGGGTGTGTCTGCATGAAAGGGGCGTGCCATGAGTGTTGCTGTGGATGTGTCTGCATGAAAGGGGTGTGCCATGAGTGTTGCCGTGGGTGTGTCTGCATGAAAGGGGCGTGCCATGGGTATTGCAGTGGGTGTGTCTGCATGAAAGGGGCGTGCCTTGAGTGTTGCTGGGGGTGTGTCTGCATGAAAGGGGTGTGCCATGAGTGTTGCCGTGGGTGTGTCTGCATGAAAGGGGCGTGCCATGAGTGTTGCTGGGGATGTGTCTGCATGAAAGGGGCGTGCCATGAGTGTTGCTGTGGGTGTGTCTGCATGAAAGGGCGTGCCATGAGTGTTGCCGTGGGTGTGTCTGCATGAAAGGGCGTGCCATGAGTGTTGCTGGGGGTGTGTCTGCATGAAAGGGGCGTGCCATGAGTGTTGCTGGGGGTGTGTCTGCATGAAAGGGGCGTGCCATGAGTGTTGCTGTGGATGTGTCTGCATGAAAGGGGTGTGCCATGAGTGTTGCCGTGGGTGTGTCTGCATGAAAGGGGCGTGCCATGGGTGTTGCAGTGGGTGTGTCTGCATGAAAGGGGCGTGCCTTGAGTGTTGCTGGGGGTGTGTCTGCATGAAAGGGGCATGCCATGAGTGTTGCTGGGGATGTTCCCACGCAACACCCACGGAATCTGAAGCATTCCCAGATTTACGAGGAATCGTAAACCTGAGAATGGGTCAGATTCTAACGCTACCCTAGAGGTGGCGTTAGGGAGGTGCAACGAGGAGAAATATCCTTATTTCTCCTCGTTTTTTCCCTCTTTCTATGTGTGCTGCATTCTGCAGCACGCATAGAAAGAGGAAAATACCTTTCATGATTGTTTTTGTGCATCAAGATGTCCTTTCATTCACAAAAACAATCACCCCTACAACGCAGACACCCTCGCACCATGGCGCAAGGGTGCCTCCGTTGGCGCATGGCTGCCCATTGTACGCCAGCGCAGGGGAAAAGGACAGTAATGCGCTGCATCTCATTGATACAGCGCATTCCTGTCCTTTTCTTTTGACGCAGGGCAGAGCAGCAAGATTCCTTCCCCTGCACCAAAACCTCGTAAATGAGGCCCCTGATGCTTAAGAAGATTTTCAAGTGGTTTCCCTTCAACATCCACAGAACCGCCACCCAGGCCCTCATCAACAGTGAGCTGGACTACAGCAACGCCCCCTAAGTAGGAATCAATCTGCAACTGACCAAAAACTCCAGACCATTTAAAACTCAGCTGCCAGACTCACACTCAGACCTCCCCCTACTCACATCACCCACACCTCAAAGACCTCCACTAGCTCCACATCTACAAACTCAACTCCTACTCACGCACATCTCCTGCAAACGCAGAACCAGGCCCTGCAGCCGTGGCTTCTCCTACCTCGCTCCCAAAGCCTGGAATGACCTCTGCACATCAAAACCGACTCCTCAGTTGTTGAATTTCACAAGAAACTGAAGACTCTACCGGGAGACTATTCCTAAAATGTCCTCGAAAATGATTCCAGCATCAAATCTCTTCAACTAATAAAAGAGCTAAAAAGACCCTTCTTCTGCCACAGAGACTCCTGATTATGCTTGTTGATGCTCTAGTAATGTCATGTATAAGTTAGCATTCACTTTGCCATTTTTTTTTGGGCTCCATTTTGTGTGGTGTTCGAAACTAATCCTTCTCTGTTCCGAGAAATCCCCTTTGTTAAGTTTTGTTTCTGTAATGAGGGACTGCTTGTGCTAGTGCATAGTTTTCCCTCGATAAGGAACCTCTCCCACTTGTCTGGCAGTTTGATCGCCACACGGGATGGAACGGCCTTGAGAGTATCCTGAACTGTGCAAGATATGAGAATAGAAACCTTTTTTCTGTCTTTTGCTGTCCGGCCACATCTGTTTGGAAAATTCCACTGTGGGCGTGTTCTTAGCTAACCATGCAATGTACATAATGTCTCTTCATGCTTACGATTCGTTAGTTCCCTCTGTAGTACTCTTGCGCGACTGTGCAGACGGAGCCCTGCTCTGAGCATATACGAATAAACAAGTATTGGTGTTATATTCTCCACTGTTTCTCAGACTCTTCATTTGGCATGGAAGGCTGAGAGGTGGTCTGCAGTGACCCGGGTGGCCCTAAGCGGGTCACTTCCTTCATTTGGCGCCCGAACAGGGTCTCCATCAGCTCAGGGATCCCTGCACGAAGAGATACATTTCTTGCAGCTGCTGCCTCTGTCCCACCGGAGGGTGCCTCGCCCAGCGGTCATCCTGACTGGAGTCCTGAACGGCGAACCCGTGATATGACTGTTTGGTCCGAAGAGTCGGCAGTGGAGAACTGGTCTGTCTGTGCGGCTGATACCAGGTGAGTCTGTTTCAGTTTCTGTGGATGTGGTACCACTGTAAATTGGTTTTGTTTCAGTCTAAGGGCTGTTTTGGTGAAAAGTGTTTGCAAATACTTCGCCAGGTAAAATAACAACTTTGTTTCCCTTTTCTTTGCAATGCCTGGTTTAAGTAAAATTCAGAGTTTGTGTTGTTGTGGTTGTTCTACAGATGCACGGTTGGCAGAATCCCAGCCTGCGCCTCCTGAGGGCAGTCCTAACTTTGATATGTATGTAAAACATGGCATTGGCCCTATTATATTTGGTAAGTTATGGCACAAATATACGAGGGACAATGCAGAGTTACAGTGGCCTTTGATGGGTTTTTTGATGAACAAAAGATGGTATTTCTTCAGTACCAGTTGTTTAAAAGACGCAGTAGACAGTCCATGTTTGACTCCCTTCGTACGTGGCAGAAGGAGGCCAAACAGAGGTGATTGAAAATGGAAAAGGATGCTAGAAAGAGAGGTATGCAGAGCCTTACACAAAAGGCTGTTGCTTACGATAAGGAGAAGCAGGAAAGAGGAATAGAACGTGAAGACAGGAGATTTCGGTTGCAAATTGAGAGGTCCTATATGGCTCAGGAAAATGGGGATACTTTTATGGAGACCCTATTAGATGCCCGACCCCCGCCACCATATGTCCCAGAACGGATATACCCTGTTGTTCCCCATCAGCAACAACCTGCACAAGGTGCAACAATCTCTACAGCTGTTACACCTACCGCCCCTGTTAACGTACCTCCTACTCCTTCCCTTTTATTACAATCCCCGACTGCAGCAATACCTGTTACTCCTGCCCCAGTCATTCATCCTCCATTATCACTAACTACTGACACACCAGTGTGCGGTCCGGAAGATAGAGATTTGACCGGATTTAGAGAACAGTTTGGTCTGTTAATGCGATCTGGAGTGGGGGAGGAAGAGAAGAAAGTAATAGCGGACCAAGCAATACGGTGGGCTCGCAACCCAATTTATAGTCTTGAGGATATCTTGCAGGTAATGCAAGACTATGACCCTTTCCTGCAGCAACATGCCCTTGAACCCTTGTCCTCCACCGTGATTGACCTCTGGCGCACACACATCGAAATGGAAGCACCTCAAATTCTATTTTATATTAATGAAGGCGCTTATATTCATAATTTGGAGCCGACCTCTCTGTACAGGAATGTTTCAACTTTATTGACTCATAGAGGTAGACTGCATGATAAGAGTTCCACCAAAATAACTCAATTCCCAATGCGAAAAGTACACCCTGTTTATCACCCGGAAATTCCTGAAGTAAAGGATCAACATGGCGTGGTTACCAGACCAGCTGTGACTGCCCACTTTCAGGAACAATGGGTCTATACTCCATGGAAACGAAGTGAAGTTCTGGCCCTTAAGGCTACGTTGCCCGACCCTAGTAAAAATCCTACTGCTTACTATAAAGAATTGACAGAGGCTGCCTCTTCTGCTGTGATGACTTATGTTAAGATAGATCTGCAAGGATCTCCTAAGGAATTCTTGGTTGATACAGGTGCCACAAAAAGCTCTATTTCCCGACACCTGGTCCTGGGGCGCCCCTGTCTGGCCATAATAATGTTTCAGTGGGTTTTTCAGGAGTACTGGTTGTAAGCCCCATTTCGTGCCCTCTTGCTCTTACTGTTTTTCAGGAGTACCGGTTGTAAGCCCTATCTTGCGCCCTTTTACCGTGGATTCCCCATTTCTTTTGACTTCCAATTGTGGTGAGAATTTGATGGGCTTGGACCTACTAAAGAAGCTGCATGCTACCATATATTGTTCACCGGATGGCGTCTATATTACCATGGGCCCGGACGTGGGTACCAGACAATGTCTATCTAAAGATGTTCCCCTTCCACCTGAATTTGATCAAGTACCACCCACATTATGGGCCACTGGTGACACCGATGTAGGCTTATTGCACATACCCCCAGTTTCTATACAGGTTAAGGAGAATGCCATATTGCCCCGCATTCCTCAGTATAAAATACCACACGCGGGAGAACGAGCTCTTCATGATATTGTTCAGGACTTAATATGCAAGGGAAATGTCAAAAAGACTACAGGTAACGTATGCAACAGTCCTATTCTTCCTGTCTTAAAAAGGGCACCCCTAGATTCTGCTAATAGTGCTAATGATGTATATTGTTTTGTGATTGATTTGTGCGAGGTCAATAAAATTGTGGTTCCGCAATTCCCAGTGGTTCCTGATATCACCACACTTCTAACTATGATTCCATCTACCGCTAAGTTTTTCTCTGGTATTGATTTAAAAAAAGCATTCTTTAGTATTCCTATCCACCCAGACAGTAGGTATTTGTTCGGATTTTCGCTGGCTGGCAAAAGTTTCCAATTCTGTTGCGCTCCTCAAGGCTATACTGAAAGTCCTAACATTTATAGTCAAGCATTGAAAGGTCAGTTGGATTCACTCTCACTCTCTCCAGGTAATGCATTAGTGCAGTATGTCGATGATTTGTTTTTTGCTTCTGATACGGAACAAGGTTGCAAGGATAGTACGGTGAAGTTGTTGCTACACCTGGCACATCATGGTCATAAAGTTTCCATTTCGAAGCTTCAATACTGTCGACAGGAGGTCACCTATTTAGGTCACCTTCTGTCGAAAGACGGTAGAAGGTTAATGCCAGAGCACATCAGTACCATTAATAAAATCCCCTGTCCACAAACTCAAAAGGATGTGTGTGCTTTTATAGGCATTACTTCCTACTGCCGGCAGTGGATCCCTAAATATTCCTTACTGATCAAACCCATGCTTGCATTAACAACAAAAGAAGTCCATTAAGCTTTTCCCCTGGACGCCAGATTGTCAGCAATCTTTTGAAAAATTAAAAGCTGCGCTTTGCTCTGCTCCAGTATTAGGCACGCCGGACTATAAAAAACCTTTTGTGTTGTATGTCCACGAGATGGCTGGTTGTGCTCTTTCTGTCTTGATTAAAAAATTTGGCGATAGAGACCTTGCGCTTATTTTTCTGCGGTGCTAGATCCTGTCGCAAGAGCCCTCCCGAGCTGTCTGCGAGCGGTCGCGGCTGTGGCCACCTCAATCAGACAATCGGTTGGACTCGTAGTTAATACTGACCTCACAGTTATGGTACCCCATGCTGTGGATACACTTTTGAATAAAACAAGGACACAGCACCTCACCAGTGCACATCTTATTGGTTATGAATTGACATTGTTTGCTAAGTATATCACGATTAAAAGATGTGCCACTCTGAATCCAGCCCTGTTACTACCCCTCCCTTTCAAGAATGATGCAGTTAATAAACATGAATGTATTATCCGAAGAGAGGAAGAGACGAAAGGACAGGTAGACTTGACTGATGCTCCCTTATCTGAGCCCCAAGGTGAACTATATGTCGATGGCTCTTGTTTTAAATTACCAGATGGCACCACCACTGCAGCTTATGCTATCACTACATTGTGTACAGTAGTTGAGACATCACTGGTCCCCTATCAATCTTCCCAGGCAGCGGAACTCGTTGCCCTTATACGAGCTTGTGATTTGAGCGAAGGGTTGGTTGTCAATATCTACACAGACAGCCAGTATGCATTTGGGGTGGCGCACAATTTTGGGTGCCTGTGGGCAGGGAGAGGGTTCCTTACCTCGCATGGTACTAAGATACAACATGGACACTTGATAGCAAGACTGTTATCTGTACTAACACTTCCAAAACAAATGGCTATTGAAAAAAGTGCAGTGCCCACAAGAAAGTGACAGGTGACTTAGGTAGAGGGAATGCGTTCGCAGATCAGACAGCCAAGGAAACGGCTCCGAGTTAGATGAAGAGAATGTTTGTTGCAGGTCCGGCTAGATGGGTTCCCGAGAACGCCATGTTTGAAAACACAGTTGAGAGTGTGAAAGAGATACAAAGTGAGGCTACGATAGAATAATTAGCGGTGTGAGAAGAGAGTACAGCATATTTAGATGAAGAAGGGTGTTGGATTGATTTGTCTGGAGAGCAGAAATGGATGTTACCTGATGCATATGTGCTTACCGTGGTTACCATGGCTCATGGTCCAGCTCATATCAGTGCAAAAGGTATTTGTAAACTATTGGCCCCGGTTTGGCGTAATTATATTATTCCCAAGACCGCTGTACATCTAGTGAAAAGCTGCATGATTTGCATGAGGCACAACCCAGGAAAAGGTACCCCCACACCATCCAGTAACTTTGCACTGCCTACATTCCACTTCGAAGTCCTCCAAATGGACTTCATTAAGCTAGAACGTTGTAAAAATCTTAAGTATGCCCTAGTGGTTATATGTACGTTCAGTAAATGGGTTGAGGCTTACCCTGCCAAAGACAATACAGCTAGCACAACGGCGAAGGAACTCATTAAAGAGTACTTTCCTCGTTTCAGAATGCCCAAAATTATCTGGAGTGACAACGGGTCTTATTTTAATGGGAAAGTGATTAGGCTAATATGTGAAGGCTTGCACATTAAGCAAAAATTCCATGCTGCCAATCACCCGCAGTCAGCGGGTCTTGTTGAGAAGTACAATGGTAGGCTCAAACTGAAATTGGCGAACATTCAGAAGACGACAGGGTTGAGATGGCCAGATGCCCTTCCTTTGGCTCTTTTGTCAACTAGGATTACGGCACATTCTAGAACTGGCTTATCACCCTTCGAGGTCGTTTTCGGGCACCCAGCAAATGTCTGGGCAGTCCCACGTCCTCGAAAATACTCTGATATTGAATATCCTGTATTGCAATTGACAGAAGGTTTGCGCTCTATTCACCAAAAGGTGCGAGACTCCTTACCTCCTGAACCAGAGGGACCTGGCCACAGCATCCAACCTGGGGACTTTGTTCTGATAAGGAATTTTTAGAGGAAGAAAAATTTGGAACCCAGGTGGAAAGGTCCTGAGCAAGTCCTTCTGGCTACGCAGACGGCTGTAAAGGTTGCTGGTCGAAAGAATTGGGTCCATGTGACCCACTGCAAAAGAATACCTTTGCCGTTGCCTTATGATCAGTGGGTCAAGGAGGGCATAGGAGACGTTGAATGTGAACAGGTGCCCAGATTCGTGCCCTTCAGCGACGCAAAGCTGGTTTGGATGCAAACAGACAAAGAGAAAGATGATGTTTTGAATGAGGCTGTCCCACCAGAAATACAAGCTATCCAGAAGCCTCTGTTCAGTGATCACACAGTGCCTGGAGTTGCCAGGTACAATTTACGTCCTCGGACGAGGACCACCAATTCTGGGAAAAAGAAAGACTAGGGATGGACTGCATAAGGTAGGAAGGTACTGAGTAGCAGTACCAACAAGGGAGTGGAACACACGAAAAGCTGCATCTGTTTTGTTCTTTTTGTTTGAACATTAGTCAGGAAAGTATACTTCGAAAAGTATACCACCTTTATCAGCGTGGGATAGATTAGGAAAGAGCTTAGGACAGAGCAAGCTCCACCGCCGGTGCTCAAGAGCGCCAACTGATTGATGGGCATAGGAGACTGTAACGTGAGGCTCTGACAGACACTGGGAACACACAGATTTCTTTATTCCTTTTATTTTCCTTTTCCCCCCTTATTTACTATGCATCCTTTTGGTAGACAAGTTCATGGGGAGGAACAGCCAATGGCCCCTGTACAACGCAGTGTGACTTGGCCTATACGAAGTAAAGTTGTGTGTATTAGTTGTAGGAAGGTGGAATCTGACTATATGGTTGCCCCCACTTTTTTTATGGTGTTTTGCTGGTTTATGACTTAGTTGGACTGGGATCCTGCTATTCAGGGCCCCAGTCTATCTGCTTTCTCTGTAAAATGGATTCCATGTGCCTTAGGCACATCTCTGATTGGGATCTGGAGTGCCCTTATAAGTCCCTAGTATATGGTATACTATGTACCAAGGGCATAGGTACCTCAGAGGCCTGCCAGGGGCTGCAGCATGTATTATGCCACCCCTGGAAGGCCATCCAAACTGACACCACAGGTCTGCTACTGCAGCCTGGGTAAGGTGGTGCATGCACCCCTTACTGTGATATAGGTTACCTATATCACGAAATACATACACACCTAGAAACCTATAAGTCACTCCTAAGGCAGGCTTTATCAATCCTAAAGGCAGAGTGCATGGTTCCTAGGTGAGAGGGTGCCCCTGCATGAGCAGGGCCCCTCTGCAGCGTTCGGAGACCATCTCTGATGCTGTTTGTAGTGCAGCCTGACCATATACTCTTAAGCGCATTATATCCTCGCGGTAAAATGCTAACTTTGGAATGGCTGCACCTAAACATGTCGTGTTTGGTGTCAAACATCTTGGAATACTACCCCCCGCCAATCCTGGCGGCGGGGGTAGCATTCCACCCTTCTAGAGGGAAAGGCATGTTAACTCTGACGAGTCCGGTAACTTCTTTCCAGAGCCCTGGCATCACAAAATGGATGCTGCTGCCACAGACACGAGTCTGGCCTCCTGCTGCTGGACGAAACTCCGGCAGGGGAGGCCTGGACAATAGGTTTCCTGTCCCAGGGAGGTGTGACCACCTCCCCAGACAGGACAATGTGTATTGGGGCTGGGCGGGAGCACTTTCGGGTGCTTTGAAGTCCTGCACTGGGGGCACATTTGGTGTCCCTGTGCATACCCCAGTTCAAACCGGATCAGGGGCTTGCAGCCCCTGCTTTGGCGCGAACTGGACAAAGGGAAAGGGGTGTAGCCACCCCTTTGCCCTGACCCACCCATAGGTGGGGCCACAGAGTAGTCCATCCCCTATTTTTGGAATAAAGGTAGGAACCCAGTCCTTAGGACTTTAGATTATACCTGGACGAAACTCTGACACGGAATCCTGGACCTTCGACGCTCTACGACAAGATTAGAGGACTGAAGAATCTCCCTTGGGGTCAAGGAGTGACTCCCCTGCTTGGCAGGCACCAAAGAAGCATCTGTCCGGTTCGCATCACTGAAGCTCCCGTCGGACGCCGAAGTCATCGCATCACCAGAGGTGGATTCTCAGACTTCCCCGAGGCTACCCTGAGTCCCCAGCAAAGCTGAGGCCCGTGGCTATCGTGGGTGACTTGAGACCGTGACCCCTGGACACCGAGCACACTTGCAAGTGCACCATCTTCTGGGTCTCCCAAGAAGTCGTGCTTTGGGCTCCGAGTAGCCCTAGCCTCCAGCACCTCCTGCACCGAAGATCACTGGCCCCCACTCCACGAGTGTCCTGTAAGCCAGCTCCACGTGCGGCGTCACGAGGCTCCTTCGCGGTCGCTAGCCCGTTGGCTAGTAGCCCTTACCGAAGGCCAATCTTTTCTTTACTTGGCAGTCTGGTTGCTCCAGGCCTGCCCTCACTTACCCTTGCTGGGTGAGTTCCCCAGATCTTGCTGGTCTGCACCATCGACGATCTTCAGCTACATCGAGACTTGCCGTTGCCAAGGCTTGTTGGGTCCAATCTGGTCGCCGACACCGCAGCACTCGACAGACATCGTGTACCAGCCCGAATCCTGCTCCTGGTCGCCGACAACGCCTCCTGGACCTCGTGGCTGCAGAACCGAGACGACCGTCAACGAACTTGAAGCACTCGACATCGGTGGGCATCTGTCCATCGCCCTCCTGGTCACTGGCTAGTGACCCAGACTCTGTCCCCTCTGCTTTCAGGTTCTTCAGAACTCCGATCCACTCTTGGATCCACCCGGACACTTTTCTCCTGGTCGCCAGCAGCACTTTGCAGCAGATCGCCATAAGAAACGACGACGAAACCCGACCCCGAAAGGCACCTATGCACCCGGCTTCCCTGGGTGAGGTAACACGAGTACTCCGGTGCTCCCGTGGGTAGAGACTCTTCAAAGTCCTAGATCTCAAAGGGTTTTGTCCTAGTCCTTTTTAAAGTGTCCCTTTCCTCTATTTTCCCGATCCCGACTTTCTCCATAGAAGTTAACGGCGTATCGCGGTTGTGTATTTACACTGCACGCGTCTCCCGTGGGTCCCCTGTGTCACTACCTTGGGTGGTTCCTTGTGGCCCAAGCACTTCTAGAGGCTCTAGGCCTAGTGTCTAGTTCAGTCGTGGTTCGCATACCACTTTATTGGTATATGGTTTGGTACGCCCCTAGGGCCCAAACGTGTATTTGTGCTATTACTGTGATTTAAGATCTTATAACCTATGTACTTCGAACTCTAGCCTCATAAAGAGACTAGAGGGGTGTGTTTAGTAATAAATACATATATTTTGAATATATACCTGGTGTGGTGCTCTTTCATTTGGTCACTCAAGAGATTATAGACTGGTAAAACAAGCTGCTTTACATTCCTTCAAGACTTAGCCTGAAGGCTGCTCTCCACAGCTACCACTAGGATAGCTTTCAATAAGGTTGTCTTTAACCTACCTACCATAAGAGTCGATTTGGACTGGTGCAAGGTGCCCACTATAATTAGTGGACAGCATATGCCAGGCCAACTTCTCACATTGGTGTGCAGCGTGTGGGATTCCAGCTTGCTATTGTTTTACCAGATAATCTCAATTGAATTGATCAACTGAAAACCACTAAAGGTACCTAAGGTACATATAATCTAAGCTTAGAATATCAGTAAGTTCTACTGAACTTAGAGTTGTGTGTTAAGGGATAGCACAACCCTTTCTACAACTCAAGAGAGTTTAGTAGGCCACACTAGAGTAGGTAGTGCATACACCACACCACACTAGTAATGTCTTTAAAAGCAGGATCTAGAGATGCCCTGCAGGAAGCCATTGAGCTTCCCCCTCCAAGTATGACACACTCCCATTCTTGGAACTGAGAGCTTTGTGTAACGTGAGGAAATTAAGGACAGCCCAAAGTCCCACCACCCAACACCTCCAGGAGATGTTGGTGGCTTATGATCTTAGTAAGTCCTCAGAGACTGAAGGGGTAGGAGCAGAGGGTGGGCCAGCAGATGAGGAAGGGGCCAGGGGTACTACTACCCCCAGCCCCCCTCTGAAACTGACCAGGAGGGTGACAATGACCCTGACCTGGAAAACCCAATCCCTTCTGGGGAAGATGAAGATGAGGATCTGGAGAACCACACCTTTGTCCCCCAGGAAGGATTATGAGTGTGCTCAGAAAGTCTAGGTCTCCTTCTCAGGAGTCTAACCACTCTGGCACCTCAATAGGGAGCTCTGTTTCTTCTCACAGGAGGGAATCCTCTCATGAGAGAAGAAAGAGACTGGTCCAGTATGAGGAAACTCAACTGGAGATCAGGAAGAAGCAATTGGCTTTGGATAGAGAATCCCTAGATCTCCTTAGAGAGAGAAGAAAGTTGGGACTAGAGTCCCATGGTGGCAGCAATATCCCTAGAGATAGGGACAGGTCTTATGACCATAGAAACCTAAACAAGATTGTCCCTCCCTACCAGAGTGGGGATGACATCCACAAATGGATAACTGCACTGGAGAGGGCCTGTAAAGTTCAGAAGGTCCCCCAGAGGCAGTGGGCAGCAATCTTGTGGCTCTCCTTTGCAGACAAAGGTAGAGACAAGCTCCTCACTGTAAGAGAAGAGGATGCTGACAATTACACAGTCTTGAAGAGTGCTCTGATAGATGGGTTTGGCCTAACCACTGAACAGTATAGGTTGAAGTTCAGAGACACCCAAAAAGCTCAGACTCAAGACTGGGTTGATTTTGTAGATTGTGCTACAAAGGCTCTGGAAGGTTGGATACATGGCAACAAAGTGCATGACTTTTTAGGATTGTACAATTTGATTATGAGGGAGCAGATCCTTAATAATTGTCAAAACCAGCTTTTGCACCAGTATCTGGTGGACTCTGATCTGACCTCTCCCCAAGAATTGGGAAAGAAGGCAGACAAATGGGTCAGAACCAGAGTAAAAACTAGAAATCAGGGTGGTGACCAGAAGAAAGATTCTACTAAGTCCCAAGAGAAAGGTGGGGATAAATCTAAGGATAAGTCCCCTACAGGGCCCCAAAATTCCTCTTCTGGGGGTGGGTCCCAAACTCCTTCCTCTCCTGAAAAGAAACCATATTGCCATGTCTGTAAAAAGCCTGGGCACTGGAAAACTGATCCCAGTTGCCCCAGGATTGGCAATAAAGAAAATGTTCCTCCCACAACTACTACCACCCCTCCTGGTACTACCAGTAGTAATCCTCCAGTTGGGAGTAGTGCACCCAAAAGTTGGGTGCTTTTGCAAGAGGAACAGAGGTGGGCCCTAGTTTAGACAGGGACCCCTCAACAGACTCCTCTGACTCTGATGGTGGTATAGGATTTGCCACCTTTACCATGGGTCCCATAGCATTGGGCAGGTACAGACTGGAGCCAATGATTAATGGTCAGAAAGCTGTGGCATTTAGGGACACAGGGGCTAGTGTCACCATGGTGGCAGGGAAACTAGTCCCCCCTCACCAGCTTTTACCTGAGTTTAAATACCAGGTGACCAACATTGATGGTGTCAGAACAGATCACCCCATGGCCATAGTCAATCTCAGCTGGGAGGGGTCACAGGCCCAAAAGAGTGGCAGTGTCCCCAACCCTACCTGTAGATTGCCTGATGGGCAATGATTTGGAAATTTCAGCCTGGGCTGAAGTTGAACACCAAACCCATCTTAGGATGTTGGGCGTCCCTGCAAAGGTTAGTGGGGCTGTGATGGCCACAGCCCCAGCCCAAGACTTTGGAGAGATGGAGCCTGAAAGAATGGCCCACTCTCCCCCAAAAGAGAGCAAAAGGGTTGAAGAAAAGTCTTCTTCCCCCAGACAGTAGGTAAGGGTCAGCCTCCTCAGGGAACTGACCCTACCCCTAGTGAAGGAACTGCCACAGAGGTAGTCAGGTCTGGCCTGGCCACACCCCTGATGGC
The DNA here is from genome assembly GCA_963921515.1 of Calotriton arnoldi. NCBI lineage: Eukaryota > Metazoa > Chordata > Amphibia > Caudata > Salamandridae > Calotriton > Calotriton arnoldi. The sequence continues at coordinate 1,004,596 of CAWUFW010004649.1, read as the reverse complement.
AGAGGACCCTTCCACGGTGGTACCCAGTCTGGAGCAGGTAACCTGCCCCTCTCTACCCTGCCTCAGTCAGCCCAGGGCTGCAGAGGGCAGGGAGGTCAGTGGACCCCCCGGGCCCCCTGTCCAGAGGAAGCCCCCATCAGCAGATTAGGGGCAGCCAGTCTAGTAGCCCTAGCCAGGTGAAAATTCCTCTACACACTGAGGGATCCCCCATACCTTTATGTAGGGACCTCCCCCAGAAGGACTCTGGTAGGCAAGGGCAAACCTGGGACCAGAAGGTTCCAAACCTGCCATGTCCCTCCAGTGTTCCATCCAAAGGGACCCAACCCCCAGCTGTAGGCAGCCAAAGGTTGACCCTTAGAGCAAAGTGCAACTCAGTCATGGAAAGACAGGCATACATGGTGACCAGTGATCTGAGGAAACTGAGGCCAACATTCCTAGGGCCTCACTTCCCTACTCAGACACCTCACCAGCCTTGTACTTTACCTAAGCACACCAGAGGTAGTGATTCCCCATGGTGGAGACCCTCTCATACCCTTAGGGTGAGGGATTGCTTAGTGGACCATAACATAGGGGGCAACCATGCTAGTGCAGGTGCTTCCTTATATGGCCACTTAGTCAATATAGGCTCAACTGGCCAAGGTTAGCCTTATCTCCTTTCGTTTGGGGGGGTTATGTAGGAAGGTGGAATCTGACTATATGGTTGCCCCCACTTTTTTTATGGTGTTTTGCTGGTTTATGACTTAGTTGGACTGGGATCCTGCTATTCAGGGCCCCAGTCTATCTGCTTTCTCTGTAAAATGGATTCCATGTGCCTTAGGCACATCTCTGATTGGGATCTGGAGTGCCCTTATAAGTCCCTAGTATATGGTATACTATGTACCAAGGGCATAGGTACCTCAGAGGCCTGCCAGGGGCTGCAGCATGTATTATGCCACCCCTGGAAGGCCATCCAAACTGACACCACAGGTCTGCTACTGCAGCCTGGGTAAGGTGGTGCATGCACCCCTTACTGTGATATAGGTTACCTATATCACGAAATACATACACACCTAGAAACCTATAAGTCACTCCTAAGGCAGGCTTTATCAATCCTAAAGGCAGAGTGCATGGTTCCTAGGTGAGAGGGTGCCCCTGCATGAGCAGGGCCCCTCTGCAGCGTTCGGAGACCATCTCTGATGCTGTTTGTAGTGCAGCCTGACCATATACTCTTAAGCGCATTATATCCTCGCGGTAAAATGCTAACTTTGGAATGGCTGCACCTAAACATGTCGTGTTTGGTGTCAAACATCTTGGAATACTACCCCCCGCCAATCCTGGCGGCGGGGTAGCATTCCACCCTTCTAGAGGGAAAGGCATGTTAACTCTGACGAGTCCGGTAACTTCTTTCCAGAGCCCTGGCATCACAAAATGGATGCTGCTGCCACAGACACGAGTCTGGCCTCCTGCTGCTGGACGAAACTCCGGCAGGGGAGGCCTGGACAATAGGTTTCCTGTCCCAGGGAGGTGTGACCACCTCCCCAGACAGGACAATGTGTATTGGGGCTGGGCGGGAGCACTTTCGGGTGCTTTGAAGTCCTGCACTGGGGGCACATTTGGTGTCCCTGTGCATACCCCAGTTCAAACCGGATCAGGGGCTTGCAGCCCCTGCTTTGGCGCGAACTGGACAAAGGGAAAGGGGTGTAGCCACCCCTTTGCCCTGACCCACCCATAGGTGGGGCCACAGAGTAGTCCATCCCCTATTTTTGGAATAAAGGTAGGAACCCAGTCCTTAGGACTTTAGATTATACCTGGACAAAACTCTGACACGGAATCCTGGACCTTCGACGCTCTATGACAAGATTAGAGGACTGAAGAATCTCCCTTGGGGTCAAGGAGTGACTCCCCTGCTTGGCAGGCACCAAAGAAGCATCTGTCCGGTTCGCATCACTGAAGCTCCCGTCGGACGCCGAAGTCATCGCATCACCAGAGGTGGATTCTCAGACTTCCCCGAGGCTACCCTGAGTCCCCAGCAAAGCTGAGGCCCGTGGCTATTGTGGGTGACTTGAGACCGTGACCCCTGGACACCGAGCACACTTGCAAGTGCACCATCTTCTGGGTCTCCCAAGAAGTCGTGCTTTGGGCTCCGAGTAGCCCTAGCCTCCAGCACCTCCTGCACCGAAGATCACTGGCCCCCACTCCACGAGTGTCCTGTAAGCCAGCTCCACGTGCGGCGTCACGAGGCTCCTTCGCGGTCGCTAGCCCGTTGGCTAGTAGCCCTTACCGAAGGCCAATCTTTTCTTTACTTGGCAGTCTGGTTGCTCCAGGCCTGCCCTCACTTACCCTTGCTGGGTGAGTTCCCCAGATCTTGCTGGTCTGCACCATCGACGATCTTCAGCTACATTGAGACTTGCCGTTGCCAAGGCTTGTTGGGTCCAATCTGGTCGCCGACACCGCAGCACTCGACAGACATCGTGTACCAGCCCGAATCCTGCTCCTGGTCGCCGACAACGCCTCCTGGACCTCGTGGCTGCAGAACCGAGACGACCGTCAACGAACTTGAAGCACTCGACATCGGTGGGCATCTGTCCATCGCCCTCCTGGTCACTGGCTAGTGACCCAGACTCTGTCCTCTCTGCTTTCAGGTTCTTCAGAACTCCGATCCACTCTTGGATCCACCCGGACACTTTTCTCCTGGTCGCCAGCAGCACTTTGCAGCAGATCGCCATAAGAAACGACGACGAAACCCGACCCCGAAAGGCACCTATGCACCCGGCTTCCCTGGGTGAGGTAACACGAGTACTCCGGTGCTCCCGTGGGTAGAGACTCTTCAAAGTCCTAGATCTCAAAGGGTTTTGTCCTAGTCCTTTTTAAAGTGTCCCTTTCCTCTATTTTCCCGATCCCGACTTTCTCCATAGAAGTTAACGGCGTATCGCGGTTGTGTATTTACACTGCACGCGTCTCCCGTGGGTCCCCTGTGTCACTACCTTGGGTGGTTCCTTGTGGCCCAAGCACTTCTAGAGGCTCTAGGCCTAGTGTCTAGTTCAGTCGTGGTTCGCATACCACTTTATTGGTATATGGTTTGGTACGCCCCTAGGGCCCAAACGTGTATTTGTGCTATTACTGTGATTTAAGATCTTATAACCTATGTACTTCGAACTCTAGCCTCATAAAGAGACTAGAGGGGTGTGTTTAGTAATAAATACATATATTTTGAATATATACCTGGTGTGGTGCTCTTTCATTTGGTCACTCAAGAGATTATAGACTGGTAAAACAAGCTGCTTTACATTCCTTCAAGACTTAGCCTGAAGGCTGCTCTCCACAGCTACCACTAGGATAGCTTTCAATAAGGTTGTCTTTAACCTACCTACCATAAGAGTCGATTTGGACTGGTGCAAGGTGCCCACTATAATTAGTGGACAGCATATGCCAGGCCAACTTCTCACATTAGTGTTCTGGTAACGGTGGTAATAATAATATGTGGGGTATCATGGTTCCTGGAAGATGCACATAGTGTGCCCACACTTAACGTAGGTAAAAACATTACCCCGAGACGCAATAAGAGGGCAGCCACAAATAATGTGTTTGTAGAAGCGCACAAGAGATTTTTTGGAAAAGGGACCGCCTGCGATCCCACCCGATCTGTCATTAGCCTTTGGACTGCATAGCCATTGTCGCTTGTTAACTATACAATCACTCGGCCAGCCCAGTTTGTGGAAAGGGAACGTTTGGGTTTGGTTATCCTGGGCCATGTCTGTATCATCAAAAACCACAGGGTAAGGGTTATCCAGGTTGTGATAAAAACACATATTGTGATAACTTCTATATGGAAGCACAGAATATAACACTAGTGGGTTGGCATTACAAGCAGTTGACAGTACCCCGAGAGGCTGGTTAATACCCTGCTTGTTGCCCCATAGTGAATAGTACAGATACTTCTTTGTACATTAATTGTTTAGGGACCATACTGTATAAAAACACCCTTTCTCTGGTGAATGAAAAAGATTCAAGCACTTCGGGAATGAATTCCAGATATGCTGCAGTGAATTATGAGGGGCCGATCTATGCACACCCAGGGTTTCTCTTTCTGTCCAACGGGACTTATTCCAATGTCTATAATGGTACCGATGATGTGGCTCTTGGAATGGTACTAACTTTAGGCGTTCCATGTAAATACGCTCAACGTACAACAAGATGGGTAAAAAGGACACTAACAAAAGAATTTTGTGAAGGGGTAACAGACCTGGAAGTGAACAGCTATAGTAATGGTATTACATTTGGTTACATCCTCTCCTCCATCTTTACATTGGGTGGTACTGCCATGGCCAGGGGTGAGAAAGCTAGAGAATATTTTGGATTTAAGTTGCAGATTCTATCCAATACTACAGTGGCGGCCTTGATAGACATTACTACTCAGTTAGAAAGCATGCAGGTGTATTCAGAACAGACTAGATATGCCGTGGATTTTATCTTGGCAAAGAGTGGTGGAGTATGCACAATAATTGGCAACCAGTGTGTTGTTGGTATAGAAAATTTGGAAAAGAATATAACAGCGCATTATGGACATTATTGAGTACGTCAAGGGGATGGAAAGTGGAAATTGGAGTTGGTCTCTTTTGGGAAATTGAGGTTGGATCCTCAAAGAAATATTTTTTTTTGCAATATTATTCTTCTGTTGCATTCTAGTTCAATGCCTTCCCCTTTGTTGTTCCTATTGTGCCACTGTTTTCACGCCCAAACAGAAAATATCAGCCCATGTTACCAATGCCGCTATGATGCTCCAAGTTGATGTTGATGGTCTTATGAATATAGATGAGGGAATATTTGAGGACTCATCCCTCCATGCTGCCTCAATTTCTGATGACTGTAAAATATACCCATAGCTTCACCTCGATTGCATGTCTCATTTTCATGTTATATCTGCTTCTGGTGATTTTACAATTGCCCCGAGTATATGCCAGTTTTGTCTGTTTTTGCATAATGGCAAATGTCTTCAGCTCATGCTAAAAGGAGGGTCTGTTAGATTATGCTCGTTGATGCTCTAGTAATGCCATGTATAAGTTAGCATTCGCTACGCCATTTTGTTTTTGGGCTCCATTTTGTGTGGTGTTCGAAACTAATCCTTCTCTGTTCCGAGAAGTCCCCCTTTGCTAAGTTTCGTTTCTGTAATAAAGAACTGCTTGTGTCAGTGCATAGTTTTCCCTCGATAAGGAACCTCTCCCACACGTCTGGCAGTCAGATCGTAGCACAGGCTGGAACGGCCTTGAGAGTATTCTGAACTGTGCAAGATATGAGAATAGAAAACTTTTTTCTGTCTTTCGCTGTCCGGCCACATCTGTTTGGAAAATTCCACTGTGGGCATGTACTTAGCTAACCATGCAATGTACATAATGTATCTTCATGCTTACGATCAGTTAGTGCCCTCTGTAGTACTCTTGCGAGACTGTGCAGACGGAGCCCCGCTCTGAGCATATACGAATAAACAAGTATTGATGTATATTCGCCACTGTTTCTCTGACTCTTCATTTGGCATGGAAGGCTGAGAGGTGGTCTGCGGTGACCCGGGTGGCCCTAAGCGGGTCACTTCCTTCACTGCTTCTATTTCAATAGAACTTTTACTTGAAGAAATATGTGCCGTTAAACCCTACATTGAGGAAACCAATAAAAAGCTGCAACTTTTGATGCAAAATGGATGCCCATAGATGAGAGGGTCACACAAGTAGAACAAAGTGTCACTGACCTCCAGGATACAGCACAGAGTCTTCAACACTTACAAGCTGAGGTGGCACACTTAAAAAAACATGCAGAGGATTTGGAAAACTGTAATCGGCGCAGTAATCCTCGAATTTACAGGCTGCCGGAGGGAATGGGAGGCACTGATCCCATCACTTTCTTTCAATATTTATTCCTAAAGTCTGGATCTGCCAAGATCCACTTCATTAAATATATAGCGAGCAGACAGACTTGGTCATTCTCCTAATCAATCAACTTCTTTGCAGAACCCAGTGGGGTCATAAAATCTCCAGAAAGCTGTGAAAGCAGCCAAAAGTAAAGATTGAGGGGCATATTAGCAAGGCGATTATCGCCACTTTAGCGGGACTTTTTCCCGCTAAAGCGGCGATAATATTATCGCCTTATCAACAAGCTGTCGCTAACTGCTGTTAGCGACAGCTTGTAGGCGATAGCGACCGGGTTGGGTGCAGCTTTGCATGCCAGCGATATTTATCGCTAATGGCATGCAAAGTAGGCGTTCCCCACCTAACAGCGACTGGAAACAGTCGCTGAGGTCGCTAACACCTATCAGCGAGGCAGGGGCGGTGATTAGCGAACCAGCGCTAAACACGTTTAGCGCTGGTTTGCTAACACCTGGTCCCACCCTGACTTAGCCATGTAATCCAATGAGAGGTGGATTACATGGCTAAGTCCCCCTCGCACTATCAGCAAGCAGAACTGGGGAACAGTGTGAATATCACCTGTTTTCAGACGATATTCACACTGTTCTCCAAGGTCTCTATCGCTTTGGAGATTAGCATTGCTGATTGCACGCTAACTCCGCGATAGAAACCGGCGATGCCTGGCGATAATTATCCAAGCGCTAATTGTGCTTTGCGATAATTATCGCCAGGCATTGCTAATATGCCCCTGAATTTTTTGGTCTGGTTCTTCAGCCAATATCTTTCTATATCCACAGCTAACAGAAGGAAAAGATTTCTGGATATGTGGCCGGCTCTTCGCCAGATTGGGTCTTTTTCATCCTTGTTTGTTTAAGGCGATTTATAAAAACAAAATGTCCTTGATATTTATAAAGAAGAAGCAATTGATGCTTCAAAATTTACAGACACTTGACGTGGTGCATTCTTTCATGTCTTGTTTAATGTTTTCCTGTTATCTAGTTTGTTATAGTGTATTGTAGAGTGCACTTTTTAGAACCCCAGCCTAGCTGCTTCCTCTCTAAAATGGTTTCCATGTGCCTTAGGCACATCTCTGATTGGAATCTGGAGTGCCCTTATAAGTCCCTAGTATATGGTATACTATGTACCCAGGGCATAGGTACCTCAGAGGCCTACCAGGGGCTGCAGCATGTATTGTGCCACCCCTGGAAGGCCATCCAAACTGACACCACAGGTCTGCTACTGCAGCCTGGGTAAGGTGGTGCATGCACCCCTTACTGTGATATAGGCTACCTATATCACTACATACATACACACATATAAACCTATAAGTCACTCCTATGGCAGGCCTTATCAATCCTGAAGGCAGAGTGCGTGGTTCCTATGTGAGAGGGTGCCCCTGCATGAGCAGGGCCCCTCTGCAGCGTTCGGAGACCCTTCTCTGATGCTGTTTGTAGTGCAGCCTGACCATATACTCTTAAGCGCATTATAACCTCGCGTTAAATGCTAACTTTGGGATGGCTGCACGGAAACATGTCGTGTTTGGTGTCAAACATCTTGGAATACTACCCCCGCCAGTTCTGGTGGCGGGGGTAGCATTCCACCCTTCTAGAGGGAAAGACATGTACACACCGGTATGCCCGGTACTGACTTTCCAAGCCCTGGCATCACAAAATGGATGCCGCTGCCACAGACACGAGTCTGGCCTCCTGCTGCTGACCGAAACTCCGGCAGGGGAGGCCTGGACAATAGGTTTCCTGTCCCAGGGAGGTGTGACCACCTCCCCAGACAGGATAGTGTGTATTGGGGCTGGGCGGGAGCACTCTCGGGTGCTTTGAAGTCCTGCACTGGGGGCACATTTGGTGTCCCTGTGCATACCCCAGTTCAAACCGGATCAGGGGCTTCCAGCCCCTGCTTTGGAGCGAACTGGACAAAGGGAAAGGGGTGTAGCCACCCCTCTGCCCTGACCCACCCATAGGTGGGACCACAGAGTATGTCCAACCCCTAAACTTAGTATAAGTATAGGACCCCAGTCCTTAGGACTTTAGATTATCCCTGGATGAAACTCTGACACAGAATCCTGGACCTTCGACGCTCTACTTAAAGATTAGAGGACAGAAGAATCTCCCTTGGGGTCAAGGAGTGACTCCCCTGCTTGGCAGGCACCAAAGAAGCAATTGTCCGGTCTGCATCGCTGAAGCTCCCGTCGGACACCGAAGTCTTTGCATCACCAGAGGTGGATTTCCAGACTTCCCCAAGGCTGCCCTGAGTCCCCAGCAAAGCTGAGGCCCGTAGCTGTCGTGGGTAACGTGGAACCATGACCCCTGGACACCACACGCATTTGCAAGTGCATCCTCTTCTGGGTCTCTCACGAAGTCATGCTTTGGGCTCCGAGTAGCCCCAGCCTCCAGCACCAACTGCACCGAAGATCACGGGCCTCCACTCCACGAGTGTCCTGTGAGCCAGCTCCACGTGCACCGTCTCGAGGCTCCTTCGCGGTCGCTAGCCCGTTGGCTAGTAGCCCTTCACGAAGGCCAATCTTTTTCTACTTGGGCTCCCTGGTTGCTCCAGGCTTGCCCTCACTTACCCTTGCTGGGTGAGTTCCTCAGACCTTGCTGGTCTGCACAATCGTCAATCTTCATCTTCATCAAGACTTGCCGTTGCCAAGGCTTGTTGGGTCCAATCCGGTCGCCGACACCTCAGCACTCGACAGACACCGTGTACCAGCCCGAATCCTGCTCCTGGTCACCGACAACGCCTCCTGGACCTCATGGCTGAAGAGTCAAGACGACTGTCAACCTACCTGAAGCACTCGACATCGGTATCTGCCGGTATCTGCTCATCGCCTTCCTGGTCACTGGCTAGTGACCCAGACTCTGTCCCCTCTGCTTTCAGGTTCTTCAGATCTCCGATCCACCCTTGGATCCACCCGGACACTTTTCACTTGGTCGCCAGCAGCACTTTGCAGCAGATCGCCATTCAAATCGACGACGAAACCCGACCCCGAAAGGCACCTATGCACCCGGCTTCCCTGGGTGAGGTAACAAGAGTACTCCAGTGCTCCCGTGGGTAGAGACTCTAGAACGACCTAGTTCTCAAAGGGTTTGCTCCAAGTCCTTCTTTAAGTGTCCCTTTTCTTTAAATTCCAAACCGCGACTTTCTCCATAGAAGTTAACGGCGATTCGCGGCTGTGTTACTACACTGCACGCGTCCCCCGTGGGTCCCCTTGGGTGGAACCTTGTGGTCCAAGCACTTCTAGAGGCTCTAGGCCTAGTGTCTAGCTCAGTCGTTGTTCTTATACCACTTTATTGGTATATGGTTTGGTACGCCCCTAGGGCCCAAACGTGTATTTGTGCTATTACTGTGTTTAAATAACTTATAACTTATGTACTTCGAACTCTAGCCTCATAAAGAGACTAGAGGGGTGTGTTTAGTAATAAATACATATATTTTGAATATATACCTGGTGTGGTGCTCTTTCATTTGGTCACTCAAGAGATTATAGACTGGTAAAACAAGCTGCTTTACATTCCTTCAAGACTTAGCCTGAAGGCTCCTCTCCATAGCTACCACTAGGATAGCTTTCAATAAAGGTTGTCTTTAACCTATCTCCAATAAGGGGTTGTTTGGACTGGTGCAAGGTGCCCACTATAATTAGTGGACAGCATATGCCAGGCCAACTTCTCACATCCGTGAAGCCACATTTCCAGATATCCGATAGATAGTGCTAAACCAAGGATGTATTTGCCTAAAAATATTAATGCCCCTTGTAACAACCATCACTACCATTAGGAATGTGTACCTTTCTCTTCCATGTACTTACCCCCCTCAACCACTGTTACCACCTAACACATACTTTGTTAGGCACTCACAGACATCTGTTGTCACCTACACATAGTCCAAAACATGGAATCTGTTCAAATGTAGATAGGATGTATCCTGTGACTCACTTATGGTAAGGTCTAGTCTGACATGTGACATCAGTACACATAAGTCTGAATATTGCCAGCTGCTCCATTGGACAACAGATAGCACCAGTGCTGTTGCTAACATTTTGCCACCAGATCAATCTCTACTTACCAAGGCCTGCAATTACACAGTGCCTGCTACCTGGATGTATTGCATGGCATGTCACAGTCAAGTTCACAAGCAACAAATAACACAAAAGTGCTGTTGTCTCAATACAGAGACCAGGGCAAACAATGGTATTTGGGATGAACTATGTTGAGCATCACAGAAATACGTAAAGGGTATTTTCTTGCACATTGTGTCGTCATGTGCCTATTTTACAATGGAATGGCAATACTGGCAATACCCAGCCTATTTTAGTCTTTCATGTCCCAGATTCGGCCAGACCTTGCACCCAACCTCCATCACCTGCTTCAGTCTTACTATTCACCTAGCTTCCATCTCCTGCTTAGGACGGACCATTCACCCAGCCTCCATCACCTGCATCCATCCGCCGTCACCTGCTTTGGCCAGACCTTGCATCCAGCCTTCATCACCTTCTTCAGCCAGACCCTGCCTCCAGCCTCCATCCCATGCTTTGGCCAGACTTTGCATCCAGCCTCCATCAACTGCTTCAGCCAAACCCTGCACCCAACCTCCATCACTTGCTTTGGTCAGACCTTGCATCCAGCCTCCATCACCTGCTTCAACCCGACCCTGCATCCAGCCTCCATCAACTGCTTTAGTCAGATCATGCATCCAGCCTACATCACCTGCTTCGTCCAGACCCTGCCCCAGCCTCCATCACCTGCTTTGGCCAGACCATGCATCCATCTGCCGTCACCTGCTTTGGCCAGACCTTGCATCCAGCCTTCATCACATTCTTCAGCCAGACCCTGCATCCAGCCTCCATCGTCTGCTTTGGCCAGACTTTGCATCCAGCCTCCATCAACTGCTTCAGCCAAACCCTGCACCCAACCTCCATCACTTGCTTTGGCCAGACCTTGCATCCAGCCTCCATCACCTGCTTCACCCAACCCCTGCATCCAGCCTCCATCACCTGCTTCAGCCCGACCCTGCATTCAGCCTCCATCAACTGCTTTAGTCAGATCCTGTCCCTGCCTCCATTACCTGCTTTGGCCAGACCTTGCATCCAGCCTCCATCATCTGCTTTGGCCAGACCATGCATCCATCCGCCGTCACCTGCTTCAGCCAGACCTTGCATCCAACCTTCATCACCTGCTTCAGCCAAACCTTGCATCCAGCCTTCATCACCTGCTTCAGCCAAACCCTGCATCCAGCCGCCATCACCTGCTTCGTCCAGACCCTGCCCCAGCCTCCATCCCCTGCTTTGGCTAGACCCTGCATCCATCTGCCGTCACTTGCTTTAGCCACACCTTGCACCCAACCTCCATCACCTGCTTCGGCCAGACCTTGTATCCAGGCCTATCACCTGCTTTGGCCAGACCCTGCACCCAACCTCCATCACCTGCTTCGGCCTAACCTTTCACCGAGCTTCCATCACCTGCTTCGGCCAGACATTGCATCCAGTCTCCCTCTCCTGCTTTGGCCAGACCTTACATCCAGCCTCCATCTCCTGCTTCTGACAGACCTTGCACCCAGCTTCCATCACCTGATTCAGCCAGACCCTGCACCCAACCTCCATCACCTACTTCGGCCTAACCTTTCACCGAGCTTCCATCACCTGCTTCGGCCAGACATTGCATCAGTCTCCCTCTCCTGCTTCTGACAGACCTTGCACCCAGCTTCCATCACCTGCTTTAGTCAGACCTTGGATCCAGCCGCATCAAGTGCTTTGGCCAGACCTTGTGCTACTTCACCATTTCCTGCTTTGGCCAGACCGTGCATCCAGCCTCCATCACCAGCTTCAGGCAGACCCTGCATCTAGCCTCAATCACCTACTTGGCCAGACCTTGAATCCAGCCTCCATCACATGTTTCAGCCAGACCTTGCACCCAGCCTCCATCACATGCTTTGGCCAGACCCAGCACCTAACCTCCATCACCTGCTTTGACAGGACCCTGCATCCAGACTCTGTCACCTGTTTCAGCCAAACCCTGCATCCATGTCCATCCCCTGCTTCAGCCAGACAATACATTCCGCCTCCGTCACCAGCTTTAGTCAGTCCCTGCATCGAGCCTTCGTCGTCTGCTTTGGTCAGACCTTGCATCCAGCCTCCATCACCTGCTTCAGCTAGAACCTGTGCCCAGCCTCCATTACCTGCTTTGGCCAGACCCTGCATCCAGCCTCCATCACCTGCTTCGGCCACGCCTTGCACCCACCCTCCATCACCTGCATTGGCCATATCCTGCATTCAGCCGCCTCCATCACTTGGTTCACCCAAACCCTGCTCCCAGACTCCATCACCTGCTTCAGCCAGACCCTGCATCCAGCCTCCATCATCTGTTTGGCCACACCTTGCACCAAGCCTCCATCATCTGCTTTGGTCAAACCTTGCACCCAACCTCCATCACCTGCTTCGGCCAGACCCTGCATCCAACCTCCATCACCTGCTTGAGCCAGACTTTGCACCGAGCTTCCATCACCTGCTTCAGCCAGACATTGCATCCAGCCTCCATCACCAGCTTCAGGCAGACCCTGCATCTAGCCTCGATCACCTGCTTGGCCAGACCTTGAATCCAGCATCCATCACCTGTTTCAGCAAGAATTTGCACCTAGCCCCCATTACATGCTTTGGCCAGACCCAGCACACAACCTCCATCACCTGCTTTGTCCAGACCCTGCATCAAGCCTCCATCACCTGCTTTGGCCAGACCCTTCCTCCAGCCTCCATCACCTGCTTAGGCCAGACCCTGCACCCAGCCTGCATCACCTGCTTTGGCCAGATACTGCACCAAGCCTCTACCACCTGCTTTGACAGGACCCTGCATCTAGCCTCCGTCACCTGCTTTGGCCAGACCTTCCATCCTGCTCCATCACCTGCTTCTGCCACACCCTGCATCCAGCCTCCATCACCTGCTTCGCTAGAGCCTGCGCCCAGCTTCCATCACCTGGTTTGTCCACACCCTTCCTCCAGCCTCCATCACCTGCTTTGTCCAGACCCTGCATCCAGCCTCCATCACCTGCTTCGCTAGAGCCTGTGCACAGTTTCCATCACCTGCTTCACCCAGACCCTGCATCCAGCCTCCATCACCTGCTTTGTCCAGACCCTGCATCCAGCCTCCATCACCTGCTTCGCTAGAGCCTGCACCCAGCTTCCATCACCTGCTTCACCCAGACCCTGCATCCAGCCTCCATCACCTACTTTGTCCAGACCCTGCATCCAGCCTCCATCACCTACTTTGTCCAGACCCTGCATTCAGCCTCCATCACCTGCTTTGTCCAGACCCTGCATCCAGCCTCCATCACCTGCTTTGTCCAGACCCTGCGCCCAGCTTCCATCACCTGCTTCACCCATACTCTACATCCAGCCTCCATCACCTGCTTTGTCCAGACCCTGCATCCAGCCTCCATCACCTGCTTTGTCCAGACCCTGCATCCAGCCTTCATCACCTGCTTTGTCCAGACCCTGCATCCAGCCTCCATCACCTCCTTTTTCCAGACCCTGCGCCCAGCTTCCATCACCTGCTTCACCCAGACCCTACATCCAGCCTCCAGCACCTGTTTTGTCCACACCCTGCATCCAGCCTCCATCACCTGCTTTGTCCAGCCCCTGCGCCCAGCTTCCATCACCTAATTCACCCAGACCCTGCATCCAGCCTCCATCACCTGCTTTGTTCAGACCCTGCATCCAGCCTCCATCACCTGCTTTGTCCAGACAGTGCATCCAGCCTCCATCACCTGCTTTGTCCAGACCCTGCATCCAGCCTCCATCACCTGCTTTGTCCAGACCCTGCGCCCAGCTTCCATCACCTGCTTCACCCAGACCCTGCATCAAGCCTCCATCACCTGCTTCGCTAGAGCTTGTGCCCAGCTTCCATCACCTGGTTTGTCCACACCCTTCCTTCAGCCTCCATCACCTGCTGTGTCCAGACCCTGCATCCAGCCTCCATCACCTGCTTCGCTAGAGCCTGCGCCCAGCTTCCATCAGCTGCTTCACCCAGACCCTGCATCCAGCCTCCATCACCTGCTTTGTCCAAACCCTGCGCCCAGCTTCCATCACCTACTTCACCCAGACCCTGCATCCAGCCTCCATCACCTGCTTCACTAGAGCCTGCGCCCAGCTTCCATCACCTGCTTCGTCCAGACCTTGTATTACGCCTCCATCATCTGCTTCACCCAGACCCTGCATCCAGCCTCCATCACCTGCTTTGTCCAGACCGTGCATCCAGCCTCCATCACCTGCTTTGTCCAGACCCTGCATCCAGCCTCCATCACCTGCTTTGTCCAGACCCTGCATCCAACCTCCATCACCTGCTTTGTCCAGACCCTGCGCCCAGCTTCCATCACCTGCTTCACCCAGACCCTGCATACAGCCTCCATCACCTGCTTCGCTAGAGCCTGCGCCCAGCTTCCATCACCTGGTTTGTCCACACCCTTCCTCCAGCCTCCATCACCTGCTTTGTCCAGACCCAGCATCCAGCCTCCATCACCTGCTTCGCTAGAGCCTGTGTCCAGTTTCCATCACCTGCTTCACCCAGACCCTGCATCCATCCTCCATCACCTGCTTTGTCCAGACCCTGCATCCAGCCTCCATCACCTGCTTCGCTAGAGCCTGCGCCCAGCTTCCATCACCTGCTTCACCCAGACCCTGCATCCAGCCTCCATCACCTGCTTCGCTAGAGCCTGCGCCCAGCTTCCATCACCTGCTTCACCCAACCCTGCATCCAGCCTCCATCACCTGCTTTGTCCGGACCCTGCATCCAGCTTCCATCACCTGCTTTGTCCAGACCCTGCATTCAGCCTCCATCACCTGCTTTGTCCAGACCCTGCATCCAGCCTCCATCACCTGCTTTGTCCAGACCCTGCGCCCAGCTTCCATCACCTGCTTCACCCAGACTCTACATCCAGCCTCCATCACCTGCTTTGTCCAGACCCTGCATCCAGCCTCCATCACCTGCTTTGTCAGACCCTGCATCCAGCCTCCATCACCTGCTTTGTCCAGACCCTGCATCCAGCCTCCATCACCTCCTTTGTCCAGACTCTGCGCCCAGCTTCCATCAGCTGCTTCACCCAGTCCCTACATCCAGCCTCCAGCACCTGCTTTGTCCAGACCCTGCATCCAGCCTCCATGACCTGCTTTGTCCAGACCCTGCACCCAGCTTCCAACACCTGCTTCACCCAGACCCTACATCCAGCCTCCAGCACCTGCTTTGTCCAGACCCTGCATCCAGCCTCCATCACCTGCTTTTTCCAGACCCTGCGCCCAGCTTCCATCACCTGCTTCTCGCAGACCGTACATCCAGCCTCCATCACCTGCTTTGTCCAAACCCTGCATCCAGCCTCCATCACCTGCTTTGTCCAGACCGTGCATCCAGCCTCCATCACCTGCTTTGTCCAGACCCTGCATCCAGCCTCCATCACCTGCTTTGTCCAGACCCTGCACCCAGCTTCCATCACCTGCTTCACCCAGACCCTGCATCAAGCCTCCATCACCTGCTTCGCTAGAGATTGCGCCCAGCTTCCATCACCTGGTTTGTCCACACCCTTCCTCCAGCCTCCATCACCTGCTGTGTCCAGACCCTGAATCCAGCCTCCATCACCTGCTTCGCTAGAGCCTGCGCCCAGCTTCCATCACCTGCTTCACCCAGACCCTGCATCCAGCCTCCATCACCTGCTTTGTCCAAACCTTGCGCCCAGCTTCCATCACCTGCTTCACCCAGACCCTGCATCCAGCCTCCATCACCTGCTTCGCTAGAGCCTGCGCCCAGCTTCCATCACCTGCTTCGTCCTTGTATCCAGCCTCCATCACCTGCTTCACCCAGACCCTGCATCCAGCCTCCATCACCTGCTTTGTCCAGACCCTGCATCCAGCCTCCATCACCTGCTTTGTCCAGACCCTGCGCCCAGCTTCCATCACCTGCTTCACCCAGACCCTGCATACAGCCTCCATCACCTGCTTAGCTAGAGCTTGCGCCCAGCTTCCATCACCTGGTTTGTCCACACCCTTCCTCCAGCCTCCATCACCTGCTTTGTCCAGACCCTGCTTCCAGCCTCCATCACCTGCTTCTCTAGAGCCTGCGCCCAACTTCCATCACCTGCTTCACCCAGACCCTACATCCAGCCTTAATCACCTGCTTTGTCCAGACCTTGCATCCAGCCTCCATCACCTGCTTCACCCAGACCCTGCATCCAGCCTCCATCACCTGCTTTGTCCAGACCCTGTGCCCAGCTTCCATCACCTGCTTCACCCAGACCCTGCAAACAGCCTCCATCACCTGCTTCGCTAGAGCTTGCGCCCAGCTTCCATCACCTGGTTTGTCCACACCCTTCCTCCAGCCTCCATCACCTGCTTTGTCCAGACCTTGCATCCAGCCTCCATCACCTGCTTCGCTAGAGCCTGTGCCCAGCTTCCATCACCTGCTTCACCCAGACCCTACATCCAGCCTCAATGACCTGCTCTGTCCAGACCTTGCATCCAGCCTCCATCACCTGCTTCTGCCAGACCCTGTATCCAGCCTCCATCACCTGCTTTGTCCGGACCCTGCATCCAGCCTCCATAACCTGCTTTGTCCAGACCCTGCATCCAGCCTCCATCACCTGCTTTGTCCAGACCCTGCATCCAGCCTCCATCACCTGCTTTGTCCAGACCCTGCGCCCAGATCCATCACCTGCTTCACCAAGACCCTGCATCCAGCCTCCATCACCAGCTTCACTAGAGCTTGCACCCAGCTTCCATCACCTGGTTTGTCCACACCCTTCCTCCAGCCTCCAGCACCTGCTTTGTCCAGACCCTGCATCCAGCCTCCATCACCTGCTTTTTCCAGACCATGCACCCAGCCTCCGTCACCTGCTTTGTCCAGACCCTGCGCCCAGCTTCCATCACCTGCTTCACCCAGACCCTGCATCCAGCCTCCATCACCTGCTTCGCTAGAGCTTGCGCCCAGTTTCCATCACCTAGTTTGTCCACACCCTTTCTCCAGCCTCCATCACCTGCTTTGTCCAGACCCTGCATCCAGCCTCCATCACCTGCTTCTCTAGAGCCTGCGCCCAGCTTCCATCACCTCCTTCACCCAGACCCTGCATCCAGCCTCCATCACCTGCTTCGCTAGAGCTTGCGCCCAGCTTCCATCACCTGGTTTGTCCACACCCTTCCTCCAGCCTCCATCACCTGCTTTGTCCAGACCCTGCATCCAGCCTCCATCACCTGCTTCGCTAGAGCCTGCGCCCAGCTACCATCACCTGCTTCACCCAGACCCTGCATCCAGCCTCCATCACCTGCTTTGTCCAAACCCTGCACCCAGCTTCCATCACCTGCTTCACCCAGACCCTGCATCCAGCATCCATCACCTGCTTCGCTAGAGCCTGCGCCCAGCTTCCATCACCTGCTTCGTCCAGACCTTGCATCCAACCTCCATCACCTGCTTCACCCAGACCCTGCATCAAGCCTCCATCACCTGCTTTGTCCAGACCCTGCATCCAGCCTCTATCACCTGCTTTGTCCAGACCCTGCATCCAGCCTCCATCACCTGCTTTGTCCAGACCATGCGCCCAGCTTCCATCACCTGCTTCACCCAGACCCTGCATACAGCCTCCATCACCTGCTTCGCTAGAGCTTGCGCCCAGCTTCCATCACCTGGTTTGTCCACACCCTTCCTCCAGCCTCCATCACCTGCTGTGTCCAGACCCTGCATCCAGCCTCCATCACCTGCTTCGCTAGAGCCTGCGCCCAGCTTCCATCACCTGCTTCACCCAGACCCTACATCCAGCCTCAATCACCTGCTTTGTCCAGACCTTGCATCCAGCCTCAATCACCTGCTACACCCAGACCCTGCATCCAGCCTCCATCACCTGCTTTGTCCAGACCCTGCTTCCAGCCTCCATCACCTGCTTTGTCCAGACCCTGCATCCAGCCTCCATCACCTGCTTTGTCCAGACTCTGTGCCCAGCTTCCATCACCTTCTTCACCCAGACCCTGCGCCCAGCTTCCATCACCTGCTTCTCCCACACCCTGCATACAGCCTCCATCACCTGCTTCGCTATAGCTTGCGCCCAGCTTCCATCACCTGGTTTGTCCACACCCTTCCTCCAGCCTCCATCACCTGCTTTGTCCAGACCCTGCATCCAGCCTCCATCACCTGCTTCGCTAGAGCCTGCGCCCAGCTTCCATCACCTGCTTCACCCAGACCCTACATCCAGCCTCAATCACCTGCTTTGTCCAGACCTTGCATCCAGCCTCCATCACCTGCTTCACCCAGACCCTGCATCCAGCCTCCATCACCTGCTTTGTCCAGACCCTGCATCCAGCCTCCATCACCTGCTTTGTCTAGACCCTGCATCCAGCCTCCATCACCTGCTTTGTCCAGACCCTGCGCCCAGCTTCCATCACCTGCTTCACCCAGACCCTGCATCCAGCCTCCATCACCTGCTTTGCTAGAGCTTGCGCCCAGCTTCCATCACCCTGTTTGTCCACACCCTTCCTCCAGCCTCCATCACCTGCTTTGTCCAAACCCTGCATCCAGCCTCCATCACCTGCTTCGCTAGAGCCTGCGCCCAGCTTCCATCACCTGCCTCACCCAGACCCTACATCCAGCCTCCATCCCCTGCTTCAGTCAGACCCTACATCCCGCCTCCATCACCTGCTTTAGTCAGTCCCTGCATCGAGTCTTCATCGTCTGCTTTGGTCAGACCTTGCATCCAGCCTCCATCACCTACTTCACCCAGACCCTGCATCCAGCCTCCATCACCTGATTTGTCCAGACCCTACATCCAGCCTCCATCACCTGCTTTGTCTAGACCCTGCATCCAGCCTCCATCACCTGCTTTGTCCAGACCCTGCATCCACCTCCATCACCTGCTTTGTCCAGACCCTGCGCCCAGCTTCCATCACCTGCTTCACCCAGACTCTGCATCCAGCCTCCATCACCTGCTTCGCTAGAGCTTGCGCCCAGCTTCCATCACCCTGTTTGTCCACACCCTTCCTCCAGCCTCCATCACCTGCTTTGTCCAGACCCTGCATCCAGCCTCCATCACCTGCTTCGCTAGAGCCTGCGCCCAGCTTCCATCACCTGCCTCACCCAGACCCTACATCCAGCCTCCATCCCCTGCTTCAGCCAGACCCTACATCCCGCCTCCATCACCTGCTTTAGTCAGTCCCTGCATCGAGTCTTCATCGTCTGCTTTGGTCAGACCTTGCATCCAGCCTCCATCACCTGCTTCACCCAGACCCTGCATCCAGCCTCCATCACCTGCTTCTGCCACACCCTGTATCCAGCCTCCATCACCTGCTTCACCCAGAGCCTACATCCCGCCTCCATCACCTGCTTTAGTCAGTCCCTGCATCGAGTCTTCATTGTCTGCTTTGGTCAGACCCTGCACCAGCCTCCATCACCTGCTTCACCCAGACCCTGCATCCAGCCTCCATCACCTGCTTTGTCCAGACCCTGCATCCAGCCTCTATCACCTGCTTTGTCCAGACCCTGCATCCAGCCTCCATCACCTGCTTTGTCCAGACCATGCGCCCAGCTTCCATCACCTGCTTCACCCAGACCCTGCATTCAGCCTCCATCACCTGCTTCGCTAGAGCTTGCGCCCAGCTTCCATCACCTGGTTTGTCCACACCCTTCCTCCAGCCTCCATCACCTGCTTTGTCCAGACCCTGCATCCAGCCTCCATCACCTGCTTCGCTAGAGCCTGCGCCCAGCTTTCATCACCTGCTTCACCCAGACCCTACATCCAGCCTCAATCACCTGCTTTGTCCAGACCTTGCATCCAGCCTCCATCACCTGCTTCACCAAGACCCTGCATCCAGCCTCCATCACCTGCTTTGTCCAGACCCTGCTTCCAGCCTCCATCACCAGCTTTGTCCAGACCCTTCATCCAGCCTCCATCACCTGCTTTGTCCAGACCCTGTGCCCAGCTTCCATCACCTGCTTCACGCAGACCCTGCGCCCAGCTTCCATCACCTGCTTCACCCAGACCCTGCATACAGCCTCCATCACCTGCTTCGCTAGAGCTTGCGCCCAGCTTCCATCACCTGGTTTGTCCACACCCTTCCTCCAGCCTCCATCACCTGCTTTGTCCAGACCCTGCATCCAGCCTCCATCACCTGCTTCGCTAGAGCCTGCGCCCAGCTTCCATCACCTGCTTCACCCAGACCCTACATCCAGCCTCAATCACCTGCTTTGTCCAGACCTTGCATCCATCCTCCATCACCTGCTTCACCCAGACCCTGCATCCAGCCTCCATCACCTGCTTTGTCCAGACCCTGCATCCAGCCTCCATCACCTGCTTTGTCTAGACCCTGCATCCAGCCTCCATCACCTGCTTTGTCCAGACTCTGCGCCCAGCTTCCATCACCTGCTTCACCCAGACCCTGCATCCAGCCTCCATCACCTGCTTTGCTAGAGCTTGAGCCCAGCTTCCATCACCCTGTTTGTCCACACCCTTCCTCGAGCCTCCATCACCTGCTTTGTCCAGACCCTGCATCCAGCCTCCATCACCTGCTTCGCTAGAGGCTGCGCCCAGCTTCCATCACCTGCCTCACCCTGACCCTACATCCAGCCTCCATCCCCTGCTTCAGCCAGACCCTACATCCCGCCTCCATCACCTGCTTTAGTCAGTCCCTGCATCGAGTCTTCATCGTCTGCTTTGGTCAGACCTTGCATCCAGCCTCCATCACCTGCTTCACCCAGACCCTACATCCAGCCTCCCTCACCTGCTTCTGCCACACCCTACATCCTGCCTCCATCACCTGCTTTAGTCAGTCCCTGCATCGAGTCTTCATCGTCTGCTTTGTCCAGACCTTGCATCCAGCCTCCATCACCTGCTTCACCCAGACCCTGCATCCAGCCTCCATCACCTGCTTTGTCCAGACCCTGCATCCAGCCTCCATCACCTGCTTTGTCTAGACCCTGCATCCAGCCTCCATCACCTGCTTTGTCCACACCCTTCCTCCAGCCTCCATCACCTGCTTTGTCCAGACCCTGCATCCAGCCTCCATCACCTGCTTTGTCCAGACCCTGCGCCCAGCTTCCATCACCTGCTTCACCCAGACCCTGCATCCAGCCTCCATCACCTGCTTCGCTAGAGCTTGCGCCCAGCTTCCATCACCCTGTTTGTCCACACCCTTCCTCCAGCCTCCATCACCTGCTTTGTCCAGACCCTGCATCCAGCCTCCATCACCTGCTTCGCTAGAGCCTGCGCCCAGCTTCCATCACATGCCTCACCCAGACCCTACATCCAGCCTCCATCCCCTGTTTCAGCCAGACCCTACATCTCGCCTCCATCACCTGCTTTAGTCAGTCCCTGCATCGAGTCTTCATTGTCTGCTTTGGTCAGACCTTGCATCCAGCCTGCATCACCAGCTTCACCCAGACCCTGCATCGAGCCTCCATCACCTGCTTCTGCCACACCCTGTATCCAGCCTCCATCACCTGCTTCACCCAGACCCTACATCCCGCCTCCATCACCTGCTTTAGTCAGTCCCTGCATCGAGTCTTCATCGTCTGCTTTGGTCAGACCCTGCATCCAGCCTCCATCACCTGCTTCACCCAGACCCTACATCCCGCCTCCATCACCTGCTTTAGTCAGTCCCTGCATCGAGTCTTCATCGTCTGCTTTGGTCAGACCCTGCGCCCAGCTTCCATCACCTGCTTCACCCAGACCCTGCATCCAGCCTCCATCACCTGCTTCGCTAGAGCTTGCGCCCAGCTTCCATCACCCTGTTTGTCCACACCCTTCCTCCAGCCTCCATCACCTGCTTTGTCCAGACCCTGCATCCAGCCTCCATCACCTGCTTCGCTAGAGCCTGCGCCCAGCTTCCATCACCTGCCTCACCCAGACCCTACATCCAGCCTCCATCCCCTGTTTCAGCCAGACCCTACATCTCGCCTCCATCACCTGCTTTAGTCAGTCCCTGCATCGAGTCTTCATCGTCTGCTTTGGTCAGACCTTGCATCCAGCCTCCATCACCAGCTTCACCCAGACCCTGCATCGAGCCTCCATCACCTGCTTCTGCCACACCCTGTATCCAGCCTCCATCACCTGCTTCACCCAGACCCTACATCACGCCTCCATCACCTGCTTTAGTCAGTCCCTGCATTGAGTCTTCATCGTCTGCTTTGGTCAGACCCTGCATCCAGCCTCCATCACCTGCTTCACCCAGACCCTACATCCCGCCTCCATCACCTGCTTTAGTCAGTCCCTGCATCGAGTCTTCATCGTCTGCTTTGGTCACACCCTGCGCCCAGCTTCCATCACCTGCTTCACCCAGACCCTGCATCCAGCCTCCATCACCTGCTTCGCTAGAGCTTGCGCCCAGCTTCCATCACCCTGTTTGTCCACACCCTTCCTCCAGCCTCCATCACCTGCTTTGTCCAGACCCTGCATCCAGCCTCCATCACCTGCTTCGCTAGAGCCTGCGCCCAGCTTCCATCACCTGCCTCACCCAGACCCTACAACCAGCCTCCATCCCCTGCTTCAGCCAGACCCTACATCCCGCCTCCATCACCTGCTTTAGTCAGTCCCTGCATCGAGTCTTCATCGTCTGCTTTGGTCAGACCTTGCATCCAGCCTCCATCACCAGCTTCACCCAGACCCTGCATCCAGCCTCCATCACCTGCTTCTGCCACACCCTGTATCCAGCCTCCATCACCTGCTTCACCCAGACCCTACATCCCGCCTCCATCACCTGCTTTAGTCAGTCCCTGCATCGAGTCTTCATCGTCTGCTTTGGTCAGACCCCGCATGCAGCCTCTATCACCTGCTTCACCCAGACCCTACATCCCGCCTCCATCACCTGCTTTAGTCAGTCCCTGCATCGAGTCTTCATCGTCTGCTTTGGTCAGACCCTGCATCCAGCCTCCATCACCTGCTTCACCCAGACCCTGCATCCAGCCTCCATCACCTGTTTTGTCCAGACCCTGCATCCAGCCTCTATCATCTGCTTTGTCCAGACCCTGCATCCAGCCTCCATCACCTGCTTTGTCCAGACCATGCGCCCAGCTTCCATTGTAGTAGAGTAGGATCTGCTTCACATGGGTACCCCCACTTTTTGCTGATGCTTCACTGTTTTTCGACATTAGTCTGGCTGGGGCCCTGCTAATCAGAACCCCAGCCTAGCTGCTTCCTCTCTAAAATGGTTTCCATGTGCCTTAGGCACATCTCTGATTGGAATCTGGAGTGCCCTTATAAGTCCCTAGCATATGGTATACTATGTACCCAGGGCATAGGTACCTCAGAGGCCTGCCAGGGGCTGAAGCATGTATTATACCACCCCTGGAAGGCCATCCAAAATGACACCACAGGTCTGCTACTGAAGCCTGAGTAAGGTGGTGCTTGCACCCCTTACAGTGGTATAGGCTACCTATATCACTACCATTGCACACACATATAAACCTATAAGTCACTCCTATGGCAGGCCTTGACAATGCTGAAGGCAGAGTGCTTGGTTTTTATGTGAGAGGGTGCCCCTGCATGAGCAGAGCCCCTCTGCAGCATTCAGAGTACCTCCTCTGATGCTGTTTGCAGTGCAGCCTGACCATATACTCTTAAGTGCATTATATCCTCGCGGTAGAATGCTAACTTTGGAATGGCTGCACCAAAACATGTTGTGTTTGGTGTCAAACATCTTGGAATACTACCCCACCGCCAGTTCTGGCGGTGTGGGTAGCATTCCACCCTTCTAGAGGGAGAGACATGTACCCACCGGCATACCCGGTAACTTCTTTCCAGAGCCCTGTGTTTGAGGGTAAATGGATGGCCACACCCTTCTGCCTACCGGCTCCTGAGAGCCTGACCCGCACTCCGCTCGTTCACTTGAAAGGAAGGAACAACGATGTAAAACACAGTAGCACTTTATTAAGCAATTCAAAACCACAGAAAACAGTTCAATTTAAATGTTGCCCATCAACACATGAGCAGGATGAAAAAATAAATGCATCAACAATGTTATAAATCAAATGTTCAAACGAAGCAGAAATGTATATCTATCTATCTTTCTATGAGCAGCTGCCCAAGGGGCAACCCTGAATTTAAAGGTGATGAATAGGATAGTGCCTAGAAGGCAAATCTTTTCTTAAGAAAGCAACACCATTCAAGACTACGCAGTTTAAACTAAGTTAAATGCAATGGCTTGGGCTTTGATGAGCTAAATAAGAGGGGCTGACAAAGCCAAAAGGCTGGCAATCAAAGAAGAGCATTACCACCTCAGAATAGGCTTCTAGGCCCTAGAGAAGAGATCAGTCGACTGGGAACTCAAGTGCTGAGCACTATAGGAGGAGTTCAGGGCCTGGACCTGGGTGAAGACCTTTTATATGGAAAAAGGCAGAACTTAATGCAGAACTTACTCATACGCCTGGCACGAGGTCTGACGCAGGCACTTAACCGCCTGCTTACAGTAACTGGGAAGTTTGATATAAAACCGAGAAGTGGTATCATGATGGAACAGGGCGTTTAGCAGATGGTCAGTGTTCTTGACCGCAGAAAGTAAACAAAGGATAACTTTTACCATAAAAAATGCTCAGAATTAATATTTAATATATTAATTCCTGGTCATGTTCCTGCCTTGAGTTCCAGTTTAATGCCAGCGCGGAAAGTCCCATAGCTAAGAATATCACAAATCTTGCATGTGACACTGCCAGATGTTCCATCAGGTTGTCATGTGGGTGGGGGCCACCCTTATTCTTGTAACTGTGGAAAGTTACAAGAAAGGGCTAATGTTGTATCTGGGTGGATGGGACAGATCAGTGAGGCCTACGAGGTCTGTTTTATTATTATTATAAAAATGAGAGCAAGAGTCACTTGCATTTGGGCCTACACTTTTGTATCTAAGAAGGTATGCTTGGCCCTATGTAAGATATCGTTTATCTAGGGAGCTGGGCTTGGGCCTAAGTGAAACGTGCTACCAGGACTAGGGAAAGTGGACAATTTAAGACATTCTATCTGAGCCTGCCTGGTAGGGCCTATCTAGGAGTATCATGTTTGGTGGGTAGTGCCAAACCAGTAATGAGTTTCTTGTTAAATGGTAATACGGGACTTTCGGGACCCTCCATCACCTGGCATCACAAAATGGATGCCGCTGCCACAGACACGAGTCTGGCCTCCTGCTGCTGATTGAAACTCCGGCAGGGGAGGCCTGGACAATAGGTTTCCTGTCCCAGGGAGGTGTAACCACCTCCCCAGACAGGATAATGTGTATTGGGGCTGGGCGGGAGCACTCTCTGGTGCTTTGAAGTCCTGCACTGGGGACATATTTGGTGTCCCTGTGCATACCCCAGTTCAAACCGGCTCAGGGGCTTCCAGCCCCTGCTCTGGCGCGAAACTGGACAAAGGGAAAGGGGTGTAACCCCCCCTCTGCCCTGACCCTCCCATAGGTGGGGCCACAGAGTATGTCCAACCCCCTACCTTAGTATAAGTAGGGGACCCCAGTCCTTAGGACTTTAGATTTACCTGGACGAAACTCTGATACAGAATCCTGGACCTTCGACGCTTTACTTCAAGATTAGAGGACTGACGAATCTCCCTTGGGGTCAAGGAGTGACTCCCCTGCTTGGCAGGCACCTAGGAAGCAATTATCCGGTCTGCATCGCTGAAGCTCCCGCCGGACGACGTAGTCTTTGCATCACCAGAGGTAGATTTCCAGACTTCCCCGAGGCTGCCCTGAGTCCCCAGCAAAGCTGAGGCCCGTAGCTGTCGTGGGTAACGTGGAACCGTGACCCCTGGACACCAAGTACTTTTGCAAGTGCATCCTCTTCTGGGTCTCCCACGAAGTTGTGCTTTGGGCTCCGAGTAGCCCTCACCTCCAGCACCGACTGCACCGAAGATCACTGGCCTCCACTCCACAAGTGTCCTGCGAGCGAGCTCCAAGTGCGTCCACTCGAGGCTCCTTCGCGGTCGCTAGTCCGTTGGCTAGTGGGCCCTCCCGAAGGCAACTCTTCTTTTCCTTGGGCTTCCCTGGTTGCTCCAGATGGGCCCTGACTTACACTCGCTGGGTGAGTCCCTCAGACCTTGCTGGTCTGCACCACCGTCCTTCTTCTATTTCCACGAGACTTGCCGTTGCCAAGGCTTGTTGGGTCCAATCCGGTCACCGACACCTCAGCAAGCTGCAGACGTCGTGGGACAGCTAGAATCCAGCTTCTGGTTGTCGTCGATGCCTCCTGGACCTCGTGGCTGAAGAGTCAAGACGACTGTCAACCTACCTGAAGCACTCGACGTCGGTGGGCATCTGCTCATCGCCTTCCTGGTCACTGGCTAGTGACCCAGACTCTGTCCCCTCTGCTTTCAGGTTCTTCAGATCATCGATCCACCTTTGGATCCACCCGAACACTTTCGACTTGGCCGCCAGCAGCACTTTGCAGCAGATCGCCATTGAAAACGACGACGAAACCCGACCCCGAAAGACACCTATGCACCCGGCTTCCCTGGGTGAGGTAACTCGAGTACTCCGGTGCTCCCATGGGTATAGACTCTAGAACAACCCAGTTCTAAAGGGGTTTGCTCCAAGTCCTCCTCTAAGTGTCCCTTTTCTTTAAAACTCCAACCGCGACATTCCCCATAGAAGTCAACGGCGGCTCGAGGCTGTGTTCTCACACAGCACGCGTCCCCCGTGGGTCCCCTGTGTCACTACCTTGGGTGGTTCCTTGAGGGCCAAGCACTTCTACAGGCTCTAGGCCCTGTGTCTAGCTCAGTCGTGGTTCTTATACCACTTTATTGGTATATGGTTTGGTACGCCCGCTAGGGCTCAAACGTGTATCTGTGCTATTACTGTTGATATTCGACTTGTAACTTATGTACTTCGAACTCTAGCCTCATAAAGAGACTAGAGGGGTGTGTTTAAGACTAAATACATATATTTTAAATATATACCTGGTGTGGTCCTCTTTCATTTGGTCACTCAAGAGATTATAGACTGGTAAAACAAGCTGCTTTACATTCCTTCAAGACTTAGCCTGAAGGCTGCTCTCCATAGCTACCACTAGGATAGCTTTCAATAAAGGTTGTCTTTAACCTATCTCCAATAAGGGGTTGTTTGGACTGGTGCAAGGTGCCCACTATAATTAGTGGACAGCATATACCAGGCCAACTTCTCACATCCATCACCTGCTTCACCCAGACCCTGCATACAGCCTCCATCACCTGCTTCGCTAGAGCTTGCGCCCAGCTTCCATCACCTGGTTTGTCCACACCCTTCCTCCAGCCTCCATCACCTGCTTTGTCCAGACCTTGCATCCAGTCTCCATCACCTGCTTCACCCAGAACCTGCATCCAGCCTCCATCACCTGCTTTGTCCAGACCCTGCTTCCAGCCTCCATCACCTGCTTTGTCCAGACCCTGCATCCAGCCTCCATCACCTGCTTTGTCCAGACCCTGTGCCCAGCTTCCATCACCTGCTTCACCCAGACCCTGCGCCCAGCTTCCATCACCTGCTTCACCCAGACCCTGCATACAGCCTCCATCACCTGCTTCGCTAGAGCTTGCGCCCAGCTTCCATCACCTGGCTTGTCCACACCCTTCCTCCAGCCTCCATCACCTGCTTTGTCCAGACCCTGCATCCAGCCTCCATCACCTGCTTCGCTAGAGCCTGCGCCCAGCTTCCATCACCTGCTTCACCCAGACCCTACATCCAGCCTCAATCACCTGCTTTGTCCAGACCTTGCATCCAGCCTCCATCACCTGCTTCACCCAGACCCTGCATCCAGCCTCCATCACCTGCTTTGTCCAGACCCTGCATCCAGCCCCCATCACCTGCTGTGTCTAGACCCTGCATCCAGCCTCCATCACCTGCTTTGTCCAGACCCTGGGCCCAGCTTCCATCACCTGCTTCACCCAGACCCTGCATCCAGCCTCCATCACCTGCTTCGCTAGAGCTTGCGCCCAGCTTCCATCACCCTGTTTGTCCACACCCTTCCTTCAGCCTCCATCACCTGCTTTGTCCAGACCCTGCATCCAGCCTCCATCACCTGCTTCGCTAGAGCCTGCGCCCAGCTTCCATCACCTGCCTCACCCAGACACTACATCCAGCCTCCATCCCCTGCTTCAGCCAGACCCTACATCCCGCCTCCATCACCTGCTTTAGTCAGTCCCTGCATCGAGTCTTCATCGTCTGCTTTGGTCAGACCTTGCATCCAGCCTCCATCACCTGCTTCACCCAGACCCTACATCCAGCCTCCATCACCTGCTTCTGACACACCCTACATCCCGCCTCCATCACCTGCTTTAGTCAGTCCCTGCATCGAGTCTTCATCGTCTGCTTTGTCCAGACCTTGCATCCAGCCTCCAACACCTGCTTCACCCAGACCCTGCATCCAGCCTCCATCACCTGCTTTGTCCAGACCCTACATCCAGCCTCCATCACCTGCTTTGTCCAGACCCTGCATCCAGCCTCCATCACCTGCTTTGTCCAGACCCTGCATCCAGCCTCTTTCACCTGCTTTGTCCAGACCCTGCGCCCAGCTTCCATCACCTGCTTCACCCAGACCCTGCATCCAGCCTCCATCATCTGCTTCGCTAGAGCTTGCGCCCAGCTTCCATCACCCTGTTTGTCCACACCCTTCCTCCAGCCTCCATCACCTGCGTTGTCCAGACCCTGCATCCAGCCTCCATCACCTGCTTCGCTAGAGCCTGCGCCCAGCTTCCATCACCTGCGTCACCCAGACCCTACATCCAGCCTCCATCCCCTGCTTCAGCCAGACCCTACATCCCGCCTCCATCACCTGCTTTACTCAGTCCCTGCATCGAGTCTTCATCGTCTGCTTTGGTCAGACCTTGCATCCAGCCTCCATCACCAGCTTCACCCAGACCCTGCATCCAGCCTCCATCACCTGCTTCTGCCAGCTTCACCCAGACCCTGCATCCAGCCTCCATCACCTGCTTCTGCCACACCCTGTATCCAGCCTCCATCACCTGCTTCACCCCGACCCTACATCCCGCCTCCATCACCTGCTTTAGTCAGTCCCTGCATCGAGTCTTCATCGTCTGCTTTGGTCAGACCCTGCATCCAGCCTCCCTCACCTGCTTCACCCAGACCCTACATCCCGCCTCCATCACCTGCTTTAGTCAGTCCCTGCATCGAGTCTTCATCGTCTGCTTTGGTCAGACCCTGCGACCAGCTTCTATCACCTGCTTCACCCAGACCGTGCATCCAGCCTCCATCACCTGCTTCGCTAGAGCTTGCGCCCAGCTTCCATCACCTGCTTCGCAAGAGCCTGCGCCCAGCTTCCATCACCTGCCTCACCCAGACCCTACATCCAGCCTCCATCCCCTGCTTCAGCCAGACCCTACATCCCGCCTCCATCACCTGCTTTAGTCAGTCCCTGCATCGAGTCTTCATCGTCTGCTTTGGTCAGACCTTGCATCCAGCCTCCATAACCAGCTTCACCCACACCCTGCATCCAGCCTCCATCACCTGCTTCTGCCACACCCTGTATCCAGCCTCCATCACCTGCTTCACCCAGATCCTACATCCCGCCTCCATCACCTGCTTTAGTCAGTCCCTGCATCGAGTCTTCATCGTCTGCTTTGGTCAGACCCTGCATCCAGCCTCCATCACCTGCTTCACCCAGACCCTACATCCCGCCTCCATCACCTGCTTAAGTCAGTCCCTGCATCGAGTCTTCATCGTCTGCTTTGTCAGACCCTGCATCCAGCCTCCATCACCTGCTTCACCCAGACCCTGCATCCAGCCTCCATCACCTGCTTTGTCCAGACCCTGCATCCAGCCTCTATCACCTGCTTTGTCAAGACCCTGCATCCAGCCTCCATCACCTGCTTTGTCCAGACCCTGCATCCAGATTCCATCACCTGCTTCACCCAGACCCTGCATCCAGCCTCCATCACCTGCTTCACCCAGACCCCTCATCCCGCCTCCATCACCTGTTTTAGTCAGTCCCTGCATCGAGTCTTCATCGTCTGCTTTGGTCAGACCCTGCGCCCAGCTTCCATCACCTGCTTCACCCAGACCCTGCATCCAGCCTCCATCACCTGCTTCACCCAGACCCTGCATCCAGCCTCCATCACCTGCTTTGTCCAGACCCTGCATCCAGCCTCCATCACCTGCTTTGTCCAGACTATGCGCCCAGCTTCCATCACCTGCTTCACCCAGACCCTGCATACAGCCTCCATCACCTGCTTCGCTAGAGCTTGCGCCCAGCTTCCATCACCCTGTTTGTCCACACCCTTCCTCCAGCTTCCATCACCTGGTTTGTCCACACCCTTCCTCCAGCCTCCATCACCTGCTTTGTCCAGATCCTGCATCCAGCCTCCATCACCTGCTTCGCTAGAGCCTGCGCCCAGCTTCCATCACCTGCTTCACCCAGACCCTACATCCAGCCTCAATCACCTGATTAGTCCAGACCTTGCATCCAGCCTCCATCACCTGCTTCACCCAGACCCTGCATCCAGCCTCCATCACCTGCTTCACCCAGACCCTGCATCCAGCCTCCATCACCTGCTTCACCCAGACCCTGCATCCAGCCTCCATCACTTGCTTCACCCAGACCCTACATCCAGCCTCCATCACCTGCTTCACCCAGACCCTGCATCCAGCCTCCATCACCTGCTTCACCCAGACCCTGCATCCAGCCTCCATCACCTGCTTTGTCCAGACCCTGCATCCAGCCTCCATCACCTGTTTTGTCCAGACTATGCGCCCAGCTTCCATCACCTCCTTCACCCAGACCCTGCATACAGCCTCCATCACCTGCTTCGCTAGAGCTTGCGCCCAGCTTCCATCACCTGGTTTGTCCACATGCTTCCTCCAGCTTCCATCACCTGGTTTGTCCACACCCTTCCTCCAGCCTCCATCACCTGCTTTGTCCAGACCCTGCATCCAGCCTCCATCACCTGCTTCGCTAGAGCCTGCGCCCAGCTTCCATCACCTGCTTCACCCAGACCCTACATCCAGCCTCAATCACCTGCTTTGTCCAGACCTTGCATCCAGCCTCCATCACCTGCTTCACCCAGACCCTGCATCCAGCCTCCATCACCTGCTGCATCCAGCCTCCATCACCTGCTTCACCCAGACCCTGCATCCAGCCTCCATCACCTGCTTCACCCAGACCCTGCATCCAGCCTCCATCACTTGCTTCACCCAGACCCTACATCCAGCCTCCATCACCTGCTTCACCCAGACCCTGCATCCAGCCTCCATCACCTGCTTCACCCAGACGCTGCATCCAGCCTCCATCACCTGCTTCACCCAGACCCTGCATCCAGCCTCCATCACCTGCTTCACCCAGACCCTGCATCCAGCCTCCATCACCTGCTTCACCCAGACCCTGCATCCAGCCTCCATCACCTGCTTCACCCAGACCCTGCATCCAGCCTCCATCACCTGCTTCACCCAGACCCTGCATCCAGCCTCCATCACCTGCTTCACCGAGACCCTACATCCAGCCTCCATCACCTGCTTCACCCAGACCCTGCATCCAGCCTCCATCACCTGCTAGACCCAGACCCTGCATCCAGCCTCCATCACCTGCTTCACCCAGACCATGCATCCAGCTTCCATCACCTGCTTCACCCAGACCCTGCATACAGCCTCCATCACCTGCTTCGCTAGAGCTTGCGCCCAGCTTCCATCACCCTGTTTGTCCACACCCTTCCTCCAGCTTCCATCACCTGGTTTGTCCACACCCTTCCTCCAGCCTCCATCACCTGCTTTGTCCAGATCCTGCATCCAGCCTCCATCACCTGCTTC
This sequence comes from Calotriton arnoldi, assembly GCA_963921515.1. NCBI lineage: Eukaryota > Metazoa > Chordata > Amphibia > Caudata > Salamandridae > Calotriton > Calotriton arnoldi. The sequence continues at coordinate 973,000 of CAWUFW010004649.1, read as the reverse complement.
GCTAGAGCCTGCGCCCAGCTTCCATCACCTGCTTCACCCAGACCCTACATCCAGCCTCAATCACCTGATTAGTCCAGACCTTGCATCCAGCCTCCATCACCTGCTTCACCCAGACCCTGCATCCAGCCTCCATCACCTGCTTCACCCAGACCCTGCATCCAGCCTCCATCACCTGCTTCACCCAGACCCTGCATCCAGCCTCCATCACTTGCTTCACCCAGACCCTACATCCAGCCTCCATCACCTGCTTCACCCAGACCCTGCATCCAGCCTCCATCACCTGCTTCACCCAGACCCTGCATCCAGCCTCCATCACCTGCTTTGTCCAGACCCTGCATCCAGCCTCCATCACCTGTTTTGTCCAGACTATGCGCCCAGCTTCCATCACCTCCTTCACCCAGACCCTGCATACAGCCTCCATCACCTGCTTCGCTAGAGCTTGCGCCCAGCTTCCATCACCTGGTTTGTCCACATGCTTCCTCCAGCTTCCATCACCTGGTTTGTCCACACCCTTCCTCCAGCCTCCATCACCTGCTTTGTCCAGACCCTGCATCCAGCCTCCATCACCTGCTTCGCTAGAGCCTGCGCCCAGCTTCCATCACCTGCTTCACCCAGACCCTACATCCAGCCTCAATCACCTGCTTTGTCCAGACCTTGCATCCAGCCTCCATCACCTGCTTCACCCAGACCCTGCATCCAGCCTCCATCACCTGCTGCATCCAGCCTCCATCACCTGCTTCACCCAGACCCTGCATCCAGCCTCCATCACCTGCTTCACCCAGACCCTGCATCCAGCCTCCATCACTTGCTTCACCCAGACCCTACATCCAGCCTCCATCACCTGCTTCACCCAGACCCTGCATCCAGCCTCCATCACCTGCTTCACCCAGACGCTGCATCCAGCCTCCATCACCTGCTTCACCCAGACCCTGCATCCAGCCTCCATCACCTGCTTCACCCAGACCCTGCATCCAGCCTCCATCACCTGCTTCACCCAGACCCTGCATCCAGCCTCCATCACCTGCTTCACCCAGACCCTGCATCCAGCCTCCATCACCTGCTTCACCCAGACCCTGCATCCAGCCTCCATCACCTGCTTCACCGAGACCCTACATCCAGCCTCCATCACCTGCTTCACCCAGACCCTGCATCCAGCCTCCATCACCTGCTAGACCCAGACCCTGCATCCAGCCTCCATCACCTGCTTCACCCAGACCATGCATCCAGCCTCCATCACCTGCTTCACCGAGACCCTACATCCAGCCTCCATCACCTGCTTCACCCAGACCCTGCATCCAGCCTCCATCACCTGCTAGACCCAGACCCTGCATCCAGCCTCCATCACCTGCTTCACCCAGACCCTGTATCCAGCCTCCATCACCTGCTTCACCCAGACCCTGCATCCAGCCTCCATCACCTGCTTCACCCAGACCCTACATCCAGCCTCCATCACCTGCTTCACCCAGACCCTGCATCCGGCCTCCATCACCTGCTTCACCCAGACCCTGCATCCAACCTCCATCACCTGCTTCACCCAGACCCTGCATCCAGCTTCCATCACCTGCTTCACCCAGATGCTGCATCCAGCCTCCATCACCTGCTTCACCCAGACCCTGCATCCAGCCTCCATCACCTGCTTCACCCAGACCCTGCATCCAGCCTCCATCACCTGATTCACCCAGACCCTGCATCCAGCCTCCATCACCTGCTTCACCCAGACCCTGCATCCAGCCTCCATCACCTGCGTCACCGAGACCCTACATCCAGCCTCCATCACCTGCTTCACCCAGACCCTGCATCCAGCCTCCATCACCTGCTTCACCCAGACCCTGCATCCAGCCTCCATCACCTGCTTCACCCAGACCCTGCATCCAGCCTCCATCACCTGCTTCACCCAGACCCTGCATCCAGCCTCCATCACCTGCTTCACCCAGACCCTGCATCCAGCCTCCATCACCTGCTTCACCGAGACCCTGCATCCAGCCTCCATCACCTGCTTCACCCAGACCCTGCATCCAGCCTCCATCACCTGCTTTGTCCAGACCCTGCATCCAGCCTCCATCACCTGCTTCACTGAGACCCTACATCCAGCCTCCATCACCTGCTTCACCCAGACCCTGCATCCAGCCTCCATCACCTGCTTCACCCAGACCCTGCATCCAGCCTCCATCACCTGCTTCACCCAGACCCTGCATCCAGCCTCCATCACCTGCTTCACCCAGACCCTGCATCTAGCCTCCATCACTTGCTTCACCGAGACCCTACATCCAGCCTCCATCACCTGCTTCACCCAGACCCTGCATCCAGCCTCCATCACCTGCTTCACCCAGACCCTGCATCCAGCCTCCATCACCTGCTTCACTGAGACCCTACATCCAGCCTCCATCACCTGCTACACCCAGACCCTGCATCCAGCCTACATCACCTGCTTCACCCAGACCCTGCATCCAGCCTCCATCACCTGCTTCACCCAGACCCTGCATCCAGCCTCCATCACCTGCTTCACCCAGACCCTGCATCCAGCCTCCATCACCTGCTTCACCCAGACCCTGCATCCAGCCTCCATCACCTGCTTCTGCCAGACCTTTCACTCAATCCTTGTCGCTTACTTTGGCCTGACCCGCACCCAGCCCGTCACAAGCTTGGAACAGACCCCGCGCCCATCCCCCATCACTTTGACGTGGCTTCTCCCTTCTCATTGGAGATAAGCTACCTTGTGACATGGCAGTGCCGGGTCTCAAGCAGTGCCGGGTGTACATGAGCAGTCGCCGGAGCCTGGCGTCTCAGTGAGATGATGAAACTGGTTTTAAACAGCTGTTGTCCTCACACTCATTAGAACACAAACACCTTGAGTCGCCGACCCTCTGCGACCAGTGATAATCAGACAGGAAGCCGTGACGTAAACATCTCACTGCTCCCGACTTTGGAACTAACTCCTGTCTGAAGCTGGGGAATTAATATGATTATTGTTGTTAATATTATTATTATTTTCATTATTATTATTATTATTATTGTTTTTATTATGATCATCGTCATTCTTGTTATTATTGGTTTTGTTATTATTATTATTATTATTATTGTTGTTGTTGTTGTTGTTATTCTTATTATTATCCAACTAGATCCAACTTGCGAGCGCCACGACCAGCGTCGCCAGCTGGATGAGCTCCAGTTGCTTGAAGTTGAACTCGGACACGACGGTTGTGCTCATCTTCGGAAATAACACCTCACCCTGGGAGGACACCTGTGGCCACCGCACTTGGACTGACGCGACCCCTGCAGACCGCGCCCGACCTGATCCCTGCAGACCGTGCCTGACGCGACCCCTGCAGACCGCGCCCGCAACCTCACCATCACCCTGGACAGCCAACTCACTATGAAGCGGCAGGTCAAGGCAGTGTCCTCTTCCTACTTCCACACGCTACGCATGTGCCGAAAGATGTTCAGATGGATCCCCGTCAACATCAGAAAAACAGGGTCACACGTCACCGATGCACTCAGTCCTAAGGGCCACACATCACCGGTGCACTCAGTCCTTAGGGACATACATCACTGGTACACTCAGTTCTTAGGACCACACATCACCCATGCACCCCAGTCCTCAGGGCCACATATCACCGGTGCACTCAGTTCTTAGGACCACACTTCACCCGTGCACTCAGTCCTTAGAGCCACACATCACTGACACAATCAATCCTCAGGGCCACACGTCACCGGTTCACCCTAGTTCTCAGGGCCACACATAACCCGTGCACTCAGACCTTAGGGCCACATATCACTGGCCCTCTATGTCCTCAGGGCCAGACATCACTGGCGCTCTCAGTTCTCAGGACCACACGTCACTGGTGCACTGAGTCCTCAGGGCCACATGTCACTGGTGCACTCAGTCCTCAGGGCCCCGTGTCACTAGTGCACTCAGTCCTCAAGGCCACACGTCACTGGTACACTCAGTTCTTAGGACCACACATCACCCGTGCATTCAGTCCTTAGGGCCATACATCACTGGTACACTCAGTTCTTAGGACCACACATCACCCATGCACCCCAGTACTCAGGGCCAAATATCACCGGTGCACTCAGTTCTTAGTACCACACATCACCTGTGCACCTAGTTCCTAGGGCCACACATCACTGACAGAATCAATCCTCAGGGCCACACGTCACCAGTTCACCATAGTTCTCAGGTCCACACATCACTGGCGCTCTCAGTCCTCAGCACACACAGCACCGGCTCACTCAGTCCTCAGGCCCACACGTCACTGGTGCACTAAGTCCTCAGGGCCACACGTCACTGGTGCACTCATTCCTCAAGGCCATACATCACTGGTACACTCAGTTCTTAGGACCACACATCACCCATGCACCCCAGTCCTCAGGGCCACACATCACCGGTGCATTCAGTTCTTAGGACCACACATCACCTATGCACCCTAGTCCTTAGGGCCACTCATCACTGACACAATCAATCCTCAGGGCCACACGTCACCGGTTCACCATACTTCTCAGGGCCACACATCACTGGCGCTCTCAGTCCTCAGCGACACACAGTACCGGCACACTCAGTCCTCAGGGCCACATGTCACTGGTGCGCTCAGTCCTCGGGGCCACATGTCACTGGTGCACTCAGTCCTCAAGGCCAACGTCACTGGTACTCTCAGTCCTCGGCTACACATAGCACCGGCGTACTCTGTCCTCAGGGCCACAGGTCACTGGTGCACTCAGTCCTCAGGGCCACATGTCACTGGTGCACTCAGTCCTCAAGGCCACACGTCACTGGTACACTCAGTTCTTAGGACCACACATCACCCGTGCACTCAGTCCTTAGGGACATACATCACTGGTACACTCAGTTCTTAGGACCACACATCACTAATGCACCCCAGTCCTCAGGGCCACACATCACCGGTGCACTCAGTCCTTATGGCCACACATCACTGACACAATCAATCCTCAGGGCCACACATCACCGGTGCACTCAGTTCTTAGGACCACACATCACCCATGCGCTCAGTCCTTAGGGCCACACATCACTGACACAATCAATCTTCACGGCCACACGTCACCGGTTCACCCTAGTTCTCAGGGCCACACATCACCCGTGCACTCAGTTCTTAGGGCCACATATCACTGGCGCTCTATGTCCTCAGGGCCACACATCACTGGCACTCTCAGAACTCAGGGCCACACGTCACTGGTGCACTCAGTCCTCAGGGCCACATGTCACTGGTGCACCCAGTCCTCAGGGCCCATTGTCACCAGTGCACTTAGTCCTCAAGGCCACATGTCACTGGTACACTCAGTTCTTAGGACCACACATCACCCGTGCATTCAGTCCTTAGGGCCATACATCACTGGTACACTCAGTTCTTAGGACCACACATCACCCAGGCACCCCAGTCCTCAAGGCCACACATCCCCAGTGCACTCAGTTCTTAGGACCACACATCACATGTGCACTCAGTTTTTAGGGCCACACATCACTGACAGAATCAATCCTCAGGGCCACACATCACCGGTTTACCCATAGTTCTCAGGGCCACACATCACTGGCACTGACAGTCCTCCGCAACACACAGTACCGGCTCACTCAGTCCTCAGGGCGACACGTCACTGGTGCACTCATTCCTCAAGGCCATACATCACTGGTACACTCAGTTCTTAGGACCACACATCACCCATGCACCCCAGTCCTCAGGGCCACACATCACCGGTGCACTCAGTTCTTAGGACCACACATCACCCGTGCACTCAGTCCTTGGGGCCACTCATCACTGACACAATCAATCCTCAGGGCCACACGTTACCGGTTCACCCTAGTTCTCCGGGCCACACATCACTGGCGCTCTCAGTCCTCAGCGACACACAGTACCAGTGCACCCCAGTCCTCAGGGCCACACGTCACTGGTGCACTCAGTCCTCGGGGCCACATGTCACTGGTGCACTCAGTCCTCAAGGCCACACGTCACTGGTACACTCAGTTCTTAGGACCACACATCACCCGTGCACTCAGTCCTTAGGGACATACATCACTGGTACACTCAGTTCTTAGGACCACACATCACCCATGCACCCCAGTCTTCAGTGACACACAGTACCGGCACACTCAGTCCTCAGGGCCACACGTCACTGGTGCACTCAGTCCTCGGGGCCACATGTCACTGGTGCACTCAGTCCTCAAGGCCACACGTCACTGGTACACTCAGTTCTTAGGACCACACATCACCCGTGCACTCAGTCCTTAGGGACATACATCACTGGTACACTCAGTTCTTAGGACCACACATCACCCATGCACCCCAGTCTTCAGTGACACACAGTACCGGCACACTCAGTCCTCAGGGCCACACGTCACTGGTGCACTCAGTCCTCGGGGCCACATGTCACTGGTGCACTCAGTCCTCAAGGCCACACGTCACTGGTACACTCAGTTCTTAGGACCACACATCACCCGTGCACTCAGTCCTTAGGGACGTACATCACTGGTACACTCAGTTCTTAGGACCACACATCACCCATGCACCCCAGTCCTCAGGGCCACACATCACCGGTGCACTCAGTTCTTAGGACCACACATCACATGTGCACTCAGTCCTTAGGGCCACACATCACTGACACAATCAATCCTCAGAGCCACACGTCACCGGTTCACCCTAGTTCTCAGAGCCACACCTCACCCGTGCACTTAGTCCTCAGGACCACACGTCACCGGCGCTCTCTTCTCACTCCAGGCGCTGAGAGCTCGTTCTGTTCCAGTCCGAACTGGCACATACCTGTCTCGGATGGGCGCTCCACCTCAGATTCTTTGGCCGGAGGGGCCGGCGCCGCCCTTCATGCTGCACTGGTTGGTGTCAGTAAGACGGTTGGTGAGGAGGACTGCACCCCACCTTTTACAAAGGGGTTCGGCGGGTGGTTGTCGCTGCCAGGGGGCCCTCACATGTTGTTTACCGCCCTGGGTGTCGGCAGAACCCTTTTTCGCGACCCTCCCCACTTCAGAAGCAGCCGTGAGTGACACCCCGTGTCGGGGAGTGGGCTGCAGTGCTGTGCACACTCATTCATCGGGGTTCTCACCCCTCGCCACGTCATTTCCTGCCAGCTGGGCACTCTCGCAGACACGGCCCGGCACTGCCATGGACTCTCTCTGGGCAAGAACCAGTGGCGCCAAGGCGCAAAGAGCGCCGTCAGCAAACGTGTGTTGTCACAAACATGACAAGCTCCACAACTTTGCAAACATAAAGTTAAAAAAGTTCAGAAAGTATCCCCGAAGTGTGTTTCACAGAAAAAAACAATACTGCACAAATTCACTTATATTTGTACAATGCACCCAGAAATGAATTACAAATTCTGTTTTTTTGCACGATTTTCCATCGACGTGTGTAGTTTTGACAAAACTGAGTAACAATGTGAGAAATATGTAACCTGGGCACAACTTTGCAGCTGCAACCCTTCAATGTCTCCTTGATGCGTGAAATATTTCTGGAATTCACGAGCCTCCCCCTATTTCCATTTCGCATCACGTACCTTTCCAATGGTGTGAGTTGGTGTGCACAGTGCACACCCTCGTGTCAGCACTCGGAGTGCACCGCTGACGCACGAGCCCTCTCACGAATATTACACTCAGAAGTCATAACTGTGCACAGTAGCTGTACAAAAAATGCAATTATTAAAGCAATATTTTAACAATCAAAGATTGCCTTAACATCCAGGATACATAAATCAAGCAGCAAAGTCAATTAAACTAATTTGAACCCTTTGCAGGACCTCTGAGCGCATTCCATTCCGGCATTTTTATTTCCTTTGGTGATGTTTCAGCAAAACCCACCGAGTGTTCTCAACAGCCACACTCCAAGGGAATCATTGTGATATCCTGACATTACCTGTAATTGCGTGAAATGTGAATCCCTCCTTTTGCGCGATATTTTTGATGCAAGGAGGGAGTTCACACTAAAAAATGCAAAAAAGCAAAATCACAGCAAACAACCGCTGCTCCCTTTCTGTTGCTCCTATGTGTTTGTGGTAAATGTTTGCCACGAATGGCGTGCTTGGAGTTCCCTTTTATCCTGAATGGCACATAATTACAAAAGTCGTGTAATGGCGTAAATTTTAGATTTTCACGTAACAAGCACAATACAAAATTCCTGAATTTATACAAACTCTGCCATCGAAAGTCATATTTCGCCAGGAGTCCCGAGGGCCCAGGAGGCGGATGTACAGACAAGACAGGCGCTGATCAACATACACCAGCCGGGAGGAAACTCAACACAAAGCAGAGATCACTTTTGGGGTCTACTCTGTACAACTGTGTATTGAGAAGATCCAGAAAAGGATCCGAAACAAGAAAACAACTGCACCGCAAAGGAGACCCATGTACAGGAAATGAGAGCTGTGAAGACAAAACATAGATGTTGGACTTGGCCCTTTTTGCAGGGTCATCCGTGAACTTTTTGCCTTCCTCCTGTATTCTTTCTGACCTGTTTTTGTTGGTTTTATGACTCTGGGTACTTTACCACTGCTGATCAGTGCTAAAGTGCATATGCTCTCTTTATAAATTGATGTATTGATTAGTGACTCCATGATTGGATCATTTGATTTACTTGTCAGACCCTAGTATAGTGCACCAGGTGTGCCCAGGGCCTGTAAATCAAATGCTGCTGGTGGGCTTGCAGCACTGGTTGTGCCACCCACAGAAGCAGCTTGTAAAGTGTGTCTCAGGCCTGCCATTGCAGGGCCTGTGTGCAGTCTGTACTGCCATGTCGACTTGGCCAGTGCACCCACTTGCCAGTCCCTAAACCTTCCCTTATCTTCATATCAGACACCCCTAAGGTAGGCCCAAGGGCAGGGTGCATTGTAAGTATAAGGTAGGACATGCCCTGGTGTGTGTGGTATGTCCTAATAGTGAATTACAGCCATTTTCGTTTTTCACTATTGCAAGGCTACCTGCTCCCCATAGGCCAGAATGGGCAGTTTGATTATTACATCTTATAATCCTAACTGACCCAGGGAACATGGTAGAAAAACGAATTTAGTATGCCTGAACTCAGAATGATAAAATACATCTTTTAGTGAAGTTGGTTTTAACATTCTGTGTTTGAAAATACCACTTTTAGAAAGTAGGTATTTTCTTGCCTAAACCATCCAGCCTGCCTCTGCTAGCTTGTGTATTGTGTGTCTGGTTTGTGAGTGACAGGGGCTGGGGGATTCCAGGAGGCAGGGTGAGTCAGCACAGGGCTGAATAGAGAGATCTTCATGTAGATGGGTGGGAGGAGTAGCACCTGGGCCTGAATTGGGCTGTGCCTGCCTTCCACAATGCTGGCTCCACCTCCTGTGGTGTGTCTGATGACCCTGGCCCACTCTGACAAAGGAAGAAGGTGTGCACTGGCAGAATGCACCCAGAACTGGTTTGGACTAGGTACAGGACCCTCTGCCTTCAGAGGACAAAGGATTTGCTAGTATAAATATTGGGGCCCTGACCCCAGAACTTTAGATCACTTCTGGAACAACAAGACGAACCTTTGCCAAGGAGAAGAACCAAGGAAGCTGCAGGAGTTTGGACTGCCCCTCTTCCAGGTTGCTGTTTGCTGGGTTGGCCTGCAGTGGTCTTCATTGCCAAGTAAAGGAGAAGGAACTTTCAAAGAACTTTCAACATCTTGCAGAATATTTCTCCAAGGTCTTGAACTAGAGCTTGCCTCCTGCTGAAGTCTCAGGGCTACAAGACTTCACCACCAGCTCCCTCCTGAATTCCCTTGCTGGGGATTCTGTCTGCAGAAGCCTGCGTGTCGCTGGGAGCTGGAAGCGCGACTCAACGAGAAGAAGCGTGTCGCTGTTACAGCTGTTGCCGTCGCATCGCCGGAGAAGCGTGTCGCCGCCGCCGCATCACCAGAGAAGCGTGTCTTCGTCGCAGCTGCCTGCCGTCGCATCACCGGAGAAGCGTGTCTTCGTCGCAACTGCCTGCGGTCGCATCACCAGGGTAGCGTGTCGCCACCGCAAGGGTCGCCGTCGCATCACCGGAGAAGTGTGTCGCCGTCGCAGCTGCCTGCCGTCGCATCACCGGAGAGGCGTTTCGCAGGGCCTGTCGCGGCTCCAAAGGTACAGAGTTCGCCGCACGGCCGTCGGGCGTGCACGCATCATCTTCACATCGTCGCATCGCATCAAGGGCGCACTCTCATCGCATCACACCGGATCGTCGCACCGCATCAAGGCACCTGCACACCGCATCGCCCTCCCTGCGGACCCTTTGTTTGTTTTGCGTTACGCATGCAAGGTACTTTTGTGAGAAACGTGTCGCATTTATCATCATCTTGAACTGAGTTACTTCTACCATCTTTAAGTCTATTTTGAGTACAGTATTGTGGATTTTTGTCGTTTGTGGTCTTGTGTTAAGTCTATATAAAGAATACTTATTTTTATAAAACCTGTGTGGTGTCCATCTGTGTGTTTTCACTGTATTACTGTATGTGTTCACAAATGCTTAACACACTGCCTCTGAGATAAGCCTGTCTGCTCGTGCCAAGCTACCAAGGGGGTGAGCAGGAGTTATTTTAGTAGTGTATCCCCCTTACCCTGACTAGAAGCAAGGGTCCCTATTTGGACAAAGGTGTATACCATTGCCAACTAGAGACCCCCAGCTCTAACAATAGACAAAACCCACGCATCTGTAAATGTGTCATTTTTTAAATTTTATTTATTTTGAAGGTTTTGTATAGCGCGAACAAGACCCTTACGGGTATCAGAGCGCTTTACAGGGCCGATGTAAGTGAACAAAACAAGCATAGAAAAAATGTAGGTGAGACTAATACAAAATATTAACTAGTACAAACTAGCAGATATATTACAGGTGTATATAAATAGTTCAAGTAAATTTAGCCATGAGAATAGCTTTCACTTCTTTTTTGAAGAATGCAGTAGAAGGATTCTGTCTCGTTTCTGGGGGCAAAGCATTCCAAATCCTGGGAACCATTCCTGAGAAGGATCGGTTGTATGTTACCTTCTTGACAAATCGTTGTGGATTCAGTAGAAGATTGCTGGAGCTCCTGGTGGATCTGTTACCACAAGAGAGCACTAATTTCTGAGCTAGATAACTTGGAGTTTTGTGATGTAGTGCCTTGTGCGTCATACAAGCGATTTTCAGATGAATTCTAGCCTCGAAAGGTAGCCAGTTGAGGGCTCGAAGGTCAGGGGAGATGTGACTGTTTCTTTTGGAGCCAGTGATGAGTCTAGCAGCAGCGTTGATTGAAGCTCTTAAAGGGGCCGTCGTCGATCTGGGAAGGCCGCAGAGAATGACACTCCCGTATTCCACTCTAGGGATTACTAGAGCTTGAACTGCATGCTTGAAGTCATTTGCGGGCAGCAAGGGTTTCAGTCTTCTCAGGGTGTTCATCTGAAAATTTGCTCCTTTTGTAGCGGCGCTGATGTGTTTCCGCATGTTTAGGTATCTGTCCAGAGTCACTCCCAGTGATTTCGCTGAGTCGATAATGAGAGGTTGACCTTTGAGTGCTGTTAGGTGGTTCATCCAATCGAGGATGATGGTCGATTGGTTGGGGGGAGCGATTAAGAGGAATTCAATTTTGAGGGTGTTTAGTTTCAGATGGTTTTCGGCCAGCCAGGTCTGCGTTTTTTGAAGCGTTGAATTGAGGGCTTTGATGTCCTCCAGTGAGTGGATCTTGATGTAGAGTTGTGTGTCGTCTGCGTACATGTGGTAATGTACATTCGATGAGCTGAGAAGATCGGTGAGTGGCTCCATGAAAAGGTTGAAAAGTGTAGTGGAAAGGCATGATCCCTGTGGTACTCCTAAAGTGACTGGGACGGGCATGGATAATGATTGATTGACCTTGAATCTTTGTGATCTATTTTGGAGGAAAGAGGTGAACCAATTTAGAACAGATCCAGATCGACCCATTCTGTGTTTCAGGAGATCTATCAAAGTGTTGTGTTTGACGGTGTCAAAGGCCGAGGAGAGGTCAAGCAAGATTAGTAAACAGGCATCGTTTTGGTCAAGGATTTTTAGTGCGTCATCTATTATGTGGGTCATGGCTGATTCAGTACTGTGATCAGCACGGAAGCCGGATTGGTATTGGTCGAGCAGGTTGAATTGATCTATGTGTTTGCCAAGCTGCATGTGGACACATTTTTCTAAGAGTTTGGCCAGAGTGGGGATGTTGGATATTGGGCGATAGTTGTTTAAGTCCGACGGGTCCGCAGATGACTTCTTTAAGATAGTGGATTCCTGTTATCACCTGGTGGGTGGTAGAATGCGTTTAGAGAGCATATTGGTTTATTATTACTAGTGATGTCTAAGCACAGGTATTCACAGGAGGATAGAACCGGGGAGTGGGAGCGGTTCACTGAGAGATTGCTCCGATGTATACAAGCAATACCCCCACCTAGGCTATCAGTTCTGTCAAGTCTTGTTATGTTATGGTTTGGGGGTACTAGTATGTCTAGGATGGGTGTAGATGATTCGTTTAGCCATGTTTCAGTCAGAATTAGTAGGTCAGGTTAATTCAAAAGTTTGAGGTCAGCTATATCGGTAGCGTGTCTTGAGGCCGATCTACAGTTTAGAAGTATACATTTTAGCCGAGTTTTGATGGGTGTTGTGGTGGGTTCGTGTAAGATGGGGACTCGCATGAGGTTGTTTTCCACCTCTAGAAATGTGTCTTGTAACTCTATGGGGCAAGAACGTGCGATAATCATTGTCAAAATAGGTTAACGCAACTTCTCATATCGCCGTCCATCGCGGGAAATTAACTCCGTGTTAACGTCTCATTCTCAACACAGCTGTAACATGCGATAGTGTCCCGATAACGCGTCAAATGTCCGCGATACAACTACCGCGACTGCGATAAAAAAGTAAACCCGAACGTGAAAAAAGTTGCGATGGGCCCAACCGCGATAGAAAAATTGGCGACAAGCAGCGCCAGGCTTGCAATTCCCACGTCAGGCGGGAAAAATCACCATAAAAGCTGCAAAAAAACCTAAAAAAAACATAACAACTGCGAAGCACAATGGAGGTAGCCGGAGCAAGTACAGACGACAACCCGAACCCCACAAGCCCCACGGAGGACCAGCCTGGGACCTCGGGGTCAGGGAAGGGCAAGCAGAAGAAGAAGAGGAAGACGCGTTTCAGTCCGCAGGAAAACAGGATCCTGATTACGGAGGTGATAGAACACCATCACCACCTGTTGGTCACCTCCATCGTGTCATTGGCAACAAAAAATGGAATATGGCAGTCCATCCTGGACAAGGTGAATGCAGTCGGAGTGCTGAGGAGGACAATGGAAGAGCTCAAGAGGCGCTGGAATGATGTGAAGCACAAAACCAAGCAGAAACTCGGCAACAACCAGAAGGCAGCAATGCAGACTGGAGGTGGGAGTCCAGCGCCACAGGAGGAGCTGGATGAGATGGAGGAAATGGTGTCCACAGTCATCAGTGTGGAGACGGTGGCAGGAGTCGGGGGACCGGACACTGCTCAACATGACCTGACACAACAGCAACAGGGCGAGTAACCACCAGGGACCGGGGGGAGATGGGCACAATGGCACACATGCACAATGAAGTATAGCACACTGCACAACCACAATGACTCTGGATCATGTCCCTGATCTCCTTGCCATACTGCAGCACACATAGAAACAGCAAGTAGGCCCCCGTCCACAATGTGCCCAGAGGGGGTCCTCCCCACACATCACCAATCTCACAACAAACCCATGCACATGTGCTGAACCCAGCAAAGCTGCGGATCCGTGAGCCCCACTGACAATGCAAGTGACACTGCATGACGATGAGCATGTCTGCAGGCCACTCATCATGACATGTTGCACGCCACGACACCGAGGTGGCTGAGTGTGGTCCACATCCGGAAAGGAGCAGGTCACACACTGACACATCCACGTGCACAAACAACCCCTGACGGCAACAAGACATCTGCGGACAAACCATGCCCAAGAGTCCCAACTCCCACCAAGAGCCCAATTTACCCAAGTATGCAACATCTCAGCACTGCATAAGCACAGAAGTCAAAGGCACACCGCCTGAAAGGGAGAAGGCCAAGCAAAGTCTGAGCTGCAGGGGCGACTCTCCCACAATGCAGCACACACACAAGACTCAGAGCACATCAACATTGACAACAATGTGGTACAAACTGCAACACATTCACAACAGAACAGAGGACACAACTGCTGCCGCTTGTGTGTAGAAACTGGCCAATCACATTTGGCATAGCAGGAAACTGTGACATGATAATGGACAAGTACAACCCCACATCCCTGATGGTGCACAAATGTCCACTGTCCCTCTTCAAATAGGCAGCTCCTCCTAAACAGTCACAATGTAAATTGTCATGCAGTCTGTTTGGAAACTTGGCCAATGTGTGAACATACATGGAACACACTGTTAAACTGTGTTGGACTTGGCCCTTTTTGGCAGGTTCACCCCTGAACTTTTTGCCTTGTCTGTAACCTGGTGTTGGTGATTTTAGGCCTCTGAGCACTTTCACACTGTGGTCCAGTGGAAAGTGCGTGCGCTCTCTGTGCACATTAAGTGAGATTGGCCTGCCCTCCCATAGGAATGCATTGGGGATAAGTGTATCAGTGGTCATTCCTGTTATGAGAGGAGCAGTATGGTCAAGTCTAGTATGTATGAATTTGTGTGAATAAATGCTGCGCAATGGTGTGCGCAGATTTATGGTGACTGGTGTAGAAATGCCACTTTTAGAAGTTGGCATTTCTGTGTGCTCTGTGTCTGCCTGCCTGATGTGAATTGCATGTCTGGCTTGTGAGTGACAGGGGCTGGGAGGTGTGTGTGGCTCCAGGAGGGGCAGGGTGAGTCTGCCCGCTGGTGAATAGAGAGATCTGCATGCAGATGGGAGGGAGGAGTTGCACCTGGGACCTGAATAGGGCTGTGCCTTCCCTCCACAATGCTGGCTCCGCCCCCTGTGGTGCGTCTAATCCCTGAGCCCCCACCTGACAAAGGAGAGAGGAGCTGAGCAAAACAAAGTGCTCCAAATCCCCCCTAAACCAGTTCTTACTGGCATCCCCAAGCCCTGTGCTGTGACACAAAGGAAAAGGGTGTATAAAAGAAGGGGCTGTGACCCCATGAAGTTGTTCAGTCTTGGTGTGCTGTTCCTGCTGGGGCGTGCTGCTGCTGGGGCCCAGGGGGGGCTGCCATGAGGGCTTGCCTCCCTGGGCCCTGCATTGCCCCTTGATGCCTAAAGGACTTTTGGGACCCTTTGCTTTATTTTCTTTATCCCTAAGGACTTTGTGTTTTACCTCTAACGCCTGGGAGCGCTTTATCTTAATTTGCCCTACCAAAGAAAAGGAGCCTGGGGGCTGCGCAGCGCTGAGCTGCAGCCCTTCGTGAGGGAATCCCCATCGTAGGGATTCCCCCGTTATGCCTCAATCGCGGGTGCCCACCCCGCTTATTTTTATATTTACATCGTGGGTGCCCACCCCACATGGCCGCTTTTTATTTAATTTAAATGCGGGTGCCTACCCCGCCTCGCCTGCCTTTGCGGGTGCCCACCCCGCGTTCTACTTTTTAAAAATCACCGCCGTAGCCCCGGGGCCACCGAAGAAATATGTCCCCAGCCGCTGCAGCCCGACCAGGAAGTCAGGCACGTCTGCCTGGGACATGGGCGGAGCGAGGAGAGGAAGTCCCGCCCCACCGCCAGAGATCCGGCCGGAGCCTCGCAGGCTCGGTGATGAAGTCCCGGGTCCCAGGAGGGGGCCCGGATGAAGTACGGAGAGGCGGTGTTGTGCTGGCGGCGCCGGGGGCACGAGGCACATTGTCAGTGCCTGCCCCCGCTGCCTGGAAGCCGTGCAGAGTCGCGGGCGGTGCAGTGAGTCCCGGGTCCCAGGAGGGGGCCCGGGTGAAGAGTAGCAAAGTGCTGCCGGTCCCGCAGCGCAGAGAGGAGAGTCCTGCCTTCGCCCCAGCCGGTGAGTGGGGCTCGAGTTACGTAGTGCCTGGGAGAGGCACAGAGTCAGAGCGGCCCCATCTGGCAGCGGGCCGCTCCAACGAAGGGGGCATATTTGTTTTAAGGGCCAGAGGGGCCCGTGTTCGCTCCAATGGTGGCCATATGTTTTTACAGTTGCCCCACTTGACAGTGGGCAACTGCAACGTTTAAGGGGCAACATTATTTCCAAGAAGCCCCAGTGAGGCCCCGTAGGCACAGATGTGCCAGGGCCCCTTTTTCTTGATCCTCAGCTGCACCGCACCAGCGCGGGCAGCTGCAACACTTTTGCATTTGTTCTAAGGGCACATTGAGAGCCCAAGCCTCATTTTAATATTCCCAGCTGCCCAGCAAGTAGTGGGCAGCTGCACCGTTTAGGTTATTCTTTATTTGGGGACATACCTTTTGAGTTAGGAGTGAGATGCACTCCTTTGCCCCTGACATCCACAGCTGCACAGCACTTAGTGCCAGCTGCTACGTTTAGGCCTGCGCAAAGTGCGCACAATTGGATTTCGCTGCATAGGCAGCAGCCCTGACTCTGGGACAGAGGGCATTTGAGCCCCTTTTGAGAAGGCCAGTTGGCCAGGGGGACTGTTAGGTTTATAGGGCGCCAGGCCCTAATGTGATTATGTGGTGCTAGGAAATGTGATTCCTATATTGTGATTTACGCACCCTGCTTTATGCCTTATGTGATTTCTGATTAGGAGGTTATTGTTTAATACGTTTAGACTTCTGAGATGATTGCATAATGTGTTTAGGCTTATGAGGTTGGCGTATAAGGTATTTTGCGCCTAATGCGATACTGTGCATAATGTGGTTTATGTTACAGGCTGATGCTGAGTACAGTGGTTACCAGTGATTACTGGTTGTACGTTTATGATATGTCCTACATTTATGATATGTTCACTAAGTGATGGTTCTGACTGTGGTCCACGTGGCCCTGTCATGTGTAAATAATCCCTTGTAGATATTGCCCAGTGCCAGTTGGCACCATGTATATTATGTGATTACTATTCTAATGTGTTATGAGAATACTAAGGCTATTTTTGATATAACCTTGTGTGGAGTTCCTTTTGTGGTGTGCCTGGGATGTTGTTGCTGTGCGCGTGCGCAAACGCTTTACACATTGCCTCCGGGATAAGCCTGACTGCTCGTGCCAAGCTACCAAGGGGGTGAGCAGGGGTTATCTTTGGCGTGTAACTCCCTCGCCCTGACTAGAGTGGTGGTCTCTACCTGGCTTTGGCGCAAGCCTTAGCCAACCAGAGATCCCATTTCTAACAAACTGCATCTCCCCTTTACATTGCATCGGGAGAATCATCACCTCCTGCAGAGCAGACCGAACACCTCCTCACTGATGACGAGGAGGACCTCCAAGAGCTCATGGACAGCTTCCGCACCCCATCCCCAGGAGCAGGGCAGCCCAGCTGCATCAAGGAGACCCCACCCCCTGCACAGACCACACAGCAGGAAGCACCCACCACCCCGGCTGTCTCCCAGGATCCCCACGACCAACACATGGCATTTCAACGCCGTGTGTTAGAGGGCCAGAAGGAGATGGCTGAGCAGGTCCGGGTGGGGTTCGAACTCATGGCAGCCAAACTAGATGCCATCCATGGGTGTCTACGTCCCATCAGGGATGACTTACAGTCCCTAACGGACACCCACAGTCCGCTCCATGGTCTCCAACGAGCCATGGCTGACATCGCTGGAGTCATGACTCGGAGACAAGAACACCTGTCTAGTCAGAGTGGCTCCAGCGATCTCAGCCGGGAGTTGTGACACATGCGGAGGCTCATGGAGGACATGGTGCGGATGGAGGCGGAAAGGATGGCTGCCACGGCTGCACATCAGCGAGATGTAGCTGGGATCTTCCATGCCCTGCAGATCCTCATCATAGCATTGCTGCCACAAGGCCTGGCGCAGATGAATGCTGCTGCTCCTACACCATCCACATCTCCGCCCCCTGATGTGTCAGTGCCCCACAGTGCGGCAGACATTCCACCTCCGGCACCTGAGGTGTCACTGCCACACAGTGCTGCAGCCGAAACACCACCACCCACAGGTGAGGCACATCACACATCAGAGGACGATGATGTGGCTGAGACTGCCGTTGTGGTAATGAGGAAGCGGTAGCATTCATCTCCGCCATGTGGCCTGTTTCAGCTTGGTTCGGCCCTTTGCATCATCACCTTCCACTGACCCCCGATACACTCTGCGGCACTCACCTTGGACCTCGACATGGACTGCCATATTCTGTTTGGTTACCAATGACACAGCAATCAGACTGCAGACTGAACTCTTCCTCTTCCGATGAATTTGTCCTTCCCTAATGGACTCTGGCTGGCCCTCCACGGGGCAACAATGTCAAGTGGGGTGAGCATGGCCCTGTACTACTCCAGCTGCAACACTCCACTGAATGTGAATAGAACATTCATATTCACACAGATGTGTCATGTCTATGATCCTTCAAGTATGACAGTATGGATGAATGTAGGGTCACTGATTCCCCCTCACGTCCATTTTGCACATGTTATGGGGCTTGGGTCACAGGGTCCAACATTGCCGATTGCGGTCCGGGTGGCGCAGACACTACAACGGTGACACACGCATTGGTTACTTCCTTGTCCAGGCCAGAACTGAACCACGCCCAGAGCCCCGGGTTCATTGTTCACACCCCTATGCTGGACTGGCATATGCCAGCCCAGCCCACTCCGCTTACGCTCACAGGGGGTGATGACACAGCTACATGTCCCAGGTGTCCCCTGTAGTGATCTGCTGGTCACTGGTCTAGTTGTCAGCATGCCACAGCCACTCCCTGAGGGCTGGTTTACACCCACACCACACCCATCCAGCACAGGCGTCACGGGACATGTGACCCTGCCAATAAAAGGGGCCTGTTAGAAATGGGGGTCTCTAGTTGGCAATGGCTGGCCACTGTCCAAGTAGGGACCCTTCTTCCTAAGTCAGAGTAAGAGGGCTACCCTCCTTGATACCCCTGCTCAACCCTGTGGTAACGTAGCACGAGCAGGTAGGCTTATCTCAGAGGCAGGGTGTGAAGCATTTATGACCATACACAGTAACACAGTGAGGAACACTACAAAGGGACACCACACAAGTAGTTATAAAAAATAAGTATCTTTATATATTGGTAGATTTATCACAAGACCAATAACTGTAAAAGCCACAATACTGTTAAAAATAGGATTGCTGTTGAAGGGCTGTTACAAATAGTTCAAAGGTTGCAAGAATAAGGTTCAAATTCAAAGCAGGGGTCTCTGCGACCCTTTCTCATTCAGAGGTTGCAACAATAAGGTTCAAATTCAAAGCAGGGGTCTCTGCGACCCTGTCTCGTTCAGAGGTTGCAAAAATAAGGTTCAAATTCAAAGCAGTGGTCTCTGCGACCCTTTCTCGCACAAAGTACCTGAATTCAGTAGCAAAACCAACAAAATGTCGCAAAGAAGTGGTAGCGATGATTTTCCTCACGCGAGGCCGGCGATGCGTTAAATCCTTGCCGCAAGGGAGGATGATGCGCCGATCTGCTGATGCGTGCGGAGATGATGCAACCAACTTCTGCACGCTAGGCCGCCGATGCGATGACTTTCTTGCCGCGAGGGAGAAGTCGATGCGACGAGCCTGTTGCGTTGTGCGATTGTGTTGCGATGCGAAGAAATGGCGCTCCGCGAGGGAGCGACGAAATCCGGTGCGATGCGATGAAAATGGCGGACGCACGGCGTCCGCAATGCGATGTATTGAAGCGATGATTTCTTTAGGGGTTGCGAGCGCTCGGCGACAGCAGCGCAATGATTTTTCCAGCGCGTCTCGGCTGCAGCGGCTCGCAAAGAGGCGTTAGCGATGGTTTCGTGTTGAGAGCACTCAGCGGCAGCAGCGCAATGATTTTTCCAGCTCTCTCGGCTGCAGCGGCTCGCAAAGGTGCGTTAGCGTCGATTTCCAGCACTCTTTTCTCTGAAGCAAACTAGAGGCCCTGGAACTCACAGGAGCCTCATCAGCAGATAGCAATCCTCGCAGGGAGGAAGCAGGAGGTTGGTGGTGGAGTCTGATGTGCCTGAGACTCCAGCAGGAGGCTAGCTCTTTTCCTAGCCCTTGGGTAATTGCTGTAACAAAAATAAAAGTTCTCTCAAAAGTTCCTTTTCCTCTTCTTCAAGGTCCAGTGGTCACTGCTGCAGGCCAGTGCAAGAAACAACACACAAGCACAGGGACAGTCACTTCCTGCAGATTCCTCCAGTGGCACGGACAGAGTTTCCTCTCCAGATCCAAAAGCAATACAAATTGTAGGGGTTTGAGCACAGATATTTATACCCCAAAAGTCTTTGTTCTCAGAAGCTACAAGTCACTGAACCTAGCCAGAACCAGTTCTGCTCAGGCCTGGAGCACTTTGTTTACCAGGCTGCATTCTTCCTTTCAGAAAGAGGGGTCTGCTAGCAGACACACAGTAGGAGGTGGAGCCAGCATTCACCTTGCCAGGCACAGCCCTGTTCAGGTCAAGGAGCCACCCCTCCCCACACTCTAAATGCAGATCTCTCTATTCAACCCAGGTCTGACTCAGCCTGCCCTGCCCCTCTAAAACCAGACAGTCAATACACACAATAGCAGAGCACACTGGAAGGCTTAGGCAAGAAAATACCTACTTTCTAAAAGTGGTATTTTCAAACACAGAATATAAAAATAAACTTCACTAAAAGATGTATTTTAATATTCTGAGCTCAGGCATACTAAATTCGTTTTTCTACCATGTTCCTGGGGTCAGTTAGGACTATAGGATGTAATAGTCAAACTGCCCATTCTAGCCTATGAGGAACAGGTAGCCTTACAGTAGTGAAAAACGAAATGGGGTGTAATTCACTACCAGGACATGCTACACATACCAAGGCATGTCCTACCTTACACATACAATGCACCCTACCATAGGGGTGGGTTACATGATGCCAAGGGAAGGTTCAGGGGCTGGGAAGTGGGTGCACTTCACAGCCAAGATGGCAGTTCTGGACTGCACACAGACACTGCAGTGGCAGGTCTGAGACACACTTTACAAGCTGCTTCTGTGGGTGGCGCAAACCAGCGCTGCATGCCCACCACCAGCATTTGGTTTACCAGCCCTGGGCACACACAGGCCACACTACTAGGGGCTAACAGGTAAACCAAATAAGCCAATCAGGGATATACCAATTCACATAGACATATTTACAAAGGGAGAGCATATGCACTTTAGCACTGAACAGCAGTGGTAAAGTGCCCAGAGTCATAAAACCAACAGAAACAGGTCAGCAAAAATACAGGAGGCAGGCAAAAAGTTTAGGGGTGACCCTGCAAAAAGGGCCATTTCCAACACAACCCCCTTCCAGCCAAAACGCAGGGTAGACCAATCACTACTTTGATGGGCTTCCTGCTTCGGGCGATAGAACACGGAACTGGCCCGCAACTGCAGGGGCATATGCCAGCTCTACTCCAATCTGAACCCTGGTGGATCCCTCTGTCCACACTCCTAGGGCCCACTAAGATAACCAATGGGGAACTCTTCCCCTCACCTGTGGACACCACCTGTGCAGCATCTAACCTTAACTGGCCCCCAGGTGTGTCCCAACAGATAAACACCAAGCCCCAGTAGTCACTGACAGTAGTCAGTGATGAAATCCAAGCCCTATACCTCTCAGGGCTCTCAAACTTTTGTGGCATCAGAGAGTGAGGGGCAGTAACCCCAGGTGCCTGGCACCTTTTGTACACTCTCCCTCCTGTCAGGTCAGGCAAAGCACCTGGACACTGACCCACCAGCCCTGGGCCTGTACCCAGCGGCTGGGCCAGAGACTGGGGTGGGCTCTCCCACACCCGGTCCTCCTCTTTGGGGCTCGGTACCCTCCCACCTGGAGCGATACCCCCTTCCAGAATTGTCAGGGCACCTGTGGCAGGGGCCCTGCACAACTCACCCACCAGTTCAGGGGTTCTATCCTGCAACTGGTATCCCAGCCTAGGGTCTGTACCCTTAGACTGGGCGGAGGTCAATTGTGAGGCTGCCCTCTCCCCGCCCCCTTTACTGGGGCCTGGCACCCTCCCACCTGGAGAGGTGCCCCCATAACACAAACCGGGAGGGGCACTGTTAGCAGTTGCCCCTGCCTCCAGATCAGGGGGACACCCTGAACCTGGCCCCCAACCTAGGGTCTGTACCCTTGGGCTGGGCCTGTGCCTGGCAACCCAGGACTTCTGGGGGCGTACACCAATTCCCCCAAGGAAAATACACTCTTCCACTAGTTCAGGGCCTTGTCCCTGCAACTGATCCATCAACCTGGAAAAACCCTCAGGTGGTACTGGGGTCAGAGGCGAGGACTCCCTCCCTCTGCACCCCCTTCCAGCATACTGCACCCTCCCACCTGAAGTGGTGCTTTTAGAAAAGAAAATGGTCGGGACACTGCTTACAGTTGTCCCTCCCTCCAGGTCAGACAACACCTGGACCTGACTTACCATCCCAGGGACCAACCCTGTGGTTGAACAACTGCCTGGCCAACCAGGACTGAAGTGGTGTCACCATGGTCACTCCTAGGGGGCTCAGCCCTTCTGACTGGCCCCTGACCCACTGGCTCTCCCACTGGGGACTCCTTCCCCCTTTCATCCCTCAGACTGGACTTCCGTACCCTCCCCTAGGAGTGGCACTGCCAGGCACAAGAACTGATGGAGGCCTATCTACAGGCACTCCCAGCTCACCTAACACTGGGGTACCCCCACAATGGACGGTCCATCCAGACAGACTAGGCTCCCCACCTGGTGTTCCCTCATGGAACCATCCAGTCCTGGGGACTGAGGCTGGGGTACTTCGGGACCTATCCCAGTCTCACTCCTGCTCCCACGAGACAGGATGTGAGGCCCTACAACCCCCTCACAACAAGGGGACCCAGCTGTAACACTCCTAACCTTTCCCAGCACTCTGGGTTGGAAAACATCTGAACCACTTCTCTTCGGGTCATTCCCTAATGCCTCTACAGGGCCTCTGGTACTCACCCAGAGGTCTGCCTCCTGTGCAAGTTCCCTAGGATCAGAGAACTCGCAATCTGACAGGTGTTGGTTTAGCTCTGGAAAACAGGAACTCACAATATGCTCTCCCACAATTGGATTACACAGCTCCCCACAGGTGCTAACCTTCACCTCACAATCCAGTGCCTTACACACGTACCCCACACCACTCTCCTGAAATGGGCGAGACATTAACTGACTGTCTCTATCACTCAACCCACACTCTTCTGGGCGGTCCTCACACTCAGACACCAGGACTTCAACCACGGGGGAACCCCTCTCCCTGCACCTCTCATCCAGAGTCGGTAGAGTATCCCTCCTTTCACTAGGACTATGGGCCCCTGCGCTAGTACCCCAATCCACCTCAGGGACACTGCACATTAATGGAGCTACCTCATATCCTTGAATCCCCTGGTGTAGATCAACCCCCTCCTTCAAGTCAGGTGCCACATCCCTGGGTGGGTGTACTACACTGTCATCACTATATATTTCAATTTTGCTGCCACCACTGGACCCCACCCTCTCTGGGGAATCCAGACAATTAAAACTGCGCTCCAGGGGTAACCTACCCTCTTGAGCTAACTTCTCTTTTTCTTCTATCTGCGCTAGGTGCGCCTCCAGCTGGGCAATCTCTATTTGGAGCCTCTCTAATTTCAGCTGGTTCTCCCTCTCCCTCTGTCCACCAACTCCTCTGGGGACCACGAGGGGAATTGGGCACTACCATAGGCACTAGACTCAGCAAGGAATTCCCTATCTATGAGATATTCCATAACACTTTCTTCCTCCTCTTCAGACTCTCCAGAGCCACCCTCAGACCAACTACCCTCTTGGTAGGTGTACTGGGACTCCAAGAATCTCCATCTGTCTTGTTGCCAAAGTCTCAGGGATGTCTGCAGGGATAGCTGAGTCTCCTTCCTACTCACTGCTAAGCCCCTCTCCTCACAGAACATCCTTAGCTCCTCTAGACTGTAGGTCAACAGATCATCTATATAAAAGGTAGGTCTCATTTCAGCAAGACCCATTGTAGCAATAACTGGCAATATCAATTATAAAAAAAATAGGCTTGCCCGTTGTAACAATCACGGGCAATATCAATAACAGATAGAAGAGAACTTCTCAAGAAAATGTATGCGGGTAAAAAATCACCGGCAATATCAATCACAATATAGGATCCAAAAACTCTCAAAAATGTATGCGGGTACTATCACCGGCAATATCAATAAAACATAGGCTTGCCCGTTGTAACAATCACGGGCAATATCAATAAAAGATAGAAGAAAACTTCTCAAAAAATGTAAGCGGGTGAAAAATCACCGGCAATATCAATTACAATATAGGATCCAACAATTCTCAAAAATGTATGCGGGTACTATCACCTGGCAATATCAATAAAACATAGGCTTGCCCATTGTAACAATCACGGGCAATATCAATAAAAGATAGAAGAAAACTTCTCAAAAAAATGTATGCGGGTAAAAATCACCGGCAATATCAATTACAATATAGGATCCAACAATTCTCAAAAATGTATGCGGGTAAAAAATCACCGGCAATATCAATTACAATATAGGATCCAACAATTCTCAAAAATGTATGCGGGTAAAAAATCACCGGCAATATCAATCACAATATAGGATCCAAAAACTCTCAAAAATGTATGCGGGTACTATCACCGGCAATATCAATAAAACATAGGCCTGCCCATTGTAACAATCACGGGCAATATCAATAAAAGATAGAAGAAAACTTCTCAAGAAAATGTATGCGGGTAAAAAATCACCGGCAATATCAATTACAATATAGGATCCAACAATTCTCAAAAATGTATGCGGGTAAAAAATCACCGGCAATATCAATTACAATATAGGATCCAACAATTCTCAAAAATGTATGCGGGTAAAAAATCACCGGCAATATCAATCACAATATAGGATCCAACAATTCTCAAAAATGTATGCGGGTACTATCACCTGGCAATATCAATAAAACATAGGCTTGCCCATTGTAACAATCACGGGCAATATCAATAAAAGATAGAAGAAAACTTCTCAAAAAAATGTATGCGGGTAAAAATCACCGGCAATATCAATTACAATATAGGATCCAACAATTCTCAAAAATGTATGCGGGTAAAAAATCACCGGCAATATCAATTACAATATAGGATCCAACAATTCTCAAAAATGTATGCGGGTAAAAAATCACCGGCAATATCAATCACAATATAGGATCCAAAAACTCTCAAAAATGTATGCGGGTACTATCACCGGCAATATCAATAAAACATAGGCCTGCCCATTGTAACAATCACGGGCAATATCAATAAAAGATAGAAGAAAACTTCTCAAGAAAATGTATGCGGGTAAAAAATCACCGGCAATATCAATTACAATATAGGATCCAACAATTCTCAAAAATGTATGCGGGTAAAAAATCACCGGCAATATCAATTACAATATAGGATCCAACAATTCTCAAAAATGTATGCGGGTACTATCACCGGCAATATCAATCACAATATAGGATCCAAAACTCTCAAAAATGTATGCGGGTACTATCACCGGCAATATCAATAAAAATAGGCTTGCCCATTGTAACAATCACGGGCAATATCAATAAAAGATAGAAGAAAACTTCTCAAAAAAATGTATGCGGGTAAAAAATCACCGGCAATATCAATTACAATATAGGATCCAACAATTCTCAAAAATGTATGCGGGTAAAAATCACCGGCAATATCAATTACAATATAGGATCCAACAATTCTCAAAAATGTATGCGGGTAAAAATCACCGGCAATATCAATCACAATATAGGATCCAAAAACTCTCAAAAATGTATGCGGGTACTATCACCGGCAATATCAATAAAACATAGGCCTGCCCATTGTAACAATCACGGGCAATATCAATAAAAGATAGAAGAAAACTTCTCAAGAAAATGTATGCGGGTAAAAAATCACCGGCAATATCAATTACAATATAGGATCCAACAATTCTCAAAAATGTATGCGGGTAAAAATCACCGGCAATATCAATTACAATATAGGATCCAACAATTCTCAAAAATGTATGCGGGTACTATCACCTGGCAATATCAATAAAACATAGGCTTGCCCATTGTAACAATCACGGGCAATATCAATAAAAGATAGAAGAAAACTTCTCAAGAAAATGTGTGCGGGTAAAAATCACCGGCAATATCAATCACAATATAGGATCCTAAAAACTCTCAGAAATGTGCGCGGGTGAAAAATCACCGGCAATATCAATCACAATATAGGATCCTAAAAACTCTCAGAAATGTGCGCGGGTGAAAAATCACCGGCAATATCAATCACAATATAGGATCCAAAAACTCTCAAAAATGTATGCGGGTACTATCACCGGCAATATCAATCACAATATAGGATCCAACAATTCTCAAAAATGTATGCGGGTAAAAAATCACCGGCAATATCAATTACAATATAGGATCCAACAATTCTCAAAAATGTATGCGGGTAAAAAATCACCGGCAATATCAATCACAATATAGGATCCAACAATTCTCAAAAATGTATGCGGGTCCTATCACCGGCAATATCAATCACAATATAGGATCCAAAAACTCTCAAAAATGTATGCGGGTACTATCACCGGCAATATCAATAAAACATAGGCCTGCCCATTGTAACAATCACGGGCAATATCAATAAAAGATAGAAGAAAACTTCTCAAGAAAATGTATGCGGGTAAAAAATCACCGGCAATATCAATTACAATATAGGATCCAACAATTCTCAAAAATGTATGCGGGTAAAAATCACCGGCAATATCAATTACAATATAGGATCCAACAATTCTCAAAAATGTATGCGGGTACTATCACCGGCAATATCAATCACAATATAGGATCCAAAAACTCTCAAAAATGTATGCGGGTACTATCACCGGCAATATCAATAAAAAATAGGCTTGCCCATTGTAACAATCACGGGCAATATCAATAAAAGATAGAAGAAAACTTCTCAAAAAAAATGTATGCGGGTAAAAAATCACCGGCAATATCAATTACAATATAGGATCCAACAATTCTCAAAAATGTATGCGGGTAAAAAATCACCGGCAATATCAATTACAATATAGGATCCAACAATTCTCAAAAATGTATGCGGGTAAAAAATCACCGGCAATATCAATCACAATATAAGATCCAAAAACTCTCAAAAATGTATGCGGGTACTATCACCGGCAATATCAATAAAACATAGGCCTGCCCATTGTAACAATCACGGGCAATATCAATAAAAGATAGAAGAAAACTTCTCAAGAAAATGTATGCGGGTAAAAAATCACCGGCAATATCAATTACAATATAGGATCCAACAATTCTCAAAAATGTATGCGGGTAAAAAATCACCGGCAATATCAATTACAATATAGGATCCAACAATTCTCAAAAATGTATGCGGGTACTATCACCTGGCAATATCAATAAAACATAGGCTTGCCCATTGTAACAATCACGGGCAATATCAATAAAAGATAGAAGAAAACTTCTCAAGAAAATGTGTGCGGGTAAAAATCACCGGCAATATCAATCACAATATAGGATCCTAAAAACTCTCAGAAATGTGCGCGGGTGAAAAATCACCGGCAATATCAATCACAATATAGGATCCTAAAAACTCTCAGAAATGTGCGCGGGTGAAAAATCACCGGCAATATCAATCACAATATAGGATCCAAAACTCTCAAAAATGTATGCGGGTACTATCACCGGCAATATCAATCACAATATAGGATCCAACAATTCTCAAAAATGTATGCGGGTAAAAAATCACCGGCAATATCAATTACAATATAGGATCCAACAATTCTCAAAAATGTATGCGGGTAAAAAATCACCGGCAATATCAATCACAATATAGGATCCAACAATTCTCAAAAATGTATGCGGGTCCTATCACCGGCAATATCAATCACAATATAGGATCCAAAAACTCTCAAAAATGTATGCGGGTACTATCACCGGCAATATCAATAAAACATAGGCCTGCCCATTGTAACAATCACGGGCAATATCAATAAAAGATAGAAGAAAACTTCTCAAGAAAATGTATGCGGGTAAAAAATCACCGGCAATATCAATTACAATATAGGATCCAACAATTCTCAAAAATGTATGCGGGTAAAAAATCACCGGCAATATCAATTACAATATAGGATCCAACAATTCTCAAAAATGTATGCGGGTACTATCACCGGCAATATCAATCACAATATAGGATCCAAAAACTCTCAAAAATGTATGCGGGTACTATCACCGGCAATATCAATAAAAAATAGGCTTGCCCATTGTAACAATCACGGGCAATATCAATAAAAGATAGAAGAAAACTTCTCAAAAAAATGTATGCGGGTAAAAATCACCGGCAATATCAATTACAATATAGGATCCAACAATTCTCAAAAATGTATGCGGGTAAAAATCACCGGCAATATCAATTACAATATAGGATCCAACAATTCTCAAAAATGTATGCGGGTAAAAAATCACCGGCAATATCAATCACAATATAGGATCCAAAAACTCTCAAAAATGTATGCGGGTACTATCACCGGCAATATCAATAAAACATAGGCCTGCCCATTGTAACAATCACGGGCAATATCAATAAAAGATAGAAGAAAACTTCTCAAGAAAATGTATGCGGGTAAAAAATCACCGGCAATATCAATTACAATATAGGATCCAACAATTCTCAAAAATGTATGCGGGTAAAAATCACCGGCAATATCAATTACAATATAGGATCCAACAATTCTCAAAAATGTATGCGGGTACTATCACCTGGCAATATCAATAAAACATAGGCTTGCCCATTGTAACAATCACGGGCAATATCAATAAAAGATAGAAGAAAACTTCTCAAGAAAATGTATGCGGGTAAAAATCACCGGCAATATCAATCACAATATAGGATCCTAAAAACTCTCAGAAATGTGCGCGGGTGAAAAATCACCGGCAATATCAATCACAATATAGGATCCTAAAAACTCTCAGAAATGTGCGCGGGTGAAAAATCACCGGCAATATCAATCACAATATAGGATCCAAAACTCTCAAAAATGTATGCGGGTACTATCACCGGCAATATCAATCACAATATAGGATCCAACAATTCTCAAAAATGTATGCGGGTAAAAAATCACCGGCAATATCAATTACAATATAGGATCCAACAATTCTCAAAAATGTATGCGGGTAAAAAATCACCGGCAATATCAATTACAATATAGGATCCAACAATTCTCAAAAATGTATGCGGGTAAAAAATCACCGGCAATATCAATTACAATATAGGATCCAACAATTCTCAAAAATGTATGCGGGTACTATCACCTGGCAATATCAATAAAACATAGGCTTGCCCATTGTAACAATCACGGGCAATATCAATAAAAGATAGAAGAAAACTTCTCAAGAAAATGTGTGCGGGTAAAAATCACCGGCAATATCAATCACAATATAGGATCCTAAAAACTCTCAGAAATGTGCGCGGTGAAAAATCACCGGCAATATCAATCACAATATAGGATCCTAAAAACTCTCAGAAATGTGCGCGGGTGAAAAATCACCGGCAATATCAATCACAATATAGGATCCAAAAACTCTCAAAAATGTATGCGGGTACTATCACCGGCAATATCAATCACAATATAGGATCCAACAATTCTCAAAAATGTATGCGGGTAAAAAATCACCGGCAATATCAATTACAATATAGGATCCAACAATTCTCAAAAATGTATGCGGGTAAAAATCACCGGCAATATCAATCACAATATAGGATCCAACAATTCTCAAAAATGTATGCGGGTCCTATCACCGGCAATATCAATCACAATATAGGATCCAAAAACTCTCAAAAATGTATGCGGGTACTATCACCGGCAATATCAATAAAACATAGGCCTGCCCATTGTAACAATCACGGGCAATATCAATAAAAGATAGAAGAAAACTTCTCAAGAAAATGTATGCGGGTAAAAATCACCGGCAATATCAATTACAATATAGGATCCAACAATTCTCAAAAATGTAAGCGGGTAAAAAATCACCGGCAATATCAATTACAATATAGGATCCAACAATTCTCAAAAATGTATGCGGGTACTATCACCGGCAATATCAATCACAATATAGGATCCAAAAACTCTCAAAAATGTATGCGGGTACTATCACCGGCAATATCAATAAAAAATAGGCTTGCCCATTGTAACAATCACGGGCAATATCAATAAAAGATAGAAGAAAACTTCTCAAAAAAATGTATGCGGGTAAAAAATCACCGGCAATATCAATTACAATATAGGATCCAACAATTCTCAAAAATGTATGCGGGTAAAAAATCACCGGCAATATCAATTACAATATAGGATCCAACAATTCTCAAAAATGTATGCGGGTAAAAAATCACCGGCAATATCAATCACAATATAGGATCCAAAAACTCTCAAAAATGTATGCGGGTACTATCACCGGCAATATCAATAAAACATAGGCCTGCCCATTGTAACAATCACGGGCAATATCAATAAAAGATAGAAGAAAACTTCTCAAGAAAATGTATGCGGGTAAAAAATCACCGGCAATATCAATTACAATATAGGATCCAACAATTCTCAAAAATGTATGCGGGTAAAAAATCACCGGCAATATCAATTACAATATAGGATCCAACAATTCTCAAAAATGTATGCGGGTACTATCACCTGGCAATATCAATAAAACATAGGCTTGCCCATTGTAACAATCACGGGCAATATCAATAAAAGATAGAAGAAAACTTCTCAAGAAAATGTGTGCGGGTAAAAAATCACCGGCAATATCAATCACAATATAGGATCCTAAAAACTCTCAGAAATGTGCGCGGGTGAAAAATCACCGGCAATATCAATCACAATATAGGATCCTAAAAACTCTCAGAAATGTGCGCGGGTGAAAAATCACCGGCAATATCAATCACAATATAGGATCCAAAAACTCTCAAAAATGTATGCGGGTACTATCACCGGCAATATCAATCACAATATAGGATCCAACAATTCTCAAAAATGTATGCGGGTAAAAATCACCGGCAATATCAATTACAATATAGGATCCAACAATTCTCAAAAATGTATGCGGGTAAAAAATCACCGGCAATATCAATCACAATATAGGATCCAAAAACTCTCAAAAATGTATGCGGGTAAAAAATCACCGGCAATATCAATCACAATATAGGATCCAACAATTCTCAAAAATGTATGCGGGTAAAAATCACCGGCAATATCAATCACAATATAGGATCCAAAACTCTCAAAAATGTATGCGGGTACTATCACCGGCAATATCAATAAAACATAGGCCTGCCCATTGTAACAATCACGGGCAATATCAATAAAAGATAGAAGAAAACTTCTCAAGAAAATGTATGCGGGTAAAAATCACCGGCAATATCAATTACAATATAGGATCCAACAATTCTCAAAAATGTATGCGGGTAAAAAATCACCGGCAATATCAATTACAATATAGGATCCAACAATTCTCAAAAATGTATGCGGGTAAAAAATCACCGGCAATATCAATCACAATATAGGATCCAACAATTCTCAAAAATGTATGCGGGTAAAAAATCACCGGCAATATCAATTACAATATAGGATCCAACAATTCTCAAAAATGTATGCGGGTAAAAAATCACCGGCAATATCAATTACAATATAGGATCCAACAATTCTCAAAAATGTATGCGGGTACTATCACCTGGCAATATCAATAAAACATAGGCTTGCCCATTGTAACAATCACGGGCAATATCAATAAAAGATAGAAGAAAACTTCTCAAGAAAATGTGTGCGGGTAAAAATCACCGGCAATATCAATCACAATATAGGATCCTAAAAACTCTCAGAAATGTGCGCGGGTGAAAAATCACCGGCAATATCAATCACAATATAGGATCCTAAAAACTCTCAGAAATGTGCGCGGGTGAAAAATCACCGGCAATATCAATCACAATATAGGATCCAAAAACTCTCAAAAATGTATGCGGGTACTATCACCGGCAATATCAATCACAATATAGGATCCAACAATTCTCAAAAATGTATGCGGGTAAAAATCACCGGCAATATCAATTACAATATAGGATCCAACAATTCTCAAAAATGTATGCGGGTAAAAAATCACCGGCAATATCAATCACAATATAGGATCCAACAATTCTCAAAATGTATGCGGGTCCTATCACCGGCAATATCAATCACAATATAGGATCCAAAAACTCTCAAAAATGTATGCGGGTACTATCACCGGCAATATCAATAAAACATAGGCCTGCCCATTGTAACAATCACGGGCAATATCAATAAAAGATAGAAGAAAACTTCTCAAGAAAATGTATGCGGGTAAAAAATCACCGGCAATATCAATTACAATATAGGATCCAACAATTCTCAAAAATGTATGCGGGTAAAAAATCACCGGCAATATCAATTACAATATAGGATCCAACAATTCTCAAAAATGTATGCGGGTACTATCACCGGCAATATCAATCACAATATAGGATCCAAAACTCTCAAAAATGTATGCGGGTACTATCACCGGCAATATCAATAAAAAATAGGCTTGCCCATTGTAACAATCACGGGCAATATCAATAAAAGATAGAAGAAAACTTCTCAAAAAAATGTATGCGGGTAAAAAATCACCGGCAATATCAATTACAATATAGGATCCAACAATTCTCAAAAATGTATGCGGGTAAAAAATCACCGGCAATATCAATCACAATATAGGATCCAAAAACTCTCAAAAATGTATGCGGGTACTATCACCGGCAATATCAATAAAACATAGGCCTGCCCATTGTAACAATCACGGGCAATATCAATAAAAGATAGAAGAAAACTTCTCAAGAAAATGTATGCGGGTAAAAAATCACCGGCAATATCAATTACAATATAGGATCCAACAATTCTCAAAAATGTATGCGGGTAAAAAATCACCGGCAATATCAATTACAATATAGGATCCAACAATTCTCAAAAATGTATGCGGGTACTATCACCTGGCAATATCAATAAAACATAGGCTTGCCCATTGTAACAATCACGGGCAATATCAATAAAAGATAGAAGAAAACTTCTCAAGAAAATGTATGCGGGTAAAAATCACCGGCAATATCAATCACAATATAGGATCCTAAAAACTCTCAGAAATGTGCGCGGGTGAAAAATCACCGGCAATATCAATCACAATATAGGATCCAAAAACTCTCAAAAATGTATGCGGGTACTATCACCGGCAATATCAATCACAATATAGGATCCAACAATTCTCAAAATGTATGCGGGTAAAAAATCACCGGCAATATCAATTACAATATAGGATCCAACAATTCTCAAAAATGTATGCGGGTAAAAAATCACCGGCAATATCAATCACAATATAGGATCCAAAACTCTCAAAAATGTATGCGGGTAAAAATCACCGGCAATATCAATCACAATATAGGATCCAACAATTCTCAAAAATGTATGCGGGTAAAAATCACCGGCAATATCAATCACAATATAGGATCCAAAAACTCTCAAAAATGTATGCGGGTACTATCACCGGCAATATCAATAAAACATAGGCCTGCCCATTGTAACAATCACGGGCAATATCAATAAAAGATAGAAGAAAACTTCTCAAGAAAATGTATGCGGGTAAAAAATCACCGGCAATATCAATTACAATATAGGATCCAACAATTCTCAAAAATGTATGCGGGTAAAAAATCACCGGCAATATCAATTACAATATAGGATCCAACAATTCTCAAAAATGTATGCGGGTACTATCACCTGGCAATATCAATAAAACATAGGCCTGCCCATTGTAACAATCACGGGCAATATCAATAAAAGATAGAAGAAAACTTCTCAAGAAAATGTATGCGGGTAAAAAATCACCGGCAATATCAATTACAATATAGGATCCAACAATTCTCAAAAATGTATGCGGGTAAAAAATCACCGGCAATATCAATTACAATATAGGATCCAACAATTCTCAAAAATGTATGCGGGTACTATCACCTGGCAATATCAATAAAACATAGGCTTGCCCATTGTAACAATCACGGGCAATATCAATAAAAGATAGAAGAAAACTTCTCAAGAAAATGTGTGCGGGTAAAAAATCACCGGCAATATCAATCACAATATAGGATCCTAAAAACTCTCAGAAATGTGCGCGGGTGAAAAATCACCGGCAATATCAATCACAATATAGGATCCTAAAAACTCTCAGAAATGTGCGCGGGTGAAAAATCACCGGCAATATCAATCACAATATAGGATCCAAAAACTCTCAAAAATGTATGCGGGTACTATCACCGGCAATATCAATCACAATATAGGATCCAACAATTCTCAAAAATGTATGCGGGTAAAAAATCACCGGCAATATCAATTACAATATAGGATCCAACAATTCTCAAAAATGTATGCGGGTAAAAATCACCGGCAATATCAATCACAATATAGGATCCAAAAACTCTCAAAAATGTATGCGGGTAAAAATCACCGGCAATATCAATCACAATATAGGATCCAACAATTCTCAAAAATGTATGCGGGTAAAAAATCACCGGCAATATCAATCACAATATAGGATCCAAAAACTCTCAAAAATGTATGCGGGTACTATCACCGGCAATATCAATAAAACATAGGCCTGCCCATTGTAACAATCACGGGCAATATCAATAAAAGATAGAAGAAAACTTCTCAAGAAAATGTATGCGGGTAAAAAATCACCGGCAATATCAATTACAATATAGGATCCAACAATTCTCAAAAATGTATGCGGGTAAAAAATCACCGGCAATATCAATTACAATATAGGATCCAACAATTCTCAAAAATGTATGCGGGTAAAAAATCACCGGCAATATCAATCACAATATAGGATCCAACAATTCTCAAAAATGTATGCGGGTAAAAATCACCGGCAATATCAATTACAATATAGGATCCAACAATTCTCAAAAATGTATGCGGGTAAAAATCACCGGCAATATCAATTACAATATAGGATCCAACAATTCTCAAAAATGTATGCGGGTACTATCACCTGGCAATATCAATAAAACATAGGCTTGCCCATTGTAACAATCACGGGCAATATCAATAAAAGATAGAAGAAAACTTCTCAAGAAAATGTGTGCGGGTAAAAAATCACCGGCAATATCAATCACAATATAGGATCCTAAAAACTCTCAGAAATGTGCGCGGGTGAAAAATCACCGGCAATATCAATCACAATATAGGATCCTAAAAACTCTCAGAAATGTGCGCGGGTGAAAAATCACCGGCAATATCAATCACAATATAGGATCCAAAAACTCTCAAAAATGTATGCGGGTACTATCACCGGCAATATCAATCACAATATAGGATCCAACAATTCTCAAAAATGTATGCGGGTAAAAAATCACCGGCAATATCAATTACAATATAGGATCCAACAATTCTCAAAAATGTATGCGGGTAAAAAATCACCGGCAATATCAATCACAATATAGGATCCAACAATTCTCAAAAATGTATGCGGGTCCTATCACCGGCAATATCAATCACAATATAGGATCCAAAAACTCTCAAAAATGTATGCGGGTACTATCACCGGCAATATCAATAAAACATAGGCCTGCCCATTGTAACAATCACGGGCAATATCAATAAAAGATAGAAGAAAACTTCTCAAGAAAATGTATGCGGGTAAAAATCACCGGCAATATCAATTACAATATAGGATCCAACAATTCTCAAAAATGTATGCGGGTAAAAATCACCGGCAATATCAATTACAATATAGGATCCAACAATTCTCAAAAATGTATGCGGGTACTATCACCGGCAATATCAATCACAATATAGGATCCAAAAACTCTCAAAAATGTATGCGGGTACTATCACCGGCAATATCAATAAAAATAGGCTTGCCCATTGTAACAATCACGGGCAATATCAATAAAAGATAGAAGAAAACTTCTCAAAAAAATGTATGCGGGTAAAAATCACCGGCAATATCAATTACAATATAGGATCCAACAATTCTCAAAAATGTATGCGGGTAAAAATCACCGGCAATATCAATCACAATATAGGATCCAAAAACTCTCAAAAATGTATGCGGGTACTATCACCGGCAATATCAATAAAACATAGGCCTGCCCATTGTAACAATCACGGGCAATATCAATAAAAGATAGAAGAAAACTTCTCAAGAAAATGTATGCGGGTAAAAAATCACCGGCAATATCAATTACAATATAGGATCCAACAATTCTCAAAAATGTATGCGGGTAAAAAATCACCGGCAATATCAATTACAATATAGGATCCAACAATTCTCAAAAATGTATGCGGGTACTATCACCTGGCAATATCAATAAAACATAGGCTTGCCCATTGTAACAATCACGGGCAATATCAATAAAAGATAGAAGAAAACTTCTCAAGAAAATGTGTGCGGGTAAAAAATCACCGGCAATATCAATCACAATATAGGATCCTAAAAACTCTCAGAAATGTGCGCGGGTGAAAAATCACCGGCAATATCAATCACAATATAGGATCCAAAAACTCTCAAAAATGTATGCGGGTACTATCACCGGCAATATCAATCACAATATAGGATCCAACAATTCTCAAAAATGTATGCGGGTAAAAATCACCGGCAATATCAATTACAATATAGGATCCAACAATTCTCAAAAATGTATGCGGGTAAAAAATCACCGGCAATATCAATCACAATATAGGATCCAAAAACTCTCAAAAATGTATGCGGGTAAAAATCACCGGCAATATCAATCACAATATAGGATCCAACAATTCTCAAAAATGTATGCGGGTAAAAAATCACCGGCAATATCAATCACAATATAGGATCCAAAAACTCTCAAAAATGTATGCGGGTACTATCACCGGCAATATCAATAAAACATAGGCCTGCCCATTGTAACAATCACGGGCAATATCAATAAAAGATAGAAGAAAACTTCTCAAGAAAATGTATGCGGGTAAAAAATCACCGGCAATATCAATTACAATATAGGATCCAACAATTCTCAAAAATGTATGCGGGTAAAAAATCACCGGCAATATCAATTACAATATAGGATCCAACAATTCTCAAAAATGTATGCGGGTACTATCACCTGGCAATATCAATAAAACATAGGCTTGCCCATTGTAACAATCACGGGCAATATCAATAAAAGATAGAAGAAAACTTCTCAAGAAAATGTGTGCGGGTAAAAAATCACCGGCAATATCAATCACAATATAGGATCCTAAAAACTCTCAGAAATGTGCGCGGGTGAAAAATCACCGGCAATATCAATCACAATATAGGATCCTAAAAACTCTCAGAAATGTGCACGGGTGAAAAATCACCGGCAATATCAATCACAATATAGGATCCAAAAACTCTCAAAAATGTATGCGGGTACTATCACCGGCAATATCAATCACAATATAGGATCCAACAATTCTCAAAAATGTATGCGGGTAAAAATCACCGGCAATATCAATTACATTATAGGATCCAACAATTCTCAAAAATGTATGCGGGTAAAAAATCACCGGCAATATCAATCACAATATAGGATCCAAAAACTCTCAAAAATGTATGCGGGTAAAAAATCACCGGCAATATCAATCACAATATAGGATCCAACAATTCTCAAAAATGTATGCGGGTAAAAAATCACCGGCAATATCAATCACAATATAGGATCCAAAAACTCTCAAAAATGTATGCGGGTACTATCACCGGCAATATCAATTACAATATAGGATCCAACAATTCTCAAAAATGTATTCGGGTAAAAAATCACCGGCAATATCAATTACAATATAGGATCCAACAATTCTCAAAAATGTATGCGGGTACTATCACCTGGCAATATCAATAAAACATAGGCTTGCCCATTGTAACAATCACGGGCAATATCAATAAAAGATAGAAGAAAACTTCTCAAGAAAATGTGTGCGGGTAAAAATCACCGGCAATATCAATCACAATATAGAATCCTAAAAACTCTCAGAAATGTGCGCGGGTGAAAAATCACCGGCAATATCAATCACAATATAGGATCCTAAAAACTCTCAGAAATGTGCGCGGGTGAAAAATCACCGGCAATATCAATCACAATATAGGATCCAAAAACTCTCAAAAATGTATGCGGGTACTCTCACCGGCAATATCAATCACAATATAGGATCCAACAATTCTCAAAAATGTATGCGGGTAAAAAATCACCGGCAATATCAATTACAATATAGGATCCAACAATTCTCAAAAATTTATGCGGGTAAAAAATCACCGGCAATATCAATCACAATATAGGATCCAACAATTCTCAAAAATGTATGCGGGTCCTATCACCGGCAATATCAATCACAATATAGGATCCAAAAACTCTCAAAAATGTATGCGGGTACTATCACCGGCAATATCAATAAAACATAGGCCTGCCCATTGTAACAATCACGGGCAATATCAATAAAAGATAGAAGAAAACTTCTCAAGAAAATGTATGCGGGTAAAAAATCACCGGCAATATCAATTACAATATAGGATCCAACAATTCTCAAAAATGTATGCGGGTAAAAATCACCGGCAATATCAATTACAATATAGGATCCAACAATTCTCAAAAATGTATGCGGGTACTATCACCGGCAATATCAATCACAATATAGGATCCAAAACTCTCAAAAATGTATGCGGGTACTATCACCGGCAATATCAATAAAAAATAGGCTTGCCCATTGTAACAATCACGGGCAATATCAATAAAAGATAGAAGAAAACTTCTCAAAAAAATGTATGCGGGTAAAAAATCACCAGCAATATCAATTACAATATAGGATCCAACAATTCTCAAAAATGTATGCGGGTAAAAAATCACCGGCAATATCAATCACAATATAGGATCCAAAAACTCTCAAAAATGTATGCGGGTACTATCACCGGCAATATCAATAAAACATAGGCCTGCCCATTGTAACAATCACGGGCAATATCAATAAAAGATAGAAGAAAACTTCTCAAGAAAATGTATGCGGGTAAAAAATCACCGGCAATATCAATTACAATATAGGATCCAACAATTCTCAAAAATGTATGCGGGTAAAAATCACCGGCAATATCAATTACAATATAGGATCCAACAATTCTCAAAAATGTATGCGGGTACTATCACCTGGCAATATCAATAAAACATAGGCTTGCCCATTGTAACAATCACGGGCAATATCAATAAAAGATAGAAGAAAACTTCTCAAGAAAATGTGTGCGGGTAAAAAATCACCGGCAATATCAATCACAATATAGGATCCTAAAAACTCTCAGAAATGTGCGCGGGTGAAAAATCACCGGCAATATCAATCACAATATAGGATCCTAAAACTCTCAGAAATGTGCGCGGGTGAAAAATCACCGGCAATATCAATCACAATATAGGATCCAAAAACTCTCAAAAATGTATGCGGGTACTATCACCGGCAATATCAATCACAATATAGGATCCAACAATTCTCAAAAATGTATGCGGGTAAAAAATCACCGGCAATATCAATTACAATATAGGATCCAACAATTCTCAAAAATGTATGCGGGTAAAAATCACCGGCAATATCAATCACAATATAGGATCCAACAATTCTCAAAAATGTATGCGGGTCCTATCACCGGCAATATCAATCACAATATAGGATCCAAAAACTCTCAAAAATGTATGCGGGTACTATCACCGGCAATATCAATAAAACATAGGCCTGCCCATTGTAACAATCACGGGCAATATCAATAAAAGATAGAAGAAAACTTCTCAAGAAAATGTATGCAGGTAAAAATCACCGGCAATATCAATTACAATATAGGATCCAACAATTCTCAAAAATGTATGCGGGTAAAAAATCACCGGCAATATCAATTACAATATAGGATCCAACAATTCTCAAAAATGTATGCGGGTACTATCACCGGCAATATCAATCACAATATAGGATCCAAAAACTCTCAAAAATGTATGCGGGTACTATCACCGGCAATATCAATAAAACATAGGCCTGCCCATTGTAACAATCACGGGCAAAATCAATAAAAGATAGAAGAAAACTTCTCAAAAAAAATGTATGCGGGTAAAAATCACCGGCAATATCAATTACAATATAGGATCCAACAATTCTCAAAAATGTATGCGGGTAAAAATCACCGGCAATATCAATTACAATATAGGATCCAACAATTCTCAAAAATGTATGCGGGTAAAAAATCACCGGCAATATCAATCACAATATAGGATCCAAAAACTCTCAAAAATGTATGCGGGTACTATCACCGGCAATATCAATAAAACATAGGCCTGCCCATTGTAACAATCACGGGCAAAATCAATAAAAGATAGAAGAAAACTTCTCAAGAAAATGTATGCGGGTAAAAATCACCGGCAATATCAATTACAATATAGGATCCAACAATTCTCAAAAATGTATGCGGGTAAAAAATCACCGGCAATATCAATTACAATATAGGATCCAACAATTCTCAAAAATGTATGCGGGTAAAAAATCACCGGCAATATCAATTACAATATAGGATCCAACAATTCTCAAAAATGTATGCGGGTACTATCACCTGGCAATATCAATAAAACATAGGCTTGCCCATTGTAACAATCACGGGCAATATCAATAAAAGATAGAAGAAAACTTCTCAAGAAAATGTGTGCGGGTAAAAAATCACCGGCAATATCAATCACAATATAGGATCCTAAAAACTCTCAGAAATGTGCGCGGGTGAAAAATCACCGGCAATATCAATCACAATATAGGATCCTAAAAACTCTCAGAAATGTGCGCGGGTGAAAAATCACCGGCAATATCAATCACAATATAGGATCCAAAAACTCTCAAAAATGTATGCGGGTACTATCACCGGCAATATCAATCACAATATAGGATCCAACAATTCTCAAAAATGTATGCGGGTAAAAAATCACCGGCAATATCAATTACAATATAGGATCCAACAATTCTCAAAAATGTATGCGGGTAAAAAATCACCGGCAATATCAATCACAATATAGGATCCAAAAACTCTCAAAAATGTATGCGGGTAAAAATCACCGGCAATATCAATCACAATATAGGATCCAACAATTCTCAAAAATGTATGCGGGTAAAAATCACCGGCAATATCAATCACAATATAGGATCCAAAAACTCTCAAAAATGTATGCGGGTACTATCACCGGCAATATCAATAAAACATAGGCCTGCCCATTGTAACAATCACGGGCAACATCAATAAGAGATAGAAGAAAACTTCTCAAGAAAATGTATGCGGGTAAAAATCACCGGCAATATCAATTACAATATAGGATCCAACAATTCTCAAAAATGTATGCGGGTAAAAAATCACCGGCAATATCAATTACAATATAGGATCCAACAATTCTCAAAAATGTATGCGGGTACTATCACCTGGCAATATCAATAAAACATAGGCTTGCCCATTGTAACAATCACGGGCAATATCAATAAAAGATAGAAGAAAACTTCTCAAGAAAATGTGTGCGGGTAAAAAATCACCGGCAATATCAATCACAATATAGGATCCTAAAAACTCTCAGAAATGTGCGCGGGTGAAAAATCACCGGCAATATCAATCACAATATAGGATCCTAAAAACTCTCAGAAATGTGCACGGGTGAAAAATCACCGGCAATATCAATCACAATATAGGATCCAAAAACTCTCAAAAATGTATGCGGGTACTATCACCGGCAATATCAATCACAATATAGGATCCAACAATTCTCAAAAATGTATGCGGGTAAAAAATCACCGGCAATATCAATTACATTATAGGATCCAACAATTCTCAAAAATGTATGCGGGTAAAAAATCACCGGCAATATCAATCACAATATAGGATCCAAAAACTCTCAAAAATGTATGCGGGTAAAAATCACCGGCAATATCAATCACAATATAGGATCCAACAATTCTCAAAAATGTATGCGGGTAAAAATCACCGGCAATATCAATCACAATATAGGATCCAAAAACTCTCAAAAATGTATGCGGGTACTATCACCGGCAATATCAATTACAATATAGGATCCAACAATTCTCAAAAATGTATGCGGGTAAAAAATCACCGGCAATATCAATTACAATATAGGATCCAACAATTCTCAAAAATGTATGCGGGTACTATCACCTGGCAATATCAATAAAACATAGGCTTGCCCATTGTAACAATCACGGGCAATATCAATAAAAGATAGAAGAAAACTTCTCAAGAAAATGTGTGCGGGTAAAAATCACCGGCAATATCAATCACAATATAGAATCCTAAAAACTCTCAGAAATGTGCGCGGGTGAAAAATCACCGGCAATATCAATCACAATATAGGATCCTAAAAACTCTCAGAAATGTGCGCGGGTGAAAAATCACCGGCAATATCAATCACAATATAGGATCCAAAAACTCTCAAAAATGTATGCGGGTACTCTCACCGGCAATATCAATCACAATATAGGATCCAACAATTCTCAAAAATGTATGCGGGTAAAAAATCACCGGCAATATCAATTACAATATAGGATCCAACAATTCTCAAAAATGTATGCGGGTACTCTCACCGGCAATATCAATCACAATATAGGATCCAACAATTCTCAAAAATGTATGCGGGTAAAAAATCACGGGCAATATCAATCACAATATAGGATCCAACAATTCTCAAAAATGTATGCGGGTCCTATCACCGGCAATATCAATCACAATATAGGATCCAAAAACTCTCAAAAATGTATGCGGGTACTATCACCGGCAATATCAATAAAACATAGGCCTGCCCATTGTAACAATCACGGGCAATATCAATAAAAGATAGAAGAAAACTTCTCAAGAAAATGTATGCGGGTAAAAAATCACCGGCAATATCAATTACAATATAGGATCCAACAATTCTCAAAAATGTATGCGGGTAAAAAATCACCGGCAATATCAATTACAATATAGGATCCAACAATTCTCAAAAATGTATGCGGGTACTATCACCGGCAATATCAATCACAATATAGGATCCAAAAACTCTCAAAAATGTATGCGGGTACTATCACCGGCAATATCAATAAAAAATAGGCTTGCCCATTGTAACAATCACGGGCAATATCAATAAAAGATAGAAGAAAACTTCTCAAAAAAAATGTATGCGGGTAAAAAATCACCGGCAATATCAATTACAATATAGGATCCAACAATTCTCAAAAATGTATGCGGGTAAAAAATCACCGGCAATATCAATCACAATATAGGATCCAAAAACTCTCAAAAATGTATGCGGGTACTATCACCGGCAATATCAATAAAACATAGGCCTGCCCATTGTAACAATCACGGGCAATATCAATAAAAGATAGAAGAAAACTTCTCAAGAAAATGTATGCGGGTAAAAAATCACCTGCAATATCAATTACAATATAGGATCCAACAATTCTCAAAAATGTATGCGGGTAAAAAATCACCGGCAATATCAATTACAATATAGGATCCAACAATTCTCAAAAATGTATGCGGGTACTATCACCTGGCAATATCAATAAAACATAGGCTTGCCCATTGTAACAATCACGGGCAATATCAATAAAAGATAGAAGAAAACTTCTCAAGAAAATGTGTGCGGGTAAAAAATCACCGACAATATCAATCACAATATAGGATCCTAAAAACTCTCAGAAATGTGCGCGGGTGAAAAATCACCGGCAATATCAATCACAATATAGGATCCTAAAAACTCTCAGAAATGTGCGCGGGTGAAAAATCACCGGCAATATCAATCACAATATAGGATCCAAAAACTCTCAAAAATGTATGCGGGTACTATCACCGGCAATATCAATCACAATATAGGATCCAACAATTCTCAAAAATGTATGCGGGTAAAAAATCACCGGCAATATCAATTACAATATAGGATCCAACAATTCTCAAAAATGTATGCGGGTAAAAAATCACCGGCAATATCAATCACAATATAGGATCCAACAATTCTCAAAAATGTATGCGGGTCCTATCACCGGCAATATCAATCACAATATAGGATCCAAAAACTCTCAAAAATGTATGCGGGTACTATCACCGGCAATATCAATAAAACATAGGCCTGCCCATTGTAACAATCACGGGCAATATCAATAAAAGATAGAAGAAAACTTCTCAAGAAAATGTATGCGGGTAAAAAATCACCGGCAATATCAATTACAATATAGGATCCAACAATTCTCAAAAATGTATGCGGGTAAAAAATCACCGGCAATATCAATTACAATATAGGATCCAACAATTCTCAAAAATGTATGCGGGTACTATCACCGGCAATATCAATCACAATATAGGATCCAAAAACTCTCAAAAATGTATGCGGGTACTATCACCGGCAATATCAATAAAACATAGGCCTGCCCATTGTAACAATCACGGGCAAAATCAATAAAAGATAGAAGAAAACTTCTCAAAAAAATGTATGCGGGTAAAAAATCACCGCAATATCAATTACAATATAGGATCCAACAATTCTCAAAAATGTATGCGGGTAAAAAATCACCGGCAATATCAATTACAATATAGGATCCAACAATTCTCAAAAATGTATGCGGGTAAAAAATCACCGGCAATATCAATCACAATATAGGATCCAAAAACTCTCAAAAATGTATGCGGGTACTATCACCGGCAATATCAAT
Organism: Calotriton arnoldi; assembly: GCA_963921515.1. Classification (NCBI taxonomy): domain Eukaryota; kingdom Metazoa; phylum Chordata; class Amphibia; order Caudata; family Salamandridae; genus Calotriton; species Calotriton arnoldi. The sequence continues at coordinate 928,183 of CAWUFW010004649.1, read as the reverse complement.
AAAACATAGGCCTGCCCATTGTAACAATCACGGGCAAAATCAATAAAAGATAGAAGAAAACTTCTCAAGAAAATGTATGCGGGTAAAAAATCACCGGCAATATCAATTACAATATAGGATCCAACAATTCTCAAAAATGTATGCGGGTAAAAAATCACCGGCAATATCAATTACAATATAGGATCCAACAATTCTCAAAAATGTATGCGGGTACTATCACCTGGCAATATCAATAAAACATAGGCTTGCCCATTGTAACAATCACGGGCAATATCAATAAAAGATAGAAGAAAACTTCTCAAGAAAATGTGTGCGGGTAAAAAATCACCGGCAATATCAATCACAATATAGGATCCTAAAAACTCTCAGAAATGTGCGCGGGTGAAAAATCACCGGCAATATCAATCACAATATAGGATCCTAAAAACTCTCAGAAATGTGCGCGGTGAAAAATCACCGGCAATATCAATCACAATATAGGATCCAAAAACTCTCAAAAATGTATGCGGGTACTATCACCGGCAATATCAATCACAATATAGGATCCAACAATTCTCAAAAATGTATGCGGGTAAAAAATCACCGGCAATATCAATTACAATATAGGATCCAACAATTCTCAAAAATGTATGCGGGTAAAAAATCACCGGCAATATCAATCACAATATAGGATCCAAAAACTCTCAAAAATGTATGCGGGTAAAAAATCACCGGCAATATCAATCACAATATAGGATCCAACAATTCTCAAAAATGTATGCGGGTAAAAAATCACCGGCAATATCAATCACAATATAGGATCCAAAAACTCTCAAAAATGTATGCGGGTACTATCACCGGCAATATCAATAAAACATAGGCCTGCCCATTGTAACAATCACGGGCAATATCAATAAAAGATAGAAGAAAACTTCTCAAGAAAATGTATGCGGGTAAAAAATCACCGGCAATATCAATTACAATATAGAATCCAACAATTCTCAAAAATGTATGCGGGTAAAAAATCACCGGCAATATCAATTACAATATAGGATCCAACAATTCTCAAAAATGTATGCGGGTAAAAAATCACCGGCAATATCAATCACAATATAGGATCCAACAATTCTCAAAAATGTATGCGGGTAAAAAATCACCGGCAATATCAATTACAATATAGGATCCAACAATTCTCAAAAATGTATGCGGGTAAAAAATCACCGGCAATATCAATTACAATATAGGATCCAACAATTCTCAAAAATGTATGCGGGTACTATCACCTGGCAATATCAATAAAACATAGGCTTGCCCATTGTAACAATCACGGGCAATATCAATAAAAGATAGAAGAAAACTTCTCAAGAAAATGTGTGCGGGTAAAAAATCACCGGCAATATCAATCACAATATAGGATCCTAAAAACTCTCAGAAATGTGCGCGGGTGAAAAATCACCGGCAATATCAATCACAATATAGGATCCTAAAAACTCTCAGAAATGTGCGCGGGTGAAAAATCACCGGCAATATCAATCACAATATAGGATCCAAAAACTCTCAAAAATGTATGCGGGTACTATCACCGGCAATATCAATCACAATATAGGATCCAACAATTCTCAAAAATGTATGCGGGTAAAAAATCACCGGCAATATCAATTACAATATAGGATCCAACAATTCTCAAAAATGTATGCGGGTAAAAATCACCGGCAATATCAATCACAATATAGGATCCAACAATTCTCAAAAATGTATGCGGGTCCTATCACCGGCAATATCAATCACAATATAGGATCCAAAAACTCTCAAAAATGTATGCGGGTACTATCACCGGCAATATCAATAAAACATAGGCCTGCCCATTGTAACAATCACGGGCAATATCAATAAAAGATAGAAGAAAACTTCTCAAGAAAATGTATGCGGGTAAAAAATCACCGGCAATATCAATTACAATATAGGATCCAACAATTCTCAAAAATGTATGCGGGTAAAAAATCACCGGCAATATCAATTACAATATAGGATCCAACAATTCTCAAAAATGTATGCGGGTACTATCACCGGCAATATCAATCACAATATAGGATCCAAAAACTCTCAAAAATGTATGCGGGTACTATCACCGGCAATATCAATAAAAAATAGGCTTGCCCATTGTAACAATCACGGGCAATATCAATAAAAGATAGAAGAAAACTTCTCAAAAAAAATGTATGCGGGTAAAAAATCACCGGCAATATCAATTACAATATAGGATCCAACAATTCTCAAAAATGTATGCGGGTAAAAAATCACCGGCAATATCAATCACAATATAGGATCCAAAACTCTCAAAAATGTATGCGGGTACTATCACCGGCAATATCAATAAAACATAGGCCTGCCCATTGTAACAATCACGGGCAATATCAATAAAAGATAGAAGAAAACTTCTCAAGAAAATGTATGCGGGTAAAAAATCACCGGCAATATCAATTACAATATAGGATCCAACAATTCTCAAAAATGTATGCGGGTAAAAAATCACCGGCAATATCAATTACAATATAGGATCCAACAATTCTCAAAAATGTATGCGGGTAAAAATCACCGGCAATATCAATCACAATATAGGATCCAAAAACTCTCAAAAATGTATGCGGGTACTATCACCGGCAATATCAATAAAACATAGGCCTGCCCATTGTAACAATCACGGGCAATATCAATAAAAGATAGAAGAAAACTTCTCAAGAAAATGTATGCGGGTAAAAAATCACCGGCAATATCAATTACAATATAGGATCCAACAATTCTCAAAAATGTATGCGGGTAAAAAATCACCGGCAATATCAATTACAATATAGGATCCAACAATTCTCAAAAATGTATGCGGGTACTATCACCTGGCAATATCAATAAAACATAGGCTTGCCCATTGTAACAATCACGGGCAATATCAATAAAAGATAGAAGAAAACTTCTCAAGAAAATGTGTGCGGGTAAAAAATCACCGGCAATATCAATCACAATATAGGATCCTAAAAACTCTCAGAAATGTGCGCGGGTGAAAAATCACCGGCAATATCAATCACAATATAGGATCCTAAAAACTCTCAGAAATGTGCGCGGGTGAAAAATCACCGGCAATATCAATCACAATATAGGATCCAAAAACTCTCAAAAATGTATGCGGGTACTATCACCGGCAATATCAATCACAATATAGGGGCCGATTCCGATCTCGGTCGGAGGCGCACCCAATACTATTCGGTCGGGAAAAAAGCCATGCGAAAGCCAGTTTCCCGACCGATCCGTACAGTACACCGAACGAGCAAGTACGATGCGCACAACAGCAAAAATCCCGGCCGAGCCGTACTCACCCAAACCAGGTCCTGTTCTCCGACCGAGGCGAATCCGGAAACGCCGAATCGAGTCGCACGGAAGGGAAAATGCAGCCCCGTCCGGCCGGACAAGTACGATGCGCTTTCCGTACGCGCCCGAACCCGTCGCTACGCACGGCACGTCAAAGCATCCGGGAGAGGCGCACATAAGCTCCGAATCGCGCCACAACACGATCCACGGCTCACGAGACGAACACAGCACCGACGAGGACGACGCGAAGCGACGAGGACCGAAGCCAAGCGACGAGGACGACGCGAAGCAACGAGAAGGACGAACGACACGAACCAACCATGAATCCCTTCGTCCCGATCATACCAATATTCTACATCTACTACCGGAACAGGCACGGACGCGTACGGCGCAGAAGGTAAGTCAGACACCAACCACAAAACACATACAACACGTACACGACACATCACACACATACACTGGGAATCTGAATATACTTACACCAGCAACAGCAGCACCATAGGGGCGGGATGCCCATCACCAATGCCACATATGCACACAGGGGCCTGAATGCGCGCCACCACCCCAACCCAGGGGGCTGGATGCCAACCACCACAACCACCCTCAACCAGGGGGCAGGATGCCCACCACTACTACCACCCTCACCCAGGGGGGCAGGATGCCCACCACTACTACCACCCTTAGCCAGGGGGCTGGATGCCTCACCACCACCCTTAGCCAGGGGGCTGGATGCCCACCACTACTACCACCCTTAGCCAGGGGGCTGGATGCCTACCACTACTACCACCCTCACCCAGGGGGCAGGATGCCTACCACTACTACCACCCTTAGCCAGGGGGCTGGATGCCTACCACTACTACCACCCTCACCCAGGGGGCAGGATGCCTACCACTACTACCACCCTCAACCAGGGGGGCAGGATGCCTACCACTACTACCACCCTCACCCAGGGGGCAGGATGCCTACCACTACTACCACCCTCACCCAGGGGGCAGGATGCCCACCACTACTACCACCCTCAGCCAGGGGGCAGGATGCCCACCACTACTACCACCCTTAGCCAGGGGGCAGGATGCCTACCACTACTACCACCCTCACCCAGGGGGCAGGATGCCCACCACTACTACCACCCTCACCCAGGGGGGCAGGATGCCCACCACTACTACCACCCTTAGCCAGGGGGTGCCAGGATGCCCACCACTACCACCCTTAGCCAGGGGGCAGGATGCCCACCACTACTACCACCCTTAGCCAGGGGGGCTGGATGCCTACCACTACTACCACCCTCACCCAGGGGGCAGGATGCCCACCACTACTACCACCCTCACCCAGGGGGCAGGATGCCCACCACTACTACCACCCTTAGCCAGGGGGGCTGGATGCCTACCACTACTACCACCCTCACCCAGGGGTGCCAGGATGCCCACCACTACCACCCTTAGCCAGGGGGCAGGATGCCCACCACTACTACCACCCTTAGCCAGGGGGCTGGATGCCTACCACTACTACCACCCCCACCCAGGGGGCAGGATGCCTACCACTACTACCACCCTCACCCAGGGGGCAGGATGCCCACCACTACTACCACCCTTAGCCAGGGGGGCTGGATGCCTACCACTACTACCACCCTCAACCAGGGGGGCAGGATGCCTACCACTACTACCACCCTCACCCAGGGGGCAGGATGCCCACCACTACTACCACCCTCACCCAGGGGGGCAGGATGCCCACCACTACTACCACCCTTAGCCAGGGGGCAGGATGCCTACCACTACTACCACCCTCACCCAGGGGGCAGGATGCCCACCACTACTACCACCCTCACCCAGGGGGCAGGATGCCCACCACTACTACCACCCTTAGCCAGGGGTGCCAGATGCCCACCACTACTACCACCCTTAGCCAGGGGGCAGGATGCCCACCACTACTACCACCCTTAGCCAGGGGGCTGGATGCCTACCACTACTACCACCCTCACCCAGGGGGCAGGATGCCTACCACTACTACCACCCTCACCCAGGGGGCAGGATGCCTACCACTACTACCACCCTCACCCAGGGGGCAGGATGCCCACCACTACTACCACCCTCACCCAGGGGGCAGGATGCCCACCACTACTACCACCCTTAGCCAGGGGGCTGGATGCCTACCACTACTACCACCCTCACCCAGGGGTGCCAGGATGCCCACCACTACCACCCTTAGCCAGGGGGCAGGATGCCCACCACTACTACCACCCTTAGCCAGGGGGCTGGATGCCTACCACTACTACCACCCTCACCCAGGGGGCAGGATGCCCACCACTACTACCACCCTCACCCAGGGGGGCAGGATGCCCACCACTACTACCACCCTTAGCCAGGGGGGCTGGATGCCCACCACTACTACCACCCTCACCCAGGGGGCAGGATGCCCACCACTACTACCACCCTCACCCAGGGGTGCCAGGATGCCCACCACTACTACCACCCTTAGCCAGGGGGCAGGATGCCCACCACTACTACCACCCTTAGCCAGGGGGCAGGATGCCTACCACTACTACCACCCCCACCCAGGGGGCAGGATGCCTACCACTACTACCACCCTCACCCAGGGGGCAGGATGCCCACCACTACTACCACCCTTAGCCAGGGGGCTGGATGCCTACCACTACTACCACCCCCACTCATAGGATGGACAATGCATGACACAACAAGCACACCACAACCTAGGGAATGCAAGATTAAGACATCCCCCACCACCATGACAAGCGTGTGAGCAGGCTGTGTCAAATGCCTACAACACCGAACATGACATTGAACATACAATGTGACCCCCTAGCACATGTGCCACACATATATGTGTGTGGCACCCACAATGCAAGCAGCCCATGACCATTGTGGCAATGGGGCCTAAACCCCCATCATCACAGTGACCAAAAGGCAAGTGTGGGGTCCATAGCTGAAGCACATTTTGACCATTGTGGCAATGGGGTCTAAACCCCCATCATCACAGTGACCAAAAGGTAAGTGTGGGGTCCATAGCTGAAGCACAGTTTGACCATTGTGGCAATGGGGTCTAAACCCCCATCATCACAGTAACCAAAAGGCAAGTGTGGGGTCCATAGCTGAAGCACATTTTGACCATTGTGGCAATGGGGTCTACACCCTCATCATCACAGTGACCAAAAGGTAATTGTTGACAAAGAAAGAGCTGCAACTGCCAAACTGCATGGATCATTCCTGGTCACAGAACCAAAAACTCATCTGTGGCAAAGTAGTGTATGTGTCCCATTGCAACATAAATTGGGGGAGCCAAATACTGCAGTGCAAATAAAACATTCCTTTGGCCATGTGCAGACAAACAACACCCATGGTGGCTGAGACCGTCAACAGTCATCAATGACACAATGACAGAAGTGACCATCAGAATGCAGAACCACATATTTGCACCAATGGGCACACAAATGCAGATACCCTGTGGAGACAGCAGATGTGAGGTGAACAGATACCATACCATGGCAGCAATGGGACACACAAACCATGATCACTGTGCTGACCGATGACCTAGGAGTCCCAGGGACAGCAGGGGAAACACACCAAACAACATACAGCCAATGGCACACCCAAGATATGCCAATGCAGTGGTGCAGATGCACAAACACAAACAGGCAGACCAACACTGTCATCATACACAGCAGGTGAGGGGTGGGGGTGCCATTGTCCCCAGGCAACAACACAACACATGAGGAGAGCTGAATACCAATCATACAGATGTGCATACACTGCCACACTAAGGTAACTCATGGATCCAAATCCCCTATGTGGGCAAGCAGGCATTGACAGGTGAGAGGGAGCACAAAACACACATGTCACACAGGCACGTAGGAACAACAACTGACACAGCAAGTCACAGACACACCACAGCACCACCCCCAGGGCCCCCACAATGTGGTGACCCTGGGCTGAATAAAAATACCACTGTGATGACAAAGCTAAATGTCGTTCACACTGTGAACCACAGTCAGGTGTCCTGAGCAACTAACTACCATCACACCTACACAAGCACAAATCAATCAGCATGGCCAGTAAGCCAAGGCCAACATGGAGGCAGGGGACTAGCCGGGCAACAACTCTCATCTGCACACACTCAAGACCACACCCCTCGACCTCCAACAATGTGCAGCAGTGAAGTACACATGCACTGGTGACATTGCACATGCACCCATGACTATTCCAGGGTGGTGGGTGGGAACCAAGGTGTAGAAACACATCACACATGGACACTCAACAAGACTCCTGAATGTCTGACACACTGCACACTACGCTGTACATGGACATGACGGCAATACCACACCGACCAATGGGATCCCAGCCACAGTCACACACCAATGAAGAAACCAAGGTCACCCACAAAGAACACACATAGACAACAACCAACATTGCAGCCCGGACCCTAAGGAGTGCCAGCAGTCACACACACAACGTGTCACAATCACTGAAAGATAACACAAACTGGAAATCACATGACAGGGGCAAACAACAAGTGCCAAAGGGAAACCTGACTGTGACCCATCTGCGTCAGCACACAAACTCTGCCCTGACAGCAAACACACCTATGGGTGACACCCTGATGACCAGTAATGTGCCATGCACCCACATCACAGAGAACACAGGGAGAAGACTTTGGGGGAACATAGCTCAAGTCAGCAAGCATCACAAACAGGTACAACACTAGGGATCACAGCATGCGCAGATGAATGGAAGTGAACACACAGACATGCACATACAACACACACCTTGGGCGCAGGCAATGTCACACGTGTACACACTGCCATGAGGGGACTCCACTCCTGTGTGAGGAAAGCTGTGCCATATGTTGCCTCAGTAGGGCCCCATCATGTCAGCTGAGCACTTGGTCACACAATCAACAATTAGCACCAAATGAGGGCTCCCATCACATCAGCCTGGTCATGGATGTGCCAACGGAATCATCAGCACAGATCCAACACACTTGTATAGCAATGTTGCACTGACTACACGGATGAGTCCCTCCCCATTGATGCCCAAACCTGCATGTCCACTGGAGATGGCAACACGGTCAGGGAAGTAGACAAATGCAACGATGGCAGGCACAACAGATGTGCAGGGGTGGAAGCCACAGATATGAAATTGCCAATGTAAGTAGGAAACCCATTGCCAAATACTGAACACATGACACCCTCAGATGCTGCTATTGATGACATGGATACACCACATGATAGGACACATTCCCCCTGGACCACATGGGTTCCTGCACAGTAATACTTCATAATCATGAGACCAGATATCACCATCACTGCAGCAAGGGCATGGTTAGCTGCACCAACAACATGTACATCTGAAGCATGAGCACTAGAGAAAAGAAAGTTGCTTTATTCAGCATATGTGTTGAGGCTGATAACGACGTCCAGAAGAAATAGAGCAAAGGCCAATGGCCAGTCCATTGTCAAAGTTCAAACAGGGTGACACTGGCAGATGTCACCCTACGCATGCCTGCACAATACCAGGGACAATCCACTAGGAGGGGCAACCGGGGGCAGGCCAGGCACCGCAGGGACAGGATCAGGGCTCACCAGGGGGAGTCAGGGAAGGGGTGGTGGGTGCTGGAGAGCCACTGACAACTGCAGTGGAGGTGTCTGACATGGTGTGTGCCGGCACAACTGGGGGCATGACACAGATGTCGTGGGTGCCGGCACAACTGCAGTGGACCCTGCAGATGGGGTGGACAGGTCCGCCACTGCAGTGCCCAAGTCAGACAGGGCGGTAGTGGACTCCACTGCAGTGCCTACCTCCAGGGGAGGAGAATGGGGAACAGGCAAGGTGGGTTGGACAGAGGGGGAGGACACCCTCACCACATCAGTGGCACAGACAAGCGCAGCGGGGGTGTGGTGCTGGGAGAGCAAGTGGCAGGGGGAGAAGGCCGGAGCATCTTGGGGATGGTATATCTGTGGGTGGGGGAACCTGGGGCAGGGTGTGGTGGGGGCACCTGTGCAGTGGGGGCCTGAGGGATGGAGGACGGAGACCTTGTGCCTGAGCTGCAGGGCGGTGGCGGGGTCTTGCTCTTAGCACTCCGGGGGGACTTGCGGGTGGGGGCCTCAGTCCGTCTGCGCCTGGGGGAGGGTGTCCGGGGGCGAGGGCACTCTGCTCCGTGTGGGTGGGCTTCCTCTTCCCCCGGGATGCTGGAGCAGCTTCATCGGTGGGGAAGAGGCCGAGGTCACAGAGGAAGAGCTGCTGTGACTTTGGGGTTGCAGGTGAGGCAAGGGAGGGTGCTTTGGAGGGAGAGGGAACTGAGGACTGCGCAGTGCATGTGGATGCGTGTGTGTGTTCCAGGGCCCCATCCCCTGTGAGTCTGGCTTCAGTCCCCTGAATGTGCGTGCGTGTGCGTTTTGTCATTGGCGTGTGTGTCAGTGTGCTGGATGTGTGTGTGCTGGTGTGTGCCTGTGCCAGTGTGTGTGTGCCTGGGATGGGTAAGGTGCTGGGGAGTGTGGATGGAGCAGAGGCAGGAGGGGTGAGGGACCGTTTGAGGAGGGACACTGCTGCCGTCAGGGAGGAGTCCATGGACCTATTGCCCCTCTGTAGGTCAGACATGCCCGATGAGATGCCCTCCATGAACGACACCAGCTGAGTCAACAGCCCGGTGTGCGCATGGAGGACACTCAGCATGGCTGTCTGCCCTACATGGAGCTGGCGAAGGAGGTACACAGACTCCTCACTCAGGGCAGCAGGGGACACAGGGGCAGGGGTGCGGTGCCTGGCCCAAAGGAGACACGCTCCCGGACATGGGAGCCTCCACGGACCTGGGGAATGGGAGCCGATGGGAGGGCGGTGGTGGTGCTGGTGGTGGCGGGGACAGCAACACTAGCTGGGGTGTGGTGGCTGCTGACACCCGCCTCCACAAGGGAGTCATCCTCCGAGTTGCTCTGGTCCTCAGCTGAGGTGGATGCTGCTGAGGACTCCTCGGTGTGGCTCCCCTCGCCCTCCGTGCCACTGGGTCCCTCCGACCACTCCTCGGCTGCTGACCCAGTCTGGCTCTCCGGCTCCTCCTGGTCCGTGGAGCTGTCCCCTTCCGTGGCCATGGATGTATCTGCAAACAATGGGGAAACAGACAGACATCAGTCACCTGCACATAACGCACACACCACTGTGAGCACAGCACATCACAGAGCAAGCCCTGGCATCATTAGTTGTACATTGCTAAAAGTGCACTAATTGAACAGGAGAAGTCAATTGTCAGTCTGATGCCAAGCATGGCACTCACATCCCACATGGCCTTGCACCCATCTGTCTGGTGTCTGTTGGATTGCAACACCCCAGTGTTGACACATGCACCAAGTACACAGTAGTTGGACAGTGCAGAGGACACGGTGTGGACACATCACAGCTCTTGCCACTGAGTCAGTACAGGTTTACGGATGTAAGGGATGCCCAGAGTCAAATAGGAAATGCATGTGATGCATACCAGCGACAGACACCATGATGCACCCATGTCCTGATAGCCAGCGCCACTATGGTGTGCATGTAGCACATGTCACTCCCCTGCAGGATCACCAATCAGTAGACACATGCCATGGCGGAGGCATGACTGCAAAGTCATACATCACTGTCTCAGTGATGTATGACTTTGCAGCCAGACAACAACACTCTGCACTGTGTCACAATAGTAGGTCATGGGGAATGCAAGTCCTGGAGCTGCACAAGTGCACATGTACATCCCCCCACAACACATCCTCTTAACCCTCATCTGTCCAGGTCATACCTATTGGACATATGGGAGACCTGTGACACTACCCTCTGAACCTGAGCCCCTCACACTCTGCTGTGCATGGGGAACAGCTGCCTGAACTTCACATTTACATGCCCCAGTCTGCATGGGCAGCTGATCAGACACCTATGTGTCACACAAGTATCGTCTCCTATGGTCACATCTCCAGTGGCATGCTGAGCCCCTACCAAGAAACTCCACAGCAGTCCTGGCGACTAATCCACAGCACACTGACACAGAGGCAGACACCTGAGGGGTCAAATCACTGTGCACAATGTGTCCTCTGATACACGGGAGTGGGAGTACAGAGTGTATTGTATGGCCTGGAGTAGGCATGACTGTCCAGCCCCACATGAATGAGGGATGAGCCCTGGACTGTAGGCAGCTGGCTAAGTATGTGTGACACACGTCATATACATACTCCTGGGGCCCAAACATTGTTCCCACCCGCAGCATGGGTGTGTGCCAGGTACCCCAGCCACATGTGGTGGATCAGCTCAGCAATTGGACCACAGATCAAAGTAACACGCTGAATACATGTCAGAATACAGGCATTGTGTAAGCAATGGACCCACCCATGATGCCCACCACAGAGTCAGGGAAACAGATGCTGTCTCCCACCTTGAGTCAAGCAAACTGCAAGGACACAGTCCTAAGTGACAGAATTCCCTGCATGTAAGGGCCACACCTGGGTATCAGATGAGGAGTGGGCAGTGCACAATAGAGGGACATGGCTCCTGGACAACATGACTGCTGTACTGTGGCAGTTCAACCTGGCCCGAGGAGGGCACATAGCATGTTAGACAGAGTACACAGTGCAGTCTTTGACTCACCCCCTCCTTGCTGCTCTCTGGCCTTCAGCTGCCCATCCAGGTCTGGAAAGACCACCGCCAGGATCCTGAGCATGTGGGGGTCAGGGTCCGTGTTCCGCCCCTCCTGCGAGGAGGCGACAGCTTCAGCTGGACCCGTGCAATCCTCCGGGTCCAGCCCCGAAGGTCCTGCCACCTCTTTTGGCAGTTGCGGATCCGGCGCTTGTAGACCCCCACGGACCGGACAGCCCGGACGATGTCCTTCCAGATCTCATGCTTCCGATGGGCAGAAGCCTGTCAGGATGACAAAGTGATAAGGACATTACTACACATGCAACATATCCGTGCATGACACAGTTGCATATACATGTCGCAATCACAGGGGCACATGGTGTACCCAGGCAGTGCACGGCTGCCCATGGACAGTTTTCCAGAAGTCACTACATGGTATCATTGCATGGGGAGTAAAACCCTGTTCAGAAGCACTGTCACTGCACCATACCTGTCCAGTGCAAGTCACTACACACTATGGGGGGTGACAACTACTCAGTGAGCCTGCTAGCCAGTGGTGTGCTGACTCTCAGCCTTGCTAGTCAGACAAAATGCACATTCAGAAAGGCAGTGCACAGAACACTCACCTGCTCCCCTGGTGTCCCATACAGCTTGCTGTACTGTGGAAGTAGGCTGTCCAGCAGGGCCTGGTTCTCTTCAAGGCTGAAGGCTGGGGCTCTCTCCACAGTACGTGCCATTGCAGGGTCCAGAGGGGCAGAGACAGCAGCAGTGCAGTGGCAGATGTCGTCCTGGAGCATGTAGTGCAGGCAAGTGGGCTCTCAGGGGAACATGCCAGCAATATATATGTGCTGGAGAGGCAGATACTGTCCCTTGTGTCCAAAGTGATAGGTCCAAGTCGTTTGCATCTTCTGAATCTGGCCAATCCATGGAATAGCAGCACCAAAACACGCCCACAGCATCCTTCAAAATTTCAACTTCATGACATACATGATTTTGCAACATTGTTGTGGGTGACCAACTGATTTTCCAGCAACCGACTCGTTCGAATATTCAAAACGCGTCCGTTGCCAGGCAAGCCCATTGTCAATGGGTGCGCACCGATCGGTCCATTGAGGTACAACGCGCACAGGGGTACAACGCGTACCCGCACACATTGAAAGCAATGGGCCGGCCGGAGGCACCGATCGGTCCATTGCAGTACAACGCGCACAGGGGTACAACGCGTACCCGCACACATTGAAAGCAATGGGCCGGCCGGAGGCACCGATCGGTCCATTGCAGTACAACGCGCACAGGGGTACAACGCGTACCCGCACACATTGAAAGCAATGGGCCGGCCGGAGGCACCGATCGGTCCATTGCTGTTCAACGCGCACAGGGGTACAACGCGTACCCGCACACATTGAATGCAATGGGCCGGCCGGAGGCACCGATCGGTCCATTGCAGTACAACGCGCACAGGGGTACAACGCGTACCGCGCACATTGAATGCAATGGGCCGGCCGGAGGCACCGATCGGTCCATTGCAGTACAACGCGCACAGGGGTACAACGCGTACCCGCACACATTGAAAGCAATGGGCCGGCCGGAGGCACCGATCGGTCCATTGCTGTTCAATGCGCACAGGGGTACAACGCGTACCCGCACACATTGAATGCAATGGGCCGGCCGGAGGCACCGATCGGTCCATTGCAGTACAACGCGCACAGGGGTACAACGCGTACCCGCACACATTGAATGCAATGGGCCGGCCGGAGGCACCGATCGGTCCATTGCAGTACAACGCGCACAGGGGTACAACGCGTACCCGCACACATTGAAAGCAATGGGCCGGCCGGAGGCACCGATCGGTCCATTGCTGTTCAACGCGCACAGGGGTACAACGCTGTACCCGCACACATTGAATGCAATGGGCCGGCCGGAGGCACCGATCGGTCCATTGCAGTACAACGCGCACAGGGGTACAACGCGTACCCGCACACATTGAATGCAATGGGCCGGCCGGAGGCACCGATCGGTCCATTGCAGTACAACGCGCACAGGGGTACAACGCGTACCCGCACACATTGAAAGCAATGGGCCGGCCGGAGGCACCGATCGGTCCATTGCTGTTCAACGCGCACAGGGGTACAACGCGTACCCGCACACATTGAATGCAATGGGCCGGCCGGAGGCACCGATCGGTCCATTGCAGTACAACGCATCACTGTACATGTGACTGGCATATGTCAGCATGCCTGTCTCAGATGGACATATGCCAGCCACAGATAGCTCCCAGGGAGTGAGGGGCACACCTACATCACGACAGCCTGTCCAAACCTTATCATAAGGCATGTAAGGCTGCATTTCCTATTGTGTGTATGTTGGTGTACATGTTGTCCTGTGGGTGTCACCTGTGGGCAGCCACCCCCAGGCTGTGCACGTGTTAATGGGGACAGGATCCTGGGTGTTACGTGTACGTGACCACTGTGATGTGCAACTGTTCATATCTGTGCATGTGCCATGGTCACATTTCACAGTGGTGTTTGTGTATGTCATGTCACATACCCCGTGAGTCCCATGTGGGACGGTATGTTTGAGCCAGGGTGTCCCAGTGGCACAATAGTGATGGCCCTCCACAGTCTTTGTGCATGTAGTGTTTACAATGTCTCTGATTTCATGTGCACAATGGGAGACAGTCTCCACATCCACGTTGTGTGTGCATGGACTCTGATGTTGTGCGTGTGTGTCACAGACGTCCATGGCTCTCCTGCCATGGCAAGTGTGGCCACTACCTGTGGGGGTCATGTTTGTTTTGTTGTGGTGTACACATGATACTCCAGGTGATGCCAGTGTCCATGTGGCATTACAGGGTCCCTGGGAATGTGCCTGTCGTTGAGCTGTGGTGCCTGGGGCACATCTGTCCTCACATGTCACTGGGGGGTGACTGTGACACAGCATCATGATATCCAATGGGCCAACCTGGGACAAATTGATGCCACCTGTAGGACCGTGTTGACAGATGTTGGCCATGTATGTACCATACATGTCGTTCCGGTACTGCACACTTCATGTAGTTGTGCCTCATGATGATGTATGTTGGGATCTTGAGTGTGTTCAATGCCGCATATGTGGGGTGACTGACGATCTTGCTTACTTCTCCTCTGCACTGCAGGGCTCCTGCTGTCCATCGGCCATTCCCACACCTGGCAACGATGGTGGAACGGGACAGCATCCGACGGTACCGCTTCACCAGGCAGCTGATTGAGGATTTGGCAGTGCAGTTGTCCCCACATTTGCAGCCTGGCCGGCCGTATCCTACAGCGCTGACCCCCAAGGTGAAGGTGATGGCAGCCCTACACTTCTTTGCCACCGGTACCTTCCAACATACTGTGGCGTCTGCTGGTGGGATGTCACAGACCATGTTCAGCCGTGTGCTCCGCGATTTCTTGGCGGCAATGTTGCTCTTCCTGAACCGGTACATCTATTTCCCTAGACTGCGATGACTCACTGACGTGAAGAGTGACTTTTATGCCCTGGGGAGGATGCCGCATGTCATTGGCTCCATTGATGGGACACATGTGGCTTTGGTACCACCACAGGCCCAGGAGCAGGCCTACAGGAACCGCAAGCACTACCACTCGGTCAATGCACTGGTGGTGTGTCTTGCAGACATGACCATCACACACGTGTGTGCCCGTTTCCCTGGTTCAGCACACGATGCCTTTGTGATGAGGAGTAGTCGCATCCCCAGGTTGATGGCACAGATGCAGAACCAGCGTGCCTGGCTTGTCGGTGTGTACTGACTTTGTGCCATTGTGTGTGATCTGATCTGTAGTATTCCGCCCACTTTTCCAAGTCAGCTGATGTGCACTTGTCTGTCCGTAGGTGACTCGGGATACCCCAACATGCCGTGGTTGCTGACACCCCTCAGGAACCCTGTGACACCTGCCCAGATGCGCTACAATGAGGCACATGGTCGGACCAGGAGAGTGATTGAGCGGACCTTTGGTCTCCTGAAGAGCCGCTTCCGCTGCCTGGACAAGACCGGAGGGTCCCTCCCATATGCCCCTGCGAAAGTGTGCAAGATTATCATCGTCTGCTGCATGCTCCACAACCTGGCAGTGCGGAAGGAGTTGCCTCTCATCCAGGATGACGATGACCAACATCCGCCACCTGTGGAGGATCCTGGCCTGGACCACGATGCCAGTGACGATGATGATGATGATGGTGATGGTGATGTCCGCACACAGCTCATCACCAACTTCTTTAGCTGAATGTGAGTATCCTGAGGTGTCATGTGAATGATGTGAGTTGGCATGATGTGTGGGTGGTGCTCTGGTGCTGTTGGAGTGTGTCCATGGGCTACTTGACAGGATGTGTGTTGCGATGTGTGGTGACAGGTGGGCTGTACTCCCCAACAGTGTTGACATGCTAACTTGGTTCTGGGTGGGTATCTTGTAACATGTATTGTGCATGAGTTTTGCTGTTCTGTCCTGTACTGCATTGCTTTTGACTGTGTGTCATTTCTGTCCTTCACAGGGTACTTTCAGATTCGTTTGGTCAACTGTGTCCACCGACGACGTGATTGCACATCCAGGCTGGTAGCTGTTGTGTCCCTACAGGTGATGTGCGCCACACCCATGGACTTCCTTCTGTCTACAGTTGTTGACTGTGTGCCCGCTACCAGGTGGGGTTACCTTGCATCTGTAGTGGTTACGGCATGTTGCTACTGTGTAATAAACCTGTGCTTCACTTAGTGATGTGCGTTGTCTGTGGTCACACATTTGACTGCCATTTGCTTACTGCACCTGTGGGCTACTTGACTACAACTGGGAATGGGTGTGGTGTCTGTGCATTGCACCGTCTTCCCTGGCAACATCAGTGTAGGCAATGAGTCAGATGGCCTAGGTGTGTATGTGTTGTGTAGCCCTGGTGGTGTGTCTCCCTCATATGTGTCACGTTGCCTGTACTCACATGCCTGTGTTGTCCTTGCTGTTGCAGTTCGCATACACAGTGTAATTTTGCTGTTCATCATCCCCATAACAGCACCCACGTTGGAATCACGACAGAGGCAAGTATGGTGTATTATTGTGTTTATTGTGATACATCTGTGATAATAGTGCATAGGATGGATTGTGCTGTACATGAATCTTGCAATCCCAAGTTCCTAGATGAATAGAAAGTCCAGGTAGACAGGATCCCCAGTATCGGGGCCACAGTTGTCTGACACATTGTTCCAACTTGTACTCCCCATGCAATGTGTGGGAGTAGTGTTGCCATCAACAGGGTGAACAGTCTGTGCACAAAGGCGAAAATCCAGAACAGGTTCAGGCTTCCTGGGAGTTGCGCTTGGCCATCAGCCTCTCACTTTCCCCTCCTCGGACGACCCCTCTTCTTGGGGGGGCCCTCAAGTGCAGGCTGCTGCGGTGCAGGGGACTCTCCGCCAGAGTCCTCCTCCCTCCCTGTGGCAGTTGCAGTTTGTTCGGTACCAGATGTTGTTGGCACACAGGGAGGTGTGGACTGGTTGCTGTTCATCTGGCGGAGGCATTGTAAAATGTCCCTGTGCACCGCCGTCATCTCATGTAGTACATCCCACTTGGACTCCACGCGGGTCATGTGGGAGTCCACACGTGACATGTGGGAGTCCACACGTGACATGTGTGACTCCACGTGGGACATGTGGGAGTCCAAGCGGGCATGATGGGCAGCCTGCTGCTGTTTGATGTCTCTGAGGAGCCCCACTACCTGGCTGAGCTCTCCGGTGCTGGACTGGTACGCATCAGCTATGCGTACCAGTTGTGGGTCTTCAGGCACACCAGCAACGTCTGCAAGCAGCGACCTCTGTCTCCCACCCCTCCCACCACCCCTGCTGACATGTGCAGTGTGTGCAGTTGCACGCACAGATAACCCTGGTCCACCTTGGGGGTTGGTGGTGGTGGTGGTGTCCATGGCCCCAGGTTGGTCCAGGGTCACTGCGCTAGTGTTGTTCCTTATTCTGTCCATGTCGGCAGGGATGGTATTTGTGGTGACAGTCGTTGGAGGGGTGGGTGCAGGGGGTGCAGCTGGTGGACCTGCTGGTGCTGCAGCTGGTGGTCCTGCTGGTGCAGCATGTTGACTTGCACCGGATGTGCCAGGTTGTTCTTCATCGTCCGAGGAGGACAGAGGCTGTACGACGCCAGTGAGCTCGGCATCCTCTTGAGCCTGGGACTGGGACTCCTCAGCGTCTGCTGCTGTGTCCCTATCATCACCTGTTTTTGGGAGACACAAACAATGTATGTCATGTTTCTGCAGGCATCAGTGGTTGACACACCTGACAGTTGTGACTGTGCCTCGGGGTGCGGGCCTGTACATTGTATTGTCCTAAGTCGTCACAGTCAGGGGTTGATATTGGTGTGGCACATTGTCCTGCATTATTTGGGCATTTCTATGTATTCTCTGGGGTGTGAACATGGTCTGCATTGATTGTGTTTGGTTGACAGCCAGACCTCCTTCCCACCCACCCACCCACCCAGTCAGTTATCCCACCATGGAACGTGCTTGCATTGCAGGGAGTGTAAGTTGTCTCTCAGGATGTCAGTCAGTGGTGTCCTGCTGTTTGTTGGTGCACAGTTGGCAGCAGGGCCTTGTGCTCCCCACAGCAGTAGCCAGTGTCAGCCATCTTGTGAGTCCTTCTCCACTCCCTGTGATGTGAGCATGGTTCAGGGTGGTGTTGATGGGCCAGTTGTGAGGCTGAGCAATGTCTGTGACTACGACTCCCATCATGCTATTGCCTCCACCCCCCTTCCCAGCATGCCCATGCTTCCTTCCTTTTGACTCTGCTTCCCTGTGGGGTGGGCTGGCTGTGCTGACAGGATGGCTGGGAGTGTTGTCCTGGCAGTTGTTTGGCTAAGAGTCCCAAGAGTGTCCCTGTGCTTCACACAACATAACCCAGGGTGGTGGTGTTTTGTGGGATCTTGTGTTAGGATGGAGGGCATTGCATTCTACCAGGTGGGTACTGTGGAGTTTGTGTTGGGGGGGGTGTGAGGGGAGGTGCTGGTGACTATGGTCAGTGCTGCAAGTCCCCCTTCCCACCCAGCCAGCCAGATATACCACCATGGAACGTGCTTGCATTGCAGGGAGTGTAAGTTGTCTCTCAGGATGTCAGTCAGTGGTGTCCTGCTGTTTGTTGGTGCACAGTTGGCAGCAGGGCCTTGTGCTCCCCACAGCAGTAGCCAGTGTCAGCCATCTTGTGAGTCCTTCTCCACTCCCTGTGATGTGAGCATGGTTCAGGGTGGTGTTGATGGGCCAGTTGTGAGGCTGAGCAATGTCTGTGACTACGACTCCCATCATGCTATTGCCTCCACCCCCTTCCCAGCATGCCCATGCTTCCTTCCTTTTGACTCTGCTTCCCTGTGGGGTGGGCTGGCTGTGCTGACAGGATGGCTGGGAGTGTTGTCCTGGCAGTTGTTTGGCTAAGAGTCCCAAGAGTGTCCCTGTGCTTCACACAACATAACCCAGGGTGGTGGTGCTTTGTGGGATCTTGTGTTAGGATGGAGGGCATTGCATTCTACCAGGTGGGTACTGTGGAGTTTGTGTTGGGGGGTGTGAGGGGAGGTGCTGGTGACTATGGTCAGTGCTGCAAGTCCCCCTTCCCACCCAGCCAGCCAGATATCCCACCATGGAACGTGCTTGCATTGCAGGGAGTGTAAGTTGTCTCTCAGGATGTCAGTCAGTGGTGTCCTGCTGTTTGTTGGTGCACAGTTGGCAGCAGGGCCTTGTGCTCCCCACAGCAGTAGCCAGTGTCAGCCATCTTGTGAGTCCTTCTCCACTCCCTGTGATGTGAGCATGGTTCAGGGTGGTGTTGATGGGCCAGTTGTGAGGCTGAGCAATGTCTGTGACTACGACTCCCATCATGCTATTGCCTCCACCCCCTTCCCAGCATGCCCATGCTTCCTTCCTTTTGACTCTGCTTCCCTGTGGGGTGGGCTGGCTGTGCTGACAGGATGGCTGGGAGTGTTCTCCTGGCAGTTGTTTGGCTAAGAGTCCCAAGAGTGTCCCTGTGCTTCACACAACATAACCCAGGGTGGTGGTGTTTTGTGGGATCTTGTGTTAGGATGGAGGGCATTGCATTCTACCAGGTGGGTACTGTGGAGTTTGTGTTGGGGGGGTGTGAGGGGAGGTGCTGGTGACTATGGTCAGTGCTGCAAGTCCCCCTTCCCACCCAGCCAGCCAGATATCCCACCATGGAACGTGCTTGCATTGCAGGGAGTGTAAGTTGTCTCTCAGGATGTCAGTCAGTGGTGTCCTGCTGTTTGTTGGTGCACAGTTGGCAGTAGGGCCTTGTGCTCCCCACAGCAGTAGCCAGTGTCAGCCATCTTGTGAGTCCTTCTCCACTCCCTGTGATGTGAGCATGGTTCAGGGTGGTGTTGATGGGCCAGTTGTGAGGCTGAGCAATGTCTGTGACTACGACTCCCATCATGCTATTGCCTCCACCCCCTTCCCAGCATGCCCATGCTTCCTTCCTTTTGACTCTGCTTCCCTGTGGGGTGGGCTGGCTGTGCTGACAGGATGGCTGGGAGTGTTGTCCTGGCAGTTGTTTGGCTAAGAGTCCCAAGAGTGTCCCTGTGCTTCACACAACATAACCCAGGGTGGTGGTGCTTTGTGGGATCTTGTGTTAGGATGGAGGGCATTGCATTCTACCAGGTGGGTACTGTGGAGTTTGTGTTGGGGGGGTGGGAGGGGAGGTGCTGGTGACTATGGTCAGTGCTGCAAGTCCCCCTTCCCACCCAGCCAGCCAGATATCCCACCATGGAACGTGCTTGCATTGCAGGGAGTGTAAGTTGTCTCTCAGGATGTCAGTCAGTGGTGTCCTGCTGTTTGTTGGTGCACAGTTGGCAGCAGGGCCTTGTGCTCCCCACAGCAGTAGCCAGTGTCAGCCATCTTGTGAGTCCTTCTCCACTCCCTGTGATGTGAGCATGGTTCAGGGTGGTGTTGATGGGCCAGTTGTGAGGCTGAGCAATGTCTGTGACTACGACTCCCATCATGCTATTGCCTCCACCCCCCTTCCCAGCATGCCCATGCTTCCTTCCTTTTGACTCTGCTTCCCTGTGGGGTGGGCTGGCTGTGCTGACAGGATGGCTGGGAGTGTTGTCCTGGCAGTTGTTTGGCTAAGAGTCCCAAGAGTGTCCCTGTGCTTCACACAACATAACCCAGGGTGGTGGTGTTTTGTGGGATCTTGTGTTAGGATGGAGGGCATTGCATTCTACCAGGTGGGTACTGTGGAGTTTGTGTTGGGGGGGTGTGAGGGGAGGTGCTGGTGACTATGGTCAGTTCTGCAAGTCCCCCTTCCCACCCAGCCAGCCAGATATCCCACCATGGAACGTGCTTGCATTGCAGGGAGTGTAAGTTGTCTCTCAGGATGTCAGTCAGTGGTGTCCTGCTGTTTGTTGGTGCACAGTTGGCAGCAGGGCCTTGTGCTCCCCACAGCAGTAGCCAGTGTCAGCCATCTTGTGAGTCCTTCTCCACTCCCTGTGATGTGAGCATGGTTCAGGGTGGTGTTGATGGGCCAGTTGTGAGGCTGAGCAATGTCTGTGACTACGACTCCCATCATGCTATTGCCTCCACCCCCTTCCCAGCATGCCCATGCTTCCTTCCTTTGACTCTGCTTCCCTGTGGGGTGGGCTGGCTGTGCTGACAGGATGGCTGGGAGTGTTGTCCTGGCAGTTGTTTGGCTAAGAGTCCCAAGAGTGTCCCTGTGCTTCACACAACATAACCCAGGGTGGTGGTGCTTTGTGGGATCTTGTGTTAGGATGGAGGGCATTGCATTCTACCAGGTGGGTACTGTGGAGTTTGTGTTGGGGGGGTGTGAGGGAGGTGCTGGTGACTATGGTCAGTGCTGCAAGTCCCCCTTCCCACCCAGCCAGCCAGATATCCCACCATGGAACGTGCTTGCATTGCAGGGAGTGTAAGTTGTCTCTCAGGATGTCAGTCAGTGGTGTCCTGCTGTTTGTTGGTGCACAGTTGGCAGTAGGGCCTTGTGCTCCCCACAGCAGTAGCCAGTGTCAGCCATCTTGTGAGTTCTTCTCCACTCCCTGTGATGTGAGCATGGTTCAGGGTGGTGTTGATGGGCCAGTTGTGAGGCTGAGCAATGTCTGTGACTACGACTCCCATCATGCTATTGCCTCCACCCCCTTCCCAGCATGCCCATGCTTCCTTCCTTTTGACTCTGCTTCCCTGTGGGGTGGGCTGGCTGTGCTGACAGGATGGCTGGGAGTGTTGTCCTGGCAGTTGTTTGGCTAAGAGTCCCAAGAGTGTCCCTGTGCTTCACACAACATAACCCAGGGTGGTGGTGTTTTGTGGGATCTTGTGTTAGGATGGAGGGCATTGCATTCTACCAGGTGGGTACTGTGGAGTTTGTGTTGGGGGGGTGTGAGGGGAGGTGCTGGTGACTATGGTCAGTGCTGCAAGTCCCCTTCCCACCCAGCCAGCCAGATATCCCACCATGGAACGTGCTTGCATTGCAGGGAGTGTAAGTTGTCTCTCAGGATGTCAGTCAGTGGTGTCCTGCTGTTTGTTGGTGCACAGTTGGCAGCAGGGCCTTGTGCTCCCCACAGCAGTAGCCAGTGTCAGCCATCTTGTGAGTCCTTCTCCACTCCCTGTGATGTGAGCATGGTTCAGGGTGGTGTTGATGGGCCAGTTGTGAGGCTGAGCAATGTCTGTGACTACGACTCCCATCATGCTATTGCCTCCACCCCCTTCCCAGCATGCCCATGCTTCCTTCCTTTGACTCTGCTTCCCTGTGGGGTGGGCTGGCTGTGCTGACAGGATGGCTGGGAGTGTTGTCCTGGCAGTTGTTTGGCTAAGAGTCCCAAGAGTGTCCCTGTGCTTCACACAACATAACCCAGGGTGGTGGTGCTTTGTGGGATCTTGTGTTAGGATGGAGGGCATTGCATTCTACCAGGTGGGTACTGTGGAGTTTGTGTTGGGGGGGTGTGAGGGGAGGTGCTGGTGACTATGGTCAGTGCTGCAAGTCCCCCTTCCCACCCAGCCAGCCAGATATCCCACCATGGAACGTGCTTGCATTGCAGGGAGTGTAAGTTGTCTCTCAGGATGTCAGTCAGTGGTGTCCTGCTGTTTGTTGGTGCACAGTTGGCAGCAGGGCCTTGTGCTCCCCACAGCAGTAGCCAGTGTCAGCCATCTTGTGAGTCCTTCTCCACTCCCTGTGATGTGAGCATGGTTCAGGGTGGTGTTGATGGGCCAGTTGTGAGGCTGAGCAATGTCTGTGACTACGACTCCCATCATGCTATTGCCTCCACCCCCTTCCCAGCATGCCCATGCTTCCTTCCTTTTGACTCTGCTTCCTGTGGGGTGGGGTGGCTGTGCTGACAGGATGGCTGGGAGTGTTGTCCTGGCAGTTGTTTGGCTAAGAGTCCCAAGAGTGTCCCTGTGCTTCACACAACATAACCCAGGGTGGTGGTGCTTTGTGGGATCTTGTGTTAGGATGGAGGGCATTGCATTCTACCAGGTGGGTACTGTGGAGTTTGTGTGGGGGGTGGGAGGGGAGGTGCTTGTGACTATGGTCAGTGCTGCAAGTCCCCCTTCCCACCCAGCTAGCCGGATATCCCACCATGGAACGTGCTTGCATTGCAGGGAGTGTAAGTTGTCTCTCAGGATGTCAGTCAGTGGTGTCCTGCTGTTTGTTGGTGCACAGTTGCCAGCAGGGCCTTGTGCTCCTCACAGCAGTAGCCAGTGTCAGCCATCTTGTGAGTCCTTCTCCACTCCCTGTGATGTGCGCATGGTTCATGGTGGTGTTGATGGGACAGTTGTGGGGGGGCAATATGTGTGACTGCGACTCCCATGATGCTATTGGCTACACTGACTTGGCCAGCATACACAGAATTCCTTCCTTTGAGTGGTCTTCACTGTGTGTTGGTGTTGTTGTGGTGGCTACATGTGTGGATGTGTGTGTTAGTTCTATTTGTGCCACTGCCTAGCTGTAGTTGTGGTTGTGTTTGTACATGTGTTGGCACAGTTGGATGTGACTTTTTGATGGCATGTGTTGTGTTTATCTGACTGACATACACATTTTGGGATGATTCTGTTCTAGTTGCTGTGTAATTGCTATGAGTGCATGGTTTGACTCTCCCCTTGACAGTGATGTGTGTGTTTTGTGGCAGTTTATTGTGTACATTTGTTGTGTACTCACCAGGCTCTGGGATGTTCTCTAGTCCATATACGCTCACTGGCGGAAGGATGGCCCGCACCTTCTCCTCCCAGGGCCTGAGGTATACTGGCTTGGCAGGAGGGCCACTGCCGGTGTATTGGCTCAGGAGGTAGTCTTTCTTGAGCAGCTCCCGGACCCTCCTGCGCACGTCATACCACCTGTTCTGGATGTCGGTCTTTGTGCGCAGACATGGTGATTGTGCGTTCACCCTGTTGATGATCCTCTCCCACATCTTGGTTTTCTGCGACATGGGGGTCTGTTGGACCAATGTGCCAAACAGCTGTGGCTCCACCCTGAGGATCTCGTCTACCATGACTTCCAATTCACTATCTAGGAACTTGGGATTCTTCTTGGGGGCATGGTGATGGGTGGTGATGGTGGGTGATGTGTGTGTTGGTGTGCAGGTGAGGGTGTGTGGGTGTGTGTTGTGCTGGGTGTATGTGAGGTAGGTATTTGTTGGTGTGCTGCTGGTGTGTGGCTTGTGTGAGGGATGAGCTGTGGGTTTGTGGTTGCTTTCTCTTGGGTGCTGGCAGTGGAATGGCATTTGCAAAGGCTCATGGTAGTGATTTGTGTCCTTTATATAGGTGGAGTTGTGGGTGTGTCTTTGTTCTCTGTCCCCCCAGTATTTATTGGCTTGGTAATTGCTTGTTTGGGCTTTTTTTGGTTGATTTTTCCTTTGTGCTGTTTGTGTATGTTGGAAACGTTCTTGTGACCGAGTCGGACCCTGCATTGGTCTCGTACGGTGTTTTCCGTTTCGTTCACGCTGTGTTTGTGCAGTTTTGTATGCTGCGTACGCGTCGGTCGCGGTGTATTGTGTTGCTTCGGCTCGGTTTTGTATGCGTGTCGGTCGTACGGCTTGTCCTCCGTCCGACTCGGTCGTGTTTTTCGCGCCTTGCATCGTACTTTGCGGGTTGGAGTTGGCGGGTACGATTCGGTCGGATTTGTTCCGGGTGCGTGTCGGTCGGTTGGATTCGCGTGTTTTTCCGGCCGGATTGCTATTTTCCGAGCGGCTCGGTCGGTCGGCTTGGTTTCCTGACGTGTCGGTCGGATTTATCGCGGCTTGCATCGTACTTGGCGTGTCGGGCGCCACTGGTACGTGTCGGTCGGTAATTTTTCCGGCTCCGAGTCGGTCGGTGCTTTTCCGGCCCGAATCGGAATCGACCTCTTAATGTTCAGCAGTCATAAGAACTCTGATTTGTGCATGTTCTCTTTCGTTTCCAATGTTTCGTAATTACATGGCTTTTTCTTGTGTCATCATTTTTTTATTGGAATAAAACCATACAGCGTATGCACGTTTTGGAACAGAGGTACATAAACAATAAGCAATACAATGCAAGTTGGGGAGAGGAGGGAAGAGAAGGGTACGGGGAAAAAGGCATGTTACACATATGACTAATGGAGCCTATAGTCCTAGTGCTGGAGATCCCCCTATATATTGGGTGTCAAAGAGCCAACGGGACAGAGGCCCACTTGGGGAGGGGGTAGCAAGGGTACAGGCTGCCAGTCACCGTGGGGGCAAGGGGGAGGATGCATCCCTTCTAACCAGGAGATTTGGACATTAGGGTTGAGAGGGTGTGTGCTGGAGAACGGAAAGGAAGGGGCTCCGTACAACCATGACAGTGCGTTCCATGGCCCACCGTCGAGAGAGGAAGTATGGGTTCCTCGCGAGAGTGCGTGGAGGGTGATGGTGATTGCGGCGGTGGGTCTCCACATTGAAGGGGTCCGCATACCTATCCACATAACTGCGTGTCCGGGGGGAAGGAGAGAGAGTGGTGAGGAGGCGGACGAGCAGAGGTGGCGGGGAAGGGGGTTTATAGGGGAAGAGGGACATGGTGGGGAGGATCATAGGAAAGGGGGGAGATCAAGAAGGAGGCGGGGAGGGCATAGGAGGAGGTTGGGGAAGGGTGGAGGGGAAAGGAAGAAAGACGGAAAAAAAGGCAGGGAAGGGGAGGCATGCAGAGGCTGGTAGAGAGAGGGGGAGGCCATGAATGGGGATGGAAGCAGAAAGGTGTAGCGAGGGTGGGGAGGGCGGCAGTGTATGGGTGTCAAGGGTGGGGTGGCCCAGGGGTTTCCCAAGTGTTCATCGAGAGTCATCTGTGTTACTCGCGGGTTTACTGGCCTTGTATCTCGGGGTGGAATGCAACGGGGGAGTCCACATCTGCGTGAACACCTCTGTTTGGTCCTGCAGATTGTAAATAACACATTCATGTTATGCTGTTTTGATCATAGCCACTATCCAGTCCTCCTGAGAAGGAGGATGCATATTTTGTCCATGCCAGGGCCATGTGAAGGAGGCGGCGCTGTGGGCAAGAGAGGTTTGGAGAATCTCCGGTGACATGGAAGAGGATGGTGGGAGGAGTGAGAGGGAGTCACAATGGCATGGAAGCTCCCAGGGTGTCCCCAGCATACGTCCAGAATGGCTGGATCGTGGAGCACTGGCAGAGAATGTGAGCGAGATCGCAGAGGACGTGCGCGCATCTCCAGCAGTTCACATGTGGAAGGAGTCCCGCCCTTTCAGTTTTGTCGGTGTCCAGTACCAATCGGGGAGCATCTTGAAGAAGCAGAACTTTAAACGGGATTCCCGGGTGACCCTGGCCAGGGCCTCTGGAATATCAGCCCAGTCTTTCTCCTCTAGAGTTGTCTGCAGGCGAGCTATTTGGCACGGAGACTGTGGAGAAGAAGTTGGGAGAAGAGGTGACTCGTCAGTTTGCTGTAGAGACACGACATAACTCTCTTGTGACAGCCCCAATATTCAGGTAGGCCACCATTGGCAAGGGTTGTAAGGACCACGGACATGGGCCCAAGCAACGCCGCAGACAGTGCTGCAACTGCAAGTATTGTCATACTTGCCGTGGGTAGAGATCAAATTCCTCTCACAGGCAATTGAGACTTCAGATCCACATCAAACAAGACTTGGTCCAGGGTGCGTATACCCGCCTCCATCCAGTGGGGCCAGTGTAAAATCTGACCATCTATGCGCAATCCATCATTGCCCCACAGTGGCGATTTATCATGCAAGTTCGGGTCCACCCCAAGTAGGAGGTGAGCGCGCAGCCAGGCCTTTTGCTAGGCCTGTACCACAGGGGTGGAGAGGCGTGGCTGAAGGGTGTTGTCCCCAAAAAGGAGGCCAAGTCCTTCACTTCTGGAGAGGAGCGATCCTTCTGTGTGGGCCCACTGTGGTGGATCTTAATACCAGGGAGTAGGTATGCCACTTGCGAGAGGTGGAGAGCCAGCGTGTAATGCTCCACGGACGGGAGGCCCAAACCTCTAAAAGAGCGACGAGCCATAAGCTTGGACGCAATTAGCCGTGGCCGTGAGGAGCCCCAAACGAAGGACAGAATCTGGGAGTCGATGAGGCGTTAAGTGGTTAAAGGCACCAATACAGGGAGCATACCCAATATGTAAGTATAACGAGGTAGCGTGACTATCCTCACCGCCTGCACACTGCCCCACATGGAAAGCCCCAAAAGGGACCATTTCTCAAAATCCAGTTTCATCTAGGCTACCAAAGGGTCCAGATTCTCTGAAACCATCCCGTCCAGTCCTCTATTAACCAGTATCCCCAAGATGACTTCCGATAGGGCCGGCAGGGATCGGTTGAGATCTGTGAGTGTGAGCAGGACATCGTCTGCGTAGAGGTAGAGTTTGGATAGTCTGCCCGCGAGGGGAATACACGCAATGTGTGGTGAGTGATGGATAGCAGAGGCCAGGGGTTCCATGGCCAAGAGGATAAAAAGGGGGGAGAGCGGGAATCCCTGGCGGGTGCCCCTCTGGATCTGTAAGGGGTGGGAAAGGAACCCCAGCAGTTAACCTGTGCTGTTGGGCAATCATACAGCAGCCGCACCTTGGCGATGAATTGGTCTCCTAAGCCGAATCGTTTCATGGCGGTAAAAAGGTAACCCCACTCGTTGCAGTCGAACGCTTTCTCAGTGTGCAAGGAGAGGGCCACTTTATCAACCGGAAGGTCCCTGGTCGCCCAAAGGGTGTGGGCTAGGGTGTGAAGATGATTTCTGGAGGAGTGGCCTAGTACGAAGCCGACCTGCGTGTGGTGCATCACGGAGGGAAGGACTTTGCTAAGGCACGCCACCAGCATGCTGGCGAGAATTTTGATGTTACCGTTCAGCAGCGAGATGAGTCTGTAGCTGCTGCAAAGTAAAGGGTCCCTCCCAGGCTTGGATAGGACTGCAATCACCACCTTGTTGGAAAGGCGCCCTAAGGAGGCCGTTCGCTCCGCCTCCTGGATGGTGGCATGCAGGAAGTCGATGACCTGACCACCTATAAAGCTCTGCGGGGTATCCATCCTCTCCCGGGACTTTGTGGTTGGGCAATTTGGAGATGGCCAATGCTATCTGTCCTTTGCTGATCTCACCCGCGAGTAGTTCCCTACCCTTGTTCGATAGGCAGGGGAGGTCCACACTCTCCAAGAAGGTGGCCAGCTGGTCCGTGCTAGCTGGTGCCTCTGGGGTGTACAGCGTCTTGTAGAATGAAGCGTACTTGTTGACGATGACCTGCGGGTGGGTGAGAGCCTCCCCGATTGCCAAGTGTATGGCAGGGATGGCCATAGCAGCCTCCCTTTGCCTTCGTTGGGCCGCCAGTAGGCGACCCATCTTCTCCCTGCTCATAATGCCACCCCTTCAGGCGCTGTAGGGCGTATTTGGCTTTGGGTGTAAAAAGCCCATTGAGGGCCATGCAAGCCTGTTTGAGGCGTTGGCGGTTGGGCAGTGTGGGGTGGGAGGAGTATAGGCGGGTAAGGGAAGCTATATGCCCCTCCAGTTCTGTCCAGCGAAGTGTCTCTTGTTTGTTGGAGATGGCAGCATCTCTCATGAGTTGGTCCCATATCGTAGCCTTCACAGCAGCCCACAGGACTCTGTGAGAGTCCACAGAGTTCCTGTTGTCCAACATGTACGCGGAGACATGGGCTTTCAACTGGGATTTGCCCTGAGGGATGCAATATCGTTGTACATTCAGATTTCATGGTTTGCTGCCGGAGGAGGCCAGGCGCATGTTGAGGGACAAAAGAACCGGGGAGTGATCTGACAGCGGGGAAGTGAACAGGTCCAGGGAATAGAATGAGGGCAGGATGGGAGGGGGAAGGAGCAACAGACGGTAAAAAAGGTAAGAGTGAAAGCCGAAAAGGTGAAAGGTCTGACGGGGGAGTGGGATGGGAGGAGGGGGTGAGGACGGGTAGGCGGTGTACCGGACACACAGGAGTGGCGCTCCCCAGATAGCGCTAGCCGGTGTGGGGCTCAGACTGCTAAGGGGTGACTACAAAGCATGCCGTGGGGGATAGGAGAGGAAAAGTCGGGACGAGCTGCTGTAGGAAGGCGCAGCATGGGGGCACTGAACTCCATACCATGGGTCTAACCTTGCAGAATCAGCACGCCGAGGGGACCCCTTCAGTGAAGACAGGGCAGGACAGCCTGACCTGTGAACGAGTATGGATAGGCGGGGGCAAGGAGTATCCGCCGGGGTCCGCCAGGGGAGGGGGAAAGCATAAGCACTCCTGGATATCACTGTGGGAGGTGACAGGTATCCATAGGCTTGAGGGGCAGTGGACGCAGTATGGGATGAGGGTGCACTGCTCACTCCATGGGGGGGGCAGCACCCGGGTCGGCGCAGCACCCGGGGGTCTGGGCGGGCCGGGATGAATAAAGTGGGCAGTCGGTTCCCAGCAGCAGTTTGACATTGGGTGGCATCGGTATCCCCATCAATGGGGGGGGTGTCGGGCAAGATGTGCAAGGAGCAGACCCAAATGGGAGGAGCAGTTAGTGGTATCCTAATCCCACACAGCCGCAGGGGCCTTGATACAGTGGGCTGGGGTAGGAAGTCTAGCATACTATAGGAGGTAAAACAACAGTGTGGTCCAGAACGCCACCATCAACAAGTGGGCTACGCTTGCATAGGAGTTGGAGAGAGGAGGGGCACCCCGGGCCCACCCCAGACCACAGGCCCACCACCGCAGCATGCATAGAAGTCTAGCGTTCCTCTCACTGGGGAGCCGGAACATAATGGCACCTAGCTCACAGAGCATGTGTGCAGGAAAAACAATCAAAAATTTCAGATATTCAAATATTTAAACAGTCATGAATAGAAGGATGGCATTGCTCTCGCTGGGGAGCCAAAACATAATAGCACATAGCGCACATAGCTTATATGCAGGTATAGCAAGCAAAACATTCAGATATTCAAACATTTAAACAATCATAGCATACTCAGCCGTCCACTGGGCGCAGGTCCCATCGATCCTGCTGCACCATCCTCCAGTCGTGCCGGGCTCAACTCCGCACAGCAGTCCTCAGGGCAGTAACTCCGTTGTGGAGGTGGGTTTCAGGGGGAAGCGCAACTCGTCCCTGTCTTGTTCCTGAGTGAGGACAGCCACTGCCTGGCGATCTTCCACTGCGGTCACTCACTGATCCAGTCCATCTACGTGGGCCTGGAAACCTGCAATGTCCAGACGTATGGACTTAGTCTCATTCGCCAGTGCAGAGATGGTCATGTCCATTCCCTCCAGCCTGCATCCTACCGCCGTGATTTCCTGGAGGATGCCCTCCATGGCAGAGTCCTGAGCACCACTTGTGGGGGACTGGGGTTGGCCGGCTTCTGGAGGCACCGTCCCCGTAGGATTGTGTAGTATCCTCAGGTCATGTCATTCTGTTCCCTCTACCTAGCTGCTCAGCCAGTGTGAGTGTTCCGGTCAGAATGCGAGTGTGAGTGGAATTCTTGGGTGCCTGGGTGTGTGAGAGACAGTTGAGAAGATGGGCTGAGCAGCTAGGAGGCTGCTCCTGGTGGGGCCTGTTCCAGCTTATTACAACTACTGAATAAACTACATCAACTACAACTCGGCTACGTCTACTTTGTATGCTGTACACGTGGGGCCAGCCTACTACATATTTATGGCGACGATCTACATGGGATTTTATTACAACTCAACGTGTAAAGAAACAGGAGTTAAGTTAAAGCTGATGGAGCCAAGAAACATGGACTTAGAAGCATGTAACAAGCTACAAGTAACACAAGAAAAAGGAACAACGACAAGCACGCGCAGTAGCCCCACCAGTGTCCCCAACACCGGACAGCCCAGCCCAGGCGTGCTGTGCCTTGATCTCCGCTTCTACAACATCTTTAAATATGTTGAGAAAGGATGTCTACATCTTGCAGAAGTTTACATGCCGCAACAAACGTCTACAGTGTCTTAACTAATGTCTACAGTGCCTCAAAAAACAAGGTAATCTGTGGCTGTTAACGCATGTGTCTTGAGTGCGCAATGAAGTGTCTTTGAATAACGGCATGCTGTTTAAATACAAGCTGCACATGTATGACTTGCAAACAAAAGTCTTGCCTATGCGTAGTGTCTGGATGATGAACTCTACTCTATGTGCCTCTGTGTCAGCGCACGATTTGAGAAGCTTAAATTTTGACTGTTTACTTTTGTGGTGCCGGTTCTCCTTGATTTATGGCATTTGTAACGGATGAACGCGAATTGAAATGGTCTGGTTTCTCTGCCTGCGTCAAAAGTGGAGCGTCTCACACAGTTTATATTGTAGTAGAAGTATTTCCCAGTTCAATACTTAGAGGGCAGTAAGAAGAAGAAACAGTTACGCAGTGATTTTAAAATCAAACACAGCTCGAGCACCTTACCGTGTCATTGGTGTCGCGTGGAGCCGCTCCAGAGCCCTTCATGACGTGCAAAGCTCTTCAGTGCTGCCCATGACGTTTTGCAGCAGGAGCGCGCAGTGAGCCACTCGGCATGCGTCTCCTGTGCGTCCCGCCATCTTGGAGTTGGCGGATCCAGGCCTTCTGCATCCTGTGTTATGGATGGATGAAGGTGTCCTCCAGCAACCTGCCAACCATTGTTCAACGAATAAAGTTTTGTTTCAAGGACGCATCATCATCAGCAGCGTCATGAAGTCAAATTTTACTTTTCAATATGGGGTTGGCTGCTCTATCCTTCATCTGCTCCGTTTCGAGTAGATGTCTTCTGCCCAACAATTTGATCTGCATCTTTAGGTAGCGTAAGGAAACCAAATTGGTCTTTCTTTGCTCAAACCGCAATTATCTACGTTGGAATGGCGTGACAGAAGATTTTTCTGAAGATGGTTTAAAGTACTCTTGTCAGTATGGTACGAGGAGGACAAACAGTGGACTAACATGGGAAGGTACTTTTCGTTTTTACGCTTGTAAGTCAACATGCGAGTTCGCAAGCATCTCACCTCCTGTGTTCTGCAGTTTCTTTGGTGCTCACTGTAGGAGTGTACATTTGTTTTTTCTGGCGCAAGTACTGTCTCTTGAGGTTCTCTGAAGGCACATTATCACTTTTGAACATCATTACTATTTTTCTAACGCTGACATGTTGGACATGCTTCCTAAAATAAGTTGTTACAGGAATTATTATTATCTGGTGTGTCTGATAACTGAAAGTTTGAGCGCTATATTTTAACGTTCCTAAGGATGTCCAAATCGGGTGAGAGGTTGCTCACCGGCGTGTTTTTCTCTCGGGCATGTTTAAAGGTTCAATGCCTAGTAGTCGTTTTAAAAAAAAAAATGTGTGTGTTTTAACTACTGGGTTCTCTCACCCTCACGACTGTAGTACAGTGATGTTTCATGCATGTTTTCATTACTGTTCATGTAGCCCTGTTTAAGGGATGGGAGTGGGTCTTAGTCCCACATCTCTTTACCACGTTTATGGTAACTGTTTAAAGGAGTATTTTTTTTTTACTTTTGGGTGGTTCCATGTCCCTTACAGGAGGGATGGTTTTGAATATTGGGCAGTTCATTAGATTTATGCTCATATACAAATGAATTTATTTGTTATTTTGGTAATCCTGCTGACCACTTTTTGGAATTCCTGTAGATATTTTTTTTTCCTGCCTTGGGATGGGAGTGGGTTCTCAGCCCCATGTCCCCTTGTTTCAGATATTTTATCCCTGCCTAGGGATGGGAGTGGGTTTTAGTCCCATGACCCCACGTTCACAGTTACTTACACTTGGGAGGGGTTTCAGCCCCACTTCCTGGTCATTAGTCTCCTCACCTTTGTGGTTAACCCGCTTGTGGTGGGGTTATGGGGTGTTTTCCCATTTACGCAGTTATAGGGGGTTATTGTCCCACCTATGTTAGTAGTAATGGGTGTTAGTCCTATTTACTTAGTTTAAAGGGGGTGTTAGTCCCACCTTTGTTATTTTGGTGTTGGGTGTCAGTCCCTTCACTTCCTTCTACGTTTTCATGTGTGTGGGTTGTCCTCTTGTGATGCCACACTGTGCTGCATCTGTATTCTCATGCTGCACAAGTCCTTGGGGGTTAGTCCCATGTGATGTAATCGGTACATTTGGGGTGTCAGTCCCACTCATCGTTTTTTTTCACTGGGGTTTTAGTCCCACAGTGTCCCTCACATGAGGGGTGGCGTATGGTGTTTTCGCCACAGTCTCCTCACGTGAGGTGTACTTCCTTGGGTGTTGTTCCACCCATTGTATTCTCGTCTGGGTTAAGTTTACCCTTTCTTCTGTCATGTGTATTTTGCTCACTTGTTGTATGTGAGCTCTTCTTACATTTTTCTTTGTTCACTGTTAAAGGAGGAGGATGGTGTTAGTGTGTGTTTTTATCCTTTCATCCTTCTTTCCTCCTTTTTGCTTGTCTGTTTTCCCTCTTGTGATGTCATTCTTTGCATCCCTGGGTTTACGGACTATTTACATCTCTTGTACATTTCTGTGTATGGTTGTTTTCAATTTAGTTTGGTTCTTTTTATTGTTCAGTATAAAAGGGATAGGATATGTAGTATCCTCAGGTCATGTCATTCTGTTCCCTCTACCTAGCTGCTCAGCCAGTGTGAGTGTTCCGGTCAGAATGCGAGTGTGAGTGGAATTCTTGGGTGCCTGGGTGTGTGAGAGACAGTTGAGAAGATGGGCTGAGCAGCTAGGAGGCTGCTCCTGGTGGGGCCTGTTCCAGCTTATTACAACTACTGAATAAACTACATCAACTACAACTCGGCTACGTCTACTTTGTATGCTGTACACGTGGGGCCAGCCTACTACAGATTGGCCATGGTGCGAGGTTGGTTGAGTGCTTCAGTGAAGAGGAGTTGGCAAGCAGGTTTGCCCGTGGTGTTGCAAGGAGACATCAGGCACGGCGCCAGGCCCAGAAAGGTGTGGTCTGCAACGTCTGTTCTGCAATAGGCCAAACGGTGGTGAGAGTGTAGTGTTACGGGAGGGCTTGTTGGCTAAGGCGGCCCAACTGCGCGTGGACCTCGAGCTACCCGGACATTGAGGCAACCTCGGAAAAGGTCCCAGAGAGGACTCACAGATCCCACAGGTGATGATATGGCTGAGTGAGTAGCAAGCGGTAGGTCCTGGGACAGGTCCAGGCATCACAAAAGCGGGCTGCCCTCACCCTGACATGTCCCGGGCGCCGCGAATGATGCAGACTAAGTCAAAAGACAAAAGACTAGATGAATGCTTGCGCCCGTGGACTGGCGTTCGGAATCCAGAAAACAAGAACACAGTGGACTCGCATACGCGCCCAATTAGAACGGACTGCATAGGGATGCATAAGCGTTCTCTAAACAAATGTTGGAATACCACTATTGATTGATTGATTGACTACTATCATGGTTGAACTAGGTCAAGGAGTAATTTAACAGAAGAGGTCTGTGGATCTCAAAAAGAGCTCTCAAGGAGCTCTGAGTCCTGAAGAGAACCCTGTTAACTCACATCATTGGGTTCGAAACACATCAACTATTATTGAACCACACAAGTGTGCTTAAAAATATACTATGTTGGCTCATTTTGAACAACTTGGCCCAAAAAATTATCCAAGCTAAATGAAATATTGTTGTGAGCCAGAATAGTTCACTGTCTGGTTTTGGCCCTGATAAAGGTTGTTCTTGTGTTTGTTAAAAAAATTATCAAACTTCAACCTATAGGGCTTTGCTTATTTTTCTCTTGTTTTAACAAAAGAGAAACTTGTTCACGAAACACAGAACTCGAGCTCATTTCATTTGTTTTTTTAATGTTGAATTTGTTGTCAATGTTGTGTCTATGTCGTGTCCAACAATGTAGTTTGTGGCGTTGAGCATTTCGGAATTTGATTCACTTTATTGCTGTGTTCCTCTGTGAATTTTTGTATGTTGATTTTTTGGTTTGGAAAATCGATGGGTATTTGAAAAAACCTATGAAAACAATGTTTCACAAACAAACGGAAGAAATTGAAAGAAAAAATAAATAAAATTATGATTTATGGTCACATAAAGTGTCATGTGTGATCATGTGAAGTGAAGAATAACTGATATCAGTATTAGCATGTGTGTTGTTGTGTGCTTGTTTAATTTGGCCTAGCCTTACTGATTAAGGGCCAAACCATTTCTAGTTGAATACTCATCCCGACATAGGCAGGCCATTCTAGGAGCGGTCTGTAGGGCCAGGCCAGTGCCCCCAACTATGAAGATGGTTGGCGGGGTACAGTCAGTGGCGTAACCAATCCGAACTGATGCCCCTGGGGTGGGGCTGATGTGATCGTGGGCCTAGAGGTGCCCGGTCCTGCCCCCTGCCATCAGACCTTCACTCCGTATGTGTCCCAGTTATGTGGGGTCGTTGGTTTGCGAGGGCGGAAGGCAGGGGCGGTGCGTCCATTAGGGCGCTTGGGCGTTGCCCCCCCACTGAGCGTTGCCGTCAGTCACTCTCTCTCTCTGACTCGTCTCACTCACTCAGTCACACTCACACAATGCAATCATTCTATCCCAGCCGCCGGAGGCAGTCGGCTCAGAAGGGGGCGGGGCAGCACTACAGGAGATCAGCTGCTGCAAGTGATTGACATCCACATGTATCATTCAGGTGGTCAGCGGTGCGCACAACACCAAGAGTGCGCATGCTCAGTTTAGGGCTTAAAAAATTTGCGACCAGCCCGAACATGCGCAGTAGGCGGTGCTCATTAGAAGAGCGAGGGTTGTTCCATGCCGCTCTTCTAATGAGCAGCCTAGTGCGCATGTCCGGGCTGGTCGCAAAAAATGTTAAGCCCTAAACAGAACATGCGCACTACTGCTCAAGCCAATCCTGGCGCTGCTGCTGGAGCAGCGTCTGGATTGGCTGAGACCGACGCAGGCGGTACTTGCCAAGGCGCCAACGCGGGAGTCGGACTCCGGCCCAGGACTCAGAGGACTCGCAGAGGCGGCGCGGACCCGGTAAGTTTAGTTTACTTAATACATAGTGCTGCTTTATTTTAATCTCCCCCGCGCCGCGCGCGACCCCCAACACCCTCCCCGCGAGTATTATTTGGAGCGCGAGCCGCGACTGCTCTTGGGGAGTCCTGACCAAACAGGCGGTTTGATGCTTTTTTTTTCTCTTCTGAACTTTGAGATTGTATTGCAGTTGTCTGAGGACTGTGTTTAGACTGTTCCAAGCTATTGGCTCACATTTCTATGGTTTTGGCGTTTTGCTGTGATACTCTGCCAAGGCTGCCCAGGGGGGCCCCGTAGGGGACCCTCCAACAGGGCGGCCGCCTTAGTGCCACAGGAAGGCACAGAAGTCCTCGGTCTAGGCTCCCTGGGCTAGGGACCAGGGGGGGTCTGCAGGCCGCGTCATTTCCGGCCGTGGGGAAGGGGACAGGGGTATAAATGCCTTCCCCGCTCACTGTACGGTCTCTTGACCGCTACCCGTCTCGCTGTTTGGTCGTGCCCCTGGTCTCCTCTGGTGCAGTTCTCCGGTGAGTGCTATCATTTCCCCCCTCCCCCTTAGACCAAGCGGCAATGTCCGGCCATCGCCGTGGCAGCGGCCGCCATGGGAGGGGGGGAGGACTGCGCCAGGGGGGAAACCTCCTCGCAGTCGGGGCAAGCCCTGAAGCAGGTGAGAGGCCATTAGGGGTTCGTGGCCCGGATCACTCCAGGAGCTTTTACACGCTGGGACTCGGCGCAATGTGATCCTGGGGTCGGGATGTAGTGTGGTGAGCCCGCCGGGTCTCCGCTCTCTTAATAACACGACGGCGTTGGTCCCGGCTTGCCTCGGTGATACTGCACTGCGAGGGCACGGGTGCCGGGTTCGGGTGGGGGGAAGCCCGCGGTGTCACCGTAACTTCTGCTCTGTCGGTGTTGGGGCCGGGGAATTTCGTGTGGGGTGGCAGCTAGGTTGCGAGGCGCCCCCATACCCCCCCTTCTCACCGTCTGGGGCGTCCCGGTGGCGACTGCGCAGGCCCGCCCAGTTTGCCATGCTGCGCTTGGTGGGGAGGGCAGCGAGGCCCCGCTGCTCCCCCTGTGGCCTGGGCTGCCGGGGGCAGGGCCCAGCTCTCCTCCGTGCCTCGGCTTTCGAGCCACTTGCCGCGTCCGCTGGCTGGGCAACTCCGCATGCGCCGCCAGTGCGCGCAATAGGCCCCTTGCTCCACCCGAGGGCCTGGGCAGGCCACGGCTTACCTCTCTCCACCTGCTTGATTCCAGGACTTGAAAGGGTAACACATGGCTAAGATGAACAGGTCACCCGGCCCGGTACCCATTAATGACTCCTCTGGTGCCCCCGGCTGTACGGAAGGTGCCGGCACTCCTGGTGACGGGGAGGGGCCGCGGGCGTGAGGCCGTGATAGTGCGGGGGTCTGCTGGTTCGGCCAGAGTTTGGCTGCGCTCGGTGCCATTGAGGTCCACAGGGCCGGGGAGGCATGCACGAGCAATCGGGTGGCGCATGACTGATGCGAGGGGGACGGGGGAATTGTCCGCCGGGCGTTCCTCCGGGCACTGGCCAACACGAGGGAATTTTTCGATTGCCTGTATCATAGGCTAATTCCATGCAGCTGCCGCCATATCTTGGAGGGGATGTGGTCCGTTGGCTAGACTGCCGACTTTGGAACTGGAAACCAGGGTTTGAGTCGCATTTTGGCTCATCAGTCGGGGTCGCGTCCACTTCCTGTGATTCTGGGCAAATCACGTAATCTCCCCGTGCCGGCATGTGTAATCTAAATACGGTGCTCAGATAAGCGCTCCAATACCTCCGGGTCGAGTTCGCGCCTTATTAATAGGCAAAAAAGAAGAAAAAAAAACGGTACCTCCCTGCTCTGCGCCAGTCACGTTTGGGAGACGAGCTGGGCACTTGCTGCCCTTGTGGGGATAGCGCCGTGTGCCGGTGCGGTCCCTGTGTGCTGGTTGACGGGTTGAGATTATGGCTTGGGGAATTGCGGGGGCTAATGGGTATAAGTACCAAAGATGTCATGAAGGGTATTTGGTTGCTGTACAAAGCAAATTACACTTAACTCTATATATGTATCGGCAGCATGACCAGCTCAGTCAAGGCATTCAAGTCGGGATGCTGCCGGGCAGCAGTTCAACTCTAACATGGTTGTCGGTGGCCAGCCCCCACATTGAAATTGTCCCAGTCACTTGCAATGAAAGCCTTTGCAGGAGTTATCTATCATGGTTAGGGAGCAGATGTTACTGTTCTGAGGTATTGAACGCCTCGTATTAAGGCCTAAGAGGCAGACCGCAATAAAGAGCCAGGGGCTGCCTCTATTAGAGAACAGAAGGGTGCCCTTATGGAGTGCTGCTGGTTGAGAGTCAGCGGCTGCCATAAACAGACACTTGGCAGCTTGTTGCTTGCATGTTTGCACAATTCTCACAACACGCGCTCATTTGTAAAGGGATAACATGTAGAGATACAGAGTCTCAGTGGGTTTCCGTGGCGCGCACTGTCGCGGCTTCCTGGCCCCGGTCCTGTGCACCCGCCGGCAGCCATCACAGGGACCATGCTGCCGGGGCCGCCAGGGAGCCAGCAGGGTGGGCACGGGTGCAGCACCTCGGCCCGCCCGGGTGCGATGCTTCAATCCTGGGTAAACCGCGCTGTCCGGGCGCTTTGGGGCTGTGGTACGCGAGTCACTGGGGCATGGGTGGCCGGGGAGTCGAGAGTTAAAAAATTTCTCACGGCTCGGAATGTGTGTTTTGCAGACCGCAAGCTTCGTATACCAGCCCGGGTTGTTAGAGCGCTTCCTGCCAGTGTAGGTGCTGCTTGTTGTTCTAAAGGGTATCTGTTACCATGAGCAAGTGAATGCTATGGATGAGCGTGGGTGACAGAACGGCATGATTAAGGTGCCAAAGACGCCGACCTTTGAACCTACCGGACCGAGGATCGGTCGGCATCATCTAAACTGCTGGTTTCTCACACGGGTAGACACACAGGCCAGTTTGCAGCCCCCCGTTTATACAGGTGTTAGAGGTATCGTTAACGGCGGCGCAGTGGCGTGGCCAGGATGCTTATGGATGGGTCAATGTTCAGGTGTGCCCCTGCACGAAAAAAAAAAAAAAAAAGTTCTATGGGGCGCCTAGCAATTCAACGCACGTTACCCGCATGGCCTTGTGAGCAAATTAGGCCAGTTTGGAGCCGTGCGGTTCAGGGGCCACGGCTGCATAGCGGGTATGATCTCCCAACGGTAGGCGGTGGAGCCGCGGCCACTTGCCACGTGGTAGACACGGGTCCCTCCACGGCAACACAGGCCTCTTATCCCGGGGATTAGGCGTAGCAGACCAGCGGCAGGGCTTTCGCTTGCCTATTACGAGGTCAGTGCTTCTCTCCTGGGGGCGGCTCTTGCGAGGGGATGGATCGCGACCACGTCGGGTGTACAGGCTCCCACTAGTGCCTGGGTCGGCGTGGTCTATGTTAATATGGCAGCTTACTTCGGATCGCAAGCGGAAGGGTTCCGCCCCCCTTCTGCAGTGGGCTGCAGGTGCTGTCTCGTAAGAGTCCGCACTCACGGATATGCTTCAGTAGGACTATTGGTTTTGGTATGCCCGGGCTAAACCAATTAAGTATCCTCATTAGCGGAAAAGTTACTGAGTTAGTCCACAAGGGTGCTGTCTATTTTAGAGATGAGCAGGCATCGATCAATTCATTAGACATTGAAATTCTATTAGCTGCTGCCCAAGCCTTTCTCATAGCATTGGGGGCCTGGTATAGTCGGAATTGTCACACTTGCACAAGCTCAGCGTTAGTAGTTGTGATGTTACGTTTGATTGGCAGCACGGCAGGAGCTAGGTGTGGGGCAAACTGAAGTGGCCGCCTGAGGTGAGGCTTGGCATATAGTTGCACAACTGTCCTGCAGCAGGATGCAGCGACTGAGGCAGTCGGGCCTACGGGAGCTTGGGAAGTTCCCGGGAGGGTCTCTGTCATTGAAGGCCAGGGTGATGCACCAAGTAGGTGACAGGATAGAAGTACACAGTTGGTGGTTTCTCGTTGGTGTTGCGGCACTTGATTAGAGTCCGTGGGGAACTTTCTCGCAGTGTGGCGTCACCGGGGGGAGATTGCCAAGTGTGTGCTGCGATTTTAGAACCCCAAACAATGTAAGCATCTAGTGTACCGGTGCTATACTGGACCGGGGGGGTTTCTGGTGCGCGGCGCCATCACTTAATTGTCAACACTGGCGCTTGTGACAGCCTGCCACATGTCAGCGCTGTCTGTCCATTTTGGAGTTGTCCTCAACAGCAGGCATTGATTAAGTCAATATGCATTAAAATTACCATTGCCCGCAGCCCAAGCCATTCCTTTAGCTTTGAATGACTGTGTCAGTTAATTTTAATGGGTGAGGCGGCCGAACCTCGCACTACATGTGCCAACAACAGTGGTAAGGCAGCTCCTCACAGCCAGGTCTCTGGAACTATGCAATGCCACGCCTTTGGCTTATATCCATGGTGCAAAATCCGTCATCTCCAGCACAAGTTGCAGTGAAATGAAATAAAGTCATAGATGTTACAGATCAACGTCTAAAACCAACGACAGGGGTTCACACACAGTGGAAGGCCCATGGCTAGGTGCAATGGTTATCTTTTGTTCCCTTACACAGTAGTTATTTAGTGGTTAAACAGGCACTAAGGTGGGGATACCTTTGGCAGTATTTTCATGCCTGAACGTAAGTAGTGATGAAGTAAGTGTCCCAAGTTGCGCAACATGATATACTTTTGTATAGGAAGCTTGCTAAAAGCTTCATTTGGTCTAACAGTGCCAGGTGAACGGGGACGACGTGTACAGGAAACAAACATGAGTGGTTACTCAACTCTGTTGGTTAGAAAGGATGTTGTCAAGAGCACAACTCAAACTAATTAGCCTTAAACACATGATGGAGACGATTTAAGTAACATGCCTAACAGCTGTAAATGTTGTGCTAGGGATGGCATGCTAAGGGAGATACCTCCATATTTCACTGGATCCCCTCAATCCAACACGCCTATAGCAAGCGGAGGATGCCCGATTGATTTGTTAGACCTGTTATTAGTTTTATTAAACACACCAGGTACTATGAAGTAGTGACATTTGTACTCAAATCACAGGTACTTCCAGGACATGTGTCGTTCAATACACACACCTCCAGACAGGACTGCCCCCCCCCCTTGAGCAAAGGGAAGTAAAACACGATATGGGTTGGCATGCTTTTACAGACGTTTGTGGCAAGCTTGCACATGTGGGTGTCCCGCTGAGTTTGGGGGCAGGTTAGCAGGCTTCATCGTGTCACTGCTCTGTCAGAGCCAGCAGACCCCTAGGGTGTCAGCGCGCTAAATTACACGTCATGTTGGAGGTAGGTCCAGGATAAAAGGTTGTGCTTGGGGAGGCTCAAATTCAAAGCGGTTGTGGTATCTTTCCAAGGGGCACATCGGGGGGCAGTGCAAAATTTCCAAGTACAACTGGGGATCCCCTCTTTTATGTCAGATCCTGCTCATTTATGGTTTCCGCAGAGTCTGGGGCAGGTTAACGGGCCGCACCTTGTCTCTGTAGGTTTGATGTGTGGTCGGGTCATTTGACTGAATAGAGCCATTTCGCTTGGTATATCTGGGCATGAAGGAATGCCAGGCAAGAATCTAGTGAAGGCAGGTAGCGGTACTTATGGGGTATTGATGAATTGTCTCACTGGCAGGCCGCCATGCAAGGGGACTATGTACCTAGGGCACGCACCTCAGGCAGAGGTGCCCGGTAGAAGCATGAGGGGACTGCACAGAACAGGACACTGCACAGGTTAGATGCTGGTGAATTGTGGCGGCACTACTGCACAGGGCAAAGTAAAAACCTGGACAGATTCACATGCAGGGTGTGGTGGTGGTGGTGGTCCCTACCTCATTTCACAGGATCACTCCCTGTTGGGTCTATCTAACGATCCGCTCAATGGTAGGCCCACTTAGCATTCCATCCTTCTGAGGTCGATAAAACGAGTAGCATTGAGTTGAGTAACAAGAAACATGTTATGCAGCGCCAAGATACCATGGGGTGAACGGGTTCCCAATCACAGTCAGAAGCGGAAATTGTAAAGGATTTTGTGAAGGTACCGGGTCACTCAGCAGTGAAAAAAGCGAGAGACTGTGTGGTAAATTCTCCCGCCCTATAGCCTTGGCAGCCCGGCTGGCTGTGGAAGTTGTCATCCAACAAGTGTGCTACGGTTCAAAAATTGGGGAAACTCTGGGTTAAAGCACTAAGGGCTACAAAGTACTATGAACATCTGGCATTCCCGGTATTCAAGAAAGGGCAGGTATTTATACATATGGTTCCCCTCCTGTTCCCACGGTCTTGTCTGCTCCCTGGTACACTGCAGAAGTTTGGGAGGGCAAGAAGTCACCTAGGGTGGTGACTGGCTTAATTCGATGGACATGCTCCACAAGCGCTTTACACAGACAACTGCATTGGCACATTTTGTCATGAGTTGCTTGTCAAAGGTATTGCACTTCAGCCAGGCAATGTTAACACCCGTCCACACCAAACCGATTGTTTAAGGTCATCTTGGGCCGCATATACACAGCCCAGTATTAGGCCCCTGTGGTTGTCAGCGCCATGAATCACCAAGTTCAACTGAACAGGAGGCATGACCGTGGTTACACTAGCAGAAGTGTGGGAGTGTAGATTCCACCTAGGGGGTGGTTGGCTGAATTTGATGGACCAGTCCAAAATGTTTCACAGCAACTTCATGTGTGAGTTCCAATTACCTGTGCGTAGTTCATGCTGATACACAGTATCATGTTAATTTTGGGCGCTCTGGTATACCTTTAGCAAACCTGGCCATGGGTTACACTCGCTGGGGTAGGGACACCAGCGTGGCGACATAGCACCTGTTGGCAGTTGCCATCATGCTAAATGGGGGGGCCAGGACGATCCTACTATGTCTCTCCTTTTCAGGGCGGCACTGAAGGGCTGGGCGAGGCGAGTGCCCCGGATACTGGGTTCCCCTTCGAGTTTCTGTATCGGCAGGACATGCGTGCAGGTGGGGCGATGGGAATCCCAAGGCGTTAAAGGGTCAGCCGGCCGTAAGCCACCCTGGGGAGGGTCCGGAAGACAGGTTAAGAGATCACGTACAGGCAAATTTGAGTTTACCGAAGACACCCTGTGATGCACCAGATGCTTGGTGTGGTGCTGTGCTATGGCACCAAATTAAGTGCCAGCTTGAGTAGTTATATAGAATTGTGTGCAGTGCTCAATTAATGGG
The DNA here is from genome assembly GCA_963921515.1 of Calotriton arnoldi. Lineage (NCBI taxonomy): Eukaryota > Metazoa > Chordata > Amphibia > Caudata > Salamandridae > Calotriton > Calotriton arnoldi. The sequence goes on along the minus strand of CAWUFW010004649.1, from coordinate 884,647 downwards.
TTTTGGCTCCTGGCTTTCTTTAATTTTCCAGGGTCAAATGTATGGGCGATTGGCCATTCATGCGTTCTGAGAGTGGCACGATGGGCGGAAAGCAGGAAATGGAGGCATAGATTTCCCGCCACAGAGATAATTTGGTTTGGGTACCTAGGCAGGCATGGGACCAGCTTGCTAAGGAACTGTGGCACAGACTGACGGGGGGGGTCTCCCCTCCCTACTTTCTGGTCTGGTGGGAGGGCATTCCGTGCGTCTTGAGTGGCGTGATGTGTGGAATTTAAGAAATAGAGGCCTGGGTTTTCCACCACTGAGTTAATTTGGTTGGGGGCCATGGCAGGCACTGGAACAGCTTCTGGAGAAGCAGCAGCACGGGCCAGGGAGGTGGGGGTCCCCTCCCATCACTCTGGTTTGACACCTGGGAGGCAACGATTTGACCTTTCAGGGTAGGAGGGTACTGCTGCCAGAATTGAATTCCTCCTGGTGTAAGTTATGCAACCTTTGGTGGGCATGTGAGTTTGATGGGCAGAGATACCCCAAGGTAGTATGGAAGGGGCCCGGCCAGGGGTTGCAGTGGAAACCTCACTCAGGAGAGTTAATAGAGCCATGTGTAGAGGCCCTGCAGAGGGGTTTGGTTTTATCAGGCATTTGTGGTGGTCTGAAATGTTACCTCGCCAAGGGTGGCAAGGAGCCCGTTCGGGAGAGGCTGTTGAAATTTCACGCAGGAGAGTGAACAGCGCCATGCGTAAATTCACCCATCAAAAGGGATTTGGCTTCATCAGGCATGGTTTACTTTATGCCAAGTCTACTGGTTGCTGGGAAGTGGATGGGATTCACCTCTCAAGGGTAGGCATGGACTTAATTTTGCTGGTCCTGGGGAAGGCCTTGGAAGCAACAGGCTGTAGGTAGGAATATCTGCCTTGGTGGGGGCCCTGGTGGTGACGGTGGCCACCCCCAGAGCTGTGGAGGAGTTACAGGGCGATCCAGAGTCTGCAAGGTACAGAAGGGTACTATATTGCAGCAGCACAACAGGGTGCTAAGCCAAGGATACCCAGGGATGTATTAGCGGGTCCCCTGGAAGAACTACGGCGCCCCGTTAGCCTACAGGCGGTTGTGGGTCTGAGCAACCGGGGGCTGCCTGGAACGCTCCGCCCACCTGTGGGGGCGTGAGTAAGGGAGTGGACTGGCGGTCCACTGAGGGGAGAGGTGGCCTCTCCCAATAATTGGTAACCACCGGTTGGCGACGGCCACGGTGCAATTTGGCTCATCAGACGGGCAGGCGGCATAGGGGCTGGCCTGCCCTGGGATCGCCCGTAAGATAACCCACCATGTTGGCATATTGGTTATGCAAATAAACCTGCAGCAATATTCTCCACTAAAAAAGGTGTTGTGTGGTTTATTTATGTATGTTGCTGTATGGGAACTGAGTGTTGCCGATATTGGCACTATGCCAAGGCTGCCCAGGGGGGCCCCGTAGGGGACCCTCCAACAGGGCGGCCGCCTTAGTGCCACAGGAAGGCACAGAAGTCCTCTGTCTAGGCTCCCTGGGCTAGGGACCAGGGGGGTCTGCAGGCCGCGTCATTTCCGGCCGTGGGGAAGGGGACAGGGGTATAAATGCCTTCCCCGCCCACTGTACGGTCTCTTGACCGCTACCCGTCTCGCTGTTTCCCACCCTACCGCTTACCCTGCGGACGGCCAAAGGGTAGTACGGGGAGGGGAAGATTCTAACTTATTGTTTTGTGTTGCAGGAGGAGTTACAGGGCGATCCAGAGTCTGCAAGGTACAGAAGGGTACCATATTGCAGCAGCACAACAGGGTGCTAAGCCAAGGATACCCAGGGATGTATTAGCGGGTCCCCTGGAAGAACTACGGCGCCCGTTAGCCTACAGGCGGTTGTGGGTCTGAGCAACCGGGGGCTGCCTGGAACGCTCCGCCCACCTGTGGGGGCGTGAGTAAGGAGTGGACTGGCGGTCCACTGAGGGGAGAGGTGGCCTCTCCCAATAATTGGTAACCACCGGTTGGCGACGGCCACGGTGCAATTTGGCTCATCAGACGGGCAGGCGGCATAGGGGCTGGCCTGCCCTGGGATCGCCCGTAAGATAACCCACCATGTTGGCATATTGGTTATGCAAATAAACCTGCAGCAATATTCTCCACTAAAAAAGGTGTCGTGTGGTTTATTTATGTATGTTGCTGTATGGGAACTGAGTGTTGCCGATATTGGCACTATTCATGTTGAATTGGGCAAAGTAAGTTGAACACGTTATTTAATGCCGATCTCAGATTGCATGATGGTTTGTAGCTACGAAACATCTTGAACATTACCCTGCCGGCTTCACCAATTAGAAGCTGTGCTTTGCAGACCGCGCCTTGTGTGTTACCGATACATTTGTGGGTGAGACTTCATCTTCACCCATCCTCTCCCCACGCCGGCCCAGTGCACAGATTGTGTGGCAGCCCTGCTGTCTCTGTTGCACGCTTCGGTAAAACCATGCTAAGAAAAAATTATGTTTAGTTTTCAAACAGATGTTAATTTTTTTGTAACGGCAATCCAAGCTTCGTTCTTCTACAGAGTGATGTGGTAGGAAAAATTGAGAAAAAACGAAAAGCCGTTCTGAATTGCTGCGTCCAACATCAACATAGATTCCTGGCATCGAGGAACAAAGCGTTTTAGGGGCAGGACCTCGGCGCACTAGCGCGTGACACTAGAAACTCCTGGTCCTTCAAAGGATGTTCACGCAGATTTTTCGCACTAATAAAACACATTATTCTCAGACTTTCCGACATCTCAACTGAAGGGCACTAGAAGAGCAGAAGGGGGCAATGGCATTCCGGTCCAGCGCTCCTTGAAGACAACTGTGGGCTAAGTAATGGTTGCCAGATTACTAGAAAGAAATGGCTGAAAAGGTCTTGTTGCTACGGCATGTATTTCAATTGAACTCTGTGCCACAAATATTTGTTTTCATTTAGTGGCTATAGCCGGAGCTGGGCTCGTTTTAGCATTAACTGTTTATTCCACACACTGCCACATAACTGACGCTACCACGTGCACTGTAACGAGAAATAATACTCTTTGCAGGCAGTCGGACGTGCTGTTGACAGATGCCAAGGTGTGTGGTGTGTCTGTATGAAATGATGATAAAAAAACATGTACAGACAAAGTTTGAATCCTTGATATGTGAGCATGAGCATTCTGCTGGTATGGCTGACTCCCACTTTCATTTTCCCCACGTTGACACGCTCATTATCACTGTCTGGTCAGATTACAGTATCTATTATTCAAACGTCTACGAATGGTGCACTTTATATCATGTGCTGCTCGGTGCCTTGTTAATTTCTACCAACCGCACCCCCTGTCTGCTGTAGGCGTTCGTGGGGTCTGTCATCCTCTTGCACCCTTTTTCACGAGGCGCATTCACATCAGTACAGTTTGTTTTGTCATTTTTAACAGTCTTTAGCTCAGAACTACCCCCCCTACCATCCTCCCCCAAAGTTGAAATCAGGATGAATTCAGTGCTTTGGTGAATTGCTACTGCTAATTATGTAGTGTGTTTCTTGTCACAATTTGCCACATGCTTTTTTCAAACTTTCTCGGGGTGGAGGGAAAGAACCCCCTTTATGTTGCTGGGCTCGCTCGCTTCATAACATAACACTCCTCTCCAACTTTTACGCCCCACCACTTTGAAATGTCACCAGCCGCACCTGGCGGAAGGACCTGGTGGGGCGAGCTTCCTCTACATGGGAAGGGTAGAAATGTGAGGGGCGAGGCATCTCCTGTGTCCCCAGGCCCTGTGTTCTATACTCCTTGCAGTGTGAGGGCCAGAGGAGGGTGATTGAGGCAGCGGCCCAACAGCAGTCTGAGCATGGGGCCCAGGGGGTGTCATCAATTGAAGTCCACGGCTGGCTGCAGGTTGGGCCGGGTGCTTCAATTAGTGTCAATCTGCCGCCAAGAAATGGGGAGGGGTGGCCAGGGGGCACGCCATGTACTGCAGCTCTGTATCGGCCTCCAGGTCTGATATGCCCCTGAATGGGCCGCAGGATGGTTATGCAAAAGTCTGTTGGCATATGAGGCAGAGGTATTTGCCTCAGGGCCTTGTGTACAGGCCAGGCGATGGTAGGAACGGGCGGCTAATCCTGCAGGGACTGACTCTGGCAGATTAGACCTCCCAGGCATGTATAGCAGTTCAGGTATGGCCGATATAGTGGTGGGGCCCTCTCGCGTAGAGCAGTGACAGCAGGCCCTCCTCACCTTGTGGACTACAAAGGCAGGGGTGGGCGGGCGGGGGCCTGGCAGTAGGCGGTGGAGTCTACAGAGTGTAGGTGCAGCCATTAGAGTGGTGGGGCCCTCTCGCGTAGAGCAGGCTCCCAGTAGCATCGGACCCTCCTCACCTCGTGTCACCGCCCGCTGGACTTCAAAGGCAGGAGCGGGTGGGCAGGGGCCTGGCAGTAGGCCCGACAGTAGGCGGAGGGGACAGCTGGGGAGCGTTGTGGGACAGGCAGCGCAGAACCAAGGTAGATCGGGCACCCACACCGATGCCGATTCGCAGCTGCTGACCGCGGCTTCACCTCGCCCTCAAGGCCCGTTGCTGTTTTGACTGAGTCTCTGAGGCATGATGCCCCTCGCCGAATCCGTTGAGCGTCGTCGGGCCAGTAGGCTAAGAGCCCCCGCTCCTGGAGTGACTGCGGGGCACTTCACACAGCTCCCGCCATGGCAAGGGTGCCGCTGCTGCCGTCCGGGCCCGATCTCAAGCAGCCATCTTCCTCTGTGGCCAGACCACACCCCTACATGGCTTTTTCAACATTATTTTATTTTATTTTTATCTCTCTGGTCTTGTTCTTGTTATGGTGATGACACGTCCCATGCTACTTTTCAGTGCTCTTCTTTTCAGACCTGGATGTTTAACCTTGATCTGCCTCCTCCTCCTTTATTCTATACTCCCTTTCTCCTTTCTATCCTCTTCTTTTTTTATTCCCATTATGTGAGTGCTTATATGTCAGTTAATATTATTGTTACCTCAACTATGCTCTATGTTGCTTTTAGTATACAGTGTAATTTTGTTTCCCTTTCTGATTTTGGAGCCTGTCACCCATATACCTGTTCCCTTCTCCCTCTCTCTCCAATATGTTTAGCATTGTCTCGTGGAATGTTCGTGATCTGGGATATCCGGTAAAAAGACAAAAGGTACTCTCATTTGTCTAAGCTTAACTCCCATTTTGCCTTCTTACAGGAAACCTATCATAATGATGTTGAATTGCTTAAATTAAAACAACAACAAGGTGGTCAGGTCTTTTTTCTCCAGCTGTTGATCGCAAAGGTGGTGTTGTTATTATTTGTCATAAAGCATTAACGGTACAGATTTTATCAACCGAATGTGACACTAATGGACGATGGGTATTGGTTAATGCCATTATTCATAAAAAACATGTTTCCTTGTTTAATATCTATGGTCCAGTTAAGCCTGATCCTAATTTATGCCACACTATTAAAGTGAAACTTGCCACTATTGGTAATCCCAACATTATTATAGCAGAAGATTTTATTCAATGACTGGATCCCTTTATGGATAGGAAATCAAAATGCTAGTTTACTCCTGACAAATCTCATAAAACGTTACAATCAGCCATTGCCTCTTGTTCATTAATTGATGTTTGGAAAACTTGTAATCCTGATTCATGTGAGTTTACTTTTTTCTCCAATGTACATCATCCAATGACCAGAATTTATTACATTTTAGTCACTATGTCCTTACTCCCTTCTTTACAATCGTCAGAAATTGGTTCCATTTTTATTTCTGACCATGCACCTGCTCTGGTCCTCTGTGATTTATCTCTCACTGACTCCAAAACTGGTTCCTGGAGAATGAATAATTCCCTACTATCTGATAAATGTTTTATGACTGAAGCTACTGCCTTTATTTTGGATTTTTTTCAAATTAACCACCCTATTGATACATCCATGTCTAACAATTGGGATGCTTTTAAAGAATCTTTTCGGGCTTTCGCTATAGCTTATTCTGCTAAAAAGAAAAAGAGGTTAAATTCTCCATATCTCATTTTACTTCAGCAAACTAAATCACTTCAGCATACTTACTTCACTTTTCAAATCTTCCATGATTTTACATGAATCAATCAGAGCCAAATCTAATTTCAACAAAGTTGCTACCACTGATGCATGTAACAACTTGGTTAAAGTCAAATCTAAATTCCATGGAGGCCAGAATAAGGCTGGTAAAATGCTGGCTAATAATTTAAAAATAATAATAGAACATAAAAACATAAGTCCCATTCATAATAAATCAAATAATAGCACTGCAATCTCCAACTCTGATATCTCCACTGTTTTCCAATCCTATTAGAAGTGTGATCAACACCGTAATCAACTCACGACAGTCTGCTGAGTGAGACCAAATTGAAATGTAATTATTTCAAGATTCCTCATAATTGGTATTGGTCACCCAGAGACTGGCCAGGGTGGGTCTGTTACCCTATAGCACGTGTTGTATGTGCAGGACAGACAGTTTTGATGAGATCCCTATGCTATGGGAATATACCAGGTTGACTTGTTACTGGACCTTAGTTTTGTTCACTCTCTCAGAGTTACGGAGTCGGCTTAGCTGCATATTGAACCCTCTGTACCACTGGCACCTCTTCAGGATACGTCAGACTTTTTGGTATCAACTAAACCTAGACAAAGGTGATTTGCGACAGCTAAGACCTTTGTCCTCAAATGATGGAGAAAAACATCTTTACAGTCTCATGGGGAATGGCTGTCCAAACTGGCTCAAATAGCAGATTGCAAGCGAATTATCAATAAAATTAATGATCAAATGATGATGTTTGACATGCTATGTGAACCCTTCTCAAACCTTCAGTGGCACTGTCTTAAAACCTTCTACTTGTCGTATAGAGGTCAGACCCCTTCTCTATGCATGCTCTCTCATTGATTATAAGCTGTGAGTTCATCCATCTTGTTGAACAACAGTTCATTAATATTCACAGTGACGTACGGCGGTGAGTAGTTGTTCCCTTCCTGCTTTAAGGCTTGTAATTGACACTGGGACACAGGGATAGTGGGGATTCCAATGGCGATGTACCAAATAATTTCCTGTAATGCCACACAGGGCAGTGTTGCAAGTGAGTGTTATAGATCCGAGATGTTGTGCAGGGTGAGACATTTTCTCATGTTTTTGTTTGCTTCTTGTCTTGCTTTCTTAGGTTAATAGGATACGTATAGACTGAGTTTTGAGGATGCCGGGAAGCACTTTTGCGGATGCCGGGAAGCACTTTTGCGGCAGGATTAGGCAGGCGTGAGTGTATCTTTGGTGGGAATCTAATATAATACTACTCAGTGACTGACTAAATTCTGTATAAATGAACACCCCGTGAAATACTTCTCTAAGAGGTTAGGAGTCAACCCCTTGAGCCAATAGTGTGTTCCATGGCTTAAAATTACATTTTGTGGATGTCTGTACTGGTCCATTTTTGTTCGAACTAGGTTTGGTGATTGGACATTAGGTAGTCCTTGTGTTAAAATGCAATGCAACATGCCATTGAGATGGTGAATGGCAACCAGTCTGTGTATTTACTCGATACTATTAATTGTACCTGTGCGACTTGATGTGCTTTTACGATTTTTACTAAAAATATAATAAAGATTTCTACTACTACTACTGTGTATTTACTCTACTGACACAACAACATTTCAATTAGTGATTTATGGTTTTTGTTTAGATATTGAATGTCTCAGTGTTTCATAAATGCACAGTGCTATTCCCTAACCATCCCCTGCACAGCCATTTGTTTTACTTACAGCTTTGTTGTTCACAAAGTAAAGATATTTGTGCACACAAGCTTTCTTGAAGATGTAATGGAAATACTATTCCTTTTGCAAAAGTATCTACTAGGCAATATTTTGCGAGACATGACTTTAAAATTGAACACGTACAAAGCAAAGCTCACCTTGAGAGTACAAAGCGATACCAAAGGGGATGATGGACGGAGCGTTAGAGCAAATCAAACACTCACCCCCAGCAAAAAAACGATGGATTTAGGCCCAGATCTCTGTACTGGGGTGAATGTACGACATTGTTCTGCATTCTGTCCATCAATTGTTGTTTTTGCATTTGTCACCCCGAGTGGGACGGGTATGCCCAGACGTGGGTCCCGTGCTCTCCATGCCACTGGAGTCAAGCTATCCTGGCTGATGAGGGCTGAAAGCCCGAAACCGGTCCTAGGATGCTTGTTTCCAGTCCAGGGAGGACCTGGCCTGGCAGTTCGGGCTGGACTGTTCCCATTGGGCGCAGGGTCAAGACTGATTTGCATATGGCTGGGTCCAAACTGGAAAGGCATGGTGAGCAAAAAACGATGGATTTAGGCCCAGATCTCTGTACTGGGGTGAATGTACGACATTGTTCTGCATTCTGTCCATCAATTGTTGTTTTTGCATTTGTCACCCCGAGTGGGATGGGTATGCCCAGACGTGGGTCCCGTGCTCTCCATGCCACTGGAGTCAAGCTATCCTGGCTGATGAGGGCTGAAAGCCCGAAACCGGTCCTAGGATGCTTGTTTCCAGTCCAGGGAGGACCTGGCCTGGCAGTTCGGGCTGGACTGTTCCCATTGGGCGCAGGGTCAAGACTGATTTGCATATGGCTGGGTCCAAACTGGAATGGCATGGTGAGCAAAAAAACGATGGATTTAGGCCCAGATCTCTGTACTGGGGTGAATGTACGACATTGTTCTGCATTCTGTCCATCAATTGTTGTTTTTGCATTTGTCACCTTGAGAGTACAGCTCAACTCTGTTAATGCACTGAGTTCAGCAAAACAGACCTACTCGCAGCTTCCATATTGTTGTAGCCCAAAATATTGCTTCTTTAGGTGAATTTCTTTCTGGGACAGTTGGGGACAACAAACACAAAGTCACCCAGCTACTTTTAAGCTAGACTTACTGACTTAGTCAATGTGTGTTATTGTTTTGTATATGTTAGTTGCTTAGTAACTCTGGGGGCACATTGACAAACATATTTAGATGTTTTTGCCTCACCACTTTTCGCCCTTTTGCAAAGCAATAACTGCTGTGCATGCATGCTAGAGTTGCATGGGGCACTAATTCTTTGAAAGATTCTTGAAGCCATCAGCAACTCTTTTTTTAAATTTTTAAATGTTATGAATTAATTTTCCATAACAAGCAAAATACAGTATAAGTTGGCCGTTGTTGGACTTGGCCCTTTTTGCAGGGTCATCCCAGAACTTTTTGCCTTCCTCCTGTATTTTTTTCTGACCTGTTGTTGGTGGTTTTATGACTCTGGGCACTTTACCACTGCTGATCAGTGCTAAAGTGAATATGCTCTCTTTTGTAAATTGTGTTATGGATTAGTGTTTCCATGATTGGCTATTTGATTTACTTGTCAGACTCTAGTACAGTGCACTATGTGTGCCCAGGGCCTGTAAATAAAATGCTGCTGGTGGGCTTGCAGCACTGATTGTGCCAGCCACAGAAGCAGCTTGTAAAATGTGACTGGAGAAGTGTGGCTCAATGGTTAGAGCGGCAGACCCTGATGCAGAGATCTGGCCCGGGACCAGGGTTCAATTCACGCCTTGGCGGGTCTTGGGCTCAATTTCCTCGGACCTGATAATTCTCGCCTCGGTGCCTATTCTAATCATGGGTCCCACTCTGCAACTCTGGGCAATAGCTTGCTTAATCTCCACAACGGCCCCAACAGCGCTGGGATGCCTGGCTTCACCCTGGGGGTGCCCAGGAGTGGACATTTCACAGGGAAAAGCCAGGAAGGGTTCCACAGCGGTATGCGTACAGCGCCAGGACACCCCTTTGGGGGTATAAGTGCGCTTTACAAGTACAAATTTCATTTCATTTCACTCAGACCTGCCATTGCAGAGCCTGTGTGCAGTCTGGGACTGCCATAGTCGACTTGGCAAGTGCACACACTTGCCAGTCCCTAAACCTTCCCTTTTCTACATGATAGTCACCCCTAAGGTACCCCTGTGGGCTGGGTGCATTGTATGTGAAAGGTAGGACATGCCCTGATGTGTGTGGCATGTCCTGATAGTGAAATACTGCCAATTCCGTTTTTCACTATTGCAAGGCTGTCTGTTCCCATAGGCCAGAATGGGGAGTTTGTTTATGAAATCTAATAAACATAACTGACCCTGGGAACAAGATAGGAAAATAAAGTTTAGTATGCCTGAACTCACAATGTTAAAGTGCATCTTTTAGTGATGGTGATTTTTACATTCTGTGTTTGAAAATACCACTTTTAGAAAGTAGGTATTTTCTTGCCTAACCATCCAGTGTGCCTCTGCTAGGTTTGTGGATTGCATGTCTGGCTTTTGGAGGACATGGGCTGGAGCAGGGCTGTGGCTCCAGAAGTCTGATGAGTCAGGGCTGGGCTGAATAGGCTTCGTCTGCATTTGGAGTGGTGGGAGGAGTAGCATCTTCACCTAAATAGGGCTGTGCCAGCCTTCCACAATGACGGCTCTGCCCCCCTGTGGTGTGTCTGAAGCCTGGGCTCACACTGACAAAGGAGGTTGTTGTGCACTTGCAAAGTGCCCCACAGAACTGGTTTTGGCTGGGTACAGACACTCTCTGCCTTCAGAGAACAAAGGATTTTGGTGTATAAAAAGAGGGGCCCAGACCCCAGACTTTTAGATCACTTCTGGGAAATCAAGAGGAACCTTTGCCAAGTAGAAGAGCTGGAGAAGCTGAGGAAGATTACTGCCCCTGTGCTGTTTGCTGTTTGGGGTTGGCCTGCAGTGGCTGCTTGCTGCCAAGGAAAGGAGAAAAAGGACTTTGCTGTTTACTTTGCCATCTTGAGGAAGATCTCCAAGGGCTTGAAATTGAGCTTGCTTCCTGTTCTGAAGTCTCAGGGACACAAAGACTTCACCACCAGCTCCCCTGAATTTCCTTGCTGGGAATTCTAAACTGCAAAGAGGTGCCTGCTGCTGTTTAGGACATCTAGAGACTGTTTGTCGCTGGGAGCTGGAAGATGGAAGATCGACGCAACGAGGAAGAAGCGTGTTGCATCCGCACCAATTCCTGACGCATCGCCGAGCCACGGGGAAGAAGCGTGCTGCATCCGCACTTGGTTCCGACGCCTCAATGAGCAACCAGGGAGATGCGCGCCGCATCCACACCGGGTCCCGATGCATCGCCGAGAAAACCGTCGCAGCACCTGCAGTGCGGCTGCAAAAGATCACGCATCGTACGGGACCGTCGCATCGCGCCACCATTTTGTCGCATTGCACCAGATCGTCGCCACGCATCGAGGCGCCATCTTATCGCATCGTAACCGGAACACAGTAAGAAACAGCTGCATCCCCTCCTCTCCGGTAAGGAACAGACGCATCACCTTCCCTGCGACCCTTTTGTTCGTTTTGCGTGTCGCATCTAAGGTACTTTGTGAGAAAAGTGTTGCATTTACAACTTGCATTGAACTGAACTATTTTTACCATTTAAGAGCCTTATTTTTGATACTGTATTGTGGATTTTTGTCGTTTGGGCTTGTGTTGGTTTAGATAAAGATTACTTATTTTTCTAAACTGGTGTGGTGTTCATTTGTAGTGTTTTCACTGTGTTACTGTATGTGTTCACAAATGCTTTACACACTGCCTCTGAGATAAGCCTGTCTGCTCGTGCCAAGCTACCAAGGGGGTGAGCACGGGTTATTTTAGGAGTGTATCCCCCTTACCCTGACTAGAAGCAAGGGCCCCTACTTGGACAAAGGCACCTACCTCTGCCAACTGGAGACCCCCATTTCTAACAGCCATGAATTATACAGGATATTCAATTATGGTCCATATAATGGATTACATTTACCAAGATCTTTGCAACAGTGTAATTCCTGGGTTACCGGGGCGGGGGAGGGGGTTGCTTTGCATGTTTGTACACTTGTCAGTGTTTACTGCAGTGTCATGTCTTGTTTGTGAGTCCAGCAAGTATGAGTGAAGCGGTTGCCAGATGTCGAGTGGCCTAGAGGCTGGGGGTTGCAATTGCGTATATAGATCACTGTTCGTGTTACAGTATGTCATACTATATAACCGGGCTTTTAGCGTCGGAAGGTGTTTACTACCCCAGTGCACCGCCACCTCTCTTTTAGCAAGCAATAGGGCAATTGCATCAACCGCCGCACTGACTTTGGAAAATTGTGCACATATCCCACGAGGGCCTGCAGTGGAGAGGGCGTAATGTCCAGTCCAGTCATACGGGACAACTCCCCAAATACTGCTCTCCAATATTTGGCAATCCTGTCACAAGTCCACGTCATGTGTGCAAAGTCCACGAATGGGGAGTGGCACTTGGGGCATGTGTGATGGTGTGTCGGGTCCATCCGATGCACCTTGACAGGGGTGATGTATGCACGCCATATAAACTTGAAGTGTAATAATTTATGTTTATGATTGAAAGAGACTCTGCACGTCTGTTCACGCAACTCTTTCACCAACTAACAACTTCCCTGTACACCGCCCCCCCAAATTACTTGTATCCCTGTTGCATAGCCGCCCGCAATACATCCGGTCATAGACAGTTGTTTTCTCATAGTTGTTTTCCTCAAAATCCGCCATAGTGATTTATACTTTAAAGGCCAGCTATAAACCTCATTCAGATCTTTCAAAGATAATTTTTATGTTATATTACCTTATGTGATATTATCTTATGATATGGTAATAGGTGCTTGCATAGCTCAAGTGTTCAGCGAAGAGGGTACATGAAACTGTGTATATAAAGACCATTTGTGTATCTGAACTATTGATGGAGTATGTTGGCAAGAAGAGCAGTGTTTATATTTTTTCCAAAAGCATTGATGGCCCTCTTCTACCCTGAAGTCTTAAGGCAGCCTGCTCCTGACACTCAGCTTGAACTCGGAAGAAGCACCGATCAAGCATGGCTGGACAAAAAGAGGGGGGAACAAGCAGATTTTCCAGAGCCTGACATGGGAGATATTGAACTGTTTTACTTGTGAAAAACATGTAGGCTGTATTATCAAATGCCCTATGTATTAAGCAGTTTGTTAAATGCGGCAGCCCGCGGTACAGACAGTGGGCCCCTTAAGAGGGCGGCACCCTAGTGCCACTTCAGGCACCTCCCCGCCTTTGTCACTGGGACCCCCTCCTCTGGGAGTCCCCCCTCGGGTCTGGTGCCTCCGCAGCGTCATTTCCGGTGCGCGGGGGCTGGGGGCAGGTATTTATACCTGCCCCCACCCACTGGCCACCCTCTTTGTCTCCCCGCTGGACATGCTGTTGTGTCCCTGGTCTGGCGTCGGTTCCCCCGCTGTCGTGTCCCTGGCGTTGGCTTTGTCCCGGTGAGTGCAGGGGTATGGTCAGCCCCCTCCCACACAAGTGTTTCCCCCTTCAGTTTGGTAGTGTGTGGTGTTGCAGGGGGAACAGTCGAGCGGCGTGGTGGGTGGCCCGAGGCCCCTTGTGCAGTTGCAGTGGAGGCAGGACACCCGGTTGCTACCTTGAGTTTTTGGGTAATTTTGGCAGTTGTGCTACGCGGTGTTGGGGCTCAGCGGTGGGCCATTTCCTCGGCTATTGGGAGGTCACTGGTTCTCGAGGACCGGGATTTCAGGCGGTGAGTCGGGCCCTTTGGGGCGGTTTGCGGTTGTGGTGTGGGACAGGCAAAGCTGGGTCTCGTGCTCCCCGCCCTCCTCCCCGAATGTGAGAGATATTGGAAGTTGGAGGCACAAATGAGTGCCTGCAGAACCAACTCATAGCAATTTGGGAAGGTGAGAACCGGCACGGCAGGAGGTTGTCGGGCCAACCAGGGTGAGTCACGTTTGGGTGATAAACAGTGACATTGGCGGGGGTCTGTGGTGAATGGCCCCCAATAGGACATTGGAACACGGCTTGAGAAAGACAAGGCACGTTTTGTCATTGCCTTCCTGCAGTTCCTTGTTCTCGGCAGTCGCAGCGGGGTGTGGGCACACCTGGTATGGCATGGTAGGGAGTAACAGAGAGCGGCACGGCCCAGGAGCTGTGGCAGCTGATGTGCCAGTCTAATTCCTTCATAGAAGGAGCCCAATATTGCAGCATCCATAATGCATTGGGCTCCCACGAAGGGACCCAGGAGTGGAAACTAGGTCGGTGAGTCTGTATGTCCAAAGCAGGGTTGTATCAGGGTCTCATTGGCCTCAGAACTCCTTCAATTAGAGCTGCTATATAGATATGAGTGATTGGAGGAACGCAACGCAGGGGGGCAGCAGTCAGGTATACTAACGTTAAAGTTTATAAGGTCGGCAGATATGGGAAAAAAACCTACAATGGGAAACAATCTGCACAGAACTTAACAAAACGGTAAAGCTGTGGTTTGCCACAGGGGTGTTACTGGTTTCACAGCGGGCTCGTCTGCATCTTCCTTCCACTTTCTCCCCTTGGCCGCCCTCCCAGGAGTCCAGCTCCGGCGACGCAGGACTCTTCGCATCTCGATGTTTTCCCGCCATTGCGCGGCAGAGTGTGCGTCTCTGTTTGGTAGCATAGCGTATCGCTCCGCTCCCTGCTGGTAGTTCAGATTCACAAGTGTTCGGTGCGGGATCTGCCAGCTGGGTGCGTCTTCGGTGAAGGGGGAAACCCCACTGCTTTCTTGGGAGTTGTCCAGGGGGTTGCTGTTGAATCTACCGACCGCAGGACTTTGCATTGAGCACCACATAAGACAGAGCAACTCAAGCCTTACTACATAAACATGTGAAAGTGTGCAGCTGCAAAGTTTTCACGTTGCGTGTGTGTGACATGATTTCTTGTGTACATATGAGTGCCATTCAACTCAGAAATTGCACATGTAACACATGAGAAGCTCTAAAAACAGTGTTTGATTTGAGCCGGTGGTTTCCGGGCCACGGCACTGGCACTTAATTGCCAACACCAGTACTTGAGACAGTCTGCCACAGGGTGGCTGTCTGGCTAATTTGGAGATGCATACAACAAAAGTTAATTATTGATCAAACACATGCCTTTCTGGATGTGTGTGGCAAGCTCGCACATTTTGTGCTTCCAAGCCGGATGTGCTGTAATGTGATGGGAGGGTGGGCGGCTTATCCTAGGGTTTTCGGGAGTGGCCCACGTGCAGCATGTGCTCACTGGAGCAACACTGATAAGTTGGAGTTTTGTGGAGTTTTGTGACTGTGATGTAGCTTCTAAGAAACTCAGTATAGATCTGGCACGGTCTCATCATTTCAGAACTGAAGCATTTTCAATATTCTTCAAGGAATCCATAGTTGTTCTTTATTAACCTGATGCAACTATCAGCCATTGACAAAGTCAATAGTCCTGGCTGGCTATAGGTTCAAGGTTACGGGCTAGAATCATTAGGCCACCTGGTGGCTCAAACAAGTACTTTGTAAGCGTGCAGAAGGCACAATTTTATTCCTGAAGATCCACCTTGTGCTAGTCAAATGGGGACGACTTGTACAATAGATGAACATGCTTGTTTTAATGAATACTTTCTTTCAGTTAAAGGAGATGATTGGCCAATTTCTGACATGCCCTTGACTATTATTCTTTGACTTGAAACTAGGGCATGTCCAGCTGGTCTAAGCTGGCTGGGGCCAGTTGCCTAACAGCCGATATGTTTCAGCGACAGTTCACAGAGCACCTTCACTGTGGCCAGGTTGGCATAGCGTGAAGGGCTGAAATCTTCTCACAGTTGGGTTATGAGTGGAGATCAGGATATGGGGAAGGACTTGTTTCAGTCCTTTATTTTAAGCTCATGTACATCACTGTTGAGTGATATTAAAGCACGCAGTAATGAATAACTCCTTTTCTCGCAGAGGCAAAACGATGGAAGAGCTTGATAGCAAAAGTGGAACAAACCTATCGGTTGGGGTGCAATTCAGTGTAAACAAAAGGGGTATTACGAGGTGTGGGAAGCTGGTGCCTTAAAACCCAGACGGAACATGGGTAGATTAGTGGGCAGTAGACCCAGGGCACCCACCACTTCACCCCTATCACTGATTTTAAAGCTATCCCAATTTTAAAATTAGGATAGTTATAATTCAAATTGTCATTTCCTCCTAAGAACAACAAAATCACATCGTCAAGTACATACAGGCAGCGTAGTGACGCACAATGGTCCCCCACTTGCTGCACTTGTCAGGTTCCCAGGAAGGCACCTGGCTAGGGCATTACTAGCCTCTTTCGAGGGCATCAAGCTGGAACCTTTAGGGTTATCATTATTGATGAACAACATTGCTCAATATGGCAAACTCAGGAGAAAGCTTTATACAGGGGACACCCTGATCACATGTATTGCAAGGTGCCCTTATGTCAAAGGAAAGTCAAGTAAGAATTCAGACACTTGCCCAGGATCACATAATATAGTCAAGCAAGGTATAGGGGCTTCCATTACTTAAGGCCATCCCAGTAGAAGGCGGGCCGTCATGAATAAGATTCGGCCAGCAGCAGCACGCCCGGTTGGGGCTAGTTTGACTTGAGTCGCATGCATGTGTGCCAAGTGAACAGGACCATGTACCTAAGTCATGCACATTAGGCAGAGGGTTTCCAGTAGGATCCACATAAATGGGGACTGCATCAGAACATAAAACTGCATCAGTTAGATTCCGACATAATGTCGCCGCACCACCCATATTGTTAACAGTTAATGGCCTTTGAGGAAGATCAGCTGAACAGCACAGGATTCAGCTGCACGTGGAAAATTCCTTTAGGGGATTATGGGACAGATTGAATCATACAGACAAGTCCCAAAAGTATGGGCAAGAGCACCTTTCATTGATCACCTGACTGCAGCACTTTCACCCAAATTCTGTTCAGCAGGCTTGGGGTACAATTGCACCTGTCTGTTGAGCTACAGCTGGCTGTCCTTTTGGAGGGCTCCTAACAGGGTGGCTAAAAAAATAAGTCTGGTTCTTCGAAGGCAGTATTAGTCCCCCCACCCACCTCAAGATCACCCGGGCTCCGAATTATAGAATAAAATGTACTTCCAACAGACCTGGACAAATAAAGGTAATGCATTTAGTCACAGCTTCAGCCAGCTGATATCACTGAGAGTTTCAGAGACTGAGGGGTTGTACCCCCATGCAATATGTTCCCAGTCCAGGATCAGGGGGAAGCAGATTTTGGGGCAGGTTAGCATACATCAAACGTGTATCTGTGGGTTTAATGATGTGTATCTCTGGTCTCATGGCTGTGTGGAGCCATTCTCATTTGGCACACTGCCTGTGTCTTGTGTTCCTCGCCCCCCCCCCCACCTCTGAGACATTAAGGGTAGGTCCTTGGTACATTTTGTGCTTATTAAGGTTCTCATGACCTAAGCGGTTTGTGTATCTTTTCAAGGGGAAGAGATATAAATTAGGTACCTAATCGCTTACAACGTAACACATTAAGGTGGGCGGTGTAAAAATTTCAAGTTGCAACCGGGAGATTCCCTCATTAATGTCAGCAACTGTGCACTTTGCTAGCAGTCAAGCTGCCTGGGAAGTCTGGGGGCTAACACCACAGATTAAACTGAACAGGCAAAGGTCCTGTAAGAAAGGAGGGACACATGGCAAGTACATGAGGACACCCTTGCTTAATGTCACATATTTCTAAGCTCATCGGATAGTTGAGCCTTTTCACATCATAAGAGAATACTCACCATCGGGGAACAGGCTATGGGGAATGCTTTGCCAGGACATTGACACTCACGTCATATGAACTGGAGCCTCTATAAAGGATAAATGCTGTAAACATGGACTGGGGTACGTTTGGCTCAAAAACCCTCTTCTCCAAGCTGCAGTGAGTCAGGTTGGAGCCAGGTGTCTTTGAGTGACAGGCAAGTGCATTAAGGGAGCTGTATTAAGTAAAGAGGTTACTTGCAGTGAGGCAGAGGGGTCCCAGCGGACCCACAAAAGGTGGGCTGCGGCAAAAGCTTGAAACTGGGAATCTTAGTTTTCGGCATTATCATTGGATCAATATTACGCAAGAGACTCTGGCCATGCGGGGTAAAAATGTTCCAACAGGAATTACAAGGTGACTAGGGGGGTAAACCGAACTCAGCTTTGATTCTGTAGAGGGCAATCAATTCCGAGGATAACGAAGTGAACTAGGTTTATTGCTGGATTAAGCACCAAGGGTCACAGCTGGTTGACAGGTAGTGCGTATCTGTGATCGGACTGCAAGTAAGCAAGCCTGGTGGGCTGCGTAAGTTGTCACTCCAAAAAGGGTGCGGTGACTGCAATAGTGGGAACAATACAAACATCCCCTCAAACCAGAGTTGACACCATTAATGTGTTCGCCATGGTTTAGCACTCAAAAAGGTCTGTGCAAATGTCTGGTCAAATTCAGCTAGGTATGTGCACCCTGGAACCGAGGGCATGTTACAGGTTGCTTCAGTTAAGCAAAAAATAAATTCCCCGTCCTGTTAGCCATAGCAGCTAGGCTGGCTGTGGAAGTTGTCAGCTAACAAGTGTGCTGCTGTCCCAAAAATTGGGGAAACAAGGTGTTAAAGCACAAAAGGCTACAATGTATAAAGGAACATTTGGCATGTCCATTATTCAAGAATAGGCAGGTGTCTGTACTTAGTGTTCCCCCCCTGTCCTCACCCACTTGTCTGCTCCATGGTACACATTAGCTGAAGCTGGGAAGTGCACGACTTGCACTGGGAGGGGACATCAGCATGGCATCACAGCAGCTAAATAGCGCAGTCAGAAGGTGATGGACTGGCAAGCAATATGGTCATGTAATGAAGCAGAATACAGGGGGGCAGGCGCGATGCTATAGGCGTTACCTTGGCCTTACACGGGCAGAAGCGTACAGTGCCAGGAACCTGCAAAAAGAATGGGTTTTTAGAAAGGGGTTGCGTATTTTTGCCATTCCAAACAGTGTGTTCTGCGACTCCAACGAGGGGGAGAAAGAAGGGTTTTGTGCACTTACGCTGACAGTTACGAGAACACAGCAGGCATTCTAGTTTGGAAGGAGCAGATAATTTTCCACTGCTGGGGCTGTACGTGGTTATCAGTTGAACCCTAATTTTGGGAATATTCAAGTACAGGGGTAAACAAGGGGTTAGTCAATCCTAAATGTAAGGCACATATTGCACGCAGTGCTCAATGGATTGGATCAGACATTCCAGGGTTACGAAGAGCAGTAGTTTGGTATCCCCGTTTGGGTAAGAATTCTGGACTGCGTGGTACTTCTATACAGGAGGAGGCTAGCTGGCAGAGATAAGGGTATGGTGTTGGCCACAATCAATAACTTGTTAAAAAAATACACTGTTGGCCTGGGAGGCGAACTCCAATATGTTTCCAGCGTATTCTGAAATCAGTGACTGGGCGGCGATGGGTAAATGCACGACCTGGCAACACCTAACAAGAAGGCCCTTCTTGGCACAGTGCACCAGAGGGACTTCGCCCTTCACTGCGGGTAAAGTAGAGAGCAGTTGTTTCATTCCCGGGCAGGCCATCAAACAAGCCTGCTTATTGGTATATAAAGCTGTGGTTAAAACAGAGGACAGTAGTTCCCATTTTAAGTGGAGGCCATGAAACTTGCCTACTATGGGGCAAATAAACCATGCACAAGCCCACCAAGCAGGGGGGCTTGATTCAACGTTATTCAAAATCAAATAAAATAAGCGGACTTGGTAAATATGGCATGGTCTCTTGAGTGCATACGCCACAAGGTTCCCCCGATAGGGCGGGGAACACTGGAGGACTGGTAACCTGTCAAGGTGGATAGGAATTGTCCAGCTAGAAGGACTGGTAACCTGTCAGAGTTAGATGGGAATTGTTCAGCTAGGACTGGTACCAACACGTTGAAGGAGGTTATGGAGCCTGCCATGGTGGGGGGGGGGACCCTGGTTATGACGGTGGCCAGATCCAGGGCTTTGGCAGTTACAAGGCGATCCAGAGGCTGATTGGTACGAGGGGTACCCTTGCAGGAGCACAATAAGGGTGCATTATGCCAAAATCCCAGGAGTCTTTACGGCAGGACCCTGGTTGAAAGCGACGGCGCCCCGCTAGTCCTTCGGGCGGTTGTAAGCCTGAGCAACCGGGGCCTCCCTGGTTACGCTCCGCCCCTAAAAAGGCGTGAGTAAAAGGTATGGACTGGTGGTCCATGATATGTAAAGGGGATAACCCCCACATAAATGGTAGCACCGATTGGATTGGCCACGGTGCAGTTTGGCTCATCAGGTGGGCAGGGCAGCTTAGGTTAGTCACCGCTGCCTGCCCTTGGATCGCCCGTAAGTTAACCCACCAAGTTGGCATACTCCTTGTATTTAATAAACCTGCAGCAAACTTTCTCCAACAAAATCTTGTGTGGACTATTTATTTTGCTGTGGTGGTGCTGAGTGATGCAGTATGTAGTATAGTGTGGAACAAAAGCTAAGCAAAGGGAGTAAGTTAGACCAAAGATTCAGATTTCATCATCACTAAGAAAGCGGCGACGAGTCATGTAAAATTGCAGAAATCATTATGTGAAAGTAGCTGAACTGTGGTCGTTCAAGTATTTTGTTTAAACATCATGCACACAAGTCAGAACTATTTTTACAAATGCACAAAGGAAAGGAGTTTTGTCAAATATCACTCATGGCAGGCTGAAAAGCTACCAGAAAAATAATTCTTACTAGACACAATTTGGGAGAGAAAGCGAGAGGAAAGCCAGATGGTGCCTAATCTTTGGGACAGCAAGCAAGAGGAAAGCCAGATGGCGCCTGATCGAGCGATGCGAGGAATGCGCGTTATTGTGCGCGTAACCACACGCTCTAGGCCACCCAAAAAGCTGTGGTCGGCTTTTTAAACCCCACTCACAAAATGTCTCGCCAGACCAGCGCATGCGCTGGCTCAGGCGAGACCTAAAAAGAACAGGGGGAATGCTGGGTAAGTATTGGTTAAGTACTCCCAGTGGGAGGAGGGTGGGGTTGGGGTCCCAGCACTCCTCTGTTCTTTTTACTGCCAGGGAGATGGTTATCTCCATAAGTAAGGAATGGGACGAGGACTGGAGGGACCTGTGGGTAATAACTGTAATCGATTATCATTATGTAAATGTCCAGTTTTTATATAGAACTTACTACAGATAACAGAGCATTTCTAAGCGTTCACAATTTTAACAATGGTAAATGAATTACAGAGATATAAAATGATTTGACAAGGGTTATACATTTACGTCCAATGGCGAAATAGTCTCCAAAACAGTATACTTCAGAATTACTACTGCAATTAACTTATACCCCTGTACCTCCCACCTCAAAGCACTGCACACCTGAATGATACAGATAATCCAACCAATTCCCTACACAACAAAATGTGCTAAGAAGAAGATCACTGGCTAGCAACAGGTAAAAGAACCCACCAATCTAGAGAAGTGATAAGATAATTTGCCAAATTTGATCCGAGTAGGCAAGCACTGTAGGTTACTACGAGTCCTTTCCAGAATACTTAGACACTCTGTGATGACTACAGATCTCCAGCCACATACAAGACTGCTAGGGCAAGGAATAGGTGAGATCACAAAGGAGAACAAAACACACTGGTGTGCAAGAATGAAATGACATCACCTGAGTACCGCTGAAAACAGTGTAGTAGGAAAGAAAACATCACAAATTAGCACCACTCAAAACCAAACTAGCAGAAGAAAGTGGCATCACGTATCAACCGATCGTCATGAACATGTCAACATTGTATTATAAAACACATGAACCACAGAAATACATAAAGATATGCCTTCGCGAAGTCACATAACAAATTTCACAGCTCTCCCAGAATTAAATTAGGATAGGAAAAGTACACAGAAAACATGACTCACATAATTAAAATCAGTACAAGGTCTGAAACTCTACTCCATCACAACCGAGCAATGTCACTGAAGGGTGGCATTAAAAGAGCTCAACTTCCATAACATACTGGCTCACAGTGAAGTTGTCAAAGATCACTCACTCCTTTCAGACATCACAGCTGTCTTCAATCAATGCATATCAAGACAGAGAAACATTAGCATGCTGTGGCTAGCTGCTGATAAATTGGGGTTTATAAAACGTACCCTGTGCACAAATAAAAAAACATTAATTATAAGTACAGGGATGGGTTAATTTGCCTGTATACACGGAATGCATTAAGATATTTTAAGAGAAGCATCTTTAAAAGCATTAAAAAGAAAATGCAAGTGGTATAAAACTGCAGAGTGGAATATATCAAGGAAAATCATGTCTGAACGTGCGCTATACCTTGAACTTTTTTGTTGAAATCTTCAAATTTAGATCACCGCCCCCCGGCCCCTTAGAGCCACCATACCCCTTAAAGAAGGTAAACCAAAAGAGTATGAAAAATGTGAAGGGCCTTAGCTGCGACACGGGGTTATCCGATTAGAAATGCTTTCAGATGCATTCTTCTGTTCTGCCAAATGGATCCGGCCCATCTCCTCATGAAGCCATTATTAAGTGCAGAGCTGAGAAGCCTTTGGGAGGTTATCCATAGGGGGCTTGGTGTGCTGTTTCAGAACATGGGAAACATTTAAAAAATGCAATAAAACAAAACACCAATAAAGGCTCCGAATGAAACAAAAAGACCCAAAATGGAGGAAGGTGGAGCAACAGACATGAGGTGACACAAACCCTTTTTCTCCGTACTACTGTCTCAATAAAATAAGGCGTAGAGAGGAAAGGAAGCAAACAATGTTTTTGTTTTAATTAGAGTGCCTTTCGTTTGCCCTAGAGCTCTGGGGGTATCGCTAATAGGTAAAAGATGCATATGAAAGCAAAACACAGGCAAAAAGGGGTATTGTAGCAGAAAAGGGAGCAGGGAAGGGAAAGAGCTAATATATTTATTGCACACTATCACAAAATGATTTGCCTCTTACAAATAAAAAGTGAACGTGTAATGGTGGGTGGAGGAGAAACAAATGAGTTATTTGAAGAGGCAGTGAAGGATGCCGTAAGGAATGGAAACGATAGAAGGGGCACTGGCATATGTGGGAAGAGAAGAGATTTGTGGAGGTGTCATTTTAAGAATATGACACCCAAGTGATGTCACAGAAGTGAGGGGAAAGGAGGCAAAGAGGAGACTGTTTATTGAGACTGAGCAGCGCGCGGCAGCAGGAAAAAGTGAAAGTGATCGCGATGTAAGGGTGCCGCAAGCGATGTGCTTAATGAGGCATGACGGAAAAGCAGATGGCGGCTGCGCGCGTGCCCGCGCGCGTAACCGCAAGCTTGAGGCCAGCAAAAGCGTGTGGTAGGACTTTTAAAAGCCCACTTACTAAATGTCTCGCCAGAGCAGCGCATGCGCTGGCTCAGGCGAGACCTAAAAAGAAATGGGAGGTAAGCCTGGGCAGTATATTTAATATAATGTATTTAAAAAGGAATGTTTTTAATTAATAAAAGAGAAGTTTTGAGAGAATGTCTTTAAAGTGACAATAGTAATGCCGAAGATGAATTTCGGTGTGTCACTTTTGCAGTTTTTAGACATACTTTTATACTGCTGTTAATACCATTTGGGATCCTTGTTTGCTATGGTGGGGAGTCAGTACGGGGGGTGACACCCCCTTGGCATTCCCTAGCCCCTGCTGTAGGACTACAGTATCTGCAATTCCCAGCGCTCCTCGGAGGCGCTGCAATGTGTGACGTTGTGGGGTCGGGGCATGAACACCTTTGCGCTCTCAGTGCACTCGGCCCCCCGGGATCCTTGCTTGCTATTGTGGGTTATCAGTAGGGAGGGCTGAGACCCCACGTGGCATTCCCTAACCTCTACTGCAGGACTACAGTATCCACAATTCCCAGTGCCCTGAGGCGCTGCAACGTGTGACGAGGAGGGGGAGGAGCCTGAACACCTTTGCACTCTCAGTGCACCCGGCCACCGCAGCACAAGATCCTTACTCGCTATTGTGGGGACTCAGTACAGGGGGCTGACACGGTGACACCCCGCTTGGCATTCCCTAACCCCTGCTGCAGGACTACAGTGTCTGCAATTCCCAGCACCTGGAGGCGCTGCGACGTGTGACGAGGAGGGGGTGGGGCCTGAACACCTTTGCGCTCTCAGTGCACCCGCCCCCCGCAGCACAAGATCCTTGCTTGCTATTGTGGGTTATCAGTAGGGGGGGGAGGGAGAGGGGCGGCGGGCTGAGAACCCACGTGGCATTCCCTAACCTCTGCTGCAGGACTACAGTATCCACAATTCCCAGTGCCCGGACGCGCTGCAACGTGTGACGAGAGGGGGTGGGGCCTGAACTCCTTTGCTCTATTAGCATGCCCGGCCGCCGGTAGCCAGAGTTGGATTGGGATTAAAAATCGGCCCGGGCACGCTAAAAAAAAGTCACCCACATTTGCATATTGCTTTTCTGCAAAACACTGCTTCAGCGAAATGTTATTAAAAAGGAGGGTGTGGGGGGGTTGGTTTAAAAAAAATGCACAGATTAGTTTACACTGGTGAAGCACACCTGAAAACAAGTGAGGCCACTTTTGCTCAGGCCCCCTGCCCCCGCTCAATATGCAGATAATAATGGGCCGGGCCAGCGAGAGAAAGGGAGAGACACCTCTGCCGTTGAAAAAAGGGAGGTAATGGACGCCCATCTACCACCAGAAAGGCCACTCAGGCACCCACTTGGCCCCATGTCTGCATCGAACAACACAGAAACCACCCAAATCGGCCCCCAGGCTGCTCAAACAAGCAGCCCACAGGTGGAATTCGGATACCGGCCCCTCGGGCATTGCCCGAGTGCCCGCGTTACCAATCCGACGCTGCCGGTAGCACGGGACACTCCCAGGCGAAAATCGGGCTAAGACACGGCCCATATTTGCCCGTCATATTTGGGCGGCCCACCCCTCTATGGTTCCTGCTGCCTTTATCGACGCTGCTCCATCCTGGCGTAATTGTGTTGCACAAAGGCACTTTGTTCAAGGCTATTACAATTGTTTTCCCCCAGTAGGAGTGTCACTTAGACTTTCTTAAGACAATGAGCTAGCGGAAAGCTTCTCCAATGTTCCACGCATATACTCGCACCACCATTGACAGCTTCCTGGTTCGGGCAGTTAATGTCATCTCCAAGGAGATTCCATTGGCAGACAGAAGACTCTCCCTCACAGCTGATGATGTTATTCCCCTAGTCTCTCCACCCTCTCACCCATCTTCATCTCTATCGCCCACTTTAGTGGCTCACCACAGTGAGAGTCTTGTAGACTTTAGTCCTGCTCAATCCAGTGCTTGCATTTCTAGTGTAGGGAATCAGGTGAATGTGAGTTAGGATGATAGACCAAGTGGAGAGAGAGCCCAAACCAGTGCTATCCTGAACATACCTTCCCCTGAATTTTGTCCTGCGGCTAAGCGTAGTAAGGCGGGAACTAATAAAACTCGTGTTACATGTGCTATACAGCAGTCCGGGTAGCTAGCCTGTTGAGCTTTGATAGCTCCATCTGGAATATCATTAGTGGGCCATTGAGTGAGTTACTTGATCTCAAACTCCACCCACTGTATGACCGCCTTACTGTGATTGAGGATGTCTTGGGTAAAATTTGTAAGTGTAGGGAGGGATGCTAAACTGACACCCATTTGGATGGGCTTAGCGTAGGTACTAGACCAACAACCCCTGTAACCATGACTGAAGCTCCAAGTGTGATCAGTCCTAGCAAAATTTGCGCTAAGGAAAAAACAGATTTGAGTGAGCCAGCCCCCACCGTTGCCCCACCTGTGCAGAAATGTTATGGCCGCCCTAACCACGAGAGAGCAAGGAGAGTCAGCACATTCCCTGCAGTGACCAGGGACTACACTCTTGGAGAATCCCTCCCTGTGATAAACCTACCTCCAGCTTCCTGCCATTACATGGCTATTTCAGCCAATGTCCCATGCCTGGCTCCTGCCATCACAGAGTCCACCCGTGAATTAAAAATAAGGTGGTGCACTGGATTTATAGCAAAGTGGGAAGTGGTCGTATCATGAGGAAATTATTTTTGTATGGAGAGTTGGGGGAACAGGGCCACCACCCAGACAATCACAAAATAATTAATTGCATTATCATACATTTTCATAGGCCCTTAGTTCCGGGAGAAGTCCTCCACCAAGCCAATACCAAAACAGTTCAGCCAGGGCACATAATCGTTGTTCTATTAAGTTATGTTTCATAAACACATCGCCCCCAAACCCAGGAGACAAGATCAAACTCAATTACACAGTCGTTCCCAACACACATACCAGCCGTGCTATGCAAATAGGTTTTAGATTGTCTCTGCCCTGGAGGATAATAAATAATTGACAACTGAAGGGGAAGGGTAACTTTGCCAATGTTCCACATAGTAGGGGACCTGCACACCTATTCAATACTCTCCCCAGTATCACTTGTACCTCTTGTGCTCCAGCATGTTTCAATAGTATAGGGCTTCCCCATAGAGCGCCAAATTCTACTCCAAGTGTGACCTGATTGGTGTCGCCAAGCCTCCAGATCTAGGGGCAGTTATGCTGCAGTTCTTGGCCCGCATTCACCCATGCATAGCTTGGTTGCCTGGATTATCACTCCTTTAAGCCTCAATAACACCCACCTTAACATGGTTAGCTCGAATACACTTGGCCTAGCTACAAAATCGCAACACGATAAGCTAGGCTTACCTGGTCCTTTGTGAAGTGGTAATGTTCACTTAGTCACTGATATTCCATGTAGTATAGCTAATGAGCTTAAAGGCAATTTTCATCTCACAGAGTTTTCTCCAAACATTTTCCTGCCACCTCTGACCTCGGTGGTTTCTTGGAACATGGCTGGCCTTAGGGCCAAGTTGATGCCACCGCTTTGGAGTGAATTTATTGATAATTGCGATATACGCCTATTCCAAGAAACCTGGGCTGCTGAACCTTTATTTAAAGTGGGGTACTTATCATATTCCAGCCAAGCCGAGCAAGTTTGGGAGCTGACCAATAAGATTCCGGTGTTGAAAGGTGTTGGGCAAGGGTGTGTATTGGCCCTACCCTTTTTTCCTTATATTTAAATTATCGGGTATATCTTCTCTCTGATTGCCAAGCGGATGTCCCCACCATAGCCAACACCAAGATCCCGATATTGTTATTTGCAGACAACACTCTTCCAATTCAGAGTGGTCTGCAAAAACGTCTTAATAAAATTGGTGTATTTTTTTTTAAGATCGTGGCTAAGAAATCAATGTAGCCAAAAAGAAATTAATGGTATTTAGTAGCCATAAAATGGTTAAGGTCTGTCTAATGTCAAGGACAAGAAACTAGAGAGGATCAATTTGTTTAATTATTTGGGTATCAAACATCCGTCCAACATGTCATGGTGCTCACACATCAATAGGGCTTGTTGAAAACATAGGCAGACCATTGGCGCCATTCTAAATGAACATCGTGCATTCTACACAAAGCCAATAGCACCAGCCCTACAGATTTATGAGGCCAAGGTCCTTGGTGCTGCACTTTACGGGGCTGAGTTGTGGGGCTTCAGTGATGTCTCCGTCCTGTAGCGATCAGAGAATAGGTTTTTAAAATCACAAGCCTCCCTCACGCACAGCACTCTGCTGTAGCCTCTATTTTTGGATATGGGGTAAAGAAGGTATCCCTTAAGATATCCTTACGCCCTTTGCTATACTGGCGAAGATTATGGGCTACCCCAGAGTTGAGACACTATGCTGCCGCCCTACAAGATATCATCAAGGTAGATCGATTTAAAAAGATCCCTTGTTTGAGCACTCTCCCACTGTATTCCAAATCCCATCTAAGGGAAAATTGAAAAAGCACAGCTGGGTATTCATATTGCACAGGGAGGAGCAAAAAGTTGCAGGTCCTTCTCTCATGGGGGACATTTTGAATATTAAATCTGTTCATGGCTTAGAGAAGTACTAAGATCTGATCACAGTTCCACTAGATAGGAAATTATACCACCAATTTATAGTAGGGGCCCTCACCTTGAAGTCCTTCACTGCAAAATGGTTGTGATCCAACTCTGTAATCTGCCCTTTTTGCATTGACCAAACTGAGTCCATGCCGCATGTGTTGCTTGCATGCCCAACATATGCCCAGCCCCGGTTTGCATGGATGGCACCCATTTGCAGGCTACTGAGCACATCCAGCCATTGTGCTGCTTTAAGATTACTGAGAATGGCTTCCTCCTCATTATATGCGTGTGCAGTAGCAAATCTCCTGGGTTTGATGTGGGGGAAAAGAAGAACTGCAATTAAATGATCACGTCTTTACTATCGATTTATTATTGTGACATATTGGAACGTGGCTTTTTATTATTCCAGAAATCTGTATCACTTTTAATTGCACATGAACAATTTTTGCACAAATTGATGCTTTTAATAGATTTCATGCTGCTATTTGTGACACTTCCTCACCTACAATGAGCTGCATTTTATAATTGTATATTTATTGTATTTTATTGAAAACTTTTATGGCTTTGCCGAAATAAAGTTATATTTCAATTGAATTGATACCATTGCAGTGTGCAAGCATACCTTGTTAGAACTGGGGGTCTCTACTTGGCAGAGGTAGGTACCTTTGTCCAAATAGGGACCCTTGCTTCTAGTCAGGGTAAGGGGGTGCACTCCTGAAATAACCCCTGCTCACCCCCTTGGTAGCTTGGCACGAGCAGACAGGCTTAGTTCAGAGGCAGTGTGTAAAGCATTTGTGAACACATACAGTAATCCAGTGACAACACTACAAATGGACACCACACAGGTTGTATTATAAAAATAAGTATCTTTTATATAGATTTACCACAAGACCATAAACGACAAAAATAATCCACAATACTGTACTTTAAAGATGTTAGAATTAGCTTGAGTCTATTAAAATGAAAATGCGTCACTTTGAGTTCAATGTACCTTAAGATGCGTAACGCAGGGCAACGAAAAGTGTTGCAGGGAAGGTGATGCGGTAGTCCCTTACACGCAAGGACGGTGATGCGTTGAAGATCTGGTGCAAAAGAAACAAAGTGGTGTCTTCTTGAGGTTGCGACAACGAAGAGGTGATGCGTGCACGCCCGACGGCCTTGCGGCGATTTCGATGAGTCTTTGGAGCCGCGACAGGCCCTGCGACACGCTTCCTTGGCGATGCGACGGCGTCTGATGCGAGGTCGACGATCTTCTCCTGGGATGCGGGGCGCGCCTCGTGTTGCGATGCGTCGGCGTCTGATGCGAGGTCGATGCTCTGCCCCGGGGATGCGGCGGCGTCTGATGCGACGGCGACACTTTTCTCCGGTGCTGCGAGGTGCTTCGAAGGATGCGAGGGTGTCAGCGGCGCGCTTCTTCGGGGATGCGCCGGCGTCTGATGCGACGTCGACACTCTTCTCCGGCGATGTGAGAATCAGCGGCTGCGGCGACACGCTTCTTCGTCTTGAGTCGCGCTTCCAGCTCCCAGAGACACGCAAGTGTGTCAGAAGGTCCAAATTCCCAGCAAGGGAATACAGGGGAGCTGGTGGGTGAAGTCTGTTGTCCCTGAGACTTCAACAGGAGGCAAGCTCTGAAATCAAGCCCTTGGAGATCCTTCACAAGTTGACGAAAGTACACACAAAGTTCCCTTCTCCTTTCTTTGGCAGTCAGGCAACCACTGCAGGCAGATCCCTCTAGCTTAGGGATAGTCTTCTCCTCAGTTTCTTCTTGGTTCCGCTCCTCAGCAAAGGTTTCTTCTTGTTTCCCAAAAGTGATCTAATTTCCTAGGGGTCTGGGTCCCATTTTTATACACCTTTTCTCTTTGTTCTCTGAAGGCAGAGAGGCCTTTGCCTAGTCCAAAACCAGTTCTGGTCAGTCCTGGAGCACTTTGTTTACAGGACTCCTTCTTTCCTTTCAGAATGTGGGGCAGAGTGCTCAGCCGCCCGGCAGGAGGTGGAGCCAGCATTGTGGAAGGCAGGCACATCCCTATTCAGACCCAGGTACAACTCCTCCCTCCACTCTGGATGCAGATCTCTCTATTCAGCCGTGTGCTGACTCACCCTGTCTCCTGGAGTCCCCCAGCCCCTGTCACTCAGAAACCCAGACAAGGAATACACAACCTAGCAGAGGCAGGCTTGGAAGGGTAGGTAAGAAAATACCTACTTTCTAAAAGTGGTATTTTCAAACACAGAATGTTAAAACCAACTTCACTAAAAGATGTATTTTATCATCCTAAGTTCAGGCATACTAAATTCGTTTTTCTACCATGTTCCCTGCGTCAGTTAGGATTATAAGGTGTAATAATCAAACTGCCCATTCTGGCCTATGGGGAGCAGGTAGCCTTGCAATAGTGAAAAACGAAAATGGCTGTAATTCACTATTAGGACATGCCACACACACCAGGGCATGTCCTACCTTATACTTACAATGCACCCTGCCCTAGGGCCTACTTTAGGGGGGACCAACATGCAGTAAAGGGAAGGTTTAGGGCCTGGTAAGTGGGTGCACTCACCAAGTCGACATGGCAGCCCTAGGCTGCACACAGGCTCTGCAATGGCAGGCTTGAGACACATTTTACAAGCTGCTTCTGTGGGTGGCACAACCAGTGCTGCAAGCCCACCAGCAGCATTGGATTTACAAGCCCTGGGCACAATCAGTGCACTGTACTAGGGACTGACAAGTAAACCAATCATCCAATCATGGAGTCACTAATACATACATCAATTTACAATAGGGAGCACTTGCACTGTGGCACTGAATAGCAGTGGCGCAGTGCCCAAAGCATCTAAACCAGCAAAAACAGATCAATAACATTGGAGGCATCATCAAAAAATGGAAGGGAGACCCATGCCAAGGATGCCAGGTCTAACATACCTCATAATCATATTTGCAATGCTTAACTTGTGCCAGTGTTTACCGGTGCTCAGCACTGTCATTTATTTTTAAACACCGACCTTTTGTGTGAGTACAACACATGGTGGAGCTCTGAGCCTATTGTTCAGCAGAGCATGCTAGTGGGGTGTTTAGCAATTCAATGTGGTAAAACAAAACAATCTAGCACTTCCAAGCCATCCCTACAGCTTGGGGTAACCTTGAATAGACCAAAATGTCACACTTTTTGAATGGGGTAGTTACAAGGTAATGTTGGCATTGGCATTCGTCAGCAGTGGCAGCAGCTGTGAGTGGTGCCAGCTGCATGGAACACTTAGGGCCCTGGCACTTATATGTTTACAAACTAAACACCACCTTTCGGTGTACTGCACATGTGCTGTGTGTATGAAGTTTGAAAAAAGCTTATCACTTTTACAAACAGCAAAACTATTGCCTTTCTTAGTTCTTGTGTGATTACCCTCAACATATTTTCAGCTTTTTGATGCCTTCTTTCACAAAAATGTCTTCTAAATTTTCTAATCCCTCACTTGGCTTTTTGGAAACACTAGTATTTAGATTGCAAGTTCCTCCTGGCATACAAAACGCTCTTGACTTTTTCTGCTGCTTTTAACTTCCATAACTGTACGTGTGTTATTTCCATATTTCCTGGGGCAATTCAAGGTTATTGACACGAGGTTATTTCACAGGTAAACTCTGAGGTAAGACAGCCATCGATTAATTATTCTCTTTTATGTCCATAAGCTGCAGATGTTTCTACTTCCTGTCGTTTGCTGAATCGATATTGGTGCATCACAACTTTTGACTCTGAAATTCTTAAATACTCTGCTAACATGTTTCTTTATCCATGCATGCTAATAGGTCGGATCCATATTTCTGACATATAGATTGATTGTGGGATGCTTCAACTGCATCCCATAAAATGTAGCAATCTTGCTGTGCCACCTTTTCTTTGACAATAATTTGCCAGGGGACGTTTCCACAGATGTTCCTTGCTTGTCATCTTCTGCTCTTTTAACATAAAATAGCTTAGTTGCACTTGCCACCGGCCTGGCATCTGTTATGATGGTAAATTTAATTAATTCATGAGCACCAGCCTCTAGGTGCTCTTTCGCTCTTAAATGTATTTCCCTTTCTTCGTTTTTGCTCTGATAAGGTCTGTGGTACCACCCTCTTGTGTTTACAGCTTACTAATGTAAGAGGTTTTCTTTTAAATTATTAGATCTTGGTGCCCTCAGGATCAATTAAATAATGAGAAGACCACTGAAACCAATAGAAGATGATTCCACACTCATACACGCGTGGGCACCCAGACACATGAGGGAAATATGCTAAATCCAGCACTCTAAACCCAAACCATGCAAAGGCAGAACTCCCTTTCAAGAATACACATTGACTAATTATAAAGTTGCAGCTTGTAGCATATTTTGCAATCCTATGAAAACAAGTGGATTTATTCAGTAAATACAGAAACCAAAAAAGGCTACCAATCTGCAAAGATTCCCACATCCAGTTTCTAAACCGAGGAACTGAAAGATTAGCAATATTGCATAAATCTTAGGCTGCACAGTGTAAACATATTTAAAGCTGTAATACACATTGTCTGTTCACAAAATCATTTCCAAAAACATGTATGGTATTTTTTTCAACCATATGTCGGTCTTAATGATTCTTATTTTATCAATTACAAAATTCCATATATTATACAATTCCACGTAAATCAGCTAACACATTTCATCCCCATACTTTTAGGACCTCTTCAGGTCAACTGTACACTTTGTTGATTTTTTCATGTGTTACGTTTTCACCCATCCCAAGTTCTAAAGGGCACATATTTCTGAAAGATTCAGCTTAAATGATTTGTCATTGATGATCATTTATTGAGGGATTAAAGTTTAACACCTCTCCATCGGGTCTCCTTTTCTGTCAGCAACTCAGACTACATTACTCCACAGACACATATCCATGTTAAGGAATCCATCACTGTTGGCTATGCAAGTCATCACCATCAACCTAATAATGCTCTTACTAGACCTTTCAGTCTTGGACACCAAACTTCCTACTGTCAAAATGTCCAGCGAAAGTAGTGACTACCATCTCATCCTGGATTCCTGTTAACGTGGTGTCATTTGGGGGCCATCCAGACATACTACCAGGAGTGAGTTTTCACTGAAGCAAAGCTAAACTGTGTTTATCTCACGGGAACTGTCCCTATTGTTGATAATCTGCACCAAGTAAGTAAGCGTTCAAAGCCTTCCTCTCTGCCATGGAACTACATGCCTGAATTGATTCTTTTACCAGCAGTCCTAGCAAGGATTCCTGTAAGGGTACAGCTATCATTAGTGCATCAGATGCAGTGACAGTGATCATTGACCCCCTTTTTTAGGTCGATCCTGGGCAGCGCATGCGCTGCTGCGAGGCATGCACTATTGCAGTATGGCTTTGAAGCCCCGCTCACTCTCCGCCCATATTTTTCATTGGCTTGTGCCATTGTCCTTCGTAAATGCTGGCTTCTGATTCGTTAATAGGCTTATTAGTCCCTCCTTAGTACCGCCTTGTCTTCTAGTGTAACCTCCCATGGCGACTGGCCCTTTTACTTCTCTTGCCATACGGTATGTCTTATTTAGTCAGTAAGCACTATTTTCTTTAATGCGTTTGTCCTACTGCAGGCACGATGTGCTTTCCTTACATTCAGCGCACCATGCGCACTTTCACTTCCGCTTCCGCTTCGTTGAAGTGAAATAGGTCTCACATATACAATAGTTTGAACTATTGCCATTGTAAATGACAATAGCTTAAACTCTCGTAAATGTGAGACCTATTGCATTTCAAATGCTTGTTTTTAATAGCTGTCGAAGAGAGTAGAGTGCAATTTTTTCATCTGGCCGCTGACAGCTTTTGCTGTCTTCCAAAACGTTTTCATAATTTTCGGGACCAGACACAGAGAAGGGTTTCGAGTCGACCTCATTCGACCATTGCCTGTTTAGATTCAGTTCCCTTCATCTATTGCATGAAAAAAATATTATTCACATTTTAGCTTAGGTCAGACAAATGGTTCATTCACACTGCTTGCTGTTGGCTATTAGGGGGCAGATTTACGTCTCCTGGCGCATCCCTGCAAATCAGCCGGGATGCGCCAGGAAAGATGCGTGACACAAGTTTACCCTTGCGCCACCACAGATGCACCACATTTACAATGCGGCGCATCATGGCGCAAAGATAAACAAATGCGTGTCGCATCTGCCGGCATAAGGTTGGCGCAGTGCTGGAGTTGTGTCGCGGGCGCGACGCAACTCCAGCACTGTTCCAACCTGGCCTATCCTCAACATGGTGCGTCATGCCTTGCAAGGTTTTGACGCAGCGGGGTCGGAAAAGTGACTGAGTGAAATCTTGTAGATTTCACTCAGGCACTTTTCCGAGGCGTTCCTGCACCGGAACGCCCACCCTGCGCCGGAACGCCCACATGAAACTTGACGCAGGTTTCAAGTGGCGCAGGGCTTTACAACGTGACGCATCTCCCTAGATGCGTCACGTTGTTAATCCCCCGCAGCATGGCGCTAGCTTTACGCCGCCGCTGCGTCACAGAAGTGACGCAACGGCGGCGCAAAAGTGGCGCACAGGGCTTGTAAATCTGCCCCTAGGTGTGTACGAAGAGTGCTTCCCATTGCAGTGTATGAATAGTGAAGTAAAAGGTGCATGTAGTGAAAAGGAGGTGCATTTGTACTCTGAAAGGTGCGTCAGGGCTCCTGTTGAAGCTGCCGCAATGGTGATTTTGTACAATATTGTGAATTTACACGTAATTCTAATTTCACTCCTTAATATGATACCACTACATATTTTACACCACTCATAGTTTCACACATAAAATAGATTTGGCACATGTATGTAATTTGTGGTCCTAAAAGCTTTCCACACTCATGCTGATACTGCACCAAAGATGATTTTGTCCCTCAGTGTGCAGTTAACCAAATGTGATGTCATACTGTGAGACATACCTTTTACATTAACCGTGGCATTTTAGTACTATATTTTCTCTCTGTACTGTGTGATGCCCCCTGGCTGCATTTTTCAGCTGTCTTATGGTGAATCTGCTTCTCAAGGTAAATAGCGTACACATTTTTTCCATTATTTGGTTTTGTCCACCAAACGTAAAACAAAGAGAGGTTCATATGAGATCAGACTCCAGAATAAATATAAAAGAATCTCTGAGATCCTATTTTCCCTAGCCTATCCAAAACTATATAGTGCAAACCTAGCTTGGAAGTGATTAAGCTTCGTGTGGAAGCAGAGAGTGGTAGAAGGGCTAGAAGGTGATGGAAATAGTGTTTTACGTCTATCTGAATTGCATGAAGGTAGGAGCAGTTCCAAAGTTGATGGGAATATTGTTCCACACACCAAGAAGGCTTACCTTTCCTTGTTTCTGGCCTGGTGATTTCTTGGTTTCTATTGTTGTATTGTCCACCTGAGATAAGTGGTTTATCCCCCAGATAAATTTGTATTTTGTTTCTTGACAGTATTGTGGATGATTCAGTTTGTCTTAAGGAAGATGTGAGCTCAGAGGGGGAGGCAGCACATTTCTTACAGTGTGTGAGGTCACTTTCTTTAGGCCTTTGATGGGATGTGCTGCAGAATTTAGAAGGTTTTAAGGAATGCTAATTCAGACCGAGGGACAACATTAAGCAGAGTGGTGCACTCTTCATGACAGGAGGGGATCAGTGTTTATACTGTTGATTCAGGCAGGAAGGGGTTGACTTTTTCATTGATAGTTCATACCTTAAAGTCTTTTTTTTCTTAATGATATGTTCCTTAAAGTTGAGGTCAGCATGGAGCTGAATGTTATGAGTCTGCTGTCAGCACTAGGGTAAAGCTGTCAAGCTTCATGTCTAGTAGAGAGACGTGAATCAGAGGTTGTATTTCACTATTTGAGAAGAGGATGAAGGCAATTAGGTTTTTGATTGCGGATGGTGATAACCCTACTCAAGCAACAGCCACAATCCTTGTCAGAGTGAACCACAAAAACTCACCAAATTAATCTGTGCTTAACCCTCTGGCTAGCTTGTTACAAAAGCAGTCAGGCATAACTTAGAACCAATGTGTAAAGTATTTGCACACACGCAGTAATAAAGTGAAAACACAACACAAGAAAAATCCCATGCCAGTTTAGAAAAATGTAATAAATAAAATGAGACCAAAACAACAAAAATACATTCAGTAGAACCGGAGTTATTGAATTTTAAAGTTTTAGGTAAGTGTAGTGCCTAAAAGAATAAAGCGTGATTCGCGGTCATCTGGTCGTGCTAGACTGGGAGAAAGTCTCAAGTTCAGGCCGACCGTGATGGAGTGCGAGCTGGATAGAGGACCAGGTTTGGCCTACTGAGAATTGTACTGTATGTCCTTGGTGCTTGGTCTGCGTTGCATTGCTTTGAAAGGCTTTGCATCGTTCAGCGTATGTTTTGATAAAGATGTGCAGCGGGGCTTTGCGTCATTCAGTGTCGGTTATGATGAAGCTTTTAGATGTGCAAGGTGGCTTTGCAGGCTTTGTATCTCTTGGCGTCAGTTCCGATAAAGCTTTCAGCTGTGCAGCGAGGCTTTGCAGAGCTTTGCGTCACTTCTCTTCGGATTTGATTGAACCTTCTGTTAAGTTATAAGGAATGCTCTCTGATGCCAGCGAACAGTCGAGGACCGTGGGAGGAACCTCTTGGGGATCAGGGACTCACTCAGCAGAGGCCAGTGGGGCTCAGGCAGGTTCAGTTGCAGGTCCAGTGAAGCAGGTCAGTCGAGCAGTTGAAGGGAGTCCTCTGGAGCTTGTTGTATCCCTGTAGTTCAGAACAGGTCAGTCAACTGACTCTTGGAACCACTCATGTTAGCCTGGGATAAAGGTAACAGGTCCAATCTTCCTTCTCACAGAGCAAGGCAGGCCTCTGGGGATCAAGGAAGCCTCACACAGCGGAACAGTCCTCTGGGAAACAAGGCAGGCATCAAGCAGCAGGACAGTTCTCTGGTAGCAGCAGGGTAGTCCTCTGAGGAACAAGGCAGCCCTCAAGCATGAGGACAGTCCTCTGGGGAACAAGGCAGGCCTCAAGCAGCAGGGCTGTCCTCTGGGGAACAAGGTAGTTCCTTTCTGTGAGCTGGAAGCAAGACCTTTGAAATGTAAGTGGGGCAAGGAACAGCCCTGCCCCCAACCATCCTGTGGATTAAATTACAATTCATTTGATTACAAGCATGACATTTCTGCCTGCTTCCTATTAAAATTAGCACATATTAAATGTAATAAGGTAGACCAATGTTATCCAATTGTGAAGAAAGGCCTTACAGTAGTGAAAAACAAATTTAGGAGTTTTTCACTACCAGGACATATCAAACTTAAAAACACATCTTACTTTTTAAATACAATGTGCCTTGCCCTGTGGGCTTTGTAGGAGCCTACCTACGGGTGACTTATATGTATTAAAAAGGAAGATTTAGGCCTGGCAAAAGATTTAGTTGGCACTACAAGCTGCAATGGAAGGCCTGCAACATGTTTTAGAGTACTACTTCAGTGGGTGGTACAATGAGTGCTGCAGGCCCACTAGTAGAATTTAATTTACAGGCCCTGGGTACATATGATGCCATATGCTAGGGAATTATAAGTAAATTAAATTTGTCAATTAGGTGTAAGCCAATTTTACCATATTTAAGGGAGATCGCACAAGCACTTTAGCACTCGTTAGCAGTGGCAAAGTGCACAGAGTCCTAATACCAACAAAAACGAAATTCAGAAATCAGGGGGGTGGTAAAGGCAAAACATTTGGGGGTGACCCTGCAGAAAGGGCCAAGTCCAACAAATGAGTTCTGTCTTATTTGGCTTGAGTTTGAAATGCAGTTCTGGAGGCAGGTTTTAAGTGAGTGAATGTTGCCACTAATGAGATTTTGAGGTAGAGTTGAGACTTGTTATTTTGATGGATCATGAAGCTGTCAGTAAGTAAACTTCGAGGGCTCTATTGAGACGATGAATCCCTGCATTTCATGGATGTTGAGCTTTCATCTGTAATAATTAGTGGTGTTTGGTTAGAGGAGATTGTAGGACTGTGATGGTGTTAGAAATTGGGTCTCTAGTAGGCAGAGGTATGCACCCTATCCAAGTAGGGACCACAATCCTGGTCAGGGTAAGTCAGATACACACCCTAAAGGAACCTATGCTCACCCTCTAATAGCTTGGCACAGAGAAGTCAGGCTTAACGTAAGAGACAATGTGCAAAGTATTTGTGTAACACTTAAAACAATGACCACACCAAAAAAGCCCACACCAGGTTAGAACAATAGATCTTAATTTAATGAACAAAACAAGACCAAAGCAACACAAATTTAATAAATAGAACTGGAGTTATGAATTTTTAAATAAAATCTTGAAATATAGCGCATAGAACCATAAAGCACCAACCTGGTCACGCTTTACCCGGTCAAATCTTAAAGTTCAGGCCGACCACGATGGACAACAGGTCAGATACAGGGACCAACCTTGTCTGGCTGCAAAAGTACCTCGGATGGAGGAACTGCATCGACGGTGAAGACCCGACACGAGAAGCAGAGGAGGCAATGAATCGCATTGATCCCTTCGGATGCATTCGATGCGTCTGTTCTGATCTGCAGAGTTGGAGGTGCGTCATCATCAAACGCTTCTTGATGAAGGCAATGCATCATTGTCGAGACATGCAGCCGGCGATGCAATGTCCTTGTCTTCAGCGGCAGCGGCGATGCATTGGCGGCGAGGTGAGATGTATCTGCTCCGACCGGCACAACGACAGCGATGCATGGATTTTGAAGAAGACAGCCAGAAAACCCACCTCCAAGGACCCATAACTGGATTGGCACCACTTGGCAGGGTAGGACTCACAGTTGGCAGAGTCCAGAGGCTATAGCAGGGTTGTTGGAAGTCTTTGATGTCTCTCAGACTACAGAACAGCAAGCCCTTGGAGTTACTTTGGTTCTGGGGATGTTAAGATGCAGTACTAGTCCTTCTTACTCTCAGGTTAGGATAGCAGCAGTCAACAGGGCAGGCACTGCAAAACAGGAGTCCATCAGAGTTCAGCAGAGCGACAGTCCTTTCAGCAGCACAGCCGTCCTTCTTCCTGGCAAAATGTCCTTAGGTTCAGAAGTATACTGAGTTGATGGTATCAGGGGTCCGGTACTTAAATCCTGTTGTGTCTTTGAAGTGAGGAGATTTCAAAGAGAGGCCTTTGACCTGCAAAAGGTTTCTCCCCTTCCTGCCCTGGCTCCATACTCACTACAGGGGGGATGCAGCTCTTTGAGTGAGGACAGGAACATCCGTATTCAGGTGCAAGTGTCCGCTCCTCCCTCCTTCCCATCCTGCCCAGGATGGCCCATCAGGATGTGAATGGCCCATCAGGCACACATAAGCTCTCTTTGTGTGTCGCTGTCTAGAGGGAATGCACAAAGCCCAGCTGTCACCCACCCCAGATGTGTTTTCAGAGATAGGCAGAGGCACAGAATGGGTAAAGTAAGAAAATGTCATGCATGCGCGCTTTAAACATCTCTAACCCAACTGTCTTAAGATGGCTGTGTTAGAGCAAGCCAAATCCTCCAGAGTGCAGTGGAGCGCCAAGTGAGGCCACTCCCACCAATCCTAGCACTGCTCTCATGCTGGTGAGAGCAGTGCCAGGATTGACCAAGGGAGTTCCAGCATTCGGTTCCTGTGTAGGCAATAGAACAGGTCCTGAGCGAGGACGTCGGCAAGTCCAGTAAGTTCTATTTTATTTTTTTATATTATTTTACACGCGCATGCCCGCTGCTCCCCCCCCCCATAGATGTCAGCCGCCACTACCATTGCTTAGTTCAGAGCACTGCCACGATAGACTGAATGTAGGAGGTGTGCTTTCGGACTCAGTGGAACTTCAGGAAATTATCCTTGAGTTTGAAAGGGAGAGAAAGGGGCTCTGAAGGGCAGGTCCATGCACATAAAGAAATCAGCTGTCTAATCTCGCTTCGCTAGGCCAGCAGCCAGCTAACACCTTCTTGGCCCCTTTTTTAGGCCAGGGTAACAGCAACATTTCTAGGCTTTGCCTTTAGCTGCAGAGCCCACCATTCCTCTGCAGCACATTACCCCTCATGTCTACTGTAGGTAGCTGTGCTTCACCCATCAACAGCACCTCACAACCTAAGAAGGGTACACAGAGCAGATTCCATTCGACAGAGTCAGACCTACCTGCACATCAGAACTTATCTTTCACTCTTCTTTCTTCAAAGAGCTTCAAAAACCTTTCTGTTCCTCAAACCCTATATCCGCATATCACATTTAGCCCATGTAAAATGTGACTAACTTCACTATGAGGTAAGCCATTCCACCCAGCAACAACTTAAGCACATAAGTGTTTTTTGAATGGACTGGTGAAACAATAAGTGTACACTCCAACATCCAAATATCAGGCTTATTGCAAACAGGACAGGACACCTTCTGCTCCATTAAGCGGCCATCATCACCTGATGACCCTTCCTCTTGATATCATGAGATAACCTTATAAGAACGAAGGCTCTAAGAATTGAAAATAACACCACACACACACACATGCACACACACACACACACACACACACACACACACACACTAGAAATCTTCCTTCCTCTTCACTGAAACCTTCATCTTCCTCATCTTTATATTCATTTTCAAGACCTTTATGCTTCACTCTTCCATCCCCACTGAGCCTCTGTAGTTCCATCTACTGATCCATCCCTTGATACTGGTGTCTCACTCGCCCTTCCACGTTCATCCATTTCAACAACTTCTGGTAATTCCCCTTCATTATATTTCCTCTCTCTTTACCTTCATCATTCAACTCATCAGTTTTCAAAAACCACATCGTCTGTCAATCTATCATATACTGATGACCACTCACTACACTGTTGTGTAGTCCCCATAAGACCTATATAGGATCTGCGCGTTTAGACCACATACACTGCGGGACTGGTGTCCAGACTGATTCCAGACACCCCCACCGGGTATGTTGGCCTGTGTACCAGCTAGCTCGCAATGCCACTATAACCTCCTCTTACCAAGGAGAGAATAGTTCTTGGCAACTACTCGAACATGACAACCCTGATCCCTCAGGACCGTGGAAACAGTAACTTACTTTTCGCTCAGTCACTCGTGCTCACTTGTTCTCAGAGAGATAAACAGTATAAACGGTTGGGACATTTTTTAATAAGCATTTATTGAACAGTCGTTATTCTAGCGTAAAATAAGTGCACTGAAATCACCTGTAGACAGTAGCATATATAAATGAGTAGCAGCTCTAAGAAAGTAAACAGATGGTAGGTTTCTACCATTTTGCTAAAATCATAACTACAGGCAAGTATATAAAATACATGGCAATAAAATGCGTACTCCTTCTATGCACCCTAACTAGATGTGCCTAAGTGTACCTAGTATGTGAGTAAGTGTAAAGCCAAGAATCCCTCTAGGATAAAGCCAACCCCATTACCTGATGTGAGACTGCAGGACTCCGTTCTGGTCTCGAGCTGAACACCCCGCAAGGGATGTCAGACCACTGTGAGCTGGAGTATCTGCATGCAGGAACATCAGCATCTTGCGTCAGTGTGTCGGCCGGGAAGTCCTGATCTCTTCTAACTATCTCAGCAAGATGTGGTGTTTATATACCCTAAGGTATCCCCAGGGGTTCTACCTTGCTGTGTCAGTGTCGGACTTAGGATGACGTCGGGAACGAACTTTATACACAGTTATTATGCAGGAGATGATGGTCCTGCTGTGATTCCAAGAAACTAAGAATCCTCATGCATAGTTTATGAGGCCAGTGTCCAGGGAAAAACCCTACGTACTTGTGTGTAGTATTGTAATTGGGTAAAGGTCAGTCCTTCAAATCCGTTATATATGTAGTATAGGAGAGAATGTAGGTGAAGGGTTATGATGTTACCTAGACCTATATCGGGGTACCTATATGAAATTTAACACCCACTCCTCATCCGACTGGACGACATTACTAAAATCTAGCGTACTACCAAGGCGTCTAGAGGTTTGTATGCAACAAATAATAAAAACGTTTTTAAGAGAAGTTAAAAAACGTTAAAAAACCCTTTAAAAGTGTTCTACTAAAAAAAATCATTCAAGTAGTGGCTCTAAAGTGCCCGTTTATATAGTCCGAACAACTACAAGCATTTGAAAGCCATGCATGTCAAAAGGTTTCAATTTGGAAGTTCGAAAAAAAGTTAAAAAGCCAAATGTTTATGTGTCCTTGCTGGTAGACGCAACATTGCTGCTGTCTGCATATGCAGCTGACGATCCTTGTAACACCTCACAAAGAATGTCAATTGAGCACAGATGATCTTCCGTACTGCCTGCAGCAGATGCCAGGGCAGCCTGTGCCACATCCAAGGCCTGAGTGTTGGAGGAGCCGGTGTCCATACCAACAGGAGCAGAAACTACATGTGGCGGCTCTAAGAATGCTGCCAACAACATGGGAATGCGTTGAGGACACTGCAGAACATGGACCGTTATCGGGTCCAGTATAGCATCAACGTCCGGTGGCGCAACCAATGGAAGTGTCAGACAGAGGTCCAACACACATTCTTCTCCGCAGAACAGGCATCGGAGAACAGGTAGGACACAGTCCATCCAGACTGGTGTAAATGACAGGAACCAAAAGGCGCTCAGTTCCCGTAGGCGAGGTGTGCCCAGATGTTGTACCATGCGATCACGGTATTTGCGCTCCCGGAGAGCTGTTGCTATCTCCTTGGTGGCTGGGACGTCCATTGCGTAGCAAAAAGGTAACAATCAGGATTCCTGCTATTAGAAACAGGATCAGCAGAAGCCCTCAAAAATGCTTCCAAAGACCATGGGGTCGATTCCGATTCGGGCCGGAAAAAGCACCGACCGACTCGGATACGGAAAAAATACCGACCGACACGTACCCGTGGCGCACGACACGCCAAGTACGATGCAAGGCGCGAAAAATCCGACCGACACGTACCGAAACCAAGTCGACCGACCGAGCCGCACGGAAAACAGCAATGCGGCCGGAAAAACACGCGAATCCAACCGACCGACACGCACCCGGAACAAATCCGACCGAAACGTACACGCGAACTCCAAAGCGCAAAGTACGATGCAAGGCGCGAAAACCACGACCGAGTCGGACGGAGGACAAGCCGTACGACCGACACGCATACAAAACCGAGCCGAAGCAGCACAATACACCGCGACCGACGCGTACGCAGCATAGAAAACTGCACAAACACAGCGTGAGCGAAGCGGAGAACACCGTACGAGACCAATGCAGGGTCCGACTCGGTCACAAGAACGTTTCCAACATACACAAACAGCACAAAGGAAAAATCACCCAAAAAAGGCCAAATAAGCAATTACCAAGCCAATAAATACTGGGGGGTGGGGACAGAGAACAAAGACACACCCACAACTCCACCTATATAAAGGACACAAATCACTACCATGAGCCTTTGCAAATGCCATTCCACTGCCAGCACCCAAGAGAAAGCAACCACACACCCACAGCTCATCCCTCACACAAGCCACACACCATCAGCACACCAACAAATACCTACCTCACATACACCCAGCAAAACACACACTCACACACCCTCACCTGCACACCAACACACACATCACCCACCATCACCACCCATCACCATGCCCCCAAGAAGAATCCCAAGTTCCTAGATAGTGAATTGGAAGTCATGGTAGACGAGATCCTCATGGTAGAGCCACAGCTGTTTGGCACACTGGTCCAACAGACCCCCATCTCTCAGAAAACCAAGATGTGAGAGAGGATCATCAACAGGGTGAACGCACAATCACCATGTCGGCGCACAAAGAGCGACATCCAGAACAGGTGGTATGACGTGCGCAGGAGGGTACTGGACCTGCTGAAGAAAGACTACATCAACAGCCAATACACCGGCAGTGGCCCTCCTGCCAAGCCAATATACCTCAGGCCCTGGGAGGAGAAGGTGCGGGCCATCCTTCCGCCAGTGAGCGTATATGGACTAGAGGACATCCCAGAGCCTGGTGAGTACACAACAAATGTACACAATATACTGCCACAAAACACACACATCACTGTCAAGGGGAGAGTCAAACCATGCACTCATAGCAATTACACAGCAACCAGAACAGAATCATCCCAAAATGTGTATGTCAGTCAGATAAACACAACACATGCCATCAAAAAAGTCACATCCAACTGTGCCAACACATGTACAAACACAACTACAACTACAGCTAGGCAGTGGCACAAATAGAACTAACAAACACATCCACACATGTAGCCACCACAACAACACCAACACACAGTGAAGACCACTCAAAGGAAGGAATTCTGTGTTTGCTGGCCAAGTCAGTGTAGCCAATAGCATCATGGGAGTCGCAGTCACACATATTGCCCCCCCACAACTGTCCCATCAACACCACCATGAACCATGCGCACATCACAGGGAGTGGAGAAGGACTCACAAGATGGCTGACACTGGCTACTGCTGTGGGGAGCACAAGGCCCTGCTGGCAACTGTGCACCAACAAACAGCAGGACACCACTGACTGACATCCTGAGAGACAACTTACACTCCCTGCAATGCAAGCATGTTCCATGGTGGGATATCTGGCTGGCTGGGTGGGAAGGGGGACTTGCAGCACTGACCATAGTCACAAGCACCTCCCCTCACACCCCCCCGAACACAAACTCCACAGTACCCACCTGGTAGAATGCAATGCCCCCCATCCTAACACAAGATCCCACAAAGAACCACCACCCTGGGTTATGTTGTGTGAAGCACAGGGACACTCTTGGGACTCTTAGCCAAACAACTGCCAGGACAACACTCCCAGCCATCCTGTCAGCACAGCCAGCCCACCCCACAGGGAAGCAGAATCAAAAGGAAGGAAGCATGGGCATGCTGGGAAGGGGGTGGAGGCAATAGCATGATGGGAGTCGTAGTCACTGATATTGGTCACCCCCACAACTGGCCCATCAACACCACCCTGAACCATGCTCACATCACAGGAAGTGGAGAAGGACTCACAAGATGGCTGACACTGGCTACTGCTGTGGGGTGCACAAGGCCCTGCTGGCAACTGTGCACCAACAAACAGCAGGACACCACTGACTGACATCCTGAGAGACAACTTACACTCCCTGCAATGCAAGCACGTTCCATGGTGGGATATCTGGCTAGCTGGGTGGGAAGGGGGACTTGCAGCACTGACCATAGTCACAAGCACCTCCCCTCACACTCCCCCCAACACAAACTCCACAGAACC
The DNA here is from genome assembly GCA_963921515.1 of Calotriton arnoldi. Classification (NCBI taxonomy): domain Eukaryota; kingdom Metazoa; phylum Chordata; class Amphibia; order Caudata; family Salamandridae; genus Calotriton; species Calotriton arnoldi. The sequence continues at coordinate 839,691 of CAWUFW010004649.1, read as the reverse complement.
CACCTGGTAGAATGCAATGCCCCCATGCGAACACAAGATCCCACAAAGAACCACCACCCTGGGTTATGTTGTGTGAAGCACAGGGACACTCTTGGGACTCTTAGCCAAACAACTGCCAGGACATCACTCCCAGCCATCCTGTCAGCACAGCCAGCCCACCCCACAGGGAAGCAGAATCAAAAGGAAGGAAGCATGGGCATGCTGGGAAGGGGGTGGAGGCAATAGCATGATGGGAGTCGTAGTCACTGATATTGGTCACCCCACAACTGGCCCATCAACACCACCCTGAACCATGCTCACATCACAGGAAGTGGAGAAGGACTCACAAGATGGCTGACACTGGCTACTGCTGTGGGGAGCACAAGGCCCTGCTGGCAACTGTGCACCAACAAACAGCAGGACACCACTGACTGACATCCTGAGAGACAACTTACACTCCCTGCAATGCAAGCACGTTCCATGGTGGGATATCTGGCTAGCTGGGTGGGAAGGGGGACTTGCAGCACTGACCATAGTCACAAGCACCTCCCCTCACACCCCCCAACACAAACTCCACAGAACCCACCTGGTAGAATGCAATGCCCCCATCCTAACACAAGATCCCACAAAGAACCACCACCCTGGGTTATGTTGTGTGAAGCACAGGGACACTCTTGGGACTCTTAGCCAAACAACTGCCAGGACAACACTCCCAGCCATCCTGTCAGCACAGCCAGCCCACCCCACAGGGAAGCAGAGTCAAAAGGAAGGAAGCATGGGCATGCTGGGAAGGGGGAGGAGGCAATAGCATGATGGGAGTCGTAGTCACAGCTCTACATCCCCCACCACATGGCCCAGCAAGCTCACACTCACGCATGCACATCCCACAGAGAGTGGAAAGGCCCATCAAAGATGTCTGACACTGTTGCTGTGTCGTGGGGAGCACAAGGGCATGCTGGGTACTGCACACCAACCAACAGCAGGACACCACTGTCAGCCATCTTGCCATTGCTCTCACACCCACACACACTGAACTCCACACAAATGCAAGTAAGTATGGGAATGCTGGGAAGTGGGGTGGAGGCAATGGCATGATGGGAGTCATAGTCACAGACATAGCTCACCCCCACAACTGTCCCATCAACACCACCCTGAACCATGCTCACATCACAGGGAGTGGAGAAGGACTCACAAGATGGCTGACACTGGCTACTGCTGTGGGGAGCACAAGGCCCTGCTGGCAAATGTGCACCAACAAACAGCAGGACACCACTGACTGACATCCTGAGAGACAACTTACACTCCCTGCAATGCAAGCACAGTCCATGGTGAGATATCTGGCTAGCTGGGTGGGAAGGGGGACTTGCAGCACTGACCATAGTCACAAGCACCTCCCCTCACACCCCCCAACACAAACTCCACAGAACCCACCTGGTAGAATGCAATGCCCCCCATCCTAACACAAGATCCCACAAAGAACCACCCCACTGGGTTATGTTGTGTGAAGCACAGGGACACTCTTGGGACTCTTAGCCAAACAACTGCCAGGACAACACTCCCAGCCATTCTGTCAGCACAGCCAGCCCACCCCACAGGGAAGCAGAGTCAAAAGGAAGGAAGCATGGGCATGCTGGGAAGGGGGAGGAGGCAATAGCATGATGGGAGTCGTAGTCACAGCTCTACATCCCCCACCACATGGCCCAGCAAGCTCACACTCACGCATGCACATCCCACAGAGAGTGGAAAGGCCCATCAAAGATGTCTGACACTGTTGCTGTGTCGTGGGGAGCACAAGGGCATGCTGGGTACTGCACACCAACAAACAGCAGGACACCACTGACTGACATCCTGAGAGACAACTTACACTCCCTGCAACGCAAGCACGTTCCATGGTGGGATAACTGACTGGCTGGGTGGGTGGGTGGGAAGGAGGGCCGGCTGTCAACCAAACACAACCAATGCAGACCATGTTCACACCCCAGAAAATACATAGAAATGCCCAAATAATGCAGGACAATGTGCCACAACAATATCAACCCCTGACTGTGACGACTTAGGACAATGCAATGTACAGGCCCGCACCCAGAGGCACAGTCACAACTGTCATGTGTGTCAACCATTGATGCCTGCAGAAACATAACATACATTGTTTGTGTCTCCCAAAAACAGGTGATGATGGGGACACAGCAGGAGACGCTGAGGAGTCCCAGTCCCAGGCTCAAGAGGATGCCGAGCTCACTGGCGTCGTACAGCCTCTGTCCTCCTCGGACGATGAAGGACAACCTGGCACATCCGGTGCAAGTCAACATGCAGCACCAGCAGGACCACCAGCTGCAGCACCAGCAGGACCACCAGCTGCACCCCTGCACCCACCCCTCCAACGACTGTCACCACGAATACCATCCCTGCTGACATGGACAGAACAAGGAGCAACACCAGCACAGTGACCCTGGACCAGACCTGGGGCCATGGACACCACCACCACCACCAACCCCCAAGGTGGACCAGGGTTATCTGTGCGTGCCACTGCACACACTGCACATGTCAGCAGGGGTGGTGGGAGGAGTGGGATACAGAGGTCGCTGCTTGCAGACGTTGCTGGTGTGCATGATGACCCACAACTGGTACGCATAGCTGATGCGTACCAGTCCAGCACCGGAGAGCTCAGCCAGGTAGTGGGGCTCCTCAGAGACATTAAACAGCAGCAGGCTGCCCATCATGCCCGCTTGGACTCCCACATGTCCCACGTGGAGTCACACATGTCCCGTGTGGACTCACACATGTCCCGCGTGGAGTCCAAGTGGGATGCACTGCATGAGATGACGGCGGTGCACAGGGACATTTTACAATGCCTCCGCCAGATGAACAGCAACCAGTCCACACCTCCCTGTGTGCCAACAACATCTGGTGCCGAACAAACTGCAACTGCCACAGGGAGGGAGGAGGACTCTGGCGGAGAGTCCCCTGCACCGCAGCAGCCTGTACTTGAGGGCCCCCCCAAGAAGAGGGGTCGTCCGAGGAGGGAAAAGTGAGAGGCCGATGGCCAAGTGCAACTCCCAGGAAGCCTGAACCTGTTCTGGATGATCACCTTTGTGCACAGACTGTTCACCCTGTTGACGGCAACACTACTCCCACACATTGCATGGGGAGTACAAGTTGGACCAATGTGTCAGACAACTGTGGCCCCGATACTGGGGATCCTGTCTACCAGGACTTTCAATTCACCTAGGAACTTGGGATTGCAAGATTTATGTACAGCACAACCCATCCTATGCACTATTAACACAAATGTATCACAATAAACACACTAATACACCATACTTGCCTCTGTCGTGATTCCAACGTGGGTGCTGTTATGGGGATGATGAACTGCAAAATTACACTGTGCATGCGAACTGCTACAGCAAGGACAACACAGGCATGTGAGTACAGGCAACGTGACACACATGAGGGAGACACACCACCAGGGCTACACAACACATACACACCTAGGCCATCTGACTCATTGCCTACACTGATGTTGCCAGGGAAGACGGTGCAATGCACAGACACCACACCCATTCCCAGTTGTAGTCAAGTAGCCCACAGGTGCAGTAAGCAAATGGCAGTCAAATGTGTGACCACAGACAACGCACATCACAAAGTGAAGCACAGGTTTATTACACAGTTGCAACATGCCATAACCACTACAGATGCAAGGTAACCCCACCTGGCAGCGGGCACACAGTCAACAACTGTAGACGGAAGGAAGTCCATGGGTGTGGCGCACATCACCTATAGGGACACAACAGCTACCAGCCTGGATGTGCAATCACGTCGTCGGTGGACACAGTTGACCAAACGAATCTGAAAGTACCCTGTGAAGGACAGAAATGACACACAGTCAAAAGCAATGGAGTACAGGACAGAACAGCAAAACTCATGCACAATACATGTTACAAGATACCCACCCAGAACCAAGTTAGCATGTCAACACTGTTGGGGAGTACAGCCCACCTGTCACCACACATCGCAACACACATCCAGTCAAGTAGCCCATGGACACACTCTAACAGCACCAGAGCACCACCCACACATCATGCCAACTCACATCATTGACATGACACCTCAGGATACTCACATTCAGCTAAAGAAGTTGGTGATGAGCTGTGTGCGGACATCACCATCATCATCATCACTCGTCACTGGCATCGTGGTCCAGGCCAGGATCCTCCACAGGTGGCGGATGTTGGTCATTGTCATCCTGGATGAGAGGCAACTCCTTCCGCACTGCCAGGTTGTGGAGCATGCAGCAGACGATGATAATCTTGCACACTTTCGCAGGGGCATATGGGAGGGACCCTCCGGTCTTGTCCAGGCAGCGGAAGCGGCTCTTCAGGAGACCAAAGGTCCGCTCAATCACTCTCCTGGTCCGACCATGTGCCTCATTGTAGCGCATCTGGGCTGGTGTCACAGGGTTCCTGAGGGGTGTCAGCAACCACGGCATGTTGGGGTATCCCGAGTCACCTACGGACAGACAAGTGCACATTAGCTGACTTGGAAAAGTGGGCGGAATACTACAGATCAGATCACACACAATGGCACAAAGTCAGTACACACCGACAAGCCAGGCACGCTGGTTCTGCATCTGTGCCATCATCCTGGGGATGCGACTACTCCTCATCACAAAGGCATCGTGTGCTGAACCAGGGAAACGGGCACACACGTGTGTGATGGTCATGTCTGCAAGACACACCACCAGTGCATTGACCGAGTGGTAGTGCTTGCGGTTCCTGTAGGCCTGCTCCTGGGCCTGTGGTGGTACCAAAGCCACATGTGTCCCATCAATGGAGCCAATTACATGCGGCATCCTCCCCAGGGCATAAAAGCCACTCTTCACGTCAGTGAGTCGTCGCAGTCTAGGGAAATAGATGTACCGGTTCAGGAAGAGCAACATTGCCGCCAAAACATCGCGGAGCACACGGCTGAACATGGTCTGTGACATCCCACCAGCAGTCGCCACAGTATGTTGGAAGGTACCAGTGGCAAAGAAGTGTAGGGCTGCCATCACCTTCACCTTGGGGGTCAGCGCTGTAGGATACGGCCGGCCAGGCTGCAAATGTGGGGACAACTGCACTGCCAAATCCTCAATCAGCTGCCTGGTGAAGCGGTACCGTCGGATGCTGTCCCGTTCCACCATCGTTGCCAGGTCTGGGAATGGCCGATGGACAGCAGGAGCCCTGCAGTGCAGAGGAGAAGTAAGCAAGATTGTCAGTCACCCCACATATGCGGCATTGAACACACTCAAGATCCCAACATACATCATTATGAGGCACAACTACATGAAGTGTGCAGTACCGGAAGGACATGTATGGTACATGCATGGCCAACATCTGTCAACACGGTCCAACAGGTGGCATCAATTAGTCCCAGGTTGGCCCATTGGATATCATGAGGCCGTGTCACAGTTCCCATCTCCTGCTGCCGTGTCACAACAACCCCCCACAGTGACATGTGAGGACAGATGTGCCCCAGGCACCACAGCTCAACGACAGGTACATTCCCAGGGACCCTGTAATGCCACATGGACACTGGCATTACATGGAGTATCATGTATACACCACAGCAAAACAACCATGACCCCCACAGGTAGTGGCCCCACTTGCCACGGCAGGACAGACATGGACGTCTGTGACACACACGCACAGCATCAGAGTCCATGCACACACAACGTGGATGTGGAGACTGTCTCCCATTGTGCACATGAAATCAGAGACATTGTAAACACTACATGCACAAAGACTGTGGAGGACCATCACTATTGTGCCACTGGGACACCCTGGCTCAAACATACCATCCCACATGGGACTCACGGGGTATGTGACATGACATATACATACACCACTGTGAAATGTGACCATGGCACATGCACAGATATGAACAGTTGCACATCACAGTGGTCATGTACACGTAACACCCAGGATCCTGTCCCCATGAACACGTGCACAGCCTGGGGGTGGCTGCCCACAGGTGACACCCACAGGACAACATGTACACCAACATACACACAATAGGAAATGCATCCTTACATGCCTTATGATAAAGTTTGGACAGGCTGTCGTGATGTAGGTGTGCCCCTCACTCCCTGGGAGCTATCTGTGGCTGGCATATGTCCATCTGAGACAGGCATGCTGACATATGCCAGTCACATGTACAGTGATGCGTTGTACCGCAATGGACCGATCGGTGCCTCCGGCCGACCCATTGCATTCAATGTGTGCGGGTACGCGTTGTACCCCTGTGCGCGTTGTACCGCAATGGACCGATCGGTGCCTCCGGCCGGACCATTGCATTCAATGTGTGCGGGTACGCGTTGTACCCCTGTGCGCGTTGAACTGCAATGGACCGATCGGTGCCTCCGGCCGGCCCATTGCATTCAATGTGTGCGGGTACGCGTTGTACCCCTGTGCGCGTTGAACCGCAATGGACCGATCGGTGCCTCCGGCCGGCCCATTGCATTCAATGTGTGCGGGTATGCGTTGTACCCCTGTGCGCGTTGTACCGCAATGGACCGATCGGTGCGCACCCATTGACAATGGGCTTGCCTGGCAACGGACGCGTTTTCGAATTTCGAACGAGTCGGTTGCTGGAAATTCAGTTGGTCACCCACAACAATGTTGCAAAATCATGTATGTCATGAAGTTGAGGATTTGAAGGATGCTGTGGGCGTGTTTTGGTGCTGCTATTCCATGGATTGGCCAGATTCAGAAGATGCAAACGACTTGGACCTATCACTTTGGACACAAGGGACAGTATCTGCCTCTCCAGCACATATATATTGCTGGCTGTTCCCCTGAGAGCTCACTTGCCTGCACTACATGCTCCAGGACGACATCTACCACTGCACTGCTGCTGTCTCTGCCCCTCTGGACCCTGCAATGGCACGTACTGTGGAGAGAGCCCCAGCCTTCAGCCTTGAAGAGAACCAGGCCCTGCTGGACAGCCTACTTCCACAGTACAGCAAGCTGTATTGGACACCAGGGGAGCAGGTGAGTGTTCTGTGCACTGCCTTTCTGAATGTGCATTTTGTGTGACTAGCAAGGCTGAGAGTCTGCACGCCACTGGCTAGCAGGCTCACTGAGTAGTTGTCACCCCCCATAGTGTGTAGTGACTTGCACTGGACAGGTATGGTGCAGTGACAGTGCATTTGAACATGGTTTTACTTCCCATGCAATGATACCATATAGTGACGTCTGGCAAACTGTCCATGGTCAGCTTTGCACTGCCTGTGTACATCATGTGCCCCTGTGATTGAGACATGTATATACAACTGTGTCATGCACGGATATGTTGCATGTGTGGTAATGGCCTTTTCACTTTGTCATCCTGACAGGTTAATGCCCATCGGAAGCAGGAAATCTGGAAGGACATCGTCCGGGCTGTCCGGTCCGTGGGGGTCTACAAGCGCCGGATCCGCAACTGCCAGAAGAGGTGGCAGGACCTTCGGGGCTGGACCCGGAGGATTGCACGGGTCCAGCTGAAGCTGTCGCCTCCTCGCAGGAGGGGCGGAACACGGACCCTGACCCCCACATGCTCCAGATCCTGGCGGTGGTGTTTCCAGACCTGGATGGGCAGCTGAAGGCCAGACAGCAGCAAGGAGGGGGTGAGTCAAAGACTGCACTGTGAACTCTGTATTACATGCTTTGTGCCCTCCTCTGGCCTGGTTCAACTGCCACAGTGCAGCAGTCATGTTGTCCAGGAGCCATGTCCCTCTATTGTGCACTGCCCACTGCTCATCTGATACCCAGGTGTGGCCCTTACATTCAGGGAATTGTGTCACTTGGGACTGTGTCCTTGCAGTTTGCTTCACTAAAGGTGGGGGACAGCATCTGTTTCCCTAACTCTGTTGTGGGCATCATGGGTGGGTCCATTGTTCACACAACGCCTGGGTTTGGACATGTGATCTGCGTGTTGCTTTGATATGCGGTCCACTTGCTGAGCTGAGCCACCACATGTGCCTGGGGTATGTGGCACACGCACATGCAGCGGGTGGGAACAATGTTTGGGCCCCAGGAGTGTGCAGATTACGTGTGTCACACATACATAGCCAGCTATCCACTGTCCAGGGCACATCCCTCATTCATGTGGAGCAGGACAGTCATGCCTACTCCAGGCCATGCAATGCACTCTGTACTCCCACTCCCGTGTATCAGCTGACACATTGTGCACAGTGATTTGACCCCTCAGGTGTCTGCCTCTGTGTCAGTGTGCTGTGGATTAGTTGCCAGGACTGCTGGGGTGTTTCTTGGTAGGGGCTCAGCATGCCCCTGGAGATGTGACCATAGGAGACGATACTTGTGTGTCACATAGGTGTTTGATCAGCTGCCCATGCAGACTGGGGTATGCGAATGTGAAGTTCAGGCAGCTGTTCCCCATTCACAGCAAATTGTGAGGGGCTCAGGTTCCGAGGGTAGTGTCACAGGTCTCCCATATGTCCAATAGGTGTGACCTGGACAGATGAGGGTTAAGATGATGTGTTGTGTGGGGGATGTACATGTGCACTTGGGCAGCTCCAGGACTTGCATTCCCCATGACCTACTATTGTGACACAGTGCATAGTGTTGTTGTCTGGCTGCCAAGTCATACATCACTGAGACAGTGATGTATGACTTAGCAGTCATGCCTCTGCCATGGCATGTGTCAACTTATTGGTGGTCCTGCAGGGGAGTGACATGTGCTACATGCACACCATAGTGGCGCTGGCTATCAGGACATGGGTGCATCATGGTGTCTGTCGCTGGTATGCATCACATGCATTTCCTATTTGACTCTGGGCATCCCTTTCATCCGGAAACCTGTACTGACTCAGTGGCAAGAGCTGTGATGTGTGCATGTCCACATGCCACACCGTGTCCTCTGCACTGTCCAACTACTGTGTACTTGGTGCATGTGTCCACACTGGGGTGTTGCAATCCAACAGACACCAGACAGATGGGTGCAAGGCCATGTGGGATGTGAGTGCCATGCTTGGCATCAGACTGACAATTGGCTTCTCCTGTTCAGTTAGGGCACTTTTAGCAATGTACAACTAATGATGCCAGGGCTTGCTCTGTAATGTGCTGTGCTCACAGTGGTGTGTGCGTTTGGTGCAGGTGACTGATGTCTGTCTGTTTCCCCATTGTTTGCAGATACATCCACGGCCACGGACGGGGACAGCTCCACGGACCAGGAGGAGCCAGAGAGCCAGACTGGGTCAGCAGCCGAGGAGTGGTCGGAGGGACCCAGTGGCACGGAGGGCGAGGGGAGCCACACCGAGGAGTCCTCAGCACCATCCACCTCAGCTGAGGACCAGAGCAACTCGGAGGATGACTCCCTTGTGGAGGCGGGTGTCAGCAGCCACCACACCCCAGCTAGTGTTGCTGTCCCCGCCACCACCAGCACCACCACCGCCCTCCCATCGGCTCCCATTCCCCAGGTCCGTGGAGGCTCCCATGTTCGGGAGCGTGTCTCCTTTGGCCCAGGCACCGCACCCCCTGCCCCTGTGTCTCCTGCTGCCCTGAGTGAGGAGTCTGTGTACCTCCTTCGCCAGCTCCATGTAGGGCAGACAGCCATGCTGAGTGTCCTCCATGCGCACACCGCACTGTTGACTCAGCTGGTGTCGTTCATGGAGGGCATCTCATCGGGCATGTCTGACCTACAGAGGGGCAACAGGTCCATGGACTCCTCCCTGACGGCAGCAGTGTCCCTCCTCAGACAGTCCCTCACCCCTCCTGCCTCTGCTCCATCCACACTCCCCAGCACCTTACCCGTCCCAAGCACACACACACCGGCACAGGCACACACCAGCACACACACATCCAGCACACAGACACACATGCCACAAACTAAACGCACACGCACGCACAGTCAGGGGACTGAAACCAGACTCACAGGGGATGGGGCACTGGTACACACATACGCATCCACGGGCACTGCACAGTCCTCAGTTGCCTCTCCCTCCAAAGCACCCTCCCTTGCCTCACCTGCAACCCCAAAGACCCAGCGCCTCTTCCTCAGTGACCTCGGCCTCTTCCCCTCCGATCCAGCTGCCCCAGCATCCAGGGGGAAGAGGAAGCCCCCACACGGAGCAGAGTGCCCCTCGCCCCCGGACACCCTCCCCCAGGCGCAGACAGACTGAGGCCCCCACCCGCAAGTCCCCCGGAGTGCTAAGAGCAAGACCCCGCCGCCGCCCTGCAGCTCAAGCACCAGGTCTCCTTCCTCCATCCCTCAGGCCCCCACTCCACAGGTGCCCCCACCACACCCTGCCCCAGGTTCCCCCACCCACAGATATACCATCCCCAAGAGGCTCCAGCCTTCTCCCCCTGCCACTTGCTCTCCCGGCACCACACCCCCGCTGCGCTTGTCTGTGCCACTGATGTGGTGAGGGTGTCCTCCCCCTCTGTCCAGCCCACCTTGCCTGTTCCCCATTCTCCTCCCCTGGTGGTAGGCACTGCAGTGGAGTCCACTACCACCCTGTCTGACTTGGGCACTGCAGTGGCGGACCTGTCCACTCCATCTGCAGGGTCCACTGCAGTCGTGCCGGCACCCACAACATCTGAGCCATGCCCCCAGTTGTGCCGGCACACACCATGTCAGACACCTCCACTGCAGTTGTCAGTGGCTCTTCAGCACCCACCACCCCTTCCCTGCTTCCTCCTGGTGAGCCCTGATCCTGTCCCTGCGGTGCCTGGCCTACCCCCCGGTTGCCCCTCCTAGTGGATTGTCCCTGGTTTTGTGCAGGCATGTGTAGGGTGGCATCTGCCACTGTCACCCACTTGTGACTTTGTTGATGGACTGGCCATTGGCCTTTGTTTATGTTCTACCGGACTTCTACTTTTAATGCCACATATGCTGAATAAAGCAACTTTCTGTTCTCTAGTGCTTTTGCTTCTGATGTACATGATGTTGATGATGCTAACCATGCCCTTGCTGGAGTGATGGTGATATTTGGTCTCATGATAATGAAGTGTTACTGTGCAGGAACCCATGTGGTCCAGGGGGAATGTGCCCTATCCTGTGGTGTATCCATGTCATCCATAGCAGCATCTGAGGGTGTCATGTGTTCAGTATTTGGCAATGGGATTTCCTACTTAGATTGGCAATTTCACATCTGTGGCTTCCACCCCTGCACATCTGTTGTGCCTGCCATTGTTCTATTCGTCTACTTCCCTGACCGTGTGGCCATCTCCAGTGAACATGCAGGTTTGGGCATCAATGGGGAAGGACTCATCTGTGTTGTCAGTGCAACATTGCTATACAAGTGTGTTGGATCTGTGCTGAAGATTCCGTTGGCACTTCCATGACCAGGCTGATGGGACGGGAGCCCTCATTTGGTGCTAATTGTTGATTGTGTGTCCCATTGCTGCCATGGTATGGTATCTGTTCGCCTCACATCTGCAGTCTCCACAGGGTATCTGCATGTGTGTGCCCATTGGTGCAAATATGTGGGTCTGCATTCGGATGGTCACTTCTGTCATTGTGTCATTGATGATTGTTGACGGTGTCAGCCCCCATGGGTGTTGTTTGTCTGCACATGGCCAAAGTTATGTCTTATTTGCACTGCAGGATTTGGCTCCCCCAATTTATGTTGCAATGGGACACATACACTACTTTGCCACTGATGTGTTTGTTGTTCTGTGACCAGGAATCATCCATGCAGTTTGGCAGTTGCACCTCTTACTTTGTCAACACTTACATTTTGGTCACTGTGATGATGGGGGTTTGGACCCCATTGCCACAATGTTCAAAATGTGCTGCAGCTATGGACCCCACACTTGCCTTTTGGTCACTGTGATGATGGGGGTTTGGACCCCATTGCCACAATGTTCAAAATGTGCTGCAGCTATGGACCCCACACTTACCTTTTGGGCAATGTGATGATGGGGGTTTGGACCCCATTGCCACAATGTTCAAAATGTGCTGCAGCTATGGACCCCACACTTGCCTTTTGGGCAATGTGATGATGGGTGTTTGGACCCCATTGCCACAATGTTCAAAATGTGCTGCAGCTATGGACCCCACACTTGCCTTTTGGTCACTGTGATGATGGGGGTTTGGACCCCATTGCCACAATGTTCAAAATGTGCTGCAGCTATGGACCCCACACTTACCTTTTGGTCACTGTGATGATGGGTGTTTGGACCCCATTGCCACAATGTTCAAAATGTGCTGCAGCTATGGACCCCACACTTGCCTTTTGGTCACTGTGATGATGGGGGTTTGGACCCCATTGCCACAATGGTCATGGCCTGCTTGCGTTGTGTGTGCCACACACATATTTGTGTGGCACATGTGCTAGGGGGTCACATTGTATGTTCGAAGTCATGTTCGGTGTTGTAGGCATTTGACACAGTCTACACACGCTTGTCATGGTGTTGGGGGATGTCTTCTTCTTGCATTCCCTAGGTTGTGGTGTGCTGGTTGTGTCATGCATTGTCCATCCTATGGGTGGGGGTGGTAGTGGTGGTAGGCATCCTGCCCCCTGGCTAAGGGTGGTAGTAGTGGTAGGCATCCTGCCCCCCTGGGTGAGGGTGGTAGTAGTGGTAGGCATCCTGCCCCCCTGGGTGAGGGTGGTACTAGTGGTAGGTATCCAGCCCACCCTGGGTGAGGGTGGTAGTAGTGGTAGGCATCCAGCCCCCCTGGGTGAGGGTGGTAGTAGTGGTAGGCATCCTGCCCCCCTGGGTGAGGGTGGTAGTAGTGGTAGGCATCCTGCCCCCCTGGGTGAGGGTGGTAGTAGTGGTAGGCATCCTGCCCCCCTGGGTGAGGGTGGTACTAGTGGTAGGCATCCAGCCCCCCTGGCTAAGGGTGGTGGTAGTGGTAGGCATTCTGCCCCCCTGGGTGAGGGTGGTAGTAGTGGTAGGCATCCTGCCCCCCTGGGTGAGGGTGGTACTAGTGGTAGGCATCCTGCCCCCCTGGGTGAGGGTGGTAGTAGTGGTAGGCATCCTGCCCCCCTGGGTGAGGGTGGTAGTAGTGGTAGGCATCCTGCCCCCCTGGGTGAGGGTGGTACTAGTGGTAGGCATCCAGCCCCCCTGGGTGAGGGTGGTACTAGTGGTAGGCATCCTGCCCCCCTGGGTGAGGGTGGTAGTAGTGGTAGGCATCCTGCCCCCCTGGGTGAGGATTGTACTAGTGGTAGGCATCCAGCCCACCCTGGGTGAGGGTGGTAGTAGTGGTAGGCATCCTGCCCCCCCTGGGTGAGGGTGGTACTAGTGGTAGGCATCCAGCCCACCCTGGGTGAGGGTGGTAGTGGTGGTAGGCATCCAGCCCCCCCTGGCTAAGGGTGGTGGTAGTAGTAGGCATTCTGCCCCCCCTGGGTGAGGGTGGTAGTAGTGGTAGGCATCCTGCCCCCCCTGGGTGAGGGTGATAGTAGTGGTAGGCATCCTGCCCCCCCTGGGTGAGGGTGGTAGTAGTGGTAGGCATCCTGCCCCCCCCTGGGTGAGGGTGGTACTAGTGGTAGGCATCCAGCCCACCCTGGGTGAGGGTGGTAGTAGTGGTAGGCATCCTGCCCCCCCTGGGTGAGGGTGGTACTAGTGGTAGGCATCCAGCCCACCCTGGGTGAGGGTGGTAGTGGTGGTAGACATCCAGCCCCCCCTGGCTAAGGGTGGTGGTAGTGGTAGGCATTCTGCCCCCCCTGGGTGAGGGTGGTAGTAGTGGTAGGCATCCTGCCCCCCCTGGGTGAGGGTGGTAGTAGTGGTAGGCATCCTGCCCCCCTGGGTGAGGGTGGTACTAGTGGTAGTCATCCAGCCCACCCTGGGTGAGGGTGGTAGTAGTGGTAGGCATCCTGCCCCCCTGGGTGAGGGTGATAGTAGTGGTAGGCATCCTGCCCCCCTGGGTGAGGGTGGTAGTAGTGGTAGGCATCCTGCCCCCTGGGTGAGGGTGGTACTAGTGGTAGGCATCCAGCCCACCTGGGTGAGGTGGTAGTAGTGGTGGCATCCTGCCCCCTGGGTGAGGGTGGTACTAGTGGTAGGCATCCAGCCCACCCTGGGTGAGGGTGGTAGTGGTGGTAGACATCCAGCCCCCTGGCTAAGGGTGGTGGTAGTGGTAGGCATTCTGCCCCCCTGGGTGAGGGTGGTAGTAGTGGTAGGCATCCTGCCCCCCTGGGTGAGGGTGGTAGTAGTGGTAGGCATCCTGCCCCCCTGGGTGAGGGTGGTACTAGTGGTAGTCATCCAGCCCACCCTGGGTGAGGGTGGTAGTAGTGGTAGGCATCCAGCCCCCCCTGGCTAAGGGTGGTGGTAGTGGTAGGCATTCTGCCCCCCCTGGGTGAGGGTGGTACTAGTGGTAGGCATTCAGCCCACCCTGGGTGAGGGTGGTAGTAGTGGTAGGCATCCAGCCCCCCCTGGGTAAGGGTGGTAGTGGTGGTAGGCATCCTGCCCCCCCTGGTTAGGGGTGGTGGTGCGCATTCAGGCCCCTGTGTGCATATGTGGCATTGGTGATGGGCATCCCGCCCCTATGGTGCTGCTGTTGCTGGTGTAAGTATATTCTGCATCCCTGTGTGTGTGTGTGATGTGTCGTGTACGTGTTGTATGTGTTTTGTGGTTGGTGTCTGGCTTACCTTCTGCGCCGTACGCGTCCGTGCCTGTTCCGGTAGTATATGTAGAATATTGGTATGATCGGGACGAAGGGATTCATGGTTGGTTCGTGTCGTTCGTCCTTCTCGTTGCTTCGCGTCGTCCTCGTCGCTTCGCCTCGTCCTCGTCACTTCGCCTCGTCCTCGTCGCTTCGCGTCGTCCTCGTCGCTGCCGTGTTCGTCTCGGAGCCGTGGATCGTGTTGTGGCGCGAATCGGAGCTTATGTGCGCCTCTCCCGGATGCTTTGACGTGCCGTGCGTAGCGACGGGTTCGGCGCGTACGGAAAGCGCATCGTACTTGTCCGGCCGGACGGGGCTGCATTTTTCCTTCCGTGCGACTCGATTCGGCGTTTCCGGATTCGCCTCGGTTGGAGAACAGGACCTGGTTTGGGTGAGTACGGCTCGGCCGGATTCTTTGCTGTTGTGCGCATCGTACTTACTCGTTCGGTGTGCTGTACGGATCGGTCGGGAAACAGGCTTTCGCATGGCTTTTTTCCCGATCGAATGGTATTGGGTGCGCCTCCGACCGAGATCGGAATCGGCCCCCAAGTGTATAAAGTTCGGTATAACTCCGAGGACCGTCTGAAAGGTGCTTAACAGTCCGGAACCTATGGTCCTAAATAGGTGTACACCTGTCGTATCAGACATGCTAAAGATACGACTTACCATTTCTGTGAAATGGAAGGGGCAGTTTGTACGTATAAGTGCCTGTATCTCAGCCGAGGACCTTGCGATCTGGAGATCAAAAGTCTCCCGGACGGAGGTTAAGGGCACGGTTCATTGTAAAAGCAGGGCTTTCATTCTGCTCAGAGTATCAAACCGTATAAAGGAAACATTTAGCGAAGGCCAAAACGGCGCCTCCCTGACTGTATGTGTTGGTGGAAACAATACTTGCATACAGCAAGTAACCCTGGAGCTCACAGTGACTAGATATGCGATGCCCGGAAGCATCCCACAACAACCTTGATCATTCAGCATCAAGTAACTCCCATTCGAGAGAGGCCTGAATACCGGATTAATCACAGCTGCTGGGGTACCCCTCAAATGACAGGACAAGTTCGCCACAGACCCATTACAAGCCCCATGTAGCATAATATCCTGGCATATGAGAGATCCACTTAAAGCGTTCTCGATGTTAGTTCCGCTTAGAAGCACTTCCAGATCTCCACTCCTGCATCGAAATCTGTATGGTAAATCCCAGGATTCCCATATGAATTCCCTACCCATCTTTTCATATCTGCCTACCTGTTGCTATTCTAGGCAATACTGAAACTGGAAAGTTGCGACCGGTAATGTTATATGGCTGTGGATTAACCACTATGTGGACGGTGACTCTGCCACAGTAAAGGGTAACCTATCCAGTTTTTCAATACGCAGCATTGTATATTTTGCTCCCCTCTGTGCTGTTTTCATCTGTTTTTCTGTTAGATTGTATGCAGAAAATAATGACATAATGTTGATAAAACGCCAAGGCACATAACGGGCGCGCAATGACTGCAGCGTCCAGCTTAATAAAATAATAGAACGTAACTGTGACTGTCCGTGTTGCAATATGGACAAATCCTGTTCTATTACATCAATAGCAAAAGATACAATGTTGCCCAGTGAATATATCCTGGATGTTAATGTAGTCATGCCATTGTCAACTACGGCTAATGCCTTTTCTAGGTTAACTGTATCTATTTCTCTTAATCTCTCTGCAGCTTCTTGTTGGGAGATTTTCCAGATTTTGTTATAGACAGCATACAGCATACAAAAACGCTTCTGACGTGGTTTTCTGGGACCTAATAAAAAATCCCGTAGGTCCACATCCTCTGTGAGTAGAAAACAAGTGTTGTTTCACCTGGGGTAGTGTTGAGGTCTTTAGCCAATCAAAGCACAACTTCCCAACACTGTATGATGTCACTACCCCCGGATGTTCTCGTTGTACATAACGTGGGTCTGGCCTATGGATACTAAACCCTTCGGTGGTACCCCTGAATCTTTCCTGACATCTGTTTGTGTCAGTGGGCCAAACCAACCATCCCTTCCAATTGGGGTCTGATCTATTGTATTGCAATATGTTATCCAACTTAGCCCCTCTTTCTGACGTAAAATTCCCCTTGGTGTTTAAAGGTGTTGGAATTTGAGGCGTGTTCAAGTCCTTATTCTTGGCTATTCCAAGACAGGAAGTCTGTTGCACAGTGTCATTCAGAAAAATCATCTGCTGTGGAATGAGGCATGCTCTAAATAGTGATTCTGTTACCTGGACTTGCCAGTCCCTAGAACCCCAGACTGATTTCAAGTCTACAGTGTCCATCCATAAGTCAAAGCCCTGTTCAGACAGCTGGGAAATAAAGGAAGCAGAGTAAATCTGTTTGGTGTTTGTTAACATATTTTTCTGTGCAGATATAGGTGCAACCTTATAATAGTACGAGGTTGGGTCAGAAGTGTTAAACCCTGAATAATATGAGAATTTCTGTGCAAATGTTTTTGAACTGCCTTTCGGTGGTGTAGGGCAATGTTCCCACTGGTGGAATGTGAAAACATTTCTAGGTTTACTAGATTTATGCAAGAAATGATGACCATAATGTTGGTAACAATAAATTTTGTCAAAATCTGATGTGTCCTCTAACATTTCAGTGCTAGAAAATGCGGCAGATTGTTCCAAATCAGACAATAAGCTATTAACAGTTTCAAAATCCCAATCATCAGAAAATGTACTGGAAGTAATGATATCGTTCAATGAAATTTTAAACAAATGTGGAATCTTTAAAAGCTTGGTCGGTCCAAATATATCATAATACACTTTGTCCCAAACTATGCCATCCGGTATAGGAACTGCTGTAATGTTCACGAAGGACAAGTCTCTTTGTTCACAATGAGATGAAACATGAGGTTTTAAAATTAAGTTTACTTCTGACGTTGCAGAAGATAAGTTCCATTGATGAGCAAGTGGAAACTGATTACTAATCCTAACCAAAAAAGAAAAAATAATATACCAGTGATTATCTAAAGTTCTAGCCAAGGTGATACTAAATAAGTCCTTCTAAGAAAGTTAAAAAAGTCTTTAATCCGTTGTTTGCGAGAAATTTGGGCTGGCGTCGTTTCAGGTTCACTTGGATCCTATGAAAAGGTATCAAAGTCAATGAAATAGCCAGATGCAGTTCGATCTATTTTTGGTAGCTCAGCAGGTTTTGTTGAACTTGTAGATTGCTTTTGAAGAGGCATGTTGACGTACACATCCTGATTAGGTTGAATTGAAATTTGTCTTTCATTTTGATTTTGAAAGTTCGTGTCAAGGGGAACTAGTTCTATTGCATTGTTATTGATTCCATTGCTTTGTAAATGTGACTCTTCAAATGTTATCAGTCTTTCAGTTTGAACTTCCTGTATTGTAGCGAGAGGAGGACGTCGGCTACTCAGGAGCCCACGAGGCCTACTATTTAGTATCGGCCACATAGTGTGGTTTGATCAGATCGATTGAGATGAATCTCTTTTCTTTTCCGGCAAGAGGCGGTAGAAGTACAGTTCTTGATCCTTCAACGGCCAGGACAGGTACAGGCTTTCGATAGGATGGCCCGAATTCTTTTTTGTCCACAATCTTTTCTCTGACCAGATCCCCAACTTTAGGAATCCAGGCAGGTCTTACCGTGGCTGACTTGACTTCCCCAGTGGCGGTTTTCTTTGTCTCAACGTTACTTAAGGAGGCTCTGGATTCATTCAGCTTCTGTAAAAAAGCCAAACGTTTATTGATGTCAAACGATTTTTCATCCGCCACTGTGCCTTCACAATCGAGATCAGGTACCCACATTCTTGTCCCAAACAGGACCTCGTAAGGAGTGGCACACCCTAGAGAGCTTCTTGGCTGGTCATTAAGGGCTCGCTGGACCCCACATAGATGATTGACCCAACTACCACCCGAGCCTAATACCCTAGCTGTTAAAGATTGCTTTAAGTCCCGGTTTTCCCTCTCCACAACCAAATTTCCCTCGGGATGGAACAGAGAGGAGTACCGCAATGCAACACCCAAACTTCCCATGGCTTCCTTGTAAGCGCTAGAGCTGAACGCGGGCCCACGGTCAGAATGTAATGTGCCAACTGCGTATGTCCCTATGAAGACTCGCAAATCTTTTATAACAGTTCGGGCATCAGCCGAGCGCTGGGCCCATACCCATAACAATCTTGAACAGGAATCCACTGCCACCATGATATACTTGTAAGCACCATCAGATTGTAAGGGGCCGCAGTGGTCCAGGTAAATGCACGCGAGCGGTCTGTCTGATATTAACAATGGTGTCTGCGCTGGGCGAGCTATGGTGGACCCTTTTATCTGTTGACAGATATCGCACTTTAAGACAAAGTCTTTGGTCTGCTTTGTTAACCCTGGCCACCAATAGCGTTGTTTCAGTAAAGAAACTGTCGCCGTAACTCCTGTATGAGCAGAACCCAGACCCTCGTGTGCAGCCAAGATTAAACCTAACCTGTGATCCATGGTATTACTCTATCCCCCACTCCAAGAATCTGAGCAAATGGAACGTTGTTTGCATCTAACTTGTAGGAGTACTTGAGTGGAAAACCTTTAGGTAGTGCTTTGCTGTTATTGCGCGAAGCAATCACAGCTACCATTGTGCTACCGTCTACCCTCGTTTTTGAACGTGTGATTGCAGCTACGGACGCAGTGCGTACTGCCCCTTTTGTGGCTTCATCAGCCAATGAATTTCCTTCAACGTGAACGCCATCACGTTGATGACTCAGCGTGTGTATCATGTGAGCTCTTGGTAGTTCGTTCTTCAACTCTGCTACCTGTTTCCATAGTTTTCTATGTTTAATTGTGCCACCTTTTGAATCCCTGAACCCATTTTGTCCCCAATAGTGGAGGTATTCGTTGTACGACTGGACACAGTAAAAGGAATCACACACTATTAGTGTGGGGAATTCTGGATCAGTATTTATCAGTGCCAGTAATAGTGCTCTTAATTCTGCCAACTGAGCCGTGCAGTCTCCGAGAGACTGCGTTTTTGTACAGCTTGGACGGAACTTGCCGTCCTGCATCCTACCTTTTACAATAGCGCATGCTGCACTGTATTGTTGCTTACTCCCTATGGCCGGTTGAGCAGATCCGTCAGTATAAATAATGTATTCATACCGATCTAGAGGCAATATTTCATTTGGTAGAGGATATTCTTGTTCATATTGCAGGAATGCTTGTGTTTTTAGACTAGGGTCATATCTGTATTCTACATCTGTTGCAGTGAGAGAATTAGCCCATTGTATCCATCTTGGATGTAACGCTTTGCATTTGGGACGCTTGCCTTTGTGGCAGCCTCTAAGGCCGGTACCGGGGTCACGACAATTATTCGTTTCCCCTGAGTCAGTGCTCTTTCTCTCACTACAGCAGTCTGTACTGCTGTCAGAATTTTTTCTGTGGGTGCAAAATGCATTTCAGCGTTAGTGTACAAATGCGATTTATATGCAATTGGTACTGTTTCACCTTCATTGAAGGTTAAGTAAGTGTACCCTGATTGACCTGCTACTACACGGATCACCAGGTTGCGTACGTTTACGCGTGTCTGTAAGTGTTTTGATGATATCATATCAGCTTGTAGGGAACGAAGTATATTTGTGTGTTCCTGTGTCCACTGTCTAACTGAAAAGTCAGGTCTTATTAGGTCGTAGAAAGGTTTTACTCTCTCTGCGTAATCCAAAATGTATGTTCTGCCAAAATTCAAAAATCCCAGTATGGACTGTAAATGTTTTAATGATTTTGGATGTTGTAGCAATACGCACTTTTCTAAAAGTGGGCTGCCAGGCTTTTGCCTTCACTTGAAAGCTCATATCCCAAAAATAGGACATTGAGGTGGGCTATTTTCGATTTTTTAAAATTAAATTTGTAGCCCTCAGAGGCGAAACCCAAAATTATGGTGCTCACCCTGGTCAAGTGTTCCTCTAAGTCATCATCCGTCAGATAAATATCATCTACATAGGATAATGCTTCTTCATCCAAATTCTGTAGTAACTCTGTTACTCTCCTTGAGAATAACCTGGGCTATTCTATACCCTTGGGGGAGTCGCCAAATTGACGCTGGGACCCTAGCGCTGAGAAGGCTGTCAAATATCTGCCTTCAGGAGCTATGTTTTGGCAGAAAAATCCATTTGAGATATCCATGTTGTTTTGTATTTTTTCCGCACAATGTTATTCATTAATGCGGCACTATGTGCATTCTGAACTGCAAATGTTTTCGTGCATGAGTTTAGGTGTGTATAGTCTAAAACTAGACGATATGAATTGTCGGGTTTCATTACGGGAAACAAAGGATTATTCATTGATGAGGTGCATGGTTCAATTACACCTTGGTATTCAAGTTGATCTAAGATCTCCCTGACCTTTTTTTTAGCTTCCTGTTTTATAGGATACTGCCTTTGTGGAGTTGGGTTTGTTTTTATTGGAATTACGTGGTGGGGTGACTTTTCATCCCACCCTACGTGGTTGCGGTATAATGCTGGAGCGAGGGCTACCGCCCACTTCTGCGCATATGTATGTCTTAGGTGTGCGAGGACTAGGTCAGAGAAAGCTGGTAAAATCACAGTTTCTCCCTTTGGGCATTCCATAACAATAGTAGGCGGTCAATCTTTTTCTGCTAATAGGATGTCGTAGCCAGAAGTCAGGTTCTCCCAAAAGAGACCCTTAACTTGTCTGGGCTTGTCCCCCTCCATTTGGAGTGTTATTTCATGTAACTTGTGTGGGACACTCACCCTAATATCAGGTGTTTCCACCGTGATATACTCACTCAACTCTGCTGTCACCAGAAATTCCATCAGGTTCCGGCGAGCTATTGTTACTTCTGCTGCGCTGTCTAGCATCGTCAGAGCCCATTCCCCGTTCAGTAGTTGAGTCCTCAGAATTCTGGGCATGTCTAACTTTGAGACCTGCTACCTTCTTCTTTTTAAATTGAGGTTTTGCTTTGGGATTTTCTTCTTTCTTTGAAGCGTAGTCCGAAGTGCGTTGCCTGTCTCTGGGCTTTGTACGCTCTTCTTGTCTCTGTTCTGACCGTCCTTCCCTCTCCGAGTTTTTTGATGCACCCTGAAAGGAACGAGAGGAACGTGTATCAGTGTCCTGATACCTGTCAGGTTTTTTAATGTTATCTCTATTCCTAAGATTATATCTCCTTTCTTGGGGCTCCTGTTGAGGAGACCTTCCCCTGGAGTGAGATCTGTTCTTTTGCTGTTTATTATTGTCCCATTTCTTTTTTTAAGAAACCGGTGTTTGCTTTGCCTGTTCTTTATCTGTACCTCCCACTAGTTGAGGTTTTACAGGTCTAGCTCCTAGACTGTCTCTACCTAATTCCGCATAAGCAGTTTCAATTATTTTAGGTAGCTCTGTCTCCTGTTGTGATGGAGTGAAATCTCTCAGACGTTGGCGTATTGCCACTGATTCTGCTTCCCCTTTAATATTTGCTAATATTATCGCAGATACCTGGGCAAAGTTATTTAGCAACTTCATCCCTAAGTTTAGAGCAGGTTCTGCTCCACACTCGTTCTGTATTTGTTCTTAATACATCTGGTATTACCGCTAAAGAAGGGATACCATGAGTCCTGGTATATATTGCAGCGAAAACTGTACCCCAAGAAGTACAATCTTCTATAGAGAGAGCTATCCCCATTGGCAAGCAAATCATCAGTATTCTATGCTTTTCCTTAGGACCAGTGTGTGGAAACACTGCCTCAAGCTGTGTTATTTTTTGTGCTATCCAGAAGGGCATTTGTTCACGTTTAGTGGGCATTTTACCCATCACTGCGTGCAGTGTTTGTGGTGTAATTTTGGTTGTAGAAGTTTGGACTGGTCCTGGTTATGTAGCCGGTGTTGGCTGAAGTGCGAGTGTTCTCATCACAAACTGTGTCATGTTTCTGTAAAGTCTTATTAATTCTTTATGCTGTACGAGTAAGTCTCCTCCTGGCATTGTGTCAATGTCAGGATGTGGTGTGTAGGCCGCTAGTACTGGCCATGTTGCTCCGTCTCTTCCGAGCGGGCCGAGACTTACTCTATTTCTTGTATGGGGGAGGGCACCTTTAAACCAGTAAAAATGTTCATGGTAAGTTAGTGGAATTTCAATGTCCTCATGTGGACTGTATTCGTTTGGTATGTCATCTTCGACATAGTAGTGAAATGTTTTTGTTTGTGTATTTGCCTGCGGAAATTTAATCCATGAATAGAATACCTCTGTTCTATATGATTCGTGTGCCTCAATCACGAAAGTCACTTGCCCACCCCGAATTGTAACACCATATGCTACTAGTTTTAGGGTGACAGCATTTCTAACATTTTCTGCAATGTATATTGCATCTACATCGTCTTCTTCGGCTGAGAAGTTTGGTTCTCCTGTTGGGTCTCCGTGTACCGACATCGTTTTTAGTAAGAAGAGCTCTTCAAGGGTACTGAGATAATCATACTCATAAACAACTATTTCTCCCTTGTTCCATAATGCAACACATGACTCAATCTTGCAGAGCTACAAAAAACTTCAGCCACTTTTTAGGTTTAAACAGTTGGTTTCCCTGTGTCCAGCTCGAAACCTTTCTTGATCTTTGCCGAGTGGCCTACCTGTATTCTTCCCTGTCTGACCCCAGTTCTCTTGTCAAAATGTGATCTATATGTATTCTGAGTCTTCTAGAACTTTGTCTGCACTTCATATGGGGTTCACTTCACCACACTTACCCTTCATGTACTGTATTACAACATTTATATACTGCTTAGTACCCCTATGAGGGGCTCTGAATCGCTTGGAATAGGTAGCCTTCCTCTGATAATACTAAATGAACTAAAACCTGGTGTGCCATTGGTTGGGACAAAATACATCCAAAACTCCTGTTTATAATTTAAAATATCTGACATGGTTAACTGTATACTGCCCTTAATCACTCAGTTGATTCTCTCCAGAGGTCCATTACCACTGGGATGAAGTAACGCTGTCAATGTGTGATTAACACCTAATTTGGTCATATACGACTTTGTTTTTCTGATTTGTTTTGCACCGCATTGTTACAAATCAAACCTACACTCAAACAGTGTAAAACAGCTTCTTTCTTCACTAAGCTCAGAAGGAGTCTGTAGAAGTTTTAGGGTCTCACCTGGTGTGAAGGCAGCTAGCTCCACAAAGCATGCAATTGCTCCTGAGTGGGGAAATGCCCACATATATTAATCCCCTCATGCAATGTAATGTAAGATGGATTTGTAGAGTGCTGCTTGTCACCCGTGAGGGTATCCAGCCACCACATAAAAAACATATGAATTAGGATGCTTTGGGTTTCCCTTAATCTCTGGGAGTCCATATAGGTGTGTGTAGTGCTTAAAAACTAGATTGGACAATGACAGTGATGAAATTATCACTAGTTAAGGCATAGAGGCCCACATAATCAAGGCGATTTACCAATTGCTACTTATTGAGCTGTCCACCCGTCTGTTGCTTTCCTAATTATTATAGGATTGTTTTCAGAGATGGTGGAAGGAACCCATAGTCCTCTTGTAAGTGTACAAAGTAAATCTACATCATGTCTAAAATAGGGGTGATCCGTCAAGGTCTTTGGCCAGATCAAGTTTCCTCAGTTTCCCTAAACTCCTTGCCTTAATTACCATCACGATTAGCCCCTTTTAGCAGGGCACTGCACCTTCATGTCACCACCTTCCAGTCTACCTGAAAGCAGATTGTTTGATCAGTTGCAGAAATCACATGCCAAAAGCGCATGAGTCCTTCCTCAGATCTGCTATTTCAATGCAAATCAATTATTAGTTAGGATTTGTATAATCTTTTTCCTTACTAATAGTAGCTTCTTTTAATACAGATAAAAGCTTTTGGCCAATTCCCTTTTGTCGATAGATGCTATATGTAGAAGAGAGTTAGCTTTGTTTTCTTTCCATGGTTGACTATTCGCTTCTGGTTTTTGTGCATGTTGGATTTGATCCCTGGGACCTTGCAAAAACTGGGATGGTGCCATAAGAATTGAAGTGTTGTGCTAAAAGTTTAACCCTTTTAAGTTTAACCCTATTAAGTGCATTATTTGCTGCCAATGATGACAGACATAGTTTGAAGTATAGATGATAAAATACTAGAATATGTGGAGAAATCTATAAGACCATGAATAAGATGATTGCAAAAACAACAATTGATGGACAGAATGCATAACAATGTCGTACATTCACCCCAGAGATCTGGGCCTTAATCCATCGTTTTTTTGCTCACCATGCCATTCCAGTTTGGACCCAGCCATATGCAAATCAGTCTTGACCCTGCGCCCAATGGAAACAGTCCAGCCCGAACTGCCAGGCCAGGTCCTCCCTGGACTGGATACAAGCATCCTAGGACCGGTTTTGGGCTTTCAGCCCTCATCAGCCAGGATAGCTTGACTCCAGTGGCATGTAGAGCACGGGACCCACGTCTGGGCATACCCGTCCCACTCGGGGTGACAAATGCAAAAACAACAATTGATGGACAGAATGCATAACAATGTCGTACATTCACCCCAGTACAGAGATCTGGGTCTTAATCCATCGTTTTTTTGCTCACCATGCCATTCCAGTTTGGAATAAGATGATGGCCTTCTTCCACCATGTTAGGAGGTAATGATAGCTGTTACTATGGTTATATGATGCAGATTCTGAAAATGATCCATGTGAATTCACAAACAAGCAGTGGCAGAGGTGAAAACATAAAACAATTGCTGTAGAGCAATCAGATTAAATAAAATGACAAGCAAATGCTTTGCTGAACACCAGTCCAAAATGGCCAACTTCTAGTAGGCATCCAAAGTAATGCAATACTCCTGATCTGTAGCAGTGTTTCTGCAGAAGTATCCGGCATCAATACTATTGTGTTCGTATTTTTTATTTATGTTGTTAGCAACATCTAAATTGTGTTCACCAGTTAGTTTTTGTTTGGCAAACTTTATTTCATGTGCCTTTGTGTTTGCAGCACAATGTTATTCAGAGTTGTTTTGTACGTGTACCGTTAAACCTGTGCATTGCATCATGTGATTGTTATGGTCTGCAAATTGCACTGTTTTTTTTCCCTTGGTCGCTGTTTACCTCCCTTGACACTTTATCGACACTTCTAGAAGTGGCACTGGTGTAATATGCCCACTTGGGAGCACCCAGCTGCACGAGCTTCTGCAATGGTTGCCTCTACCAGCTGAGGCTCTGGAAGGACTATTTGATATGGAAACTATCAAGTAATCATTTAAATTGACAAGGAAACAAACCTACGTGGAAATGATTGCCCTGATTTAGCAATCTCCTGATCTGAAGAACCGCACAGGTTTTTGACCACTGGTTCTAGAAGAGGTTCAGATTGGGCCAGAAGAGGCTTTAGGGCCTTGAAGGGTATGCGATACTGGTGGCGACAAGATGCATCAAGCACAAAGACCCCGATCACAAAGCAGCCTTGTATCAATGCCGATCGGTTGTAGTTGTTTGAGATATTTGCTGAATTATTTGATCAGCAAAAAAATGCAAATACAAGTTTTTTCTTAACATTAAAATAAAGAGCACCATACTGATAAAAAATATAGTACCATACCCTGGCCTGTCTAAGGGTCTTATTACGACTACGGCGGTCCTGTGGACCGCCGTAGTTGCGGTGGCGGTCGATGACCGCCGCACTGCAGGACCACCCACAGTATTACATCTGTGGTGGTCGGACCACCACAAGACCGCTTGGCCCCGCCGGGATCAAGGATCCCACTGGGCTGGTGGTCTTCCCTAGGCAGAATATGCTGGTGGTGTCACAGCAGGCACCTTCGAGCATATTATGAGTTGCCTCACCGCCGCCCTTTTCATGGCTGTGCGACCACCATGAAAAGCATGGCGGAGAGACAACATAGGGGGCCCTACAGGGCCCCATGTTGCATCTGTGCAAGGGGGTGCATACAGGGGGCACATGGTGTTCCGCCGTGTATGTCTGCACCCCCCAGTTCCAGCACGAAAAGAAATGCACGGCATGGTGCATTTCTTTCCGTGCTGGAACGTGCTTTGGCGGTCCCACGGCACTGACTTTCTAAGGCTCACATTTGAGCCTTAGAAAGGCACCACCTGTGGTCTGGTGCTTTGGCGGTTCCACGGCACTGATTTTCTAAGGCTCACATATGAGCCTTAGAAAGGCACCACCCGTGAGACCGCCAAAGCACCAGACCAGGATGTAAACCCTAATCTGGCGGGCGGTGTGAGAACGGGTTTGGCAGTCTCGCAGCGGGGGCTGGCGTGGAGGCCCACGCGAGACTGCCAAACTCATTATCAGGCCCTTAGTGATTAATTTGCAGTTTGATATTCAAAGCATGAAATATATGTTGAAACATGAGTCGTTTAGAAAACGACTCACTAATGTATTTTACTTAAGTACAAGTTTCCACCTTTAAAAGTTTTATCACAGAAGCGTCGAAATGATGCAACTTTAATACGGCATGAACACGGAGTTGGGGAAGGAACATACTTACGTCATCTGCACAGTGAATAATAGCCCCATCTGGCACCCCTTCAGTTATCTGACCCCAGGAATGGGATTATTTGAATTCCTAATCATTTTAATGCCTAATATTTATTCGTCCTCTCCTGAGAATATCCATGTATGAGCATTGACTGTGTTAATTTCTTCTTAGCAGTCTTTCCTTTTCCAATGTCTTTTGTAGCAGGCCTCGGCTCATGCATCTTTTAGTGGCTCTTGCATTTCAATATGGAAGAGAAATTAATTTTACCTTCATCTGAAGAAAAGCATTGCTAGAAAACAAATGTGCTCGTTTTTTGCCTGCAAACAGAGCAAATATATAATAGTGATTCATAGTCAATGACAGAGCTTGATATCCAATTATCTTTCTTTTGTTCCTTCTGAGGAGTTAGATGAAAAGGCGCCTGTTTCCACTGCTAAAGGAATCCTAGAAGATCTCTACATTTTAATAGATGTGGCCTGCATCATTGAACACCAGCCTTTCACCAGATAATGGCTGCTACTCAGGCACAGAATGAAAGTGCAGGGAAATGGCATCATATTGTTTATGGAAATCATCGACTCATCTGATTGGTTAATAAGTTCAAGGGCACATGAGCAATTAAAGCAAGACGGTAGTTTGTGATAAAAAGGTGGCAGACTACCCTCATTCAATACTGGGAAAATGTGTTTCTTATAAAATCACAGCTCATGACTTATTTTAACAATACTGTTATTTAATCACAGCTGTGCACCATCTACTTCTGTGACCTCTGAACTTTAGCCAGGGCCACTGGAATGATGTGGCAAGGGAGGGCAAAAGAATGTGGCGGGTTGACTAATTTACGCAGGACAAAAAGGAAAATTATGTGGTACAATAAGACACATTTTGTGATAGTATCACTTCATTATTTTGACATTTTTACACTAGTTAACGATGTCTGGGCATAGATTGCACCTCATTAGTAGCAAATTAACACTCAAATATAGCAATAAGCAACAGAAAGGTGACCAGTCAACCCTTGCAAAGGGCCTTCCACTGTGCGATAAAAAGTGCAGCTGCGTTTTCAGCAACCTTTGAACTTTTTGAGATAGAAATGTTTTTTTTTTTTTTTAAATCTGCCGAATATGCAACAGATGGTGGATTATCTGTCAAATACCGCAAATCTATAATTATGCGAAAAACGTCGCAGACGCACAATCACATGATTCCAGCGGCTGTCATCATAGTATTTCATATAACAGTACTGCACCCTTTGCCACTAATTATAAATTCAGGGCAGGAAGTCAGAATTAAGGGGAAAGTGATAATTATCATATCATCGCAGTTTTCCCAATAGTCCCTTATTACAAATGGCCTATTAATTTCAGTATGTGTGATAACTGCTATGAAAGCACATGCAGGAATTGCGAATTTTGTGGCAACATTTTCAAAATTTTCGAAAGTTCATTAGAGGAAAACGTCCCTTAGATATGGGATATTAAGAATTTGGTGGTAAAAACACCAAAATAATGGTATGTCTTGCAACAAAGCTCATGAAAGTCCATAATTATCCCAACAGACAAATTCTGATTATTTCAGGTGTGATAATTATCACATCTGATATTGGATCATTCGTAGTAAGGGTCGTTGATTCTGGTCAAACCTGCAGCAATTTATATGGAGGCCAGAAATAAGCAAAGCAAGCAGAATTTAGGGGCATATTAGCAAGCGATTTATCGCCGCTTTAGCGGCACTTTTTGCCGCTAAAGCGGCGATAAATCTATCGCCCTATCAGCAAGCTGTCGCTAACAGCAGTTAGCAACAACTTTCTGACGAAAGCGATCGGTTTGGGTGCCGCTTTGCATGTCAGCGATGTTTATCGCTAATGACATGCAAAGTAGGAGTTCCCGACCAACATACCCTGTAAACAGACGCTAACAGGCCTATCACCTATTAGCAAGGAGTCCCTGACCCCGGTTAGCGAAGTGAAAAGTCGCGCTAACCGGGGCCATCGCCATTTTTTTATCACCTGCTATTTTCCTGACTTAGCCATACATTACATGGGGGGTGGATTATGCTGATACGACCACAGGGTCGTATCAGCAAGGTTTTCCACCTCCCCCATGCAACATCGCTGGTTTTGTCGCGATGTTGGCCCTTCCCTTCCACTATCGCTGGAATATTTATCGCCATAGCGCTAAATGTCGCTAATACAGCGTTAGCGTGGCGATATATTCCAGCGATAGCCGGCGATAAAAACAATCACGCTAAACAGGGTTAGCGATGATTATCGCCTCTTCTTGCTAATATGCCCCTTAGTGTGTTAAATACCCATTGTGCATGTTATGCCTCATTTTCAAGTTGAAAACTCAGAATACGAAGCATTTACTTCATCGAGTAAATACCCACCAGTAATGGTATTTACCAGATGAGCAAAATACCTCGCTACCACCCAGCCTAGTAATCAGGGCTTTTATATGTATAGAGGCATAGGTATTTCTAGAGCACAAACTAGCTAGATGGAGCACTGAACATGGTTGTGGGGGCAGGGACTGGAAGCAGGACAGTGTGCAAGTGGCAGAATGTTTAAAAGTGGTGAGTTCTAACCTTTTGACATTTAGTGATCCTGATGAGATGATAGGATGTTGTTTCAGTTCCTGGAACTTAGTCGGAAAAGTTTTTTGGGTTGCAATTTTTAGTTTTCGGTTTGGCTTCTCATATGGAGCTGTCCGGCTCCGGTGGTTATTTTTTGCCCAGGTGAGGAGGAGTGATATTTCTGGTGACATTATGAGCGGTGCCGTCTTGAAGGTGACGCAGGCTTATAGAAGGAGCCAATGTAAGTCATCCATGGTTAACATGATATGGCAAAACTTCAGGCTTTTTATGAGGCATGTGAAGCATGAAGGATGCTTTTATGTGGGACACTGTGGAGTCGGGGAGACTAGAGATCGCTATGGTTATTAGTTTATTAAACCGCCTTTTACTGTCCAAAATTATTTTGCTGCTGTTCTCCTGAGAGATGCCTATGGACTATGTAAATAAACACACCCATACGCACTCTCTGGGCCAAAATAAAAAAAGACATTTGCAAGTCTGCTTTGGACGATTACTTATACCTTCAGAAGGGACTTTCTTGAGATTCATAAAGAACTGCAGAAGAATCCTGGGAAGCTGTAATTGTCAAAGCTTTCAATGAGAAATGATCCGCCTAGGCATGTACACATTCAGAAATGCACAGTGTACGTTTCAGATTGTGTAAATGTACACACATCAATTCATTTGCCAGGATTTCTATTTGTTTTGTTTTACCCTGTGAAAGAAAATTAATTCCGCTACAGCCCCACCAATTGTGAGGATGATCCATCCCCCATTGTACCTTGAAAATCGATTTATTCCTGCCTTGAACGGAGTAAACCTACAAGCGCTTTGAGGGTGGGAAACTACTTGCAGCAGGAAAGATGATTTTTAGGTCTCGCCTATGCAGCGCGCATGCGCTGCTTAGGCGGGACCTCTTGTAATCGGTTCGGTTTTGAGGCCAAAAACGTACACGCATTGCATTGCTTTCAATGGCAACGCGTGCACGTTTGGCGATTCCCTTGCGCCAGCCGCGAAAGTTAAGCGACGCTGAGGGCACCAGGAGCGTTTCCCTTGCGGGAGAGAGCAAAAGCACCACCTGTTTGCAAGTTAATTACAAACATATGGTTTCAAAGCTCGCTCCCGCAAGGGAAACGCTCCTGGTGCCCTCAGCGTCGCTTTAACTTTCGTGGCTGCAGGGCCACGCTTGTTTTGTTTGTTTTGTTAAAGTTCCCCCATGCCGTGCTTTCAATTTAATGGCGGGGCGCGCCTTCGCCCTATTTACATTAACGACGTATTTTTTGCTATTTCAATTTAATGGAGGCGCGTGCCCTCGCTGTATTTACATTAGCAAAGTATCTTTTATTTGTTGTTAAAGCGCCCCCATGCCGCACTTTAATTTTAATGGCGGCAGTTGCTTTTCTTTATAGCGGCTCGCCGTATTTATTTTAACACAGCATTTGTTTTTGTTTTGCTAATCCGCCTGTGCCGCGCCCCTTTCTGTATGCAACGCTCGCAAATACACAACTCTGTAGGCTGTGGTGGCGTGCAGTGTGTGGTTTCATCTCCTGGTTCCCTCGGCCTCACTGTGTTACAGTAAAGTGCAGTATTTTCATTTAATTATTTATGTGCTGCTTTCCGTGCCCGTTTTTCTTTCACGCCCGGCGAGGGGGTTCTTGTTTTTCAAAGCTGCTCTCCACTTTGGTTGATAATACAAAATGCAGCCATTCACAGAGACAGCGTGACCAGGCTTCTGCCATTCTATGACTCAGAGGAAAGTGCGGCCACACTTCTTCTGATTGTGAATACTCGATCAAGCTCTTAGCACGAAACCTTGATCTCTACGTTTTCGTAATGTAAAAACTTATCTCAATAGATAGTCGTGCTACTTGGCATGGTTTTCTATTTACTGAAGTGCCTTGCAGCTGTGGCTGTTTGGTACCTAAGTTAGATGCACAGTTGTTGTGAGTCTCTCTGAACGTGGCATCACGAGCAGGTGATCACTACCGACTTTTCTAATTGTCACTGCCTTCGAAAAGTTAACAAACACTTTCCATGCCTCACCCTGCTACAGAATTCACAGCGACCAGTCATGGCCCATGTTCCTGGAATAAATCCTATTTTAAACTACATCTACCGTGAGGCGAGTACGATTTGCTTCATGCTTCTACACGGAGGTGCGGCCACTTTCAATAATGGCATAGACGGGCTGACGTGGTATACCTAATGCCGTTTGCTACTGGACAACTTCAAAGTCGCTCCAAAAGTGTCATGTGCTGGTTTATCAGTCACCCACATTTTCAATCATGTGACTGTTAAACTCACACTTGTAATCATGAACTGGAAACTACAAGACCCAGAATTCAAAGTGCTGCTAGATACAAAGTATAAAGTGACCGAAGGTATCAAGCTTAACAAGGGTTCCCCGTAGGCACTATACCGAAGGTCTCGCACACAAGACGAGGGTATTTGGCAGTTGGAAATAATTAAGGATTCATCATTTCTTCTATGTGCGCACTGAAAAGACTGTCGTTGGATGAATAGCTATAATTGCTGAGCAAAGGGGAAAGGTGGACTGCAATTCCAAGCCTCAAATATTTAAAACATTAACTTAAAATGTAGCAAACTGAAGTAACTTATTAATTAAGACCATTACGGGTTTTGTGAGACATGAAGACAAAATTCTAAAGTAGGAATAACTTACATTTAAACGCTAAACAAGGCACAACGAAGCATTCATGCGTTCTCCATTTAGCCACCGTGTGTGATCCTTGGCTAAATGTGTGAAGAACTAAATTCTGGTACATCGAGTAAGACTGGGACTAACCTAAAGCTCCTCCTCCTAACATAACGCACTTATTTAGGTTAATTTACCAAATACAATTCAGCCGCCTCATCCTGAAATACTGGATATCTCATTTGAGGCAAAGCAGGTGAAAAGGCAAGTTGTTTTTGACGTGTTGTATTAATGTATTCATAGAGATTGAAATATTGTTTATATCTGTTAAATGAGGAGCTATTAACAAAGGTGTTCGTGGTACTGACTTCATGTCCAGGGTCGGATTGGGACAAAATATAGTCTCGGGCACCAAAATGAAAGTAGTCCCCATCAGCGAGGCAGATAGATAAAAAAAAAAGGGGGTGGTTGATATTAGGGAAATCAATAGTAAAAACTGTTCTAGCTGGCCACAAAACATTCCCACTACTGCTAAGCAAGCATTTGCAATGCAATAGGTCTCGCATTTGCGGTAGTTTGAGCATTTGGCATTGTAAATGACAATGCTTTTTATTTATGTGTTTTGAAAACATGCAAGTGGTGTGTAAACACATACTTTGTACGTATAGTCCTTGCTTACGAGTGTTTGCGCATCACTTGCAGGTTTTCAAACCACATAAATAAAAGGCATTGTCATTTACAATGCCAATAGCTCAATTTCTCGTGAATGCGAGACCTATTGCATTGCAAATGCTTGTTTCTCTTGCAACAGGTCTGTGAAAACCCACACATCCTTTTGCAGTCGTCCTTCGTCCTAGCCCTCGGTCGCCAAGAAACTGCAGCTGTGAAAAGATGTACTTACATTTAAAATGACGCCATAAACATGTAGTTTCAAGTGCAAGTACACCGATTTATGAGTGCAAATTTACATTTTGTGAATCACTGTAGTAAAAAATTGCACTCACAAAGGAAGGTGTTTTCTCACCTAAGTGAAATTAGGTTAATAAATACCTTTGTAAATAACGCCAGCTGTGTCTGCAGCTTGCTCTAACCATAAGCCTTGCATGTCCAGGGAGCACACCTATGTGAGAATTGTGAAGTCACACAGCACTCAGCCTGTGACAACCTTGATAAAATGACGCACCCCTACAAATTTCACGAGAACATGGCACTCTATCAACCTCCACTGAGATCCTGGATGCACATAAACTTCACTAAGATGGCGGGCAGGAATAGCGAGAGAAGAAGAAATATTGCAACCTAACAAAGATGTCTCCCTCATTTCTGGTTGGCAGAATACTCCTAAGGGTTAACATGCTGCAGCCTCCATCATCAAAAGGTTCATACAAACAGGGATTTACTAAGACAAATAACTGTAATACATAATATGGTTAGACATGCAGGCACGCCACACCTTCATTATTAAGGATTAACAAGCTGTAGTGCTGTGATAAAATGTTTTGGTGTTTAATTCCTAAAATGGTTGCAGTTACACATTTAAGAGGCATACTTTGGTGAAAAAGTCAGTTTTGAAAAGTATGAGTAATTAGCACCACAAGTTATGAGTCAGTAATAATAATTCACGAAGGGGCGCTACTACAGTCATCCACGTTTATGCCACTATCAATGATTAGCTTTTTTGCCCTTTGCTCAACTTGTTAACGGTGGTTAACCCCCTCTTCTGAGGCCAGTAATCATTTTTAGGTCTCGCCTAGGCAGCGCATGCGCTGTCTCGTCGAGAGATGCTGTATACAGTATAGTGGGGGAAGCTCCACCCACTTTCCGCCCATGCTTTTGATTGGCTCAAATCTGAAATGCTGCATTCTGATTGGTTGCCGGCTTATTAGTCCCGCCTCCTGACTGCCATGATGTCATTTTTGTCCTTCCATGGCTATCGGCCCCTTTACTTCAAAAACTGTTTTGTTTCCCTGCCTCTCCCTGTTCCCTCCCGTAGTCCGTAACTTCTTGGACCGCCACCCTCCCCCCACCCCCTCCCGTTCGTGTCTTCTTTCACGCGCGCACTGCCGTTTAAAATGCAATCGGTCTCGTAGAAATACGAGTCTGATTGCATTTTCAATGCTTGTTTGTCATTTCATTGGTCGGTGAATTGGCACTCTTTGTCTCGCATGCGCGCGATGCCTTACATCGTACGCATGCGTGACAAGGCAGAGACAGCACAAGCAGCGAATTCCCCCACCACCCACACTTCTTACGCCCATCAACTTTGCCCTCGGTCCCGGCTCCAGAGTCCGGTCATTGGCAGGGATGGGACAGGTGAGGGAGGCAGGGTGGCGGCCGATGTCCCCGGCGAACTGCTGAGCTCCATCAAACGGTTGGATGCGATTGTTGGACGCTGGCTGCTGCCGCTCGCTCCCGAGTCCTGAAACCTGCACCGCCACCGCGGGGTGTGCCGGCCGCACCCACTTAGTTAATGGTACCGCGCACGACTCAGGTAAATAAAGAGCACTTGAGCAGCACCATGCACAAGCCGTTGCCTCGGGTCACCACCCCACGAAGCACAGTGAAAGTGTCCCACACGCACGGCGAACATCACACAAAATGTGTAAAGAGCACCTAGTCCCAAAGACGAGGAAGTGCATCAGGTGTGGAAGAAGTGGCAAATGAGTGCATGAGGACCTTGTATGGCCTGTACAGTAACCTTTTGGACCTGTACCTTCTTACATTATATGAAAGAGAAACCGCCCGACAAGTAAAACACACGGCTCTCACCTGGTGTCTCCTCTGCCTGTTCCACCCTGGTAGCACCACTCCCCCTCCTCCACCTGTGCAGCACCTCCCGTGCTATAGCGCTTTATTCCGGCCCCAGTTCTCGACAGGTCAAGGCGACATATTTGACACCTTTACTCGGGGGTGCGACCAAGGCAGTCAACCCCCGAGTGTACCTCCAATCACCTAAAGCCTACACCCACGATTCACCCCCCAAAGAAGTAAGCATGTTCTTATTACTTGTTATATGTGGTGTGCGAAACGTACTTCGTGTTGCTTGTGGGAGGCAGAGTTCATTCTATTCATTTCGCGTGTGATGGGACCTTCTCTGGCAGCCTTTCCAGGGTTATCCCTGCCTTCCTGTGAAATGCTGTTTGCTGCACTGCCGCTCTGTGTCGTTTGGTTCTATATTACTGGGTGATACATGTGAAATACTTCTATGGTGCAATAATCTGTTTACGGTAGCGTGCTGTTGTTTTCGGTGCCGGGTTTGTCACACTGCCATTTTGATATCCCCCCCGCCCCCGGTGGTCTTCAGGCCACAGGACTGCTTGCAGAGCTGGGTGGGTAGCCAAGAATGAAAGCGCCCTTTAACCTTTTCTAGTCGGTCACCGCCAGTATGGGCTTGTGTGAACATTTATGCCTCGGCAGCTGTTGGATTCCTGCCCTGAAATAATTATTACCTCTGTGTACTTCTACTTGTGAAGAGTTGTTTGCATTGTGTAGGTTTTGTTCCTGCGTGTTATCCTGTGACTAGGTATATGTTTGCTAGATGTTTCGTCCTGCGTGTTATCCTGTGACTAGGTATATTTGCTGAATGTTTCCTTATAGTTTCTTGTTCACTCTGTTGCCCCGTGTCCGCGGTTGAGTGCTCTGAGTACGGTCACCTGCTATAGCATTCAAGAAGCAAGGGTTAGTTGATGTGTTTTACCCCGGAGTATGAATTTGCGTTATATGTTGCCTTGGGTTGAGGATTTGCAGACTATTACGCCTCGTGCTGTGTTGTTCTTTGTTAGGATATCCTACGTAGGTTTATTACTTGCTTATTTCCCAGTGTAGAGGAGATTTGTTATGTAATCTCTGTGCAGTGCATAATCTGCGAAAGAAAAAAGTGCTGGTGCCAAAATTCTACTCAGAAAGAGCCAGCGGCCGGTGCAATTAGACGTCGGGGCGCAGGAAACCAAGGATGCTTGTCTTTAATTCCCTACCAGGCACCCCCTGGCCCCTTTTCTCGCTCTTGCCTGTTCCTGCTTTCTGTTTGTGACGGTTTTGCCATCTTTGTCTTCGTCCGTCTTTCTGATCTTTGTGTTTTTCCCTTTCTGATACTCGGTAAACATCTGATGCGGGAATAAGTGCTGCCACTCCTACCAAGGCCACCGGTTCAAATTAAGCACCGTCTCTGTGTAAAATTATGTTTGTGGACAGACTTGTTTTTATTTTGCGCCATGTGACTGTATTTTATTAATAAAGAACTGTGCCAGTGAAAAAAGCTTGTAGGAGCCAACATCTAAAATTGGCATTGCATTAACATTAGAACAGTTATAGCATCAGCGATAAGAAACCCGCACAATGAATGAAACAACACTGTAATCAATTTAGCGATACATTAACAGGTGAAAAAATAAACTAGTTATTTGAACAACTAATGTTCCACGTTCCGTGTAAACCAAGTGCTCAGCCTAATTGTCTCTGCCTGTACCCTGTGCCTGCTGCTCTCGGACCTGCGTCAGCCATGCTGCAGCGTCATTTTGCGCGTCGCTGCGTTGGCATGTTGATTTTGATTCAGGGCCGTCGCTTGGCAGGGGCAGTGTTGGCAGCTGCCCAGGGCCCGCGCATACCGTACCAACAGGCATATTGGGTGTATATCTCTACTCACGCAGCTTGCTGCTCGTCCCCCCTCCCTCATCCGTTGCTACTTGAAAGCAAGGTGTGATATGTTCTTTAAGCTCTTTCTCCCTCACATGCCTGCTCCCCCACCTATCCTCCAACCCAAAACTCTGTCCCTCTCTTTTTTCTAGTTTTCTTCAGGTGCAGGTTTCCCAAGTGCTCAGTCCTGTCTTTTCTTCATGATAGCAGCGGTATTGTGCGCAGTAGATTCTTCTTGAAATCTCTTATTCCAACATCTTATGTCACCTCAGAGGAACGTGTTTGAAGCCAAGATTTATGCTGGACAACTGTTGGCTCGACTCACAGCTTTTTATGTGAGATGTAGGTGTTCCAAAAATCCTCCTGCTGGGGTAACCCTCAGAAATACAATCATGGGATCACGGTCAGCTGATTATTTATGGTTGCAGATGGAAATTACGACCACGGACATACTCTGCTAGTAGGTCATATTTCGCACAGTAGTAAAATTAGCGGTAGGGCTGGGGCGTGGATCCTCCAAAGGGGGGAGGAAGAGGGCTATGGTCACTGAGAAGGCAAAGAAAAGTGCAAAATAATTACTTTTTTCCAACAAGACTATAAAAATGTTTAAATCAGTAATGGACATTTTCGCTAATGTTAAAGTTATGGGTTGTCTAATATGGAGGAACAAGTGTAGTGGTGGATACTTACATAATGTCTGTTTGGTGGGGCTCTGACCCAAATTATGCCCATTGTTAGTGAGACTGCCTACTGGCCCATCAACTCAGGTTATACTTTGACAGGTCCTAGTAGCAGTAGACTAATATTGCTTGGGCAAAATACTTTCAACCTGTGTTATTGTGGCAATATTGGCTATTGGCTGTCCAGAGCCCCAGTGTCTTGCCTTCATCATGTCTGGAAGCTCAGTATGTGTGGTTTATTGATACTCGGTAAATGGTGGGGTATATTTGATCCTAAGTGCATGCTGCACAAGTTGATGGTCCTGCAGCAGTAGGCTTTCCTAGTAATTGGAGATGATGCTAGTAAGCACACAGTGCTTCCCAAGCCCACCTACCTGAAACCAGTTGTAGTTGGTGGATGAGGAGAAAGCTGCCAATGCCTCTATATGTGCTGAGTCTATTCCGTTGTATGTCTGTCTATAGGTGAATGCATCCGTACAATCTTCAAAAACATCCATTGTTTGACAAGGAATAGGAACAAAGCACAGGACGAGAACATGATTTGCCTAGGATCACACATTGTGGGTCACGTAGGACAGCTGACCACACTTGTGCATTAGCAGCGCCAATAGCTCTGGCTAAACACTTACAAGGTCCCAAAGGCGAGACCGATTGCATTGCAAATGCTTGTTAATTTGCCCGCCCCTAATGGGCTACTAATAGCCGTTCCTTACTCACATCCAAAACAGCAGTTGTCCCTGTCTGATCTTTGACCTGGTCCCTGCTTCACACTCTCATAGAACTTAGAATGCAGGCAAACAGCAATTGTTGGTACCAGCGGTCTAAATATTCTGATCGGTTGAGCCCAGTGCTTAATTTGTGAAAAAAAATGTTGTTGCCCAAAGCTGTGCTCAGAACCCCATAGCCGGTGCAATTGAACGTCAGTGTGCCAGATAGCAAGACTGATAGTCTTAAATCCACCTCGTTAATCCACTACCAGACACTCTCTGCCATTTTTGTTCAGATCATATAAGGTGTTTATAATAATCTTGGCATATTTTTACGTCTATATCTCTTGACACATGAAATAAAGATTAGCAACTAATGGCACAATCTAACTTTATAAAGGCACAGTCTCTTTCTCTTAGCTTTTCTTCTCCCTATCTCTAGCCCTTGAGGAATAACATGCTTGCACCGTAATAAAAAGGCCGGTTGCACAAAAGATAAAACTAGAGGGTTTAAACATATCATTAACAACTTGTTTCATTGCATGCAGTGACTAGCTTGCACATTCTATATTAGACCTTATTCTGAGTCTAACTCTATTGCCAGCACTGTAGCAATCTGCTCTATTTATCTCCTATTTTTTATTTTTTATTTTCTTTCATATGAAACCCTAATGCCTTTACACTAACTCATCCCACCTTTGGGTTGTCTTGCTTCAGCACTCCAATTATACAACACAGCACTTGAGGGTGATTGCAATTGCTTTTGCAATTCACTTAAATTCATGATGTTGAATATATTTATTGCAGCCTTGAGAAAGCCCTGGTCCAACTGACCACTAAAGGGTGAAACACATGTCGGCTGCTGCAATAACTCTTTGTATCACCTTGGAAAACCATGACAACCTATGTATCATGAAACAATGATGAAGATCAAAAGTATAAGATAAAAGAATAAAAAAATAATAAATAATAAATACAAAGACAAACATCAAATTGGAATCATGTGGCTTCCTGATCAAAAGAATTTCAACATTAACTAAGGAGGAGTATGTACTTACTGGTCTCCCTACTATCATAAAAAGAGGTAAAAAAAAAAGGTCCTGTACCTCAAGTCAGCCTCCTCCCCTTAACTACAACAAATTGGCCATACCATACAGGTCAAGGATCTCTGGACCTTGCTTTCCATATAGACTATCTGCCATTTTATCTGACTCTTGCAGGTTCCTGCTATCTCCCTTTATGACAGTTTTGCCATCTTTCTCTTCCTCTGTTTTTCCCCTTTGTGTGTTTTTTAGGTCTCGCCTAGCGTTGCAGCGCATGCGCTGTTTGCTCAGCAAGACCTATAGTGAGAGAGGAGATTTCTGAAGGGGACTTGAAGCCCCGCCCCTCTTTTTCATTGGCTGGCGTCACTGTTTATGCTAAACGGTGGCCTGCCATTGAAAATGAGTTTTTTTTGTTGCCGCCCTTTCCCCTTTTCGTCCGGCCCATCCGGACTGGGTCGTCTGCTTCACGGCCTTAGCGCGGCCATGCTAATTAGAAACAGATGGCCCCCCCTAAAGATAAGAAAGTCTGCAGGCACTACCCTGAACACTGAGGTCCCAGACGGAAGATCTCAGACGGAAACAAATCTAAGTTTAAAAAATTCATAACCCGAACGGCACAGAGGGATTCTACAATGAAATGTATTCCAGAGTGTGAATATGTGCACACTCACCAGCTCTCCTGAAGATGCTTTGGCGAAGCCAGGAGGTCTGGAGTGTAACTGGAAGTGTAAGCCGTCTTGGCTTGGTCAGTGCTTGTTACAAATTCCCGATCTTCCACCCTCGACTCAGCTGTTTCTCTGATAAGAAACCACGCGCCAAGCAGCTGGTCATAACATGATGGGCGCTATGTGCTTCTGATTTCTCCTCATTTGTCCATGGCTGAGGGCAGAAGCAGTGTTTTCCCAAACTCTTGTGATTTGGGTTGGGGCGTTGTTTAGAGTGCATTACATTTGCAATGATTTTTTTTTTTTGTCCTCATTAGCCTCAGATTTCCTTCCACAGCACCTCCATCCGAAACCGCCCTTTTTCCCGTCCCGGGACAGAAAGTTCTGATGCTGCCTTACTTATCAGAGACCTGCCAATTGCACTTCAATAGCCACTTTCCCTAACCTTCGACTCTCCCATCCGTAAGCCGTCCCTCGAAAAAATCCACCAGGAGAGATTACGAAAGATTCTGGGAATGGCCTGTGCATTATACCAAGGTCTAATTTTAGGCATAATCATTGGACAGTCCCTTCCTACCTCTCCAACCATTCCGCTAACGGACGCCAAAAGGCATACCTTCTCCTTTCCAGGGAGATTGCATCCATACTATAAATATATTTTAATGATAGTTTCCACTCTATATATGTAGGAGGAT
Organism: Calotriton arnoldi; assembly: GCA_963921515.1. Taxonomy (NCBI): domain Eukaryota; kingdom Metazoa; phylum Chordata; class Amphibia; order Caudata; family Salamandridae; genus Calotriton; species Calotriton arnoldi. The sequence continues at coordinate 799,027 of CAWUFW010004649.1, read as the reverse complement.
TTGGGCTAGTCCATTTTTTACACAAATCTCTTCGTGCCAGCAACATAGCATAAAAAATTTGTTTTTGCTTATCTCTATCCAACTCGCTGTCCACCCCAAAAAACACCAGGAGAGGGCTTACCTGAATCTGTATTTTCAAGATATCAGCCAAAGCGCTGCATACATCTCCCCAAAATACCTGAATCTTTGGACACCTCAAGAACATGTGCAGGTCGTCCGCCAACTTCAAGCTGCATTTGGTACACGCCACCTCTCCTCTGTTCCCAACTTTCGACAGCTTATATGGAGTCCAATACACTCTATAGACAGAAAAAAGGTGGTTTCTCTTTAAATAGGCGGGTTTAATCACTTTATGAAGTGTAGAAAAGGATACTTGCCATAATTTTTCCAGCGTTGCTCCTGGCAAGTCCGTCCCCCATAACTCTTGTGGCTGAGTAAACTCCCCCTCCACTTCTTCCATCATCCGCCAATACCAATATGATGTTTCCTTCTTCTTAGGGCCATCTAAAATCAACATTTCTTCAAGTTCGTTGACCCCGCCTATCATGTTTTCTAATGATTGAAACCAACTTTGAATTTGGAGATATTTAAACCTTGAAACTTGATTATTTGTTTTAATTTGAAATCTCTCCCATGGAATCAACAATTTTCCTTCTAGTAGGTCTTCCCATCTTTCTACTCCAGCTTTCCTTAGTGCCCCTGCCAATTTGTCCTTGGTCCATTCCGGTGATCCAGGTTAGTCCCAAATAGGAGCCATATTACTATAGTAAAACCATTTCAGTCTCTTTCTGATCCTATACCAAGTTTCTGCCGCACCTCTAAGAATCTTCAATCTAACTTTTTTAAACAATTTAGGGTCTGCAAACTTCATCATAAAGCCAGAAGCCCCTTCTTCTACTTCTTTTAGCAATCCAGTAAACATCTTCCCAATTTCCGAATCTAAGGGTCTATCCAAAAGCATCCTACTATTCTTAAGCTGGAATGCCCATGCATATAATTGCAAGTCCGGAAGAGTCAGGCCCCCATTTTCTCTCCTCCTCCGCAATTTTTTCCATGAAATACGGGGTCCTTTTGCTGCCCAGATAAAAGAACCAATCTTGCCCTGTAACTTCATAAGCCCCGCTTCCTTAAATGGCAAAGGTATGGTGTTAAAGAGAAAGGTCAACGTCGGTAGTAGAATCATTTTCACTAGATTTACTCTACCAAAAATAGTCAGGGGTAGATGCATCCAACTGGCCATTAAATCACAAACTTCTTTTTTCACCCTGTTGAAGTTGGTTTCCACAAGCTTATTAATGTCATGAGTCACTCTAACTCCCAGATATCTCATTTCAGTAGTAGTTTTTTCTGCCCCTTCATCTAAATTCCACACTATAATCTCTGTTTTCCCCCTGTTTATCTCGTACCCTGATACTCTTCCAAAGTCTTCCGCTATTTTTACTACATGAGTCATTGTTTTTCCGAGGTCCGCCGTATATATCAGCAAGTCATCAGCAAATAATGCCAGTTTCTTAACCCAATCTTTACACTGAAAGGGTATTATCCCATGCTCTGCCCTCAATTTTTTTGCCAATGGTTCCATGTACAAATTAAATAGAAGTGGGGATAGCGGGCACCCTTGTCTTGTCCCTCTCCTAATAGTAAATGCTGATGTTAATGCTCCATTTACTAAGACTCTAGCCCTTGGTGACTTATAAAACCGCGCTATTATTCTGCAAAATCTGTCTCCCAACTTAGCCGCTTCCATAACCGATGACAGAAAAGCCCAGTTCACACGATCAAATGCCTTGGTAGCATCCAAGGCTATAACCACCAAAGGTGCATTATTTGCTACCGCCAAATCAATTGCCCCTATCAAGGAGTAAGTTAGATCATGTAATGCCCTTCCCTGCATAAAACCTTTCTGGTCCTCATGCACCAAGTCCCCCATAAGACCCTTGAGTCTGTCTGCCAGAATTTTAGAAAAGATCTTGTAATCGCAATTTAGGAGCGACACTGGCCTATAGGAATCACATCTGTTTTTGCTCTTTCCTGGTTTTAGGATTAGGGAAATTGTAGCCTCTGACCAGGACTCTGGTTGGGATGTCCCTTGCATAAACAACTCATTGAATAATCTAGTCAGGATTGGAGTCAATACCTCCTTTAGTACACTATACACTTCTAAAGGTAGACTGTCTGGGCCGGGTGCTTTCCCCGCTTACCCTTCTTTAATACCTGCTCCACTTCCCATTCTTGGATTTGAGTATTTAAAAAACTGTTTTTTCCTCTTCCAATGCCATTATCACGCCCAACTCAGCCACCTATTTCTCTCTTCATCGGAAGACACTAAATCCTCTTCATACAAAGTTCCAAAATAGTTATAGAGAGCCTCTTCAACCTCTTTTCTGTTAGTTTAAACCTTACCAGTATTCTGACACTTAATTTCATTGTATTAGGTTTTTCACCTGATCTTTCCTTGTCTGCCAAGCTAACAGTTTTCCGCAATTCTCCCCATACTCAAATTGCGCTAACTTGCTTGTCTCCCACCTTTCCCTTACCCTCTTGTCCAGAATAGCGGCAAGTCTAATTTTCATATCTGATAATTCAATCTGTCTAGACTCTCTCTGAATATTGTTGGCCAGATCTCCTTCTAGTACTCTTATCCTCTCCTCCACTTCTCTAATCTCTTCCCGAAAGACTCTCCTCTTCCCGGCAGCATAACTTATTAGCTTCCCCCTCAAGTATGCTTTGTAAGAATCCCACACCACCCCTGCCGGCGCCGAGCCCCAATTAAAGTAAAAAAATTCAACTGTATCCTCTTTTAATCTCCTCACAATTTCCTTATCCAACATCAGGGTACGGTCTAACGTCCATCTGGGGGGTGAGCTATCTTCCCTAAAACCAATCTCCAATAAAATTGTGGAATGATCTGACAGGTGAATCCCAATATGTGAAATATTCTTAACTTGCTCCTGTAGACCTAAGTCCAATAAAATATAATCTATCCTCGACTGGTGACGATATTTCTTATTTACATACGTAAATCCTCTTTTATCCCCCATCCTCCATCTCCAACTGTCATATAATCCCAGTTGTTTCATCATAGATTTTATCTGCCCCTTCATTTTTAGGTCTCGCGCCTAGCGTGCAGCGCGCATGCGCTGCTCGTTTTGCAAGAGGCATGGTGTATATACTATAGCGGGTAAACTTCGCATAAGCTCCGCCCACTCTCCGCCCATTTTTTTGTTTGGCTTATAGCCTAAATGCTGCCTCCTCATTGGATCTGTCTTGTTAGTCCCTCCTCCCGACGGCCATGGCGTAATTTGTACGCTTCCGAGGCTATTGGCCCCTTTACTGAAAAGTATTTTTTCCCCTGTGTCCCCCCCACCGCCCCTTCATACAGTCCGTGACTTTTCGCCAACCCCTCACCCACCCCACTCCCGTTCGTGCCTTTTTTAACAGCCCCACTCCCATTTTCAATGCAATACGTCTCGCGTAAATGCGAGTCGTATTGCATTGCAAATGCTTGTTTAAAATAGTGCTCAATAACATGCGCGCGCTGCCTTAGATTCTGCGCATGTGCCAAAAGTCGGCGCGCTCGTGGATTCCCTGGCTCACCCGGAAGCTTCGCATCAGGCAGCTTTCTCATTGCTGTCCGACCTGCCCCCGGGCATTCAGCATTATCAACACGGGCGCCATATTTTAGCAGGCGCCCCTGTCTCCTATCTTAAAGTGTGCGCACCGCTCTGCAGTAGTACCACCTCCGCACTCTGCATTGCCAATGCTTGTTAAAGATGAGATGGGGTTAGGATGTTTTATTGGATTGGTAAAACAAAATGTACGGTATGAAGTGAAAATCGAAATCGTTTTATATTCTAATAGCAGACTTGCTTTCCACATGTCTTTGCCATTCAAAAACCTCTCAAAGACTTTTAAACAATACACATATATCGCGCCTTGTTCTAGAATGGTGTGTTAATCGGTGAGGTATAGCGCCTATATGCCTTTTGTATGGCAGCTAAGTGCTGTGGCTTGTCTACTCTGTGCCGTATCGTATTGACGAGCCTGTACAATCATGCAAATGTTCTAATTCACCAGACCCGAACTGCTCCCGCCTCCTTTATTTTGTAAAATTCAGCAGTCATTGGAAATTATACACGTGGCATGTAACTCGCAACATGTTCCATTTCCATTAAGACACTTCAGAAGGTGAATGAACCTGCTTCCGAGTTATGGATGTTAGCTTCAAACACAGCAGTTAAGCTTTCCGAGGTCGATAGTACAGCGCTGTGAAGAAATATGACGCTGGCAGGAAGTCGTGTTCAAAATCCAATTGTTAGCTCTGGTATTTCGGCATGGCTGCAATGCGAGGTTTGAAGTCCTCTGCTACTGCTAGGAGCCCCAAGGACTACACCTCCCAGAACGCTCTGCGGCGGGCAGGAGCGAGCCTATGGCAGGTGACCCAGAGGCACGCAACCTTCCCATTGGCCACTGTCTCCGGCAGGAAATCCCTGCCTTAAAGTCTGCGGTGTAAAACAACAACTCCCAGAATGCATTGACGTTGTAAGATGGCTGGCGCCGCTGCTTAAGGAGGGGTCGTGTCTCTACCTCGGGAGGGCCCCCCCGCAGGTAAGTGGGGGCGCACGGGTACTCGGGTCAGAGGTGCTTCCGGGTTTCAGCTCTCTCCCGTCTTGAGAGGGGGAAATTCGGGTGCTGCGGCTGGAGTGAGCTGAACTGGGAGGGGGGGTCAGTACACCTGTGTGAGGGAGCCCGGGGGCACACTTGTCCCATTTTTTTTTTTTGTGTGCATATTTATATAGCACGAACTCGACCCGAAGGTATTGGAGCGCTTTACATGAGCACCGATTACGTTACACAAGGACACATTATTTAGTGTTTTTTTTGTTTTTTTTTTGGTAGGCACGGGGAGATTAAGTGATTTGCCCAGAATCACAGGATGTGGACGCGACCCCGAGGCTCGAACCTTGGGTTCCAGCACCAAAGTCGGCAGTCTAGCCGTCAGACCACATCCTCTCCCCATTCCTCATGACACTGAGTTTCTCAGGCACCCACTTACACGCCGGGTCCCTCACACACACCTTGGTCTCCGGACCCCCACGGGTCATGTGATCTACTATGCTTACAAACTCTGTCCTGCGAGCACGTCTCGTCTCACGCCGTACTCTTTCGAACACATACTTATATTATTTGCAATGCAATAGGTCTCGCATTTACGCGAGTTTGAGCTATCGACATTGCAAATAACAATGCCTTTTATTTTTGTTTTTGTTTTTAAAACATAAATAAAAGGCATTGTCATTTACAATGCCAATAGCTTAAACTCGCGTAAATGCGAGACCGATTGCATTGCAAATGCTTGTTTGATTTGCAATTGCTCTACTACCAGCCGATCTATCCAAGATAATATCTAATGTCACATTAAAATCACCTGCCCAAATAATTGGGTCTGAGGAGCAAGATAGTTCCACCAATAACTCTTGCAGCGGAGCTATATCATCCACATTGGGCCCATAATACCCTGCCAACGTGAAACCAACCCCCCCTACTTTTAATTTTACTATGACCCAGTTTTTACTCTTTGTCACGTTACTTCAATAGCTGCAACGCCGTGCGCCTGTCGAGTTGTACTCTGCCAGATTTTCGTGAAAATTGAGGCTTTTGCAACAATTTGTTGCAGAAGGAAAAGGCGTAGAGGAAACTGCTGCCTACAGTAGATATTGTGCATAGAAAAACTCAACAAAAAAAAAGGAAATTGGCAAGAAAAAGTCTACATGGGTTAAAATAACCTGCAAATTATCTTTAAATGTGGGGAACAACAGCGTGAAGGGAAAGAAAACTTTAAAGCTGACGGTGAACATCGGACTGTTGATTGTTGTTGCTAATTAAAAATAAAAATAAAAAAGACTGTACAGACCTCCAGGGTGCGGATGGGCTTTCGGCTGCATTACACAGAGGTCAACCTCAGTGATGTGGGGAGTTATAAAAGGTGAGAAACATCCTCGCCTCCACACCACGTGCCCCAGCAGTTGTTAACTGCCCTTGTCACCCCAAAACAGACAGCCAGCCAGCGGTAGCGCTGGGATTTCAACTTTTACCAGAAACACCCCCGAGTCTGTCCTTTCCGGGACACATAACACATTCTACACCCACCCTTCTGTTGTGGGTGTCATGATCTATCCGACGCACACACAGACAGGTTTGTCTCTTTTTAAATAATAATATTAGCTGTTATTACCGAACTTAACGGTGCTCTTGCTGTCGACCTGGGAAGGATGAAACGCAGCATCAGCCCGGCCCTGATTTGACCGAGTTGCGGACAGGCTACACACAGATCGCCACAGTGGGTGCATTCACCCACTGGGCTGTCTCTCCAGGATACGTATGAGGCAGTTTGTGCCTGGGTCCTGCGAGTTGATCCAATGGAAGGATGCGTGGGTTTGGGTGTGGATTATAGCGGGGAGGGGCGGTGTGCTTTCTGCTGTATACAACCCAACATTATCTCAGAACTCCCTGCCCACACACCTGGAATATAATATCCCTGAGACCTTTTTGTTTTTTCTAGTTCCCGGAACCCGCTTCCTTTGAAACACCAGGCCCTGCAGATAATCCAACAGGAATATCCTTTGTGCCTCAAAGTCCCTTTCCTGAATGGGCTCCTCTGGCAGGTCAGGTGCTCTGAGCGGCCGATGAGGTAGCTCAGCAGGACAATGCACCTACTGTGCACGCCCCTCTGTAACCTGCAGGTCACGGGTTCGAATTGCAGTGGGTCGCCTCAGAGTCACTCTTCCCAGGGTGATTAACATGAGGTTCATTGCCTCGTATGACGACGCTTGTTATTAAAGCAACAACACCCAGGGTCACATTTCAAATCCGTGCATTTGTCTCAAGGTCTGATTTCAGAGACGGTCATCAGAACGCTTCTAGCTCGGTGAAAAGTTATTTTTGTGTTTGGTTTAGGGCGCCCCTTCCCAGTTTAGGAGAATTACACATTTGCGGCTGGACATTTTCTCAGCAGCCTTCCCACTTCTCCTCCCGCCCCCTTTTTAAGGCGATTTCTTAATTTCCGCCTGTATAACCAAGTGTTACTGTGGTGTTTTAAAAGCAGTGCCTCTATGTTAGAGAGGCTTCATTCTTACATGAGGCCTGTTAAAGACCTTCTTGGTGGGACAAACTCCCCCTGTCAGGGTTCTGCACAACCTGTGATGGTAGAAGGGCGGGGACTTTGTGAGGATTCAGATAACGGTACCAGTAATTTCACTGGTGTGCATTTCAGGACTTGCTGCCATAGAGGGGTGTAATGTTCACTTCCTCTCAATAAATGCGCTGCCCACTCAGCTTTGTGTGATAAGTATTTATTCACCCTAATTACTTTATTGCAGGAGAGCGCCGGGAAACGCGTCCGTACCGCTCTAATCTCGGCGCCGAATCAGCGCCCAAAATGGCGGCCGCGCTCTACGTCATCGCGCGGACGCGTGACCACTAGAGCGCGACACTACATATCTCCCTTCTTTACGGGACACAACAACAACAACAATAACATATAGATAAGAGTCTAAGGGTCTCTCGGCCTGAAGTTACTTCACTTCTCCCAGATCATAGTCTCTGTATTTGGCTGGCCTTACCACTGTTCTCCCTGCCCGTGTACGTCTTACCGGAGTGGAGGTGGAACTTTCCGCCCTTCCCTCTGCTCGGCTTGCCTGTATCTCTCCAAGTCCTTTAGGGCTCTCTCCCCCGGGAGTCTTGCCTTTGTCCTCCTGCCGTTCATCTGCGATGAGATTTCCGTCCTCTTCCTGCTCCGTTCTATTTCCTTCTATCCCAAGGTCCCTCTCTCCTTCTCCTGGGGCTGCGTTACCTTGATCTTTCCTCTCTGTCCCACTGCAGTATCTTATTGCACTTGGACATGCGATTTTGCGACCAGACGTTCCCATCACTTAGCAAGGCTGCTCTGTTGTACACCTGTTCAACTTGCATGGGCAAGCTGTATTTGCTGTCTCCTTTCCTCCTTAATTGGGCAAGTTTGACTCTGACCCACTCCCCTCTTTCCAGGGACGTCCTCTTCACATTGTGTCTCCTATTGTACTGCTCTGTGTATGTTCTCTGGGCTCTCTCCAAGTTGTGGTGAACTACCGCCGGGGACCATTTACTTGTGACAGTCTTTTCCTTCCATGCTAGATTGTCCTTAGTGAACGGGTCACGTCCCCTTAGGATTTGGAACGGGCTGTATCCTGTGCCAGTCGTTGTGATTCGGTAGGCCCATAGCATACTCCTCACTTCCTTCTCCCAGTCCTTCCCCACTCCTATGGCTGATTGTATGGAACCCATTATTACTCGGTTAAACCTTTCGGCAAGACCATTTCCTGCTGGATGGTAGACAGATGTGTGTTTGATTTGGACACCATTCCGTTCCATGTAATTGTTCCACTTGTCTGATGTGAATTGAGGTCCATTGTCACTCAAAATGGAACGGGGGATGCCCTCTCTGAGAAAGGTAGCTGTGAGAAACCTAAGAACTGTCTCTGTGTCCATCACCTCCTGTATATCCAATTCGGGCCACTTTGAATACCGATCTATGAGAACTACTACATATTTCGGGGTTCCCTCTGCATCCAACACCGGACCAAGAATGTCTATTGACAGTTCCTCCCAAGGGTTGGCAGGGTTGTCGAACTTCCCTAGTGACGGGCGTAGTAACGTTTGTGATTTATCCGCTCTTTGGCACTGGTCACATTCCCGAACATGCCTCTCAATATGACTGTCCATTGCGGGCCACCAGTACATCTGCTTGGTTCTCAACTTCGTTTTCACGATGCCCAAGTGCCCTTCGTGCAACACTGCTAGTAGGTGTGGTATTAACGACGCGGGGGGAACTACTCTCTCTCCTCTAAACAGGAATGTTCCCTGGTCTCCTACGGATAACTCCTCCCGCACTTCAAAGAATTTCCTGTGTTCCGCCTTCAGGTGCCGTTTTTCTGGCCACCCTTGTAGTATGAAGTCCTTGATGTCCTTGACGTCCTTGTCATTTTCATAGGCTTGTTTCTATTCCTGACCGCTTATCACAGTCTCATGATCTTCCGTGAATGCCACCCTGACTTCGTCCTCGTCCGTACCTGCAGGAGCTTCCTCCATCGCTGAAGCTCGGCTGAGGTAATCTGCCACTTTATTCTTGGCTCCCGGGATGTATTCCACATCATACCTGTAGTCTAACAATTTCAGGGTCATTTTGGCAATGCGGGGTGTGGCGCTCGCGTGCCCGCAGGACGTCAGTGCTTTGACTAGGGGTTTGTGGTCCGTTTTGAGTTGAAATCTTGTGCCCCATATGAATTGGCGGAATTTCACCATGGCCCACACCACAGCCAGCATCTCTTTTTCTATCACGCTGAACTTTTGTTCTGTTGGTGATAATGCTCTCGATGCAAAGCTGATGGTCGCCAGCTCTCCGTTCATCCTTTCCTGCATAAGAACTGCCCCTAGGCCTTTGTCGCTCGCGTCTGTGGTCAAAATGGATGCTCCTTGCGGATCATATCCTTGCAGGGGAACTGCTTTGCTGATATCCTCCTTGATTTTCTGAAACTCCCCTTGCGCCTCCTCTGTCCACCTGAAGGCCGTTTTGTCTCGTATGAGTAGTCGCAGGTGGTGCGTCTTGGTGGCGAAGTGTTGCACGAATTTGCTGTAATATTCGGCCATCCCTAAGAATGATCTCACTTCTTCCTTGCTCGTTGGTGCCGGTGCTTCACATATCGCTTTGACATTGGCGTGTTTGGGCGTGATGCCTTGGTCACTGATCTCATGACCCAAGTATGTGACCGACGCCATTCCAAATCTGCACTTCTCCCATTCTGCCGTCAGGCCGTTCCTTTCCAAGATTTGTAACACCTTTGCTAGCTTTTTGTTGTGGTCGGCTTGGTCTTTGCCCATTACCAATATGTCGTCTTGCAAGTATTGTACTCCCTCTATATCCTTGAACAGTTTGTGCATCAACTTCTGGAATACCGCTGCTGCTGATGCCAGGCCAAAAGGCATCCGACGGAATTGGTAGCATCCAAATGGTGTTATGAAGGATGTAAGTTTACGGCTCGTGTGATGCAGGGCTATTTGATGATATGCCGAGGCGAGATCCACGGTAGAAAACCATTTTATGCCCTTAGTCTTTGCCAGCATTTCGTCTATTCTGGGTAATGGGAATTTTTCCACTATTATGCACTTGTTCAATTCGCGCAGGTCCACGCACAAACGAACTTTGCCGTTGGGTTTCCTCGCTACCACCAACGGGGCCAACCATTCCGAACTGTTTATTGGTTCGATGATCCCTTCGTCTTCCAATCTTTGTAGCTCTTGTTGTACAGCTTCCCTGATTGCTAGCGGTATGTTCCTCACCTTGTGGGATACTGGTTTGGCGTTTTCCTTAAGATCAATTCTGTGTGTAAATTTCGTTAGTTTTCCCACTCAGCCTCCGAATACTGTGGGAATTCGCCTTTCATTTTTTCGAAGTTTGATTGGTTGTCAGCGCTGGTCATCAGGACTTGCGTGTCCCCTCCTGGGTTCAATTGTATGCCCAACTCGCCTTTGTCCATCCATCCAAGAACCGAGGGCCCTTTTTCAGCCACGTATAATTTGCACTCTGCGCTGCGATTCTTGAACTCGAATTTCAGGACTCGATATCCCACCATTGGGATGGGTTCCCCTGTGAATGTCACTGGACGTATGTCTGGGGGTTCGAGGTGTGATCCCAGGCTGGGTTTGAAGTTTTCGCTCCACACCGTCCGTTGAATGATGGTATATGGAGATCCGGAGTCCGCCACCATTTTGATCCGAACTCCTCCCACTACCATGTCGCATTGTGGTTTCTTGGAGCGACTGCCTTCTATGCCTAGCACCTGTCCTTCAATGCACAGCACATTGTCTTCTTCTTCTTCTCCGTCTTCTTCTTCACCTCCCCCATCTTGTGCTACGTACTGTTGGCCTCTTCACCTTGCGGCGACACACCTTTTCATAGTGTCCTACGATTCCGCAGTACATACATTTGGCTCAGAGGGCCGGACATTGTTTATCATATGCCGCGTGGGATGGACTGCCGCACCTGTAGCATGTGGTTGTGCCCTCCTTGTTCGGTTTCTGTGCCTGTGTGGATCGTGGAGTCCATCTGTTCTGTGCTCTCCCTTCTGCCGTCATCCTTTTTCCTCTCTCTGGCGGTTCTGTTTCCGTGACTCTGTTGACCATGGGCCGCTCTGTATTTTCTTTCTTCGCTGCCTCAGCACATCTCTTCGATAGTTCCGCCTTTTTCACCATGGCTATGACTTCCTTCAGGGTAGCGTCCCCATTCACCCACAGTTTGTCTTGGATCGCTGTGTTCTTCGTGTGCATCACAATTTGGTCTTTGATAAATTCGTCGTGCAAGGCACCAAATTTGCATGTGATCGCTAACTTCTTTAACGCCGCAACGTAGTCGTCTATGGACTCATCCCCTGCTTGTTTCCTCTGTTGGAAGTTATATCTGTCAATGGACGTGCACACTGCCGGTCTATAATGGTTGTTTAGGTCTTCAATTGCGTGTTGGAATACGTCGTCATCTGCGTCCTGCCGTTGTGTGGGGACCAGGTTCTGGAAGACTCTGATTCCCTCCGGGCCTAAGTTGTGGAGTAAAATTCTTTTCTTCCTCTTGCTGGGGAATGCTTCTCCACTTTCATCTTCTATGGCCTCTAGGTAGTTCATGAAGTATTCTCTCCAATCTTCCTATTTCATCAATGGTTCTCCTGGTTTTGGTAGGAATGGTATTGGTGTCGTGAGTGAAGACGCCTGCGCACACATTGCGGCACTTCTTTCTGGTATAGCCTCGGCTCCCCTTGGACTGCCCGGTGCACTTGTGCTTCTGGGGTGTGTGTGGTCTTGATGGGGCCCTGAGGCTCCCCCGTCGCTGTGCTGCACCGCTTCCGCCAGGGCCCTGGATGTCCTATAGGAGGATCTGGAGGGGTGACGTTCTGCCTCCCGTGTGTCCTACCCTCCTATGTGGTGGGCTGTGTACACTCCCTCGATTGCGACTACCTGTTCTGTGGGTGCTGGCTTGCGGTAGTGCTGTCCTCTGCCACGCTCTCCTGCTGCGTCACGTCCCTTAGCCTGTGGTCCTCGTGGCCTGCCTTGCTGAGTGCTTTGGTGGGTCCTTGTGTTGCTCCTCTTGTTTTTTATTTCCAGTCCCAGTCTCGTCGCCACTGTAATGTTCACTTCCTCTCAATAAATGCGCTGCCCACTCAGCTTTGTGTGATAAGTATTTATTCACCCTAATTACTTTATTGCAGGAGAGCGCCGGGAAACACGTCCGTACCGCTCTAATCTCGGCGCCGAATCAGCGCCCAAAATGGCGGCCGCGCTCTACGTCATCGCGCGGACGCGTGACCACTAGAACGCGACACTACAAGGGGCAGGGGGCGGTGGACAAAGGTGGCGCGCGGTGGGTCAACATGTTTTTGTCTTTCATCCCATCTGTGACCCCTTCAGCCAGTTCTAAGTGTTGTCGCCATCCGCATGTTTGGATTTCAAACCTACATTCTACAAGTCCCAGAATGTAAACGTTCTGTTGGCCAAACAGATAGAACTGCCCTAAAGGGGGCACATGCATGACTGTGCCATTTGGCAGCTGTACACATGGATTTATGGATGGTAAATAAAAAAGAAATCCTATTTATGACGTTGACAATTCTACTTGTTTTGATTCTTTAATATGTCCTCTACCTTTTTGGTATCCCGAATTCTGAACAAAAAACAGTTTAACAAATGCGAATGTCCGAGTTTTTACTTTATTGTGCTTTAAAGTTTTAGCATAGAGTTTACATTTCGCTGCCAGTACGACGCTGTCATGCAATAAATTGTTGTAAGGGGTGTGCAAAACATGACAGCCTGACTCAAATGATTTCCGTGAAGATGTGATTTTTGTCTGACATCAGCTGAAATAATAGCGGGGTCAGAGAGCTGACTCCATCACTAAAGTGTCACGCCTGCCTTTCACCCACGCTCGACCAATGGCAAAGCAGGGTTTTCAAAATGAAACCGAGATGGAAGGGAAGGGTTAAAAATAAAGTGAAGCTGCTTCTTCCCTCTAATGCGTCGCGCTAAGATACAAAGTGTGGATTCTAAAGTGCTGAGGAGTCTCAGAATTGCAAATTGCCTTTTCCAACAGATGAAGAGGAAAGGAAGAGGGGCGCCTTAATTAAATTGACTGTTTTGTCATCTTAATGAACGCCCAGCTTTCTATTTCCGGGCACTTTGGTTGCACAGGGAGTCTTCGTGTCGAAGCGAGGCCCCCTCAGAAGTGCGGCACGTTACTGGGAGCCGGGGTGGGTGAAATAAAGCAAAACCGTTACTGGGCGCCACGGCGGGTGGGGCAGGCAGCCGTCCCCAGTGCAACAGTTGATACAGTTTACACTGTATTTTCTTTTTTTTTGCAGGATTTATATAGCGCAAACTCTAACCCGAAGTTACTGGAGCCTTTACATGAGCACGAGTTACAGTTACACAAGGACACATTCATTTTTAGGTCTCGCCCACTTACGAGATATGGTCAGTAACGGACACGCTATGCAATACAATAGGTGTTGCTTTTGGTATTGTAAATAACAATGGCTTTTAATTTTTTTAAAGGCATTGCCATTTACAATGCCAATAGCTCCAAAATTTGCAGTTGCAAGACCTATTGCATTGTAAATGCTTGTTCCTCTCCTGTGCTCAGGAAATACCTGATGGGAAAAAATAAGTGCTGGTCCCCACCGGCAACCACCAGCTCAAATCAAGCACTGGTTGAGTCAATCAAGAGCAATTCATACAGTGGCCTAATAGGCATTATTACCCAATGCAGCATTTCACATTTTATCAGTCCTAGAACAATGAGGGTCCTCATCACAAAAGTCATTTATGCTCTTACACTTTGTAGTACATTTACAACTTTTGGCTGTTTGCAACTTCCTAGAGTAAATTTACTACGAAGTGCAGACTTCCATGTCTCCACACCCTCGAACATGGAGTGGAGCCAAATATATGAGTGTACATTTACTACAGACAAAAGGACCCAGGAGTAAATCCACCACCACTGGTACTGCAACACCCTCCCACAGAAAATAATGGTGGCAGGATCTCAAAATAGAACCCAAAAGCAAATAATGTTAAAATGGATGAATTTATTCTGACTTTTTAAAAATACACGTATATTTAATCAAATGTTATTAATTATACATAAATAGAAAATCAATATTATTTTATGATAAACTGTTTTAATAACTGTTGCAAAGTCATCCTTGTGCCATGGGCACCCCTTTTTTTGTTGACTGGTACTGGTGGCAGCTGACTCTGACTGTCCCTGGGCTCTGCCTAACCAGGCCCAGGGCTAGTGCTATGCTGAAAACACACTTACAATACAGTTAAAACACCTACATACACTAGGGTACACCATTGGTTAGGGTACCCCTAGGATGGGCATGACCTGTTATGTTATTTTAAATGAACTTGTATAGCGCACGTACACCAAACGGTTTCAAGACCCTTGTACATCATAGGGCAAGGGGATCCAAGCTACCTTTAAGTTTCTAGTATATAATAGGGCATGGCAGTTTAGAGGCCAGCAGCCCTTTTTGCACTTGCATGTGTGCACTGCTGAGGCCAGTTTAAAAGCAGCTTTGTGTTGCAGGACTGCTTTTAAAATTTAAATTGTGCCCAAACTCAACTTTGGTTGGGGCACAAAAAATTTAATAAACTGCAATATTTTGGCATATTAGGCACCCTCGGGTCTTCCCTAGGTGTCACAGTGGTGGGGGCTCAGGTACTTATAAGGAGGACCCTTATAAAAGAGGTTTTATATGCCTTGGTGATAGTGAAATTGCACATTTCACTTCCCACATTGTAGTAAAGTGCTTCCCAAAATCGACTTGTGTGATAGGAGCACTGTGGAGTACATATTCAGAACCCCTAATGTTTCCTCAGGTGTTCCAGCAGTTGGGGGCCCTGTAGATATAGGCAGGGTCCTTATGAAAGATGTTTTAAAAGCCCTGCTTTGTAGAAATTGCCCAGTTCATTTACCCCAATGCAGATCCCCAGCCACATAGGTTAACATGGCAAGAAGTCATTAATTAATAACTTCCGCTAGGACACACAGAAATATCATTCAAGGATTCAGTAGAATAGTATTGTTAAATCCAACCATATGCTAATGTTGAATTTCTCCTAAAGTGTACAGACAAGAAGTTATAAGACTTTCTTGTCTGTAAGCCAAAATTCAGCCTTCTAGTGAGCTGTCCTGATTGGTCAGAGTTAAGTGGGTTAGCCAGGCTGCTTTGATGAAGTGATAAGTGGCACCTGGAGTGAACAGCCATTTTGGGAGGAGAGTGTTCTGCTGCATAGGAATGCCAGAGCATGGGGGACGGGTCGTAACCATGATCTTCAAAAGTAGGAGGGGAGAGGCAGACTAAACCAGTTTCATTTACACTCCTACCCTCTGAACCCAGCCTGATGGCAAACTTAAGGAAGCAATGTGCAGATGCCAGGGGGAGGGAGATTATGGAGATGAGCCATCCTGGAGGTTGGTTTAGCAGCTCTTGTCTCCCTGCTGAAACGTCAGCCATATTGAATTTTGGAAAAATAGTGCTTTCTGGGAGACTATTGTGCCACACTTTGGAGGAAATGGTCAGGCTATGGGGTGTTGGCCTGCACCTCATTGACAGGAGTGCCTTCCTACGTGACCCCAGAGAACATTGAATAAGTATCTGAGAGGGGGCGTGCCTCTCAGATCCGCTGCTTGAAACTACAGAAGAAGAAGGGTCCATGCTGGAAGTTTGATTTGGCCCAACCAGGCCCTGCACTCTGACTGACTGCGCCTGCTGTACAATCTGGAACTACAGTCCTACGGATCAAACCTGCTTCAAAAGGATTAAAGAGTGGACTCCCTGCAAGCTACAGGTTTACAAAGCTCACCTGGACCATCACTATCAAGAATCCCCAGCCTGGAGTGACTCCAGTGAATTTGTAAGGATTTTGTCCAAATGGATTGTGAGAATTGAAGTCCCAAAATTTCAAGGACGATCTTGGAGGCTTCCAGACCCTTGGAGTAAGTTTTGGACAAATTGCAACCCTCAGAGGAACTTCAGGAAGAAGTTCCAGAAGTTTGGAGAACTTTGGAGCAACTTTGAAAAGTGGACCGATTCGACCTGGCCAGCCAAGCCGACGACCCTCAACCACGAGCCGGTCTGCCCTCCAGGTTCGTCCCGCTGAAAAGATCCGGAGATCGGACTTCCAGAGTTCTACTGGAGGCTGGTCGAATCCCCACCAAATCCGGCCTGGTGAAGAGCATCGAGGGACCCTGCGAGAAAAAGCTCTGTAAAAGTTTTCAAGTCTGAACGTAGATAAGGTGACTGGGACCAACCACGAGAGTCAAGCAGCCCACCTTCACCCGTGAGCGGGCCTGGATCTATGGTTTGTCCTGCTGGAAAGCTCTGGAGGTCTGACTTCCATAGGTTTGACCGGAATCTCGTTGCAAGGCAAGCCAGCTAACCCTCACCGAATCCGGACTGGCTACGAGTTTGGAGGGAAAAGCTCCAGAAAAGTTTCTAGTCAGAAGGTAAAAACTTTGACCGAGGCCTACCGTGAGTGGTAGCCGTGCAGGGCTCCATCACGGTTGGCCTGAAACTTTGACTTTGTCCCAGACTAGTGTGACCTGATATCCCAATAGGCGCTATAGGTTTCTATGTGCAATATAGTGCTAAATCTTAAAAAAATCATATCTCCGATTCCGTACATTGGATTCTTTTCGTTTTGGTGTAATTTTAAAGATAAAAATATTTTCAATTTTTATAAATTGGTGTTGGATTTTTATTGGGTGTCTTAATTATTTACTGAATTGGTTACATACCTGTCTCTGACGTTTAGCCTGCCTGCTTTCAGTCAAGCAATCAAGAGTTGAGCATGGGAATACTTTTCTGATACCTATTCTGAACCCTAGACTGTGTTAATGGCCTTATTGTCAGTGGTAGATGCATATTTATCACTACTAATAATCCACTTTCCATCAATAACCTTTGTTAATTTAGAAATAAATGTAACTTAAATTTTTTTAATTTCAAAATGTTACATTTGTGTTTTTAATGTACTGAAGCACTACTTTATATACTACAAAATGCAGTTTGTGACTTAGGCTTAGGCCCCTAGGGTCTATCATAGTACTGCAATAGGAACATTGTCAAACTGAGCTGCCTTAACAGCTATATATGCCAGCCGTTTGTATCCGCTGGCATGAGAGCTGGGGGTACTTAAGCACCTGCGGTAGAGATGTGAATGTAGCCGCAGGACTTATTTTAAAATGCTACTAAATTGGCTCCCGAAGGGGGTTAATGCGCGATCTGCAGACATCTGTGCCCATCTGATGGACACCTGCTTGAATCATCATAAAATTGCTTAAATGGTCACTTTCTTTGCTGCAAAGTTCTACGTATGAGCGGCAGGTAACAGGCCTGGATCTTGAGCTGCGTTCGTGAGTTGGTCGCAGAGATCCATGCGTACCCAGCGTCTCACGTTTCAATGCTTGTGAAGTAGCTCAGTAGATTACACATCCACCTCAATGACGTGCATGTTTTTTTATTTTACATATTTGTACCCATTCGGTGCCCTGATGCTGGGAAGGGTGGACGCATCTGTAACGAGTATCATTCTTAGCAGGTTCAATTAAATAGCGAATGACCCGTTTTTTGGGCAAAAAACAAGGTGATGGTACTGATCTCTGATGTAAAGGGGTAGAGAATTCCTAAACTATTACGTAAAAGAACATATGTCTGCCCTGCCCTCCTGAAAGGTCTGGTTTTTGGGCAGAAACAGGAGCTCAGCATGGACGTCAATTCACCAAAATTCCAGGGGTAGCGGACGTGAAATCACACACCCTTTGACCTTCACTTTCACTCACACTCACATTCACACGTACATACACTCTCCCTCATGTAAACACACTCTCACCCACCCATTTTGTTACTTCCCTCATGTCCGAGGTAAGGTCATATTCCACCTAATTGTACTCCATGTTTTATTACCCTAATAGTGACTGATGTAATAATATTTACTATTAGTGTAAAAAAAATGATTGAAAACAAAGTGAGTGGAGCCCTAACCAACCTACTTAAGGAAAAGCTGTCATTGTATTTTTGGCACTGATTTTGCCACCTCTCAGGCCAGGGGTCACAAAGGCAGTGCAAGGGGTCACAAGGGGCAAGCTAGGGGTCGCAGCTGCAATCCCTGTCAACCCCTAAATGACGTCCATCAAGCTCGGCAGAAGAAAAAGCTGAGTGCCCCAGAAGGAATATAGGAAAGTTGCGTTGCAGTAGTCTAGGCAGGAAGCAATAATAGCCAGGCTTAAGGTGGAGCAATATTTTCATCTTTATACTTACTTCTGGCTCATCACTTTATTGTGGAAAAGGAATACATCACAAGGAAAATGCCCAAGAATGACATTTTCCTTGTGAGGTAGGGTATACGAGTAAGTAACACTAGAAAAAGATCCAACTATTTCTCAGCACACCTTTAAAAAAAGGTCATCATGGCTGGGCCTGCACTCAAACATCATTAGTTCACATACCCATAGGGTCATATTCAGTCGATCCGGCATTTCAACATTTTTACAATGTTTGTCTTGTAGAACAGAGAGCATGAGACTCTTCTAAAGGGGTGAGGGAAAACCAGATTTTTTGATTTAAGAGTCACACCTAATTTCCAGAAAGTCAACGGTTCAACCCCTGCAGGGCACCTAACTTTATTTATGTCTGGTAAGGTTCAATACCGGATTGAATGCCTCCTCTTCACAAATTTTGTGTCCATTATACCCCCTCACAGGCGTCCATTACGAGTTTCCCAGAGTGTTATTGTTCGGTCCTCGGGGAGGGAGAGAAAGCGGTTCCCCTTGACAGGTAGGGAAGGATTGCATTCATGAGCCATGGAAAAAAGGCAATGTCATTTTGGGACAGCCACATGGTGGGCAGGAACTACCGGATTCTTCCATTCTGACTTCCAAGGGGACGCAACACTCTCCTTAGTTCAGTGTGTAGAGGAGAGCAGGTCTCGGTCTACTCTCCTGGGGCACCTGTGCTCTGACCACCGTGGGTCTCTTGCACTGGGTAGCCATGATGATTGTGTTCTCCAGCCAATATGGCGGCCAGTAGACAGCCTTAGGAGAATAGTCAATGGGTTGCAAATAAGGTGGGTGCGCTAACACATATAGTGAAAGGTTACCTTAATAGGTACCACAGCACACAGGTCAAGCGCCTTCACCAAGTAGTCCCAACTCCAACTGTCAAGGCTTGAACTCGGAGGTGGTGATTTCAAAGGATTCCACATTTCACTAGTCACAACCCAACAGTCACGGGTCTCTCAGCTCCCTGGGTTGCGATGGTGATTGAGTTCTTCAGGCAACATGGCAACAATTAGGCAACCCAGGGAGCTTAGCCAATGGTGTTGGCAAGGTTTGTTTTGGTGCTCCTTTTGTGTTCCAGGCCAGAATGTTATTCTCTTTTCAGTTCCCAAACCAAGATGGCTGCTTAGTTGCTTCACTGCTATATATCCCAGTTCATTATGGCTAGCATTGTTCCTGTCCTTACATTATATCCTGTTGCTGTTTTTTCCTTATAAAAGGGACATTTCAAGGTCATAACACTGTTTCACAACGAGGTTGAAGTGTTATTTTTCAATGTGTGCATAGGCTCCTTGCTTCTATTTTTGTCCTTTTATTCAGGTTCTGACTTCTATGGGCTCAATCAGTCCTGTTCTATTCTGCTACTGATTGTGCCTGTTCTTCTCTCACACTTTCATTTTTACTGGATCACCTCTGCATTTCTCCTCTAATCTAGACATCCCCATCTTGTCTTCAGACATTTTTGTGCCCCGTGCTTTTGACTCCCATTTTGGGTTTCTTCCTGGAGACACTTGTCGGCACCCAAACCTGTATCTCAGTTACTTCTTTTATGCACCAACAGCTTGGACTGGGAGCGGTGTAGTCCCTATCGGACTTTGGTGCTCCCTGCTGGATCCGTCTCTCTCTCTCCGTAAAATCTTACACATAGAATATTGGAAGCATTGCCGCTTAAGAATAACAGACAAGGACTATGGTTTAAAGGTTTACTTAGAGAATATTAGTTACAAAAATGCATAAGCCGTGGCATCAAATAGTTAATTCAACATGCATACAAATCATAAGGTATGCAGCAAAGAAATCAGCATAGTTCTAACAAATCCTGCATGGTTTCTCCTTCTAAAGGTGGGGGCAAAAAAAGGGGTATTTGTGTTTATGTTATTTTCATAGAAGGATCACTTCCTTGTATCTTTAAACAAAGGATTTCATTCCTTCTCTACACAAGTACATTGTTCACAGTCTCGTTACCAACAAGAAGCAAGCAAAAAGAGACATTTACTGCAGAAAAGATTCAGTGATTCTCTCACCATTCTACCTCATTATATTCGGGTCTTCCCAGAGTTTATACATGTGAGAACCCTTGTTATATAGTATGTTGTTCATTCTGAGACAGCTAGATTAACCTTGGGAATGTCCTTTTTATTAGGTTCAGCTGGTAAAGTATTAGTCTTTTCAGAGCAAAGCTAGAATCCTTTACTACAGCAAAATATTATCAACAGCGAAAGCCACGTCACTTACTTCGATGTTGTACTTTAGGTCTAAGACAGAACAAAGTTAGCCTACATTTCTTAAAAGATCGATTTCTCATGTTTTATACACCACAAGCGAAAAAGCAGATCTCACATACCTACCTTCATCACATATAATAATTGTGTGGAGCAACGTGGCTACTGTAGAGAATTGTCCCTTCCTTGGCGAAGCCAGGTCAAAGAACGAAGATTCTTTCTTGCATCCAGCTGTTGACAAGTATCCCCAATTAGATATCTCTGTGGCCAACTCCAACTGGTCAACTGTTTCCAGAGCAAACTTCTGGCTCTCGGAACACTGGGCAAGTTGAATGCATTGGATGTGGTTCAGCATTCAGTAAAAACTGGAACAGAGGCACAGCCTGCGTCATGCCCATCCTCTCAGGCAGCTCTGCGGGAGGAGGCAATGCTCCCCTAGACAGTCTCCCGCTCTCTCAGATGCCCACACTGCCACCCGCTCCTCGCCCCCGTACCCAACCTTCCCACCCACAGATATATGCCACTTGCTCAGAGCAGGTGGTAAATATATGTGTTAAAATCCCTGGAATCAGTGAAAACCAGTGCAAAGGGATCCAGTAATTCTAGGTCCAGCGTGTTAAAATCCCTATCTTTGGGACTTTAACTTGTGATCTCTATTCTCTAAACATTGATGCCAGACAGAATCAATACTTCCAGCCCCAGTGTCTCCCTGTGGAGGTCCTAGTGTGTATCCTTACTACCTGTCAACTGCTAAACAGGGCAGCGGAGAGCCATTAAATGGAGTAAATTGCAAATGAAGATCAAATGTCATATGCCAGCGTTTCTTAACATTTTAACTTCTGTGGACCCCCACTGAATCACTACTGATTACAAGGATCATAGCTTAAGCAATTTCTATCATTTGAACCTCAGACCAATACAGAAACAAATATATGTCAAACTAATACAGGGGGCGTGGCTTGGTAGCCAGCGATAGCGGACGCGTTAGCTTGCAGCTCCGCACCGACCTGACAGTTATCCTTCGTTATCTGCCCGGCATCCGGGCCGGGCTGGGTCCTGGGCTGCGTGCCTCTTCCTGGTGATGGCGGGGGCTGAATCTGCGCCACCCTGATTGACTCTGACCGTCGCGGGGTCGACCGCAAAAGCTGTGATATAAGTAAGCGCTGGGAGGCAAGATGGCGGCTCGTGAGGCCGGATCGCCGTGTACCTAAGTGGCTGGGCCCTGCTGCTAGCGATCGGGGTCTGGATGACCCGTAAAACGATACCGGTGGTGCTAGGGGGATCCGTGACAGAAGAAAGGTGCAGAGTGACCGCCCCCGCCTTGATGAGCATCTGGAGCCGTGAAGGGGAAGAGAAAGAGACGGTTGCTCTGAGCGGTGAGAAGTCGTCGCAAGAATAGTGTTGTGCTGAGCAGCGCTGCGGGTGAGCGAGGAGATCGTCTTTCCTGGGTGTGCCCTGAGGTGTAGTCGGTCCCTGCAGATTCTGCAGATAGGTGCGAGGCGACTGCGGTGGGGGCGGCCTGCCGTTCTCTGGCTGAACAGGTGCACGGTTTCGGCAGAGGGCCTTACCCGAGACAGGCCTTGCTGGCGGTGGAAGGTGGTGCGGTCCGAGTGCGTGGACAGACTGAACTACTCTGGTGCTCCTGCCTGCCTTGATGCGGGAGAGAGCGCTCAGGGCATAAGGTACAAAGGGGCTGAGCCTGGAGCGGATGCCCTTCCCTTGCCACCTACTGGAAGCCTGGACCTTGCAGCGGGCCTCCTCCAGGGTGGCTCCTGCTGTCGGCTGGCTGTATTGTAAGCCTTGAAGCAAATCCTACATAAGACTGCCTGTGGTCCTGGATGAATGGCGGCGGGAATTGTCAAAAGTAGGGGCCCCCGGGATAACTTGCCCCCGCCTGGGTTCTGTTATAATCGCTGGAAGCCAAGTACAAGCCAGAGCTGTGCCACTGAAGACCCCGTGAGTTGGGAGACTGCCTGATGTCTACTTCAAAGCACAGGGGCACTGCGCAACAGCCAGGTTTGTAAACCCCTATTTGTTCATGGGGAATGGGAACTTTCACCAGTGTGGCATGGTTTTACCTGCTGACTCGGCAGGTGTGCCCCCCCTCCCCCGCTCTTGACTTGTATTGTTGTTAGAACAGAGCCAGTGGAGAGGCCTGTCCGACCCCTGAGTGCGGCGACCAAGCCCAGTGCCAAAGAAGAAAGGTGACCCAAACGGTGGTGTGGGTCGAACGCCCCCAGCCTCGCTGCCTTGCTGTTACAAAGTTTTAAGTCAATGATGGGGAAGCCAAGGGTAAGGGGGACTGGGGCAGTGACAGAACAGGAGGAGGAAGATCCTGGCTGCCACACGGAGACCCCTAGTAGTACTGACCCAGTACAACAACAATTGGCCAAGATCCTGTAGGCCACAGGGGACACCAAGTCTACCCTCCACCAGGATATTAGTACAGTATCAGTGGGCTTGGGGCTACTGCGCGCAGAATATCACAATCTGGTGGAAAGAGTTGGAACCGTAGAGACCTCAGTGGCAGAGCTCCAGCCAGAACAACAAACGCTAGCCCAAACAGTCAAAGACCTCACAGCCAGAGTAACTACTCTAGAGCGACGGGCAGAAGATGCTGAAGGTCGTAATAGACGTAACAATATTAGAGTGCTGGGTTTGCCAGAGGGAACAGAAGGAGATGATATGCTGACCTACCTGTTGAACTGGCTCCGTACTGTGGTGGCCCCGGGAGATCTTTCCACATTCTACACTCTTGAACGAGCCCTTAGGGTCCCTGCTCGCCTACCGGCGGCAGGAAGACTGCCGCGTCGGGTGGTGGCGAGGCTGTTGCACTTCAGGGATAGGGACACTCTCCTGCAGAGGGCAAGTGCTGTGGGTCCTTTTGTGATCAACAACAGCAAGACATCCATTTTCCCGGACTACACATCTGAAGTGCAGCGACGGCGAGCATCATTCACCGAGGTGAAGAGGGCATTGAGAGACGAGGGACTACAGTACTCCCTAATATTCCCGGCCCGGCTGCGCATTACTCTGGAGGGGAGGACCCACTTCTTTGAAGACCCCGGTGCGGCATGGGAGTAGCTTGAAACCTACAGACCGGGAAGCCCATCCTCCAAGGCGGGCTCTGCTGTGGACAGTCGCGGCGGCCCAGCTGGAAAGCGGACAAGGAGGAGACCTAAGAACAGGTCACCTAAGATACCAAGGGCCATATGTATCAAGCATTTTCGCAATCGCAAACACTGCGAATCGCTAAATTTCAGTGTTTGCGAATGCAAAAATGACTTTTGCGATGTATGAAACGGAATCGCATCGCAGAATTGCTAATCGCAAAAATAGCGATTCGCACAAATGTGCGAGCCCGATTCTGCGAATATTTTATGCGACTCGCATATTGCTGTACGCGATTTGCAAATTTCGCAAATAACGTAATCGCAGATAGCGAATTCGCAATGAGATGTACCAAAATTCGCTATCTGCGAATTAGCAAAATTCGCAATTTAGCACCTCGCAATTACCACCAACTCAGAGCAGGTGGTAACCAGGTGCAACCATATAAGCTGGCCCAAAATGCAACAGGGGCTTTCACAATGGCAGCGCTGTACATCATCGCTAGGAGGCTGAGGATCAGAGCTGCTGGCCAGAGAAGGAGACGCAAAGAGAGGATCTTCAGTGCACGCATCACCTTGTTCCAGCAAACAGAGGAGCAGATCCATGAAAAGTACAGGCTGCACCCAGACAGCATCATGGATCTCATTGAGGAGCTAAAGCCCATGCTGGAGCACCCCACACGCAGGACACGCACCATCCCCACCCATGTGCAGGTCCTGTGCTCACTGCACCTGCTGGCGTCTGGGAGCTTTCAGGGGTGATAGCAGCAGCAGGAGGGGTGACACAGAGTAGCCTGTCACGCCTCTTTCACAGGTTCCTGGATGCCATGATGCAGAGGTTGCAACACCACATCCATTTCCCTAACACGCAGCAGGCACTTGACCAAACCAAGCAGGGGTTCTATCAGATAGCCCAATTCCCCCATGTAATTGGCTGCATTGATGGGACCCATGTCGCCCTGTCCCCCCTCCCAGACAGAATATGTGTACAGGAACAGAAAGTGTTATCATTCCCTGAATATCCAGGTAGTTTGTAATGCCACCCATGTCATCACGGACATAGTTGCGAAATATCCTGGAAGCACCCATGATTCATTCATTTTCCGCCACAGTGGGCTACACCGTCGCCTCTTGGCTGGGGAGTTTGGTGAGGGCTACTTGCTAGGTAAACAAGCATTGGCATAGCCAATAGGTCTCGCCTTTGGGACCTTATAAGTTTTTAGCCATGCAACAGTTGATGTTATTGCACCAAGGATATTGTGCTGCATAACTAAATACTTATAAGGTCCCAAAAGCGAGACCTATTGGCTATGCTAATGCCTGCTGGTGCTGAGTGGTGGTGCTGAGTGATGCTGTGGTGGTGCTGAGTGGTGCTGTGGTGGTGCAGAGTGATGCTGTTGTGGTGCTGTGGTGGTGCTGAGTGATGCTGTGGTGGTGCTGAGTGATGCTGTGGTGGTGCTGAGTGATGCTGTGGTGGTGCTGAGTGATGCTGTGGTCGTGCTGAGTGATGCTGTGGTCGTGCTGAGTGATGCTGTGGTGGTGCTGAGTGGTGTGGTGGTGCTTGGTGATGCTGTTGTTGTGCTTACTGATGCTGTGGTGGTGCTGAGTGATGCTGTGGTGGTGCTGTGGTAGTGCTGAGTGATGCTGTGGTGGTGCTGTGGTCCTCAGGGAGGGAGAGAAAGCGGTTCCCCTTGACAGGTAGGGAAGAATTGCATTCATGAGCTATGGAAAAAAGGCAATGTCATTTCGGGACAGCCACATGGTGGGCAGGAAATACCGGATTCTCCCATTCTGACTTCCAAGGGGACACAACACTCTCCTTTGTTCAGTGTGTAGAGGAGAGCAGGTCTCGGTCTACTCTCCTGGGGCACCTGTGCTCTGACCACCGTGGGTCTCTTGCACTGGGTTGCCATGATGATTGTGTTCTCCAGCCAATATGGCGGCCAGTAGACAGCCTTAGGAGAATAGTCAATGGGGTGCAAAGAAGGTGGGTGCGCTAACACATATAGTGAAAGGTTACCTTAATAGGTACCACAGCACACAGGTCAAGCGCCTTCACCAAGTAGTCCCAACTCCAACTGTCAAGGCTTGAACTCGGAAGTGGTGATTTCAAAGGATTCCACATTTCACTAGTCACAACCCAACAGTCACGGGTCTCTCAGCTCCCCTGGGTTGCGATGGTGATTGAGTTCTTCAGGCAACATGGCAACAATTAGGCAACCCAGGGAGCTTAGCCAATGGTGTTGGCAAGGTTTGTTTTGGTGCTCCTTTTGTGTTCCAGGCCAGAATGTTATTCTCTTTTCAGTTCCCAAACCAAGATGGCTGCTTAGTTGCTTCACTGCTATATATCCCAGTTCATTATGGCTAGCATTGTTCCTGTCCTTACATTATATCCTGTTGCTGTTTTTCCTTATAAAAGGGACATTTCAAGGTCATAACACTGTTTCACAACGAGGTTGAAGTGTTATTTTTCAATGTGTGCATAGGCTCCTTGCTTCTATTTTTGTCCTTTTATTCAGGTTTTGTGCCTTTTATTCAGGTTCTGACTTCTATGGGCTCTTTCAGTCCTGTTCTATTCTGCTACTGATTGTGCCTGTTCTTCTCTCACACTTTCATTTTTACTGGATCACCTCTGCATTTCTCCTCTAATCTAGACATCCCCATCTTGTCTTCAGACATTTTTGTGCCCCGTGCTTTTGACTCCCATTTTGGGTTTCTTCCTGGAGACACTTGTCAGCACCCAAACCTGTATCTCAGTTACTTCTTTTATGCACCAACAGCTTGGACTGGGAGCGGTGTAGTCCCTATCGGACTTTGGTGCTCCCTGCTGGATCCGCTCTCTCTCTCCGTAAAATCTTACACATAGAATATTGGAAGCATTGCCGCTTAAGAATAACAGACAAGGACTATGGTTTAAAGGTTTACTTAGAGAATATTAGTTACAAAAATGCATAAGCCGTGGCATCAAATAGTTAATTCAACATGCATACAAATCATAAGGTATGCAGCAAAGAAATCAGCATAGTTCTAACAAATCCTGCATGGTTTCTCCTTCTAAAGGTGGGGGCAAAAAGGGGTATTTGTGTTTATGTTATTTTCATAGAAGGATCACTTCCTTGTATCTTTAAACAAAGGATTTCATTCCTTCTCTACACAAGTACATTGTTCACAGTCTCGTTACCAACAAGAAGCAAGCAAAAGAGACATTTACTGCAGAAAAGATTCAGTGATTCTCTCACCATTCTACCTCATTATATTCGGGTCTTCCCAGAGTTTATACATGTGAGAACCCTTGTTATATAGTATGTTGTTCATTCTGAGACAGCTAGATTAACCTTGGGAATGTCCTTTTATTAGGTTCAGCTGGTAAAGTATTAGTCTTTTCAGAGCAAAGCTAGAATCCTTTACTACAGCAAAATATTATCAACAGCGAAAGCCACGTCACTTACTTCGATGTTGTACTTTAGGTCTAAGACAGAACAAAGTTAGCCTACATTTCTTAAAAGATCGATTTCTCATGTTTTATACACCACAAGCGAAAAAGCAGATCTCACATACCTACCTTCATCACATATAATAATTGTGTGGAGCAACGTGGCTACTGTAGAGAATTGTCCCTTCCTTGGCGAAGCCAGGTCAAAGAACGAAGATTCTTTCTTGCATCCAGCTGTTGACAAGTATCCCCAATTAGATATCTCTGTGGCCAACTCCAACTGGTCAACTGTTCCCAGAGCAAACTTCTGGCTCTCGGAACACTGGGCAAGTTGAATGCATTGGATGTGGTTCAGCATTCAGTAAAAACTGGAACAGAGGCACAGCCTGCGTCATGCCCATCCTCTCAGGCAGCTCTGCGGGAGGAGGCAATGCTCCCCTAGACAGTCTCCCGCTCTCTCAGATGCCCACACTGCCACCCGCTCCTCGCCCCCGTACCCAACCTTCCCACCCACAGATATATGCCACTTGCTCAGAGCAGGTGGTAAATATATGTGTTAAAATCCCTGGAATCAGTGAAAACCAGTGCAAAGGGATCCAGTAATTCTAGGTCCAGCGTGTTAAAATCCCTATCCTTGGGACTTTAACTTGTGATCTCTATTCTCTAAACATTGATGCCAGACAGAATCAATACTTCCAGCCCCAGTGTCTCCCTGTGGAGGTCCTAGTGTGTATCCTTACTACCTGTCAACTGCTAAACAGGGCAGCGGAGAGCCATTAAAGGGAGTAAATTGCAAATGAAGATCAAATGTCATATGCCAGCGTTTCTTAACATTTTAACTTCTGTGGACCCCCACTGAATCACTACTGATTACAAGGATCATAGCTTAAGCAATTTCTATCATTTGAACCTCAGACCAATACAGAAACAAATATATGTCAAACTAATACAGGGGGCATGGCTTGGTAGCCAGCGATAGCGGACGCGTTAGCTTGCAGCTCCGCACCGACCTGACAGTTATCCTTCGTTATCTGCCCGGCATCCGGGCCGGGCTGGGTCCTGGGCTGCGTGCCTCTTCCTGGTGACGGCGGGGGCTGAATCTGCGCCACCCTGATTGACTCTGACCGTCGCGGGGTCGACCGCAAAAGCTGCGATATAAGTAAGCGCTGGGAGGCAAGATGGCGGCTCGTGAGGCCGGATCGCCGTGTACCTAAGTGGGTGGGCCCTGCTGCTAGCGATTGGGGTCTGGATGACCCGTAAAACGATACCGGTGGTGCTAGGGGGATCCGTGACAGAAGAAAGGTGCAGAGTGACCGCCCCCGCCTTGACGAGCATCTGGAGCCGTGAAGGGGAAGAGAAAGAGACGGTTGCTCTGAGCGATGAGAAGTCGTCGCAAGAATAGTGTTGTGCTGAGCAGCGCTGCGGGTGAGCGAGGAGATCGTCTTTCCTGGGTGTGCCCTGAGGTGTAGTCGGTCCTTGCAGATTCTGCAGATAGGTGCGAGGCGACTGCGGTGGGGGCAGCCTGCCGTTCTCTGGCTGAACAGGTGCACGGTTTCGGCAGAGGGCCTTACCCGAGACAGGCCTTGCTGGCGGTGGAAGGTGGTGCGGTCCGAGTGCGTGGACAGACTGAACTACTCTGGTGCTCCTGCCTGCCTTGATGCGGGAGAGAGCGCTCAGGGCATAAGGTACGAAGGGGCTGAGCCTGGAGCGGATGCCCTTCCCTTGCCACCTACTGGAAGCCTGGACCTTGCAGCGGGCCTCCTCCAGGGTGGCTCCTGCTGTCGGCTGGCTGTATTGTAAGCCTTGAAGCAAATCCCTACATAAGACTGCCTGTGGTCCTGGATGAATGGCGGCGGGAATTGTCAAAAGTAGGGGCCCCCCCGGGATAACTTGCCCCCGCCTGGGTTCTGTTATAATCGCTGGAAGCCAAGTACAAGCCAGAGCTGTGCCACTGAAGACCCCGTGAGTTGGGAGACTGCCTGATGTCTACTTCAAAGCACAGGGGCACTGCGCAACAGCCAGGTTTGTAAACCCCTATTTGTTCATGGGGAATGGGAACTTTCACCAGTGTGGCATGGTTTTACCTGCTGACTTGGCAGGTGTGCCCCCCTCCCCCGCTCTTGACTTGTATTGTTGTTAGAACAGAGCCAGTGGAGAGGCCTGTCCGACCCCTGAGTGCGGCGACCAAGCCCAGTGCCAAAGAAGAAAGGTGACCCTAACGGTGGTGTGGGTCGAACGCCCCCAGCCTCGCTGCCTTGCTGTTACAAAGTTTTAAGTCAATGATGGGGAAGCCAAGGGTAAGGGGGACTGGGGCAGTGACAGAACGGGAGGAGGAAGATCCTGGCTGCCACACGGAGACCCCTAGTAGTACTGACCCAGTACAACAACAATTGGCCAAGATCCTGTAGGCCACAGGGGACACCAAGTCTACCCTCCACCAGGATATTAGTACAGTATCAGTGGGCTTGGGGCTACTGCGCGCAGAATATCACAATCTGGTGGAAAGAGTTGGAACCGTAGAGACCTCAGTGGCAGAGCTCCAGCCAGAACAACAAACGCTAGCCCAAACAGTCAAAGACCTCACAGCCAGAGTAACTACTCTAGAGCGACGGGCAGAAGATGCTGAAGGTCGTAATAGATGTAACAATATTAGAGTGCTGGGTTTGCCAGAGGGAACAGAAGGAGATGATATGCTGACCTACCTGGAGAACTGGCTCCGCACTGTGGTGGCCCCGGGAGATCTTTCCACATTCTACACTCTTGAACGAGCCCTTAGGGTCCCTGCTCGCCTACCGGCGGCAGGAAGACCGCCGTGTCGGGTGGTGGCGAGGCTGTTGCACTTCAGGGATAGGGACACTCTCCTGCAGAGGGCAAGTGCTGTGGGTCCTTTTGTGATCAACAACAGCAAGACATCCATTTTCCCGGACTACACATCTGAAGTGCAGCGACGGCGAGCATCATTCACCGAGGTGAAGAGGGCATTGAGAGACGAGGGACTACAGTACTCCCTAATATTCCCGGCCCGGCTGCGCATTACTCTGGAGGGGAGGACCCACTTCTTTGAAGACCCCGGTGCGGCATGGGAGTAGCTTGAAACCTATAGACCGGGAAGCCCATCCTCCAAGGCGGGCTCTGCTGTGGACAGTCGCGGCGGCCCAGCTGGAAAGCGGACAAGGAGGAGACCTAAGAACAGGTCACCTAAGATACCAAGGGCCATATGTATCAAGCATTTTCGCAATCGCAAACACTGCGAATCGCTAAATTTCAGTGTTTGCGAATGCAAAAATGACTTTTGCGATGTATGAAACGGAATCGCATCGCAGAATTGCTAATCGCAAAAATAGCGATTCGCACAAATGTGCGAGCCCGATTCTGCGAATATTTTATGCGAATTCGCATATTGCTGTACGCGATTTGCGAATTTCGCAAATAACGTAATCGCAGATAGCGAATTCGCAATGAGATGTACCAAAATTCGCTATCTGCGAATTAGCAAAATTCGCAATTTAGCACCTCGCAATTACCACCAACTCAGAGCAGGTGGTAACCAGGTGCAACCATATAAGCTGGCCCAAAATGCAACAGGGGCTTTCACAATGGCTGTGCTGTACATCATCGCTAGGAGGCTGAGGATCAGAGCTGCTGGCCAGAGAAGGAGACGCAAAGAGAGGATCTTCAGTGCACGCATCACCTTGTTCCAGCAAACAGAGGAGCAGATCCATGAAAAGTACAGGCTGCACCCAGACAGCATCATGGATCTCATTGAGGAGCTAAAGCCCATGCTGGAGCACCCCACACGCAGGACACGCACCATCCCCACCCATGTGCAGGTCCTGTGCTCACTGCACCTGCTGGCGTCTGGGAGCTTTCAGGGGTGATAGCAGCAGCAGGAGGGGTGACACAGAGTAGCCTGTCACGCCTCTTTCACAGGTTCCTGGATGCCATGATGCAGAGGTTGCAACACCACATCCATTTCCCTAACACGCAGCAGGCACTTGACCAAACCAAGCAGGGGTTCTATCAGATAGCCCAATTCCCCCATGTAATTGGCTGCATTGATGGGACCCATGTCGCCCTGTCCCCCCCCTCCCAGACAGAATATGTGTACAGGAACAGAAAGTGTTATCATTCCCTGAATATCCAGGTAGTTTGTAATGCCACCCATGTCATCACGGACATAGTTGCGAAATATCCTGGAAGCACCCATGATTCATTCATTTTCCGCCACAGTGGGCTACACCGTCGCCTCTTGGCTGGGGAGTTTGGTGAGGGCTACTTGCTAGGTAAACAAGCATTGGCATAGCCAATAGGTCTCGCCTTTGGGACCTTATAAGTTTTTAGCCATGCAACAGTTGATGTTATTGCACCAAGGATATTGTGCTGCATAACTAAATACTTATAAGGTCCCAAAAGCGAGACCTATTGGCTATGCTAATGCCTGCTGGTGCTGAGTGGTGGTGCTGAGTGATGCTGTGGTGGTGCTGAGTGGTGCTGTGGTGGTGCAGAGTGATGCTGTTGTGGTGCTGTGGTGGTGCTGAGTGATGCTGTGGTGGTGCTGAGTGATGCTGTGGTGGTGCTGAGTGATGCTGTGGTGGTGCTGAGTGATGCTGTGGTGGTGCTGAGTGGTGTGGTGGTGCTTGGTGATGCTGTTGTTGTGCTTACTGATGCTGTGGTGGTGCTGAGTGATGCTGTGGTGGTGCTGTGGTAGTGCTGAGTGATGCTGTGGTGGTGCTGTGGTGGAGCTGAGTGGTGGTATGGTGGAGCTGAGTGGTGGTGTGGTGGTGCTGAGTGATGCTGTGGTGGTGCTGAGTGGTGCTGCGGTGGTGCTGTGCTGGTGCTGAGTGATGCTGTGGTGGTACTGTGCTGGGGCTGAGTGATGCTGGGGTGGTGCTGTGGTGGTGCTAAGTGGTGGTGTGGTGGTGCTGAGTGATGCTGTGGTGGTGCTGAGTGGTGCTGTGGTGGTGCAGAGTGATGCTGTTGTGGTGCTGTAGTGGTGCTGAGTGATGCTGTGGTGGTGCTGTTGTGGTGCTGAGTGATGTTGGGGTGGTGCTGGGGTGGTGCTGTGGTGGTGCCGAGTGGTGCTGTGGTGGTGCTGAGTGATGCTGTTGTGGTGCTGTGGTGGTGCTTAGTGATGCTGTGGTGGTGATTACTGATACTGTGGTGGTGCTGAGTGATGCTGTGGAGATGCTTAGTGATGCTGTGGTGGTGCTGAGTGGTGCTGTGGTGGTGCTGAGTGATGCTGTGGTGTTGCAGAGTGATGCTGTGGTGTTGCAGAGTGATGCTGTGGTGTTGCAGAGTGATGCTGTGGTGGTGCTGTGTTGGTGCTGAGTGATGCTGGGGTGGTGCTGTGGTGGTGCTGAGTGATGCTGTGGTGGTGCTGAGTGGTGTGGTGGTGCTTGGTGATGCTGTTGTTGTGCTTACTGATGCTGTGGTGGTGCTGAGTGATGCTGTGGTGGTACTGTGGTAGTGCTGAGTGATGCTGTGGTGGTGCTGTGGTGGAGCTGAGTGATGCTGTGGTGGTACTGTGCTGGTGCTGAGTGATGCTGGGGTGGTGCTGTGGTGGTGCTGAGTGATGCTGTGGAGATGCTGAGTGATGCTGTTGTGGTGCGTAGTGGTGCTGTGGTGGTGCTGTGCTGGTGCTCAGTGATGCTGGGGTGGTGCTGTGGTGGTGCTGAGTGATGCTGTGGTGTTGCTGAGTGGTGTGGTGGTGCTGTGCTGGTGCTGAGTGATGCTGGGGTGGTGCTGAGTGATGCTGTGGAGATGCTGAGTGATGCTGTGGTGGTGCGTAGTGGTGCTGTGGTGGTGCTGAGTGATGCTGTGGTCTTGCTGAGTGATGCTGTGGTGTTGCTGAGTGATGCTGTGGTGGTGCTGTGTTGGTGCTGAGTGATGCTGGGGTGGTGCTGAGTGATGCTGTGGTGGATGAAAGTAAATGGGAGGAAGTGTTGGTAGAAAGAGCTGGGTGATGAAGCGGGAGAGAAGGAAAGGAGGGCACAAGGCACATGAGAAGAAACAGCTTGGAGAAGAAAAAGAATGAGAGAAGTGAGGGGGAGAGTGGAGGGAACAGCAAATACAAGGGCGAGAGCGAAGAGCTGCACCGTGAGGGAAGAATTAAAAATAGATCATCAGAGAAAGCAAAACATACTGGTGCATTCGAGAAAGCGCCGATCGCCCAATTAGTGAATGAATTGTTAATAACGGGAATTATGACTATTGTGAATATTGCCTGGTTTGATGCTTATCGAGGACAAACAATGCAATTAAAACGGTTTCTAGATGCGAGAACGAA
The DNA here is from genome assembly GCA_963921515.1 of Calotriton arnoldi. NCBI lineage: Eukaryota > Metazoa > Chordata > Amphibia > Caudata > Salamandridae > Calotriton > Calotriton arnoldi. The sequence goes on along the minus strand of CAWUFW010004649.1, from coordinate 765,555 downwards.
AGAGAAACAGCACCAGAAAATAACATCGACCACAAAACACGTGTAAACGATGAAAATCCAAAACAAAATACAAATTGAGGCGTCTAGAGGCGCTGAAAGTATTCTGGGAGCCTGCTGCCTTGTGTCGGGCCCTAAGCTTCTCCTTTTAGCGCCTGATCAGTGAATAAATATGCTTGGCGCTTCATCGGGAGAGTCGCGGATCCAAAGCTTCGTCCGGAAGCTGCGCAGTGAGCTATGCGCGAAATGCCCCTGCGGGTACAACCTGCCACGTAGGGGTAAACCGGCTCTACGTAAGACCCAGCGGCCCACGGCCTTCACCTCTGGAAGGCACAGCTCTGCTTTTATATTTCTGTCTCATGCACACAGCCCTCAGAAGCCAGATGTGGGCACCGGAGCACTATACCGAGGCCCTGCAGTCCATAAAATGCAGCAACGCAGCGCCTAGATTGAAGGCCATGCGTACTGTTTGGCCCGTCCAGACGAGCACACAGTTGTGACATAGTCCGCACCTCTGTCTGTAATGCAGTGTCCCCCTTACGTCACCTGCAGTGCTGACATGCGTGCACGTTCACAGGGCGTCCACGTGCACACGCCGCACCCTGGCTAAGAGCCGTGACCTGGGGATGGAAGAAAGCCCTGGAGCCCGAGTGACCCGCACGGTAGGAGCGTGCTCAGCATCGCTCATTGTTTTAATGTAAATGTGCTTGAAAGTACTTTATTTCACACCGAGAATTGCCTAGTGGGTTCATGCACACGAAGTGGAGGTTTGAAGTTCCAAGTCAGAACAAGAGAGGAGCGGGGACGAGAGGAGCGGGGGCGAGGGCGAGCGAGCGCGGCAGCCTGCTCCACACGCGCGCGCACACACACACACACACACACACACACACACACACACACGGAAATAGAAATGACAAACAGATGTTATTCAGCAGTGTAACGTAGGCACATGGACATAGAACAAGAGAGGAGCGGGGACGAGAGGAGTGGGGGCGAGGGCGAGCGAGCGCGGCAGCCTGCTCAGCTGACCAGACGCTCGTGCGTCATGGCCTTTTGCCGGCATGTTTTTCCAATTATCGCGCACGCGTCTGGGCACGATAATTGGAAACACATGTCTGCCGCGCGTAACCATCCGAAAAAGGCCAGCCACGACGCACGAGCGTTTGGACTGCTTCTGAAACCCCCTTACTTAAAGTCTTCGCCTAGCAGCGCTTGCGCGCTACTCGAGGCTCGACCTAAAAATGGCTAACATTCACACATACAGTTGAGGCCTTGAGTGGGATGACAGTGTGTAACCCATTTCATTTGCACCCTGCAGTGGACAGCGCGTATGCAGTGAGGGATTTCATCATGACACCCTACTTGAATCCAGCCACTGCTGCGGAGCGCCGCTACAACAACGCCCACAGGTCGACCCGTAGTGTGATAGAAAGGACTTTTGGCATCCTAAAGAGCCGATTTAGGTGCCTACACAATAGCGGAGGTGCCCTGCAATACAGCCCGGAGACCTGCTGCAAGATAGTGGTCGCATGTGCCATGCTGCACAACATAGCAACCAGGAAGGGCACCCCAGTGGAGCTCAGCGAATCAGAGTCATCCGATGAGGAGGGACCGGCTCCTCGTGCAGGACTAGCAGGTGGTGTTGGGGCAGCTGCCGGATGGCAGAGGCGCCAGGAGATCACGCACAACTATTTCTAGGTGAGTAATAATGACAGTATGCTATGTATTGGTGCACAACTGTGTTTTTATTCCATTTGGTGCTAGTACAATTCTGGCACACAGCCTGACGCACACCTAATGTGTGTGAATGATATTTGCAACTGTTAAATTCACAAAGCAAAGGTGTCCTAGACACTTCAGTCCACAACAATGTGTTAAGTCACCCATGGCCATGCTTCCCTGATGCCACCTTATCTTCTGCGTGCACGGCTGCTTGCACCTCGCTCTGGGTGCCCACTGCTCTCCCCCGGGTCATCCTGGGTTCTCCCCTGCCTCACGCTCCGCCGTCTGACCTCAGGTACTGGTGGTGTAATGCTGCTGCGGCTTGATTGGTCTTCACTGTCCCCTGTGGGCAGGGGTCCTGTCCCACCTGAGCCAGCCGCCTGCATCAGTTCCACAGCATGTGTCACCTGCACCAAGACCTTGGCCATATCCTGGCTGTTATGTGCCATTTCTACCTGCATACTGACACACCTACGTGACAGCAGGGACGTAACAGTGCACAGGCGGTTGACCGCCTTGCTGTATGTGTCCATGCGGGCGTTGGATCTCCTCTGCACGGCACACAGTTCACGTATGGCACCAGTCATTTCCCTCATGTTGCTCATGTGATGGTTTAGGGTTTGGAACTGACGCTGCATTGACCTCATTGATTTTACTTGCAGCCGCTGCACCTTCACCATAGTGCCCTCGAGGCCGGAGAACACGGACTGCTGCTCCTCATCACCAGCACTGGTGGACTGCCTTGCCCTGCGTCTGTTTCCTCCTTTTTCCCTCTGGTGGTCAGGGGACTGTTGCCTGTGTGGGACTGTAAGCTGGGCCTGGCCTGCCTGGGATTCGTCTCCGCTTCCCTGTAGGTCTGCCTCCATCTGTGGTAGTGGTGGCACGATGTTGCGTTTTCTGCATGCAACAGGGATTTCAGGGGTCTGTGCCTCCTGCTCCTCCTCCCCTGCCTGCTCATCGGTGACATCTGCCTCCTCATGCCCTGCACTGCCCTCCTGCCTTGCCAGTGGTGCTGTGAAGACAGAAGCACAGACAATATTTGTAGTGTACTCATTCTCATTTTGTAAGAGGTTAAATCTACTTATTTTTGCATTACCTACATCCTGTCTGCCTGTATTTTGCATTCCCTAACTCACTGTCACTGTTACTACCTTGCTGTGTCTCAATACTACACTGTTTGGTGCATGTGACTACATCTCCCATGATGCATTTCAGGGTGTACACAACACCATGTACTGGAGTTGAAAAACTGTTTGGTTGCTGGGGGCTCATAACTGTGTGGGTGCTATGGTGGAGTGGAAGGGGACAGATGGCATGCATCTTACCTTGACTGGTGGTGGGTGGGTCGGAGCTGTCCAGGTCAGCCACTCCACTGACACTCTCCGATAGCAAGGTGGACTCCACCAACTCCTCCTGGGGCGTGGACTCTGTAGCACTGGATGTGCCGCCCCGGTCTTCTTCGCCTCAGCCAACCTGGTTGCCAGCTTTTCTTTAGATCTCAGCCGCATATCGTACCAGCGCTTGCGCAGGTCCTCCACAGTGCGGTGGGTTACACCTATGGCATTCACCTTGTCCTGTATGGCATCCCAGATTTTCCTCTTCCTTGCCTCTGGCATGTTCAGGGCTTTTTTCCCAAATAGGAGCTCATGGCTGCCTACCATCTCCTCTATCAGGACTTCCTGCTCCTGTCACTGAATTTGGGTTTTCTCTTCCTTCCTGCCTCCTCCTCCTCCTTCTCCTTCTCCTTCTCCTGCTCCTGGGGATTCATTTTGCCTCCCTGGATGTCAGTGCAGTGCTCTTCCACTCTCCCCTCAGGCTCTGACTGTGCTTCTGGCAATCAGGTGCAGCTGTGCAGTCGCACTTCCTGGTTGTGATGTCATCAAGCTGCACCTGAATGGCAGATTCCCCATTTTGCGATTCCTTATTAGCAAATTTCGCAAATAAAGAATCGCAAATTGGAATTCTCAGAATTATTCTGCGAATTTAGGCGAATCGCTAAATAATTGCGATTTTCTTGATATTCGCAAATTATCGCATTTTGAGAATCGCAAATTCCGATTTTCATACATATGGCCCCAAACCTCTCCCAGACAGAGAAAGAAAGAGCGGCGGCTCTATTGGCAGTGGGCGAGATTATGGGCTCTATAAGATCGGCCTCGGAGGCTGGCTCACCCAAGGGGAAGGGATCCGGAGAGTCCGCATCAGACTCGTCTAAGACGGATAGCGCCTGGCTTCCGCAGGTTACTCCCAGGTCCGCAGATGATATCTGACCAGTCAGCTTCGCTGCTTGTGGGTTGATGTCGGTACAGCCTGACTCGCGCTGGGGGCGCAGTGGGTCCGGAGGGCCAGGGCTGAGAGGGTTCGGGCCGGCGCGGGCCGGTGGAACCCTCACGGCTTATATTTAGGAGCCTACCCCCTTAGAAGTCCACAACTAGACTTGGTTGGGGCCTTCTGTCGTGTTGAATGCATTATTAGCAGTTTGGGTGGCTGGCCGTTGCCAGGCTGCTCGGGGGAATGGGAGTTTGGTTCTTTGCAGGTTTGCTGGTTTACAACTCAGTTTTGCTTTCCTTTGAATGCAGGTATCGTGCTGCACAATGTTCGAGGGAGGAGGTGAGGGAGATGAGAGGCAAGGGATGGGTCTGTTATTATTTGAATAATGCACACACAAGGAACACTGAAGATTGTGACATGGAATATTAGGGGGATGGGGACCGCTGTCAAACATCACAATATACACAGGTTTCTCCGTAGAAGAGGGGTACAGATAGCCCTACTTCAAAAGACCCATCTTACTCACAGTGAATCCAAAACAAAAAATTGCGTAGGCGATTGAGAGGGCAAGTCTTCGCCACATCATACTCTGGGTCTGCTAGAAGGGTGTTAATTTGGTTTCGAGCTGGGGTGGCCTTTGAGCCCACCCGCATGGTAATAGATAAAGATGGTAGATATATATTCTTGTCAGGGAGGCTGTGTGGACGGGAGATTATCTTGGGATGTATATATGCGCCCAATCAGGAACAGGTTCCCTTCCTGCAAAGCCTCTCTGCACATATAGCTGATGGGGCGGGGTCGGAGGTAATCCTGGGTGGAGATTTTAATTGTGTAGTGGATGCTTCATTGGACAGATCACACCCACCGTTGTTAAGAGCCCAGGCCCACCATACAGCAGTGGGATTTAGGGACTGGATGAACCACTGGGGGCTGGAAGACATCTGGAGGACACAGCATCCACAAGACAGAGATTACTCATTCTACTCACCAATCCACCAGTTACATACACGGATAGACACCTTTCTGTGCTACCCAAACCTAGGACAAAACATCACACATACTGAATACCTAGGCCGTACATTTTCAGATCATAGCCCACTGATATTGATCTTCCAGCCCATGAGACAGCGCCCATTGGTCCCGGTTTGGTGCCTTAATGTGCAAATGCTGGAGGACACCTGCTTTCGTGAGTCACTAAGCTCCACAGTAGCCACATATTTTACTTTAAATGCGCACACAGCCTCAACAGTTTTAGTGGAATAGAGGCTTTTAAAGTAGTGACAAGAAGCTTTTGCCTGGGGCAATCTATTGAGGCCCAACGGGAACTACACCATGAAATAAATTAGTTAGAGGATAAATTACACGAGTTAGATATTGCACAGAATCAGGGTCCAGCGCAGCAAAAGCAACTATAGGATACGCAAACACTGTACTATCAGGCCCTGAAGCGATTGAGGTGTTATGATTATAAGGGATACTTAACTAGAGCGCATGAGGAGGAAGGGAGACCTGGATGCCTATTAGCTTCACTAATTAAACCAGAGACTCGGGGCTCCCCAATCACCCATGTGCGCACTAACACAAATCAGTCAATCCATGATCCTGAGAGCATTAATGACCTCTTCCAAGACTATTAACAGACACTATATAATGCGCCCCCGCAGATCCCTCAGGCAGACCAGTAAGCTTTCCTGGCATGCCTGCCTCTGGTTGTACTGACCCGCAGGATAGGGAGGCACTGGGCCCTCCCATTACGGCCCAAGAGATTCAGATAGCTCTTAAGAGTATGGCCACTGGGAAAACCCCCGGACCGGATGGTCTACCAGCGGAGTTTTACTCAGCACACGCCTCGACCTTGGCTCCCCGACTAGAGTCCATGTATGCGGAATCATTGCAAATAGGGAGACTCCCTGCTTCGGTTAGGGATGCAATGGTGATCCCCCTCCCTAAGACAGTCCTAGAAGGGGCACCGTTATCCGACTTCAGACCCCTATCCAGGCTCAACACGGATTTTAAGATACTGAGTAAGACGCTGGCACTTCGGCTTCTGCCACTCATGCCTGGTATAATTAATACTGATCAAAATCCGTCCTGTAATACTTCTAATAATTTGCGCAGACTATACTCAGTACTCTATCATCCTGATGTGCAGCTACTACCTGAGGCAGCTCTCCTGTCGATAGACCTGGTAAAGGCCTTTGACACTGTCAGGTGGGACTTTTTATTCGAAACAATGACACATATGGGTCTTGGGGTTCTACTGCTCTATGACCATCCCACTGCCAGGGTTAAAACGGGCAAGGTGGTCTCAATACAATATAAAATATTCCATGGTACAAGACAGGGGTGCCCGCGATACAGCCACTGGCAGCGTTGTTCCGTCAGGGGGGTCCAGGATTGGGGCTGTCGGTGGGAGGCCAGGAACATATCATCTTACTTTATGCTGATGACCTCCTAACTTACCTTAACGATGCAGTGATGGGCACCGCAACAGTATTAGACCTCCTAACACAGTTTGACATGTGTCTGGCTTGCGGGTTAATAGACGAAAAACATACGTGTTCCCAGGGTCGCCGACTGCCCCTCACCCTGTGAACCTACCGCCGGATCTCAATTGGGCTACCTCCACTTTTAAGTACCTAGGGATTCATATTTTTCACTCCTTGGAAGACCTGCGGGATGGAAATCTTGGGTGGGCATTTCGATCTGGTGTTCATTGCGTCTTCCAATTATGACCTGTGTCTCGTTGTCAAAGATGGTCATGTTACCGCGCCTTTTATATTTTTTTGTCAACCTCCCATTGGGAATACCCGCAGGTTGGTTTCGGCAGCTTAACGCCTTGCTCCAAGACCTGATATGGGAAAAAGGATGGTGGAGGGTTTCACTCAGCACACTGCAGCGCCCTATGGCGGAGGGGGGCCTGGGAGTACCGAATTTTGAATATTACTACCTGGCCTCCCAGCTACAGTGGCTTGCGCAGAGGCTGGAGGGCATGGATGCGGTAGGAACGAATCTCACGAATGCGGGGGTCCACACCCCCCTACTGCTGGATAAAAAGCTTGACCCTACTGTGGTGATTGTGCACCAATCCCTGTTACAGACCATTGCCCTGCGATGTTGGAGACGATGTGTGATGAAACAACCAGGGACACCGTTATATGCCCCAGCCCTGCCTTTAATCGGGCTGCCATATGGCAACCCTAAGAAAACATTTACCGCTGAACAGTTGTCCCATTGGACTGCAGGGGGTCTAGAAACGGTGGGTGACTGCTACCAGCAGGCGCACTGATACCCTTAGAAGAACTGGTAGAAGGTGCAGGACTGCACACAGGGCAATTCTTGCAATACAAAGCCCTAACACGCACATTCAAGAGTCTATGGGACAGAGGGCATGAGGAACCCGAGACACACAGGGTACTACAATACTTACTCACACTAGGAAGGGCAAAGCACCAGATAAAATGGTTCTGTATCTCAATATAGGGGATGCTCCGAACCCCCCTCCAGCGGTTGTGAAGCAAATGGGACACTATACTAAACAGGGAACTTTCAGATGCAGAATGGAATAAAATCCTGGTGTATCCTAAAAAAGTTTCACGTAATACCAGGATGAAGTATATCCAATTTAACTACACACATTTAACATATATGACACCTCACAGGTTACAGGTAGTTTACGGAAGTGACGTGCGGTGCTGCCAGAGATGCGGCCAGGCAGATGCAGACTTTATACACATGACGTAGGAGTGTGTGGTGGTCAGCAAATTCTGGGAAGACGTTTTGGCATCGATGTGGGCGGCAGTTGGACGAACCCTTACTTGCTCACCTGAGGTCTGTATCCTGGGCCTCTTTCCGAGGTCGACCGCACGAAAAGTGGGCACGAAATTTGTGGACCTGGCGCTCGTCCTGGTCAAAAGAAGAATAGCATTGGTCTGAAAGATGGCAAGCGGTCCCACAATAGAGGACTTGAAGCGTGACATGACACATTGGGCGGGAGCAGAGGGAAAAGCATTGGCCAGAGAGGATGCGCGGGGTATTCGCAGACACCCCCTTGGCGGACCTCTGGAAAGAAGTACTGGAATTTTGGGAACATCCTAAGAGGTATCAAACTCAGTCAGATGAAACAGTAACTAGCTCAGGACTGGAAAGTGATTAAGTCCAGCTAATTTAAGCATGGAGTTGGTGGTCCCCAATGGGCAGGGACCCCCCCACCTCCGTGCTCCACGCTAGGACTTTCTCCTCCCTCCCCTCCACTATTAGATACCCTCGGGGTTAGACTCCCCCATCCTTTTCTTATTCTCTTATTTCCGGATGGAAAAGCTTAAATAATGCACCATACAGCATAGTTCACAGTTTACAGTTTGTGTTTAGATTCACAATATTTTATTGCTTGAAATTCTTTCCTAGGGTACCGACATCCTACAACTCTCTTCCACTAGATAGAATGCGATTACTTATGAGATACTTCACTAGATGTTACGTTGCTTTATATATTGTAGCATTACACCTCATTGAATACACCTGCTTGTGGCTCTCCCTATAAAAGTTATCGTATCTGTTAGGATTATCCTTGAAAAGGGAGGAAATGTAAAGAACATAATGTAATCCTGTTATACCCTGTACTACATGCAAATGTATCAGCTATCATGTGTAACATTAAATTGTCCTAAATAACAATAAAAATATGTTTAAAAAAAATATGACAAACTAATGCATAAGGGCTCGATTCACAAAAGTAATCTGAGACAAAATCCTAAACTTACTACTTTTGGTATTCACAGAAGGCATTTAGTAGTAGTAAAGTTAGGATTCCTAACTTTACTACTACTAAACTGAGACAAAATCCTAACTTTACGACTTTCGGTATTCACAAAAGGCATTAGTAGTAGTAAAGTTAGGAATCCTAACTTTACTACTACTAAATCCCTTTTGTGAATACCGAAAGTCATAAAGTTAGGATTTTGTCTCAGTTTAGTAGTAGCAAAGTTAGGAATCCTAACTTTACTACTACTAAATGCCTTCTGTGAATACCAAAAGTAGTAAGTTTAGGATTTTGTCTCAAATTAGTTCTGTGAATCGGCCCCTAAGTATTTACATATTTTATTTAATTCACAAACAAAACAATATAAAAAGATCAAAATTTAATGGGAAGGTTGAAGATTTTCAAAATTTGGTTGCATTTCTAAAAGATGAGACTTTATGCTAGACTCTACCATATCACTTTATAATTATTTGCTCCTTAGGCATGCTCTCTTTTTTTTGGACTCATACCTGGGCTTCAGTTGTGGCCATCAATTGTCCAAATTAGATTCTTCTTGCTATACTTGCTCAATCACACAATTCAAGCTAAGAATACCAAATACATTTTTGATCTACAATTTGAAATGTATTCACATTTACATAGTTTTAAGATTTTAAATTTTCCATTTTGTTTCTATAAAAATTTTATTAACCTGCTAATATTATTTATCTGAAAAGTCACAGAGCCCCCGAGTAGTTTTTGTGGATCCCATGTGGTTAACAGACCCGCTGTTTAAGAGCCGCTTTCAGGGCTTCCCTGCGTGACATAAAACTATCTGGGCTGCCCAAGCCCCACCAAAATGCAAAGAATTCAACTCCTCAGCTAAGAAGTTATTAGAACATACTGGGCAGAACAGTGGTGACAGAATGTCTCTGGTAAGCATACAATATAGGGCAAATTTCTGATTTAATATACAGTTTTCACCACAATCAAAATCCCATCCAATTTTATATTTTATTATAAATCATAGCTGTACCCAGGAAGACCTTCACATATGTATATTTATGTAAGGCATGTACACATGCTAGCTAAGTTCAGAAGGAAGAAATGATAGTGCTTTAAATGCAGGGAAAGGCTGACAGAGACTTTGCGTCCACATCCAAAGAGAAGTCAGCACCTGGATACCCTCATGGGGGACAAGCGGCTCTCTACAAATCCACCTTACATTACATTACAAATAACACAACTAAAGGCAGTCCTCATTAAAAATGCTCATGAGAGATGGCAGGCAATCCCCCTGCTGCTCATGGCCTTCAGATTGTGAGATTCCACAGGCGGCACACACTGGATCCCACTGGAGTTCCGTGGTATGGTTTATACAAATACATTTTTTACATTTTAGCCCCTGAGGGACATCCTCTGGGTTTCTTCTACCCCGCACAAGTGCCAAGGGGTCAGTGTGTACTTACCATGCCCCTTATGTATATTTTTATGTAATTTCAGGACAAAGGGAACAAGTCTCTTAGTCCCATAATGCCAGCCGCAAAATGTTTCTCTGGGTTATAACCAGCCAATCGGATTGTTTGGTACTGCACAGTTGGTACCGGTCCTATGGTGCTGAAATGGCGACAGGAGAAAAAGCTCCTTCAGCCAATCAGAGGGACCTATGTTTTTACAGTACCACCGGACTTCCGGGGGAGTCCTCTGGTGCCTACCGTCCTGATACACCTAATCTTTTAACCCCTTCAAGCCCAAACTCAGTAACTGTTTGAATGAACATTTATCAGTATCAGCTGAATGGATTTACCCCAAACAATGAAAAGCACGCTTTCTTAGTAAAGTGCTAATTTTCTGCCAAATCTGGTGTATTTCTGTTCAGTTGTTTTTCTGCATTGAAGAGCATAGTTTCCTGTGGTAAATAACATGCGAAATCAATATTTTGGGACCTGCCCCTTTTCCTTGCTCACCACCTGTGGGTGGGCCAGGGCGGGGTGTGTGTATTTTATTTGTTAAGGAAAGGGGCATAAAGCCACCTCCACGAGGCATTATCAGGCCTTTAAGCCCCATCCCCTGGGGCCGTATTACATTTTGTTTAGATGGGGGCGTGCAGCAGTCCCCCTCACCAAGTCATTGCGAGGCCCTGGAGACCCCATCTCCCGGGACTGCAACACTTTTTTTATTAAAAATTGAGTGGGTGCTTCATGTTCCCTGTGACACCCAGAGCAATTGGTGCCCATGGGGTTGAGGGGGAGCCACAGTGCCCCTGTGGCTCCTGCTGGCTTCTCAGTGAACAACCATCCCAGGTGCTGTGTGAGCCAGCTACATCTGTTTGCTCACACCCTGCGGAACCGACTTTTCTGTGCTACCCCCAGGCAGAAGAAACCCTGTGTTCCCTGCCCACAAGAGTATGGGCAGGGAGTTGAAGTGCTCCTAGCACACACTCCTGCAGGCAGAGAACTGCAGTGACATGGGTGATGGGGTCCCGGGGCTACTCCTGCCATCAGGACCCAACGACCCTCACCAAACAAAATGAATTTCAGCCACGGGGAATTAGGACCTGGGGCCAATTTGAGGCATGTGGAGGGGGATCCCATGCCCCTCTCCCCAAAGAACACAAATCGGCCCTAGGGGATGGGGTCATCAGGACCCTCAAGTACCTCCGGGAGGATGGCCCCATGCCCCCATCTCCCAAAAATAAATATTGGTCCTGTGGAGTAAGATCACCAGGGCCTGTATGTGGCTCAGGGAATGGGGCCGCAAGACCCCTCCCATTAAAAATAAAAGTGATCACCCTGAGGGATGGGATTTCTGGGCCATGAAATGGCTCAGGTGGGGGGTGTAGCCCCCTCCATATATAAAAAAATGAATTAAAAGACAGTGAATGGGGAGCACCCCATGATGCCCTGCAAGAGGTTTCTCTTTATATATCTATTTTTTATGTTGGTGGTGCCTCTAGAAGGGGCATCACCAAGCTTATTTTTAAATGTTGTGAGGGGCTGCAGGGAGTGTAGCAGCCTCCTAAGTTTGTTGAGATAAGGTAATCAGCAGAATGTGTAGAAAGTGAACACAGCTTTTTACTCTTTGCTTCTGACACTACCTCCATGACCCCTAAGGCCAGTTGCAGGGACAGTGGTGGGAGTACCAAAGTGCAAGCTAGTCATAGCAGCTGATACTCTTATATGTATGAAAGTCAGCATGTGGTATTTATTTGCATGGCACAAACCTAGCTAAAAGCTATGTACTGCTGTACAACTTCAAAGGTGGAGATGCAGTCAGTGAGGCATTGGAGGGGAAACTGAGTTTTGAGAGTGGAGGTGGACTGTTGCTTCATTGTGATGTAGTGTTTTAAAGAGGTATCTTCCTCATTAACATAGACAGACCTAAAATGTTAAGCTTTTCTTGTAAATAGAGTGGATAGGCTACGTTAAGTCCCTGGAAGCCTTTTTCTGGTGGTCCTGTGGTTGCTGTTGCTGAATATACGATTGGTACCTCTTTAGGCAATGCGGGAGGCAAGAGTGGAGTTTTTTTTTATCCTGCACTAAGGGTAAAGGTAGGAGCCAGTGTTGTCTTTTATGGAGGTGTATCAGGTTTGGATACAGATAGATGTGGGAAACAGCTCAGGGCACTGGGTTGGTGTAGGGGGTGGAAAGGGTAGGAGTACGTCGGTGCAAATGATGTGAGTGGGAATTAAGGACTAAGTCTGAACCATACGGTAAGAAAGCAAATAGTTAATTTAGGTGTTGGGGTATAAGTGGTCTTTGCGATCCTGTTGGTGATTAAGTACAGGGGAGAAAAGGACAATAGGGTCTACAGGGATAGAGGCAGAGCTGCCCAAGGTGTTTGAGGTAAGTGATGCCAGGCTGCTTAGGTAGGATGCTGATGGAGCCTGGGCCCTCTTACACAGTAACACTTAAGCGACAATCTTTTTGTGTGACATGAGAGGTAAGGAGAAGAACACTTTTAATTCAAAATCCAAATACAGTGTAACCAATTCTGGTTACACAATGACTCAGTTCGACACAAGGTCTCGAGTCAGTGAGTTTATCCCAGATTCAAATTCAAAAACAGATTAATATATACCATTCTGAGCATTATCATATAGAAAAACAATGCAAATAGTCTGAAGCCAAATTTTTAGGAGCGATTCACTCTATATAACAAAAAGAAAACAACTAATTTGATCATTGCTATATAAGTAATAAGAAAACAGAACTTTGCATCAGATTACAACAATTTGTTATCAAAAACAAGCATAAATTCCCTATCTGTCCCTACTCTACCCTAATCTAAAGTGACAACCTTAAACTAAAGCAAGATACAGGTAAGAAGGAAAATAGAAAAAGGTGTCAGCCGTCAGAGTTCTCTGTAAAAGGAGCTCCAACATGGGTCAGATAGCGTAAAGCCACAGTAACCAAAGCAGAGATCTGCACCCCAAGGTGTCAGAATGCTAACTCTCCCTTGCTACGTTTCATCACAAGATCAGTTGCATCCAAAGGACATCCCACAACCTGTACTCAGTAAATGTCCATGCTATCAGCACACATTGGCTTCTTCACACCTCCTTCTATTCTCATAAATTGTTACTCCAATTGTCCTTGGTCTCGTCTCCTTCTCCAATGAGAACTTGCCTCCCATCTTGTTATCACGCTTTTCGTATCAGTTGCCACTTCACATGCCTCACTATCTACTAAGAATAAAGACCCTTTTCTCTCTACTAACGAAATCTGGTCTACCTGCAGTGGGAACACAAAATACATGCAAGATTTCTACTGCAAGAATGAAATACGAATTCAAATGTTAAACTGAAATGTGAGCTTGAATCCAAATGCATCTCAGGCCCACAAATTCGGCTAAGTTAACAAGTGCACTGGTTACATTTATGGGCATTCTTTTACATAGAAATAAATCAACGTTTCTCAACATGTAGCTTTAGAATTAATACAGTAGTAACATCATTATTCAGCTAGAGCACCTAAGTATGTGAACATTCATTTGGTAAACACACTACTATTTCACCTATCTGAGAACACGCTCACAAACATTTTCATGAAGAGTCACAATTCTATCAGTTACATCTCTAAATACATATATATTGCATTAGTTTCCAGGGATATCCTTATATAGGCACTATTCCCACTTCTATTAATGACATTAGTCACACAGAATATATGTGAGCGCAGACTATAATGTGCTCCTAACATATCTCTCGAGGTGGAGTTGATTTTACACTTCTCTAGGATGTTCTGGGACTGGCTGTGGGTCAGTTTCAAAACAAACACCACGTGTAATTATCACAAGCCCTGTACCTCTTTCACTTTTCCTGAATTGGAGCACCCTTGATCTGCTTTAAAAACAATATGTTTAGGTACTGCTCTAGTAGGACTGAATATAATATCTTTGATAAGAATTACCAGTGCCTCTTTTTAGGTCTTGCATTAGCCAAGGTCTTTTGTTATTACAAAAAATTCTTTAAAAATACATACACGTATACATATATAGAAGATCTTTCAGTTAACCCTCTTTAACTGATGTAGTGTCATTCAAGTATTATTTTTGCCCATCACTCAAACAGTGTATGGCAGTGGGTCAGCCCCTTTAGCCCAGTGGCTGTCCTCATGTGAGGGACAGCATTTTGCCTGTGCAGAATGTAGTCATCCACAATAAATAGTGCATGTCAATGCCATGGCTCAAGGGGCAAAGTTTCCTTTTCTTAATACTTTTTCCAGCTGCCAATACAATGCCCCCTCCCAGATTTTCCCCGGCCCTATTTATAAGTTGCCCGCTTACATCAGATGCACAAGGACTGTTCCCGCTCTAAGGATTCCACCTTTCTTTACTGTGTGTGTTATTTTAACTGCATATAAAAAAAACCTTCATGTGGCTGGCAGTGGTAACTAGGTTCATCATGAAAATAGTCCTCTCTACATTCTTATTTTGATGCAAGCATTTTTAGGCTGCATATTGTTTCAGTAATGGGACATTCCTTTGCTAACAAAGTATACACAAAGCTCTTAGAGACTGTCAATCCTCCCTTTATGAGGATGGTAAATGACACTTTGAAATACAGTGAACAGCCATTCATTATAGGAGCAACATTAAATAAATGGATTCTGTAAAGAGAGTCAAAATAAGTGATTCCTGCTATAGAATGAGATTTGATGCTTTTGTGTTGCACCTTTCTTTGGCTTTGAATGCACTAGAGCAGAAGAAACAGATTGTAATATGTAAGATGGATAGGGAGGTGTGACTCAGCAGCATCTATGAAGTCCTCTGCTGCTGAGTGTCATCATCCTGTACTCGACAACAGGGAGTTGGCCGCCACGTCCATCGATGTCAATGAAAACACTGTTTTGCACATCTTGCCATTGCAGTGCAGGCTCGCTCCTGGCACCAGGGAAAACACAAGCGTATATCACACAGTCTTTGGGCTTCATTACCCCGTGAGGCAGGGCAGGCACCGTGTATTTGTTCTTCACAATTTGCTCTTCACACTATGCTGATATCTGCTAATGTCGGTACTCCTTTCCAGGTGCCTAGCTCTTTGGCACAGGAGCAATAAGCCAGCGGTGCGTCCACCGGGGCAGATGCAAAAAGAACACTTGATGGACAGAATGTTGAACAATGTCAAACATTCACCCCAGTACAGAGATCTAGGCCTATGTCCATTGTTTTTTTCATCATCATTTCATCTGTCATCATGGGTTTGACTGTATGAGTAATATCACTCATGTGGAATGTGAGGAGAGGGCTGTAGGAGAGAACAAAGGCATGGAGAGGGGAGGCAAAGATGCTGCTGCTGCAGACACAAATGTATTTTCCTCGCTGACCTTTCAAATGTATATTTTCTTTTGTTCAATCTTCTTTTCTCCTTCGGGCTCTCTCAATAGCCATTCTATCCCTTTGCTCTCACTGCTCCCCAAACCACTACTACTGTCCTCTCCTCTATCCCTTAGCTCTCCCTCCACTTCCCCTCTCCTTGTTACACTCCAGCACTTCTCCCCAACATTCATTCCCTTACTGCAAATCTATTTTGAGCTTTTTCTCTTTTCTCTCTATCGCTCACCAATTCCTTCTCAGTCTCTTTACCCTTTCTCTAACATGTCCTCCCCACCCCTGTCCTTCTCCTGTGCCCCCTCTTCTCATGTCCTTCCCACCCCCTGTCCTTCTCCTGTGCCCCCTCTTCTCATGTCCTTTAGTCATTCTCTCCCAGCCTTTCGTACAGTAATTTTCAAAGTTCTATCACTCTCTATTGCTTCTCTCAACACTGATTGCTCCTTTTATGTGTCACCCTATTAGCCTCTCCTGCTCACTCTCTTGTTCTACGTGCCCCCATTCCTTTTAAATCTGAGGCTTGCATCTCACCTGCCTAAACACCCTCTGTCTCACTCTCCACAGTCAGCCCCTCTAGTGTTCTGCATGGCTCTCTCACTCATTGGCTGTCTCTGTCTGCCCTTCCCACAAACCTTCCTTTCTCTTCTTCCTTTGCTCTTCCTTATTTCTCCTCATATCGCCTTTCTCTGTATTTCTCTGCCTGCTTCTTTGATTCTCATCTTTCTATTTTTAGCTCCCCTTTCTCTTCTTTTACTTCTATCTCTTCCTTTTGCTTTCCCACCTTTTCCCCTTCTGCCAAATCTTGGTAGCAGTACTCAAGATTCTGTAATTTCCTTGAATACCAAGATTTATCTCACTAGGGATGCAGGCCTTACTTTCTTTGGGGATTTCTATGCACTGTCCACAGGCTTTCACGTTGTACACTCTCCTATCTAGTGCTCTACCCCTTTATATATCCTCACCATAATGTGCTCTCTTCTATCCTGTTTTTACTCACTCATTGTGCCCTCCTCTACTGATCTCCCTTATTATGTGGTCAGCCATTTGTGGATCTGCCCAGCCCATTCTCAGCCATGTGTCTTGTCACCCTGGGCTCGTGCTTGCACCTTCTTTGGAATTCTAAAACATGTTGTGTGGTCGCTCCCATTCTGTGCCCTCTTTCATCCAATAATACCCCTGTCATGTGTCTCCCATAGAAATATTATGTGCTGTGCCTTTCTGTCCTGTTCTCTTCTGTCTTGCATTCTCCCACCCTTTGCTCTCCCATCCAGTGCTATATTCCATCATGTACCACTCACATTCTGAGCTCTTCCTGTGCTGTGCTCTCCAATGGTGTATTCTCCTCATCCTCTGCTCTTCCCAGCTAGGTGATATTCCACCATGCATTTTTCCAATGTATGCGCTGTTTCAGTTCCCTTTCATAACTGCCCCTTCCATCCTCTGCCCCAGTACTGTGCCCTTTCTGTCTGAGCTCTGTCATCCTCTGTTCTGCATAATGAGCTCTCCCTTCCAGATCTGCTCCACCTTGGGTTCCTTCATTCCCTGCTTCTCAATCCTGTGACTTTCCAATGTGTGCTTTTTCTTGATGTGTTTCAACCATCCTGTGCTGTTTCCCATCCCTTCCTCCATTATCCAGTGCTCCATCATCATTTACTTTCTCATTACCAGTTCCCTCATCACATGCATTCAACTATCCTGCTGTCTATCTAATTTTTTTCTCCTGTCCTCTAGTTTCATTCTGTACCCCTTTATCACTTTGTAGTAACCACACACACAGTGGTTAGTAGATAAGAAGCATTTATTCACAAGTACATCTTCATAAGTATATAGCGACCTCCAGCTTCTTCAACTGACTGTCTTTCTCAGAACCACTCAGTGATGTTATTCTATGACATCACTGAGTTCTACAATAGAAGAAAGAAATCTCCACACACTTACTTTATTTGATCCACTATTCTCATCCATCCTTTGGGCTCTCGTCCTTTGCTCCAGCACTCTGTGCTCTTTTTCTGTTTGCTCTCCCCATCCCTGTGTCATATCTTTCCTGCATGTATCCATCTTGTTCTCTCCCACAAGCAACTTGTGCTCGCTTGAATTCACATTTGCCCATTATTCCATTCTGTGCTCTCACCATTTTTTAGGTCTCGCCTAGGTAGCGTTTGCGTTGTCTCTTGAGACATGCTGTATCTACTGTATGGGCTTTCAGCAAGCTCATCCATTTTCTTTCGTTCCTTCATGTGCCTTTCGAAATTCCTTTGTTCTCATTGGTGAATAGTTTACATTTGTCCCTCCTTTTGCAGTTTTGATCACACCCTGGAGACTGGCCCTGTTACATGGATCACTTGACTATCGGCCAAATATGGTAGTTTCAATGCACTACTTTTTCTTTTGCCTTGGCTTGTTTGGCTTTCCAAACACGCTCAGCCGAGGGCTGCAAATCATGTCCTTATCTTGTTTTCCACTGTCTTTGGTTTCACAAGCGCTTTTTCTGCTGGAGGCTACGTTGATTTTCATCCTATAACATTTGGTTTTTTTAAAATTATTTATTTATTTATTTTTGTCCTCATTTGCCTCAAAAACACCATTCCACTTGCACCTTGACCGAGGTGTCCTGCCCTTTTTGCTGGGAAACAAAAACAGAAGCGAGGGGGGGTTTACACGATGCCGCCCTCGGATTTTAACGTCCCCTTCTTCACTCACACTTTCTCTATAAGCAGACCTGCTTCTTTAGAAAAAAGTGCCAGCCGAGGCAGAGTAGGCTTAATCATTGGACCCCTAATCCGATTCTCTATCTTGTTGCTCACACCAATTCAGCAGGGGTGACCGGAACTCGTGCCTTCTATGTCCCAACACATCCAAGCTGGCTATACACTTTACAGAACGTAGCCAATCCTCATATCGAGGAGGAGCTTGGGCCACCCATTGCTTGCAGATCTCTCTGCGTGCCAGTAATATAGCATAGAATACCAACTTCGCATGGTTCTTGGTAGTTTTAAGTTGTGGGTCCAAACATCCAAAAATAATAAGCAATACGCTTACCTTGATTCCGATCTTCAGGATGCTAGACAAGACCTTACTCACGTCATTCCAGAATATCTGGATCTCTGGGCAGTGCACAAACATGTGCACGTCGTCTTCTCTTATTCTGCCACATTTCGGACAGGCCACCTCACCTCCTTTTCCGAACTTCAAAAGTCTCTGCGGGGTCCAGTAGGCCCTGTGGATGGTGAAAAGATGATTTCTCCTCAGGTTTGCTGGTTTAACTATTTTGTACATCATAGACACAGATACTTGCCATTGGTACTCCAGCGGAATCTCAGGCAAGCATCTTCCCCACAGCTCCACTGGCAAGGTGAAAACTCCGTCCTCCAGTTTGATCATCAGCCAGTACAACATAGCTATTTCCTTCTTCGCAACGATCCCGTGTGTAAGTCTATCTTTGAGCTCATTTTGATCTCCTATTATTGTGCCGGGAGCATGATACCAGCTCTGTATTTGGAGGAACTAAGTTGAATCTTGAGACATTATGGTCTTTGTTTACACATTTCCCATGTAATCAAATGTCCTTCATGTATTATATTCTCCCATCTTGTAATACCAGCCTCACGTAATGGAGTTGCTATCACATCTTTTGTCCATTCTGAAGAGAGCCTGGAGTAGGCTGAAGTACGGAAGTTTTAAGACTTTTTTGATCTTGTACCATGTCTCGGCCACACCCCCTAACATTTTTAACCTAACCTTTTTAAAGTACTTGGGATCCGCATATTTATGCATAAAGGCATATTCCCCCCTTCCTCTTGCCTCGACATCACCGCCAATAGTCTCCCAATCTCTGAGTCTGTGGGTCTATTTAACAGCATTTTCCCATTCTTTAATAAGAATGCCCAAGAATAAAAAAAAGCAGGTCTGGTAATGCTAACCCTCCTTTCTCCGCCCTCCTTCTCAGCTTCTTCCATGCTATCCTTGGCCTTTTGGAAGACCATATAAAACTGCTAATCTGACTTTGCATCTTCGCGAACCATTCCTTCTTAAAGGGTAGGGGAATTGCGTCAAAGAGAAAGGTGAACTTGGGGAGGACTATCATCTTCACCAAGTTGACACGTCTGAATAAGGTAAGCGGAAGATGAGACCAGTTCTTCAATAAGACTCCCACTTCTTTCCTAACTTTTTCGAAGTTTACTTTGGTTAATTTAGTGATATCTTGGGGGATCTTAACTCCCAGGTATCTCATTTCCCCTCTGCTGGCATCATCCCCTACCTCCATATTCCATGCCATGATCTCCGTCTTATCTCTATTGATATCATAGCCTGAGATCTTCCCAAAGTCTGCTGTTAAAGTCATGACACGGCTCAAGGTATTTTGTAAGTAGGTTGTATAAATTAGTATATCATCTGCATATAAACCTAATTTCTTGCTTCAACCATTATATTAAAAAGGTAAGATATCTGGATCTCTCCTAATTTTCCTGGCTAGGGGTTCGATGTACAGGTTAAACAAAAGTGGTGACAGGGGTCAGCCTTACCTCGTGCCCCTAGTAATCCGTACAGGGTTTGTCAGGGAGCCATTAACCAACACCCTAGCTTCTGGTACTGCATAAAAACCTGCCAGGGCTCTGCAAAAATTTGTCCAGAGGTTTGAAGACTTCGCCACAGCTTGTAAATAAACCCAATTAACCCGGTCAAAGGTCTTGGTGGCGTCTAATGCCACTACCGCGAGTGGGAGCTCATAGGCAGTGGCCAGATCTATAGAGCCAATCAGCGTGTAAGTCAGCTCCTTCAACGAACTTCCTCGGATGAACCCTTTTTGATCTTCATGTACAAGCTCAGCCATCACCCCATTGAGTCCACCAGCCATAATTTTCGCGAAGATCTTATAATCACAATTTAAAAGCGATATTGGCCTGTAGCAGTCACAATTTTTGGAGCACTTGCCTGGTTTCAGAATTAGCTTGATGATGACATCTTTCCATGATACAGGCATTTCAACTCCTGTCAAGAACAGTTCATTGAAGATTTCAACTAGGATAGGTGTTAGTGTACTTGCCAGGGCTTTGTATACTTCATGAGGCAGGCCATCCGGTCCGGGTGCTTTCCCCTTCTTGCCTTGTCCTATAGCCTGTTCTACTTCCCTCATATTGATCTTTCCATTCAGCTGTCTACTCTTACCAGGCGTAAGGGGTTCATCCCAGTCCTGCCTTAGCCAAGTCATCACCTCTTCTTCTGTAATTTCCAGCTCTTCCTGATAGACTTTGCTAAAGTAACTATAGAAGGCTTTCTCAGTCCCTTTATTATCTCCAAGTAGGGCCCCCGTTTGTTCACATTTGACCTGTTTTATCCTATTCCTCACCTGCTCATTTTTAGCTTTCCATGCCAGCAACTTGCTGCATCCTTCGCCATATTCAAAGTGGGCCAACCGACTGACCTCCCACTTCTTTTTGACCCTATCTTGTAAAACTGCAGTCAGTTTGGATTTTACTTCTGTTATTTCCCGTAGCAAACCTCCCCGAACCCCCTCATCTACTCCAGGCTTGGTCAGTTCCCTTTCTATTGATCGGACCTGCTCTTCTAATGTTGAGATTTCTTTATAAAACAGCCGCCTTTTTGCAGCTGCTTGTGCACCCAGTCTGCCTTTTAAAAAGGCTTTATATGCATCCCAGATCATACCAATTGACGCGGAACCCCGGTTGATTTAGAAAAACTCTTTGTCTCCCTATTTAGTGTCTCTATAACTTCCTCCTCTAGTAAGATGGTACGATCCATGGTCCATCAGATTTGGCCAGCCCCCTCGCCTTAATTCAAGCGGAGCATCACTGCTGAGTGGTCTGACAAATGTACCCCCACGTGGTAAATTTCTTGTACCCAATCCTTCATGCTGCTATCTATTAGGAAGTCATCAATCCTTGACTGGTGTCTGTACTTTTTGTTGTAAAATGTGTACCCTTTCTGCGACCCAGCCCTCTGATGCCAGATGTTGCACAGGCCCAACTGCTCCATCATTTGTTTGATAAGCCCCGACATTTTGGGGTTTACCCAGGGCCTGCTTAACGTGGATCTGTCTAGAGTATAATCCAAGACACCATTAAAATCCCCTGCCTTGATAATCGGGTCCGAGAAATTGAGTAGTTCAGTGAATAATTCCTCTAAGGGGGTAGTATCATCCTGATTCGGACCGTAATATCCCTCCGGGGTGAAACCACGACCCAGGATCTTCAGTTTTGTCACAAGCCATCTTTCAGCTTTATTCGAGACACTGTCTTCTATACAGATTTTTGCCCCTTGCTTCACCAGGACCGCCACCCCCTTTGTTACGGCTGATTGCCCTGTACACACTGCTAGGCTGACCCATTTTTTGGCCTTAAAAATCTCCCGACCCTCCGTCTCCGTCAAATGTGTTTCCTGCACGATAATAATCTGAGCAGGGCAATCTTTAAAGTATTGCAGTATCCTCTCTCGTCTTTCCCGCACCCTAAGTCCATTCACATTCCATGATAGATTTCTTATTGCATTCTCTCGCTTCTCATCCATCCCCTCTAAAGTCTAAAACTAGGCGCCATTCAGTGTTAATGAAGCTTCTGAGGATATTTTTTTTTCTTTTTTCTCCCACATGCTCCCCACCCTGTGCTCCCCAGGCCTCCCCCCTCCCATGGAAAACCCAACCCTGACTCTTCATGGCTTAGAGCCCTATGGGTGTGCATCTGATCTAGTGATTATTTGTGAGTAAGCAGAAACTTAACAAGACAAAATAAATTTGAACAGCCCTGAAAAAAGTTGAGAAAAAACAGATCATAGATCATATATGAATAGCCCAGATCCTATACCAGAGTTACTAGCCACCTGGCTGCAGGCTTTCAATAAGCTCGTCTACCTCCTCAACAGAGTGAAAGGTGTGCATCTTGATGTTAAACATCACCTTCAAAAATGCTGGGAACTTCAACTGCACCGAGCCACCCAACCTCCTTAATGGTTCAATCCTTTTTCCTAATTCCCATTGCCTGTTGGAAGTGACACTTGAGACATCTGATCTGAATTCATACTTAACCCCATCTACCTCAATTGACTTCTTGCTCCGAGCCTTAGACAGAATCTTCTCTTTTAATGTGTAGGTTAAAAAGTTAAGCAGTATTCTCCTGGGCTTAGTCCTGTTAGTGTTGAGTCTAAAGGGGTCCCTGTGAATTCTCTGAATGTCTTTAGCAATCTCCTGCTCTGATTCCTCCAACTGCAGCTCCCTCTTAATCAATTGGACTATGTAAGATTTAATATCATCCCCCTCTCTGCCTTCCGGAACTTTTAGAATCTTCAAATGATTCCGTCTCTGGAAGTTTTCCAATCTTTCTACTCTATCTAGCTACTCCCCCTCCTTCGTTTTTAGCTCCACTATTTCAGCGCTGTTTGCCTGCATTGCTTCTCTGAGCTCCCTTACCTCCCCCTCTAGAGTTGTTGTTCTATTGCTTAAATCATCCATCTTCCTCCTCTCTAGTACTCCTACAAGCAACTTGTGCTCGCTTGAATTCACATTTGTCCATTATTCCATTCTGTGCTCTCACCATTTTTTAGGTCTCGCCTAGGCAGCGTATGCACTGTCTCTCGAAACATGCTGTATCTACAATTTGGGCTTTCAGCAAGCCCATCCATTTTCTTTCGTTCCTTCATGTGCCTTTCGAAATTCCTTTGTTTTCATTGGTGAATAGTTTACATTTGTCCCTCCTTTTGCAGTTTTGGTCACACCCTGGAGACTGGCCCTGTTACATGATTCACTTGACTATTGGCCAAATATGGTAGTTTCAACGCACTACTTTTTCTCTTGCCTTGGCTTGTTAGGCTTTCCAAACACGCTCAGCCGAGGGCTGAAAATCATGTCCATATCTTGTTTTCCACTGTCTTTGGTTTCACAAGCGCTTTTTCTGCCGGACGCTATGTTGATTTTCATCCTATAACATTTTTGTCCAGCCGGAGGCTATGTTGTTTTTCATCCTATAACATTTTTCGTTTCATTAGCTCAAATGTCCAAACCTTAAATAACATTCTTACTTAATGGAAGTGCAGTTTAAGAAGACGACCGACAGTGGAATCAACCTATTTACATTGTGCTTTTGACAGCGTGATTATTTAGATACAATTAAAGAAGTAAACATGCTATCGCTCCGTTTTATGAAAATGGAAGCAAAATTAAGTTTCGCACTTTCAACTTTTGATGCTTTCTTTTAGATTTCAATTGTTGCTGAAATTAAACCAATATCAAGGGATGCCTCTTCGTGCTCTCCAAACTCGGCATGTAATGTGAGGTTACTTAACAATATATCCTGCAAGTAGACAGTGCAAATCCACCCCAGTACTACTGCAGCACCACTGCAACATCAGCACAGCACCACTGCAGCATCAGCGCAGCACCACTTCAGCATCAGTCAGTGTGACTCAGCACCACAGCACCATCGCAGCACCACCAGTGCATCACTGAGCAGCATCTGAGCACCACAACAACACCAGCACTGCACTACCTCAAAATCAAAGTATTGGCAGGAGAAGTGAAACAGGACTGGGAAATGCCAAAAACAAATAGGGGGTGGTAAAAGAGAGCACACATTTTACTTCGGGGTGGAAAACGTGACCCATGAGTGTAGGGAATTGGGGAAGGCAGTGTGAGAATAACAAGGAGTTGTACGAATCTGAAGAGACAAACAGAAAGGGGGTGTTATGGAGATTGGAGGAGGATGCCAGTGAAAGTGTCGAAGGAAAGAAGCATAGACAGATGAGATGACAAGACAGATGTGGAAGTGAGGTACAGAAATAAGGCCATTTAGTGGAGAGAATAGGTGAATAAGCATGGTCAGCAAGGGACTTGTGACTAAGAAAATTAAATATTTGGGTATTGGTGTTCAACTAGAAAAAGTACATCTTAAATGTTGGAAATATGGTAAAAATATTTACAGATTAGTAATTGTCGTCGCTTTCTACTCAAAGGGCTGATTAGACGGATGTGTCTGTGTGCGTCTGAAAGGACGAGCACCTTAGGCATATAAAAAAAAACCTTGCAAAGGTCAAGATTCAAAGTCCAAAACAAGGCTTGTTTGCAGTTTGAGAATTACATAAAAAGATTTCAAGATTAGTAATCCTCTAACATTGTCTAATAGTAGAATAAACTAAATAAGGTTGAGGGATCTTCCCCAGTTTCCTTTTTGGAAGCTGTGAACTATTACCACTTTTCCAGCTTCATATTTAAGATATTATTTTAGTTATAATAAATTGTTCATGAAAAAATAAACCAGCTAAATCAGCTGAACTCCTACTGTAATAGCTAAATGATGATTTTGATTTTACCACCACTATTGAAATACAAAGCATCAGCAAGTTTAACATTAGGCTTCCAAACAAGGGGGATCCCTAGGAGCACAGATTGTCCTGGTAAAAAGCACAAAACAAATGCATTTTACACCATTTTTGCAGCTTCCAAAATAGTTAATGAAGCAAACATTTTATTTTTTCAGTCTCAAGATCATCAGGCCTTACAGCTGGAGCTGTAGATTCTGGAACTGGGGAACCAAGTACGAATACAAACCTCAGCTCATCATCAAGTGATTCTCGGAAATCACTTATACTCCCCATGGCTAAAATATGTGTAATGTTTAGTTCTCCTGTAAAGCTTTCTAACGCCCTTGGGCCGAGTTTACACTATAAAAAAAAGAATAAATTTACAAAAAATATATACTTCCTAATAATATTTGCTCTTTGTAAAAATTAGTGAACGCTGACTGTAAATCGTTTGTAATCAATCAGGCAGTCATCAATCTTTTTTTTGGCAAGCAGCCATAAAAGAGCATATGGAAACAATAAAACAATAAGAATATAATAAAAACACTGCTATAAAAATGTTAAAAAATTGTTAAAAATGCTTGGAATAATCATAATCAATTAAGATAAAATAAGATAAAAAGCTGATACGACTAAAAATGACACATTATGGGTTGCACAGACTTTGGTGTTACACTAAGGCAGCCCGCCCACCATAGAGTCGATTTTGCCCAAATTACATACAGTGCAACATTTGTCCCCACAGCCTTGATATTGGAATTTACACAGGATTGAAAAGAAAAATAAGAAATTAACGACAATATCAATAGGGTACAAGTGTTGGAAATTTACTGGCTACAAGACTCCCTCTGTCTCAATTGGATAGGTTGACCCTAGGCTGTATTTGTACCTAATTCGCCACATGCAATATAGGAATCTGGAAACTGCAAAAACTTTAGGTGGACTCGTGTCAGTATGCAAAATCCTATAGGCTTCCAAGTACCGCCTGACACCTACGTTGCAGCATTCTGGCACCAACCAGTTTAACCTGGCCTTCTTATAAGCAGGGCAGAAGAAAAGAGTATAGGTCACTGATTCCAAATCTGCTACGCTGAGCAGGCAAATTTGCTCTGTGATTGTAATGGGGCCAGCCCAATCAGTGGTAAAGGAGTGCAGCAGCAGGGTTCCAAATCTAAACTGAATGCACAGCTTCCTTGCCAGGAAGGGTTGTATCTCATCTAAAAATTGTTCTGCTATATAATCATCCTTCAGCAGAAAGAAAGAGGTGGTTGTAGAACCTAACGTATTCGCATTTTGGATAATACTTAGTCTGAAATGAGCATAGCTTCTCTTTAATGCTGCTTTAGAAGTCAGGGCAGATATCCCCTTGGATCCGTCCACAGGATTTCATTACCCATTTTCCTTAGCATATCTCTGACATACTCGATTGAGGGGAGGCTCCTAGACCCTGTTCTACTGAGTATGTCTTCTAAGCCTTGCCGATTGAAATGCAATTCAGGGGTGGCCCAAATCCTTCTCCAGTAGAGAATTGGTCTAATTCGTGCCCCATCGGAGACTGGCCTAAGCCCCAAATCCAACCTAAGGGAGAGCAAAGGAATGCTAACAGGGAGGTCCACTAATTGTCTCAGGAAACAGTTCTCTGCTATCACAAGAACATTCACGTTCCTGTGCTCCCATAACTGCACCATAGGCAGCAGCCCCCCCAGCTTGGTGCCTGTAAACTTGGATCACCGGGGTTATGGGCCTTGAATAAGAACCCCACTGCACTTTCGTCAGACCCCCAATATAGTGCACTAGTTTTAGTCTGCGCTTGTAGATATGTGTGGCCCACTCCAACTGCTCGGTCAGCATGATCCAGAGGTATTCTGTTATTTGATACAGTTCAAGAGGAATCCCCTACAGGATAGGAGTGAGTCTAGAGGTCGGGCAAGGATTCAGTACCATATATTTCATCTTTGCTATATTGATGTCCAAGCCCCTCTGCCTGTAGAAGTCGTTGAATCTATCTAGGATGTGCTGTAAACCCATTGGAGATTTAGATAGCATAAGCATTTCATCTGCAAACATTATGGCAGGTAGCTTAATATTTGCTAATCTAGCGGCGTCGCTCTCACCAACATTTAGGTGAGATATTAATTTGTTCACGTATTAGGTGAAGAGTGTAGGGGCAAGAACACAGCCCTGTCTCACACCCTTCTGGACAGGGAACGGCTCTGTAACTTCGTCCAACCTACCACATCTGACCTGGACAAAGTAGTGCTGGTGTAGCCAGATAATCAAAGCAAGAAGATAATCTGGAATCCCCATACTGGCTAGCATTCACCACAACATGTCAATGGTCAAAGTACTGTCACAATTTTGTAGCCTATCTAAAATGATTCTAGAAGATAACTTTTGTGTACTATCAACGAGGCTAATCAGCCTATAGTTAACTGGTAGGAGTGGGGAGCCCTTCTTAAAAATAGGTATAAGTTCGGTTCATGCCCAAGTTGAGGTAAATGGAGACGCCTGCAAGATAGCGTTAAAGAAGAATGTAAAATAGGGGCCCCAAACATCAATACTGGTAAGATATAAATTACCTGGAATTCTATCAATCCCAGGTGATTTATTGGGGACAATCTTTTTGATTGCAAGACACACTTCCTGATGGGAAATGGCAGTATATTCAGCATGTAGACTCATCTCTTGCACCCTTATACCAGAGGAATCGGTTTCAATTATCACGGGGGCGTTTTTGCCATCAGCTGAGGAGTAAAGGGCAGAGAAGTGCTCTAGCCAGGCTTGGCAGTTCGGGATGGACTGTTCCCATGAGGCACAGGGTCAGACTGATTTGCATATGGCCATGTCTGAACTGGGGTGGTGGAGTGAGCTAAAGAATGATGATGGATTAAACCCAGATCAGTTGACTGGGGGTGAGTGTTTGATTAGCTCAAGCGCTCCGTCCATCATCCCCTTTGGTATCGCTAGCCAGTCAGCAGCGGCGACATTATTTTCGAAGGGACAGTATCCCTCCTAACTCCCAGTGGCTACCAAATTCCAAAAAGTTTGTTGTTCACCTGTCTTAGAAACAGCTAATAGACCTTCCCACATCCCTTGGTCCCAATCCTTTTTAGCTTCTGAAATGGCTTTTTTGTATTCCACGCTCCTAGCTGGTATCAGCCTTTTTTCCTGTTGCTAAATAGAGGCAAGCAGATCACACGTTGCCTGTCTACAGGAGCGACTGAACCACGAAGAGGGTGATCTCCTGCCATCCACCGACTGAACATTGACAAGAAAATGCATTTAAGGCCCTCGCACATGAGTACATGTAATTCCCTTTCTTATGTAGGATCTGTCCCTGAGAAAGGTCTAGATCCAGATTTAGCACTCTCCCAAGGGTTCCTTCGACTAAGTTGTACATTGGGCCTAATCCCTCTTGGAAGCTAACCATTGTGCACAATTTTACTCTACCTCAATTGGGAGCCAGTTGCAACCTGCTGTCAAGGGGGCCAGAATGGCTGACCGACCCCTTGCGTTCAGGGAGGGTCATAGTCAGTACTCGAGCGTTATGATTGCTGTCATGCCTGGGTGTTACTATCATATCACTGAGGTTTTCCCACAGGGGTACATCTAAGAATAAATAATCTATGAGACTAGTACAGTGGACCCGATTATAGGTGTGTTTCCCATCTTTATCCAAGGGAGTTCTGACATTACATGCTCAGATACGATTATTTAGAGCTAAGGCTTTTAATTGAAGGGCCAGGTAAGACCACTTTCTAATAGGAAGCATTGTTAACTCAGGGATGAGACAGACGTTATCTTCCTCCTGCGAGAGATCATTAGTTCTATTATCCAGGGGCTCAAATTGACAATTTTGAGTGTGGCTTCCGGAAGGGATGTTTGTAATAGACTTTCACCACAGCTATTCTTTGTAAATCATTTTTGTGTCTGTTAGGAAACCTCATCAATCGCCAACTTTTGTTAAAAAAAGAAAATAGTTCTTCATGTGTAATAAGAAATGATCTGATTTTGCCCCAAACATAGGGCCTGAATTAGGGCTTGTTGGACAGAGTAAAAACAGACTGGGTGGTGGAGGACTTTATGTCTGCCACCATGCCTTTGCTCCTCCTGCCAAATATAAAGATGCCTCCTGGACCTGCAGACATCTCTATATGCTGGCAGGAACCACCTTCATGGCAGGTCCTGTCAATGTAGAGAAAGTTTGTCGAACAGCTCTGTCAAACATAATGGCTGGCCGTCCAACTATTCTATAGTTTTTTGTTTTTCAAAAACAAACTCCCAAAGCAGGAGTTTGTTTTTAAAAAATGAAAAACAAATGACTCCCACACCATGGGAGTTTTCTCCGATTGTGTGAGGGTCATTTTTCATTTTTTTACTGTCCCTCTCCGCTGGGATGTACCTGGCGGTGATTGACACTAAAAAATAAATATCTGACTTCCCCATATAAATAGGGAGGATGGTCGGATGGCTTCCCTCTGATGGCTCCTACTCCCAGGGTAAGTTTATGCTGGCAGGGTACATTTTACTCCATTGGTATACACCTGGCAGCTCTCCCACCTCCAAATTAATTTGCAGAGTCAATTTAAGTTTTATTACTTTGTCTTATGTGGGGATGAAAGTTTCTTAACTGATAGACCAGCACAACTGAGTTGATTCCCACAGTCTGTCCTGGTTTGAAGGACAGAAATTCCTGAACTGGATACCTGCCAGGTCTACAGCAGGTATTCTGGTAGAAGGACTTGGCAGGACTCATGAGAGGGCAGACAGGGGATGCAGAGCTCCAGGTACATGCGCATGGCGACTGGCCTATGAAGACTTTTCAGGGCAGGAGAGAGGCAATGTAGCAGGGGATAATGAAAGGGTGGGTGTGTGATGTGAGGAGCCCTGGAGCTTTCCTGGAGCTCCTGAATCATGCAGAGGGGTGGGAGGATCTGGAAAAAGTTTGCGAGCCTCGTACTTTGCACATCTACAAGTCTCTCAACTTTGCAACTTCACACATGACCCTACTCATGAGTAAATGGATACGTAGTATGCATCTTCTAGGATCATTTATACATTCATCCACCTATGTATCAAAGTGTCCTTCAACTTGATAGTTCCTCTGACTCTCCATCCGTCCTTACATCAGAGCTATTCTATCAGTGTGTCCATGTGCGTCAGTATGCCTGTTGGCCTTGTATGTATGTATAAACAGCTGTCAAAGCTGTCTATCTGCCGGCTGGCCTCAGCACATGGTAGGCTGTTAATCTTTGTGCATAATTGTCTGTAGGCTTAGTGGTCAGTGTTATTTATGGAGAACTGTAGGTGTGTGGCTTTAGCTGAATGAAAGTGTTGTCTATGTGCAACTGTATGTCGGGAGTCTCTGTACAAACATATTTCAAAAGAAAACCTATTGACTTTGTCACTGCTTGTTTATTGTAGCTACTTCTGAGTAAGGATATTATTAAGAAGTACTCTGGACCCTGTAACCAATTAAAGTCTTCTTTAATCCACCAGCATGTACAGCACAGCCACACAGATCCTGTCTTCCCAAGGGCAGTCTCCAACTCCCCTTCATTGTATTTCCAGTAATCATGGCAGCTTCAAGCATCATGGAACCTGTGAGTGCCATGGTTCTACATAGCAGTAATCAAGTTACAACACATCTCCCTTTTTATCATATAAAAAGAATTAACGGGGGCGTGGCCAACCATCATGGCCGCTCGGACGTGACTCCGATCGGCTCCGTCCCAGGCCTTGTGAATGTAGCAGTAAATAGGGTACTGTCTTCACCGCTGAACCCGGCCCCAGCAGCGCAAGTAAGGCGGGAGCACCGGGATGTTAGTTTGAACCCCCAGGCGCTGTCGATTTATCAAAGGGGACGAGAAGAGCGGCAACCGGAGCACCGCAACGCCTATCAAAATGGCGGCAGAGAGCGGGCCGAGGGATCGTGAACGGAGATATCGCTGAAGAACCGGTCAGCAAACAGGATTCGAGAGGCGAGCCCCCCCAGGGGAGAGTGCGCCGCCGCCCGCCTGACATTTGCTGGCGCTCACACCAGAGGGCACCCTCAGGGGCGGAGACATTCCCCGATGCCACGCGGCGGACCAGAGTCGGAGGTTTTCAACAAAGGAAGGTCAGTGCTGTGGGGCTCGTAGCTTGCTGGCGGGAGTTGGAGGATGCCAGCCCCCCCGCCCCCGGTTGACGGGAGAGCCTCCCCACAGAAGAAGCAGCAAATAGAAAGGATCAAGTGGGATGCCTGACCTTCCTCAACAGATGCCTGACATTAAGATGGCGCCGACCGTCTGCTTCGCGCTATCGACCAGGCGCAGGGGAGCACATTGAGCGATGAGCGCGGCCCCCACCCACAGTGGACAGCGAAGGCATAGAGCACAGTCCCCGCCCCCCCTGGCTGTCCCATCACCGGAGGAGTACTGAGGAGGAGGTGGGGGAGCTGGGAGGTCTTGAGCCCCGGAGAGCCTCCTAGCGAGTAGTGGTAACGCAAGGCCTGGCAGACACGTGGTCCTTTGCTGAATTCCCCGCAGTGGGTCTTTTCATAGTTTACGACCTGGTCAGTGGAGAAGCGGCCACGAGCTGGCCGGTCCCCCTGCCCCCATATGCCACCCAAAAAGGCTAGCGCCAACAAAGTCTCCAACAACTTCACACAGCTTGGCACAGGATCACCTAAGGAGGTAGAGGCGCAATCGGGGGGCACCATGGCTTTCACCCGGGAGGATCTGCTGGCGTCCCTCAGAGATTTCAGGAAAGACCTAAGAAAAGATATTAAGGTGGACATGGATGCCTCCTTCGACGAGTTCAGAGCAGAGATGAGGGTGAAGTTGGTGGCCTTACAGGCTGATATGGACTCAGTAGGAACGCGCACCCTAGCTTTAGAAGCGAAATGCCAGGAACTGGAAGATCGCTTGAGGCCGGTGGAGGAGGGCTCTGCAGAGCTCCGCGATCAGCTACGTGCAGCCGCTCTCCAGTGCGAGGACTTGGAGAATCGCTCTCGACGAGACAACATACGGGTCAGAGGCCTGGAGGAAGGCTGCAAGGGCCCTGACCTGGAGGCGTTCATGGTGGGCCTCTTCTGTACAGTCCTCGGAGAGGGAGGCCCTGCGGTGCAGCTAGAGCGGGTGCATGGAGTGGGGCGAGGCTGCCCGGACGCAACAGGAGGCCAAGAGACGTCCTGGCGAAATTCAGCTCCTTCAAAACTAAGGAGCTGGTTCTCCAAAAAGCAAGAGGAGCAGACAAAGTAACCTTTCAAAACACCTCATGCTCACTGTTCCAAGACGTGGCGCAGGCCACTCTGGTGCGACGGCAGCGGTTCTGACCGATCACAGAAGCTCTGCGAGAACGTCAAATAAAATACCGATGGACCTACCCCTTTGGTATCGCCTTCCAAATGGACAACAAGCAGCTCCACTGCACAGAGATGGAAGAGGTGGCAGACTTACTGGGAATCAGTCCCCCCTCTCGACTCGAGCGTCCACTTCGAAGAACGACGAAGGGGTGCAACCAAAGGAACGGCGAGGCGGTGGCCCATGGCGAACGACTGGACGTGGCGGTAGAACAGCTCTGGACTGAGGTTGGGTGAGCCCGGGATCTCGGGCTTGGTCCCGCACAAGCAGAACGCTCAATGCTGGACTTCACTAGAGTCATGGTAAGAGGAGCTGTAGATGGGGAAACGAAGGGAAAGAGCTCCCTTACAGACACATCAAGAGCCGAGACCTACAGTCTGATAGACATTTCGCGTCTATTGATCCTAGCATAACGCAGGTTTGAGGGTAACCAAACTTAATACAATAGTAAGCGTGTCAGTACCCTAACTAATTGGTAAAGGGGTTCCTGGGAGCGGAATTGGGCTCGCTCCTAGAGTTGGACATAGTGAGTCCTTCCTCTGGGACGGAAGACCCCACAACTCTTAGTTCTTGTTTTTTGCTGCTTTATAAGTGGTGTATCATGGTGATCATAAAGTGGATGACTTTGGCGGGGCCGAGAGGGGGGAGCGGGGTGGGGTGATGGGCTGCGAATGGGGAGGTCAAAGGGGGAGCTATGAAAGAGGGGGGTTGATACCGTGACACATGGCAGTTAATTGCCTCTCTTGGAATGTAAGGGGCCTAAACTCCCCCAACAAGAGACAGAGCCTTTGGAAGTACCTAACTGACCACCAGATTCTGATAGCCGCCTTGCAGGAAACCCATTTAAAGAAGAGTGAGGAAGTCAGGCTGAAACACAAACGATACCCCCAGATCTTTCGCTCCTCGGCCCCCACGAAGAAAAATGGAGTGGCTCTTCTCTTCCATTCCTCGGTCCCCTTTAACCATCAAGCTACTAAATCAGACGCAGCATGGTGTTTCTTGATGGTGCGGGGGGAGATCAGGGGGCGAGCCTGTACCATCACCACGATTTACGCACCTAACATGGGGCAATTGGACTTCCTGGAGGCTTTTTTAACAACTCTGGAAGGGTTTGCCGTGGGAGACATTTTATTGATGGGGGACTTTAACCTCATATGGGACCCAGCTCTTGACACGACCCATCCTCATAGGGCAGCGGGAGGGACTTTCAGCAGGGCCCTCAAAACCTCTCTTCAGCGTTTGGGCTTACTGGACGCTTGGAGGGAAACTCACCCCATGTCAAGGGACTACTCCTGTTTTTCTCATTCCCACAGAACCTACTCTAGAATAGACCATGTTTTTCTCAGTGAATCCCTTTTCTTCACAATAGCGGATGCAAGATTCCACTCGATATGCCTTTCTGATCATGCCCCCATGAGATAATACTAAATTGGCCAAATCCGCGTGCAAAACACAGGAGGTGGTACTTTCCCAATTTTCTCTGTAGGGATAGACTCCTTAGGGATGAACTAAGAAAAGCAATCACTGAGTACTTTATTAATAACGACCCCGCCCTTACATCTTCTGCCACCAACTGGGACGTCTTTAAGGCGGTTATTAGGGGCAAATGCATAGAATTAGCCACCACGCTTAGAAACCAGCAGAGGGGGGAGAGACTCCTATTAGAAGAGACACTACAAACTGCGGAAAAAACCCACCAAGAGTCGCCCTTGATCCAAACTCACCGCACAGTTACCTCCCTCAAGGGTAAACTAAAGGCCTTATACACCAATAGGGCAGAGAAATCCATTCTAAGGCTCCAGGCCCGAGGATACGAAAGTAGCAACAAGATAGGCACCCTCTTGGCGCGGCAACTAAGGGCAAAGCAAGAAAAAGAATATATCAAGCAGAATGTGGATGACGCGGGCGTCTCCCATACTGACGAGGAGAGCAAAGCAAACGCTTTCGGGAAGTTTTATCGCAACCTCTATACCGCCGACCCAGTGGAAGCCCAAGCTCAGGAAAGGTATCTGGCGCCCCTTAACCTACCTCAGGTCCCTGCCCACACCAACGAGGAACTTAGTCGGCCCTTCACGGGGGAAGAAGTCCAGAAAGCGCTAGACGCTTTGAAACTGCTGAAGGCCCCCGGCCCCGATGGGCTCAATGCCCAGTTCTATCGCACGTTCGCTCCTGAGCTGACTCCCCAGTTGGTGACCCTTTTTAATGACATAGGAAGTGCCCAACCATGGGGGCGGCGTTAGTTTCAGTAATTCCCAAATCAGGGAAGGACCCTAGAGTGTGCGCCTCATACAGGCCCATTGCACTTTTGAACCTGGACGCAAAATTGTACTCTAAAATACTGGCCACTCGCCTAGAAAATCTCCTCCCTGCACTGATTGACTGTGATCAGTCGGGGTTCATAAAGGGAAGGCAAACCCATGACAATTTAAGAAGAATAGCTCATATCATCAAAAAGGTGCAGAAGAAGGGCATTCCCACGGCCCTCCTCTCATTAGACGTGGAGAAAGCCTTCGATCGGGTCAACTGGGCATTCCTCCTGCGAACCTTGAGACGATTCGGCTTTAGCAAAACATTTATTGGTATGGTACGGGCCAACTACCACTTTCCCAGATCACGAGTCCTAGTCAATGGGGCGGCTTCCGACGCTTTTACACTATTGCGGGGGACAAGGCAGGGCTGCCCCCTGTCCCCTATGCTATTTGCTCTTAGTATTGAACCCCTAGCGTAGAGGAACAGGACGAACCCAGACATAAAAGAGGTCACCTTTGGCACCGACTACCACAAGATCTCCCTCTTTGCAGACAACGTTCTACTCCCTATCACTGACCAGTTGATCTCGCTTCCAGCTATCCAAGAGGAGCTTGATAGCTTGGAACTAGTATCAGGCTTCAAGGTGAATCGCTCAAAGTCATTCTTTCTCAACCTAACCCTGCCAGGTGAGGTGCTGGATCAAATAAAGGAGACCTCCCCTTTCTGTTGTACGGGCAAAGACATCACATACCTTGTAGTGTAGCTCCTATTTCCCTAATAGGCTCTGCGCATTGGAATAATATATCCTTATAGGTTTGACATAGGACTGAGGTCAGTATGTCCCTATCGAGTATATTAAACTTAATTACTTGTGCCAGCTAGCTCAGAGGCCACTAGAAACTTCTTGACAACAAGAAGGGAGTAGTTTCTGGCAGCCGCAAAACATGACCACTGTGTTTCCCTTACAGAATCAGGACGTGTCCCAGAGTCGTAGAAACAATAGATAACTATTTCACTCAGCTCAGTTGTGCAGGATTCAGTTACGTCTCAAAGTTACACAGAAATAACAGACGGGCGTTTCAATAAAAAGGTTTATTGAACAGTCTTGTTTCTGTTGTAAGTTAGATGTGCTGTTACGATCACAAGACAGTATGCGAGATAAATAATGTACAGAGTGAGCAGTAGAAATAAATAATACTGCGTTAGCATTATCTTTTCAGCATATATGCATTTACATAAAATGACACAGCCTAAAAATGCGAGTACTCATACGATGCGTTTCTATCCTAGGTCTACCCAGTGTGCCTAACCTTTCCTAGCTGTAGGGAGAAGTAGAAGTAGGTGCTGTATTCCTGACTAGAGTATACTAAGAGTAAGTTACGCCTAGTATGCCAAGAGTCTAGTATGCCAAGAGTCCCTCTAGGTTCTAGTCTGCTCCATACCTGAAGAATGAGAGAGGTAGGAATCTCTTTCCGGACTCGAACTCCAACACCCCGCAAGGGAAGTTAGATCACTGGAAGCTGGACTCTCTGCATGCAGGAATGACAGCGTCTTCTCAGTGCGTCCGGCCGGGAAACGGGCTCCTCTGAAGTCGAGGTCTCCTCTGATTTACAGGGGTTTGGGAAGGTATATTTATACCTGAAAATGTTAGCATTGACGTGAGTTGGGCAGCGAAAGACGTCATGAATGAACCTCTAGGGATTAACGGTTCATGCATAATGTATGAGTCCTTGAAGAAATCAATAGTCCTGGGCAAGGGAAACTCCCGCAGCCTGAGAGTCTGTTTTTTTCATGGACTCGTTGAGACGCTAGGGTGGACGGATGTCGGAATCCATGCCTGTATTTGGAGTGCATGGTTTATGCCTAAATAAGGTCTGGGATTTTATGCCTATATAAGGGCAAGGCGAATTGTGCCTATATAAGGACATGAGTCTAGAAAGCCCGTTTATGGACACCCTATAAAGTATACAACACCCACTCCTCTTTTGTGTATACAACAATACTAAAAT
Source organism: Calotriton arnoldi (assembly GCA_963921515.1). Lineage (NCBI taxonomy): Eukaryota > Metazoa > Chordata > Amphibia > Caudata > Salamandridae > Calotriton > Calotriton arnoldi. Next base: position 729,085 of record CAWUFW010004649.1, on the reverse strand, counting down.
GCTAAACATTTAAAATGCTAAACATTAAAATGGAGTACCGCATATTAAAACATATCCTAAAAAGCTTTAAAAGATACATTAAAAATGCAAAGGTTTCCGTACATCATTAAGCAGTGCTTCATATTTCCAGCATAAAGTATGAAATAAATGCATTTGGAACGAAATATAAAAGCAATATTTACATATGACGAAAATGATCGATAAGGTTGTTCAACATCAAAGTCATTTCCTATCATGAAATTTAAATGAACTGATTTAGACACACAAGATGACTAAGTGTCCCTGGAAGTACTGCCAAGTGTGTATTATAAGGCTAGTTTTACTTTAAGCAGATTGAAGTGCCATTTTCCTTCAAAAAAATGGGAAAAAATTCAAATTTGGTAAAGTTTCAAGGTTTCTAAAAATGAAGGCCAAATTGTTGCTGTTGCACTGGAACAGAGTATGCCGAATCAGAGTCAGTTTACGGGTCTGGTGTAAACATGGGATCATCTACTTCAATAGACAAAACATCATCTATTGCCGCTGGTGTAAGTTGGAACACCTCGTGTAGAAGATTGATCGCACAAAGATGGGAAGCATCGCTCTCAGCATAGGTCGCTGCAGCAATGTTTGCGTCCGTTGTTACCTGTGTGCCTGGAGTTGTTTCTCGTACCTCAGCAGCAGCAGGAGGCGACTGTGAGATCTCAATGAATGCTGACATCAGGATTGGAAGCCTCTGGGGACAACACAGAGCATGGGCCGTTATCGGGTCGAGCAAAGTATCGACGTCCTTTGGCGCAGCTGATGTATATGTTAGACAAGCATCCAACACGCATTCTTTACCGCATAGCAGGCATCGTAGAACAGGTAAGATGCAATCTTGCCAGATTGGTCTAAACGACAGGAACCACGTGGTATTAAGGTCCCGTAGACGAGTCATGCCTAGTAGCTCTACTATTCGCTCACGGCACTGTCTTTCAAGGAGAGTTCTCTCCATTTCGCTCGGAGTGATGTCGGCGAATCGGCTGGCCATAGCGCAATAGCAGACAGATGAATAAAATTCCGGCAACAAGTGCGAGAATTAATGGTATGCCACCAAACACCGAATGTGCAAAGTTGGGGATTATTCCAAGTATTGCCTGGAACGGTGCTAACAGACCGGAGCAAATGCTCTTAAATACATGTACAATTCCTGTTGTATCTGACATGTTAAAGATACGTGATATCATTTCTACGAAATGTATAGGGCAGTTTGTACGTATTAGAGTCTGTATCTCAGCCGAAGTCCTTGCTACTTGTAGATCATAGGTTTCTTTGGCCGAGGTCAAAGGCACTGTTTGCTGCAAAAGCATGGCTTTCATTCTGCTCAAAGTATCAAATCTTATAAAAGAGACGCTCAGCGAAGGCCATAAAGGCGACTCCCTGACTGTGTCTATTGGGGGAAACAATACTTGCATACAGCAAGTGACCCTGGAGTTGACCGTTCCACAGCAGCTCTGATCATTCAACATGAGGTAACTCCCATTCGAAAGTTGTCCAAACGTTGGATTAATCACAGCAGCTGGTGTACCCCGCTGGTGGCAAGACAAGTTTGCCACAGAACCATTACAAGCCCCGTGTAAAGAAATGTCCTGACAAATGAGTGAACCGGTCAGTGCATGTTTACAGTTGGTACCGCTAAGAAACACTTCACGATCCCCACTCCAACATCTATGTGTATACGGTAAATCCCAAGATGTCTTAATGTATTCCTTACCCAACCTTTCATATTTGCCTGCTTGCATCTGTCTGAGGCAATACTGAAACCGAAAAGTTGTCACAGGCAACGTTATTTTGCCATGAATAACCCATTCCGCAGCTGGTTTTTCTGCCACCGTAAATGGTAATTTCTCCAGTTTTTCAATGCTCAGCACTGTATACCTTGGTCCTCTTTGTGCCAATTTGATCTGTTTATCAGTTAGATTGTATTCTGCAAACAGAGACGACGTGTTGATAAAACGCCAAGGCACATAGCCCGCTCGCAATGATTGCAGCGTCCATGTCAATAACACTATAGAACGTAATTGAGATTGACCTTGTTGTAACATAGCCAAATCTTGTTCTAGAATGTCGATAGCAGAGGATACAATGCCATCCAATGAATATATTCTGGAGGACAAAGTTGTTAACCCATTGTCGACTACAGAGAGTGTTTTCTCTAAATTAATACGATCAAGTTCACGTATTCGTTCTGCAGCCTCTATCTGTGACACTTTCCATGCTTCATTATAAGCAGCATAGATGCCGGCATATATGAAACGTTTTTGACGCGGTTTTCTTGGTCCAAGCAAGAATTCCCTAAGATCTGCGTCCTCTTTAAGTAAGGTTAAGTGTTGTTTCACATCCTGTAGTGTAGATTTATGCAGCCAATCGAGGCATAATTTACCTACACTGTATGTTGTTACTACCCCCGGATGTTGTCTTTGGACATATCTTGGATCTGGCCTATGAATAGTAAAGCCCTGTGTTTTGTTCAAGAACCTTTCCTGACAGTTGTTTGTGTCTGTGGGCCAGATCAACCATTTCTTCCAATTTGGATGAGTTCTGTTGAGTTGTAGTATATTGTCAACTGTCACCACTGCCTTCATATTATTATCACTGGCAGGTGTTGGCACAGAAGGTGTTTTCATCTCTTTGATCTTGGCTAATCCAAGACAAGATGTTTGTTGGACGGTGTCATTCAAAAACAGTATTTGTTCAGGGATGATACAGGCTCTAAATAAAGCTTCTATACCCTGTACTTGCCAATCTTTACTACCCCAGACAGTTTTTGTCTCAATTGTGTCTTTCCATAAGTCGAAACCCTGTGTAGACAGTTGGGCAATAAATGCTTCAGAGTAAATCTGTTTCGTATTTGTTAACATAATTTTCAGTCCTGTTTTGTTTACATTTTTGTAGTAAAACGTTTCTGGGTCAAATGTATTATAACCTGAAAAATATGGAAATTTACTAGCAAAAGTTTTCGAACTACCTTGTGGTGGTGTAGGACAATGTTCCCATTGGTTAAACATAAACACATTTCTTGGATATGCAGTTTTGTGCAAATAATGATGACCATAGTGGTTATAACAATACAGTTCTTCATAATCAGATGAACCCTCTAAAAATTCATTCTTAGAAAATGCAGCAGATTTTTCTAGATCAAACATTATATCGGTCACAGTCTCAAAGTCCCAATCATCTGAATAGGTACTGGACGTAATTAAATCACTTAGTGAAATTTTAAATAAATGTGGAATGTTCAATTGTTCACTTGGACCGAAGATTTCATAATCTGTTTTGTCCCACACTATACCATCCTGTATAGGAACAGCTGTGATGTTCACTGTTGACAAGTCTCTTGCTTCACGATGGGAAGATTTATGTGGTTTCAAAAGTACATTCACGTCTTTTCCTTCACTGTTCACATGGATGTATCTGCCATTTATAAGCATGCTTACTGTTGTTACCAAAGCTAGCCAGAGCAGAAAAATAAAAAGTCCAGATGTAATCCAGAGTTCAATCCATGGAGAAACCAGATAAGTCTTTTTCAAAAAGTGAATAAAGTCTTGTACTTGCTGCTTGAGTTTTGATGATGCTGGCGTCGTTTCAGGTTCGCTTGGATCTTCTGAGAACGTATCAAAGTCAATGAAATAGCCAGAAGCAGTTCTGTCAATTGTTGGAATTGCATCAGGATTCGTTGAAATCACAGGAACCAGTTCTTCACAAGTCACGTTAGTGTAGACAGGTGTATTTGGACGAACTGTTACTTGGTTATCAAGAGGGATGAGTTCCATAGCCTGGTTGCTTAGTCCTTCATTTGTTACAGCTAAATTCTCGATCGTGATCAGTCTTTCAGTCTGAACCTCTTGAATAGTAGCGAGAGGAGTGCGTCTGCTACTAGTTCGGAGTCCACGAGGCCTACTGCTTAGTATTGGCCACATACTGTGGTTTGATCAGGTCGATTGACACAAATCTTTTCTCCTTTCTTCCAGCAAGGGGCGGCAGAAGTACTGTCCTTGTTCCTTGAACAGCTAGAACAGGTACCGGTTGTCTGTAAGAAGGTCCAAATTCCTTCTTGTCCGCTATTTTTTCTCTGACTAGATCCCCAACTTTTGGAATCCAGACAGGCCTTGCTGGGACCGCCGATGTTTCCCCAGTGGTGGTTGGCTGTATGGATACGTTGCTTTGTTTCGTTCTTAATTTGTTAAGATCCTGTAAAACAGCCAAACGATCTTTGATATCAAATGTTTTCATGTCCACCACTGTGCCTACGTGTTCTAAGTCTGGAACCCACATTCTTGTCCCAAATAGGACCTCATATGGAGTGACCCCCCTAGAGAACTTCTTGGCAGGTTGTTAAGTGAGCGCTGAACGCTAATGAGGTGTTTGACCCACCCATCACCCGAGCCTAATACCCTAGCTGTTATAGACTGCTTTATGTCCCGGTTTTTCCTTTCCACAACAGAATTTCCCTCAGGATGGAATGGAGAGGAGTACCGCAATGCAACGCCCAGACTGGCCATGGCCTCCTTGTAAGCCCTAGAGCTAAACGCAGGACCCTGGTCAGAATGTAGCGTGCCTATTGCGTATGTGCCGATAAAGACTCGCAAATCTTTTATAACAGTTCGAGCGTCAGCCGAGCGCTGAGGCCATAACCATAGGAACCTAGATTTAGTATTTGCGGGAATGCCTTTGTCCAGTGGGACGCTGGCGAGTAGATAGCCTAATGCTGTCTAACAGTGGTGTCTGTACTGGGCTGCCGCATTCGCAGCATGGTGTCTGGTGGCTCTCTCGCTGTAATTTACAGTCTAAGCAGTTGTTGATGAATATGTGAATGTGTGTATTCATTCCAGGCCACCAGTACATCTCTTTTAACTGTCAAAATTGTTTTTGAGATCCCTTGATGTGACAGACCCTCCCCCAAATGTGTTTCATAAATCAAGGCTGCTCTTCGTTCCATGTTTGGAATTACCCTATCCCCCACTCCAGGGATTTGAGCAAAAGGAACGTTATTCGCATCAATTACATAAGAGTACTTGAGTGGAAACTTTTTTGGTAACGCTGCACTGCTGCCTTTGCTTGAAGCATTGACAGCTAACATTATCTCACCGTCTATTTTTGTTTTTGAACGAGTGATCGCAGCTACGGAAGCCGTCTGAACAGCCCCCTTCGCGGCTTCGTCAGCCAATGAATTCCCTGCAACGTGAACGCCATCACGCTGATGACTCAGTGTGTGAATCACATGAGCCTTTGGTAGTTCGTTTTTCAACTGAACTACTTGTTCCCAAAGCAATTTGTGCTTTATTGTGCCACCCTTCGCATCTTTGAAACCATTTTCAAGCCAGGTTCGTATATAGTCATTATACGACTGAACACAGTAATAGGAATCGCACACTATCAGTTTGAGGAATTCTCGATCCGTACTCTCAAGTGCCAGTTTGAATGCCTGTAGTTCAGCTCGCTGAGCTGTACAATCACCTAGTGACTGAGTTTTTGTGACCATAGGTCTGAAGATGCCATTTCGCATGCGACCTTTAACGATAGCATACGCTGCACTATAAGCTTGCTTACTCCCTGTTGCGGGCTGTGCGGATCCGTCAGTGTAAATTACGAATTCATACTGATCGAGAGGCAGAATCTCAGTGGGCAGAGGACATTCTTGTTCATATTGGAGAAATGCCTGTGTCTTTAAATCTGGATCAAAAACATATTCAACATCAGTTGCAGCAAGAGAATTAACCCACTGTATCCATCTCGGATGTAAAGCTTTAGCATTTGGAATGCTCGCTTTTGTGACCGCTTCTAAAGCCGGTACTGGGGTAACGACAATTATGCGTTTCCCTTGGGCTAAGGCTCTTTCTTTTGCTACAGCTGTTTGAACTGCTGTCAGAATTTTTTCAGTTGAACTGAAGCGCATTTCCGCTTGTGTATACAAATGTGATTTGTATGCAATTGGTACTTTCTCACCCTCATTAAAGGTTAAGTAAGTGAATCCACATTGACCCGAAATTATTCGAATCACCACATTTCTTTGACTTACGCGTGTTTGTAAGTGATTTGTTGCTAACATGTTAGCCTGGAGTGAACGCAAAATTTCTGTGTGTTCCTGTGTCCAGTTTTTAATTGTGAAATCAGGTTTGATTAATGCGTAGAGAGGTTTAACCCTTTCTGCGTAGTTTAGAATGTATGTTCTTCCAAAATTTAGGAATCCCAGTATTGATTGTAAGTTTTTTAGCGTTTTTGGAGGTTGGAGCAGCGCACATTTCTCTAGAAAGTTAGCTGCCAAGCTCTTGCCTTCACTTGAAAGCTCATATCCTAAAAATAGGACATTGAGATGGGCAATTCTGGATTTTTTAAAGTTGAACTTATAGCCCTCAGAGGCGAATCCCAATATAATGGTGCTCACCCTGTTCAAGTGTTTTTCCAAGTCATCGTCTGTCAGATAGATGTCATCGACATAAGACAATGCCTCGTTGTCATAAATTTGTAGTAACTCCGTTACTCTCGCTGAGAATAAACCTGGGCTGTTCTTGAACCCTTGTGGGAGTCGACAAAAGTGACGCTGGGTCCCCATTATGGAGAATGCCGTTAAGTACCTGCTTTCAGGTGCTATATTTTGACAAAAGAAACCGTTTGAGATGTCTAATGTTGTTTTGTATTTTTTACGCACAATGTTATTCATCAATGCTGTGCTGTGTGCATTTTGCACTGCAAAAGTTTTAGAACAAGTGTTTAAATGTCTGTAGTCCAAAACTAGACGATATGTATTGTCTGGTTTGGAGACAGGAAACAAAGGATTGTTCATGGAGGAGGTGCATGTTTCAATCACCCCTTGGTATTCAAGTTGATTTAAAATCTCCCTGACCTGTTTTTTAGCTTCTTGCTTAATAGGATACTGCCTCTGAGCAGTAGGTTCATGTTTCAGATTTATTTTATGGTGAGGTGAGTCCTCATCCCATCCTACATGATTTTTATATAATGCTGGAGCCTGGGCCACTGCCCATTTTCTGGCATATGTATATTTTAAGTGAATTGGAATGTGATTGGAGAAGGCAGGCATAATCATGTCCTCGCCGTGTGGGCACTCCCTGACAAATTGTGGTGGCCAGTCTTTTTCTGCTAGAAGTATGTCATAACCCTTTGATAGTTTTTCCCAAAAAGTGCTTTAACCTGTCTAGGTTTGTCTCCCTCCATCCGGAGTGTTATTTCATATAACCTTTGTGGAGTACTAACCCTGGTGTCTACAGTCTCTACTGTAATGTACTCATTCAAGTCCACTATCTCCAGAAGTTCCATCAGGTTCTGGCGAGCTATTGTGACTTCTGCTGCACTGTCCAGCATTGTCTGAGCCCATTCTCCGTTCTTGAGTTGAGTTCTCAGAATTCTCGGCATGTCGTACTATTAGACCTGCTACTTTCTTTTTGGAGAATTGAGGTTTAGTTTTAATTTTTGTTGCGTGCTTGTCGTCTTTCGATTTCACGCGTTCTTCTCTATGTTCTGTTCGTCCTCTTCTTTCCGAAGTCTGTGATGAGACCTGAAAGGGACGAGAGGAACGTGTATCATTATCTTGATACCTATCAGGTTTTCTCAAATTATCCCTATTCCTGAGGTTGTACCTCCTTTCAGAGGGCTCCTTTTGAGGAGACCTACCTCGGGATTGAGATCTTTTCTCATTTGAATTTTGTTTAGTAGACTCCCACTTCTTTTTAGAAGATGTAGGAGTTTGTTTAATTGAGTCCTTCTCAGGACTTTCAGATAGTTTTGGTTTAACTGGTCTCCCACCCAAACTATCTCTGCCTAATTCTGCATAAGATTGTTCTATAATTCTGGGTAGCTCTGTTTGATGTTCTGTAACATCAAATTCCCTTAATTTTTGTCGGATCGCCACTGCTGCTGCCTCCCCTTTAATATTTGATAATATTATTGTTGAGACCTGGTCGAAATTTCTCAGTAATTTCATACCTAAATTTAAAGCAGGCTCTGCCCCGTATTCGTTTTGAATTTGTTTTAGGACATCTGGTATTACCGCAATTGACGGAATGCCGTGTGTTTTAGTGTAGATGGCAGCAAAGACTGAGCCCCAAGTGGTGCAGTCTTCCAGTTGTGGTGTGATCCCCATTGGTAAACTAATGGTTAGGATTCTGTGTTTCTCATGCGTGCTAGTATTTGGAAATACTGCTTCGATTTGAGTAATTTTTTGAGCTATCCAAAATGGAATTTGCTCCCGCTTAGTGGGCATTTTACCCATGACTGCGTATAGAGTCTGTGGTGTAATTTTTAGAGTGTTCCCCTGGTGAGGGGTTTGATTTGGAAGTGTTAATGGTGGTTGGACTGTGAAAGTCCGCATGACATATTGAACCAATTGTCTGTAGATTTTTATTAGTTCTTGTAGTTGAACAAGTAAGTCCTCATCTGACATTAAGTCAAGTTCAGGATGAGGTGTGTAGCCGGCTAGAATCGGCCAAGTTGCTCCTGGTCTACCTAGTGGACCGAGCCTGGTTATATTTCTGTGATGTTTTAGGGCGCCTTTAAACCAGAGCTGATGCTCCTGGTATGTTAATGGAATCTCTATATCCTCGAAAGGAATGTATTCCTCTGGTGTTTCATCTTCCTTGTAGAAGTGAAACATTTTAGTCACTGGATTAGATTCAGGAAATATTACCCATGAATAGAATACCTCTGTCTGAAAGGATTCATGTGCCTCAATCACGAAAACTGCTCTACCTCCTCTCGGTGGTAGGCCATGTTTTATAAGTTTTAGAGTAATGGCTCTTCTTAAGTTTGGAGCGATGTCAATGACACCCTCCTCGGTTTCATTTAAACCGGTGAAGTTAAAAAGTGCTGGTTGGGCTGGATCAGCCGCAGCTACACCGTTTCCGGCGTCTTTCATTCATTTTGTTTTATGAAAAATGTAGAACAAATTTCAAGGAAACAAAGATAAGGTGCACAATATTGTGGAACACTGTATCCTTCAACGTTGAGCAAACCAAACAGCTAATATATAGGGTACTGCCCTATGTAGCCGTGGCGGATACTATCCCTGCCCACTCCAGACGTCTTTTTGGAGTATATGGGTAGGGGTCTCTGAGAGAGAAAAGAATAATATGCACAGCTGAGTTACTCAGTATCTAACGTTGAATTACTGCCTTACAAACCGTTGGGCGCCTGGTAGTGTAGCTCCTATTTCCCTAATAGGCTCTGCGCATTGGAATAATATATCCTATAGGTTTGACATAGGACTGAGGTCAGTATGTCCCTATCGAGTATATTAAACTTAATTACTTGTGCCAGCTAGCTCAGAGGCCACTAGAAACTTCTTGACAACAAGAAGGGAGTAGTTTCTGGCAGCCGCAAAACATGACCACTGTGTTTCCCTTACAGAATCAGGACGTGTCCCAGAGTCGTAGAAACAATAGATAACTATTTCACTCAGCTCAGTTGTGCAGGATTCAGTTACGTCTCAAAGTTACACAGAAATAACAGACGGGCGTTTCAATAAAAAGGTTTATTGAACAGTCTTGTTTCTGTTGTAAGTTAGATGTGCTGTTACGATCACAAGACAGTATGCGAGATAAATAATGTACAGAGTGAGCAGTAGAAATAAATAATACTGCGTTAGCATTATCTTTTCAGCATATATGCATTTACATAAAATGACACAGCCTAAAAATGCGAGTACTCATTCGATGCGTTTCTATCCTAGGTCTACCCAGTGTGCCTAACCTTTCCTAGGTGTAGGGAGAAGTAGAAGTAGGTGCTGTATTCCTGACTAGAGTATACTAAGAGTAAGTTACGCCTAGTATGCCAAGAGTCTAGTATGCCAAGAGTCCCTCTAGGTTCTAGTCTGCTCCATACCTGAAGAATGAGAGAGGTAGGAATCTCTTTCCGGACTCGAACTCCAACACCCCGCAAGGGAAGTTAGATCACTGAAAGCTGGACTCTCTGCGTGCAGGAATGACAGCGTCTTCTCAGTGCGTCCGGCCGGGAAACGGGCTCCTCTGAAGTCGAGGTCTCCTCTGATTTACAGGGGTTTGGGAAGGTATATTTATACCTGAAAATGTTAGCATTGACGTGAGTTGGGCAGCGAAAGACGTCATGAATGAACCTCTAGGGATTAACGGTTCATGCATAATGTATGAGTCCTTGAAGAAATCAATAGTCCTGGGCAAGGGAAACTCCCGCAGCCTGAGGGTCTGTTTTTTTCATGGACTCGTTGAGACGCTAGGGTGGACGGATGTCGGAATCCATTCCTGTATTTGGAGTGCATGGTTTATGCCTAAATAAGGTCTGGGATTTTATGCCTATATGAGGGCAAGGCGAATTGTTCCTATATAAGGACATGAGTCTAGAAAGCCCGTTTATGGACACCCTATAAAGTATACAACAACCTAGGGGTCAAGCTCACTCCAAAAATTACCAATCTCTATAAGGCCAATTACCCGCCTTTGCTACGTCAGATCAAGGCAGATCTGACACGGTGGAAGGCTGCCTATACCTCCTGGATAGGGAGAATAAACGCAGTTAAGATGAATGTCCTACCGCGACTTCTTTATCTCTTCCAGGGTCTCCCGATTCCAGTGGACAGGGAACTTTTCATAGAATTAAAAAAGATGATCAATAAATTCATATGGCAGGGACAAAGAGCCCGACTCTGCCACAGGGTTTTAACTAGATCGCGAACAGAGGGTGGTTTAGCCCTTCCAGACTTCTGGGGATATTACCGAGCTGCTCAGCTCCGGGTAATGACGGAATGGTCCCTTAGAGAGTCTGAAAAACATTGGCTCCATATGGATCGTCAAATTACGGGCAGGACCCTTTGGGATCTCATGTGGTTAAAGAAGCAGAACAGGCCCCCAAACACTTACATTAGCACCCCCACAGCCACTACTCTGCTGGTATGGGACCTACTCACAAAAACACTATCTTTGACAACTTTTCCCTCACCCTACACCCCCATTCACTTCAACCCAGAGTTCCCCCCAGCATTGCAGGATGGGCCTTTTTCGCAGTGGAGATTAGGGGGTTGCCTCATGATTTCACATCTATACGAAAAAGGGGAACTCCTGACGTTTGCGGAGTGCGCCAAAGCTTTCAGTTTACAGCCCGCAGAGAGCTTCCACTACACACAGCTCAAACACTGGGTGCAGCAACCCCTGGTGCGGCTGGCCGCTACCAGGGATCTGCTCCCAATAGAGAAATTCGCACAATCGGGGGCAACTTCTAAGGGGACTATCTCCTTTCTATACTCCCTTATTAGGGCGATGAGCCCACAGTCGACTCCTAGGCACAGGGCTTTCTGGGACTCTGCTCTTGCTGGACAAGTGGAGGAGATGCAATGGGTCCGCTGTACAAGGACATCGCCAAACATAACCGCTCTATGCACCTTGAAGAGGCGCATTATAACATAATGTATGATTGGTATTTGCACCCCTAGAAATTACATAAAATATTCCCTAACACGTCGGACAGATGTTGGAGGGGATGCAGACTTTTGGGAGACTTCCGGCACATCTGGTGGGACTGCCCCTCAATCCAGCCATTCTGGAAGGAAATTCTCTCACAGATAAAACTAATACTAGGGTACCCTATCCCGGAAACCATAGAACACACCCTTCTGGGGCTCCGAGACCCGATACTGAAGCGGCAAACGTTTGGGGACCGCTCCATCATGTGGCTATGTCTAGGTGCCGCTAAGATGGCTATTTCAGCGGCCTGGAAAAAGACAGAGGCCCCGTCCATTACGCAGTGGCACGCCAGGCGGTGGCGAGCATTAGCGCTGGAGCGCTTGACTGACATCACTGAGGGCTCAAGCAAGGGGTTTGGATACATCTGGTCTCCACTAGTGGAATATTTGTCAGAGGGTCTGCCCTTATTGTCAAATCACCTCTTGTAATTCTGCTGGTGTAGTCTGACAGACTTTGGGGGTGTCAACTTTTTGTGCCTGTTTCCTGAAATCCATGGCAGCTTTCTACATAGCAGTAATCAAGTTACAACAGATATGTTTTGCCTATGCATCCTTTTGGCTCTGAATTGCTTGAACTGCATTACAGTGCCAAAGTGCTGTGGACTTTCAATGTCTACGAATGATGGAATTGTTGAAGAAATAAAGCACATTCTTTAAAAAAGTTAAAGAGTTCTCCTGCGAAGGCCACATTTATTCAATTTTGCTACAGTTCACAAAAAAGGTTCCAAGACTTTAGCCACTCAAGTTGAAGCATTTTTAATGGAAGTTCATTATGCGCCGCATCATTAACCTTCAGTGCTGCTGATAATGCCATAGTACATAGATTCATATCTATAAATCTGCTCACTAGATAGGCCTCAGCATTTATTCTTTTAATTACAGTGTATGCTGGGCTACATCATCATATTTTCAAGGTGACTCCTGCATTACTCAACTCAGAGATTAATGTGCCTTTGAACGATGGAGGTACAGCACGCACGCAGCAAGCGTGAGAGACATCCGGGGACTCTGCCGTAAATCTCAGAGTCGATGTGCTGCATCACAGCAAATATCATTTCTATCGCTGATGTATGCTGGTGCAGATCCAGGTGTCAAGAGGACATAGAGAAGGCATAAAGGTGCACATATAATATGAATTGATTAAACAGCTCAGCTAGAGCTTAAAAATTAAGGGGCAGATTTACAAGCCCCTTGCGCCACTTTTGCGCCGCCGTTGCGTCACTTTTGTGACGCAGCGGCGACGTAAACCATGCACCACGTTGCGCATTATTTACAACGTGACGCATCTAGGGAGATGCGTCACGTTGTAAAGCCCTGCGCCACATGAAACCTGCGTCAGGTTTCATGTGGGCGTTCCTCCGCAGGGTGGGCGTTCCGTCGAAGGAAAGCCTCGTAAAGTGACGCAGTGAAATCTACAAGATTTCACTGAGTCACTTTTCCGACTGCGCTGCGACGAATCCTTACGCCTGCTTCAAGCAGGCGTAAGGAGTGGCGCACCACGTTAGGTATGGGCAGCCCACGAGCATTGCTGGAGTTGCGTCGCGCTTGCGACACGACTCCAGCAATGCGCCGCCCTTGCGACACGCATCGGCCTTTCCTTGCGCCACGGTGCGCCGCATTGTAAATGCGGCGCATCCGTGGTGGCGCAAGGAGAGAATTGCGTGTCGCAACTATTCTGGCGCATCCCTGCTGATTTGCAGGGATGCGCCAGAAGTTGTAAATCTGCCCCTAAGTTTGAAATAGAGTTGAGTTAAAACATATTCAGATGCAGCCTCCCTCCGATGGAGCAAAGCTAATGACATGCAGAATATAAACCCTGTAATCAGAACATCTGTCCTACACCTGGCCAAGACAACCTAATCCTTTACTGTTGCTGCCAGATATTCTGTGACAATGTCCTCTAAAATCTCTCCAGGAACTCATCGTAACTCCAGTGATGTCATCTCTCTCTCTTGCGAAGAATCTCCTCTGTGGGTGCACACAGAATACCACGATCCTCCATCGAAAATAAATCCCACATCCATTATCTGCTTGATGGTTATGCCCCCCCATCCGCTCCTCCTCGCCTTGATGGCGACATGGTTCACAGATTCCTCCTCACCAGACATGGCTCACAGCTGCCTTCTTCCCATGCATTAGTCGCAATTTCCTCCTCACCAGACATAGGTCGAGACAAGTTTGATCACCTTCCGTGCAATTTTCACATACACAATAGAAAACTGTCAGAGGGGCTCAGGTTGCAAGCCTTCACACACCATGCCTCACTCCCGTAAAATAAATTAAATCCACCTTCTGTTATTTCTTTCAACAGTTGCCATTGATATGAGTCACCAGCTTATCCTCCTCCTGCACATTGGTCTAACACCTTACAAAGAAGACACTTTATTCATTCTAGGGGACATCCTCTGCCTTCCAAACACCTTCTTAAAGACTGCTTTCATCCTAGACAATGTTAACATCTTGACCTGCCACATAATCAACAGTTATGTTCAAAGCATTATACTGGCAATAGGCAAGATGCACTGCCACCAACTATTCAATCGGTGTGTTTCAGGATTCATCGTCTTGAGGTCATGCTCTCATTGATCCTGAACTTTAGTTAACTTCCAAAACACATAACCATCCAACAACCCAATCTCCCCCCCAAAAAACATATCAAATCCACTAACATTAAACTGGTCAAAAATTAACCGTCCTCTCTTCACTCTTCTTATAGCTCTGTATATCAGCTTGTTAAATGATAATGTCAACAGTTAATTCATTTTTCTTATTTTACGTTCACATAATCTTTTTTGTACCTAATCTTTTTCTTTATGTACATCATCTCATCACATTCTTCTCTCTGCCTATCTCTGGTTTTGATCCATCTTTACATTAAGCTTTGCTACGCTTTTTTTCTCAACCACGCCTTACATCCTCTTCTCTTTTCTTCTCTGTGTCTCATTTTCGCTTTGTTGATTCCCTGTCTCGTAATCTGCCCTTGTTTGCCTTCTGAAAGCCAATGTTTAACAGTGTGTCTAATAGAGCTGTGGGTAAAGTCTTTATTATTTGCTAAATTTTACAGATTTTTGAGATTCTACAGCTGTAGTGCCCCACTATCCTATTCAGTCCTCATAGATCAATGAGGTCCGGACCACTGGTATTCATAGTCATAGTCACATAGCTTTATTCGATCTTTATATACAGACCATAAAAGCACATAGCATCAATATTAAAAACATCATATCAAATATATATAAAGCCTATATAAAATGTTAATAAAGAATTAAACAGTTTTGCCATGATCCAGATCCCCATTAAATAAACTTTACAAATCCAGTAAAATATCTTAAAATCAAATCAATCATTGTTATTAAAAAATTATCCCGCCAGTTTCCTTTTTCTATAACATGCCCATAAAAATGAGGCTACCGCATAGCATACAAATGGATTCGATAAAGCCTTTAAAAAATACATTGCCACCTGATACTGTTTAAAATTATGATACCTCAAAATCGGAATTATAAATGTTTTCCTTTCTTCGGAATAATTTTTACAAAACAGTAATATATGATGGTCTGACTGTACAGCAAAATTATTACACGGACAAGAAGACAAATCTGCCAATTTATATCTCTTAGCGGGGTATCCCAAAAGTAGCGGGATCATATTCATTCGAAAACGCAGTAAAATAAATCTATGCTGAATATTATGTACACGTGATAGGTAATAAAAACCCTCCCCAGGTCTTGGGGGAACCAAATCGTAAACAATGGTGGAATGGTAACGTAATTTCTTTCCCCTTCTCTCAAAATTTTCTCTCTGGTTAAATAACTCAGTTAACGTTTTCTTTATGATCCTTTTACAGGAATCAGGGTCTTTAAATAGTTCTCCCAGCCCTAGGGCGTTCAGTTGGACCTCTACATAGTTTAACCACCCAATTCTTTTGTAGTAGTCCAACTTACAACAATCCCTAATAATAGTTTGTGTCAAATCCACCGTTGTCCTCCTCCAAATCGAGAGCCACAACAATAATGGTGCTAGTCTAATACAATCACTAATGTAAGGAAGGCCTAACTCAAGATGTAAGATATAATTTGGGGCTGATTGCGGTAAAGACACCCTATTTTTAAAAAACTATCTTCTGCTTGCTGGAGCTGCTCAACATTTGCCAGCCCCCATACTCCTGCTCCATATGTTGCAGCAGACTTTGTTTTTGCAGAATAAATGTTTTTTATTATATCCAAAGGGCTCCCTCCCAACTTTTTAGCAAATCTTTTTACTGCATTGAGGGTCCTTTGCATACCCTGAGCTCTCACTGCCACTAATCTGGACCATGTATGGTCCTTATCGAAAAGAACTCCCAGGTAAGAAAATGAATTGACAACCTCAATTTTCTTTCCCGCCAGCTGAAAGTGGGGGTTTCTCTCCCTAGAGGCTCCCGACACAATAATAAATGATTTTGATTCATTTACTTTAAGGTCAAGTGAGGCCATAAAAGTGGAGTAGGCTGTAATTAGCACTTGCAGGGCTAACCCTGATCTAGCTATCAATACCGCATCATCAGCGTACGCTAAAATCGGGAGGGGGCTTGATCAAATTTCGGAACATCTATAGATAAAGCAGACAGGGCGGACTCTACCCCGTTTGTATAGATAGAAAAAGAAACGGGGCGAGAACACAGCCCTGTCTTACTCCTTTTTCAATTTTAAAGTGACGTGTGCATTCCCCCTCCTACCATAACGAACACAAGCAGTGGCGTTGGCGTACAGCTGACGTATAAAAGCAATTATCGGCGGATCAATGCCCATCCCCTCCATCATGGACCATAACCTTGAATGGGAAACGCAGTCAAAGGCTGCGGTCAGGTCCATGAAGGCCATATAGATCTTCCCGCCTTTGGCCTTTGTATATTTCTCTAAAGTTAAGGAGAGGTTTAGGCATTGATCCACCGTACCCATGCCCCTGCGGAATCCATATTGTGCCTTCATAAAAATGTTATTAGTTTCAGCCCATGCCTCCAATCTGGCCAAAAGGACCCTTCCCATAAGTTTGGCAGTAGTGTCAAGAAGGGATATAGGGCGATAATTCTTTGGTAACCCCCTCTCCCCTTTTTAAAAATGGGTACAATAATACTCTGTCTCCACGATAAAGGGGGACCTACTGTCTGAATGCTGTTAAAAATATTTGTTAAAAGAGGGACCCACAAATAATAATTATCCTGAAATAGGTCAATGGGGACCCCATCTGGACCTGGCGCCTTGCCAGGAGTGCACGCTTCAAGTGCCTTTCTAACCTCTAGATGGGTAAAAATTAATCCTCCTTGCAATGGAGTTGCTATGCTATGGGGCAATTGATTCAGAGGAGTTGGGACACCAAATATATTTTCAAAATAACTCACCCATACTTCTTCGTCTACATGTACATCTAACGTAGGGTCACTGGATTCTTTAAAGTACGGGGCATTCACTATTCTCCAGAAATCTCTACTACTCCCCGAAATGGCTGCTTGTTCAAGATCTTCCCAAGCCTGATCCTTGAGATCCTTCTCTCTGGCTCTCCTGGCTAATTTGTAGTCACTACGTGATACACGAATATTATTTGGATCTCTAGGATTCATTTTTAGGGCATTTACAAGGGCTTTTTAGCTTTGGAACAAGCTACGTCAAACCACCCACTATGAGTAATGGCGTTTGGTGACTTGTATCTAGTAAATGCCACTTTTATTTTTGCCAAAAGGGCACTAAAATAAATAACCAAAGACGCAGGGGGTGTATTTTCTCCAAGACACAGTAATATGTCATCCTTAACTTGAACTAAAACTTCAGGGACTATGTTTAGCTTATGTGCCTGTGACCATTTTAATTGATACCCATTCTTCCTGGTCAAATTCACATCTGCAGCTACCTCATTGTGTTCTTTAGCTTTAGGCAAAATGCTTAAATGAATAAATAGGATAGCATGGTCACTATGGGTAGTGAATAATGTTTCCATATGTGTCACTTTCCCATGTATATATAGATGAACCAGCACTAAAATATAGTCAATATTGGACTCTTGTATGCCCCGTCTGAATGTTAACGCATGCTCTCCCTCTTTTATTTCATTGGCTATGCATAAATTCCACTTGTGTAACAAAATATTTAGAGTTTCACCATACTCACTATGGGTAAAGTGTAACGATGGATTACCTTGGGAGTCTTCTACTCCACATACTCTAGACCCATTAAATTTACACATGTGGATATTAAAGTCCCCCGCCAAAATGACGTTTGCACTTTCCCTCTTCTTTACCATGTTCAACTTCTCAATCTCCATCTCTAGTGCGTCCACCACTGCCTTCATATTTCTCCCAGTTTCATTGTTATAAAAATTAACAATAATCCAGGGATCCTGACTCCTATATCTCAACTGGAAGATCTGAAAATGCTTATGTATGGGGCCAACCTGCCTAACTTCAGTAGATATAGTATTCGATATCAGGGTCAATAGACCCCCTTTGCCCTCCCCGAGGGTGACGGAGATGCCGGAGAATAAAAAAGTGCGAAACCCATGAAAGTAGACTGGGTCTTTAGCCCAAGTCTCCTGAAAGAACACTATCTCCATACTTTGCCACTTATTTAACCACTGACAGTTTCCAAGTTTGGAAGCTATACCTGCCACATTCCATGATATCATATTAGACATGAGGCCCTTACTGTCAATCATAGAGTATAGGTGGGTCTGTGCTTGTGCTGAAGTACTGGGTATAGGGCTAGAATCTACCAAGATATTAACGGGGAGTAAATTAATGCGTTGGATCTCCACTTGATTATTATTATTCTCCACTGCAGCCGAGATATTTGTCTTTGGTATTAAAAAGGGGGATGGAAGAATTAGTCAATCACAGTCCTCCAGAGTTGATAGGGCTTCATATCTATTTTGTAATCTAATTCCTTGATTTGCAGGAGGGCCCTCTCTCCCTCTCTCGTCCAGGTTAAAAAATGTTTCCCTGCCCCTATATTGCCTTTCCTGTTTGTATCCATGACCAGAGTAAAAATACCCTAGTGATAGGGGTATTATCTGGGTGTTTCTTGGGGAAAAAGTACACAAATTAGCTAAAAGTTTCGGGGCCGTATCTACATTATTAAAATTTATGACCACACAATCACCAGAGTAAACTTTTCTGAAGCCACCCACCCATCCTACTCTTCTTGCCATAATGATTTCATTAGCTAACTGCTTTCTTCCCATCTCTGTTATTTTGACATTATTTGATAACCAATGAAGACATTTGTCCATTAATTGTCCAGTTGATTCAGTTTGTTCCTCGCGAAGAAGTGGGACGTTGGCTAGAACCAATACCAATGGAGCAGCGGCAGGTGGAAGATGGAGGGGTTGTTGCGGATGACCCTCACTCTGTTTCAAAGAAATCTCAGGTAGTTTTGCCAAATCAATAGCCCCTCTTGTTTCCTTCTCGGCTAATATGGAGTGAGGCAATAACCCGTTTTTATTTGGCCCTTGGTGTGTCCGGTTGCCTTTTGTCGAAATGATGTTAGAGTTTGCATTTGAGGCTTGTACTAAAGCATTATCAGGACCAACCAAAGGTATTGGTGTTATTACTGTCGTTGTCACGGGATCAGATGGTCCTCTTACTTCCACCCTTTGTGCTATGTCTATACTTCTTGTTGATGTTAAAGGAGGTACAATTATCTGGGACACTTGCTCAAGTAATAAGCAGTTTTGAGCCTCTAAGTCTGCCAACCGAAGTTCGATTTGTGACATCTTGGTTAAAATGGGAGCCAATATCTTATTTAGCCTGAGCGTAAGTTCCGGCCAAATAATGTTATCTTGCTGAGCTTGAAGGGATGGAGGATTAACAGCCACTGAAGGAATTGCTGATATTTTACGGTTCATTGTATGTGACTTTTTTGGGGTGCTTTAGATTTGGTGGTGCAACTATTTCTAGAATGTTTCGATTTAGCACCACTTACGACACCCCCTGCTCTAGTACGCTTAGCCGGGGGTGACGGTGAAGTATCCAAAGAAGATGTATTTTCCGGTAAAAGGATTATATGGGCCTCTGGGGAGATCTCTGTGATCTCTGTGATTATGTTGGGCGGGGGGGACTGACCCACTGTTGGACAGAGTCTGACAAGGACATTAATGGTAAAGACAGAGTAGCCAGGGAATGATCAATAGCAGGCTCAATAGATAGTCTCGGTACTGAGAGGCCTGGCTCGAGAGAAAGACGTCTTTCAGTTAGCTCAATCTCATGGGACAAAACACTCGCTGCTCTTACCAAAAATTGGTCCAGGGTAGCTCCCACCCCCCCCCCACCGTCTCCCTTGGGCCCCTTCTTTTTGCCATAGTCACTGCAACCAAATCAATACCTTACTCGGTTCCAGTTGAAAGAGGGTTGGCCCTGCCCAGCCTCCTCCGGACTCCGACGGGCGCGGACGGGCCCGCCCTTGGCCCGGGCTTTGCCCGGGCCGGCGTCGCACTTTAGTAGCGCCTCCTCGCGCTATGGACACTGGAGGCTGTAGTCCTCCTGGACCCGGTGAGCGCGAGCTGGCAAGCGCCCCAGCAACAGCAGCGAAAACCGTGGACACAGGGCACCGCGGGCCGGCGTCGCACTTTAGTAGCGCCTCCTCGCGCTATGGACACTGGAGGCTGTAGTCCTCCTGGACCCGGTGAGCGCGAGCTGGCAAGCGCCCCAGCAACAGCAGCGAAAACCGTGGACACAGGGCACCGCGGGCCGGCGTCGCACTTTAGTAGCGCCTCCTCGCGCTATGGACACTGGAGGCTGTAGTCCTCCTGGACCCGGTGAGCGCGAGCTGGCAAGCGCCCCAGCAACAGCAGCGAAAACCGTGGACCACTGGTATTAAGAATGCTGGTATGGACTAAGTGATCCCTCAAATTGTGACCCTATTTAAATGAAAATATAGGAAGGTTCAATGGATAAACCAATCAAGTGAATTCAGAGACCAGATCTTTTTAATTATTTATCCCAATGTGTTGCTAAAGGGACAGAAGGTGGTAACACACAATTTTATTTACCTCCTTTTTAGTTTTTTTTTGTGCTCCTAGAAATTCATGGGGCGGGTACTAAGCTCTCTTTATTGCTCTCTTTAGTGTTCTCTCCTAATTCGCAAACTTTGGCTCAAATCTTTTCTGTTCGACAAAGAGGAGCATTAGAGGGAAAAGAAAAGCATCAAGGGTGTCCTCCATTCAGAATCAATACCACAAACAGAAGCCCTTGTCGCGTGTCACATATCAAATCAATACTTTTTGGGTCCCCCACTTCTCACTTTCAGGCAGAGGAGGTTCTAGTTCATACCTATGAACTATCCCATTATCTGAATTTTTTAAAAATAATAATAGAACAGGTCCCATGTGTCATGGTGAATCTTACATATACAAGTAACAAAGGTAAAAAAAAATGTATCTATAGGAAGTTCCTCATGTAAGCAACCATCAAGGAGCGATTGGAAGATTCTCACCAACAGGCTCACTCTTTCAGCATCAGCACATTCCTATATTAGGGAACAGAGCCAACACCAAATCATTTTCCTGGAGGGTCTTATATATAAAGAATTAATAGGCAGATTACATAGAACATGCCACAGGTAAATTCAGCAGCAAATCATAAGTACCAAGAACTCAGTATAGGTGTAAGTAAAATCTGGCACAGATTCACCTTCTAAAGGTGGGGATAAAGGTATCCCCTGTACAGAAACTCACATGTCCTTTTATGCGCCATTAGACAAAGACATTCATACACTTTACAAAGGTATATGGTTCCCAGGGGATGCACCAATATAGAACGAGCAAGAAGAAACATTTTACTACGAAATTCTCTCATGGTAGTAATACATTGGATTTTAGTCATTCTCACAGTTTACTTAAGCAATTCAGTTGATACATTGTATAGCAGTAGCCTGGGACTGATGAAATGTCCTTGGTTTGGTACAGTGAGAGAAAGTCTCAGGGAACACTCATTGTAAATTATTGTGGATACCAGCAATGCTTTATTTAGAACAAAAAGACAACAATAATCATCACATGATATATTGTGACGTTGGTGCAAGATGGAGGACAGGTTAGTGTAAGCTAAATTTATGGCACGTTTGATGGAAAGGAGAAAATGACTCCCACACATTCGGTCACATACTTTGTTTACCTACACAACTTGACATGTGCACACACATAGCTCTATCACTGCTCAGGGATATGCAGTGCATTTCAGGTGGCTTGTTGACTTTTAAGTGGTTCTGCATGCGGTTACAAGACATGCCTGTGTGAACATAATTCGATCACTATTTAAGGATACTGAGTGCGTGTCAGTCACCTTTTTGGCATTCGAGAGGAGCTGTGCACTGACATCACCACATACATGGTCATGGAGACTTCAGTACATTACAGTGATGTC
Organism: Calotriton arnoldi; assembly: GCA_963921515.1. Taxonomy (NCBI): domain Eukaryota; kingdom Metazoa; phylum Chordata; class Amphibia; order Caudata; family Salamandridae; genus Calotriton; species Calotriton arnoldi. Next base: position 707,231 of record CAWUFW010004649.1, on the reverse strand, counting down.
AGTACATTAATCTCTAAGCTGAAAGAGTCATGGAGTACATTTCAAATGTGAAAACAGAGCTGAAAGGAAATTGTGGCAGCAAACACAGTTATGAGCAATTATTCTTTTTTTCTCCTGATTGCCATCATTAATGTAAGTCGTAAGACTGCACGAATATGGATTTTCAAGGAAAATGCTTTAGGTGTGGAAACAAAGGGCATATGACTAACTACAAGGCGTGTTCAGCACTTAGGGGCCGATTATGATGTCGTTAGGAAAGCATTTCCGCCGAATTGGGTTAGGAATGCTTTCCTAACGATTCGTATTCTGGGAGTCCTACCGTCCAATTACGATGTGTCCCGATGCTTACGGACTTGGTTCGGTGGACTCCCATTGACTTCAATGGGAACCTGTGTGCCGAATGAGAACACAGGCTCCCATTGGAAGAAGGAGTGGCTGGGGAAAACCTTGCACCCTGTGGCGGGCCCCCCATGGTGCCTGCCACACTGTGCTTGGTTTGGAAGGGGGGTCCCTTGGGGACTCCCACAGGCCCCATCCGGAGGCCTACGGGCGAAGTGGGGGCCTGCTACGGGCCCCAAAAGACCAATTCCCATAGCCGTTTCGTCTCGGTTAAACCAATTCGGAACGGCTGTCCGAATCAGTCATCGTACTGGCTCATTTGGAAACCGTCTCCATTGGGCTGTACGATTTGGCTCCGAATGACTCGGGCTGCCTGAATCCTGTTTGGAACCAATTCGGACAGCCCGGACGGCTTACTTGCATTGTACTCGGTCGTCCAGAAAGGTGACCGATTCGGTAGGAAACAAGGATTCCGAATCGGATTCGACAATACCGAATCCCATCCGGAGCCCTTCCTAACGACATTGTAATCGGCCCCTTTGAGTTTTATATAAAGCATGTGGAAGGAAAATAAACTATCCTAATCTGTGTAAAACCAAGGTGTGAAAGGGAGTGTTACTACTCATAAGACTAATTTCTTGGATATAGAAATTGCATTTTTTAAATTCATGCATAATCTACATTTGAGATACTTTTTCAGTATCTTGCATAAAAATGTAGAGAAGGAAACATCTTGATAGAAGGAGTTCAAACCCAAAAGCTATTTTATAGCCCCTATCACGCAAAAAACTTTGGGCACCTTTGATACTTTGGTTAATAATGATATAAAACAGTTGAGTTGCAATCAAATAACGAAAAACAATTTGATCAATAAAAAATGGGGACTATTAAGAGCTCTGGCTAACAAAAAGGAAACTATTTGTCAAATGGCTGGTAAAGGAAGTTGCCTCGTTGTAATTGACATAAAATTCTGTGAAGCTCAAGTCAACGCTCAGGTTGAAGACCAGAATTTGTACATACCTCTTGACGCCGACCCCACAGTGTCTTTCCAAAAAATTATGGAAGAGATTCTTCACGAAGCTACAGATCTGGACTGGATCAGCAGAAAAAGTAAACAATTTTTGAAAACGGAATTTCCTCAAAGCCTTTTTTAGAACAATTGTTTCAGCATGTGGGTCTATACAAGAATCATTGGGTTAATACCCAGGAACAACTTGAAACTACCAAAGAAACTTGGCTCTGCACTACAGAGGTTAACTCCCTTTACACCTCTATACCATATGCTAAGGGTATGGAGCCTGTTGAATGAGTCTTACTACAAAAAGGGGAAATTTGCTCTAACAAAATTGTCCTGCTTGAACAACATAATTTTACTTTGCATCACAGCTTTTTTCAATGGAAAAATAGATTTTTTTTACAAAGGAATGGAACAATCATGGGTTTTTCAGGGGGTCCCCAGCAACTCCAGCATTTCTTTGGCAAAATTTGGAACAGATTATATATTGGAACAAGTATTATGGAAAGATCATTTGCTGCTGTATCTCCATTTTATAGATGACGTTTTCATCATGTGAACTGGCCCTGTGGCCGTTCTGGATAAGAACATCATTGTTTTGAAGACAAGGACTCACAATATTCAGTTCACCCATCATATTGAAAAATGTTTTTTTAGATGTGACAGTCTCCATAGCTGGAACAGACATTACTACTAGTGTGTACAGAAAACCAATGGACAGGGACAATAGTCTTCACTATCAGAGTTTGCACACGGAACCACTAAAAGTCCATCTTCTGTTTTCACAATTCATGTGTTTAAAAAGACACAAATGATTTTGTCAATATACAGGAAATATACAAAGAGAAAAATCGCGGGTACCTGGATTCAGTGTTGTCTAGTTCTATTTAAAGTGCTAGCAATATGAATAGGGAAACATTGTTGAAAAAGACTGAAAGAACAAAATCCTGCTGAATGACTTTCATGCCCAAATTTTCCACCAAGTCTACCACCATCCAGAAGATCATAAAATAGGAGATGGGAATTATTGCAAGCTGAACACCTGTTCGTGTACCAATGCTTACATAACTTTGAAGAAATTAATTCATACAAAGGATGCACGATTCTTTTAAGACAGGAGGCACGTTTGCAGAGTGATGGAGAAAGGAGGCATGGCCTCTGACCACCTCTCAGTAATCCAGCTGTGTGGGGCTTACTAGAGGTAACAGTAGGGCTAATTGGCCCCAGGGACCCTCAAGAGGCAAGGGGACCTCATTTGAGATGTCATCAGTGATGTCATCAGTAATGTCACTGACCATGTCATGAGTGATGTAATATGTGAATCATTAACAGTGCATTGCGGAGCGTGTGTTATAGTTAGCTCAGCTAACTATAATGGCTGAATTTCTCTGGTTTTGTGCGAGTGAAATGTCAGCCTAACTATAACGTCCCTGTTTTTTTCCGTGAATTTCTAAGGTTTTTTAAAATGCTAATTCCTAACTATAACGTCCCTGAAACCTGTGTTTTTTCAGTGAATATATATATATATATATATATATATATATATTTATATATATATTTATATAAATTTATTTTTGCACTACTTTCTACTGTGTTTTGGTTTTCATTCACTCCCGTTTGCTGATGAACGTGGATTTTGGTAATTCTCACCTCATGTCTCTGTTATTTTCACCAGCATTATTGTAGACATTGATTGGTACACATTGTTATAGGCTCATTTTGTTTTTCTTCTAGAACCATAGTGCAGTCATTTTATTCTATTGGGGTTGTTATTTTGAGAAACAGTGCATAACATGCTGCAGAACATAATAACTCCTGCAGCCTTTTAGCAACCACTGGGACTCCATCCATTTAGTAAGAACAAAAGAACGAGGGCTTCGAAACATATTTTGAGGCCATAGAAGGGGAGGTTTTTACGCAGAAGAATTATTTTGCTATTCTAAGGTATTCTTTAGGTCCTGAGGGCAGGAAGGTGTTGAAACATCTACTTAGCGTTAGCTTGTTGGGGGAGGGGGATGTTTTGGATGAGTATGCCACAGCCATCAAAACTTTAGATGCCCAGTTCAAGAAAAAGAAAAATATTATAATGGAGAGGCACAGGTTTTATGCTAGGCAAAAGCTGTCTGGTGAATCTGTTGAATCTTATGTCAGTGCATTAAGAATCTTAGCAGCTACCTGCAGTTTTGGAATCTTTGAGAAAGAAATGATCAGAGATCAGATTGTGGAGAAAAACAAGAGTAAGAAGATACAGGAAAAGTTGTTGGCCACAGATGCCCTAACGTTGGACAGAGCAGTGGAAGTCGCTAGTAGCATCAAAGCTACTACGAGTTATATGGAACAGATGTCTCTTGGGACACAGGTACGTGATATTCAGGTGGGGGATTCTATGAAGCATAATGATAAGAAAGGGGACTCTAAGAGGAAAGTCCTGGATGCTACAGAGGTGTACTGCTGTGGACAAAATATGTGCAAAATGTAGGTTAAGGGGGCATTTTGCCAAGGTTTGTAAATCTGGTAACCAGAGGAATAATTCCAAACAAATAATGTAATTGAAAACACTAGCTACAAGGGTGATATGTCTGAAGAATCGGATAATGAAAATGTTGTATTTTGCATACAAGAGGGTGAGGATGGCCTGAACAAAGGTGTGATGCAAATTGAATTGGAAAAGGTCAAAAGGCGCTTTTGTTTGGTGAATGTAGCTGAGGTTGCGGTCAATATGATGGCTGATTCTGGCTCCTTTTTCACTTTTATTGGTACAAAAGGGAGGGAACGGTTCAACGTTATTGAGTTAAGGAAGTCCAATGTGCGACCAATTGCATATTGAGGGAATTCCATAGAGGTTGATGGGTGCTGATGCTGTGTTGGATTTTAAAGGTAACAAAGCAAACACCACATTACATGTGGCCAAAGATGGATCATGTCTATTGGGGTGGTTGGAGCAGAGGAAGTTAGGAATAATCCTTGATCCCAATATTCAAGAGCAAGTGTTGAAGGATGCGTGTGTGGTAACTGTGGGTGATTGTTTGTGAGCCAAAGCATTGCCAGAGATTTTTCAAGAGAAATTGGGAAAACATGAGGGTTTTTCTCATCATATCATATTAAAGTCTGGGGTTAATCTGGTGGTGCAGGGTATGCCCAGACGTGGGTCCCTTGCTCACTTTGCCACTGGATTCAAGATAGCCTGGCTGATGAGGGTTATGAACCCGAAATCGGTCCCAGGATGCTTGTTTCCAGTCCAGGGAAGACATGGCTTGGCAGTTCGGGCTGGACTGTTCCCATGAGGCACAGGGTCAGACTGATTTGCATATGGCCATGTCTGAACTGGGGTGGCGGAGTGAGCTAAAGAATGATGATGGATTAAACCCAGATCAGTTGACTGGGGGTCAGTGTTTGATTTGCTCTAACGCTCCGTCCATCATCCCCTTTGGTATCGCTTTGTTCGCCCTAAGTTGGCAGGGTATGCCCAGACGTGGGTCCCTTGCTCACTTTGCCACTGGATTCAAGATAGCCTGGCTGATGAGGGTTATGAACCCGAAACCGGTCCAAGGATGCTTGTTTCCGGTCCAGGGAAGACATGGCTTGGCAGTTCGGGCTGGACTGTTCCCATGAGGCACAGGGTCAGACTGATTTGCATATGGCCATGTCTGAACTGGGGTGGTGGAGTGAGCTAAAGAATGATGATGGATTAAACCCAGAGCAGTTGACTGGGGGTGAGTGTTTGATTTGCTCTAACGCTCCGTCCATCATCCCCTTTGGTATCGTACTATTTAGTATTTTGTCACATACTGTGGTTTGATGAGGTCGATGGACACAAATCTTTTCTCCTTTTTTCCAGCAAGGGGCGGCAGAAGTACTGTTCTTGTTCCGTGTATGGCTAGGACAGGTACTGGTTGTCTGTATGAAGGTCCAAATTCCTTCTTGTCTGCAATTTTCTCTCTGACCAGATCCCCAACTTTTGGAATCCAGACAGGCCTTGCTGGGACCGCCGGTTTTTCCCCAGTGGTGGTTGGCTGCAGGAATACATTGCTTTGTTTTGTTCTTAGTTCATTTAAGTCCTGTAAAACAGCCAAACGATCTTTGATATCAAAGGGTTTAGTTTCCACCACTGTGCCACTGCTTTCCAGATCTAGCAACCACATTCTTGTCCCAAATAGGACCTCATATGGGGTGACCCCCCCTAGAGAACTTCTTGGCAAATTGTTTGATGAGCGTTGGACCCCATAAAGATGTTTGACCCACCCATCACCCGAACCTAATACCCTAGCTGTTATAGACTGCTTTATGTCCCGGTTTTTCCTTTCCACAACAGAATTTCCCTCAGGATGAAACGGAGAGGAGTACCGCAATGCAACGCCCAGACTGGCCATGGCGCCTTTGTAAGCTCGAGAGCTAAACGCAGGGCCCTGGTCAGAATGTAGCGTGCCTATTGCGTATGTGCCGATAAAGACTCGCAAATCTTTTATAACAGTTCGAGCGTCAGCCGAGCGCTGAGGCCATATCCATAGGAACCTTGATTCAGTATTTGTGGGAATGCATTTGTCCAGACGCCTGCGCATAGATAGTCTAATGCTGTCTAACAAAGGTGTCTGTACTGGGCAGCTACATTCGTAGCATGGTGTCTTGTGGCTTTCTCGCTGTAATTTACAGTCTAAGCAGTTATTAATGAATATGTGTATTTCTGTATTCATTCCAGGCCACCAGTACATCTCTTTTAATGTCAATATTGTTTTAGAGATCCCTTGATGTGACAGACCATCCCCCAAATGTGTTTCATAAATCAAGGCTGCTCTACGTTCCATGTTTGGAATGACCCTATCCCCCACTCCAGGGATTCGAGCAAAAGGAACGCTGTTCGCATCAATTACATAAGAGTACATGAGTGGAAACTTTTTTGGTAACGCTGCACCACTGCCTTTGCTCGTAGCATTGACAGCCAACATTATCTCACTGTCTATTTTAGTTTTTGAACGAGTGATCGCAGCTACGGAAGCCGTCTGAACAGCCCCCTTTGCGGCTTCGTCAGCCAATGAATTCCTGCAACGTGAACGCCATCACGTTGATGACTCAGTGTATGGATCACGTGAGCCTTTGGTAGTTCGCTTTTAACTGAACTACTTGTTCCCAAAGCGTTTTATGCTTTATTGTGCCACCTTTTGCATCTTTGAACCCGTTTTCAAGCCAAGTTTGTATATATTCATTATACGACTGCACACAGTAGAAAGAATCGCACACTATGAGTGTGGGGAATTCTCGATCTGTACTTTCAAGTGCCAGTTTGAATGCTTGTAGTTCAGCTCGCTGAGCTGTGCAATCTCCTAGAGACTGGGTTTTTGTGACCATAGGTCTGAAGTTGCCATCGAGCATGCAACCTTTAACGATTGCGCACGCTGCACTGTAAGCTTGCTTACTCCCTGTTGTGGGTTGTGCGGATCCGTCAGTGTAAATTATGAATTTGTACTGATCGAGAGGCAGAATCTCAGTAGGCAGAGGACATTCATGTTCATATTGCAGGAACGCTTGTGTTTTTAGATCGGGATCAAAAACATATTCAACATCTGTTGCAGCAAGAGAATTAACCCATTGTATCCATCTGGATGTAATGCTTTAGCATTTGGAATGCTCTCTTTTGTTACCGCCTCTAAGGCCGGTACTGGGGTTACGACAATAATGCGTTTCCCTTGGGCTAGAGCTCTTTATTTTGCTACAGCGGTTTGAACTGCTGTCAGAATTTTTTCTGTTGAAGTGAAGCGCATTTCTCCTTGTGAATACAAATGTGATTTGTATGCAATTGGTACTTTTTCACCCTCAGTAGGTGAATCCGCATTGACCCGAAATTATTCGGATCACTAAGTTGCATTGACTTACGCGTGTTTGTAAGTGATTTGTTGCTAACATGTTAGCCTGGAGTGAACGCAAGATTTCTGTGTGTTCTTGTGTCCAATTTTTGATTGAAAAATCAGGTTTGATTAATGCGTAGAGAGGTTTAACCCTTTCTGCGGAATTTAGAATGTAAGTTCTTCCAAAATTTAGGAAACCCAGGATGGATTGTAAAATATTTTGCGTCTTTGGAGGTTGGAGCAGCGCACACCTTTCTAAAAAGTTAGCTGCCAAGCTCTTGCCTTCACTTGAAAGCTCATATCCTAGAAACAGGACATTGAGATGGGCAATTCTGGACTTTTTGAAGTTGAATTTGTAGCCCTCAGAGGCAAAGCCCAGTATAATGGTGCTCACCCTGTTCAAGTGTTTGTCCAGGTCATCGTCTGTCAGATAGATGTCATCGGCATATGACAATGCCTCATTATCATACATTTTTTGTAACTCCATTACTCTCGCTGAGAATAACCCCGGGCTGTTCTTGAACCCTTGTGGGAGTCGACAAAATTGACGCTGGGTCCCCGTTATTGAGAAAGCTGTTAAGTACCTGCTTCCAGGTGCTATGTTTTGACAAAAGAAACCATTTGAGATGTCTAATGTGGTTTTATATTTTGTACGCACAATGTTATTCATTACTGCTGTACTATGTGCATTTTGCACTGCAAATGTTTTTGAACAAGTGTTTAAGTGTCTGTAATCCAAAACTAGACGATAGGTATTGTCTGGTTTGGAGACAGGAAACAAAGGATTGTTCATTGAAGAGGTGAATGTTTCAATCACCCCCTGGTATTCAAGTTGATCTAAGATCTCCCTGACCTGATTTTTAGCTTCTTGCTTTATTGGGTACTGCCTTTGTGCAGTAGGTTCATTTTTCAGATGTATTTTATGGTGAGGTGAATCCTCATCCCATCCTACATGATTTTTATATAATGCTGGGGCCTGGGCAACTGCCCATTTCCTGTCATAAGTGTATTTTAGATGAATTGGAATATGGTTAGAGAAGGCAGGCATAATAATGTCCTCGCCGTGTGGGCACTCCCTGACAAATTGTGGTGGCCAGTCTTTTTCTGCTAGAAGTATGTCATAGCCCCTCGAAAGTTTTTTCCCAAAAAAGTGCTTTCACCTGTCTAGGTATGTCTCCCTCCATCCGGAGTGTTATTTCATATAACTTTTGTGGAGTACTAACCCTGGTGTCTACAGTCTCAACTGTAATGTACTCATTCAAGTCCACTATCTCCAGAAGTTCCTTCAGGTTCTGGTGAGCTATTATGACTTCTGCTGCACTGTCCAGCATTGTCTGAGCCCATTCTCCGTTCTTGAGTTGTGTTCTCAGTATCCTCTGCATGTCTGACCTTCAGACCTGCTACCTTCTTCTTTGAGAATTGAGGTTTTGATTTACTTTTCGGAACGTGTTTGTCGTCTTTCGATTTCACTCGTTCTTCTCTATGTTCTGACCGTCCTCTTCTTTCCGATGTCTGTGACGAGATCTGAAAGGTACGAGAGGATCGTGTATCAGTATCTTGATACCTGTCAGGCTTTTTCAAATTATCCCTTTTCCTGAGGTTATACCTCCTTTCAGAGGGCTCCTTTTGAGGAGACCTACCTCGGGATTGAGAACGTTTCTCTGAATTATTTTTATTAGTTTCCCACTTCTTTTTAGAAGATGTAGGAGTTTGTTTAATAGAGTCCTTCTCAGGACTTTCAGATAGTTTCGGCTTCACTGGTCTTCCACCCAAACTATCTCTGCCTAATTCTGCATAAGATTGTTCTATTATTCTGGGTAGCTCAGTTTGATGTTCTGTAACATCGAATTCCTTAATCGTTGGCGGATCGCCACTGCTGCTGCCTCCCCTTTAATATTAGATAATATTATTGTTGAGACCTGGTCGAAATTTTTCAGTAATTTCATACCTAAATTTAGAGCAGGCTCTGCCCCGTATTCATTTTGAATTTGTTTCAGGACATCTGGTATTACTGCAATTGATGGAATACCATGTGTTTTAGTATAGATGGCAGCAAAGACTGAGCCCCAAGTGGTACAGTCTTCCAGTTGTGGTGTGATCCCCATCGGTAAACAGATTGTTAGGATTCTGTGTTTCTCATACGGGCTAGTATTTGGAAATACTGCTTCGATTTGAGTAATTTTTTGAGCTATCCAGAATGGAACTTTCTCATGTTTTGTGGGCATTTTTCCCATGACTGCGTATAGAGTCTGTGGTGTAATTTGTAGTGTATTCCCCTGTTGAGGAGTTTGATTTGGAAGTGTCAATGGTGGTTGGACTGTGAAAGTCCGCATGACATATTGGACTAGTTGTCTGTAGATTTTTATTAACTCTTGAAGTTGAGTAAGTAGTTCCTCATCTGACATTATATCCAGTTCAGGATGAGGAGTGTAGCCGGCTAGAATCGGCCATGTTGCTCCTGGTCTACCTAGTGGACCGAGCCTGGTTATGTTTCTGTGATGTTTTAGGGCGCCTTTAAACCAGAGCTGATGCTCCTGGTATGTTAGTGGAATTTCAATATCCTCGAAAGGAATGTATTCCTCTGGTGGATCATCTTCTTTGTAGAAGTGAAACAGTCTTGTTACTGAATTTGATTCAGGAAATATGACCCATGAATAGAATACCTCTGTCTGAAAGGATTTGTGTGCCTCTATCACGAAAACTGCTCTACCTCCTCTTGGTGGTAGGCCATGTTTTATAAGGTTTAGAGTGATGGCTCTTCTTAAGTTTGGAGCGATGTCTATGACACCCTCCTCAGGTTCATTTAAACCTGTAAAGTTAAAAACTGCTAAGGCTGGGTCAGCCGCAGCTCCACCGGTTTCGGTCATTTTGTTTTTTGAAAAATGTAGAACAAGTTTCAAGGAGACAAAAAGATAAGGTGCACAATATTTTGGAACAGTGTATCCTTCAACGTTGAACAAACCAAACAACTAATATATAGGGTGCTTCCCTATTAGGTATGGCGGATATTTAACCCTACCCACTCCGGACGTCTTATGGAGTATGTGAGTAGGGGTCTCTGAGAAAAGCACGAATGAGTTACTCAGTATCTAGCGTTAAATTACTGCCTTACCAAACGTTGGGCGCCATGTAGTGTAGTTCCTATTTCCCTAATAGGCTCTGCGCATTGGAATAATATAACCTATAGGTTTGACATAGGACTAAGGTCGGTATGTCCCTATCGATTATATTAAACTTAATTACCTCTGCCAGCTAGCTCAGAGGCCACTAGAAACTCCTTAAGAACAAGAAGGGAGTAGTTTCTGGCAACCGAAAAACATGACAACTTTGTTTCCCTTTAGAAGCGGAACATGTCTCAGAATCGTGGAAACAATAGATAACAGTTTCACTCATTCAATCGTGCATGCTTAGTTTCTACAGAGTTACACAGAAAGGAAAAACGGGCGTTTCAATAAAAAGGTTTTATTGAACAGTCTTGTTTCTCGTGTAAGAGATATGTGCTGTTATGATCACAAGACAGTATGCAAGATAAATAATGTACAGCGTAAGCAGTAGAAATAAATAATACTGCACTAGCATTATCTTTCAGCATATATTCACGTACATAAATAACATGAGCTAAAAATGCGAGTACTCATACGATGCGTCTCTAAGCTAGTTCTACCCCAATGTACCTAACCTAGTCTAGGTGTAGGGAAGAGTAGAAGTAGGTGGAGTATTCTCTAGTATGGTATACTAAGAGTATGTTAAGTCTAGTATGCCAAGTCTAGTATGCCAAGAGTCCCTCTAGGATCTAGTCAGCTCCATACCTTGAGAATGAGAGAGGTGGGAATTTCCTGCCGGATCTTGGAACTCTAACACCCCGCGAAGGGAGTCAGAACACTGGAAGCTGGATTCGTCTGCGTGCAGGAATGACAGCGTCTTCTCAGTGCGTCAGGCCGGGATACGGCCTCCTCTGAAGTCGAGGTCCCCTCTAACTTGCTTGGGCAAGGGAAGGTATATTTATACCTGGTAGGTGTCGAGGAATGTTAGCATTGACGTGAAGTCGGACAGAGGAAGACGTCAGGAATGAACCCTTAAGGTATAACGGTTCATACATAATATATGAGTTCTTGGAGAAATCAATAGTCCTGTGCTAGGGGAACTCCCGAAGCTTAAGGGTCTGGTTTCTAAGAACTCGTTGTGACGTTAGGGTGGACGGATGTCGGTGACCATGCCTGTATTTGGAGTGCACGGTTAATGCCTAAATAAGGAGAGGGATTCTATGCCTATATAAGGGCAGGGTGAATTGTGCCTATATAAGGACATGATTCAGGAAAACCTATATACGGACCCCTAAAGCGGACGGAATACAACACTACCTTAACTACCTCTGAACTACTTCGTACACATATCCTTCCATATACTGTAGTCTACTTTTATATACTGTTACTATGTATTTTTTATCCACTCCTCATGTAACTCATATAATTACTGCTGTGATATCTCTGTAAAGCACTCTGATACCCTCTGGTCTAATTTGCGCTGTGCAAAACGCGATAAATATATAAATAAGGGAAAAAGAGAGAAAGATACACAGCTTTATTGCCTGCTTCTCCTTGCAAATGTTGCATACATCTAATATGTCAACAACCTTAACCTATTTTTTTGCTGTAAAGCAATGCATTTTAAAGTGTTGGAAAACAGTGAGCATTTATTATCTCTACACACAAACTCATTAAGCCTGATCAATGTCTGAGGGTTGACTGCTTTGTTCATTGTCTCGTTTACAGCAGACACAATTAGGTTGTTGCTGCTTTGAGAGCCCAAATGTTTTCTTTGCTTTCCCAGTGCTGCTGCTGTCCTGAACGCCAAATGTTTTGATTCTTTCCCTGTACTTACTTTCATGTTGCTGTGACTGAGAGACCCCTGCTGCTGCTGTCAATTGAAGCTTAATGAGATAGGACTTTGTTTTGCAGATTCATACATTTCTTTCAGGCTTCTTACACTGTGCAATGCCCCAGTGCCTAGTTCAAAAGAGATTGTTGTCCTTCCTTTTGCGCATACATACATTTTGTGGTCTGTTTTCAGGCTCAGTTGCATTCTGTTGTCTCAATGTTAAATTGCACTGAACCCGGAAGTGATTTTCATGTTAGGAAGGCATATATAATGGGTCCATTGAAATGAGGTTGATGAAGCAAAGTCTCCACCTGCGTGCTCGTAAAATATTAATAACATGAGCTGGATTTCCAAAGCCTTCCTTTTGTTTCCATCCCAACTGCTTTAACCCCTTCCATGCTCATGACGAGCTGGACTCGTCATGGCACACAGTGGTCGTGTGCTCATGACGAGTCCAGCTCGTCATGGGACCCAGCACAGGAAATCCCCCCCCCCCCTGGTTTCCCTGAAATGACGATCGGCACGCACGTCGCGCTGATGTCATTTCAGTGAAACTGAAACTGAAATGAGCCAAGAGGCTCATTTCAGTTTCAGTTTCTACGTGCTCAGGGGGCTATCTCAGCCCCCTGAGCACGTAGAAACTCAAGCAGGGATCCACCCACTAGGCACCAGGGAGGGGGGAGCGGCCCCTTGGGCAAGGGCCTTTGCTCCCCCCATAACATTTTTGGCATGATTAGTCTTTCTGCCTTCCTGGGGGGTAGATGGGGGCAGTGCAATGCCCCCACCCCCCCCCCCGCCGCAAAGGTACAGTCTTTCTGCCCCTCCTGGGGGGAGAAAGCCCACTAGATACCAGGGATTTTTTTTTATTATAATTTGGGGTAGGGGCTGCCCAATATGGGCATGCCAATGCCCCCACCCCCGACGCAAAGGTACAGTCTTTCTGCCCCTCCTGGGGGCAGATGGGGGCAGTAGCCCCCAATCTGCCCCCCCGGGGGGCAGAAAGCCCACTAGACACCAGGGTTTTTTTTCCCCTCGATACATTTAGGGGTGGGGGTTGCCCAAGATGGGCATGCCAATGCCCCCACCCCTCCCCCCACAAAATTCCAGTCTTTCTGCCCCCCCCGGGGGTTCAGAAACACCCTAGATGCCAGGGATTATTTTTTTTATAGGCCCGGGGTGGGGGCTGCCCAGAATAAGCATGCAAATGCCCCCACCCTACCCCCCAAAGAAAAAAAAGACTTCCTGCCCCCCCAGGAGGCAGATGGGGGCAATAGCCCCTGATCTTCCCCCCCGGGGAGGGGGCAGAAAGCCCACTAAGCGCCAGGGATTTTTTTATATAGGTAGGGGTGGGGGCTGCCCAGAATGGGCATGTCAATGCCCCCACCCCAAAAAAAATGCTACAGTCATTCTGCCCCCCGGGAGGCAGATGGGGCAATAGCACCTTATCTGCCCCCCCGGGGGCAGAAAGCCCACTAGCCACCAGGGATTTTTTTTTACAAAGTTCGGGGTGGGGGCTGCCAAGAATGGACATGCCAATGCCCCCACCCACCCCAAAAAGATGTCACTGTCTTTCTGCCCCTCCCAGGAGGCAGATGGGGGCAGTAGCCCCTGATCTGTCCCCCGGGGGGGCAGAAAGCCCACTATGTGCCAGTGATTATGCTGGCTTTTTTATACGCAGGGGTGGGGGCTGACCAGAATAGGCATCCCAATGCCCCGACCCCCCCAAAAGAATAGCCACAGTCTTTCTGCCCCCCTCGGGGGCATATCGGGGCAATAGCCCCTGATTTCCCCCCTCCCCAGGGCGTCAGAAAGCCCACTAGGCACTGACTTTTTTTCAGAATCTGCCTACCTGTTGAATTTGGTTCCTAGCTCTGCCGGCACCTAGGGAAACCTAGCAAACCTATACATTTTTTAAAACTAGACACCCAGGGGAATCCAGGATGGGCTGACTTGACTGGCTCTCACCAGGTTCTGTTACCCAGAATCCCTTGCAAACCTAAAAATGTGTCCAAAAAACCACATTTTCCTCACATTTCTGTGGTGGAAAGTTCTGTAATCTGCGTGGATCCACAAAATTCCACCCACCCCGCGTTCCCCAAAGTCTTTCGAGAAAAATGGTACCTCACTTGTGTGGGTAGGACTAGTGGCCGCGACAGGAAACAGCCCAAAACGCAACATGGACACACCACATTTTCACAGTGAAAACGGACCCTTTTTTTGCAAAGTGCCTAGCTGTAGATTTTGAACCCTAACTCTGCCGGCACCTAGGTAAACCTAGCAAACCTATACATTTTTGAAAACTAGATACCCAGGGGAAAAAGTGATTTTTTCAGCTAAATTTGAGGTTTGCAGGGGATTCTGGGTAGGAAAACGTTGTGGGACCCACGCAAGCCATACCTCGCTGGACTCCCCCGGGTGTCTAGCTTTCAGAAATGTTTGGGTTTGGTAGTTTCCCAAGATGGCCCCGAGCCCAGGGCCAAAAACTCATGGGACCCCCCTTGCAAAACCAGGTTGTTTTGTGATAGGTAATTTTGATGTCGCCTCAATAGGTTTTGGGCCCTTTTCTGTCGCGGGTACTTGACCCACCCACGCGAGTGAGGTATCATTTTTATCGGGAGACATGGGGGAACACTGTGTGGTAGGAAATTTGTGGATCCACGTAGATTCCAGAACTTTCCCACACAGAAATCTGAGAAAAAAAGTGATTTATTTCAGCTAAATTTGAGGTTTGCAGGGCATTCTGGGTAGGAAAACGTTGGGGGATCCACACAAGCCATACCTCGCTGGACTCCCCCGGGTGTCTAGTTTTCAGGAATGTGTGGGTTTGCTAGGTTTCCCAAGATGGTCGCCGAGCCTGGGGCCAAAATCCCAGGTGACTCCCCTTGCAAAACCAGCTTGTTTTGTGATAGATCATTTTGATGTCTCCTCAATACATTTTGGGCCCTTGCCTGTTGCGGGTACTTGAACCACCCACACCAGTGAGGTTTTTGGCCCTGGGCTCGGCGCCATCTTAGGAAACCTACCAAACCCACACATTTCTGAAAACTAGACAGTCGGGGGAGTCCAGCGAGGTATGGCTTGCATGGGTCCCCCAATGTTTTCCTACCCAGAATCCCCTGCAAACCTGAAATTTGGCTGAAAAAATTCACTTTTTTCCTACATTTTTGTGTGGGAAAGTTGTGGCATCACCGGGCTGACACAAATTTCCTACCACCCAGCTTTCCCCCAGGTCTCCTGATAAAAATGGTGCATCACTCGGGTGGGAGGTCCAAGTACGCGCGACAGGCAAGGGCCCAAAACGTATTGAGGCGACATCAAAATTGCCTATCACAAAGCGACCTGGTTTTGCAATGGGGGTCCCATGACTTTTGGCCCGGAGCTCGGCGGCCACATAGGAAACCTACCAAACCCACACATTTCTGAAAAGCAGACACCCGGGGATTCCAGGGAGGTATGGCTTGCGTGGATCCACCAACATTTTCTTACCCAGAATCCCCTGCAAACCTGAAATTTGGCTGAAAAATCACTTTTTCACAAATTTTTGTGTGGTAAAGTTGTGGCATCACGGGGCTGACACAAATTTCCTGCCACCCAGCGTTCTCCAGGTCTCCCGATAAAAATGGTGCCTCACTCGGGTGGGAGGCCCAAGTACCCACGACAGGCAAGGGCCCACAACGTATTGAGCGACCTCAAAATGGCCTATCACAAAACGACCTGGTTTTGCAAGGGAGTCCCATGACGTTTTGGCCCGGGCTCGGCGGCCACCTAGGAAACCTACCAAACCCACACATTTCTGAAAAGTAGACACCCGGGGATTCCAGGGAGGTATGGCATGCGTGGATCCCCAACGTTTTCTTACCCAGAATCCCCTGCAAACCTGATATTTTGCTGAAGAAATCACTTTTTCGCACATTTTTGTGTGGTAAAGTTGTGGAATCATGGGGCTGACACAAATTTCCTACCACCCAGCGTTCCCCAGGTCTCCCGATAAAATGGTGCCTCACTCGGGTGGGAGGCCCAAGTACCGCGACAGGCAAGGGCCCACAACGTATTGAGGCGACCTCAAAATGGCCTATCACAAAACGACCTGGTTTTGCAAGGGGGTCCCATGACAATTTGGCCCGGGGCTCGGCGGTCACCTAGGAAACCTACCAAACCCACACATTTCTGAAAAGTAGACACCCGGGGATTCCAGGGAGGTATGGCTTGCGTGGATCCCCCAACGTTTTCTTACCCAGAATCCCCAGCATACCTGAAATTTGGCTGAAAAAATCACTTTTTTCACACATTTTTGTGTGGTAAAGTTGTGGCATCACGGGGCTGACACAAATTCCCTACCACCCAGCGTTCCCCCAGGTCTCCCGATAAAAATGGTGCCTCACTCGGATGGGAGGCCCAAGTACCCGTGACAGGCAAGGGCCCACAAAGTATTGAGGCGACCTCAAAATGGCCTATCACAAAATGACCTGGTTTTGCAAGGGGGGTCCCATGACGTTTTGGCCCGGGGCTCGGCGGCCACCTAGGGAAACCTTCCAAACCCACACATTTCTGAAACGTAGACACCCGGGGATACCAGGGAGGTATGGCTTGCGTGGATCCCCCAACGTTTTCTTACCCAGAATCCCTGCAAACCTGAAATTTGGCTGAAAAAATCACTTTTTTCACACATTTTTGTGTGGTAAAGTTGTGGCATCACGGGGCTGACACAAATTCCCTACCACCCAGGGTTCCCCCAGGTCTCCCGATAAAAATGGTGCCTCACTCGGGTGGGCGGCCCAAGTACCCGCGACAGGCAAGGGCCCAAAACATTTTGTGATAGGCAATTTTGATGTCGCCTCAATACGTTGTGGGCCCTTGCCTGTCGCGGGTACTTGGGCCTCCCACCCGAGTGAGGCACCATTTTTATCGGGAGACCTGGGGAACGCTGGGTGGTAGGAAATTTGTGTCAGCCCCGTGATGCCACAACTTTACCACACAAAAATGTGTGAAAAAGGGATTTTTTCAGCAAAATGTCAGGTTTGCAGGGGATTCTGGGTAAGAAAACGTTGGGGGATTCACGCAAGCCATACCTCCCTGGAATCCCCGGGTGTCTCCTTTCAGAAATGTGTGGGTTTGGTAGGTTTCCTAGGTGGCCGCCGAGCCCCGGGCCAAAACGTCATGGGACCCCTTGCAAAACCAGGTCGTTTTGTGATAGGCCATTTTGAGGTCGCCTCAATACGTTGTGGGCCCTTGCCTGTCGCGGGTACTTGGGCCTCCCACCCGAGTTAGGCACCATTTTTATCGGGAGACCTGGGGAACGCTGGGTGGTAGGAAATTTGTGTGAGCCCCGTGATGCCACAACTTTACCACACAAAAAGTGTGAAAAGGGATTTTTCAGCAAAATGTCAGGTTTGCAGGGATTCTGGGTAAGAAAACGTTGGGGGATTCACGCAAGCCATACCTCCCTGGAATCCCCGGGTGTCTACTTTTCAGAAATGTGTGGGTTTGGTAGGTTTCCCTAGGTGGCCGCCGAGCCCCGGGCCAAAACGTCATGGGACCCCCTTGCAAAACCAGGTCGTTTTGTGATAGGCCATTTTGAGGTCGCCTCAATACGTTGTGGGCCCTTGCCTGTCGCGGGTACTTGGGCCTCCCACCCGAGTGAGGCACCATTTTTATCGGGAGACCTGGGGAACGCTGTGTGGTAGGAAATTTGTGTCAGCCCCGTGATGCCACAACTTTACCACACACAAATGTGTGAAAATGGGATTTTTTCAGCAAAATGTCAGGTTTGCAGGGAATTCTGGGTAAGAAAACGTTGGGGGATCCACGTAAGCCATACCTCCCTGGAATCCCCGGGTATCTACTTTTCAGAAATGTGTGGGTTTGGTAGGTTTCCCTAGGTGGCCGCCGAGCCCCGGGCCAAAACGTCATGGGACCCCTTGCAAAACCAGGTCGTTTTGTGATAGGCCATTTTGAGGTCGCCTCAATACGTTGTGGGCCCTTGCCTGTCGCGGGTACTTGGGCCTCCCACCCGAGTGAGGCACCATTTTATCGGGAGACCTGGGGAACGCTGGGTGGTAGGAAATTTGTGTCAGCCCCGTGATGCCACAACTTTACCACACAAAAATGTGTGAAAAAAGGGATTTTTTTCAGCAAAATGTCAGGTTTGCAGGGGATTCTGGGTAAGAAAACGTTGGGGGATCCACGCAAGCCATACCTCCCTGGAATCCCCCGTGTGTCTACTTTTCAGAAATGTGTGGGTTTGGTAGGTTTCCCTAGGTGGCCGCCGAGCCCCGGGCCAAAAAGTCATGGGACCACCCCTTGCAAAACCAGGTCGTTTTGTGATAGGCCATTTTGAGGTCGCCTCAATACGTTGTGGGCCCTTGCCTGTCGCGGATACTTGGGCCTCCCACCCGAGTGAGGCACCATTTTTTTCGGAAGACCTTGGGGAACGCGGGGTGGGTGGAATTTTGTGGATCCACGCAGATTCCAGAACTTTCCACCACAGAAAAGTGAGGAAAATGTGTTTTTTTGCCAATTTTTTAGGTTTGCAAGGGATTCTAGGTAACAGAACCTGGTGAGAGCCAGTCAAGTCACCCCATCCTGGATTCCCTGGGTGTCTACTTTTCAAAAATGTATAGGTTTGCAGGGGATTCTGGATAAGAAAACGTTGGGGGATTCACGCAAGCCATACCTCCCTGGAATCCCCGGGTGTCTACTTTTCAGAAATGTGTGGGTTTGGTAGGTTTCCCTAGGTGGCCGCCGAGCCCCGGGCCAAAACGTCATGGGACCCCCTTGCAAAACCAGGTCGTTTTGTGATAGGCCATTTTGAGGTCGCCTCAATACGTTGTGGGCCCTTGCCTGTCGCGGGTACTTGGGCCTCCCACCCGAGTGAGGCACCATTTTTATCGGGAGACCTGGGGGAACGCTGGGTGGTAGGAAATTTGTGTCAGCCCCGTGATGCCACAACTTTACCACACACAAATGTGTGAAAAATTGGATTTTTTCAGCAAAATGTCAGGTTTGCAGGGAATTCTGGGTAAGAAAACGTTGGGGGATCCACGCAAGCCATACCTCCCTGGAATCCCCCGGGTATCTACTTTTCAGAAATGTGTGGGTTTGGTAGGTTTCCCTAGGTGGCCGCCGAGCCCCGGGCCAAAACGTCATGGGACCCCCCTTGCAAAACCAGGTCGTTTTGTGATAGGCCATTTTGAGGTCGCCTCAATACGTTGTGGGCCCTTGCCTGTCGCGGGTACTTGGGCCTCCCACCCGAGTGAGGCACCATTTTTATCGGGAGACCTGGGGGAACGCTGGGTGGTAGGAAATTTGTGTCAGCCCCGTGATGCCACAACTTTACCACACAAAAATGTGTGAAAAAAGGGATTTTTTTTCAGCAAAATGTCAGGTTTGCAGGGGATTCTGGGTAAGAAAACGTTGGGGGACCCACGCAAGCCATACCTCCCTGGAATTCCCCGTGTGTCTACTTTTCAGAAATGTGTGGGTTTGGTAGGTTTCCCTAGGTGGCCGCCGAGCACCGGGCCAAAACGTCATGGGACCCCCCCTTGCAAAACCAGGTCGTTTTGTGATAGGCCATTTTGAGGTCGCCTCAATACGTTGTGGGCCCTTGCCTGTCGCGGATACTTGGGCCTCCCACCCGAGTGAAGCACCATTTTTTTCGGAAGACCTTGGGGAACGCGGGGTGGGTGGAATTTTGTGGATCCACGCAGATTCCAGAACTTTCCACCACAGAAAAGTGAGGAAAATGTGGTTTTTTTTGCCAATTTTTTAGGTTTGCAAGGGATTCTAGGTAACAGAACCTGGTGAGAGCCAGTCAAGTCACCCCATCCTGGATTCCCCTGGGTGTCTACTTTTTAAAAATGTATAGGTTTGCTAGGTTTCCCTAAGTGCCGGCAGAGCTAGGGTTAAAAAACTACAGCTAGGCACTTTGCAAAAAAAGGGTCATTTTTCACTGTGAAAATGTGGTGCGTCCACGTTGCGTTGTGCGCTGCTTCCTGTCGCGGGCACTAGGCCTACCCACACAAGTGAGGTACCATTGTTTTCGGAAGACCTTGGGAAACGCGGGGTGGGTGGAATTTTGTGGATCCACGCAGATTCCAGAACTTTCCACCACAGAAAAGTGAGGAAAATGTGTTTTTTTTTGCCAATTATTTAGGTTTGCAAGGGATTCTGGTTAACAGAACCTGGTGAGAGCCAGTCAAGTCACCCCATCCTGGATTCCCTGGGTGTCTACTTTTCAAAAATGTATAGGTTTGCTAGGTTTCCCTAAGTGCCGGCAGAGCTAGGGTTCAAAAACTACAGCTAGGCAATTTGCAAAAAAGGGTCATTTTTCACTGTGAAAATGTGGTGCGTCCACGTTGCGTTTTGCGCTGCTTCCTGTCGCGGGCACTAGGCCTACCCACACAAGTGAGGTACCATTTTTTCGGAAGACCTTGGGGAACGCGGGGTGGGTGGAATTTTGTGGATCCACGCAGATTCCAGAACTTTCCACCACAGAAAAGTGAGGAAAATGTGTTTTTTTGCCAATTTGTTAGGTTTGCAAGGGATTCTGGGTAACAGAACCTGGTGAGAGCCAGTCAAGTCACCCCATCCTTGATTCCCCTGGGTGTCTACTTTTCAAAAATTTATAGGTTTGCTAGGTTTCCCTAAGTGCCGGCAGAGCTAGGGTTCAAAAACTACAGCTAGGCACTTTGCAAAAAAAGGGTCATTTTTCACTGTGAAAATGTGGTGCGTCCACGTTGCGCTTTGTGCTGCTTCCTTTCGCGGGCACTAGGCCTACCCACACAAGTGAGGTACCATTTTTTTCGGAAGACCTTGCGGAACGCGGGGTGGGTGGAATTTTGTGGATCCACGCAGATTCCAGAACTTTCCACCACAGAAAAGTGAGGAAAATGTGTTTTTTTTGCCAATTTTTTAAGTTTGCAAGGGATTCTGGGTAACAGAACCTGGTGAGAGCCAGTCAAGTCCCCCCATCCTGGATTCCCCTGGGTGTCTACTTTTCAAAAATGTATAGGTTTGCTAGGTTCCCCTAAGTGCCGGCAGAGCTAGGGTTCAAAAACTACAGCTAGGCACTTTGCAAAAAAAGGGTCATTTTTCACTGTGAAAATGTGGTGCGTCCACGTTGCGTTTTGCGCTGCTTCCTGTCGCGGGCACTAGGCCTACCCACACAAGTGAGGTACCATTTTTTTCGGAAGACCTTGGGGGACGCGGGGTGGGTGGAATTTTGTGGATCCACACAGATACCAGAACTTTTCACCACAGAGAAGTGAGGAAAATGTGTTTTTTTTGCCAATTTTTTAGGTTTGCAAGGGATTCTGGGTAACAGAACCTGGTGAGAGCCAGTCAAGTCACCCCATCCTGGATTCCCCTGGGTGTCTACTTTTCAAAAATGTATAGGTTTGCTAGGTTTCCCTCAGTGCCGACAGAGCTAGGGTTGAAAAACTACAGCTAGGCACTTTGCAAAAAAAGGGTCATTTTTCACTGTGAAAATGTGGTGCGTCCACGTTGCGCTTTGCGCTGCTTCCTGTCGAGGGCACTAGGCCGACCCACACAAGTGAGGTACCATTTTTTTCGGAAGACCTTGGGGAACGCGGGGTGGGTGGAATTTTGTGGATCCACGCAGATTCCAGAACTTTCCACCACAGAAAAGTGAGGAAAATGTGTTTTTTTGCCAATTTTTTAGGTTTGCAAGGGATTCTGGGTAACAGAACCTGGTGAGAGCCAGTCAAGTCACCCTATCCTGGATTCCCTGGGTATCTACTTTTCAAAAATGTATAGGTTTGCTAGGTTTCCCTAAGTGCCGGCAGAGCTAGGGTTAAAAAACTACAGCTAGGCACTTTGCAAAAAAAGGGTCATTTTTCACTGTGAAAATGTGGTGCGTCCACGTTGCGTTTTGCGCTGCTTCCAGTCGCGGGCACTAGGCCTACCCACACAAGTGAGGTACCATTTTTTTCGGAAGACCTTGGGGAACGCGGGGTGGGTCTAATTTTGTGGATCCACGCAGATTCCAGAACTTTCCACCACAGAAAAGTGAGGAAAATGTGTTTTTTTGCCAATTGTTTAGGTTTGCAAGGGATTCTGGGTAACAGAACCTGGTGAGAGCCAGTCAAGTCACCCCATCCTGAATTCCCTGGGTGTCTAGTTTTCAAAAATGTATAGGTTTGCTAGGTTTCCCTAAGTGCCCGCAGACCTAGGGTTCAAAAACTACAGCTAGGCACTTTGCAAAAAAAGGGTAATTTTTCATTGTGAAAATGTGGTACGTCCACGTTGCATTTTGAGCCATTTCCTGTTGTGGGCACAAGGCCTACCCACACAAGTGAGGTACCATTTTTATCGGGAGACTTAGGGTAACACAGAATTGTAGAGCAACTGTTATTACCTATTGACTTTCGATGCATTTCTGCCTTCCAAATGAAAGACAATGTGTAAAAAATAAGTCATTTTGAAAAATGACCTATAATTCTCATGCTAGTATGGGTACTCCCAATTTCGGATATGTGCAAATATCTACTGTTTCTAAAATCTACATTTTGTTCCCATTTCAGACATACATAGGTGTCTTTCATAACAATTTTTCCATGTATACATTTTCCCATAATAATTGCTATATACCCGGTACATAATAAAAAACCATTGCAAGATGCTGCTCAGTTATTGGCTCTGGGTTCGTCCGGTTCTTGGTGAACCTACAAGTCCTATATATCCCCACAACCAGAAAGGTCCAGCGGATATAACGGTATATTGCTTTCAAATAGCTGTCATAATTAGAAGAAGTTACAGGTGAAAACGATGACACAAATGGCTGTTTTTTTCAACTAATTTTCAATTTTTCCTTTATTTAACTGTTAGTTTCTATAAGGAAAACTTTAAGGATCTACACAAATGACCCCTTGCTGAATTCAGAATTTTGTCTACTTTTCAGAAATGTATATCTTTCCAGGATCCATTATTGGTTTCATACCCATTTCTACCATTAACTGGAAGGAGGTTGAAAGCACAAAAAATAGCAAAAATAGGCTATGTCCCAGAAAAATGCCAAACCTGTGTAAAAATGTTGGTTTTCTGACAAAAGTCTACTTGTCCCTGAAAGCTGGGAAGATGGTGATTTCAGCACCACAACCCCTTTTTGATGCCATTTGCAGGGAAAAACAAGACGCTTTCATCTGTAGCCCTTTTTCGCATTTTTCCCAAAAACCCAAAATTTAGCTGTATTTTGGCTAATTTCTGGGTCCCCTCCAGGGGAATCCACAAACCCTGGGTACCTTTACAATCCCCATGATGTTAGAAAAAAGGACGCAAATTTGGCGTGGATACCTTATGTGGTCAAAAAGTTACAGGGGCCTAAGCGCGCACTACCCCAAATAGCCAAAAAAAGGCTTAGCACAGGGGGGGAAAAGGCCTAGCAGCGAAGGGGTTAATATATTAGTGTTATCAAATGCTCATGTTTTTCGTGGTTTCTATGTTAGATGCATTTTAGGTGAATTGCTTTGGGTACAAACTGAATCCATCAATCTCATTTGATTTCATGTTTTGCTACTTTCGTGTTGCCATTGCTGTGAAGCCGTTGATGCTTTCAAGTGCTGCCAATTGCTAAATACTTTACAGTTTTTGTTATAGTGTCTCATCTTGGCAGGCAGCTTCAATGTGATTAGTGCTTTGTGGATGAACAGGATCTTCCTGGGTGGCAGTGTCCTCCTAACTCTACACTGAACGCTAACAATGGATTGAAGTTTTGAACAAGGATGTAGGCTTCAAGGCAAACTATGTCTGTGGCTTTCACTTACTGGCCAATTTTTTGTATCTATTGGGCGACAGATTGCAAGGCTGAGTGTGCTCTAGGCTTATCCAGGAGTCATGTCCAGGATCAGATTCTTAACCACAAGTCGATTGTTTTTGTACTAAGTAGGCACTCTGAGTTTTTAAATATAATGGGTATTTAGCTTTATACAATAATTCCATATGAGGGCCGTTCAACGGATTATCCAATCATAATTCAGTGTCTTTATACCTATTCTCGTTGGTACAACTGCAAGGTCTTGAAGCTTTCAAGCACTGTTCCTTTAGTTTGTTACAAAATATTATTACTTTAAGAGTTTTGTGCGTGGTAAGGAGGGTCACTGTCAATTTTTCAAACTTGATGTTTCTGGCCACATTTATAAGCAACTTTGTTACCACTAAGACACTGTTGATGGCTATTGTACGTATTCCTTCGCCTATTCAGCATTGAGATGCTCCAGTTCAGTGTTACATATGTCCTAGTAGCTCTACATTGGGAAAGGGCATGAAATCCAGCTCCGCTCTTGGAGTTTGTGGAGTTTTTCCCACTCCGCGCTCCGTGTAGCACATGGAGTTCCCAAAAACTCCGTTCCGCGAAACTGAGTATTTTCCTTGCTCGCGCTCGCCAACGTTATGTTGGCAATCGAGGAAAATCTTACTCCAGACCACGTCCCGGCAAGATTTCTCAACGCTAATGGTCGCGGATGGCCGCTACTGCTCATGTTTAGAAACCTTCTGGTCTCATTGAGGAAGCTGCCGCGCGAGTAGAACATCTATTTGAGAGGCAGATAGAAGCAGCGCCCACTTGCGCTATGCATGGTGCTGTTCGGTCTGATTTGCCAGCGCTGGACAAACACCTGGTGCTAAAAATCAGTGCGAACAGCATGACCTAAGGCACTCTGCCCCTTGCGGAACTCCACGTAGCGCGGTAGAGTTTTTTGGTCACTTCGCAGAGTTCTGCCCAGGCCTTCTCTACATGTAGTTTGGTGTACATTTTAAGTCTACAACACAAACAGGGTGGGGGAGGGTCCAAGGGAACTAATTTAGAGACCAGCGAGGAGAGTATCCCCTAATCTTAATCAATAATAACACCAAACAACCTCGGGTCTATGTTAGCACACAAGAAATTTACATCAGACAATGTACAAGAAATAGTAGAAGGACAGGAGTTACTCAAAATCTCCCCTATGAAAAGGGGGATGATCCCTTTAAGGACGAAAACCCTCACCCACCATAGGTGGCATGTTTCATCATATGGGTTTCTCCTCCCAGTAGGAAACCTAGTCCCTCTGAGGGCTACAACTCCCTCACTGTGAGGTAGGAGCTCAGGGATGTTTTGTTAAGATGGTCACAAACTATCTAGGATGCTAAAATCCCATATGTGAATGATGGGTGTGGTGAGAGTGCAGCGCAATAAAGCGTGCTAGTGAATATGTGCGGTGGTGGGATAAAACTACCTAATGGATGCAAGAAGAAATCTTTATTGACTTGCTCTCACTGGTAGGATTAAAAAAGCAGTTTAAAGAGTAGTATTGATTAAAAACTACTCAATGAATATAGGTCGACATGTTTCAGCCTTCTAATGATCAATATAATGTATCCAGGCTTTCTTCAGGACCAAGATGAATCAGAAATTGCTGCTGCTAAAACAAAGTGATAAAAATATTGAAAAGATAATACAACACCAGTAATCCTATATGTTGTCAGGTATTACTGGGGATATCTGTAAGGGTGAGAGAAAACAAGACAAGATACAACAAGTCAAACACCAATCCTTCATTTACCATGTTGTGCATATAGTGCTATAAGGTAAAACTTTTAACTTAAAATAGCAACTTCTCTTGCATTATATTAGAGAAAATACACTTACCCATGTAATTAGGATAAGTAGCCTCACCTCTACCTGACAACAGCTCAGGGAAAGGGGCCCCGCTCTGTAAAGAACAGAATCACGTGTCACACTTCTCATCTATGCATGTGGGCACTGATCTCAGTTTTACTGCGTGTGTGCAGGACAACAGACCATACAGGACAACACGTGTAGGGAGATTCTAGACCTTTAAAAAACATATCTATAGCTATTACTAAAATACCTTGGTGTGAAAAGGCATACTGCCCAAAGATTAGTGATACGCAGATGTACAACGGATGGAACAATCAATGCGCATTCATTATACCATCCAGAGATCAATTCTTAGAGATCCCCATATATTGTTAAGACAACCTATATAATGTAAGATGGTAAACTGAATGTAAATGGACAAAAGGCAGGTGGAGTTGTGTGTAAATGTTTGTAGAAAACACAAAACCTATTATCTCAAAGGTATTACAGGACAAAACCATGCCCTGATCTTGAAATGGACCAAACCAGTGTCTCCAGAAATGTACTACATAATCACTAAATGTTGTTATAGAGCCAGCCAGGGGATATCATCATTCAGTCCTATGGTGTCACTCTTTATTCTAAACACCCAGCGTTGTTCTCGTCTGAAAAGGAATTTAGATATATCAGTTATGTGCGCCGGAATCCATGGTTGTTCTAAAACTGTCCAACAGAGGTCATCGGCAGAGTGATTCCTATCAAGAAAATGGTTTGTCAACTTAGTTGATCTCTTCTTACACCGAATGGTACTCTTGTGATCCAGTATCCTTATCCTGATCTTACGAGTCGTCATACCCACGTAGCGAAGACCACATGGGCACCAGTTCAGGTAGATCAATCTTTCACTGTTGCAATTTGTGTGTTTCGTTAATGACCAAGGTCTGTCCGTGCCAATATCAATTTCTGTTGTTTTCTCAGTTTGTGGGCAGACGGCACAAGTACCGCAAGGAAAATGACCCTTAACAGGGGGTAAACCCCACAGGGCTTCTTGTCCATCATTTTTTCTGTCTCGGACGGGTATGTACTAATTGGTCTTTGATACTGATCTGGTGCCCATCACCTGCCTTTTGTCTATTTACATTCAGTTTACCATCTTACATTATAAAGGCTGTCTTAACAATATATAGTGATCTCTAAGAATTGATCTCTGGATGGTATAATGAATGCGCATTGATTGTTCCATCCGTTGTACATCTGCGTATCACTAATCTTTGGGCAGTATGCCTTTTCACACCAAGGTATTTTAGTACATTATGTGGCGATTGTTCCCTCGATTAATTTACACTTTACCATGGCTCTGGTGTTCTAGTATTACAACATCAGCGTGTGACTCGATAAAGTTATTCCATTCAAAAACACTCGTGAATGGAACGAATATTCCTCCCTGCGCTCATGCGCAGAACGTTAGTGACGTATACTTCTCACTCGGTATAGTCTTCTGATTTCGACGCATGCGCAGGGCGGACTTTTTACGGCAGTGCCCAGGCATGTTGGTTGGACACCTACGGGTCCTTCAATGCCGAGCAATGTTGTTAGACTAACGCTATCATTATTTAAAGGCGGGCTTCCCCTCCGGTCGGTACCTCCGGTCGCAGCTCCTGTACCGCGACGGGGTACCGACGGAGAGGTGAGTGGGGACTGTAACCAATCCTTTTTGGTTTAAGAAATGGCATGTGTTGTGGGTGTTTGAAAGTGGCTTTCCAACATATTTGCTTGCTTCGATACCCGCAGTTTTCTGCCACTATTTCAACTCATACTGTTCTGCCTCCGTTAACTGACACTGTCACATGTCGACGGTTGTCTATGATAGCGGTATGCATTCACTTCGCTGGCTCATGAGAGATTCTTTACGAAGTTAAGATACTGACTTATTCAGGCCCCTTATGGCCATGTACTCATGGCTTTTACTTTAATAGGATGGCCGAATTGGATTGATCCAAGATCTAAGATACAGCTGGTATGTGGTAAAGCAGCGTTTTACTGCTGGCCATGTACTGTTAGTAGTGCCATCTGTACAGACATTAATATCTTTTATGGTTAGTTATGAGCTTACACCTTTTGGAGCTAGCAGCCAGATAAATAGCTATAGATATGTTTTTTAAAGGTCTAGAATCTCCCTACACGTGTTGTCCTGTATGGTCTGTTGTCCTGCACACATGCAGTAAAACTGAGATCAGTGCCCACATGCATAGATGAGAAGTGTGACACGTGATTCTGTTCTTTACAGAGCGGGGCCCCTTTCCCTGAGCTGTTGCCAGGTAGAGGTGAGGCTACTTATCCTAATTACATGTGTAAGTGTATTTTCTCTAATATAATGCAAGAGAAGTTGCTATTTTAGGTTAAAAGTTTTACCTTATAGCACTATATGCACAACATGGTAAATGAAGGATTGGTGTTTGACTTGTTGTATCTTGTCTTGTTTTCTCTCACCCTTACAGATATCCCCAGTAATACCTGACATCAACATATAGGATTACTGGTGTTGTATTATCTTTTCAATATTTTTATCACTTTGTTTTAGCAGCAGCAATTTCTGATTCATCTTGGTCCTGAAGAAAGCCTGGATACATTATATTGATCATTAGAAGGCTGAAACATGTCGACCTATATTCATTGAGTAGTTTTAAATCAATACTACTCTTTGCACTGCTTTTTTAATCCTACCAGTGAGAGCAAGTCAATAAAGATTTCTTTTTGCATCCATTAGGTAGTTTTATCCCACCACCGCACATATTCACTATCACGCTTTATTGCGCTGCACTCTCACCACACCCATCATTCACATATGGGATTTTAGCATCCTAGATACTTTGTGACCATCTTAACAAAACATCCCTGAGCTCCTACCTCACAGTGAGGGAGTTGTAGCCCTCAGTAGGACTAGGTTTCCTACTGGGAGGAGAAACCCATATGATGAAGCATGCCACCTATGGTGGGTGAGGGTTTTTCGTCCTTAAAGGGATCATCCCCCTTTTTATAGGGGAGATTTTTGAGTAACTCCAGTCCTTCTACTATTTCATGTACAATGTCTGTTGTAACTTTCTTGTGTGCTAACATAGACCCGAGGTTGTTTGGTGTTATTATTGTACATTTTAAGTCCACAACAGTCATGGTTAATAATAATCTCTTATTTCATGGTTAGGCGCAATTGGATAGGCAGCAATGCTTAGGCCTTAACTATTAGAGAAGGGAATCTTGACAAGCTTCTGTCTTTTAGTGACTCAGTAGCTTTTCTCCCTACTCTTCTCTTTGTCTAGCCCAAGGAACATTTCACTATCACTCCGGTTTGATCAGATGCGTTGTATCTTTCTATTGCTGATATACTTACCTTACATTGCTTGAGGGACATGAAAAAAAGCAGAAGCAAAGCCAGCAGGTATCACTGACCAGACCTATCAGCTTTTCCAATGCTTGCATATATATAAACATGTTTGATTGCAACTGGCGGTCACATCTAAAACCATCCACCAGCTTTTCTTCTTTATTCAGCTCACTGAAAACACTCTGAATTGGAATAAAGTACAAAGCCTCTGAAAAATTGCTTTGTACAGCTTGCTCTTGGACATTGTCTGTTGCTGAAAAATGTTGTGTACAATACCAACAGTCGAGTGGGCTTTGGAGCAGCCCATAGTGTTTGTCGTTTTTTCTTCTTCTTCCAGCGCTCCATAGGACTGCATGTATTTTCTTTCTCCCTGCTATTTCTGCTGCTTCTCCCCTCAGGCCCCCATACTCTCCATGTTTCTGGTTCCTCTTTACCCATCCCCACAGCTAGTCCAGTCCTTCCCCTGTCCCTCCCTACGGGCTTTTTAGCTCTTTCTTACTAACAGCTTTTAGCCTTATAGCTCTCTGTTGTGAAAGACCTGTTTTGCAAACATGGCAATATTTAAAAGGATTTTGATCAGCCCATTGCTTAACACTGGATGGCTTTCTTGTCAATCACTTTTGCTTTCTTTCTATTCAATGTCTTTCCTTCCTCTTCAGGTGTTTGTCCATCCCCTGGAGCATAGCTTATAAACCTCATTTTGATTGAATGACATGTATCCTGCACACATTCATGGAACTTTTTTCATTTAGAACTCCATGGTAGATCATGTGTTTTGTTATGGTCTCCCTCATGTGCTGTTGCCCCACTGAAATCCCTACTCCCTCTATCTCCATGCTGATCACCACTGCACTCCAGCTTATCTATAGCTTTCCACTCTCCATCTTGATCGATATTCTTTATTTTCCTTAACATTTATACACTACCCCCACCCAGTTTCTCAGTTGTTCACTGTCCCTGATTTCCCCTGCCCATCTTGTTCTTGTTTTTTTTATGTTTTGGAGGGTCCGGTAGCTGCAATTTGCTTCAGGGTTACGCCTTTCTAAAAGAAAACGCAATTTAGAACACTTTTTAATTTGT
Organism: Calotriton arnoldi; assembly: GCA_963921515.1. NCBI lineage: Eukaryota > Metazoa > Chordata > Amphibia > Caudata > Salamandridae > Calotriton > Calotriton arnoldi. Next base: position 677,103 of record CAWUFW010004649.1, on the reverse strand, counting down.
TTCTTTGATTTAATGTTCCAAGATGGGTGTCCGGCACCGTAAATTCGTAATTTTTTAAAAATATTATTTTATTTTTTTTCCTTATTTTGCAAATTGCATACAGCAAAAGGAACATGTCTTCAACAAAAACAGTAACTTGTTTCTCATGAGGTAGAGTCAAAAAGGACAGCATACTTTCAACACCGATACATTCCATTGAGTGACTACGGATATCTCCACAGTGTAATTATCCCGACATCCTATCCCAGCCAAATATTCATCAGGTTTAGATATATGTGTAGTTAGTCCAGTGATGGTTTCCCTAAAATATGGTGTCAACGTGGCTGGTGATGGAGGGTGTGGGTGCGCTATCCAACAGGTCTAACCCATGATAACGTCTCCATGGAACCCATATTCTATAGAATTTACATGGGCATCCCCTACTGGTGTATGTTGTGCGCTCAGCGGCCATGTAGAGGTCCATCCCGCTCCTCCACTCGTGGGAATGTCCCCCACTACCCCCACCTTGCCACATCTCTCTTAGCCACGGCCAGGCCCAATACTGCAAAAATTAACTGGGTCCTGTTTATGTCGACCTCACTTGGTATGCCCAGTAGTGCGAAACCAGGGTCCATGGGTATGGGTACCACTATGCCCCTCCAGTATGGTTGCAAATCAGGACAGCCCCATATCGTGTGATAAAAATCCTCCTTGACAGTCCTTCATTTAAGACAGAGTGGCATTTCCGCCCCTCCCATCTTATGTAGTTTATCTCTGTCATAGTATATCCTATGTAAGATTTTGTATAGGACAACGCACAGTCTAGCTTTAATGGCCAATGGTGAAAAAGAGCCACCTCCCAATCCACGTCTTCTAGCCCTCCCAGGTCCCTTTCCCATCTTTCACGCAGTTTCCCAAGATTATCTGGTACATTATTCTTTATTGTTTTATAGGTGGTGGAGACCGCCTTCTCCACAAATTCTTATTGTAACAATCTCCCTTCCAGTGGGGCATATTCAGGCAGGTCGGAGCACGATATTCCCTCTGCCCACCAGGCATGGCATAACTGTGTGTATTTGAAAAAATTGGGATCCATGGAGCCCATACTCTGTACTTAACATGGACCAGGTTTTAAGTTCACCTTTTTCTACAATATCTCCTATCGTGGAAATGCCCAACTGGTCCCATGTCCCAAAATCCTTCAGTTTTCTCAGTTTGTGGAACCATCCCTCCATCCAGAGAAGTGTACTTTTTGTAACCCGTTTTGTCCAACTCACCACCTTTGTAGCTCTATCCCACACCTCCAAGGTGACCCGTGTCGCAGGCAACAGTGTATGTTGGATGATCCCATGCTCTGTGGAACCATTCGTTAATGGAGGTTTGATGTGCGGACCAATAGTATGCCTCAATGTCTGGCAATGCTATGCCATCGTTGTATGGGTTGCGCTGTAGTGTTCTTAAGGCTATTCTAGGGTGTCCACCCTGCCACAGTAGAGACCGGATGTCACCCTCCAACCCGGTAAACACCGCCCGCGGGAGCAGATGGTGTGTGTTCTGGAGAGCGGCAGAGTTATCATTTTAAAGATAGCCGCCCTCCCGAACAGGTAGAGGAGAAGGTCTCTCCACCTCTCAACGTCCTGTTTAAAGTTTGTTATTATCTTCCCAAGATTACCTTGCCTGTATATCTCTTTATGCGCGGTGATAAAAATACCCAACACTGGAATTTGTCGGAGACCACCCTAACGTCACCGGGCAAGGATAGCCCGGGCGGAGTCCCACCAGGGCCATACAATATCGATTTATGCCAGTTGATTCGATACCCTGAGTGCCTCCCATATTCCGCTATCGTGTCAAACAATGTGGGAACAGTGCTACCTGGATCCGTGAGGTAGAGAAGGATGTTGTCCACATAAAGGGAGATCTTCTCTTCCCATTCATCAGTGGGGGTAATTCGGAAACCTCGTATTTGTGGTGGTAACGAATAGCACAGGCCAGTGACTCCAGGGTGAGTGCAAACAAGAGCAGGGAGAGGGGGCACCCCTACCTTGTACCCCGACCAATGGGAAAGGCTGATGAGGACACCCCATTTACCCGGACTGTGGCAACTGGTGCTCTGTATAGCAGTGCCACCCAACTGCGGAATTTAGGCCCTATACCAAATTCGGCGAGCGTATGATCAAGGAATGGCCACTGCACCATGTCAAACGCTTTTTCCGTGTCTAATGATAGAAATAAGTGGAGCAATCCCTGACCCTCATCAACCAGTTGTGTGTTCTTTGAAGGTTAAACCTGGTGGCACAGCCTGGCATGAACCCTGATTGGTCGTCATGTATCAGAGTGGTTAAATGTTTTAGGAGGCGAGTCGCTAGGATCGTGGCCAATACCTTCACTTCAGTGTTCAATAGGTGAATGGGGCGATAGGAGTTGCACCGGTCACGGGGCTTGCCATCTTTGTCTATCACTACAATTGTAGAGGACCGCAGGTCTGTAGGTAAGATTCCTTCTTTCTGCACGTCTTGATAGAGGCGCACTAGGTGGGGCTCCAACAAATCTATGCATTTCTTATATAGTTCTGTTGGGCTGGGAGTTTTACCGTGTTTTAACCTGGCCACTGCCTCCTGTGCATCTGTTAGCATCAGGTCGGCATCCCATTCTGCTGCTCCCTCACCACTCAGCACCGGGGTCGAGATGACCGCCAGGTATTTTACTATCACCACGTTGTCGCTTAAAGGACGTGCTTCGTAAAAGTTTCTATAATATTTAGCAAACGTTGAAACAATCTGGGCATCTGTGGTATGGGTTATCCCCCAGGCATCCACAATGTCATGAACCCATCAGACCTGTGCCTCCTTTGTTCTAAGCCAGGCTAATAGCTTCCCCGCCTTGTCCCCAACCTCATAGAACCAATGCAATATCGCCACTCTCTGGCGATATTGCATTGGCATTGGCGGTGTTTTCCATGGTCAGATTTCTGTATTCTTGGTGCAAATATTATTTTTCTTCTCTTTCTAGTTTTTACCCTTATTTCTAAGCAGAAGACTTTCTGATCATTTAACTCTGACCTCTTTTCAGTCTAGGATTGGATGTCATGCAATTTACATCATCTGAAGCCTGCAAACACTGAACTACTATTTCAATACCCTTTTAAACACATTTTGACCATTTTCAAGAGCTTTTCTTCTTCTTTCTACTTACACGTGTTACCTATAACGCTTGATCATTTTTCTAGAGTCTACAGTCACAGCCATCTTCGTAATATCCATGCTATTCACTTTTTTTATGACCTTTTAAGCACCTAAGATTTTATCCCCTCTCTTGTTTTTTCTTAGATGGAACATTGCGCTTCCATTTTTGTTGGCTCACGGCTTACTTCCTGGCCCTGATTCAGCCTACTTTCAGCTTCTCTGTGATGTAGCAGAAATTGCATTTTATTTATAGGGGTGCATTATAACAGCATGTGTAGAGCACTCCCGCATATAATCCTTTGTCGCATTAACAAAAAGTGTTAGAATTTCGAAATGCATTAACGTGAACTTGATGTGCCTAGGCCACTGAAAAGTAACATGGAGAATTAACGTAGAAGGTGAATGTAACTCGTAAAAAATATTAATGTGAAGAACTCGTGTTGTGAAACTGACAATCATTCATGTATTAAATGTGTTTATTAATCGTGTCATTTATATGTAGATAAATGCCTTCACTGAAGGTGCCTTATTTCCTATGCAATGTCGTAAGTTCCTATGATGTTTTCTTATGTTAGCTGAATTCTGTAGGCCGAAAATGCAGTTCCCTGGAAACTCTTGCTTTAGAATTCACAGTTTGAATTTCATTTGTGCTGTAGAATTTGTTCTTTCTCACATTTGTGTTGCATGTGAAAGAAGTGTTCTTGTTAGCTAGAATAATGTCTTTGTTTTATTAGTCAGGCAAGGAGAGAAGTTCCATTCAGGTGTCTCGAGTCAATAAAGGAAGGTCGTTGTGCTTCACACAGGAGACGGCCTGGGAACCAAGGACAAAATGTTGCAAGAAAAGAACACCGCTGTACCATGGAAAAATCCCTTTAAGATTGTACCCAGAGCAGATGGCATGATCCGCAATGAATCTTGGGAAAGTTATCTACAAATAATGTGATGATGGGAGTAGAGGATGTGCCCACTTCTTCTTCTGCCTTCAGAGAGAGAGCATCTGAGAACAAGCTCTGTCTCTGTAGTTTTTTGCTACACGACCCATCAATGGTGGAGAGACTTCTTCGGAAGACTCTACATGCTGGCACCTTTCTTTCCTCTTTCCTGAAAATGCTTAAGTAGGGATGTAATTTTAGTGTTAGTGCAGGGATAGATTAATGCTTTTACTCATCAATCCTCAATACAGAGAAATTTGGACTCAATCAATCAATAAATCAGGGGTATTGTATAGCACAGCAACTCACCCGTGAGGGTCTCAAGGCGAGAGGGGGTGGCGGCTCCGTAGGGTGATGTGGTCATCTGAAGAGCCAGGTCTTGAGGTCCTTCCTGAACTAGAGCAGTGTAGGGCTTTGCCGGAGGTGGCGGGGGAGGTTGTTCCAGGTCTTGGCTGCGAGGTAGGAGAAGGGCTTTCCACCCGTTCTGGTCTTGTAGATGCGTGGCATGGTGGCCAGAAAGAGGTTGGCTGATCTGAGGTTTCTCTTGGGTGCGTGGAAGGAGAGGCGGTTGTTTTGGTATGCTGGTTGTGGAGGGTCTTGTATGAGTGCGTTCTGCTTCTTGAATTAATTGTATTTTCATGTTACTTTGTCTCAATCAGATATGCAGATTTGGTTTTATGCTAATTCCGATGTATTTCTACACTCTCATCTTGAGGTGTCTTTATGTTTAGTTATTTTTAACTTTGTAATAAATCAAACTAACTTTACGTAGTTGTCTGTGGGTATTATGTGTCCAAGAAAATTCTTGTTAAATTGATTGGCTGGATATCAAACTTTCTCCCCTCTGCACTTTCATGCTGCTAAAAAGAACCATCGGATTGTGTCTCTAGAACAGGTCCATAACTTATGGGCCCGGCATTTTCATCTGCATCGCCTTCTATCTACCTGTCACTGTTTATATCCCTCCTTCTTGTGCCTCTCCCTAATGGCTCCTCTACTACCCCATGACATCTTTTGGGTTACTCTGTTGCATATTTAAAAAATAATACATTGGAACTTGTTATCCCTGCATAAAAACCTGTCTCTAATTTCAGTATTACAGTCGAGTAGTGCCATCTCTGCTTACCTGTATTAGGAAAATGGCATGGGTTCTCAACTGTAATACCTTATTACGGTTGACTAGCAATGTCATCATGACTGCGGCCATAGTCAGCAGCCAAGGTGAAAAGCAGGTAGGTCAGACAGCATATTATTACAGGTGCATTTTAAACAAGGGAAACATGAATTGTTTCATTCTTCGTTTTATTCAATTGAACAGAGATCAGCAGAAACAAAATATTTATGGGAAAAATATTCATTTTTTACACTGTATTACACAAAAGATAGAATCTCTGCATGTTTCTACACATTGAGAGGTACACATTTTTTAATCTGAATTACATTGAACTGACACTAATATTTTGTGCAACAATTACTACATGCTTTTTAGTGTGTTTAATCTTGCACTATATATTCCATCCTCAGTCTTCACGTCTGAAAACATACCAACTCGTTCATATGAAGGAGAGAGACTCCAGAGATTTAATAGCTTTGTGAGCATGGAGATGGTGTGACCATGTATTATAAGGTATAAAATAACCTTTGCCATGTGTTGTTATAAAGGAACTTGACCTTTGGCCGCATTCCTTTATATGGTCATGGAACTCCTCTGTGACTTGCAATAATGTACAGAGGGGGTAGTTTATCCCATATCTAATTATGTCCTGGAAACCTCTTAATTATCTCCTCCTTTAGCCATTGATATACTTTGTCTTAACCTACTCCCTGTCTCTCAATTTCCCCTTCTCTCAGCCATCCTTGTTTGGTTCTGTTTCATTTTCACACCTTTCTCTACTTGTTCACCAGATTTAGAAGTCTCTCTCATTCTCTATCTGCGTTGCTCCTTCTCAGTGTTTCAGTTCCCTAGCAAAAAAACAGTGTCTCTTTATCCTCTTATTCGTAGCAACCATGATGTTGCTTCTGTGTTTCCTTCTTCATTATTTCATGTCATTATGTCATGTTGTTTCATGTGAATTAATTAGGTGAAAAAATACTTTATAAAGTCAATAGAATAAAATGAAATACAATGCAATCTCAGCACCCAGATACCCCTAGGGGTGACAGTGCTGCGCTTTAGAAATGATTGATTGATTTATTAAATAAATAAGGCAAATATTTCAGGCTTAGCACATATATTCACCACTCTGCATAGTGTCTTAAGTGCATATACCATTTTGTTCCTGCCTTCAAATAATGTCTTTCTCTCACCTTGATTGCTCAGAGCCTGCCTAGAGAAGCATGCATCGTTTATAAAAATCCTAAAATAAATATCTTTTTACACAGACCACATAATTAGGAGCAACTTCTCCACAAAATGGGCTGCTGAATTGAGTTCTTCTGCCTGCCGGAGATCATATTTAGTCAATGGGACTAAATGTAGCATGCAAGTTTATCAAAGGTGTTAGACCTGGCATCCTTGGCGTGGGTTTCCCCTGTATTCTTGCCTTTGCCTCCTGTGTTTTTACTGTGCGTTGGACTTTGTTTTTGCTGGTCTAGATGCTTTGGGCACTTTGCCACTGCTATTCAGTACCAAAGTGCAAGTGCTCCCTCTGTAAATTGTTGTCATGGATTAGTGTTTCCATAATTGGCTTATTTGGCTTACTGTTAAGTCCCTAGTACAGTGCACTGTGTGTGCCCATGGCCTGTAAATCAAATGCTGCTAGTGCGCGTGCAGCACTGATTGTGCCACCCACACAAGCAGCCTTGCAAAAGGGTCTCAGGCCTGCCATTGCAGTCTCTGTGTGCAGTCTAGTACTGCCATGCTGACCTGGTAAGTGCACCCACTTGCCACGCCCTAACCTTCCCTTTTCTTACATGTGAGTCACCCCTAAGGTAGGCTCAAGGTACCCCTGTCCGCAGGGTGCAGTGTATGTGAAAGGCAGGACATGCCCTGATGTGTGTGGCATGTCCTGATATTGAAATACTGCCATTTTGGTTTTTCACTATTGAAAGGCTATTTGTCCCATAGGATAGAATGGGGAGTTTACTTACAACATCTTATCAGTATAACTGCCCATGGGAACAAGATGTGTAAATGGAGTTTGGTATGCCTGAACTCAGATTATAAAGATGCATCTTTTAGTAAGGATGATTTTTATATGCTGGGTTTGAAAATACCACTTTTAGAAAGTGGATATTTTCTTGCTTAGCCATCCAGTGTGCCACTGCTAGGTTTGTGTATTGACGGTCTGGCTTTGGAGTTACAGGGGCTGGTGATGTGCACTCAGTTCAGACAGCCACTTGGGGGGGTGAGGTGTGTCCTGCCTTTCCAGCGTGAGTCAGGGCAGGGCTGAATAGACCTGGGCTACATTCAGAGTAGAGGGAGGAGATTTCTTTCACACCTGAATGGGCCTGGTCTGCTTTTGACAATGCTGTCTCCACCTCCTGCCAGAAAGGTGCACCAGAGAGGACAGAACTGGTTTTGGCTGGGCAAAGAGCTTCTCTGCCACCAGAGATCAAAGTAATGTGTGCTATAAAAAGTGGGGCCCATACCCCTGAACTTTAGATCACTTTTGGACTTCAAGCGGAACCTCTGCCAAGGAGAAGAGCTGGAAGAAGCTGGAGGAGGAGTACTGCCCCTTTGCTGTCTGGGGTTGGCCTGCAGTAGCTGTTTCTGCCAAGGAGAGGAACTGTGTTTGTATCCTGCTTGACAAAGTATCTCCAAGGGCTTGAGGTAGAGCTTGCCCCCTGTTCAAGAAGTCTCAGGAACAGCAAAGACTTCACCAACCTTCTGGGCACCATCCCTAGAACCGCTGGTTTCAGCCTCCGCAGAAGAAAAGAACAGCCGACTGTCACCGAGTCCGTTGCTGGTTCCGTGTTCTGAAGTCACCACAGAAGGCACCGCTGCACTTTGCACCGCACCCTTGGTCTCACCGATGCCGCTGGGTTACCGTCACCGAGATATTGCTTGCACTGGTTCCTGTGGGCACCACACTATGCTCCGCCTCGCTTCACTCTGCCCAGATGTCACCGACACATCACTGCCCGACCCGAACATCGACCAGCTCCATCGCCTGCACAATGCCCTGCCAGTGCCACATCGAGCATTGCTTAACTACGCATCGGAAGCCATTGCCTCACCAACGCCGTTGGACGACCGTCTCCAAGCCGCTGCCTGCACCGCGCCGTGAGGTTACCGCAAGCTGCACTGCTTCCACTTCACATCGCAAACGCAACGGTTGACTCGACCGGCCCGCACCAACGTGTCGGCCGCAACGAGAAAGGTACTGTCTACGAGTCTGTCGACGCTTTAGCTGACCCTTACCAATGCAATTGGCTGGAACTGTAGACTCTGTCGTTTTCAGCTTCGCGGTAGCCCCGGACAGATCTACCCACTCGGAAGAACTGTGTTTTCAAGTTGTTTTTGCAATTTGAAGGTTACTTTGCAAAGTACTTATTTGTACAGTATTGTATGTTGGATTTTTGTCGCATTTGGTCTTGTAGGTTTAGATAAAGATTTGCTATTTTTCTAAACTGGTGTGTTCATTTGGGTGTTTTCACTGTGTTACTGTATGCATGCACAAATGCTTTAAACACTGCCTCTGAGATAAGCCTGTCTGCACGTGCCAAGCTACCAAGGGGGTGAGCAGGGGTTATTTTAGAAGTGTACCCCCCTTACCCTGACTATGAAGAAGGGTCCCTACTTGGACAAAGGTGCAAACCATTGCCAATTAGACACCCCCATTTCTAACAAAAGGCATTGCAAATGCTTGTTAATTGCCAAAAATGTACAAGTATGTGTGAACTTAATGTTTGCATAAACCACTTGATTGCTATATCCATGGTGCACTCGCAGTGGCACTTATTACAGTTGAAAAATGTGCCTCCTATATGGAAGTTAGCACTCACAAGTAAAAAAATAAATACCCTACAACTTGGAATCAGGGACTTAAATTGGGGCTTACTGGTGGTGATGAGCAACCTTAATTGCTTTGTAATTGTTCATTAGAGTATGGAACCCGTAGTACAGACCTGCCAACTTGTGAAACTTTTTCATTGTGTGAGGAGGGTTCGGGGCCTTGAAGGGGGCTGGGCTTAGTGGCAAGCACAGCCTGAGGCACTTTTAAATTCACTGCCTCTAAGCCCCCCACCAATTTCCCCCTCCATCCCACCAACACCAAAAACAAAGCTTTTGAGGCTGCTGCCAATGTCCTGGGGCGGTGTCACGGGGGCAGAACCTCCAAACAGTTAGTTGGAAATCTACTCTTTGTCGGGTTTCCAGCTAATTGTGTGCACACCATGTGATATGGGTTCCTCACCGGGTGACCGTGTGATGGGAGCCGATATCGTGTGAAACCCGTGGCACTGTGTGCACTGGCGTAGCTTCGGGGGGGGTGCTATACCCCCCTAATAAATCTATTCTCTAGTAAATAGTTGGATACAGATGTTTTCAGTCGGGTGTGTTGAGGAGTCTGTTGGATTGCACCAAGAATTTTTACATTCTCTCTCTATCTCTCTCTCTCTGTCTCTCTCTCTCTGTCTCTCTCTCTCCCCCTCTCTCAGGTTTTAAAACATGTTGGTTATTTCAGTGTTGGCTACTGGGTGTATTTTAACATGATATACCAGCCCCCCCCTATACTTACTGACCAAGCTACGCCCCTGGGTGTGTAAGCTGGAATGTCTGTCAGTAGGAAAGCTTAAACTCAGAGGAAAAATTAACATTGACCTCGTGCGAAAGCACAGACTCCATTGCTAGTTTTTGAATGTTTCTTTTTTAAATGTAAAAATCAAATTTTTGCAGAGAGCGAATAGTGCTTGCCTAATGGTACTGTATTCATGGCGGACTGAGGGGAAGATATGTCACATTAAACAGAATGAATACTTGAAGAACTGCAGCGTTGATAAGGTGCACTACCCACAATCAGCATGATTCTTTTCAATCCTGAAAGCAATGTGTCATAACACCACGAGCACACTGTTTTTAATCTAAAATGTGTTATTCTCAATTCAGGCTCCTTTTCCAGTTTCTTTTTGTTTGTTCTGAATATATTTTCTTTTGTGAGGCCATAAATAAATGAAAGACCGCTTATTACTTCAGTTAACAGCAATTGCCGTTCTCTGTAAGAAAACTACAATACAATGTGCAAGGCACTGCACCCAGCATGGCTGATAATCCTTACGTGTACAGTAGAGGGCAGATTGCCATTCACGAATCACACACACAATGCAGCTCCTGACTTCAATAGGGAGGGATCAGCAGGGCTTATAGGCCTTATGCATTTTGTAGGCGTGCTAGATTATATGAAAGTGTACCATGTATGAGTGCTCAGAGAGAGGGGGAGGCCCAGGAATGAATTTAGTAAGGCCACAGCAGTCGCTGCCTCGCACAAAGGCAGCAATTGATATTTTGTTCATGGATTCAGGTGGATGGAATGATCTCTTTTATTTTACTGCATTGCACCACTGCCTGTATCCAGCTGCGCTCTGTGGCTTAATCTGCTGTTTTCAAGTAACACACACACACAAATACACACACACACCCCCAAACACACACACACAGACACACACGCACATGCGCACACACACACACCCAGACACACACACACACATTCTTTCTCTGCCCCCCCCCACCTCTTAATCTGGGGGACCTGTCATTGACTTGCATTAAGGATTACTTTGCCTTTCAAACTCCAGATCCTCTTGGGTCACCGGAAACATCAAATAAAAGCACAGTTGAATTGAGCTGCACAGTGCAGATCAGTTATGCCCCCACAAAGATAGTCTTTGACTACATCCCCCTGTTAATGAGCACCTTGTAATGATGCTAATTTTGTAAAATATATTTGTATTTTCGCCTGCTTTAGCACATAATAATGCATTAGAGAAATGGCCAGGTAGATAGGACAGCATGTGTGTGGTGGAAGCAGTTGATTGTTGAAACTAGGAAGGGGCGGGTAGGCTAGAGTAAACTACCAGACAAACAAGACTCTTTATATCCAAATGCATTATGGAGCCATCCATCAGAAAGCCACAGGGGATGATATGCTTGCTGCAAACAGCCCTATATTGCACAGATTATAGGCCTTTGGTGTGGCAGGTAGGGTTGTGTGAAGTTGAAACTTCTTGCTGTGTGACTGGTCAATCTCTGGCACCTGTTTGGCTCAAGTGCAGGGAGACAGTCCTTGTGAAAAGTATTGCCACTGTGTTTGGAAACATAGGAGTTCAGTACTGCTGCAAACTCACCGAATTGCAAATTACCTCCTATATTGGCTCTTTAGCCTTGGCTGTTAGAGGGTAGAGCAGTTGAACAGTCAAGGCTTACTCTTGGAAGGCTTACTTCGGGAAGGTGGTGAGGGGGCTGTTCAGGTAGCACATGTATCACTCACAATAAATATTCTGTATCGTCTGTGTTCAGCAGGGGCGGAGGGTGCAATGTATACAATTATCCTGATGTCACTTCACTGGTGGAACTCCACTGGCTTCCATTGCCTGCCCGCAAAATTTTTGAAACACGCTGCATCATCTACAAGTCTATCACAACCGGCACCATCTCCAATGGCTCTCAGCACACTCACAGCCAGGACACCATCAGTCTGAGGGCAAATAAGTAACAAAAAGAAAACACAAGGCAACAGATTTTTTCCATTTATCCACCCAGGATGTGGAACAACATCTTGATATACCACACACCTTTTCCAACCCTTATCCAAATGCGGAAAAAGGTGATGACACATTTCTTTAAAGATCACTAAATCACAATTCAGTAACAGTCCATTTCCACTCACAGAACCCAGTTACCCCTCCAATTTCTCTTTCTATCTTTGACTTTAGCTCTGTACAGTGCTCCACTGCCTTTCATCTACACTAGAGCTATACAAAAACACATGCCTAAATATATACATACAGTTGCAATTTTATTGAGTATAGTCTCTGTGCATTAATCACAGTGTGTGTAGTATTTAAGTATCGTGCTGCCAATTTTTCGTTCCTTAGGAGTGCTGGCAGTTATTGCGTTATACTCTGCACTTGCAGGAAAAGGTGGTGTCTTGGGTTGTCATCACACAGCTCTGAAGTGGCAGTGAAAGATGCTTGTGGTGGTGCAATCTCAGTGACTGCTTAATTTGTTAAAAACATAAGCGCAGGTCCCTAAAATATTTCTGAAAAGGCAGTCATCCACTTCCCCACTGGCTCAACCCACAGCCTGCTTTGAGAATGCCTAAACTAAGATGCATTGTTCAAGTCAAGTGAGTGAGCCAGGTTCCCACAAAGAGGGGGGCGGGAAATTATTCTCCCCACTAGAAAATGTCCCCCTGGAATTTTCCATATTTGAAAAGCTGTGTAATTCCTAAACACAATTTGCCATACAATCGCACCCCTGCTCCGGCTGCACCTCTGCTGTGTGACCAACCATAGCAATGCCAAACAGTGCTCCACACAAACAGGTCACACGGGACCATGTATGAAAGACTAAGGGCCTGATTAGATATTGGCAGATCTGGTCCTGCCGTCACGTTTCCAACGGTTTAACCGCCCGCCTACTTAGTTGTCCGTTCGCTCTATTTAGATATTGGTGGGTCCATGGACAAGAAACCGTCCGAGTACTGCCATCTCCGCCAGAATTTCCCTCCTGCGTTGATGGCGTCATAGGCAAAAGCGGTTGTCGGAGGTAATCCAGCCAGAATTACCACCGGGCTAATCACGATGTGCCTTTCCATCGAGGAAATTGTGGCGGGGATACCTCCAAACTTGAGTTGGCGGAATCGAAGGAAATGAGGAGCAAACTTATCTGTTTTTCAGTTTCCCATTTCAGTTTCCATCTTAAACCTCACTGTCCAGGTCCTACCTTTGCTGCTACAACTTGACCACAATGCTCATCAACTCTGTTGTCACCGGGATCTATGGTAAGCTTCTTTTTCACTTGTCTTACTATGAATAGTGTGTTAACATTTGCTTTAGTCTCGTGCCTTCTGACATTGCTCTTGCATGCAATGTTTTCTTATGTGTAATGCATTAGTGTTAATTTTACAACTTATCAAGGTAAAATTAACACACCTTTATTGACACAGAAAAAATACTTTTTTGTTGTGGTGGTTGTGGGTGTTGTGCTTGTGGTACCTGTGGGTGTACACGGGGGCTCACGGTTCGATCCCCGGCCTTGCGGCAGGTTAGCCCAGCACCTTGTGACTCTGGGCAATAGCTTGCTTAATCTTCCCGACGGCCCCCAGCACCAGGACACCTCGCCTGAGGTAGCTGCGCGCTTTACAAATGCTGGTATTATTATTATTATTACATTCAATATTGTGTGTATGTTGTTTGTGTGCTATGCTATATGTACAAAAAGGGGCATAACACATTACCTACATATATTTTATATGCAAACAAAAAAAAATGTGTAGTGATACATTAAGGGGTACTACTTACCAGTCTCCACTCCACCATGGACTTACTCCATCAGAAATCCACCACCAGGACAACGCCAGCACAATGGGGAAATCTAAATAGGCTTGGTGCAAACTCACCACCCTGACATCAACGGAGTACTGTTAGCCAGCAGAGGAGTCTGCCGCGTTGGCGGAGGTGCACCGTTTACGCGATGGGAAACAGTCTATCGATGAGGATGGCGGATCCGCCAGCCCACATCTAAATACAGCGGGCGGATCTCCATAGGTACCATGGAGTTCTTGTAACCGCCACCACAGAGGGACAATGGAAGTCCCACCAAGATCTAAATCAGGCCCTGTGTCTTGCCCTAGAACTGCATACTGAAATCCTACACAAAGTGCCAACACAATTTCTTTAGCAAGATTCAGTTTGAACTGGCTTACGATCCCAAACCTGAGTTGAAGACCACATTTGCACTTTCTCTTAGATAAATTGGAGCTACAGCTATAATACTGGATACCTGCCATTTGGCAGGAACTAGCACCCCACATCTAGAACACAAGGCCCTAGAGATTTACGATTGGCTGTAACCCATAACATTAGCAGAACCCTATAACTGAGCCTCATCCCTGATTGTAGTATTAGATTTTGTGTGTTATTAAAGTACTTCTCTGTTTACAAGAAAAGCACTGGGCTGGACAGCATAAAGTTTTGTTTAAAGTTGTCATCAGTGATGTCACTGACCATGTCATGAGCGATGTAATATATGAGGTCATAAGCAGGGAATTGCGGGGCGTAAGTTATAGTTAGCTCAGGTAACTATAGCTGCTGAATTTCACTCGTTTTCCACACGTGAAATCTCAGCCTAACTTTAACCTCCCTGTAACTTTTGTATTTTTCAGTGAATTTCTAAGATTTTTTAAATACTATTTCCTAACTATAACGTCCCTGTAACCTTAGGTTTTTTTTAATGAATTTCTAAGGTTTTTCAAATTCTATTTCCTAACTATAATGTCCCTGTAACATTTGTTTTTTTCAGTGAATTCCTATGGTTTTTTAACTAGTAGTCACATTTGGAGAGTGGTGGAGAAAGGGGGCAGTACATCCGACCAGCTCTCAGGAATTCCGCTATAAGGGACTTACTGGAGGTAACAGGAGGGCTTCTTGGCCCCCAAGGTCCCTCAGCAGCCAAGGGGACTTCATCCCCCAAGTAGTAGTGCACCCAGAGGCGCATTAGCAGAGTGGTGGAGAAAGGGGCCATAGCCTACGAAGTCCTTACAGCAATCGTGCTCTGTGGGGCTTACTGGAGGTAACAGGAGGGGTAGTTGGCCCCCAAGGATCCTCTGGAGCCAAGGGGACTTCAGCTCCCAACCAGCAGTTGGGGTGTTTGCACAGTGGTGGAGAAAGAGGGTGTGGCCCTATAACTGAGCCTCATCCCTGATTGTAGTATTAGATTTTGTGTGTTATTAAAGTACTTCTCTGTTTACAAGAAAAGCACTGGGCTGGACAGCATAAAGTTTTGTTTAAAGTTGTCATCAGTGATGTCACTGACCATGTCATGAGCGATGTAATATATGAGGTCATAAGCAGGGAATTGCGGGGGCGTAAGTTATAGTTAGCTCAGGTAACTATAGCTGCTGAATTTCACTCGTTTTCCACACGTGAAATCTCAGCCTAACTTTAACCTCCCTGTAACTTTTGTATTTTTCAGTGAATTTCTAAGATTTCTTAAATACTATTTCCTAACTATAACGTCCCTGTAACCTTAGGTTTTTTTAATGAATTTCTAAGGTTTTTCAAATTCTATTTCCTAACTATAACGTCCCTGTAACATTTGTTTTTTTCAG
The DNA here is from genome assembly GCA_963921515.1 of Calotriton arnoldi. Taxonomy (NCBI): domain Eukaryota; kingdom Metazoa; phylum Chordata; class Amphibia; order Caudata; family Salamandridae; genus Calotriton; species Calotriton arnoldi. Next base: position 661,740 of record CAWUFW010004649.1, on the reverse strand, counting down.
TGAATTCCTATGGTTTTTTAACTAGTAGTCACATTTGGAGAGTGGTGGAGAAAGGGGGCAGTACATCCGACCAGCTCTCAGGAATTCCGCTATAAGGGACTTACTGGAGGTAACAGGAGGGCTTCTTGGCCCCCAAGGTCCCTCAGCAGCCAAGGGGACTTCATCCCCCAAGTAGTAGTGCACCCAGAGGCGCATTAGCAGAGTGGTGGAGAAAGGGGCCATAGCCTACGAACTCCTTACAGCAATCGTGCTCTGTGGGGCTTACTGGAGGTAACAGGAGGGGTAGTTGGCCCCCAAGGATCCTCTGGAGCCAAGGGGACTTCAGCTCCCAACCAGCAGTTGGGGTGTTTGCACAGTGGTGGAGAAAGAGGGTGTGGCCTCCGAAGTCCTCTCAGCAATTAGGCTGTGTGGGACTTACTGGAGGCAACGGGAGGGCTTGTTGACTTCATCCCCAACCAGCAGTGTGCCAGGAGGCGCGTTTGCAGAGTGGTGGAGAAAGGTGTGTGGCCTCCAAAGACCGCTCAGCAACCCCTCCCAGGCTGATTTCGGCCCCGGAGACCCCATCCCCTGGGGCCTGGCCTCTGTGTGGGTGCCATGGTCCCACCCAGGGCTTCCACTCTTCAATGATGGAGACAGTGGGGGAGCCTGAAGGCCCCCGCGGTCCCTGCTGGCTCCTCACCTCATTGAAGGATGTTGGATACTCGTGGGGGTTTGGCCCATCAAGGCCTTCCTACCCTACTGCATGCGTGGCCCAAGGCAAAAAGCTGTGCAGAGCGGGGGGTTGGCTGTTTGAAGGGGGTTGAGTGCAACAGGCCATGCCCTGCAGCGAACCCTGCCATGCACACAGCCATGGCAGAGGGGTTGTCTGCACATGTAGATTTCATCAGTGGGCAGTCGAAGACCATGCACAGTGGGATATTGGCTGCCCATGGGTGCAGAGCCTGCAGCCAAACCCAGCTGCATGGGCTGGGACTCAGTCCCCATGTACTGACATTTAGTTAAAAAAAATAAAAGGGTGGGGATATCCAGAACCACTGGCACTTCTAGGGGGTACCCAAAAGGGCACACCAAGTGGCCCAACAAAATTTACATTCTGTGGCTACCTTGGTACTCCCGCGGTACTCCTGCAGGACCCAACACGGTCCTCCCGTGAGGTATCGCAGTACTCCCACAGGAATTGTACCATGAGACCAAGCAAAACTCACTAAGTGAAGCTTGCACAGCCTAGCATTATTATGGGGGTTGACACTTGGTTATAGTACTGCAGGAATACCACACTACCACAAAAATTAAAAAAAGAATAGAATAGGAAAAATGTGGAGTGGGGATTTGCAGGAGTTGTGCTCAAATTTCACTCGTACAAAACCAAAGCTTAAGACCTCACATATATATATACAAATTTGTTTTCCAGTTAATATCTCTAAATCTACTGGACGGCTTTACACCAAATAAGTGAAAGCGTGATCTGCGTAACCAAATCTACCTTTCTGCCAAATTCCATCCAGCAGTTCGGCCTGTAGGCTTGTTCAAAGGTCCTGTGCGAATTAACATGGGTAAAATGTGTTTCCAGACACAAGCTGGCGTGAGTGTAGAATGTTTTGGGGAATTTTCATGAAGATTTGTCAACCGGCGCCAAAAATATAGTCAACTGAAAAACTGCTTTTTTAATAGAAATCAAGTCCTAACTATAACTACCTACTGGCCACCGCCAGTAGGATGTGTATATATATATATATAACATATAACATATAACATATATATAACAAGCAAGGTGCACTATGGGACTGGTAGTACTGTTACCTGGTCACGTGATGAGGGTGTTTAATTATGTGAGAGCTAATTGATTGTGATGCACCTCACCTGTGAACAAGGCCACAAATAACGGCCGAAACGCGTAGGGGATTTGATGTCCTGCCACTTCTGAGAAGCAAATAAAGCCAGTGAGCGACGCAGTTGGGCTTCGCAGTTCTCTTTTTTGCCTTGGTGTGCCAAAATGCGGGTGGCTCCATACCCGTTTTGCGAAGCCGCCCTGCAGGGATGGTGGCTCCCGTCAGTTGGAGAAATGCTTCATGGATTGAATTGGGGAGCATGTTCCACGCGCTGATGCAGACAGAGTGGATTTCCCAAAGATTTCTGCACGACGTGGAAGGGAGTATAGGAGGAGTGATATCTCCTCTTGCAAACTGCAGACTCACTGGCCTCGGCTGCTTAGATTTGGTGACATTTTGGGCAGCACATCTTGTGGACTTCATCATTGAAGGTAACTGTAGCACTTTCATGACGTGACATTTCCTCGTATCACGAAGTGCACTCGTAATGCTGTACTGTGATGAAGGACGCTATGCAGCTGTATTAGAACAACATCACAGTACATAAAAGTTGAGAAATGTTTTTACTCTATCTGCGGGATTAAGACGCTATCCAGCAATAATTTACAACTACCGCAGTGTGCAATAACAACCAAGGTGCACTATGGGACTGGTAGTACTGTTACCTGGTCTCGTGATGAGGGTGTTTAATTATGTGAGAGCTAATTGATTGTGATGCACCTCACCTGTGAACAAGGCCACAAATAACGGCCGAAACGCGAAGGAGATTTGATGTCCTGCCACTTCTGAGAAGCAAATAAAGCCAGTGAGAGACGCAGTTGGACTTCGCAGTTCTCTTTTTTGCCTTGGTGTGCCAAAATGCGGGTGGCTCCATACCCGTTTTGCGAAGCCGCCCTGTAGGGATGGTGGCTCCCGTCAGTTGGAGAAATGCTTCATGGATTGAATTGGGGAGCATGTTCCACGCGCTGATGCAGACAGAGTGGATTTCCCAAAGATTTCTACACGACGCGGAAGGGAGTATAGGAGGAGTGATATCTCCTCTTGCAAACTGTGGACTCACTGGCCTCGACTGCTTAGATTTGGTGACATTTTGGGCAGCACATCTTGTGGACTTCATCATTGAAGGTAACTGTGGCACTTTCATGACGTGACATTTCCTCATTTCACGAAGTGCACTCGTAATGCTGTACTGTGATGAAGGACACTATGCAGCTGTATTAGAACAACATCACAGTACATAAAAGTTGAGAAATGTTTTTACTCTATCTGCGGGATTAAGACGCTATCCAGCAATAATTTACAACTACCGCAGTGTGCAATAACAACCAAGGTACACTATGGGACTGGTAGTACTGTTACCTGGTCACGTGATGAGGGTGTTTAATTATGTGAGAGCTAATTGATTGTGATGCACCTCACCTGTGAACAAGGCCACAAATAACGGCTGAAACGCGTAGGGGATTTGATGTCCTGCCACTTCTGAGAAGCAAATAAAGCCAGTGAGAGACGCAGTTGGGCTTCGCAGTTCTCTTTTTTGCCTTGGTGTGCCAAAATGCGGGTGGCTCCATACCCGTTTTGCGAAGCCGCCCTGTAGGGATGGTGGCTCCCGTCAGTTGGAGAAATGCTTCATGGATTGAATTGGGGAGCATGTTCCACGCGCTGATGCAGACAGAGTGGATTTCCCAAAGATTTCTGCACGACGCGGAAGGGAGTATACGAGGAGTGATATCTCCTCTTGCAAACTGCGGACTCACTGGCCTCGGCTGCTTAGATTTGGTGACATTTTGGGCAGCACATCTTGTGGACTTCATCATTGAAGGTAACTGTGGCACTTTCATGACGTGACATTTCCTCGTATCACGAAGTGCACTCGTAATGCTGTACTGTGATGAAGGACACTATGCAGCTGTATTAGAACAACATCACTGTACATAAAAGTTGAGAAATGTTTTAACTCTATCTGCGGGATTAAGACGCTATCCAGCAATAATTTACAACTACCGCAGTGTGCAATAACAACCAAGGTGCACTATGCGACTGGTAGTACTGTTACCTGGTCACGTGATGAGGGTGTTTAATTATGTGAGAGCTAATTGATTGTGATGCACCTCACCTGTGAACAAGGCCACAAATAACGGCCGAAACGCGTAGGGGATTTGGTGTCCTGCCACTTCTGAGAAGCAAATAAAGCCAGTGAGAGACGCAGTTGGGCTTCGCAGTTCTCTTTTTTGCCTTGGTGTGCCAAAATGCGGGTGGCTCCATACACGTTTTGCGAAGCCGCCCTGTAGGGATGGTGGCTCCCGTCAGTTGGAGAAATGCTTCATGGATTGAATTGGGGAGCATGTTCCACGCGCTGATGCAGACAGAGTGGATTTCCCAAAGATTTCTGCACGACGCGGAAGGGAGTATAGGAGGAGTGATATCTCCTCTTGCAAACTGCGGACTCACTGGCCTCGGCTGCTTAGATTTGGTGACATTTTGGCCAGCACATCTTGTGGACTTCATCATTGAAGGTAACTGTGGCACTTTCATGACGTGACATTTCCTCGTATCACGAAGTGCACTCGTAATGCTGTACTGTGATGAAGGACACTATGCAGCTGTATTAGAACAACATCACTGTACATAAAAGTTGAGAAATGTTTTAACTCTATCTGCGGGATTAAGACGCTATCCAGCAATAATTTACAACTACCGCAGTGTGCAATAACAACCAAGGTACACTATGGGACTGGTAGTACTGTTACCTGGTCACGTGATGAGGGTGTTTAATTATGTGAGAGCTAATTGATTGTGATGCACCTCACCTGTGAACAAGGCCACAAATAACGGCTGAAACGCGTAGGGGATTTGATGTCCTGCCACTTCTGAGAAGCAAATAAAGCCAGTGAGAGACGCAGTTGGGCTTCGCAGTTCTCTTTTTTGCCTTGGTGTGCCAAAATGCGGGTGGCTCCATACCCGTTTTGCGAAGCCGCCCTGTAGGGATGGTGGCTCCCGTCAGTTAGAGACATGCTTCATGGATTGAATTGGGGAGCATGTTCCACGCGCTGATGCAGACAGAGTGGATTTCCCAAAGATTTCTGCACGACGCGGAAGGGAGTATAGGAGGAGGGATATCTCCTCTTGCAAACTGCGGACTCACTGGCCTCGGCTGCTTAGATTTGGTGACATTTTGGGCAGCACATCTTGTGGACTTCATCATTGAAGGTAACTGTGGCACTTTCATGACGTGACATTTCCTCGTATCTCGAAGTGCACTCGTAATGCTGTACTGTGATGAAGGACACTATGCAGCTGTATTAGAACAACATCACTGTACATAAAAGTTGAGAAATGTTTTAACTCTATCTGCGGGATTAAGACGCTATCCAGCAATAATTTACAACTACCGCAGTGTGCAATAACAACCAAGGTACACTATGGGACTGGTAGTACTGTTACCTGGTCACGTGATGAGGGTGTTTAATTATGTGAGAGCTAATTGATTGTGATGCACCTCACCTGTGAACAAGGCCACAAATAACGGCTGAAACGCGTAGGGGATTTGATGTCCTGCCACTTCTGAGAAGCAAATAAAGCCAGTGAGAGACACAGTTGGGCTTCGCAGTTCTCTTTTTTGCCTTGGTGTGCCAAAATGCGGGTGGCTCCATACCCGTTTTGCGAAGCCGCCCTGTAGGGATGGTGGCTCCCGTCAGTTAGAGACATGCTTCATGGATTGAATTGGGGAGCATGTTCCACGCGCTGATGCAGACAGAGTGGATTTCCCAAAGATTTCTGCACGACGCGGAAGGGAGTATAGGAGGAGGGATATCTCCTCTTGCAAACTGCGGACTCACTGGCCTCGGCTGCTTAGATTTGGTGACATTTTGGGCAGCACATCTTGTGGACTTCATCATTGAAGGTAACTGTGGCACTTTCATGACGTGACATTTCCTCGTATCTCGAAGTGCACTTGTAATGCTGTACTTTGATGAAGGACGCTATGCAGCTGTATTAGAACAACATCACAGTACATAAAAGTTGAGAAATGTTTTTACTCTATCTGCGGGATTAAGACCCTATCCAGCAATTATTTACAACTACCGCAGTGTGCAATAACAACCAAGGTGCACTATGGGACTGGTAGTACTGTTACCTGGTCACGTGATGAGGGTGTTTAATTATGTGAGAGCTAATTGATTGTGATGCACCTCACCTGTGAACAAGGCCACAAATAACGGCCGAAACGCGTAGGGGATTTGATGTCCTGCCACTTCTGAGAAGCAAATAAAGCCAGTGAGAGACGCAGTTGGGCTTCACAGTTCTCTTTTTTGCCTTGGTGTGCCAAAATGCGGGTGGCTCCATTCCCGTTTTGCGAAGCCGCCCTGTAGGGATGGTGGCTCCCGTCAGTTGGAGAAATGCTTCATGGATTGAATTGGGGAGCATGTTCCACGCGCTGATTCAGACAGAGTGGATTTCCCAAAGATTTCTGCATGACGCGGAAGGGAGTATAGGAGGAGTGATATCTCCTCTTGAAACTGGGGACTCACTGGCCTCGGCTGCTTAGATTTAGTGAAATTTGGGGCAGCACATCTTGTGGACTTCATCATTGAAGGTAACTGTGGCACTTTCATGACGTGACATTTCCTCGTATCACAAAGTGCACTCGTAATGCTGTACTGTGATGAAGGACGCTATGCAGCTGTATTAGAACAACATCACAGTACATAAAAGTTGAGAAATGTTTTTACTCTATCTGCGGGATTAAGACGCTATCCCGCAATAATTTACAACTACCGCAGTGTGCAATAACAACCAAGGTGCACTATGGGACTGGTAGTACTGTTACCTGGTCACGTGATGAGGGTGTTTAATTATGTGAGAGCTAATTGATTGTGATGCACCTCACCTGTGAACAAGTGACATCACAGAAGACATTACTCATGACATCTCAAATGACATCACTGATGACATCATCCAGTGAGTGTGAGTGTTTTCTAAAGGTTTCTGAGTGTTAAAGATAAAATACTAAGATACTACAAAAGTTAAATGACTATAGTTTGTGTACTACTGAAGAGTGGTACTATTTGTAACACTTATTATGTAAGTGGCTGTGTGACAGTGTGTATCAATGTGTGTGCTCTATGGGTGTGTGAGTGGTGGTATAGGTGTGTGAGTGGCCCTGTGAGTGGCTGTAGGGGTGAGTAAGTGACTGTGTGTGGCTGTGTGGGGGAGTGAGTGGGTGTGTCAGTGTTATATGGGTGAGTGAGTGGGTATGTGAGAGGCTGTATAGGTGAGTGCGTGGGTGTATGAGTGACTGTATGGGTGAGTGAGTGAATGTGGGAGTGGCTGAATGGGTGAATGTATGCTGGTGTCAGTGACTGTATAGGTGAGTGAGTACATGTGTTAGTATCTGTATGAGTGAGTGGATGTGCGAGTAACTGTATGGGTGAGTTAGTGGCTGAATGATTGACTGCATAGGTGAGTATGTAGGTGTGTGAGTAGCTGTACGGCTGAGTGACTCAATGTGTTAGTGGCTGTATGGGTGTATGAGTGGGTGTGTTAGTGTCTATATGTCTATTTGACTGGATGTGTGAGTGGCTGTATTGGTGAGTGAGTGAGTGGGTGCATGAGTGGCTGTATGGGTGAGTTAGCGGCTGTGTGAGTACAAATAGGGGAGGGGGACCATGCAGGCCCTCTCCCTGGGCCTATTTCGGTCCTGGGGAACCCATCCCCCAGGGTCCAGCCTTAAACAAATAGGTCCGTGGGGCTGCACAGACCCCCTCCTTGGGCTGATTTTGGTCCAGGGGGGCTCATCCACCAGGGTTTGGTCTTTTAATTATTTTAATTTTAAGAGGGGAGGAGGCCACATGACATCTGCACAGCACTCTTACATTAGAAATAGAAACCCACTTGGGTAACTATGTAAAATACTCTATCTAGTCGGGGTAGAGCACACCTGGCATTGTGTGGTTACATTATATTAATATGTCTCCGCGTTGATGCAGGAATAGCAGCAACGGTGCTAGGAAAAACTAGGAATCATACTGGGAAACAAATGAGTTGGTGTAATTGTTACTAGTCAATGTGAACTATGTTTCTTCAATTTCTTAATACACTTATCCACACTTTTACACTCTATGTGCACTTTACATATTTGCCATGATCTAAAAACAATAAAAGTCATGTTACACATAAACATTAAAAGCAATGAACTCCAATTCCATATTGAAAGACATTTATTATTAATAATGAATTAATGTTTATTCAAGTGCCATTTTCAGAGGAGAATGTGCTCAATAGAGAGGACTGTGTGGAAAGTTTTAGCAGATGCAACAGGATAATGACCTGGAGCAGTACCCTCTACTCACCATGTGAAGATGACAGCACAAGTGGCAGGACCAGCACCCCACTACCAGCACAGCAGCAACACCCAATCAGTTCAGCTGTCAGCACTGACAGTCAACTCAACTTCTGTCCTGTTTGCCTTCTCAAATGAATCCGTGGTCCCCACTTCTACCCCATTTTCATCAGCATCATTTAAAGTGGAAACCATATGTGGGAATTATTTTTTTTAGATGTGAATTCTTATTACCCTCTCAACTGCAGTGAACTCATCAACAGCTAATAGAATGAGACAACAGAGAAGATAATACAGGAGTTTGTGGATGAAAATAGTTTAATCTCAGACAAGAGCCATTGATATTTTACCATAGTGGAAAGAAGCAGTCAGCAAACCAAAGCATGCAGACAGTCAAATAACCTCTATGTCCAGCCATCTGTAGGTGGGTTCACTGACAGAATATTGACCTAAAAAATATAGATGAAAAAAATATCGAGGTAAAACTATAGAATTCAAAAATATCGACTCCCTATACTTAAGCAGGTAAGTACAAAAATATTGGAAAAAAAATATCGATGTCAAAAATATAGCTGTACAAAATATCAATTTTTATATGTATAAAATAAAATATTAAATATATTAAATAATACAATTAATTAAAAAAATTGATTTAATATACCTTTTAACATTACTATTCCCACTCCAGTCAGTTCAAAATTGAAAACAAACAAAATATTAACAACTAAATATTTAAAAAACAAAATAAATAAATACATATATATTTAAAATTAAAAATAACAAAATAACAAAATAAAAAAACTATAATGTTAAAAACATATGACAAATACCTACAAATATTATATTAAATAAACTAAAAAATAATTTTCAAACAAATAAATATTTTTAATTAGAAAATATTTAGAAACAAAAACATTAATTATTACATAAATTTAGTTATTTTTATTTCCTACCCTATAGCAACACTCAATTCACAACCCACATCTAAATTTTTAAAAATGTACTTCCATAATTTACATAATTAATTACCAATTAAAGAATTATTATTAATTAAAAAACAAATTAAAACTCACAAAATGTATTAACTTCCCACACTTTGGTGTCCATTACGATACCGGGCGGGAAAAAATCCGCCATCCACCATAGCGGTAAAAATCCGCCCGCCTACACCGTCTGAATACCGACCGGGCAATTACGATGCCGCGAAGCGAACACCGCCCGCGGCGGAAAAAACCCCAAAAATACCGCCCGATCATGTCCGATTCTAAGTCCACCCGTCCGCCACGGACGCAAATACGCACAACCAAAAACCGCCCGCCCTGACGATCGAGACACCGCCCGTGAAATTAGGATCGCTCCGACATGAGCGCGGTAAATACACAAATACACCGCCCGCCATCGTAAACAACAGAGATGGAAATGGACACGGCGGAAGCCCTGGCGGCCACGTCCCTGCACAGAAACCATCCGCGGACCCAAACAAACACCCACAACATGGCCAACAAGTCCACACAGCAAGCCACGCACAAATACACAAACACAGTACACATCCCGAAAACACCCCCCGGACAAACAAATAAACTACTAATCCCAGAACACCAGCCACAACACACCTGAAAACAACAGACCATCATGACACACCCACATAGGTAAGCACAAAAGCAGCCCCTTCACAGACCACAATCCCTTGCAACACTACAAAGCCAAGAAGAGAGGAGAGAACACAGCGACACAGCAAGGACAGCAGCACACCACAGATACGCACCCATCACACCCACCACCACCAGCACCAGCACCACCAAACACCAGCACCACAAACGACCTGCACATCACACACCACACACACACACCGCACCAGCACCACAAACACCAAACCACACACCATGGCAGCACACAGAATGCCAAAGTTCACTTCAACTGAGCTGACGGTCATGGTCGACGAGAACATCAAGGTGCACCCACAAATCTTTGGCAACCAGGTCCAACAGACAACAGTAGCCACCAGAAATCGGATGTGGAGCAGGATCGTAGACCAGGTCAATGCAGTAGGGAACGTGCCACGCAACCGAGGCGAAATCACCAAGAGGTGGCACGATATGAAAAGGGAGGTCAAGAAGAAGGAGGCCAAGAATCGGCAGCTGGCTGACAGGACTGACTGAGGTAATCCCGCGCTTTTCAAGACCTTCAAGGCGTGGGAGGAGAAGGTGCGAGGCATCATACATCCGGAGAGTCTCACCGGAATACCAGGGGGAGTGGAGGCTGGTAAGTACAAACAAATGTATACCAGCACACCGCTATGTACTCACATGCACTACCACTATGCCATAGCTCCGAGGGACAAACACCCCCATGTCCAGTACACAATACACAAGACATCAACCACACATGCAACAGACACTACCACACACTGAGCCCAAACCGACCAACTAACAAAACCATGGAGGCATGTGTACAGTCAGCCAGCACCGCAACTCCCACCAGGTCCCCTTGTACTCCAAAAGTGCCAGAAGGAGCACTCACCACACCCACACCCTTGTGTCAGCCATAGCTGCAGTAACCGACAAGTAACAGGTAAGTAGCCAGAACACAAAGTCAGTGGGTGGGAGGGGGACAGCTGAAGTACAACACACACCAGGCCCCTAGTCCTACAGCGCAGCAAGGTGGAGCACACCCCACACCCATGTGTCAGCCACTGCAGTGCACACCTTCAGCCGACAGGTAGATATCTCACCCTACATGGAGGGGTTTCTGTGGGTGGTAAGCCAGCACCACAACTCACAACACCGCCCCCACTCCCACAGACCAGCAACATGGAGCACCCCACCCTCCCATAACCATGTGGCATCCATTGCATTGCGCACTCAAAAACAACCTGTAGGTGGAAAACTGTACAGGGAGGGGGGTCTGTAGGCATGAGGACTGTATTACGACTAACACATGGGACATGTCACGTAGCAGAGGAACACGCAGCACTGCTCCCTGTCACAATCATGTGACCAATGTGCACACGGACATGTATTACAGAGTCATACCCCACATGACCCATCACAAACACAGCAACACCTAAGGAGCCACGTCTGCATGCACAAGTCCCACTGGAGCACAGACCCACACGGCGGGCACTGTGCCACTCATCACACACATCAGCAACACCATCGAAGTCTTGTCCATGTAGTCCTTACTGCCTGTTACCCACACATCGTACAACAACGCCCATGTAAGTCCAACCTGCCTAGAAGTAACAGCGTGGGACCACAATAATGCACATACACACCACTGGACCCATGAAACACACAGGCACACAATGCACATTCAACATATCATCCATCTCATCTGTCAGCCCCTGTGTCATGAAAGGTATGTCATCTGAACAGCTGGCCCTCATACAGTAGTCATGCAAAGATACCTGCCCATGACAAATAATGTGCCTGCAGTGACTGAAGCGCACGTCACACTGTGATTAACAACATACATAATATAGTCAACACCCCAAGAGCACTGCATTGATGCACATGGCCGAGGGTTGCACGCACACCAAGGAATTGGCCCATCTGCAATACGTCGTGTGGCACACAACTAACCCTGGGCGAAGTGCTACGCTACGCTCGCGTAGTTTGCGAAGTTTGCGCTACTTCGCACAACGCGAATTGCACGTAGCACAGTGCGAACACGCGTAGCGTAGCGTAGCGTAGTGCCGCGGTCATTTTTTGCTTGCTCGCGGTCCTCAACGTCAAGTTGGCGACCGCGAGCAAGCAAATGACATCCCGGCGAGACTTTTCCTCGTTCGCGATCAGCAACATCAAGTTGCCGATCGCGAGCGTGGAAAATAAACCTCCCGGCGAGATTCTCAACGCGGGAGGTCAGGTTTCTCATTGCGAGTGGTCGCGTATGCTTGCGACCGCTCGCGATGAGAAACTACCAGTCCGCGTTGAGAAAGCTGCCGCTCGAGTAAAAATCTACTCGAGCGGCAGTAGAAGACAGCTCGCACTGTGCAAGTTGCCGTTTTCAATGATTGCACAGTGCGGACAAGCATCCGGCACTGTGCAATCATTGCGAACAGTGCGCTACGCAGTTCGCGTAGTGCTACGCGAAGCTTGCGTAGCGCGAACTGCACTTTGCGTAGCTTCGCGAAGCATTACTTCGCGAACTACGCCCACCCTTCACTCACTCACAACAATGCTTCCAATGTAATGTCCATAAATGATACCAGTCAGCAGATATGCCGGGTATGTTAGACATACACACACCTTTGTCTCTGCACTGTCATGTTGCCAAAACACATGTCCCGTTCTGCACCCATATGTCACAGTATGTACCCCAAAACCATATTTTACCTCAAAAGCGTTGAGGGGGCTGTACCCCCTTTTCCCATCTGCATTTCTAAGTGTTCCATTTGAACCCCTAAACCATATTCCACCTCAAAAGCGTTGAGGGGCTGTACCCCTTTTCCCATCTGCGTTTCTAAGCGTTCCATTTGAACCCCTAAACCATATTCCACCTCAAAAGCGTTGAGGGGCTGTACCCCTTTTCCCATCTGCGTTTCTAAGCGTTCCATTTGAACCCCTAAACCATATTTCACCTCAAAAGCGTTGAGGGGGCTGTACCCCACTTACAATCAGCGTGTCGAAGCGTTCCATTTGAACCACAAAACAATATTTCACCTCAATATCGTCGATGGGTCTGGAGCCCGCATACACCCGAGCCACAAAATGTAGGAGTATAGCAACACACACCCATCGGCATTGCTAATCCGTCCCATGCCACATGTTCACATCACACAGTTCCATTGCCTTGACCACGCATACACACATCGTACATCCACACTCACGCCTCTGGGAAACCTGTGCACGACAGTGCACGAACTGTGAATGTCAGACAACCAATACATACTTTGCTAGGTGCAACACATTAACCTATCTCATCCTCCCCACAGGTGCTGAACTGCTGGATGCTGGAGAGGGAGACAGCAGCCAGCACAGCCAGTCTGCAAGCCCCCGACCCGGACTCACGGATGTAGAGGAGCAGGACACCTCCTCGGACGTGGACCACCCAGCAGGCCCATCTGGTGTGGCAGGGCACAACCGCTCCCCAGGGCCCCTCCTACCCACCAACCCATCACCCAGGGCTGCTGACCAGTCACAGACCCCTGCTGCCACGGTCGTTGCGGCCACCACCACCGCCGCAACCACCACCACCGCCGCAACCACCACCACCACCGTCATCCCTGGCCACAGCCCCAGCGCAAGGGGTGGCCCGGCCGTCGGGGTCCACCCTGGGAGCCAGACCGAGGACCGTGGTGAGCAATGTGGCTAGTGGGCAGGTCGGTGGCAGCAGTACTGGTAGGAGGAGCAGGGTCAGGCCAACGCCATCTGTGCCTGGGAGCCAAGCCCAGCCGCAAATCGACAGAGTCCTTGGGGCCTATGAAGAGGCCCAAGGAGAATGGGCCAGGTCGGCTAGCGACACGCGGGAGGTCCTTGGGGTGTTGAGGTCCATGGACGCCCATATGGGCCAATTCGTGGCCCTCATGGGCCAGCTGGTGGTGGTGGTGGTGAGGGCACAAGCAAGGCCAGCAACACCACCTCCGCCACCACCTGCTGTGGCGCAGGGTCGTGCAGCATCGTGTTCCCCTGCGTCCACAGCGAGTGAGCACTCCTCAGCCACCACCAGCAGCCCACCAACACACCCCCCCCCTTCCAAACGTGGAAGGGGCCGTCCGAAGAGGAAACAGGTGTCCAGAGAGGACTTCGCACGCACCAAACGCCAGTGAGTCAGCCAGCCACCTTGACCACCTACTGCATTGACTTGTAATACGATCCTACCCCACACTGCCATGTGAATGGCATGTGTCTGTTGGACTGTGGACATAGGACTAAATGGGTACACCTTGAGCATCACGCAGCCATGACCGTCAACTCATAGTCACTGCACGCACCACTTTTGTCAACACCTTGCACACAATAACATGTCACCGCTGAAAATAAATACACCTTGATCACAATCTGCTGTCTGTGCCCTGTGTTTATTCAACGATGTGCAACCGCCACCATGAGCAGAAATGCATCTGCTGTGTGGTATGTCGATGGGACAGGAGAGGCTGCAGGGACCTAGGGGTGAAAAACAGAACAAGAGTACATTCAATGAGTGTGTCACACACTCATCACACAGTACTTGTCACCAACTACAGGCAATGTACACACATCTCACAGAGCAACAGGGCACAATGCTACAGCCACTGTCAGTGGCATACTAACCTGGACATGGACCATTGACACACAGCACTCAGTGAACAAAAGGCCTCTGTGACAGAGCACACATACACCTGCACAACTACAGCTACTTCAGCCGTCGTAAATGGACACTCACCGTCAAGTGAAGTAGCGGGCGATGAGCTGCTGACGCACATTCACAGCTTCCTCCTCTCCACTGTCCTCGTCACTGGACCCGTCCTGGTCTGCAGGCTGGGGCCCTGGATGATCCCCGTCATCCACTATTAGGGGGATCTGCTTGCGAATAGCCAGATTGTGCAGCATGCAGCAAGCCACTACTATCTGGCACACCTTCTGTGGGGAGTACGCCAGTGCGCCCCGGTGCGGTCCAGGCATCTGAACCTGGACTTGAGGAGGCCAAAGGTCCGCTCCACCACACGTCTGGTCCTCCCATGTGCCTCATTGTAGCGGTCATCAGCTGGGGTCCGAGGATTACGTAATGGGCTGAGCAGCCAAGGCCCATTCGGATAAGCAGAGTCCCCTGGGTGTGAGGAATACCGAGATTAGTTGCAATTCCAACTGTCCCCAAGACAGCATCGCACAACAGCCATGCTACACGAGTACACATACTCACCAACAATCCAAGCACGGTCCGGTTGCAGATTGGTCATCAGACGTGGTAGGATGCTGTTGCGCATGATGTGCGAGTCATGGGCCGATCCTGGAAACTTCGCACACACGTGTGTAATGACCATGTCCGCAAGGCACACCACTTGCACATTCAGGGAGTGGGTGTGCTTCCTATTCCGATAAATGTGCTCCAGGGCCTGTGGTGCCCAAAGGCCAATATGGGTGCAATCTATTGCACCAACAACGTGGGGGATCCGTCCAAGGGCATAGAAATCACCCTTCACTGCCGCCAATTGACGAGCCCTGGGGAATCGTATGTACCTGTTCCTGTACAGCATCTTAGCTGACAGTACATCACGTAGCACCATGCTGAACATGGGCTGGGACATCCCACTTCCACTGCCCACTGTGTGTTGGAATGACCCAGTGGCGAAGAAATGTAGTGCAGCCATCACCTTAGCCGTGGGGGTAAATGCAGTCGGATACACCCTGCGAGGACGGAGGTGGGGTTCCAACAAGGCACATAGGCGATGCAGGGTGGGTCGGTCCAGTCGGAATTTCCGGATTACCTCCACGTCCTCCATGTCTGACAGCAATTGGTAGGGGCGATGTATGTTTGGTCTCCTCCTAGGGAAGATGGAAGTGGACACATGTCAAAGCAACACGCCACATGGCATTTCCACAAACACAAAACAAAAATGACTGACCAAGCAATTGAATCACAGAACAGCTGACAAGTAGGGACAGCACAGCCACAATACACTTACACAGGTCCCCTTACCAATAGCAATGAGCAGTGACACAAACCATTGCTATCAGCATGCACATGGGGATTTAGGCCTTAACAACTTGTAAGGCATGACGATGATATCAGACTGCATATTTGGGAAGCGGCAACACCACGGCAATATAACTAGCTGCTGTGCCTGACACAGCTTCCGCGTCTGGGTGAGTATGGCACACACCAACAACGCAATGGACACAGGCTGAGCGGCAAAAATAAGTGGGTCCTGTTGCACGAGGGGATATGAGACAGTCATTGATGTCCCTACTTCACCCTATGTACAGCACTGTACGGATCACACCTCCAAAACACATTGACAGGTGTACACATTGACAGCTCCATGACAACACAGCTGTGTGATTGCAAATACACATCACAAGTGACACATAACGTAGCACGTGCCAAGTGGGAGATGTGCATAGTGAAAGATGGCATGTGTGTGCATATGCATGTCCCATGCTCCCATGCCAATGTGTACATGATGATGTGCCAACAGACATGTGGAGGCTGAGCACTGGCCGTCCCTGCCCATGCGCACAGCATGTTGTGGCCCTGTCCAGTGTGGACCTGCCCCCACACACAAGTCATGGCCACACCTGCAGATGCATTGCGCACATCATACTGTGTAGTGCACATGGCATCAGCGGACTGTACCCGCCATGGGCCAGGCCCTTACGGCCAACTCCAATGGCCCTCGCGGTTGCACCCTGCGTGTCCCGCAATGGAGGAAAGCGTCACGGGCCAGCTGGGAGGAGGCCATCATCTGCAATTTAAGCAGGCAGACACGGTACACCAATTGCAGCGGCTTGGACCCACTGAAACTGCACCAGGGGGCTATATGACTGTGGGAGTGAGACCGGCATTACCACAGCTACCAGGGACTGCAGCCTGGCATCCCTCAACAACACCTGCTGCTGCCACCTGTCCACCTTCACGTCGATGACGCTGAGGATATGTCCAGGTCCACTCACCAACGAGGAGCTGGAGAACCTGGATTCCGAGCTCCACGCACACTGCACATGGCTATTCCTTGCGAAAGTTGTGTGTGAGAGACAACTGCAGTGTGTGTGTGAGTGCATGTGGGGGACACACATGTTGTTGATCCGCAGCACTATGAGTCAGAGCCTGTGGGGTTCAAACATGCACTGCTCACCATGCTGACTGCAGGTGGCAGGGGTATGTGAGCTCTCGGGCGCTTTGACATGTCTGTCCCTCCCGAGTGGTGGTACATGGCAACTTCATGTCAGACATCCAGTGACACAGACAATTGGCAATGCAGGTCTCAGTGCACTTTTTGCTCGTGTGAATGTCAGGCTGGGGCCATGCTGCCCTTCTCAGTCCCAGCAGGCCTGACCTGCACATTGACTGCACAATGCCAGTAGGTGACAACACAGACTGCCTAGTGGGTTACATGTGTCTCCTGTTCAGGACCCTCCGGATAAGCGCAAACTCAGCCCTGTCGATTGGACACACCATGCCTCGTGATAGGGATGTGTGTGAGTTAGTGGCACTGAATGTGACCTCCGTTGCGGGGTGGGCCATGCACAGGGAGAGTACGTTGATTGTTGCGCAGTGTTGGTCACAGTGGGTACACCCACACAGATGTGTTGTCTTGTGATCTTTTGCTAAATCCGCCTGACAATGGACAGTAGATGTGGGCAGACTACACATTGCTCGATGTGCTGTCTATATGCATGTGCCTTCACACCAGGCACAGCTGCCCCTGCACATGTGACCCCTGCTGCCCTCAGTGCTGGGTCTGTTGAGCTGATGCGCCATCTGTGCGTGGGGCAGACAGCTCTCCTCACTTCCGTCATTGCCCATGACATCACTTTGCCGCAGGTGACATGGATCATGGAGGGCCCACATGTACGCGTGGGTGGACTACACAAGACTGTCCGATGGTTGTCACACCCAGTCAGTGCTTCGAATGGGAAGGATGTGGTGCTGGTACTCATTTTTATGTGTCGAGTGGGCGGGTCTAGGTGCGGGGCTACATGCAAGACATGGGAAGTTCATCGGCTTATCTACTAGTTGCAATACACACGAGACACGTCTTTTTATGACCACATCAGGGTCATTCCTTAAACTAACTGGAAGTCAGACAGTCATATTTTACCCTGTCCTCATGGCCTCCCCTCGCTCACCCAAATATGCGTTTGCACCTGAGAAGCCAGCGCATGCACAAGCAGCTCAAGCTCGCCCCAGAGAGGCCAAGGAGTGTATGTGTGGGTCCAGTTGAACAAGTGGTCTGTCTCGCGGTATAATAAGTGGCGGGACGCCGTACACCTGCGTGGTGCCCCGACTCGAGACCCGGGCAACATTGACAATGCATGACAGGCTCCGCAGTCCGGATACACCACCTGCAACACACAGAGGCTGTAGCTGCCCTAGCGGCCCAGGCCGCGTCCAACTGGAGCTCATGGACCCACACATTCACTCTTTGGCCTCTCTGGGGCGAGCTTGGAGCTGCTTGTGCACGCGCTGGCTTCTCTGTTGCAATGGCATGTTACGTGTGTGGGAAAATAGGCAATGAGTGAGATGGTGCGAGCCACCTTCCGTGACGTCACTCCTGCTCGTGATGTGTGCGTCAGCCCACTACTTCCATTTGACTTGTGCCATACTACATATTGAGGATGTGTTGCCTGCGTGATGTGACCAGGAGGAGCGCGCCATGACCTCTCACCCACCATGCTCCACTGCCATCCCGTGCCCTGGATTGCCTGTGCAGGTGGACAATGTTGGGGATACACCTGGTCGACAGGGGATGTGAGTGCCTTGGCAAGGGCCTGGCGGACGCACAGCAGTATCCAGCATGTCCACAGAGGGTGGGCTGACGTCTACACCTGATGCAGCATTGATCGTGTGCCCGCCTGTTGTGCACACACGAGTTCACATTCATCCCCAGACAGGTGGTCTTTACAAATTCCCAGGAGAGCGGTAATGTACTGCTCCGGAATCCTCCCAACACAGCGTGTTTCAACATTGCATGTGCGCACCTACCCGTCACACCCACCCACCTGAGCCAAGCGTAACTCCCGCTTCACATGACACATGTGTGTCTTCCACAGTTGTGCTACTCATTTACGTTGACATCCAATGACAGTGGACTACATGGTCATCTCACGACTGCCGTGTACTTCACACACTCTCATCCTCTCTCATTCGTACTCGTGGAATGAATAAGCAGAGACACATATTTACTTCAAGCCATGTATTAGGACTTATGTCCTCTGTGATGCAGTATAGTGGACACTACTGGCAGCGAAATGCATGTGGAGGATATACTCAGCATGATTACACATAGCATAGGGTGTAGGGGTACATGTGATTAGTTGTTGACTGTGGGATGTGGGCTTCATAGTTACAACTGCTTAGCCGTTGCTGTGCTAATGTACATTTGCTAATTACTGTGGAGCTGCTGACTTTGACACAGACAGTATACATTTTGCCTACCAGACCGCTTGACATCATGGGCACAGTACATCTCAGTTCCATGTTACAGGTTTGCTGCTATAGTTACTCATACACACGTGCGTGAGGGGTGTCATCAGGGCATGGGCCTACGTGCATGCAACGGCGTCCCACTTGTTGTTGCAATGTGGTGGCTACTGGACATGACACAGTCACTGGGGTCATGTTGTTGGGGGATGCACTTGTTGTCCATGAAAAAGTACTGGCATGGAAGTTCAGAGGGAGGTGAGGTGACAGCTCTCACATACTACAGCCGACCGATTACTGTCCACTGACCGGTGCATATGTTCATGGACGCAGGATACATATTATGGCATAGTTGTACGTGCAGTGATGTCCATGTGGTTGCCATACACAAATCCCATGCCTCCGCCTCCCCCTGTTCATGCAGAGTTACTGGATGTGATGAGGAACAGAGTGCATGTCCCGAAAATATCCGATATCATGACAGTGTAGTTAATGGTGTGGTGTTAGTTGCAGGTTGTATGGTATAGTTGTTGTACTGGTAACTGCTCAGTCCGTGCGGAGCCAAGCATGGGTACGGTGTAGGACATCATTGTTCAATTGGGGGTATTGCGTCGGGGTCTGATGAATTGACAGGTTGTCAGGTATGCGATACCTTCCAGCAGGGCTTCCATGGCATTGGTGGTATACATGGATGCCATCCAATGCAGCGGATGGTGGCTGTCAAGGTGTTGGTCGTAAGTTGTCCCTTGTAGGAGCCTGATGGGACATGTTGGATGACATTCGATGAAACTGTGATCCAGAATACGTTGTGTGGAGGCACAGTGGTCCCATTGCAGTGTGGGTCCGATTGCAGCCACATACGCCATGCCCCCATAGGCTGAACAGATCCTGTCGTGGACGTCCAGGGGGTTGAACAGTTGTACCAGGTCCGCCATTGGACATGCCGGGTTGGAGAGACATAAATCCACAGGACAGTGGAAGGGACACCTCCAACAGTAGAAGACGGGGATGACGCAGCTGAACAATGCGATGCGGTAAGTTAGTCGGTAACTTACGTTCAGCAGAGCCAGATTTTCACATCCCAATATCTGTATCAGGTTATGTTTGTACACCTTCATCTGTCTGGCGTAGTTGGGTAGGTGTGGTGCAAGTGCCATTTTGCTGCAGGGCGATGTGATGGCGTGGTCCGGCTGTCTGTGCAGTCTGCAGAGTGCAACCTCCGACGCTGCTGGGAATTCTGTAATGGTCGTAGGGAGGCAGGACTTGGGTTATAGTAGCTTGTGCGGAGGACACGGGCCCTCATCCCACATTCTTCTATGAATGGTCAAGGTCAGTGGTGTCTGACTCCTTCCAGATAACTTGCATGTGAACCACATGGGGGAGTGGTATTATTTCTTTTTTCCGTTCGAAATGTTCTTTCGTGTTATGCGCTATCTGCCCAGTGGACGGTTCCCTCTGCATGCCTGTGTTGGGCTTTTTTGGGGATAATGACTGTATTGTCCTGCTTGAATAGTTGAGCTGTGGTTTCGGTGTGGGTATGGAAGGCCATTCAGTGCTATCTCCTCTCCCGTGTGTGGGCGGCACGCTGCGTTTCCGCTATACGTTGGGCCTTGTGTGTGGGTGTTATAATTGGAGCCACCTGTTGTCGGTCCCCGGGATCTTTGATGTTACGTATTGCATGTCTTGGTATTGGGTGCAGGGTGGTATCGGTGTTTCTGTGTGGTACTGGCGTACCTTTTGCCGACGGGGTCCATATTCTGCTGGGTGATATTGCCGCCGCTGTGTGCTTCGCCATGTTTTGCACACAGGGGTGTGTCCTAATTTGGCGTGACATCACTGACATGTTCGGGTCAGTTGTGTGACGTCAGGTTGGCAACAGTGAATTGCCGGTTGGGGACATGACTGTTGCAGGACTGTCACGTGACATGTGCGTTCAGGGTGGGGCTGGTGTGTGGTGTTTGTTGTGCCCTGTGTTGTTTGTGTGCGGCGCATACATGGCGCTGTCGTTGGGCTCTGCGTTGTGCGCATGTGTGGCTGCGTCTTCACCGCTGCGCAGCGGGGCCGTGACGGGGACGTTAGTTCCTGGTCCCAGGTAGTGTGTGCCCGGTTGTTACGAGTTGTTTCAATTTGCCCGGTGCAGTGGTGGATGTGTCGTGTACACGCAGGGGTGTCTGGGGGGGGGCCATGTACAGTTCTTCCGCCCTTGCACTGTGTGCGGTGTTTGCGTGCCCTTGTTGTGTGTCTGCCTACCTGCGTCTCCGCGGTGCGTTGACTCCTAGGTTCTGCATCAGGTAGAGCATGGGGAGGGCCTGCAGTGCTGGATTCATGCTCGGGGGGTCCGCCTCTTTGGTGTCCGTACTCAGCGATCGAGTTTCCGCCTTGGTTTCTCGTGCGGTGTCTCTTAGCCGTGGGAGCTGTTTGTTTGCGGCATCGTAATTTGTACGCCGGGCGGTACGTGATTTCGTCGGACGGTGTGTGTCCATTGGGCCGCGCCGCTACGTCGACGGGCGCACTTTGATGGCGGACGGCGTCGCGGGCTTACGGGCGGTGTTTGGCTGACTTTTCACATCCTAATTGGGCGGACGTGTGGGCCGCGGCGGGCGGACGGTAACTGGTGGTTTTGACATCCGACAGCACGGCGGTGGTGCTACCGCCCGACATCCTAATGGGCCCCTTTATCCCTATAATACCCACAACCCACAGCTAAAATGTAACTGCAAAAAAATTAATTACACAATTAAAACTTATTTTCAATTAAAAAAATAATAGTATTTAACAACTAATTTTAAAGTAAGTAAAAGGAATTTACTCCCCACGCTTCACCCCTATTAAAGCAAAATCCACACACAAAAAATGAACAATTACCCTAATTAAATATCAATTAATTAATTAGGATTAATGATCACCTAATCATTAATTAATTAACAACTAATTAATAATTAATTAAATAAATTACTTCCCACCCTTTACCCCGAAAAACCCCACAGCCCGCACCTAAAATTAATTACACAATTATCATAATTAATTGTCAATTAATTAATGTTAATTAACAACTAATTATTCATTAATTAAAAATAAATTACTTCCCACCCTTTACTCCTATAAATCCCACAACCCACACCTAAAATTAATTACACAATTACCATAATTAATTATCAGTTAATTAATTAATGTTAATTAACAACTAATTATCAATTAATTAAAAATAAATTACTTTCCACCCTTCGCCCCTATAAACCCCACGACCCGCACCTAAAATTTACCCCCAAAAAATTAAAAACACAATTAACATTATAAAATCTCAAATAAATATTAATAAATTAAAAATATTAATTAATTTGTTATAATTAAATTACTTCCCACCCTATTCCCCTATAAACCCGCAACCCGCTACGGAACTTAAAAACACAAAAGTAAAAAAAAAAAATAACTGCTTACAATTTGACACATATATTAAAAAACATAAACAATACTTATACAAAAAATACATCACATATATTTAAAATATATACTAAAATATATAACACTAATAAAAAAATCGATATTTTAAACAACTATATTTTTGCAAACGATATTAATAACTTCCATATTTTTAAAATCGATATTACTTACCTTCAAATCGATATTCTTGACAACGATATTCTTGCACTCGATATTTCCATTCCACGATATTTTTAACTCGATATTATGATAGGTCGAATTTTTTACCCTCGATATTCTGTCTCATTTCTCTGTAGGTGTATTCAGTGAAGCTGTGGTTGTTATTGGTAAAAAAAGCACGTCTATCCACTCATGACGTCAAGAGACTAGAAATAAACATTAATTTCCTACCAAAGTTTTACTTTGTACCAGAAGAAGCGCCACAGGGTGGGAATCCATCAGAACAGGATGCGAATGCCAAATTTGAGGTGCAGTTGGAAGCAATTAGGAAGGGGACACTGTCTACCATTTTGTTGCACCCTCCTCCCCCTCCTTGTTGCTGTACAGACCAGCACTATGGGCCTACAGTAAGGACAGGCGGCATTGATTTCTAAATGATTTCTCTTCGCTTAAAATTGTCTTAAAGTTATCTTTATTCACAAAAACTGTTATACACAGGACTAAGTCAGGAGGAACCCTAGTAAATCAGAGCCATCTAATACTGTCTTAGGCCAGGCAAAACCCTAAGTATATCATGCTGTACATACTGCAGAAACAAAAAATACGCCCCTATTATGTCTGGTGTACCGACATTAAAGTGTTATTTTATTGACAAACTACCATACGTCTAACAAATGTTCTTCTGTATCAAACTCATAAACAGAAGTGCAGTATTTCTAAAACAATCAATTGCAACAACAAGAAGAGTCATTGAGCATGCTGACTTCTATGCTGTCACTTTCATCAATTGACTGTCGACTTCACTTCTTTGTCAACACAAATGAATCATTTGCCAGTTTCTGAAAATTCTGCCGCCCACATATTCAAACAGCCTGCAATTATATATGGTATAAAATAACCTGGGCCAAACATTGTTAGTATACTGCAAGCCACCGAAGAGTTCTGAGTCCATATAGAAGAATGAAGCAGAAGGCTGAGGTCCTTTATAAGGTTATGGAAGTCCAAGGTGGCTTGCAATATCTTTTCAATGTACAGCGGAGGGTGTTCTATTCCTAAAAGTACATGGCCTCACCATCACCCTTCCCATAGATCACATAAGCCCTTGATGTCTTGCTCTATTGTCTTTATTGCAGACAAGAATAATAAAAGCAAAATCTGAACTGAGAAATTAAATACAACAAAAAGCAGTTATTAATTTCAGCAAAAAGATATTAGAATCAATTTAATATAAGTCTTTTTAAAAATGCTGTTTCTCATAGTGTCATAAATATCTCCTTGCTGTTGATCACTTTTTGTTTTCAGAGAAATATATCAGACGAGGGAAACTCCAGTTCGTGTTTTCATTTTTTAAACTGCACTGCAATTGTGACCCATGACCTGTCTTTCACCATGGCTGCTGGCTCTGGCAGAAGGCACCTTAAATGCAATGACTTATTAGAATTGAGCAGCTATGCCATTTTATTATTACAGGTGACTAGATACCTTCCAACTCTCCAGTAATAAGCACATTACAAATGGCCTTTTATAATGGGATTGCAGTGTCTCATGGATTTTGTAGATATCAAGCTAAATTCATGTACGGAAGGAGATACAAGCCTGGATGAGCAATAGGGGACTTGAAACTTTTTTTTCTGACTCAATAATCTAGTGTGTGAGGTAATGAATCATATAAGCAATGGGGAAAAAATGATTTGGTTTGTTCAGTAAACACATCCTTAGAGCCCACCCAGTAACTGTGTCGCTGCATCTCCAAACAACGGCATAGAAAATTATTAAAAAAGGACACCACCTAGAACAAGTAAGAGATTATTGACTAACCAGTATCAAATCTCCACCCAAAATAGATTCTCACAGTTTAACATGAGACATTTACATTCTGCTATTAGGTGTTGCTGTTTTTACCTTGCTCCACAATATGAATTTTTAAAAATATGAGGGTCTATGATTGCAGTGTACTAATAGCTTGGTGACTCCCAATGTGATGGCCAAGGAGAATGCAACATTGTGCACACGGTATATGGCTTGACATCTATCCAACTTTAAACAAAGCTACTTTTGTTTTTTTAAGAAAATTGCAAAATTGCATTTCCATTTATGTAATGCCACCGTGATGCACAGTGACATACACAATGTAGAATTCAAAGAAATTGAATGAAGAGATTTTCTTTGCATCAAAGGCTCTAATATATAATTATACCACTGGGTTATAACATGATGTACTGTTTGCTTAAATGAGTAGGGAAAGGATGTGTTTTGTCAATTAACAGTGACAAAGGAACCACAGTCAGACTTGGATCTAGGATGTTTATTAAAATATTTCTGTTCACCATCTGAAGTGTTAGTCCATTAAATATATTTGTGGTAGACAAGTCATTTTATGCACAGGATGCATCGACTCTCTTCTTGTCGGGGAGATTACCTTAAAATGCCTTATACCAGGCATGGTTCTTAATGTCACAGACTCTTTTTGATGCTAAGGCCTAGGGTAGCGCCTAAATCTTAGCATGCATGAATGATTGTCCTGTGCGCTGGGCACAACAAAACAGGATATAAATCAATGTTAATCTGGGCAGGGTTGCACATCGGTAAAACAATGTAAGGGATATTCTTGTCCCAACATTGTGAATAGTATGCTTTACAGTAAACAATTGTTCAAAAGCTGTTTTCACTGTGTAGATAAAGTGGCATTTTCCATGAACTGGCTTGGCTACACATAAAATCATTATTCTATATCTATGACTGAGAAATGCCAGTATAGACACAGCTGTGGACTCATTTGATAAATGAATAACAATTTGTCAGGCTCACTTGATATTTCAGTACATAATCAATACCAGTAAGTAAACAATAGGACCAGCTAGTTCCATCAATATACAATCAAAATATTGGATAAACATAATAGTTATTTTATTCATTCATGCAGGACAATCAATATAGTGCTCATGTTGTGATCATACAGTGCAATAGTGTAAAGAGAACAATGCGTATACGCGAAGCAGTCAACTCAAGACGCAGTAGTTATTTGCTAAGGCTGTGCGTGTTTTGACGGTGTTTCGATATCATCAGGAATACAAAGGTCCTCATCAGGACACATAGAATAATAGCACTATTAAGCTGTAGAAAGGACACATTAAAGATAAGTGAGGAAACCCTTTCCAGTGAACCACGTGTGGCCACACAGGATATACTCACAAAATAGTCGGAAACATTTTCAGATCAAGGGGTCCTTGTAATAAAAGGGGGGCTAAAGCGTTAGAACACAGTTAATTGTGTTGGATATATGAAGCATTGAACAATTGTGCCATTAGGTCTATAGTGGTAAGCTATAACTTTAATATATGGTGAGAGTGGCCTTGGTTACATTTACATTCTGTACCCTGCCTCATAGCGGAACTTAGCCTTCCCCCTGCTACTCTCTGATTGTGTTGAGGCTG
Source organism: Calotriton arnoldi (assembly GCA_963921515.1). Lineage (NCBI taxonomy): Eukaryota > Metazoa > Chordata > Amphibia > Caudata > Salamandridae > Calotriton > Calotriton arnoldi. Next base: position 635,476 of record CAWUFW010004649.1, on the reverse strand, counting down.
TGGTTACTTTGATTGAGCCCTTCTTACCAGCAAGGGAAGACTCCTTGAGGTATGGTATATATGTCCACCACAGAAAGAACCAAAGCAATGACTGCTGTAACCACAAGAAGGAGCACAGCATCAATCACAGCTATCAAAACAGCATCAACAACAGTAACAATAGTTTCCTTGACCATTGGTAATAACAACTTCTTCCTGGGACACACGCATTATCCACAATTCTAACCCCATCAGGGACAACAGCAACAACAACAGTCCCCAAACAGCAGGATTACAGCAGCAAAACCTTATGCCACCACAACACGGAAAGCAACCATAAGAACAACTGCCAACAAAGTACAGACAACAGCACAAACCACAGTTGTTACCGCTCAGCCAAACTAAAAGTGATGAGTGGAAGGCTTGAATAAACTCTGCTCCTGCTATTCACTCTGGAGCTCATTCAAGTCAATTCTTGTTTTTCTCATTGCTCCTTTCCAGATGGGGAGCGGCAATATGCAACTCAGACTTTATCCTTCTCTACTAGGAGCAGCCCAGTCCAGGAGCCAGGCCCCACCCCCCACTCTGAAATTGAGCATAAGCAGCTACAGGAAGGTTTTGGTCTTTCTGGGCCTGATCCCTGAGGTGCAGTTTGAGTCTTATGGCACATTGAACATGAGATCCTTGTCTGCACTCACTCTGTGCCTTTATATGTCATCGTGGGAAAACCCAAAAAAGCATTGGCAATGTGAATGTAACTGGCTTAAATTTGCTAACATATCGAAACACTGGTATGCACAAATATACACATACTATGTGTGCACCATCTCTGTTCAATCTCCCTCTTTCTATGTCTCCTATGTCTGTTTCCTGATTTTTATTCCACAGTTTGTGTAGTACCATAGGGATGTTTACACAGACTTGTGGAACAAACAGACCTCTTCTGCACATTTGTGCATGTCTTTGTTTACAGGACCCAGCACACTGAAGCCAGGATTAATGTATTTTCCAATGCTTGTTTGGTTAGCAGAACCATTCCTACCCCGAATACAACTTTGAGACTGATGTCCTAAAACGAGAGAGCAGATGTAGTTATTCAGGTTTATTCAAGGTCAAAGTATCTCATGCGCACACATATCCAAAAATGATTTTTGAACACCGTAAACAATCACTTAGCTATGAATTGTGATCCATTATCCTGGGGCTAGCTCAATTATAGTATTAATTTCTTGGTAATGAGCATCTGTCAGCAAGAAAGTTCCTCGCTGAATAATTCACAAGCAAATACTTTCACAGCAATCAGAAATGGTATCCAGCAGTTTTAATTTACAAGAATGATTTAATGCATAATGAAGCTCCTGACACTCTCAGCCATCCCCCATTGCCCCCCACCCCCCTCAGCCCCCCCTGGGACCAGCTCTTGCAGTCAGTTGGTTGCTGCAGACTAGAGTTCTGTGGAACTGCCCAATTCCTACTTTCCATATCTGGGGAATTGACAAGTCCACAATACATTGGCTGAGAACGGTAAGGAAATTCACAAGAAAGCTGCCAACCTGGCAGGAAGTGAAAGTGTACACTTTACATTATTTGAAATAAAAGGCAAATAGAAACAAATGCTAATAGAATTCTAAAAGGTTTTATGTCGCTCCTTTGGTACCCGATGCTCCATTGAGGCCCTGAATATGAATGAGTCAGAGGGAAGGTACAATTTATGGCACTCTATGAAATCTGACTCCCCTGGTTTAGAAATTCTTCAGGTGCAATAAACTTCGGGGCATATTAGCAACGTGATTATCGCCGCTTTAGCGGGACTTTTTCCCGCTAAAGCGGCGATAATGCTAATCGCCCTATTAGCAAGCTGTCGCTAACTGCTGTTAGCGACAGCTTTAAGCGATAGCGACCGGGTTGAGTGCCGCTTTGCATGCCAGCGATATTTATGGCTAATGGCATGCAAAGTAGGCGTTCCCAACCTAAAAGCGACTGGAAACAGTCGCTAAGGTCGCTATCGCCTATTAGCGAGGCAGGGGAGGTGATTAACGGACCAGCGCTAACCACGTTTAGCGCTGGTTTGGTAACGCCTGGTCCAAACCTGACTTAGCCATGTAATCCAATGGGAGGTGGATTACATGGCTAAATTCCCCTCGCCCTATCACCAAGCTAACACTGGTCACAGTGTGAATATCGCTTGTTTTCAAGCGATAGTCACACTCTTCTCCAGGGTTTCTATCGCATTGGAGATAAGCGTTGCTGATAGCACGCTATCTCCGCGATAGAAACCTGCGATAGCCGGTGATAATTATCCTAGCGCTAAGTGCGCTTAGCGATAATTATCGCCGGTTATTGCTAATAGGCCCCTTCGTTTTTTTGGGGAATAACGTGCAGGTGGTGGTGCTTACCATACCAGAATCTGCAAGACACAGTAAATGCCATACTCTTTCCCCCTTTTTCTTTCCGGAATTATTTACTGAGTTTTATTGTAACGTACAGGAGCAGCAGAAAGTATAGATATCAATATAGGCGATATATTTCGTACATAAGTTGCATTAAACTTCTTTACAAGCAGATGAAAGTATGTCCGCACATCGTAGTTGGGTCGAGCGGACCTGGCTTAAGTTTTGTGCCGCAAGAAAGATAAGAAGGCAATCAAGAGAAACAGACAGTGACTGGGGATTAAGTACGGGCAGGCTTGAGTTGTCGATATTTAATGAAGGATAAGGACTTTATCACATCCAGTAATTACTGGGTGCGTTAAAATCCATACATCTCAGAATTCTGACCCACATGCAAGGCCGAAAAACCCTGATTCACTGAGAATCGGGTCTTAGAGTGCCACAGCAATATAATTTAAAACAGAAAAAGTACCCAAAATTGGGCATGCGCATCATTTTTCCTAAACCAAGTTGTCTTCAAATTCAAAATGAAATTCCCCTGCGAGCAGTAGTAAGTACATTTATGCAGTATTTGTAGTCGTTTGAGGTGCACAAAAGTTAAAAACAGGTTGAGATTAAAATACACAAAGAAATGTTTCTACTGGCCTTCTTTGATAGGATAACTAAAATAGGAGGATGTTAAAAATCACAGTCAACTTTTTTAATTCATAGCTTTGGGTGTCATTCGTAATTGATCATATCCATGGAGACACAAGTTAATGCAATAATAGCATTGCCTTACTCTTGTCCTAAGCCGTTTTGTAGGATAACCTCTTCTTAAAGGGAATAGAAAGCTTTAGAAGTAAAAAAAAATGATGACTGTGGTGAATAAACTAATCAATTAATAGTGTTGTTTTTTTCAGGTAAAAGCTATCCACAGAAATGTAAATATTTAAAAAATAATTATCGCTGGCCGTTCTCAGCGTGAGAATTGTTATCGCCGGCTACCGCAGATAATTATCGCCATGCTAGCGCTGTATTAACAACGCATAGCGCAATGGCGCAATGGCGATAATTATTCCTGCGATAGCTTGTTTTCCATGGAACATCGCTGGTTTTCCAGCGATGTTCCATGGAAAACGGCGATAACCTTGCTGATACGACCCTGTGGTCGTATCAGCATAATCCACCTCCAATATAAAGTATAGGTAAGTCAGCATTTTTGCAGACGTTAGTTTTGGCAAAAACCGCGGTTTTTGCCAAAACTAACGTCTGCAAAAATGCCTGGACCTCCTTGTAAATATTGCGATGTGCACATCAGCGATATTTACAAGGTTGTTCTGCCCAGTGACGCCCACTTTGCATCTCATTAGAGATGCAGAGGAGGCGTCGGGTAAAAGGGTGCTAACATGCGCTAATGCATGTTATCACCCTCTTGTTAATAGGGCGAAAACATTATCTCCGCTTTTTTGGCTTTTAAAGCCAAAAAAACGGAGATAAGGCCCTTGATAATATGCCCCTTGGACATTTGGTCTAAACTTAGACCAAACGTCTAAGTTTACAACTTTGGGATTTCACAAAGGGCATTTATGAGTAGTATCTTTACATCCACACTGGGGGGCATCTCCACCCGAGTGCCGACGTTAAGATACTACTCGTAAATGACCTTTGTGAATTCCCAAGTCGTAAATGTTTGGGAATTCACAAAGGGAATTTACAAGTTGTATCTTTATGTCCACACTCGGGGGTGGAGGGGGGGGGATCTCAGCCCCGGGTGCGGACGTAAAGATAATACTTGTAAATGCCCTTTGTGAATTCCCAAAGTCGTAAACTTTTGGGAATTCACAAAGGGCATTTATGAGTAGTATCTTTATGTCCGCACTTCGGGCGGATCTCCGCCCCTGGGGCGGACGCAAAGATACTACTCGTAAATCCCCTTTGTGAATTCCCACAGTCATAAACTTAGACATTTGGTCTAAGTTTAGAACAAACTTCAAAGTTTACCTTTGTGAATCGGGACCCATAAGTGACAATGTGCTAAAAATAATTGATGAGTTGGAAAAATCCTGGGGGCTTATTTACAAGGCCCTTGCGCCACTTTTGCGTCACTTTTCCCATGTTAAAAGTGACGCAAAAGTGGCGCAAGGGCCTTGTAAATCTGCCCCCTTGTCTCTGGCAAGGTGCCTTCTACAACTCATTTCAAATCTCATAGAGGAGGCAGTCTGAAAGAGGCATCTCTCCTCATTAGAAATCAGCATGATATGTATTAATGCTGTGTGATCACATTTGACAGGTTACTGACCTCCCACATGAGGTGGTAACCCATTCACAAAATGAAAGCTGTATACTTGGGACAGCTTAATTCCCCTTTCTTGATAGTGCTGGGCGCCTTCAGGTGTAGCAGACAGTGGTCGAGAGGACCACTCCCCTCGATGTCATCCCCTGTATGCCTAATTTTTTTGAGAGACAGCTACTCCTTATAAATGTCTGTAAGACATGGAGACTGTGTCCCATGCAGGATCCAACCCTGGAAGCACCAATCCATTCTTACCTTACCTGATCTCCTGATTTGTTTTCCTTGTAATGTATTTGAAATTCCCAGCCCTCCAGCCGAGGGGTAGCTGTCCCTCACGAACCTGCGTTTTTATTTTACTTAGTTTGCTTTTTCAATTATGTATTTGCTTCCTTTTATTGCCTGGTTACCTGGCCTCCTTCATATTTTGTTTCTTTACTATTTTAGCTTGTTTTCTTTGCAAGTATTGCTTATTTGCCCCTTTCTTTCGTCTGACCCGCCTGCTACCAGTGCCGTCTTTTTACATAGGCACGCTGGGCAGTTCCCCGAGGGCCCCACGAGCATAGGGGCTCCATGCAGACCAGAATTTAACACGAATTTTCCGTTAAACATTCTTATTCCAGTGAATGGTTCTGCAGGCAGGGCCCAGTGCACTGCTTTGCCCGGGGGCCTACAATGCTGTCAAGATGGCCCTGCCTGCTACTGGGTGATCTTGGGCCCTCACTGCATGCTCCCCCTTCGCTTCGATTTCCATTGGACAATAAGTGGCAGTTGCAGTGCGGACCCAGTAATGCACTGTGTGCCCTGCAGGACACTATCCTGGAAGAGGCATTCTTAACTTACCTGATGATCTGATTTGTGTTCCTTGTACTGCACATAATCCACAGATTTCTGGCCGAGGGGTGCCTGGCCCACATGGACACCTGCTTTATTTTAGTAAGTTTGCTTTTAAATTTTGTCTTTATTTTGTTTCTTTATTTTTCTAGTTCACTTTCCTTGCCAGTATTGTTTCTTTGCCCCTTTCTTTTCCTGACACGACTGCCTCTGGGCTCTGCCCTCCTTTGGGCATTAAATGGCATCCACAGCTTGAACGTGCCACTGATGAAGGCAAGCTCATCTGCGCACATCCTCGCCCAACCATGACCAGTGGCCAGCCATGCTGTGTGAAATATTCACAAGCTCATCCTTTCAAGTAATCTACAAATTGTTAAAGTTGAGAACACAGGGGGATATATACAAGGAAATGATGCAGCACAGCGCTGGACACAATTTAGCGCAATGCGCTGCGTTATTTCCAAAACGCAGGGAGGCGCTGTATTTACAAGAATATGGCTCACCCCTGTGTTTTCCCTAGTGCTGGCGCTAAAACAAGCTGCCTAGCGCTAAGACAGACACCCATGCCCCATAGTACAAGGGTGTCTGTGTCGCAGGGATGATTGTTTATGTGTAGGAAGGGACACCTTCCTGCACTCAAACAATTTTTAAAGGCAATTTGCTTTTTCTATGTGTGCACACACATAGAAAGAGCAAAAACGAGGAGAAATAAAAGTATTTCTCCTTGTTGCACCAATCTAACGCTTCCTTTTTCATGGCGTTAGTTTCTGGCGCTGCCTCAGATTTACCTATCATTGTAAATCTGGGGCAACGTCAAAAAGCAATAGGTGTTGTAGTGGAATGCCCACAGCAACACCCATTGCATGCCCCTTTCACACAGATACGTGCATGAAAGGGTACCATATTTACAAGGCAGCGTTAAGCCACCCAAAGTGGCTTAACACCACTTTGTAAATATGGAGCAGGTCATTGCGCCACCAGAACGCCGGTAAAAGCAACGTTCCAGTGGTGCAATTCCCTTGTAAATATGCCCAACAGTTCCTTGTTCTCGAGTGAAACAGTCCTCAGAGAGGACGCACGTTCAAACCGGCTAGTGGATCCCTACTGTCCTCTGCTGATGCCCACTGTTCCTGGGCCTATTAAGACTGAATGTCACGCTTCATGCTCAGCCCTCCATTACCTCAAATCTGGTCTCTGCAACGCATGATCAGCCGCAAAAAAACTGAATGCTGATAAAATCTCTTATAGCCTCTTTGGGTCGTAGATATTCTTTGCCTCACAAAGACGCGGCTAACTGCCATGTGTTGCCGTCAAATTAAGGACCTCGTCTCGCCCCATTGCAAACTTCCGAGGTTGGACCTTCTCAACAAAAGAGGAGGCTGGTTGGGTATAATTTGTAGGGAACAACTAAAACCTTCATTGCTAACCTGCTCCAAATTTCCTGCCACTGAATCTATGCTTCTGGGGTTCAAACCCCACTCGATGGCCACACTTGGGATGATTTTATGATGTGAAACTCCCATATCACTAACATATTCGCTAGAAGAGCTTATTTTTCATGCCAACTTACTTTTTCCTAATATCGTAGTAGTGGACGATTTCAGTATCTATGCAGAAAATTCCAATAACCACTATAATGAACTAACTGGACAAACTGTTATTTCCAAACCCTGCTTTCTAGGCTTTAGTCAATTGGTCAATTTTTTAACACACAAGGTGGACCAGATGCTCACGCTTATTTTTTCCAATGCTGGCTGTGTCAGCTCAGTGGTCCCTCATCCTTTGCTGTGGACTGATCATTTCTTCATAACTTGCTCAATTCATTGCCTGACCCTGTTCCACCAATCTAACAAGAGCTCCCCAGTCACTAATGTAACAGGCACAATATAGCCCCTGAATGTTTTAAACAATTCTTAGACTCTTTTGTTTAAGCTCACGGTACTAATGAGACCTGACAGCCAAATCACGATTTCATTATATCCAATGGAACTTGTAATACAGTGGACCGGATATTCGTCCCGTTTGTGGGGGAGTATCCCATCCGCCAAACTCGTAATCAGGCCCTTAATTTTTTACAAATGGTACTTTTGAAAATCACCTTTAGCCTGCCTAAAGCCTCTGGAAGTCCAAGGTCTTGGGTGTGGCGAGTGGTTGACCTTGCCTTGGCAGGATGCCTACCCCATCACTGGCAGATGCAGATGCAGCTTACACCTGGGCCAACATCCCTTTTTTCCCTAGCCAAGCAGGCTCCAATCCCAGAGGAAGAGGAGCTGCTCACACAACTGGTTTTTAGTAACCACAGTGGAGGGGTTGCTCATTTCCCTGGCGGCAACTTTAGGGTGGGCACAGGATCTCTGAACAGGGGAAGAAAGGTTCTGCCATATTGGTTGTAGGGAGAGAGGGGTATTCAGGGATTGTTTACAGTAGGGCATACAGGAACGGCTGCAAAAATGAATATGGTTACCCCTTGGTACTTTGTCCTTATTGGTTAGGGTGGGGACAGGAGTTACCCTTACCCACAATCTAGTTTGTGGCATAAATGTGGCACTCCTGGGTATCTTGTTCAGAACACTACTGGACCTGTGAAGAACAGATGAAGGACACCTGCTGTTGAGACCTGTGAAGAGAACTCTAAGGGCTGGACCTGCTTCCACTTGTACCCCGGACAAAGAAATGGACTCCAAGGGTCAGTTGATTGATTCCTGCTAAGCTGCAGGGACCCAAAACTGCAAGAAGCCCACTTGCCTGAAGGACCGCACCTGGCTATTTTGAACTGGGCCTGCCTTGGAACATGCTGGTGGCTTGTGTTGGAGTGAGTTCTAAGTGGTAGCTGGAGTCACCAGCAGTGACGTCGAATCACCTCAAGTTAAAGGTCGGCCTTAACTGCCTTAACTTGCCGGCCTGCCCCACTGAATGAGAACAGGGACTGATGCCAAGCAGCATCTGATTAACAATGAGGCCTTCCTGGGCACAGACCCACTTGGAGATTTCACACCTTCATCACAATGGGACCCTACTCTTCAGCAACCTGCAGTCATCAAGCTCCACTTTGGATCCAGCTTGCAGCTTGCCCTGCCAATGACTCGTCGACAACCCCTTTTCTCCATAAAAGTTTCTAAGTCAGAGGGTAAACTTTCTACCAGGACTAAATTGTTCCCTGTATCTGACTGGTGATCCATTGCGATTGGCTTTTACTTTGGACTTTGACCTGCTCTAGTGCAACTAGTTGCCCGGGGTTGGCCCTTTACTCTTTTTTGCGCTATTTTTATTTGGAACTTTACAAATTAATATCTCCAATTACCCTTGTTGGATTTTTGTCATTTTGGTGTAATTTTGTTCATTAAAATATTCTCTATTTTTATAAATTGGAGTAGGATTTGTATTGTTTTGTGTTTGTGATTTTTTAGCTAATATGGTACTTCTACATGTTTTACACATTTTCTGAAGTTAAGCCTGTCTGCTCTTTGTCATAGCTACTAGGGGTTGAGCACAGGTTTAGATTACTAAAATCTTTACTGTACCTAACGAGAAACGTGCCATTAATATTTGTAGTGGACTATTATCCATCCCAACTAATAATCCGCTTTCTCACAAGATCTGTGCACTGGTTAACTGCAAACATTTTTTAGCAACCCAGCTCTCCATCAGAGATGCATTGACGCAGCTATAGCCACGGGGGTGGAGTGGAGAAAAGGGGGGTTTTACAAGGCTGGGCCACTCCATATTTTTGTTTGCTCCATAAGTGCTCCTTTTAAGCAGGGAGGGCCAGTGGCGTACCAAAGGGGGTCGCTATTACCTGCAGCCGTCGCAGGGGGGAAAACGCAGGGACCGCCAAAGGAAGCCAGAGGTCTAGCTACACCACTGGGCAGGGCTCGAATAGATCTCTTTAAAGTCCAAACTTTATACATCCAGAAATAAACACAGCATACAAGTAAAACTAAAGACATTCGATCCACTGTGAAATAAACATTTCAAGGGCATCAATCAGTTTCCTTGGTAAGCAGACATGCAAATGTGTGCTTGTGTAGTTAACTTTCAAAACTAAGGTATGTGAATATTTTAAATAATAATGTTTGATACATAGCTTAAGGGCAATGTGTGGGTTATAAGTTTGTACCTGAATCTAACAGCAATTTTAACATATGATATTTGTATAGTACCATTTCCATATTTCAGCATACAATTGAAGGTAAGGAGCACATTTAACCGTGTCCTAATATGACTATAATATGAAGGTTAAGGGAGTTGAATCACAGATTTTGTTTACTAAATAAAAATATGACCCTCTACATGAAAAGAAATTATTCAAATAATTCAGTACTGCTGAGCCTGGAGCAGTATCTAGGGTCATTATTTGCATGCATCAACAAATTGTGCATGTCCCTTTAAGGGCTGAAATTATTTAACTTCCCTCATTCCATCTTACCTAGGGATTAATCCAGATTCACCTTTAGTCAATAAAGTCCTCGAGCTGATTTAAAATGATGTACATCTGAAAGGGACCCTCTTTTATCTTTGCACCCCCTTAACAAATCACCACAAAAATTTAAATGATCTCAAAATGTAGAAAATGCTAGAGGTCTGGAAGGTTTTGTGGTGATTTGTCAAATGGGTGGAAAGTTAGTAGGGAGCTAATATCCGAGGAATTCCTGTCTTTGGGATACTAACTATAACTACAGAGTGGCAATCAGTTTTAATGTGCTTTCTTTCTTTTTATATATTGCATTTGTTATGTATTTTTGTTGGAAATGGCCCTTTTTGAAGGGTTACCTCAAACCTTTTGCCTTCCTCCTCTTATTTTTTCTGACCTAATTTTTGTTGGCTTTAGGACTCTGGGCACTTTACATCATCTCAAAATGTAGAAAATGCTATAGGTGTGGAAAGTTTTCTGGTGATTCGTCAAACAAATGGAAAGTTGTTAGGGAGCTAATATCCAAGGAATTCCTGTCTTTGAGAATATTAACTATAACTACAGAGTGGCAATCAGATTTAATGTGCTTTCTTTCTTTTTTATCCATTATATTTGTTAACTATTTTTGTTAGAAATGGCCCTTTTTGCAGGGTTACCCCAAACGTTTTTCCTTCCTCCTCCTATTTTTTCTGACCTCGATTTTGTTGGCTTTAGGACTTTACTACCCAGTGCTAAACTGCATGTGCTCTCTCCCTACAACATGGTAACCTTGGCACATACCCAATTGGCATAGTTAATTTACTTATAAGTCCTTACTAAAGTGTACTACATGTGTCCAAGGCCTGTAAATTAAATGCTACTAGTGGGCCTACAGCACTGATTGTGCCAACCACAAAAGTAGACCCTTAACCATGAATCAGGCCTTCCACTGCAGTACCTGTGGGCACAGTTTACTTCCACTTTGACTTGGCATTTAATACTACTTGTCAAGTCTTAAACTACCCTTTTATTACACATAGGTCACCCCTAATGTAGGCCCTAAGTATCCCTATGGCCAGGATGCTGTGTAAGTAAAAGGTAGGACATGTACTTTTATGTTTTTGCATGTTCTGGTAGTGACAAATAGCCTATTCCATTTTTCACTACTGTGAGGCCTACTTCTCTCATAGGCTCGCATTGGAAATTCCCTTAGATACTTTTAAGTGGTAATTCCTTATCACAACTCTTTAAGCCTGACAGCCCGTCTCCAATACATGTCTGGGCTGGGTGACAGCTACACTTTGTGCATTCCCACTAGAACGCCACAACACAGGAAGGGCTGGGTGTGCCAGGAGATTTATCTACATTAATCTGCATACTGATAGCCTTCCTGGGCAGGAAGGGGGAGAGGTGGCTCACACTTACATCTGAATAGGTTGTGTCATGCCCTCACACAAATGGCTGTTTTATCCCATACTGGTACTCTGGAGCTAGAGCCGGGCTGAAAGGGATCCTTATGCACTTCAGAGAGTTCCTTTAAAGTCAGCCCTTACATCAAAGGCACTTTTGGGTATAAGTACCAGGGCACTGACCCTACCAAATCAGTACACTACTGGACCTGGGATGAACTCTGCTGGAGCAAAGACCGCTGTCCTGTAAGGATTGCCACTTTGCTGTGAGTGACTGTTCCAAGAACTGCTTCTCTGCTTTGCTGATCTGCCCTTCTGCCGCTGATCTCTGCCCTGCTGAGGCTAAGGCCTGGACCCATTTCACTTGAACCCAGAGAAACTCCAAGGGCTGGTTGGCTTGCCTCCTATTTTCTGAAGCCTCGGGGCCATCAAAGACTTCATTTCAGTGCTTTTCTTATTTCCCCCTCTGCTGGAGCTGTTCTGCGAGAACCATGGCACCCCTCTGCGCTTTTCTCTGCAGAAGGAAAGGACTTTGCGTTTCAAGATCGAGCGCTGCACTTCACCAGCACCCAGCGTTCTTTTGTGTCCTGTAATCTACAAAGTTCAGTGCCACGTGCTGACCACAAGCACCGCCACTGAGCCTGAGCCGACGCCTCAGAGCTGGGGGAAGCCCTTCCAACGCAGCACCTGCATTGCCACAGCAACCAAGCTTCTCTCATCATGACGCGTCTACAAAGGCCAAATTCTATTCTTCTGAATTTAACAATTGTCTTTTTTCTTTTTGGATGAATTTGTAATATTAATTTTGTTTTATTTATGTATTTATTTACATTTTTGTTTAAATGTAGTTTGTTTCTTTGATATTTATTTCAATTTCTGTATGTTTTTTTTATTTTGGATTTAGAATTTAAATTTAGATTTCTTCCTTGTTGAAGATATATCTATTTTTATGAATTGCTGTGTTTTTTTTTACATTAGTATTTTAGAAACTTTTTGGAGTTAGTTTCAATAATATGTTTTTAAAATGTATTTGCAATAATGTAATAATTATATTGTAAAATTTAATTTTTTCAAATGTTTTCACGTTGTACCCTGCAGGAGATCAGTGTGACTTCACAAGAACTGCTCCAATTGCCAGGGGCAACCCAGCACGGCCCGGCACTACACCACTTTTCAACTTGGAGGGTCCCCAAGGATGCGAGGACCGCTCTCACAGCAAAAAGGTACTGTGCCCTGGGTCGGGACCCGTGAGGTCTTCTGTGATCGTCTGGCCCTATGCGGTGGCTCTTATCTATAGTGAGTTACCGGGCCCGGACCCACGACTAATTCCACGTTTGGGGTGTCTGTGCCGCACAGTACAGAACCAGTACCTGCCAATCCCCTGCCGGAATTCCTGTCAGTTACTTTGGTCTAGCGAGACCGCAACAAAGGCATCAACCCCGAGTGCCTTTCCAGCACTCTCAGTGAACAGTGCTTCGGTGAGCATAGATTTTTCAGAGTGGTGAATATAGAAAGCATGGAAACTTGTCATAAGTACTAGAAATGGAAAATATTCACTTGCAGAGGGATTGTTTGGCATTACTACAGATGGAGATAAAAGTCAAGCTTCATGTTATGAAACAGTTAAGAGACTGCCATGTTTCAATGTACACTAGAAAGACAAATCACCTCCTTAATAGAACTTAGACTTCTCAGCAAGTAGGTTGTACTTTCCAGCCACTATACCAGTAAATGTAGACATGGCTGATATGCTTTAAAGAGAAGGCACCACCACTTCTCATGCGGCATATAGTAACATATAACAAGGGGGTGCCATTGTTAAGCTATTTCCTAAACGCAATATGGATCAAGTAACAATCGTTAGAACCTAGAAAACAAAGTGCAAAGGATTGTAAATTATAATTCGGTCCATTGCATTCTGAAAAATGTAAATTAAAAAGGACACTTTTGCACACCAGCTCTGGTCTGCGGGGTTAGATTCCTCTTTGGTGTGGGCAGAGAGTGTAAAGGATATATATATATACATATATATCACAATCCACTTCCTCACCTCGATGAAAGAAAACGCTGCACTCCAGTCTCCAATGATTATAAACCACTCTTCTTTATTTTCACGTAGCAAAGACCTACGTGTTTCAACTCCTCCAAGTCTTGCTCACAGTGAGCCCCTCTACTATCTTGTTTTTTATACATAATTCCCACCCTGCAATGGCGGCTCGTAGAGGGAGTGCCGAGGGGCGGAGGTGGGGCAGGGTGGTGGGGGTAGTGGAGTCGGACATACGACGGCAAGGAGTAAAGTAAGTAAATAAATAAATAAAACTATTTACCTTGCGCTCGCTGCATTGCCAACTCGGCGATGCACCGAGCGCAAGGTAAATAGTTTTATTTATTTATTTACTTACTTTACTCCTGGCCTTTGTATGTCTGACTCCACTATTCCCCCAACCTTCGCCTCCGCCGCCCCGCCGCCACACCGCCCCGCAGCACTCCCTCTGCGAGCCGCCACTGCCGCCCTGCTTGTTAGGATGCATTCTGGGAAATGTAGTTACAAATATTTACAAATCAGTTTAACAGCAAGTTATAGCGCTATGAAAGGTGTATACATTTCAAAATAAACCAAGACTTATGTTTGATCTTGAATTTTGCATATCAATAATATTGCCAGTGATTAATTGTGATCTTTTACATATACACATCACTCATGTATTATTATATTTATGTCAGTGCAGTATTCTCCCCGTATGGGCTGAGTGCCCCTATCTTGCAGGTGGATCTATGTGGGATATTCTTGTTATTATCTGTTGTTATTTTTTTTTTTCTAGAATGCTAAATGCCCTACTCGATAGTATTGTAGACCTGGCTAAGTGCCTTATCTCTACTCATATCATCCTTATGAAATATTATGATACCCCACCTTCTTGTCCTCTATCCTGTTGCGAGTGCAGTAATTTTAGCAATCCTGGTGTAGTCACAACTGGTATCTCAATGTGTGCTTTCCGATCAATGGCTCACTGTCTGTTGTATGAGTTGAACTCATATAAGTATGCTTATTTCATGATTGTATGTCATACATTCCATGCATTTAAACCATAGCTTGTATCAATTCTGAATGGTTGGGATATGTCTAGTGGTTATGGATTTCTAAAAAGATCTTAGTGATCCCTCAATGTTCCAATGTGGTGATGTTCGTGGTTTGTACCACTGAGTTAGCCCATGTTCCCTGTGTGCATGTTTCTATATCAGTTATTCTCGGATAGTTTGGCAGTTACATTGTTTTTTCTTACAGTATTGATCCTCTAGTACATAACAACAAATGTCCCTTGTTTCACAAGTGTACATACAATTCTTTATCTGCATTGAGACCAAACGTTATCTTGGTATGCAGTCTTATTATATATTTACTCTCCAATCTTCGTAGTTGTAAGGTTCTGTTTCCACTTCTCTCATTTTTCGAAACATGTGCTACTCCATAGTATCTTAGGGTTTTCCAATTGCTGTCATGTTGTTGGACATGATGTTTTGCAATCACATAGATTATATCTTTGTGTTTAAGGGCCCGTATATGTTCTAAAATTCGCTTTTTAATGGGCATATCGTGCTCCCCACATATTTGAGACCACACTCGCATTCAATTATGTAAACCACAAACTGTGTGTTGCAGGTTATCTTAAGTTCAATCACTATTTCTTTGCCATTTGGATCTTTTATACTTTTTGTGTTCTTGCCAATCCTGCATGCTTTGCAGTTGTTGCATGTCACAAAGCCTTTAACTTGTTGTTGCAACCAGCCCTCTGGTTGTTGGTCTGTGAAATGGCTTCTCACTAGTTGATCTTTAAGGCTACGTACTTTTTTGTAAGTTATTTGTGGTTTCTCGCCTACTGCTTATGCAATTTCTTTGTCACTTATCAGAATGTTCCAATGCCTTTGGAAGATCTTCTATATCAATTGGTGTTCCTTATTGAATGATGTTATCATCATGATATGTTCCACACTTGTGGTATCTTTGTCTGGTTTCCCCACAAGTATTTGTTGTCTTGTTTTTTCCTTTGCTCTTCTAGCTCCTTTTTCAATGTATATTTTTGGGTATTTGCGTTGGTAGAATCTTGTTTTTACTTTATGTATCTGGGCATTCATATCCTCTATTTCAGAGCAGTTCCTTATGGTTCTCAAGAACTCTCCATATGGGATACTCTTGATGAGTGCTTTGGGATGGAAGCTGGTGCCATGTAGCACACTATTGGTTGCAGTTGGCTTCCTATACATGGTAGTTTCCAGTTTCTGGTTTTTGACATATACTTTGATGTCTAAAAAATCAATTTCCTTATCACTGATATTATATGTGAATCTTAAGTTGGGATCATTGCAATTCAATGCTCGAAAGTATTGTTGAAATTCTTCTTTTGTCCCATTCCATATCAGGAAAAGGTCATCTATATATCGCTACTACTTTCCACTGGACCACAGTGCGAAAGTGCTCAGAGGCCTAAAACCACCAACACCAGGTCACAGAAAAGGCAAAAGGTTTAGGGGTGAACTTGCCAAAAGGGCCAAGTCCAACAGCAACCAAATCACTATTTTGGATAGATATTGTTCGTATGTGTCGCTCCATGCAATTTCCCTCTCCCACCAGACCATGGTCAAATTGGCATAGCTGGGGGAGAAGGAAAGTCCCATTGCGGTCCCGCAGACTTATTGGTATAGTTGTCGCTTAAAGTAAAAAATATTATTTTGTAGACATATGTTAATCATTTCTAGGAGCATCTTGGAGTGTTCAGTTTCTCTCACATGTCGTTGCTTTAAATGGTATTTCACTGCATTCAGTCCTTTTTCATGTTGGATTGAGGTGTATAGAGAGACTACGTCGATCGTCACAAGCAAATGGGTCTTTTGCCATTCAATCTCTGATGTCATTTTGAGAAATTCTCCACTATCTTTCAAATATGACGTCAGTGTAGAGACCTTGGGGAAGATATATTGATCCACGTATTTTGAGATGTTTTCAAACATAGATCCACATCCGGACACTATCGGTCTGCCCGGTGGGTTGGTGAGTGTTTTGTGAATCTTCGGGACAAAATATATTGTTGGCATGATTGGATGAGCCATCGTTAAAAATTGGTATTCATCGTCATTTAGTAATTTTTCATCAAACCATCCCTTGAGCTTGATATTTCAATTGGACATCCTTGGTTCCATAGGATTGTATTTTAATTTCTTGTAATTTTTCCGATCATCCAGTTGTCTCTATATGCTTCTTTTAAATCATCTTGTTTATTTTGAATCACAATATTACCTCCTTTATCTACCGGCTTCACGATTATTGATTGATTTTTAGATAGATTTTTTAAGGCTGTTCGTTCTAATATAGTAAGATTTTCTTTGCTATATTTGTTGTCTTTTTTCATTTGTAATTTTTCAAGATCATTAATGACAGCATCGTGAAAGATATCGACTTTGTTGCCAGGCGGTAGAATAGGACAAAACTTTGATTTCGGTTTGAAATAACTGTGTACATGGTCGTTGGTGTCCCTTTCCAAATGTTCCAAAATTTGTCTCTCTGTCATGTCTTCGTCATTTAGATCATGCATTAAATCAAATAATAATTTGATATCACTTATTTGTTCTGAAGTGATGTCATCCATTGGTTCTTCAATGATACATTCTTTTAATTTGGACTCTTTATTGGAAAAATGTTTCATCAGTTTTAATTTTCTTATGAATTTATAAACATCTATTTTGGTTTCCACTAGGTCCATATGTTGTTCCGGACAAAAAGAGAGACCTTTATTGAGTAAGGATGTTTCATGTTTATCCAAAACATAGTCCGATAGATTGATGACTAGGTTTTTATTTTTATCCTGTTCCTCTTCCAATGATGGATTGGTGTCTTTGTTCACTTTTTTTGTCTGTTGCGTAGAGGGTAAGTTCTTTTTGCCACCCCCTCTTCTGCATTATATATATATATATATATATACAATTCATCCTGATTTTGCAGTCGACAAAAGCAGGTCGGGCACAAACTCCGTAATAATGTGCTTTTTTATTATTTCATTTTGTGTCCATATGACGCGTTTCAGCCGCCATCCTGCGGCCTTGATCACATGTATATATATATTCACTGAAGAAACCACAGGTTTCAGGGACGTTATAGTTAGTTGGACATTTCACTCGTACAAAACCAGAGAAATTCGGCCGTCAGTGATGTCATCAGTGATGTCATTTGAGATGTCATCAGAGATGTCATCAGTGATGTCACTGACCATGTCATGAGTGATGTAATATGTGACGTCATCAGCAGTGCATTGCGGGGGCGCGAGTTATAGTTAGCTCAACTAACTATAACGGCCATATTTCTCTGGTTTTGTACTAGAGAAAAATCCAACTAACTATACCGTCCCTGAAACCTGTGGTTTTTTCAGTGAATTTCTATGGTTTTTTAAATGCTAATTTCTAATTATAACGCCCCTCAAACCTATGGCTTTTTTCAGTGGATTTCTAAGGTTTTTTAAATGCTAATTACTAACTATAACGTCCCTGAAACCTATGGTTTTGTCAATGAATTTCAAAGGTTTTTTTAAATGCTAATTTCTAACTATAAGGTAGTAGTCGCGTTTGCAGAGTGGTGCAGAAAGGGGTCTGGGCCTCCGACCAGCGCTCAGGAATTCCGCTGCGTAGGACTTACAGGAGGTACCAGGAGGGCTTCTTGGACCCCAAAGTCCCTCAGGATTAAAGTGGACTTCATCCCCCAACCCGTAGTGTGCCAGGGGGCACGTTTGCAGAGTGCTGGAAAAAGGGGTGCGTGGCCTCCGAAGACCTCTTAGCAATCCCACTGTGTGGGTCTTACTGGAGGTAACAGGAGGGGTAGTTGGCCCCCAAGGACAACCTTGGGGGCCAACTACCCCTCCTGTTACCTCCAGTAAGACCCATGAAGGGCTCCAGGAAGTCCCACACAGCAGCATTGGTAAGTTCTCATAGCAGGCCACGCCCCCTTTGCTCACCAGTCTGCAAACGCGCTCCCTGGCGTGCTCTTGGATAGGGATTAAAGCCCCCTTCGCTGCTGGGGGTCCTTTGGGGCCAACTAGCCTACCTGATACCTCCAGCAAGCCCCAGATAGTGGGATTGCTGAGAGGTGGACACAGGCCACGCCCCCTTTCTCCACCACTCTGCAAACGCGCCTCCTGGTGCGCTCTTGGTTGGGGGATGAAGTCCCCTTGCCTCCTGAGGGTCCCTGGGGGCCAACTAGCCCTCCTGTTATCTCTAGTAAGCCCCACACAGCTGCATTGCTGAGAGTGGTCCGAGGCCACGCCCCCTTTTTACACCACTCTGCAAACACACCTCCTGGCGCACTGCTGCTCGGTGGATGAAGTCCACTTTAGTCCTCAGTACACAAGAGGACCTCATCACCCCACCAACAGTGCAGCAAGAGGCGCGTTTGCAGAGTGGTGTAAAAAGAGGCATGGCCTCAGACCACCTCTCAGCAATTCCACTGTGTGGGGCTTACTGGAGGTACCTGGTGGGCTAGTTGGCCCCTAAGGACCCTTAGAATCCCCCAATCCAGAACACGCCAGGAGGCGAGTTTGCACAGTGGTGCAGGGAGGGGGCGGGGCCTCTGGCGAGATCATGACTTCTGTTTTTTTATTATTGTTAGAAGGGGGCTGTGTGGTCCCCCTTCTCTTAAGGTCCCCCTTCTCTTAATATTTTGTGGGCCCTGGGGACCCCATCCCCCAGGGCCTGACCCATTTTTTAAAAATAAAATTTTAAAAAACGGGAAGGGTGCTGAGCGGCCCTCCTTCCGAGGCCAATTTGGGCCCTGGGGACCCCATCCCCCAGGGCATGGCCTTATTTTTTTATTTAAAAAAATATATATTTATACGGGAAGGGGGCCGCGTGGCCCCCCTTCCCTGGGCCACATTTGGCCCCGGGGACCCCATCCCCCGGGGCCTGGCCTCGTTTTTTTATTTTTTATTATTCATACGGGAGGGGGGCTTTGTGGCCCCCCCTTCCCTTAGCCACTTTTGGCCCCGGGGACCCCATTCCCCAGGGCCCGGCCTTATTTACTTTATTTAAAAAAATAATAATAACAAAAGGGAGGGGGGCCGCGCGGCTCCCCTTCCCTGGGACACTTTTGGCCCCGGGTACCCTATCCCCCGGGGCCTGGCCTCACGTTGGGGCCCTCTGGGGAGCCCCAATCCCCCGCGGTCCCAGCCGGCTCCCCGCCTCCTGCGGGAGCCGGCATTGCTTTTGGACAATGGGAGCTGCTGACATGCAGCTCCCCTTGCCCAAAAGCAATACTGCTTCGCTTCATGGAAGCGAGAGCAGGTTTTCTGCTCTCGCTTCCATGAAGCAAAGCAGAGTTTGCAATGACAGGGTGGGAGCAGTGCTCCCCAGTGGGCACCCCGGGACATTGCCAGAGCCGGCCCTGGGGGGTGGCGATCCCCAGGGCCAAGGAGGGCTCCAGGAGGCCCCCCTCCCAACGTGAACATAACCCTGGGAAGGTGGTGGTCCCCGGGGGTCCGCAACGGACCCCCGTATTTCAATAATTAGTGCCCCGTGGAGGTGGTGGTCCCCGGGGCCAGTGTGGGAGGGCTCGAGCCCCCCCACACGTTTTATTTGTAATAGCTCCTGGGAGGTAGCGGTCCCAAGGGCTTGGGGGGCCCACGAGCCCCCCCATAATTAAAGAAAGCCTCGGGGAGGCGGCGGTCCCTGGGGTTTGGGGGGGCCTGTGAGGCCCCCCGCCCCTTCCCTTAGCCACTTTTGGCCCCGGGGACCCCATTCCCCAGGGCCCGGCCTTATTTACTTTATTTAAAAAAATAATAATAACAAAAGGGAGGGGGGCCGCGCGGCTCCCCTTCCCTGGGACACTTTTGGCCCCGGGTACCCTTTCCCCCGGGGCCTGGCCTCACGTTGGGGCCCTCTGGGGAGCCCCAATCCCCCGCGGTCCCAGCCGGCTCCCCGCCTCCTGCGGGAGCCGGCATTGCTTTTGGACAATGGGAGCTGCTGACATGCAGCTCCCCTTGCCCAAAAGCAATACTGCTTCGCTTCATGGAAGCGAGAGCAGGTTTTCTGCTCTCGCTTCCATGAAGCAAAGCAGAGTTTGCAATGACAGGGTGGGAGCAGTGCTCCCCAGTGGGCACCCCGGGACATTGCCAGAGCCGGCCCTGGGGGGTGGCGATCCCCAGGGCCAAGGAGGGCTCCAGGAGGCCCCC
Source organism: Calotriton arnoldi (assembly GCA_963921515.1). Classification (NCBI taxonomy): domain Eukaryota; kingdom Metazoa; phylum Chordata; class Amphibia; order Caudata; family Salamandridae; genus Calotriton; species Calotriton arnoldi. The sequence goes on along the minus strand of CAWUFW010004649.1, from coordinate 614,996 downwards.
CTCCCAACGTGAACATAACCCTGGGAAGGTGGTGGTCCCCGGGGGTCCGCAACGGACCCCCGTATTTCAATAATTAGTGCCCCGTGGAGGTGGTGGTCCCCGGGGCCAGTGTGGGAGGGCTCGAGCCCCCCCACACGTTTTATTTGTAATAGCTCCTGGGAGGTAGCGGATCCTCGTCCCTGCCTTTCATAAACAAAGCTGCTGATCGAGTGCTACTCACCTGGTGGACAACCTTTGGAGCAGAATATATATATATATATATATATATATATTTTATCTTCGCCTCGCAGCAAGGATGACGACGCCGGTAACAGGTGCAACAAAATGGGTTTATTCACCGGCCCTGTGAATAAACCCATTTTGTTGCACCTGTACACGGTGTCGTCATCCTTGCTGCGAGGCGAAGATAAAATATTTGTGTGGACCTGGCTTGGACGGTCCGTAACGACGACGCGCTCTCTGATTTGGAGCAGCGGCGGAGATATCCAGGCAACTTCGTTTGAATATATATATATATATATATATTATCTACTGGCAGTCGCCAGTAGATAGTTATAGTTAGGACCTATTTTCCATAGGAAATCCGCAACATTCTATTTGAAATAACTTTGGCGCCGGTTGACGAATCTTCGCGAAATGTTCCAACTTGTTGAGGCGCTCCGGTCTGCTCCTATCCTTAAAGTCTCGGGGTGATTCGGCAAGCGGGGGCCGAGAAAAAAGGGGGGTCCCAAAACGTGTTTTCCCCATGCAACTTTCCATAGGAACCTTTAGTCGCAGCTACAGCCCGAACTGCTGAACGGAATTTCACCAAATTTGCCAAAAGGTAGCCCTTGGTTCAGAGTCGTGCCTTTGCTTAAATGGTGTAAATCCGTTCAGTAGTTCCTGAGAAATTTGAAAAAGAAAACACATATATATCTGGGCGGAGCCTAACCACACATGTCATCGTGAGATCTGATTGGCTGTCAGCACTTCATCCTGGAATTGCTGGCAGCCATCTTGGGACCAATATAAATGATAGTACCCCATTGAAATGCATTGTAGTGAATCGAAGATTTTGAGGGTTACCAAAAGGAGAACTATAAAGGGTGATAACAGACTTTAGTTACATTAGAATTCATTTCTTGATGGTACCATACTAATTTCAGGAATTGTGGTGTGTTCTAAGGTGATTTTACCCTGTGAAAAACCTTCTGCTGGGATATCATGAATCATGTTTGAGAGAACTATTTTCACATGCTACTCCCATACAGTTTTGGAAGGTGCTCCAGAAGCTAAAAAGAGAGCATATTTTCTGTAAATTCACATTATCTTTCTCAGTCATGTGAGAATGAAGTCTGACATTCTCAGTAAAACATGTACATCCAACAAGGGCAGAGACTCCTTTGTGTTCTACTGCAGTTTCCCAGAGTGTTCTAAAGAACAACTAGAGTGCTAACAGCCTTACTTATGACAAAAGTATGGCACACCTGAAGCCATCTTGATTGGAATAAACTGGTAACACTTAATACATTTAATTTAAAAAGGAACAAAATGAGGGGGTTCATTTTGCCATAGAAATTATGGTTAGTGCTGTAGAAAGAAAAATTAGGACATGTTTTAAGTGAGATCTCAAATATCTTCCTGTTATATTTCAACAGGAGCAGCCTGTCAGTTGATGCCTTTGTGTTCTACTGCAGCTTCCCAGAGTGTTCTAAAGAACAACTAGAGCGCTAACAGTCTTACTTATGACAAAAGTATGGCACACCTGAAGCCATCTTGATTGGAATAAACTGGTAACACTTAAAACATTTAATTTAAAAGGAACAAAATGAGGGGGTTCATTTTGTCATAGAAATTATGGTTAGTGCTGTAGAAAGAAAAATTAGTGCTAAAACACTACCCCCAGCACGACACCCTACACTACCCAAACATAACTGCACTCCCCTAAACCCTAAAACACTACCACCAGCACGACTCCCTACACTACCCAAACACCACTGCACTACCCTAAAACCTAAAACACTACCCCCAGCACGACTCCCTACACTACCCAAACACCACTGCACTACACTAAACCCTAAATATACCCCCAGCATGACCTCCCACACTACACAAACACCACTGCACTACCCTAAAACACTACCCCCAGCACCACCCCCTACACTACCCAAACACCACTGCACTACCCTAAACCTTAAAACACTAACCCCAGCATGACCCCTACACTACCCAAACACCACTGCACTACCCTATACCCTAAAACACGACCCCCTACACTACACAAACACGACTGCACTACCCTAAACCCTAAAACACTACCCACAGCATGACCCCCTTCACTACACAAACACCACTGCCCTAAACCCTAAAACACTACCCCAGCACGACCCCCTACACTACCCAAACACCACTGCACTAACATAAACCCTAAAACACTACCCCCAGCACAACCCCCTACACTACACAAACACCACTGCACTACCCTAAACCCTAAAACACTACCCCCAGCACGACTCCCTACACTACCCAAATACCACTGCACTACCCTAAACCCTAAACACTACCACCAGCATGACCCCCTACACTACTCAAACACCACTGCACTACCCTAAAACACTACCCCGGCACGTCCCCCTACACTACCCATACACCACTGCACTACCCTAAACTCTAAAACACTACCACCAGCACAACCCCCTACACTACTGCACTACCCTAAACCCTAAAACACTACCCCCAGCACGACCCCCTACACTACCCAAACACCACTGCACTACCCTAAACCCTAGAAAAGAAACCCCCACCCCATGCCCAATCCCCCTTACCTCTCACTCCTCATGGTTCCTCTCTCCTCGTGGTTCCTGCTTCACTTCATCTCTGAGGGGCGGTGCACGTCGTTGTGAGGAAACGGAACAGCCTCTGCTTCCTTACAACGACATGGATCATCTACATGTTTTAGAACGCATGGTCATTTACCATACATACCTTTACAACAAAATTCGTTGTAAAGGCATGCGTGGTAAATGACCATGCGTTCTAAAAAATGCGTAGTAATGACTTCGTGATGTACAACGCATGCGTGGTAATGCATGCATTGTAATGGTATCGCAAAGTAAAAAGTCGTTGTAACGGCTGTTTACCGATCGAGCTGGCCCCTGTTCTTCAGTGAGACGTTTATTTGATTAATTAGGAGGAAGGAATGTGGTTTTTTACCGAAAAGTGCATTCCCGGCTGTTGTATTGTGAAAGTGTCCGCGTGGCCTGGTTTCACTTCCGGTGAGAGAGTGGAAGAGTCTGTTTGGATCTAAAGGAGTTCTGTTGTTGGACGGGCCGGCGCGACATGTCATCAGAAAACATAGCTAATGGAAAGCGTCCTCCCTGAAGTGTGGAGCAGTGCCATGAGAGGTCAACGAGTGTGCGTCCCCCGCAGTATGACCGTACCGCGTGACCCATGTGCCGCCTCCAGGGTACGGGAGGCAGAAGCGGCATCGCAGGTCCTCTTGAAGACCGTTGTAGCACTAATTCTACATTTTGGTACTAGGGCATTTTAACTTCGTTGTTCCTGCCAGATACAAAGAGAAGATCCTGTGTTATTCAGTGCCCTCGTTACCTTTTTTGTGGGTTGTGGTGCTTGTCACTTCGCTGCCCCGCCGGTGCACACGACTGGACACCCCACCTCGTGTGCCATCTGCAGGGCCTCTGCCCTCGGATCACTGGTTTCGGTTTCTGGAGTGGCAACATAAACAGTTGCTCCCAAAGGACTAGCCTGAACACTTAGGTGAATATCCCCTGCACCAGCATTCCACGGAAATTCTTTCCTAGCTCTCCCACGTCAACGAGCACGGCTCCGCTCGTGACACCGTATGACGTCATCGGAGCCATAAGAGGACCTCGTCGGCGTGCTGACGTCAGTTCCACCCATTTTTTCCGTGCCACCGAGGCAAACAGGGGACCGAGACATTTTCACATGTATACATAGTATAATAAATATATATATATTCACTGAAAAACCATAGGTTTCAGGCACGTTATAGTTAGAAATTAGCATTTAAAAAACCTTAGAAATTCACTGAAAAAACCATAGGTTTCAGGCACGTTATAGTTAGAAATTAGCATTTAAAAAACCTTAGAAATTCACTGAAAAAACCATAGGTTTCAGGGGCGTTATAGTTAGTTGGACATTTCACTCGTACAAAACCATAGAAATTCCCCGTTATAGTTAGTTCAGCTAACTATAACTCGCGCTGCCCGCAATGCACTGCTGATGACGTCACATATTACATCACTCATGACATGGTCAGTGACATCACTCATGACATCACTGATGACATCTCAAATTACATCACTGATGACATCACTGATGACATCATCCAGTGAATGTGTGTTTTCTGAAAATTAAATATGTTTTATATATGTATATCTCAAGGTCGATGGAAGAATAAATGGGTATATAAGTGTCTAAATGGATGATTTTTTTTGTAAAATTGATTGTATACCTGACTAAGTGTATCTTAGTGAATACATGGGTTAGTGAGTAATGTTTAAATATGAAAATATCTGTATCAGTCTCTCACTTTGTGTATAAGTGGCTGCATGGGTTGGTGAGTAGGTACATGAGTGTCTATATGGGTTATTAGTTGGTTTTTTGAGTATCAATATGAGTGTCTGAGTGTCTGTTTGGTTCGGTGGGGGTATTACTTAGTGCATAGATGCATGAATGAGTGACTCACTGTTTGTATGTGTTGAAGACAGCATGTGTGCAGGACTGTATAGGTGGATGAGTATGTGTATGGGTGTGTTAGTGAGTGAATGACTGTCTCAATAGTGTCTTTATGAGTAACTACATATGTTTTAAACTAGTATATGTGAGTATTGGTGTATATAAGTGAGTATATGTGAGAGTGAGAGATTGGAAGAGTTCCTGTACAAATAAGTAGGTGTTTCTATAAGTGATTGTTTAAGAGAGTAAGTATGTGTAAGTTTCTGTAGAAGTAAGTGTGGTAGTGTGTGTATAACTGTATATGCAAGTAAATGGATGTTTGATACTTTGTTTGCATGTGTGACTATGTGTGTGAGTAACTCTATGGATGAGTGGCGGTGTGTAACAGGATGTATAGGTGTATGAGTTCATATGATGAGTGAGTACATGTATGAGTGACTGTATAGGGACTGTTGGTGAATGAGTGGATGTGTGTGTAGATCTTGGAATTACTGAATAGGTGTGTTGTAATTGGTATCGGTATGTCCATTGTTTTGAAAATGGTAGTTTGTATTTTTGAGTGTGTGTATCAAAGGTTATATTAGGGTGAGAGGTGGTCTGCCACTCTATCACAAGGATGATGTCATCAGTGATGTCATTTGAGATGTCATCAGTGATGTCATGAGTGATGTCACTGACCATGTGATGAGTGATGTAATATGTGACGTCATCAGCAGTGCATTGCGGGCGCGCGAGTTATAGTTAGCTGAACTAACTATAACGGGGGAATTTCTATGGTTTTGTACGAGTGAAATGTCCAACTAACTATAATGCCCCTGAAACCTATGGTTTTTTCAGTGAATATATATATATATACATATATATATATTACCTACTGGCGGTCGCCAGTAGGTAGTTATAGTTAGGACCTAGTTTCCATAGGAAAAGCGTTTTTTGTTTTCCGAATAACTTTGGCGCCGGTTGACTAATTCAAAACTAGTCATCAGCTCCGGTCAGCTCCTGTCTTGAAAGTTTCGGGGTGATTCACCAAGCGGGGGCCGAGAAAAAAGGGGGGTCCCAAAACGTGTTTTCCCCATGTATTTTTCCATAGGAATTTTAGACAAAGCTACAGCCCGAACTGCTGAACGGAATTACACCAAATTTGGCAAAAAGGTAGGTCTTGGTTCAGAAAGAGTCCTTTTTGTTAAATGGTGTAAATCCGTTCAGTAGTTGCTGAGAATTTAGAAAAAGAAAAAATATCGATATCTGGCCGGAGCCTAACCACACATCTCATGGTGAGATCTGATTGGCTGTCAGCATTTCATCATGGAATTGCTGGCAGCCATCTTGGGACCAATATACATGATAGCACCCCATTGAAATGCATTGTAGTGAATAGAAGATTTTGAGGGTCACCAAAAGGAGAACTATAAAGGGAGATAACAGACTTTAGTTACATTAGAATGTATTTGTTGATGATACCATACTAATTTTAGGAATTGTGGTGTGTTCTAAGGTGATTTTACCCTGTGAAAAACCTTCTGTTGGGATATCATGAATCATGTTTGAGAGAAAACTATTTTCTCATGCTTGTCCCATAGCGGTTTGGAAGGTGCTACAGAAGCTAAAATGAGAGCATATTTTCTGTAAATTCACATTATCTTTCTCAGACATGTAAGAATGAGGTCTGACATTCTCGGTAAAACATGTACATCCAACAAGGGCAGAGACTGTCAGTTGATTCCTTTGTGTTCTACTGCAGCTTCCCAGAGTGTTCTAAAGAACAACTAGAGCGCTAATAGCCTTACTTATGACAAAAGTATGGCACACCTGAAGCCATCTTGATTGGAATAAACTGTAACACTTAAAACATTTAATTTAAAAAGGAACAAAATGATGGGGTTCATTTTGTCATAGAAATTATGGTTAGTGCTGTAGAAAGAAAAATTAGGACATGTTTTAAGTGAGATCTCAAATATCTTCCTGTTATATTTCAACAGGAGCAGCCTGTCAGTTGATTCCTTTGTGTTCTACTGCAGCTTCCCAGAGTGTTCTAAAGAACAACTAGAGCGCTAACAGTCTTACTTAAGACTAAATTATGGCACACCTGGAGCCATCTTGATTGGAATAAACTGGTAACACTTAAAACATTTAATTTAAAAAGGAACAAAATGAGGGGGTTCATTTTGTCATAGAAATTATGGTTAGTGCAGTAGAAAGAAAAATTAGGACATGTTTTAAGTAAGATCTCAAATATCTTCCTGTTATTTTTCAACAGGAGCAGCCTGTCAGTTGATTCCTTTGTGTTGTACTGCAGCTTCCCAGAGTGTTCTAAAGAACAACTAGAGCGCTAACAGTCTTACTTATGACAAAATGATGGCACACCTGAAGCCATCTTGATTGGAATAAACTGGTAACTCTTAAAACATTTCATTTAAAAAGGAACAAAATGAGGGGATTCATTTTGCCATAGAAATTATGGTTAGTGCTGCAGAAAGAAAAATTAGGGCATGTTTTAAGTGAGATCTCAAATCCTCTTCTATTTCATTAGAAAATTCTGACATGCAGACTGAAACAATCACTTTCAATACCAGCAGTAGACTTCCAGTTAACTCCCTGGTGAGCAGTAGCTTTACTACAGTGATCTAATGAGCACCTAGAGTGCTAACATTCTGAATTTATGGCAAATGTGTGACACATCTGAATGCCTTCTTGATGGAATCAAAGTAAAAACTGAAAGCATTTCCTACTGAGGAAACTGCAGTAAATGAGGAAATTAGGAAACTTCATAACAAATAAGTCTCCCAAGATGGCCACCAGAGAAAAAAGAGCCCAAATGTAGCACACATATCACCCAGATGTAGCCCACATATAGCCCAATGACAGAAGTGTGCAAAACACTTTTTATTTTTTGTTTTTTTGCAGTTTTATATAGTGCAGACTGGTCAGGTATATGAGCATTGCATCTTACTTGGACCCCTTATTGCGTATTTTGCACAAAGCACATGAGATTGATCTTGCGAAACATTGAACTTTACTATTCTGTTAACCTGAAGTTGCTCTGAACGGGGCTTTGTAACACCCGTTTTTACCTACTGGTTTTAATTAATTCTCACTGTATTGTATTAAGAAAGAGGATTTACTGTTTTTATGTACACTTTTATGATCTATGTTTCCAAATCAGATCGAATAAAGTTTAATGAATTTAATTTAAGTCTCCCAAGATGGCCACCAGAGAAAAAGGAGCCCAAATATAGCACAAATATCACCCAGATGTAGCCCACGTATAGCCCAATGACAGAAGTGTGGAAAACACTTTTTATCCTTTGTTTTTTTGCAGTTTTATATAGTGCAGGCTGGTCAGATATTGGAGTGATTTACATGAGAATTGGTTACATCATACAAGGACAAACTCATTTTGGTTGTAGGCATGGGGAGAGTAAGTGATTTGACCAGAATCACAGAATGTCGAGCTGAAGCAGAAACTCCAACTTGGTTCCCCAGTTGCAAAGTCTGCAGCTCTGGAAGTAACACCACATTCTCTCCCCTGAGCGTAACATTTAATCAAGTGGTCAACTGGATAAAAAAACATTAAGATAAATAATTTAAAAGTGCTTTGTGCTATTGGAGAACTCAGAAAATATGTCCTCATTTTAGTTTTTTAGAGCACTAACCATAATTTCTATGCAAATAAAACCCTCTCATTTCTATAATTTCTAAAGGAAATGCTTTAGGTATTACAGTTTTGATTACATCAAGATGACATCAGGCGTGCCACACTTTTGTAATAAATATAGAATGTTAGCAATCTAGTTGTCTTTTGTCTCTTTCTGCACGTCTCTTGCCACTTTCTGCACCTCTCTTGCCTCTTTCTGCAGCTCACTCTCTTCTTTCTGCACCTCTCTTACCTCTTTCTGCACCTCTCTTCCCTCATTCTGCAGCTCACTCTCTTCTATGTGTACCTCTCTTGCCTCTTTTGCACCTCTCTTGCCTCTTTCTGCACCACTCTTGCCTCTTTCTATACCTCTCTTGCATCTTTCTGCACCTCTCTTGCCTCTTTCTGCACCTCTCGTGCCTGTTTCTGCACCTCTGTTGCCTCTTTATGCACCTCTGTTGCCTCTGTCTGCACTTCTCTTGCTTATTTCTGCAGCTCACTCTCTTCTTTCTGCACCTCTCTTGCTTCTTTCTGCACCTCTCTTCCTGCAGCTCACTCTCTTCTTTCTGCACCTCTCTTGCCTCTTTCTGCACCTCTCATGCCTCTTTCTGCACCTCTCTTGGTTCTTTCTGCAGCTCACTCTCTTCTTTCTGTACCTCTCTTGCCTCTTTCTGTACCTCTCTTGCCTCTTTCTGCACCTCTCTTGCCTCTTTCTACAGCTCACTCTCTTCTTTCTGCACCAGTCTTGTCTCTTTCTACACCTCTCATGCCTATTTCTGTACCTCTCTTGCCTCTTTCTGTACCTCTCTTGCCTCTTTCTTCACCTCTCTTGCCTCTTTCTTCACCTCTCTTGCCTCTATCTGCACCTCTCTTGGCTTTCTACTCCACTCTTGGCTCTTTCTGCCCATCTCTTGCCTCTTTCTGCATGTCTCTTGCCTCTTTCTGCACCTCTCTTGCCTCTTTCTGCACCTCAGTCTCTTCTTTCTTCACCTCTCTTGCTTCTTTCTGCACCTCTCTTGCTTCTTTCTGCGCTTCTCTTGCTTCTTTCTGCACCTTTCTTCCTTTTTCTGCATTTTTCTTGCCTCTTTCTGCACCTTTCTTCCTCTTTCTGCACCTCTCTTGCCTCTTTCTGCACCTCACTTGCCTCTTTCTGCGCCTTTCTTCCTCTTTCTGCACCTCACTCTCTTCTTTTTGCAACTCTCTTGCTTCTTTCTGTGCCTCTCTTGCTCCTTTCCACATTTCTCTTGCTTCTTTCTGCACCGCTCTTGCCTCTTTCATCACTGCTCCTGCTTCTTTCTGCACCTTTCTTCCTCTTTTTGCACCTCTCTTGCTTCTTTCTGCACTTCTCTTGCTTCTTTCTCTCTTTCTGCACGTCTTACCTATCTAGGTGTAGTTAGAAATTAGCATTTAAAAAACCTTAGAAATTCACTGAAACAACCACAGGTTTCAGGGATGTTATAGTTAGAAATTAGCATTTAAAAAACCTTAGAAATTCACTGAAAAAATCACAGGTTTCAGGGACGTAATAGATAGAAATTAGCATTTAAAAACCTTAGAAATTCACTGAAAAAACCATAGGTTTCAGGGACATTATAGTTAGAAATTAGCATTTAAAAACCTTTGAAATTCACTGAAAAACCATAGGTTTCAGGGACGTTATAGTTAGTTGGACATTTCACTAGTACAAAACCAGAGAAATTCAGCCCGTTATAGTTAGTTGAGCTAACTATAACTCGTGCCCCCGCAATGCACTGCTGATGACATCACATATTACATCATTCATGACATGGTCAGTGACATCACTGATGACATCACTGATGACATCTCAAATGACATCACTGATGACATCATCCACGTGATGATCTGATGCACCTCCTCACACCCTAATATAACCTTTGATACACCCACTCTAAAATGCAGACTACCATTTTCGAAACCGTAGACACACCAATACCAGTTACTACATACCCACTCACTGATTCCTAGGTCTACACACATGTCCACTCATTCATCCATACAGTTATTCATACATGCAGTCACTCATCAATACAGCACTATCATATGCACTCATACACCGATACAGACACTCACACACCACCACTCACCCATAGAGTTACTCACACACCTAGTCAGTCACGAAATGTCCAACTAACTATAACGTCCCCGAAAACTATGGTTTTTTCAGTGAATATATATATATATGTATATATATATATATATTTACATGTCTTTATATATGTATGAATATATACATATATGTGTAGGATAAATGTAAGAATGTTGGTAATACATTTTTTAAGATATAATAATTTGAAATTCATTTAAATAAGTATATAGATTAATATTTAATTACATAAAACTATTTTTGAAAAGTAAAATAAATACTAATAATGACCAAATAATTTTAAAAACACAAATGTATGATATAAATTTACAATAAACATTTGAAGAAATTACAATTATAGAATATAATTATTACATTTTTACAAATACATTTTAAAAACGTATTATTAAAACTAACTCAAACAAAGTTTCAAAAATTACTAATGTAAAAACTACAACAATTAATACAAATAGATATATTTTCAACAAGGAAGGAATCTAAAATGTAAATTCTAAATCCAAAATAATAAACATAAAGACATTGAAATAAATATCAAAGGAACAAACTACATTTAAACAAAAATGTAACTGAAAACAGAAATAAAACAAAATTAACATTCCAAATTCAACCAAAAAGTAAAAGAAAAATGTTACATTCAGAGGAATACATTTTGCTATTACCACTAATCTACAGAAGGGAAAGTGTTGGACCTTTGAGGGGTCAGATTTACTATTCCCACTCCAACTGAACAAACAGTAGGGAAAGTGTTTTACTTTGGGGGAAGAGGGGAGATTTACTTCTCCTCCTCCAACTCAAGCAACAAAAGGGAAAGCGCAGGGCTTTTGAGAGGTCAGTCTTCTTATTCCCACTCCAAACTAAGCAACATTGATTAAAGGTTTGCATTTTACAGGGTTCAGATTTCCTACTTCCACTTCAACCTAACAAAAGTGTTTGAATTTGGTGGGGTGAATTACTAAACCAGAAGAGAGAGACATACACCGGTATTTTCAGTGCAATCATCTTCCAGCCGTGAGCACAGAGGAACTGGCTTTATTAGAGAATAATATCTCGAGGGAGGAAATAAGCTTGGCAATATACACTCTGCCCTCTGGGAAGGCGGCTGGTGAAGATTCTATACCTATCGAATTTTACAAGGCTTTTAATAATATTTTGGTTTTACCGTTTAGTTCGGTTATACAATACATAGGTTTAAATGGAAAGACACCAGAATCCTGGAGTATGATGCAGATAGTCTTTTTTTTTTAAAAAGAACAAATCCCCTGATGAGTGTGGCTCTTATCGGCCGATTTCGCTCATAAACGTTGATGCCAAACTTTTCGCAAACATTTTGGCGAATCGTCTCGCTCCAATCATGCCTGGTTTAGTATCAGATCACCAGCACAGCTTCATTCTGGAAAGGGATACTACAGCCCAGTGGGGGCTTTCGATATGGCTGGGAAGATGTCAATAAATCTTGGCATGGTTCTTTTAGATGCCGAAAAGGCTTTTGACAGCGTGGGGTGGGACTTTCTGTGGGCTACGTTGGCAATATTTGGTTTTAGGGGACAATTTAAGCAATGGATACAAGCATTATATAATAAACCCCAAGCTAAACTATTATCTTCAGGTCTACATTCATCAACATTTCCAATCTTTTGTGGTACTAGGCAGGGATTCCCCCTGTCACCTCTGTTGTTTGCTCTCTATATATCGAGCCATTTATTTGCGCCCTGCAATCTAACTTGCAAATTACTCCATTAGTGTCAGACGCAACTCAGCTCAAGGTTACTGCTTATGCGGATGGCATCGCAGTCTTTACAACTGAACCAGCCAGGGCGATAAAGTCTATTGAGGACGAAGCAATCAAGTTTGGCTCTCTGTCAGGATATAAATTAAACGTAAAAAAAACACAAGTACTTCTTAATTTTAAGCCCGAAAAATCAGTTCCTGGTGTCTGTTCGGTAGCTACTTATCTAGAGGTTAGGCTCTCTGCGCTGTTATGTCCCGTATAGAGGCCCTAATGTAGACCCGTTCATACATGTCCTAAAATGGACGTATTCGTATTTGCCCTAATACGGTCATATTCGTACTTGCCCTATTATGGTCAAAGCCGCATATGCCCTATTACGGTCATAACTGTACATGTCCTATTTTAGTCATGATTCCTTATATAGGCATGATCTTTCACCTACATTGGTCCTCGCTAGTACACAATGAGCTCTGAGGGCTGAACGTTATCTAGTCTGTGGTTTTGAACACAGCAGGGTTTTTCCCAAACACAGGCCCACACTGTACTCATTAATTATGCATGGCTCTCTAGGGATACACCACCTGCATAATATGTATGTACAAAGTTCACCCTTGACGTCTTCCTCACGTCTAACAAGGGCCAATACAAACCATACGAAGCAACTAGAGTCTTCAGGGTATAAATACACCACATCTTACCCCGGTAAGACAGAGGGAACCGAGACTTCCATGCTGACACACTGACCAGAGACACTGAGGCTCCTGCATGCAGTCGCTCCAGCTGACAGCGGTCTAACACAGCCCTTGCGGGGTGTCCAACTTGAGACCAGGACGGTGTCCCACACTCTCTATATTCAGGTATGGGGGTTCGACTAAATCCTAGAGGGATTCTTGGCTCTTAGGCTTTAGACTTACACATATGCTAGGTACACTCAGGTACATCTAGTTAGGCATCGTAGGAGTACGCGCACTTGCATAATGCTTTTTATATTCATGTATGTATTCATGAGTATTGCAATATGGTAGAACTGTTCTATCCCTTTGCTTTCATCGTACTGCTGATAATATAGCTATTGTCTGCTGATTACTGCAGCACATATATTTTACACTAGAATAACTACTGTTCAATAAATACTTATTGAAACGCCCGACTCTTTATTCTGTGTAACTCTCTGAGACAAACCAAATAAGTAAGCACGAGTGACTGAGCGAAAGGTAGTACATTGTTTCCACGATTCTGAGGAATTTGGGTTGTCATGATCTAAGGTTGCCAGAAACTAATCTCTCCCCGAGAAGAGGAGATTCTAGTGGCACTGTGAGCTAGCTAATGCAAACCAGGCTAACATATGCGGTGGGGGTGCACAGAGTCAGTCTGACACCAAGCCCACGGTTTATGTTATCCAAACGCGCAGGTCCTGCAGGGGTACTATAGGAACTACACGACAGCGCGGATTAGTCAGATATTTGTTTTAAACTACGAATCATTACTGAAAGATACAGTTAAACGGTTAAAGAACTGGCATAAACTTCCCATAGGAATTATAGGTAGATGTAATATTATTAAAATGAAAATATTACCCACATTTTTATATTTATTTCGATCCATTCCCCTGCGGGTTCACAATTTTTTCTTTAAGAGACTCGAGGGTGTGTTAAGTAGCTTTATCTGGGGGTACAAAAAAACCCGGCGAGCTATAGACCTATTAACCCTTTCCGTGCTCATGACGAGCTCAGCTCGTCATGCTGCGCGGTTGCGCTGTGCGCATGACGAGCTGAGCTCGTCATGACCCCACCCGCGATCGGAATGTCCAGCATACGAGCGGAATTCCGATCGCGGTCAAGGGGTTAAAGCTTCCATTTAACCAAGGAGGACTTGATTTTCCTGACTTTAAAATGTATTTCTGGGCAGCTTTCGTTGGGCGCTTCCGTAGCCTTTTAAACCCTGTCCATAAAATCTTTTTTCATCACTTTATATTGGGAGAGGATAGCAGCATGTTCTTATATAGAACTAATGACCCGAATTATTTTAAAAGAGTCAAGTTTAAGACTATCAGAGATAGCATATACATATGGCGTGCAATATCTTCTAGATATACTTTATCATTTTATCATGATAAGCTTCCCCTATGGGGCAATCCGATATTCCCGGAGGTGTTTCAAGATGCCGCCAGCAAACGCTGGGCCAGTCATGGGATTTCATGTCTGGAGGATTTGTATGATAGTAATAATGGTTTTGCTACTTTTGAGAGCCTGCAGCTCCAGTATAAACTACCTGATTATATGTTTTTTAAATATCTTCAGGTTAGGGATCACCTTGTGAGACATTTAGCTCTGACAAAAATATCTAGCTCTGAGATCTGGGATTGCTTACATGGGGAAAAGACAAAATCTCTGATTAGCCGCATGTATAAATGCTTCAACAATTACAGACAGAGTGATTGTGAAAGACTTGCTGTGCGTTGGAGTGACGCTCTGGGGACGGGGATCATGTCTGTCACTATCAAACAAGCATTATGCATTATAGATGATTCAGTCTACTCTGTTAGTGTACGACTACAGCAATTTCGTACTATATGTATGCTGTACTATACGCCAGAAAAAATTGCTAAATGGGCTTCGGACGGTCTCGGCGGCGATCGGACGAAATGTCCCAGATGTGGAATGTATGCGGCTAACATACTACATATGTTCGCCACTTGTCCAGAATTAGTGATATTTTGGCAAAAGATAGCCCAAATATTCTCTCAGAAATTGGAGATAGACTCACCTCTTACAGCTACAGAAATTATGATGGGTTATAAGAACGCGAATCACGGATTCACGCAGCTATCTCAATATTATTAGTCGCTGCCCGGCTTGTAATTGCCTGGGTCTGGATCTCCTCGAAACCTCCCTCCATAGTGATTGATGGATTTTGGTCAGGGAAACGTATGCAATGGAAAAAGCTTTGGCCAAGGCAAGGGGTGCTCGTTCCTTGGTGAAATTAAAGGCAATATGGGGGCATTTTATATTAGAGACGCCTGTTTGAATATATTATCTGAGATATCTATAATGAATATGTTTTGGCGATCCCTTTTGTTTATAGTGCTCGTCTGTTTGCTTTAAGCTTCTAAGCAATGCTTTTTTCTTTCCTTTTTGTCAAATGTAACATTGATTCAAATATGCTGCTCTCTTGTTGACAATAAAGATTTAAAAAAAAAAAAAAGAATTTGGTGGGTGACATTTTTTAAAAAAAGATTTAAGATGTAACACATTAAAATAAAAGGAATAAATTAATGTAATCAATTATATAATTAATGTAACTAAATTTAAATTAAAATGATTAACAATTTACAACTCCAGCCATAATAAATACATAATTAATTAATTAAAACATTCACAGTATTAGCTACTTAAAAGGAAAAATGAAATAATGTTTTTTAAAATATGAATTAAATAATGTAACCAACGATTACCAACACTATGAAACAACTATTAAAGCAATTACAAACAACTAATATTGACATGCGCATATACACAATATCAAAACTTTACAAAATAATACAAAATCAATATTATATAGAACTATATTCAAAAAGTGATATTAAACAATTACAAACACAATATTCTTTCCTGCTATATGCTGTGTTATGATTCTCCTCACCACAATTTGTTTATTACAATATTGGTGTCAGCCAAAATTTTGGGACGGTATTATTGTGCTGCTGTTCATCATTGTGAGCTTATTCCACTGTACACATACAAGAAGGTTGGTTTGTAAACTATGAAATATAACATTGCTGGAAAATGATCAACGTCTCTCTTGTACCTTCGCCGTATTGTGCTGTGCGATTGTGTCTCACATACTAAGTGCTTAAATACAAAAAGGTTCAGATTGTAGATTAATATTGACACCGCAAAGCGAACATTCCTTGCAGGCAAGCTGGCCACTTCTACCAGACAGGATTGGTGCGAGGATCGAGTGCAAGTCTCACTGTAGATTTCAGAGGGCTGTGTGTCTGCCGATTCCAGACACAAAACACTCGCACTCCAGGGGCAAACTTTCTAAAAGAAAGGTTTATTTTCAGCTACGCATTCGACCGTGCGGTCTTCCTCATGGCCATAATGAAAAAAGTGCACCATCACCTTTAAAGAGAGTTTCGGAAGTTTACTAATAGACATAGAAGTCGTAATTTCTGCATTTGCTTACAATAAACCAGTAAAAAAAAGGTATGTATACATGCAAGGGAATGTTAGCTATTTCAAGATGTATGACAGCCAACTGTCTACAGTTAGTTGAATGACGGTAATGATAACGCCGATTCTTATCTAATTATCTATAAGAACCTTCTGGTCGCCAAGATCTTTTTACCTGTTGGATAGTGTAAAGGAGAGAATCTCATCAGGTTATATATCCGCATTCATTTTGTCTAAAAGGACCACTGACTCCGAATTCAAGTTTGAGAATTTATTATCGCCAAAAATAACTGAACGTGCAAGCACCTCAACACGAGGTTAAAGAAATAGATGGGCACTAATACAAATAATAATCTACGCAGGAATCTCATCCGACTCAAGATAAGGAGAATAGAAAGTTCTAGAAGGATCAACCAGACTATGATTGCTCCAATTTCTAAGTTGCTCTTCATTGGACTAAACAAGCTTAAAATCAATTGCTGTCCCTACACTTTCGCTAAGTGACATCCCTGCATAACGATTTTCCCAGGCAAGAGTGAATAAAAGGTGTCAGCTGTGAAGACTTCCTAAGAAGTGAAATCACATAATACCTAAGCTCAGCTCTGTCCTTCTCTCTGGTCTCCCCTACCTCTTCTCTGGCCTCCTCCCTCAGGGCACTATCCCTAATACAAAACCACAATACAATTGTACACGCCTTTGTCACGCCTCCTTTGCCAGGTCTTCTTTCTTGTGCTTTTCCATCGAAATGGTTACTTCATCCTGGACGGTTGCGATGACCTTGAGTCTCAGGCACCTTCTCCGCTGAAAGTATCATCCCTAAATTCCATTTCACTCCCCGTACCGTGCCTCCCATCTCTCTAGCTTTTGAAAACAAAGAGTTAGTCTTACTAACGAGACATGTGTCCTTGCACCTGCAACAAAAGATACGTTCAACAGAAACCTTCTCCTGTGCAAATTAAATCTACCGTTTGTGCCCAGAGAGCCTTACCAAGAGAAACTGTTCTCTGCCTACAAAATAAGCTAACATAAGAATAAACCAGGCCTTCCCTAAGCATATATGTAGTCAGGCCTTTACATATGACTTTTAAACACACATCTTACCTTTCCCTGTAAGCATTTTCATTACAATTCATATGCAAACAATGAATTACATGTGCAACTTTAATATGGTGCACGTTTAAACTACTGCAATTACATTACACACGAACTGATTCCTCTATGCATTATGTTCACACAATTCAATAAGCATTACATTACATCTTTATCCTAACACCATTATGCTGCTGAGTTCACTTTCTCTCAGTGAACTATTCATTCTTTACTAAACATGCATGAGTATACAACTGAATATACGAGTATATGTCTGAATACATGTAGGTGCGGCCTATCAGTGATTATGATGCACCCCTACAATTTACAAGAACATTTCGCTCTATCAGTTCCCCCCTTTGATGACTCCTGTCATCACATTTCATTCTACTCCCTCGGAGAAAGAACCGACCTAAACAGAACTTGTTGCCATCTTCCCTGATCTAAATTTCTCCATGCTCTTAAGCCTTTGATACTGACTGTCCTGCAGTCTTGCCAACTTCATGTCATTTTCCCTCAAGGCTCTCTTGACTCGGCCTGCTCGATACCACTTGTAGGCCTTGATCAAAATCCACAAGCCAACCACACAAACCACCAAAATAAGGAGGGGTCTCAGAAAGTACCCAAGGAATCCCTTTCCTAGATTCGCAAACCAACCTCCCACTTGACCAAAACCCTTGCCGACCTTTTCCCAGGCCCCTTCTTCGGTCAAATCCGCTATTTTTGTGTGGATCGTAGTGATGTTACTTATATATTTCTCCAGATCCTTGCTACGGTCTGGTATATAAGTGCAGCACTCTTGAACCTTCAACATTTTACAGACTCCGCCCTCTTTTGCCAATAGGACATCCAAAGCAAGGCGATTCTGCAAAACCATTCCCCTTATCGACAACATCTCTCCTTCCACCAACACCAACGACTTTGCTGTATTCATCGAAAATTCATCCACCACAGTCGCTAACCTCCGGATCTTCACATCATTCAAGACTACTCCCAGACTGGGTATCATAGCTCCAAAGATATCCCCCACAACGATTCCTGCACTTGCAGCTCTTCTCGTTCTTGAATGCTCTCCACCTTCTAGAAGATCTAAATCTTCTGTATGGTAAATCTTTGGAAATATTATTGCCAAATAACATGTTCCATACCAATTTGCAGGCAACCTCACATAAGCATTCTTCCCACATACGTAATACACCGTTGGTATCACTTGTACAGGACCTTGGAGAAAATCTTTTGCTACATCTGCCATGGTGAAAACGTGATCACAAGTACTTTGTCCCACTGCTACCTTTTCGTAGTAAGTCTGATAACGCCTTATACACAACTTACCCCTCTGCTCCTTATCTAACGCTATAGGACCATAGCTTCCCTTGGTCTTATGCAACTGTTCTTCCTCTGTCCAATCAGTCCTGTGATGCCCCAAGTCTCGGGAGTGAGTCAGCTTTCTATACCTATCCTCGACCTGATCTACAAACTTTCTCTCTACATCCGACATCAAACAAGTCAGATTGTGTCTGTGTGCGAATGCTGTATCCAATTCCAAACTCGGTATGAAGTACTTCCTCAGTCTGTCTTCCGTCTTGTAATAGTCATATTTATTCAAATGCTTGTAAGCTGGGACTTCAGGAAGCACTGCGTCGAAATTGGAAAAGAAATACTCAAACTGATCTCTCTCATAAAACAAACTAAGCAAAAGACTACATGAAATACCATAAGTCAGTGGAAGATGGTGATACCTAATGCCCTCGTCCACTGAAGTAGGCAACTGCATACACACATAACAATCTTTCGCATCCATCACATCAACATACTCATACAACAACTTAGCATATGCATTCAACTTAAAATCACCTTTAGATAAATCTACATGTAATCTACGACTTTCTTCTAATAACAAAGCTCTGTCAGCTGCCCTGTCTACCCCCTTCTGGCTAGGTGTGATAGGTGTCGGTGTCCCTGTCACCTCCTCTACTTCTTGCTCATACGAACCAGTGTATGAGACTATAACTACTATGATTATAGAGATTATTACACTACTTATAAGAATGCCTACAATCCACTTTGATCTACGATTGGGATCTCCCGGCTCCATGGTTTCGAAAGTTCTCAAAAGTCTTGGTTATCGCAAAGAACCCTGAAAAAGTCTCTGTCCTTTATTTGTGACTTGCTTAACCAGCTCGAGCAACCATGAAATCTCCGGACTTTCCCTTTCCGATCACAATCTTATTTACACAGTCCAGAAAAAGACTTCCCTAGGTTTCGTTCCTCTTCTGTGGAAAGTCCCTAAGTTTATTCTTCTTCCACTCGGACCTAGGTTATCTTCTTCTTTGGACTTTTATTTACAGTTTATAGTTGATCCACAATAAGATCCTCATTGAGCAATACCAGAACGTGATACAAAAGTTCAAGACGCAAAATCAGCACTTCATGTGAAAACGGCTCAACTCCAAAAGGCGGGAATTCGAGTCGATGCAGAACCAAGTTTCGGACTTCACTCAGAAGCGGGGGATTCGGAACCGTGAGTGTCAGTGTTCATTCTATTTCGAGCCCTGGCAACTGCAGCACCACCTTCACCACCACATTCGGGCTCCGACGGACCACTTGCACTGACCTCAGCCTTCCCGTGCTCACCACCCCCTGCATCAAACACAGTGTAAGTCCACTCAGGGGTAGAGTATCTGCGACAAGGCACTCTTGTTCTCTTTGACCTTCGCCGACTGTCTTGTGCTTGGTCTTCGTCACTTGCCTCCGTTTCAGATACTTCAGACACTGGAGCAAGGTCTCTCTCAGGTGGTAACCTCAGGTTCAGTCGCCTCTGTCTTTCAGGCCAACTTTCTGCACTTCTGTTCGTACGTCTGCCTTCCCCTTCTATACCCTGTGCACTACTTCCTCTTTCTGCTGAATCTGACTCTTCTCCGCCCACTGCACCGTTTCTGTCTTCGGTGTCTGAGTCAGGGTTTGAACTGTGGAAACCCCCTTCAGCTTGCTCTAGTGCACCACCAGCTGTGTCAGCGACCCTTACATCTTGACTTGTCCTCCCATGTGGCCCTGCCACATCAGCTGGATTTTCATTTACGAGAGGAGCTGTTTCTTCCAAGGGTGCTGGAACTCTGCGGGTATGGGAGGCATGCACCCAGTTCGGCAATCCTCCACACTTCACTGCTGTGTTCGTGATAAGTATCACCTGATACGGGCCACGCCAGCGGGCATCCAAGCAACTCTTCCTCACGTGTTTTCGGACGAGCACCCAGTCTCCGGGACACAAGTCGTGGCACAGATCACTCGAGGCTGGGACCACTGCTGCTTGCACCTGCTGGGATACAGAACGGACCACATCAGAGAGTCCTTTACAATAATCGAGAATCAAATCATCAGTGATGCTTATCAAGGCTGTAGCTGGTACTGCTGGCAATCTCATTGCCCTCCCCATTAATATCTCATGGGGGGACAACCCGGTCTTTCTGTCTGGGACACTTCGCATGCTCATCAGCACGAGTGGCAAGGCGTCGGGCCATTTCAGGGATGTCGAAGAACACATTTTTGCCATCCGGGCCTTCAAAGTTCCATTAACTTGTTCCACCATCCCAGAAGCCTCTGGTCTGTAACTACAGTGGAGTCTCTGATCAATGTTCAATGCAGCACAAAGCAACTTCATGATTTCACTATGGAAGTGCCCTCCTCTATCTGATTCCAAAGAGGTCAGGATCCCGAATCTAGGGATGAGCTCCCTCAACAGTAATTTAGCCACTGTGAGAGTGTCACACCTGCGTGTGGGGTAAGCCTCCACCCACCGTGAGAATACACATACTAACACTAAAATGTACCTCAATCCATTACACTTAGGCATCTCCACAAAGTCCAGCTGTATTCTATTAAAGGGCCCTCCTGACCTTCCAATGTGACTCAACGTAACTACAGTTTTCTTTCCAGCATTCATCTGCTGACACGTAACACACCTCTGACACACTGTTTCAGCCATTGCTCGGAACCGTGGGTTATACCACGTCTGTCTAAACACCCTCATCATTGCGTCTCTACCAAGGTGTGCCTGTCCATGTATCAGTCTTGCCATCGGACTCAGCAATTCCTCAGGCAACACGGCTCTCCCATCGTTGGATACCCATACATCCACATCTCCTTTCTCACAACCAGCTTTGATCCATCCCTCTCTCTCCTGGTTTGAAACTTCATCCTGCAATCGCTTAAGCTCTTCCCAAGTGCCTGCCATGGCCAACATTATGTTGAGCTCGGTTCCTTCTTGGCTCTCCTCTACCTCTCTTTCTGTGAATATGCATCCTTGTTCTGCACAGAAACGGGCGACTTCGTCCGCATAATTGTTTCCCAAGGATACAAAGTCCTCCCCCTTCCCATGGGCTGAACACTTTACCACAGCAATTTCTTTCGGATGCTGTAATGCATCTAACAATTGTCTTACATATTCTCCATTACGAATGGGTGATCCAGATGATGTCAAAAATCCCTCTGAGACCATAACTGCCCGAAGTCGTGCACCACGCCAAACCCATATTGGCTGTCTGTGTAAATCGTGATTCGAATTCGATCAGCGGCCAAACAGGCACGGGTCAAGGCAATGATCTCAGCTACCTGCGCGGAACGTACTCCTTCTAGGCAAGCAGCCTCGACCACTCCTGAAATGGTACATACAGCAAACGCTGCTCTCAATTGCCCCACACTGTCTCTTAAGCATGAACCATCGACAAAGAAAATTTCATCTGGGTCAGCCAATGGTTCATCGACAATGTCAGGTCTCGGTTTGGTGCAAAGCTCGGTCACATTGAGACAATCATGGTCCGCACAATCTTCATCATCCGTGCTCGGTGGAGGCATCAATGTCGCAGGGTTCAAGACAGAACACCTTTTCAGAGTCACATTCTCTGCGGCAAGTATGACTTGCTCGTACCTCGTTAACCTATTGTTCGTTAGGTGCTGTGTCTTGGTCCTGGTCATCAATAACTCAACCGAATGTGGCACATGTACAGTCAATGGATGTCCCATTACAATGCTTTCACATCTTTCAATGCTGACACCTGTTGCAGCAACGGATCTTAGACATCCGGGCAACGCAGAAGCTACTGGATCTAAAGTAGCTGAAAAATATGCAACTGGTCTACGGACACCTCCATGATTCTGAGCTAACACTGCTAATGCACATCCTTCTCTCTCGTAACAGAACAATGAAAAGGCCTTGTTGTAATCAGGCATTCCCAGTGCCGGAGCCCTGCACAATTCCTCTCTCAGTTTCAGGAATGACATCAAGCACTCCTCGTCCCATGGTACCGGATCACTCACATCCTTGTGTGTAAGCCTCTGCAAAGGCTTTGCTCTCAAGGAGAAACTAGGAATCCACTGTCGACAGTAGCCAACCATTCCTAGGAACATCCTAACTTCTCTCTGTGTGGTGGGTACTGCCATGCTCATTATTGCCTCAATTCGATCTGGTGACACCTTCCTCTTGCCTTTTTCCAATCTGTGTCCCAAGTACTGTACCTCATTCAAACAGTACTGCAGCTTGTTCGGGGACACCTTATGTCCATTTTCTGCTAAGTGGTTCAACAGAGCTACAGTGTCAATCCTGCAAGCATCTTTGTTTCTGAGGCAATGAGCAAGTCATCTATGTATTGCACGAGAACCGAGTTCTGCGGCAACACGAGACTCTCAAGGTTCTTCTTCAGGATCTGGTTAAAGATCGATGGACTTTCCATATACCCTTGAGGGATACAACACCATGTTAACACGCGATTTTCTAGCCTGAACGCAAAAAGAAATTGGCTTTCCTCATGGAGCGGTATCGAAAAGAAGGCTTGACATAAATCGATAACCGTAAACCACTCGGCTTCACATGGGATCTGGAACAATATTACTGAAGGATTCGGTACCACTGGACAACAAGGGACAACTATCGTGTTGACCTTTCGCAGTTCTTGCACGATCCTGTATTTCCCGCTCGGTTTCTGTAGTCCCATTATGGGTGAATTACAGGGGCTACCTCTGATCTCTTTCAAAATGCCTTTCTCAATGAAAGTCTCGATCACAGGTTTTATCCCTGCAATCGTTTCTGGCGACAGGTTGTATTGAGGTGTCCTGGGGAAATCAACATTCTGTTTCACCTCGATCCTCACTGGTTCAACCCCTCTGATTAGACCTATTTCGTCGCCTGCGAAATCCCACACCACAGACGACACTGCGTCTCTCAGATCAGGTGGAAGTTCTTCCACAGTCACCATTGGGTACAGATCTATACACAGATGCTGATTGGTAATTTTAAAGTCAGCATCGTCATCTCTCGTCTGGACCTCCACTCCTCGTGGCGTACAGTAAATTGTGCAGTTCAACTTGCACAACAGATCTCTCCCCAAAAGGCAAACTGGACTCGTATCACACACTACAAACTGATGTCTAGTTTGGAAAGAACCTATCTTTACTAGGATCGGTTCTGTCAATGGGCTGCTTATTCTTTTGTTCGCTACTCCAACAACCTGGATTGATTGTCCCGAGAGGGGTAGGTTAGGGACAACTGCTGATCTTACAGTAGACCGGGTAGCACCAGTATCAACCAAAAGTGTGGCAGGATGACCCTCAATATCTGCCTCCACAAAAGGTCCTCTCTGGTCTATCTCCAAGACCGCTCCAAGTGTGCAGTCTTCCTCCCCCCTCAGGCACCGTCAGGATAAAGGGTCTGAGCTACTCTCGTCATAATCTTCGAACAGGGGCATCTGTTGGTACGTTCGTGTTCCTTGTGAAATCCGTGGAGCTTGGGGAACCTGGGCGTGAGAGCTGTAAACCCCCCCTTTCATCGTCCTAGGCCTCGTTACTGTGTTAACTAACTCTTGCGCGGGTGCCTGAGCCCCCTCTTCCTCTTCCTGCAACTGATTAGCTGGGTTCAAAGGACACTCGCGTTTCCAATGTCCGACCTGGCGACAAAGATGACACGCCGTGGTCTTCTTCAATGTGGCCACGTCCACTCCTGTCTTGGGGTCTACTGGTTTTCCCTTTCCCATGGCTTGCCCATTCTGGTTTCCCTGGAAATTTCCTTGCTTTCTTCCTAAGGTCCCTCCACTAGGCTGACTCTGTGCTGTCTGCATCTGGACAAGCATCAATTTGTCTTTTAGCTTTCGATGTTTCGATTCCACCTCATCACTACAGTATCTCGCATACCGCAAAATTTCATCTAGTGGCTTGTTCTGCCAGCAGATCAAATGGTGCTGTATCATGAGGCTGATCTCCATTCTCAGACCCAGTACAAACTTTGAGACAAACTGTCCCATATCCTTGGGGTCCAAGATATCTAACCCACTATACTGTTTAAAAGCTTGCAGAAGTCTTTCATAATATTCATGCACTGTTTCTTTGGGTTCCTGTACAGTCCGATCTATCTTAACCCAATCTATATCCTGAGGTGAAATCTTCAGTTTCAACCATGTAATCACCTGCTCATACTTTTTCATGACTAGGGGTGATGGACCATTTGTAACCGCCTCTCTTTCCGGTTCCGAAGTCGGCCACTCGATAGCGACTTTACAAGCTGTCCACAAATCTCCTGGTACCACTATGTCAAACAAAGTGTTCAAATCAATCCACAATACTTTTGAAATTTTCACAAACCGCTCAACCTGTTTGTACCACGCTACTGGTTTTTCCCTCAGCCGAGGAAAATCATTTGTAAATGCAGCCAAATCACCTCTATTCCACGGCACATGCACGTACCCTCCATTCTGTACTTCCCGTAAAGGAAAATTTCCAACACCCGTCGCCCCCCCCCCCTGGAGGCGGCGTTTCCCCTTCTGCTCTCTTTACTGGTTTCTTCTTGGACCACCTTTCTTCCCATTTGTCCAACAAAATCCATATCCTCATCCCTACGATCAAATCTCTGGTATGTGTCCTTAATCCTGTTAGTCTTTTCTCCTCCAGCTCCTGATCACTGTACTGTAATCTATGTGGCCCCTGCAACGCTTTAGTTTTGTTCAGGTCTACCTCATATCTTTTGGCCAATTCCTTCAATCTATCATGTGCCATCTAGCTTTTCGATTCACATCTTTTGCTACAAACAGCAGCTCATCTGATCCATAAATTTCTATCCTTTCCAAGGGCAGACCTCCATTAATCATCTCGTCTACCTCTGCTTTCAATCTCACTACGTCTAGTAACCTTGCCTGTACCGCACTCCTCAGTACATCTCGACAACCCGAGCCATCCCGCTCATCACAGTCACTATTCTGTCCTTGTGACCTATTCCCTTCCATCATATTCCTGGAACTTGGTCTGTCTTCCGAGACGTTCTGTGCCCTATCTCCTTGCATCCTATCCTCTTGGTTGGTTACTGTTGGTGTCCACATCCTCAAAGCTGACTTGGATTCACGCAAAGACCTTGGTCTTTCTGGTCTCTCCTCTTCTTGTCTAAAGGAAGAGTCTGCAGTAGCCGGTAACGGCGTACTTGTCTCCAATGGTCTTGGGAAATGAACCACTCTTACTCCAAACCCATTCCCACTCTCGCTGGTTCCTTCCTCCCTTCCCATCTGTACGGAGCCCCCTTCTCTCACTCGGTCTGGGTCATATACCGGTACTATAGGGCCAATGGTAACCGGTACTGTCAAGGAGTCCGGTAATCTTGTGTTCCCTACAGGAGGCTGTGTTATCATAGAGGCAGTTGCCCCCTCTGTTCCTGTGGAAATCCGTCCCACTACTCTCATGCTAGTCTGATTCTGGCTCCCATCAATTGTTACTGCTGGGGTCGGCTTTCCCTCTTCTGAGTCTGGATTAAATGGTGGTGGCCTCTCTGCCAACATCCTATCCAACAAGCTGTCATCTAGATCACTGTCGTCCTCATTGATTCTTATTATTTTCCCATTTTGTACTAACACTGGGTACAACTTATCTCCTTCGATCGTGTCCACCCTCCACCTTTTCTCCAATGCATCCCACCTTGCATCTTGAAATGCCCTGACCGATTTCTTCACCCTTTCCTGGCATCTGTCCTTCTTCCTATCGTACGTTGCTCTTATCCACGCATGTAGTGCCTCAAACTGTGTTGGTCTAGGTAGTGGTCGTAAAGAAGCCATTATACTTTTTAGCTGGTACAACACCTCTAACCTGAAAGTACCATAGCGTGGGAACGACAATTCTCCCTCTGCTTCTGTCATTTTATGCCAATTCTCAAGCCAAATTATAGTATGCAATCCTACATTCTTTGCCATATAATGTGCTGGTGTATCCTCGGGAGGAGCTTCAGCTCCTTCCCGAACAACCACATGTCTATCACCTCTACAAAGTTCCCGTAAAACTTTAAAACATTTTATGATGAATCAACTTTGTATTTGCACTCAAAATGTCAGCTCTTGCTTCTCGATTTCACTCCACCAATACCAGCGCGGCTCACACCAACCGGCCTATCGCAGCGCGGCACTTGTCTGACGTCACTTTTCCTCCACTCGCAGCAGTTCCCCTCCTTTCTAATTCCTCGTTCTCACTCGCTCCTGTCCCAATCATACTCTGAAATAATGTCCGTCCTACCGAACAATTACCTCTCTGACTGTTGGTCTTACCAATGACCGATCAGCCTCTTGAGCTTGTTGACCTCAATCTGGCAATCGTCTGTCCGCGAAACGACCGGACAATCGCCTCTAACACACTCGATAGGATTCAATCACTCGATGTTCTGCACACAATAACCTACGACCTGCGTTGGTTATTCACACACTCACACATATGTTCCCTATCTTCAGTGGGTCTGTCAATGACGTCTCGTGACCCCCACAACCTCTGGTCAACGTTCTCAACTCTGGGTGTATTCTACACCACAATAAATCTCCCGGTCCCGTGCGCGCTCACGGTCCGGTTCTCAATCACACAACTCTCGTTCTAACTCCGCAAGACATCACACAACAATAAAACACCGCAATCTACCAAACATCACTCTTTTCATACTCACTCTACCACGAACTGCTACTTCCGCCGCACCGTCACTCTCCGTCAGTTTTCCACGACCTCCGACATCCTTCTCCCGCGGTCCTCTGGATCTGCGTCACTCGGGCTCTATGGGGCAACTTAATCTCCTATCTTGCTCTAGATCTCCCCTTACCATCAAAGGTAACCATCCTACTCTGCTACCAACTGATAACGCCGATTCTTATCTAATTATCTATAAGAACCTTCTGGTCGCCAAGATCTTTTTACCTGTTGGATAGTGTAAAGGAGAGAATCTCATCAGGTTATATATCCGCATTCATTTTGTCTAAAAGGACCACTGACTCCGAATTCAAGTTTGAGAATTTATTATCGCCAAAAATAACTGAACGTGCAAGCACCTCAACACGAGGTTAAAGAAATAGATGGGCACTAATACAAATAATAATCTACGCAGGAATCTCATCCGACTCAAGATAAGGAGAATAGAAAGTTCTAGAAGGATCAACCAGACTATGATTGCTCCAATTTCTAAGTTGCTCTTCATTGGACTAAACAAGCTTAAAATCAATTGCTGTCCCTACACTTTCGCTAAGTGACATCCCTGCATAACGATTTTCCCAGGCAAGAGTGAATAAAAGGTGTCAGCTGTGAAGACTTCCTAAGAAGTGAAATCACATAATACCTAAGCTCAGCTCTGTCCTTCTCTCTGGTCTCCCCTACCTCTTCTCTGGCCTCCTCCCTCAGGGCACTATCCCTAATACAAAACCACAATACAATTGTACACGCCTTTGTCACGCCTCCTTGGCCAGGTCTTCTTTCTTGTGCTTTTCCATCGAAATGGTTACTTCATCCTGGACGGTTGCGATGACCTTGAGTCTCAGGCACCTTCTCCGCTGAAAGTATCATCCCTAAATTCCATTTCACTCCCCGTACCGTGCCTCCCATCTCTCTAGCTTTTGAAAACAAAGAGTTAGTCTTACTAACGAGACATGTGTCCTTGCACCTGCAACAAAAGATACGTTCAACAGAAACCTTCTACTGTGCAAATTAAATCTACCGTTTGTGCCCAGAGAGCCTTACCAAGAGAAACTGTTCTCTGCCTACAAAATAAGCTAACATAAGAATAAACCAGGCCTTCCCTAAGCATATATGTAGTCAGGCCTTTACATATGACTTTTAAACACACATCTTACTTTTCCCTATAAGCATTTTCATTACAATTCATATGCAAACAATGAATTACATGTGCAACTTTAATATGGTGCACGTTTAAACTACTGCAATTACATTACACACGAACTGATTCCTCTATGCATTATGTTCACACAATTCAATAAGCATTACATTACATCTTTATCCTAACACCATTATGCTGCTGAGTTCACTTTCTCTCAGTGAACTATTCATTCTTTACTAAACATGCATGAGTATACAACTGAATATATACGAATATATGTCTGAATACATGTAGGTGCGGCCTATCAGTGATTATGATGCACCCCTACAATTTACAAGAACATTTCGCTCTATCAGTAAGACTGAGACCATGCTGTTTGGCAAGGCAAATATACTCTGGTCTGAATAGCGGCGGCCCCCTGAACTGGGCACAGTTCCGACCCCAAGACAGGCAGTGAAAAATCTTGGTGTAAAAACAGACCAAGCACTGTCTATGAAATAGCAGATCCGGGCTACCACAGGTATTTGATTCAATACCATGCACCTGTTACGAAGAGCATTTCCTTATCTCCCTATCTCAGCCAGAAGATCACTAGTCCAAGCTCTAATAATTAGTAGACTGGACTATGGAAATGCACTACTGGCCGCAGCCAAGGAGACATTGACATCCAAATTACAAGTGGTGCAAAACACAGCTACCAGGCTTGTTTTCAACCTTTCGTCGGGCGCTGCCTCGGCTCCACTGTTAAAAAAGTTACACTGGCTACCAGTCAGGCGGAGAAGCACTTTTAAAATCTGTTGCATTACTTACAACTCCTTAAGAGGTAAGGATCCCAGTTATCTTCAGCAGAAACTCAAACTTTACTCCGCTACTAGAAATGTAAGGTCCATGGACAAAGCACTATTGAGTGTGCCCTGTATTCGACTGACTAGATGCGGTGGCAGAGCCCTCTCCTATTTGGCTCCAGTTTACTGGAACAGCTTTCCTCTTCATTTTCGTCTGTGCATTGAATACCATAAATTCAACAAAAATGCTCAAATCATTTCTATTCTAACTGAAGTCACCTGCTGCCTGTGACTGTCTGCAGCGCTGCGATACCCTTCGGGATGAGTTGTGCACTATATTAAATCTAATTAACATAACATATCAAAATGCAGAAAAATGATTCTCCCTATAAATGTATAATTATACCATGATTTAATCTCAGTTCATTAATGAGGAAAGACAGACATTTTTTCTTGTCATATTGTTCTTAAAGGAGACAAGTGTAAACATTATTTCCTGTACATGTAGAGGCATTTATTATGTCCCTTTAAAAAATACATATCTCTTATTCCAGCCAAGTGGCCTTCGAGGGGACATATCAGATTCAGGCCAGGTGGCCATACAGAAAGTGTCTCATGCCAAATAAGAAATAGCAGAAAATATTGTCGGATCAATTATGATAGCAAGGACCATATATGCAAAAAAATATATATAAACAACCAAATCCCATATTCGGTAAAAAAGAGAAAAGCAAAACACAAATTTATGCATGAAACTCGCGTATTGATGCAGGTAAAGGAAAATAACTGCATGTTAGTTTATGGCCAAAACTCTCCAACACCTATGTGCCCTAAAAACGTGCTATGCAAAAGAACAAATGCAATTCTCATTATTTAAACTACAATTTCGCAGGTATCCACATCTCGCATAAATTTAGGAGGATACGGATTAGGCACTAAAGAGGATAACAAAAAACCTATATATATATATAGATTAGGAATGAGCAATGAAGGGTATACAATATGCATCTTCAGGAGCCACAATAAGATCTCAGAAGCCAATGTCAGAATATACAAAGGTGTACTCATCCAATAGGACCATAGAGTTCCTCATCCTCATTCAGCCCTGTCGGAGACTTAAAATTAAGGAGAATGATGTACTCCGCATCAAGGACTATGAGCTTCTTCTCCATGTTGCCACCCCATGCAGTTGTGACAATCCTGTCAAACCCAAAATAGGACAAAGAATCAGAATTCTGAGAATGCTCTTTCAACCAGTACCTGGCTATGGGTAGTTCACATCACAATTCTTAATTGCTCTAAGATGTTGCAGGACTCTTTTCTTTTCTGGAAAAATAGTGCTGCCAATATATTGGCAACCACAGGGACACACCAGAACATATACACAGAAATCACTACTGCAAGTAATGAATTTATTGATGTTTACCACTCTCCCAGTTGGCAGTCTGTATGTCTTGGTGTTTTTGCTCCCTTTACATGCCTTGTACTTCCCGCATTTGTGAAAGCCCTTCTGAGCTTTGAGCCAATCTCCCTTCTTGTCTGGTTTCCGCAGTTAGCTGTGTACCAGGATATCCTTGAAAGATCTGGTCTTTCGGTATTTCACCAGAGGGTACCGGGACACCTCATTCCTTATTTCAGGGTCCAACTTCACAAGGTGCCATTGCCTGTTCAACATGTGTTTCACCGTAGGTGACTCGCTATTGTATGTAGTGATGAGTTCAGCATTGCCCTGGTCGCCAATGGTCTTAGGTTTCTTGGCGAGAAGGCTATCCCTGGACAGAGCTGCGGCCTTCTCACTGGCTGCTATCAGAACCTTCAATGGGTAACCTCTAGCTCTAAAACGTCTGTTCATAGTGTGTTGCTTCTTTTCAGAGGTATCCTGTGTACTGCAATTGCATTTCGACCTCAAATATTGAGATCTGCAGTGTGTGTTGACTGCTTCACAGAGTACTGAGAAGCCTTGATGTCACTTACACGTATAGTGTGCGCAACCTGCGAATGCTGTGCAGAAGTAAAATCTCTTTTGTGAGATCACACACCATGACCTTATGGAACAAACAGTGGTAAGTCTTCTTTACCATCTAGCTCACTGACTGTAGAGCTGCGGAGCCCAAGGCACTAGGACTCTTAGATCGTGAGACATCTCCCATTAAGAGACCACTTTTACGTGACTTGGGAGAGAGGTAAATAGATTTGTGAGTCGGTAGTAAAGAAGCCAGGATTTATTGGAAGGATTACAGTATAGTGTTTCCCATCAGGTAAGGATCGTGAACTTTAAATGCTTTTATTGTATGAAACATGCACACATTTTTGCAGTGATTGCTTTGTGTTTCTCATTTAAGGAGTGTTCTGTGTTCCCTGTCATTTAGTGATGACAAGCGCTATATTGTGTTAATAACCATGGGCCCTGATTTCTCAGTGTATTATCGTTGAATTGCTGGTTTGTTGTGCCATGTACCCATACCAATCCCATAAAACAATGTCACAGAACAGGTCTTAAAATTGTATTCACCGTGCTAGTTACAAAGCTCACTGTATCTAAATTCTGTATGAACAGACCTTGAATACTCCATTGTTTCTGACCACACATTCCATGTGCACTCACTGGTAGGGAAAGTTTGTGAATCATTACCACTATGTGCACGCATGAATTACACGTGCCAGCCTCCATATGTTCACCATAATAAAGTATTGTATGATTAGATGAACTGGAAAAGTAATTTACAATTCATGTTCCCAAGAACTCTGCTCTTCTGCACACAACCAAAAGAGCACATGAATGCACATGTTCACAGAAGGTTTCATATGTGAGTAATCTTAGCAGGACTCTGGAACAGAGGGCCTTCTTGGCCTCCACACAAGAGCAAACACTGTAGATCCTCAGTTGGAGGAGACACTGGCTGTCGCTATGTCCACAGACACATCTTTTAGGAGGAGACGCTGGCTGTCAAAATGTCCACAGTTACATTCTGAGCAGGAGACAGTTGCTGCTATGTCCAAAATATCTTATAGAGCAGGAGACACTGGCTGCTGCTATGTCCTCGGTGACTCACTGAGCAAGAGACACTGGCTGCTGTTATGTCCACAGTAACTTACTGAGCAGGAGACGCTGGCTGTCGCTATGTCCACAGTTTCATCCTGAGCAGGAGACAGTGGCTGTCGCTATGTCCACAGTAACTTACTCAGCGGCGGCTCCTCCGTAATGGCAGAGGAGCATCGCCCCATGGCTCAAAGCCAGCAGTTGAAAAATAAAATGATAATAAAATAATTTTATTATCATTTTATTTTTTAAGTGACTGGCTGAGCCTGTGAACCATTCATGTGTAGGGAGGGGCCGCTCCGGGCCCTGGAAGGAAAGAGGAGTGGTGGGCACTGTAAGTGCGCATGTCAGTTTGAGAAACGGCACAGACTCCCTGTGCCTGAGTGAGCTTCAAACCAGCCCACTCAGGCCATTCCCGGCGCTGCTCTCATGCTTGGTAATAGCATGAGAGCTGCATCTGGATTGGATGTGTCGGCTGGGATGGTGTCCCATAGACTGCTGGGAGCAGAAGAGCAGAGGAGCACCGAGGTGTGAGGTGGCCAGCGGCATCAGGTACGTTTTTTTTGTTTTCTTTATTTCTTATTAACCCCCTGCCACCCCACCACTGTATATTGGCAGTATCCATGACTGAACTTACTGAGCAGGAGATACTGGTTGTTGCTATGTCCACAGTGACATACTGAGCTGTCGACGCTGGTTGTCTCAAAGCCCACAGTTACACCCCGAGCAGGAGACACTGCCCGCTGTTATGTCCACAGTGGCTTACTGAGCAGGAGACACTGGCTGCCGCCATGTACACAGTGACTCACTGAATAACCAGTACTCACTACAATCATCTGCAGATGGGGCCCTGCAGATCCAAGCGCCTGCAGCAGCAATTTGTCTTCGATATGTATTGCAAGGTAGGCCCTTGTGAGTATGAGCATGAGGAGCGAAGAGGAGGAGGGCGGCAGCTGAGGTTGAGAGTATGCTGGAAATGGTGCTAGTATTAAAATTGCAATTGGTTCTGCTATGACAAGTGACAATGGTGGCTTATCCATCCTGCAATATTTTATCAGGTTCCCTTCAGAGAACTGCCTGTAAACAAAGCCTTTTCAGCATAAGCTCTGTTTGAACACCCCAAACCCACTGCAGAGGGACAGGACTGATATTCATCCTTGCACAGTGGCGTCACGAAACTTGAGGCCCCCCCCTGCAAAGTAGTAAATGGAGCCCCCCCTCAGGAGTCAGTCAGGAGCTCTCAGACCAGGGTACTGTGCTGAGGGGGGCCCCCTGGAGCTCGCCCCGTCCCCCCGCACCATGGGGGCTGCGGGGGCTTATGTTGCGCTACTGCCCTTGCAGCGCAATGTGGGGCTATTTCTGGTTCCCAGCAGAGACGTTTTAAGGCATGGGAAAACTGGGCTCTGGCCCAGGGCCCAAGCCTTTCAGGGGGATCCCTGATAGAGCCAGCTCTGTTCTGCAGAGAGTCTTGCCCCCTTGTTTGACAGTCTATTACAGACCTTTTGCAGAGAAATGTTATTTATATTCTATGCAACATCCATAAAAAATGTATTTTAGCTCAAAACAGGACCTCTCATATGAGAAATGGGAGGGTGTCTCACAAAGATGCTTTGCAGTAATATTAGTGATCTGCTGTTGTGTTACAATAGTGCCAGTATCCCTGAATGTAAACACATTTAGAATTTGGACGAGAGTGTCTGTGCACTGTCAGTTACCTGGCCAAAGAGGGCATGAAAGAGCTGAGACTCGATCATAAATTCAAAACTGTTCGGAACAGGGCCCCCCAAAATACATTTGGCCCAGGGCCCCCAAAATCCTTAAGATGTCCCTGGTTCCCAGCCAGTTCTGTGCAGTTCATGAATTACATTAAGCGCACGAAATGTGTGACCAGCAGGATTATTTTTATCTAGGAAAACAACAAATAAGAAGCATTACATTAAGACGTCATATAATGTTATTTTCAGTGAGCATTGTTCGTCTGCGTCGGTTATGTTCACCGTGGAAGGCTGCACTTACAGCGTTTTTTTACTATGTTTCTTTTCTTTTCTTATTAGCAGGGTTTTTGGCGGTCTTTCTGCACCGGAGACCGTGATCTGTGTTGCACCTGTATGTATTGTTTCTTGCAAAGCACCTGCGCATGTGACAGGCATACCTGCGAAGTGTCCCAGGTTTTCAGGGACAGCAATGGTTCCACATGAAAAATTACCACCAGGGTTCCAAAATGTAAAATGTATACATGTTTCAGATGTGCGATGAAGGTAAAGATCTTCATACCTCACCCGGCATGCATCTGTCAGGTATGTGCTTTTGTGATGTCCACCTGTCAGATGAATATATGACAGCGGCACGTTAAGGTTGGCAACTCAGTTCACTAAAAATCCAATTTTAGCACCTTTGGGAATGTTGGCTCTTTTAGCATAATTAGCACCAAACTTGGCAGAATCAGAGGTTAGCCTTTGAGGATACAAAATTGGTGATTATTCTAACGGATCAAAGGTTACGATGGGGTCCAAAAACGTGTGGGTTTCTCAAATAACATGGATTTCCAATAGAAAAGATTCGACTTACATAACTTCAAAATCGTTGAATGAATGCCCCCAAATTTTTGGAACATGGCCGCCTTTTTATCATTCCCCTTTTCTTGGTTTGGTCATTTCTTTCGGCCTGCTTTAGAGATATAAACAAAAATGTGAATTTTCAAAGCACATGCACCAATTATATGTATATTCATAAATTTTAGTATACTCTGGAAAATGACAGATCACAGATTGTGAACTTCCAAAAATACAAAAGAATTCATGCACATTCAGGTCTATGTGCACGGGAGACTCAATGCCCCAAACTGCGTGAAGTATGGGAACACATGGAGAGAAATATTGCCTTTCAGCGGGAAATGGTATAGTCCAAAACTCTGGTTTTAATATAAAATCAGGGCCTCGGTGGTCATATCACAAAAAATACAAGATTTGAAAAAAATATTATTGTCTACGGGTGCTTGTGGAAGATAATTTCTATGGACTGGAATCTAGAGAATGCTAAAGTGATTCTGGTATTTTACTGACCACTGCTGGTCGTTAATAGAGGCAGTGGCCAGAAAATTTAAAAAAAGAAAGTCCCTCTGCAGAAAGCAATTCTGGTATTTTACTGACCTCTACTGGTTGTTTCCTATCAAGACAGTTAAATAGAGGCAGTTTAACAAGCAGAAAGCAATTCTGGGATTTTTTCTGACCTCTACTGGTCGTTTTCTATCAAGACAGTTAAATAGAGGCAGTTGAACAGAAAAAAATATCCCCTAAGCGGAAGCAGACAAGTCCTAGGGTTGATCTCCAGAGCCCACAAAGTACATACACATATAAGTATATACTAAAGTATATACAAGAGGTCTCGAATGCTCGACCTAAAAATGAAGCAACGTGGCATGCATGCAAAATGCATTCCGGGGGGACCTTGGGCCTCAACACTTAAGAATATCTCTCTCAAAGTACAATAAACTCCTTCTTTCTTACTATCCCCATGGCCTGGCCAGGACAAGGATGGGGTGTACAAAATATAAACACAGGCCAGGAAAGAACTGTCTTCCGCACCCCCTTTCCATTAAAATCCACCCTCCTTGCTCAGGGGCTATGAGATTACCTTTTCAGACATCCTCGGCCTTTACTAAGGGACAGTGCGGGTTACTCTTGTCCGGTGATTAATTTGCAAATAAATAAATGACGGTCCCCTAATTATTTCTTGGGAGACCAAGCGAGGAGTTTGTGTGTGCTAAGGAGAAAAGCCTTTCCTTCCTTTTAAATCCAGTAATTTCCTAGCATATCCTTCTACTGGGCATGAGTCCCCTACCACATCACCTCTATTATCACACTAATCAGAGAGTAGCAGCACTCTGCCAAGAAAGGATAGCAAGAGTCCTTCTTTTATTTCTATTGTTGTTTATGGAAGTAGTAGAAGGTCTGCCAGTGTTCCCAAAGCTCTCAGTTTTGAAGGATCACTGTATTGGCTATATTTCTTTAATTTCTATGATCCTTTGTGAAAATAATTGTAGAACTGATCCACTGTCTCCCTCTGTCTGCAAATTAAGATGCTGTAGACTGGGACCAGAATAGTCTGGGAGGTGTGAAAGAGTCCCTGTCCCATGAGAGTTGCAAATTCCGTACCTTCCTGGAAATGAGGCACAATGACCGGTGCACGTTGAGATGGGTTGAACCAGGCAATTCCGGTCACACACACACACACACAAAGAGGTGCAATTCTGTACCTCTCTGGAAAGGAGGCACAATGTCTGGTGCACGATGATACAGTTTACAGCAGACGAGTCCAGTCGCATACACACACAGCAGAGCTACAGCAATGAGCAAACCAATCGATTTTCCAAGGAGATGATCATGAGACCAAATAATATGTAGCCCTCCCAAAAACAATTTTTGTAATGAAAAGGTTGAAACAACATTTGTAATATCATTCATTTTAAACCATATGGACTTCCTGAATTGTAGTACTTTAGGGTAAAGAAAAACATGTGCATATATGAACCATCTAAACAATTCATCATAAACCTTTATTCGGTTTAAAAAAAACATCAAAGTACACAAAACAGCAAGTATATATTTAAATAATACAGTATTTCGATAGCACTATTTGTCTTCAAGAGTTCACTCAATGCCTCATGATAGTCAATTAACTGGTGTGGACCATAAGCGCTACCAGTACATCAAGGGTGTTAAAATTGCCACATCTGAGAAGATTCTTTTTGTCCCTAGGTCAAAGAACAAAAGGACGAGATGTGTACTGGTTGGGACCGAAATGAGGGATCTCATAAATGTGTTTTCACCCACTGCTATTCTATGAGTGTCGAATTAGCCCTAGGTTTCAGCACCAAAGAGTGCAGCACTTTGTGCCCTGGCACGATAAACCTCCAATGCTGGGGTTAATGAACGTGACTGAATCTCCTTATAGAATCTCATTATGGCTTTCGATCTTTGGACTGTAAGCAACTAGTATTTGCAGAGTTGTGGTTCCCAGCACAATTTGTCTGTCAGTCTGACACTCAAATAATCAAAGCTGTGCACCCTCGCTCTCAAGTGGCTCATAAGTGACTTTAACAATACTAGTTCTAGATTTACCCTTCCCAAATATCATAAATTTTGTTTTGGATGTGTTAAGTTCCAATACCCGGGAAGCACAGAAAGACAGAAACATATCTACCAGGTTCTGGAGACCTATCGGAGTCTTCGAAATGAGTAAGAAATCATCAGCGAAGAGCAGTATTGGGATTTTTTTCCCGTTTAGGACGGGAGAGTCATTGATTCAGTCCTTGAGTTCACTAACCACGGTGTTGATGTATAAGGAGAATAAGATAAGTGCGAGCACACACCCTTGTCGTACACCACATTGAATAGGGATTCTGCCAGTTAGTTCTCTCTTTTTCCCCCATCTGACCTGAACGTAATTATACACATGCAGTCTAGCTGTCAAATTCACCAGCCTCACAGGGGCTCCCATTTTGTTTAAGATTTCCCACAATTTTTCACGGGGCACAAGGTCAAACGCTGCTCTCAAGTTTACAAACACAACATACAATTTTTGATTATTGAGGAGCACAAATTTGTTATACAGCAACAGAAACCTGAAAACCTGATCGCAGGTACTGGTTTTGGTACGGAAACCTGCTTGGAGAGATGACAAAATCCAAGTTTGCAGTTTATCTAGTACCTGCCTTGCAAAAAAAATTGCAAGATGTCCATTAGGCTTATAGGCTGATATAGAGGGACTGGAAGCGTCTCCTTTCTTATATATTGCAATTATTTCCGCCCCTTTCCAAGTCCCAGGAATTTCACCCCCTGCAGCAATTGCATTTGATAAGAGATTGATGTAGGGTGCCCAGATTTTGGGTTCTGATTAAGCCTGGGCGTAGTTCGCGAAGTAGCGCTACGCGAAGCTACGCAAAGTGCAGTTCGCACTACGTGAGCTACGTGTAGCACTACGCGAACTGCGTAGTGCACTGTTCGCAATGATTGCACAGTGCCGGATGCTTGTCCGCACTGTGCAATCATTGAAAACGGCATCTTGCACAGTGCGAGCTGTCTTTTACTGCCGCTCGAGTAGATTTTTACTCGAGCGGCAGCTTTCTAACACGGACTGGTAGTTTCTCATCGCGAGCGGTCGCGAGCATACGCGACCACTCGCAATGAGAAACCTGACCTCCCCGCGTTGAGAATCTCGCCGGGAGGT
The DNA here is from genome assembly GCA_963921515.1 of Calotriton arnoldi. Taxonomy (NCBI): domain Eukaryota; kingdom Metazoa; phylum Chordata; class Amphibia; order Caudata; family Salamandridae; genus Calotriton; species Calotriton arnoldi. The sequence goes on along the minus strand of CAWUFW010004649.1, from coordinate 576,389 downwards.
TTATTTTCCACGCTCGCGATCGGCAACTTGATGTTGCTGATCGCGAACGAGGAAAAAGTCTCGCCGGGTTAGTCATTTTGCTTGCTCGCGGTCGCCAACTTGACGTTGAGGACCGCGAGCAAGCAAAATGACCGCTGCACTACGCTACGCTACGCGTGTTTGCACTGTGCTACGTGCAATTCGCGTTGTGCGAAGTAGCGCAAACTTCGCAAACTACTCGAGCGTAGCGTAGTGCTTTGCCCAGGGTTACTGAACAGGGCTTGCTGCAGTGGAGAAAAACGTAGCGGAGCTACCGCACAGTCAGGCTGAACGGCAATGCACATTGCGCAAGCAGGTAGGTCCTGGTCTTCTGTCAGTTCTCAGACCACTTTTTGATTGAAAAGCTCCTAGGGTTTGTAATTTTGTTGTTCCAAGGGTCCAGGACTGAGTGGGCACCACTTAGAGTACAGGACTCACTTTAGGGAGGGTCCAGGTGTGGGCTCAAGGTTGTTGGAGCTTTTTGAGTCCCTGTAGCTCAGAACAGGAGGACAGCCAACTGGCCCTTGTAGTCACTCTGGTAGTCCTGGGATCAAGCAGCAAGGCCGGCCTCAAGTAGCAGGTCAGTCCTCTGAGGGTACAAGGCAGACTTCAAGCAGCAGGGTAGTCCTCTGAAGTACAAAGCAGTCCTTCTTGGGGTCTTGGGCAGGTCCAGGAGGGAACTGAAGAGTTTGTCTCAAGTTCCAATATTTATACCTGGTGCCAGCCTTTAAAGTGTGAGAAACATCTAGACTCCCCCTCACATCTGGTCCTGAAATTCCCTTACTCCCCTGCCCAGGCTCCAAGAGGTCTAGGGTGGCAAAGCATTGGTGTGAAGTTCTTCGTGAGTGTCCTAGAAGTAGCTCATTTGAAATATAAGCGGGGCAGGGAACAGCTCTACACCACCCATCCTGCCAGGAAGGCCCGTCTTGCCAATAGCTATCCCCTCTTGTTCACACTGTCAGTGAGAAATACACAATGGCCAACTGCCATTTTAATCACCGGTAAGGGGGGGCGGAGCTCACGGAGCTTCACTATGCGGAATTCTGCGGAGTTGAATAAAAACTCAGTGGAATTCCGCTCCGCCCTTTGTAAGACTGCAGCGGAGCTTGGCCAGCGCATTACATGCCCCATACTTTCTCCTTGGCTGCAGAATGTAGATCCTCGAGGTCAACGAGTCGACAATGCTCTTCCGCTGCCTCCAGCCTCTGGAGGATTACCTCGGCCTGCCTGGCCTGCAGCGAACCTTCTCTTGTATGTGCATGTGTGTTATTGTACGCATGCACACTAGAAACCTGCAGCAACTGCAAGCCCCCACCACAGCTCTGCGCATGTGCCCTGCCACCTAGCTCCTTAATCTGTGCCGCGCAACAACAAAGGAAATGATAAAGTAAGGTATTATTTATAAGTTATAAGGCGGTTGTAGTGGTGGGTTGGTAAACTCCACTACGCAGCTGTGGGGCACGGAGTTTTTTGCCAAACTCCACGTTCCAAGCAGAATGCGGAGATGCAAAAACTCTGAAAAATCTGCCAGCCGAACGAAGTTTACAGCCCACCCTTAATCATAGGTATGTGACCCTGGGCACAGGCTGCAGGCACCAAATAGTTAGGACAAGAAAATGCCAATTTTCTAAAAGTGGCATTTTTAGAATTATGAGTTGAAATCAGACTTTACCATTAAACTGTGGTTTAAATTGCAATTCTTTTGAGACCAAACATGACATTTCTACCTGTTCCTAATCAAAAGTTAGTACTTATTAAATGTAATAAGGTTACCCACTATTATCCTATGGGAGAGGTAGGGCTCACAGTGGTAAAAAATTAATTTCAGGAGTTTTTAACTACTAGATCATATAAAACTTAAAAGTTCATGTGCAACTTTTTAACACATTGCACCCTGCCCTATAGGCTAATCAGGTTCTACTATAGGGATGGCTGATATACATTACAATGGGAGGTTTAGGCTTGGTGAAAGGTTTATTATGCCAGGTCGAATTGGCAGTTTAAAACTGCACACAGGCTTCAATGGCAGACTCAACACATGTTTTAAAGGGCTACTGGTGGGTGGAACAATACGTACTGCAGGCCAACTAGAAACATTTAATTTACAGGCCCTGGGCACATGTAGTACCACTTTAATAGGGACTTGCAAGTAAATTAAATGTGTCGATTGATGTAAGCCAATTTTAGCATGTTAAAAGGAGTGAGCACATGCACTTTAGCACTAGTTAGTAGTAGTAAAGTGTGCAGAGTCCTAAGGCCAGCAAAAACCAAATTAAAAAAACAGGAGGAGTGAAGGCAAAAAGTTTGGGGGTGACCCTGCAGAGAGGGCCAAGTTTGACAACATACATAATTTTTAGGACTAAAACAAGACGTGTAGATTACTGCAGTGGGAGAGAAATATCTCTCCCACTGCAGTGATCTACACCTCAACAGGAAATGCTAGACGACTCAGTTCATTTTGATGTGACAACAGGCAATTGCATTTCATTTTATTTTATGTATTGTTGTGTAGTAGGATGCATTAGATTAAAGATAGACAGTTGTTCCAGGTAACAATGGTGCTCAAGATGTGTGCTTTTCTGCATGCTGTCTTGGGTTTTCCATATAGTGCTAGAAATTACCATCTCTAAAAAGTGCTCTCAGACACATGTGCCTGCTTCTGTGAGATGAATGCCAGTCTTTAGCCACTCATGAATGTACCACTTTGTCTGGGTTCATTGCAATATATTAAGGTATTTGTTCTGGTATGATGAAGAAACCTTGATGCCTTTGCATTGCAAAGAGTGTCCACAGCAGAGCATATATATATATATATTTTTAAGAGTTTTATATAGCGCAAACTAGACCCGAGAAATCGGGTATCAGAGCGCTTTACATGAGCACCAGTTTCGTTACAGAAGGACACATTCATTTTTGTTAGGCACAGGGAGATTAAGTGATTTGCCCAGAATCACAGGATGTTGAGCGTCGTTGCCGAGACTCGAACCCGGCTCCCCAGCTTCGAGGTCGACCTCTCTAGCCGTAAGGCTAAACCTCTCCCCAAGGGTTAAAGTATGTGGCTTGTTAGTGTCAGGACCTAACATACCTAAACTACCCTAGTGGAGCCCAAATATTAGCACGATCTCTCCTATACCTCTAATCCTTCTTCCTGAATGAATTCATATATCTCATGTGATGGCCCCTTTAACAGGCTAAACATGCATTACAGAGCCCTTTGTTGAAGAGCCACACTTCATCCCTTCAGACTTGGATCACCCATAACATGGCTGCAGTTGACAAAATTTGCTTTCGGCTCCACTACTGTAGTTGCTCCTCTAATGTTGGCTCTAAGTTATTCTAAGCCTGGAGATACATTCTCATGATTGCACTCTAGATCTCTGGGGAGGTGCCCCTCCCAGAATACCTGTAGAGTTGCATGGACTGATCTGCCTGTGGTGGGCTGCCTGTGCCACTACTCGAGGGACAGTAAATCATCTCTGTGACTCTTCTTGTCCTCCTGCAGACCGGTTGTTTATACCCTAACTCGCACTGAGCAATAGAGAACAGGGACCACAACTTTGCTCAGCCATGTTGATGCCCTCTCAAGGTTACAGGGCTACAAGTGAGTTGAGACTGTCCATGTCATTCCTACTATTGTTGCTCTTTGTCATACAAAAGGAAAGCTCTGAAGGAACCTTTGAAGACATTATGAGGGCCATCTCCTCCTCCTCCTGAGGAGGTGGCTGCATTTTATGTGCTGGATTCTTCTTAGCAATCTAGACTGCTCATCTCTTTTTCACATGAAATATCTTCAGCTCATAGGCACCATATTTCTTGTACATTCACTTGAGTCTTTAACTTGTAAAACTGGCTGTCCTCAAGACTTAATTTGCCATCCTGATTTACACTACTGTTTTGTGAGGTTATTTATAACTGATCATTTGCTTATATTGAAAATGTCCTTTTGAAACTGTTTGCTTATGGTATAAACTTTTCTCATGTAATGCACTCTAATACCAATGGGTGTTGGATGGGTGTTGTATGGGCTACATAAATTAGGGGTGGGCGGAACTCGTGGACTTTCAACTAACAGAATTCCGCAGAGTTGCATAAAAACTCTGCGAGATTCAGTTGCGTTCTGGGAGTGGGCGGACACCAATACGTCACGCTGCTCATGCTGATTTGTACTGCCGGAGCAGCACAAATGGCAACATGCGGCACTCCAGAGAGCGATGTTTCTTTGCTGGCGCTCTAGTAGATTTCATACTCAATGTGAATGGTTGTGACCACCTGTGACCGCCCACATTGAGAAAATCTCGCCTGGTGCCATTCTAGCGGTCGAAAATCTCACTAGGGGACACCACTTCTTGCTCCCTCTTGCCAACTTAATGCAGCGATTGATGGTGTTTTGGAGGAACTCTTTGATACAAGCATAACATGGAGGGCCCGATTCACAAAAGTAATCTGAGACAAAATCCTAAACTTACTACTTTTACGACTTTCGGTATTCACAAAGGCATTTAGTAGTAGTAAGTTAAGAATCCTAACTTTACTACTACTAAATCCCTTTGTGAATACCGAAAGTCGTAAGTTAGGATTTTGTCTGTTTAGTAGTAGTAAGTTAGGAATCCTAACTTTACTACTACTAAATGCCTTCTGTGAATACCAAAAGTAGTAAGTTTAGGATTTTGTCTTAGGTTAGTTCTGTGAATCAGCCCCTGTGTGAGCAAAACTCTGCGAACTCCGCTGGCGGAGAGCAATTTATCGCCCACCCCAACATAAATTAGCAAACAAATAAAATATATAAAAAATAACCCAGCACCAATAAAATGCTCTGGCAAGAGAGAGTGTGGAGAAAGGAATAATATGTAGGTGAATTCTGGAGAAGCTTATGCGTGTACATATTGTGGCTTAGGTGTTTCTTTCCTGAGTCTGTAGCGCTCATATGCTCCACCACATACTGGGAGGCAAATCTTGTAAATTACCTGGAGAGCACATAGCTCAATCAACACCTGGAGATGCACATTGTCTAGTGTGTGGCAAGACAACCACACCTGTTAATGCACATTGCCCATTGTGTAGCAAACCAACACAGGACTGTGGAGTGTAAAGACCACCCTCGTGTGGTGTGCAGATATGTTCATATTTGGTCATCACACAAGGTTGCATTGTTGGCAGTGTGTAATTTACTGAACATTGGGAGAGGTAGGAGAGCAGTGGTTACCACCTATTGTACAGTGAGCATAGGCTAACAAGAGTGGTCTATGTGTGCAGTCGTACTGGCGGTCCTAAAGCAATGTATATTACAATTCATTATCTCCATTCATTGTATGGAATAGGAAAGTGACATGTCAAGCGCTGGATGGGGAATACATTTCATTCAATATGTGACATGCCAATGTAGCCACCTTGAGTATTTGACATTTAGGGATGCATTGGTGATAGGAGCAGGATGAGGACTCAAGGCTTGAGTTGGGAAAGTGAGGGCACACCATGCTGAAGAAAAGCCTGACAATACTATATAATGCATATCGTAGTGCTGGCTGTCATAAAGACCAGCATACTATGATTCTTGACAAAGTTAAGTGAGCTTGGATGTAAAATGAGATTTAGGAAGCATCCCACCCTCCGTGAACCCTGCATTTATTTTAGCTTTGACCTGGAATCTTACAATACTCTAACAGTGTCATAAAGATGATCTACAAATACAGTGGCTCAAAATGATGCCAAACATATAAACAAAATAAAATGTTATAAAACCTAAATACAATACATCTGAGTGTTCATTTTCATGAAGAGCATTGTGCAGGTGTCAGTGCGGGAGTTGAGGTTCCAAAACACCTACAGACAGCTCTAACAAAGGACTGAAACATAATAAAATAATATATGTATAACCCAGCTTATAACTAGTAATTTGCAAACCCCTATACTTATGTACCTAATGGTTAGGTGAAAATTTTGAAAGAGTCAGAAAGAATAAAGTAAACTTCCTGTTAAATGAAGCTACAGTAAAAACAGGGATACAAGGAAGTAGAAGAGGAAGTAGAAAACAAAAGTGGAAGCATAAAATAGTGGAGTGAGTGGAGTGAAGTAGAAAGTGTGCTGTAGTGGATGCAGGAATATCAGGAACTTCTATGAGGATGAGACAGAGGGAGGGGAGCCTGTGAAACATAGATGAACTTAGAAAGGAAAAAGGTGAAGGGGAGAATGGCAGGTAGAGATGGTGGGAACAACAAAGATGTTGGATGGACGAGATGGACATTAGAGCCCCCTGGGTTGAGCACAAACCCAAGTACCTTGAAGTCACTGCATTGTTTCCCTGCAGTACTGACTTAGCACCTCATCATTTTGATGTTAATAGAATGAGTTGCTCATTCATCACACCTAAGCTGCCAATAGGCACTTGGTGTGCTCTATTTAAATAGGGTTTTTATTATTAGGGAGTTGTTAGAAAGAAGAACCTCCTTGCACCTTATTTTTATGGACATGTGAAGTGTTTCCTTAAATATAACACTACAATTTGGTTTATGGTAAATAACTACTTTATTACCAACCCCTACTTGGTATGGTGATGGCAGCAGCCCCCAGCAACATCTGCCTAACATTCCATACCCAACCATTTATGCAGAGAACTACAGAACACAGAACACTTACTAAGTTCTACCATCAAATACATTCTACTCCAAGTTAAAGGTAAAATTGTACCTTGCATATACTACACATCCTCCTCCTTTAAAAAAAAAATAATAATAATAAAAAAATGGGAGGAAGAAGGAGACAAAAAAAACAACAAAACTGTTCAATAGCATACAAATTCATTGTACCTATCGTGTTTCTTAACAACTCTACCATAAGATGTCTTCACTTCTGAAGAACAACTTGGATAAGCTTGACCAACTTGAAAGGTTTCATTAATCATGTTTTTTTTGGAATCATTAGAATCTGTACTTAAGTTTAAACGTTCTGTATTATCACAATCCATTTCGTTCTCTGCATCACTCAAAGAACTGCGAACCACATCAAGCCACCAATAATCATGCTTAACTTTCTTTTTCCATCATCTTTTGTACTATTGCAACCTGCCAATACCAAGCGACTCATGTGCCAAACTTCCCCATTTTCCAAAACTACTGAATTGTGCCTAATTTGTGATATTTTCTTGGGCTCACTAAATTTGCTTTCTCCCTTGGAAACTTTCCAGGCACTTTTGACACGTACCCACTGACCAACTCGTAAACTCACGGGTTTGGTTCCATGTTTAACATTGTAATACTATTTGGTTTTTTCTGTGTGAATTAGTTAAGTTAAGTTTAACTTCATCCAAGTTCCACTTTACCATGCCGTTGCATTTCATCCAACCTGGATTGGTTTTGGAAAAAGGAATTCTACCTCTCATTAGAGAGAATGGACTTTTACCTAAAGAACCATGAGAAGTAAGTCTGTAAGCCCACAACATCTTTCTTAACTCACCTTCCCAAGATAATTCAGATTTATTACACAATTGTAAAATGCCTTTAATAACTCTATTAAGTCTCTCAACGATACCATTACTGCAGGGATGGTAAAGAGCAGTGAATTTGTGTTTAATACCAGCTGAGGTGAGATAACTCACCATTTCTCTAGATTTGAACTGTACACCATCATCGGTCAGAATGGATGCAGGAACACATTCTTGTAAAAAAATATTATCAAGGAACTCAATTACGGTTCTGGTGTCCACTTTGTCAACGACTCTTAATTCAAACTATCTTGAGAACGTCAATTAGGACCACAATTTACTGGGCGGTACCATCCTTCCAATTAATTGGTCCCATAATGTCCAAGGCTAATTCTTCCCAAGGTAAATTTGGGTAATTTACCACACCTATGGGTGGGTTGAAAGTGTTCATGGACTTGTCAACAACTTCGCAGTTAATGCAAGATCTCACTACTGTCTGAATGGCACTATCAACACCAGGCCACGAATACTGATCTTTGACCCTACTTTTAGTGAGTGAAATGTCAGAATGACCCTCATTACATAAATGTATAATTTGATTTCTTAACATCCTAGGAGGAATATATCTCACACCTCTCATAAGTACATTGTCGGACATGGTGAGTTCATCCCTGACCTCCCAAAATCCTCTAAAATCATCACGAACACCTCTCTTATTAAAATTGTGCCAGCCTTCAATGACTCTAGGTTTGACTTCAGTCAAAACAACTTCCTCCTCTTCAGCTTTTAACCATTCCTCATGAGTGATGCTGTTAAGAAGTTCATTTATTTGTAGAATATTGGCAACAGAGAACTCATTCCAAGAGTTACTGTCAATTTCCGTTAAAGGCAAGGCCAATCTACTAGGACAGTCCGCGATGACATTCTTGGCACTAGGTACATATTGGATATCAAATAAAAAATCTTACAAACGCATGGAAATTCTGGCTATTCTAGCAGTAAATCTAGTAAGACCCTCGGTGGTTAGTAATTTTGTGAGGGGCTTATGATCACTTCTAACCGTAAAAAATTTCCCCACAAAAATTTGCAAAAATGTTCCAAAGACCACACTACTGCCAAGGTCTCTCTCTCAATAACAGAATATTTTTCCTCAGTAGGAGTGAGAGACCTTGAAGCAAAAGCAATTACAACTTCTTGCTTAGTATCGTGACATTGAGTAAGGATGGCGCCTAAACCTTTACAACTGGCGTCGGTAGTAACTATAGTATGAGCATAAGGATCAAACCCTTGTAAATTAGGTGCTTTGCTTATCGCATTTTTTATAGATACAAATGCTTGTTGACACTCATCTGACCAACAAAATTACTTTTTTTTTTTAGCAAATTCCTCATAGTATGAGTTTTTTCTGAAAAGTTACTTACAAATTTTGAATAAAATCCTGCTAAACCCAAGAATGACCTCAAATCATCCTTGGATTTAGGCGCTAGAGCATCGATAATGGCTTTAACCAGTTTGGTTTTGGGGCTGATACCTGACTCACTAATTTCATGACCTAAATAAGTCACATTTTTTCCAGAAAATCTGCACTTAGAGATTTCAGCAGTGAGACCTTTACAATTGAGCACCTCTAAAACCTTTCCTAATCTTGCATCGTGCTCTTGGGTATCGCGTCCCATAATAAGAATATCATCTTGGAAGAATATAATTCCTGGCATATCACCAAATAACTGCAACATGAGTCTTTGAAAAACAGCAGCTGCAGAAGCCAAACCAAAGGGCATGCGGTGAAATCGAAAACACCCGAAAGGGGTGCAAAAGACTGTCATGTCTCTACTGGAATGGTGTATAGGAATTTGGTGATATGCCGAGGATAGGTCAATTGTGGAAAACAACTTAGCACCTCGAGTTAAAGATAACATTTCATCTATTCTGGGTAGCGGAAATTGTTCTACTACAATGTTATCATTGAGACTTCTGAGGTCCTCACACACACAAATTTTTCCATTGGCACGTCTTGCGATGACCAAAGGAGAAATCCATTCTGAAGCCTCCACAGGCTCAATGATACCACTCTGTTGTAATTGGGTGAGTTCTTTCTTTACTCCCTCCTTAACAATCATAGGAACTTCCCGGACTTTATGGATTTTGGGTATTGCATTTATTTTAACTCTAATGCGATGTGAGAAACCTTTTAGCTTTCCAATTTTTCCAATAAAGACTTTGGGAAACTCATTAAAAACCCCATTTTTGGTGCTTTCACTTTCGCAAGCAACTAAAACTTGTTCTGGGCTGTTGGGATCGAGTATGATATGTAGACCTCTGGTCCTTTCAACCTAAAACAGATGGACCATCAGTGGCTACATAAAGTTTGCAAGTGGCCCACGATACTTGAATTCAAATATTAATACACGATAACACAACATCTCAATTTTATCACCTTTAAAGCTCTCTGGAAATACATCTGTAGGTTCTAAATGTGAGCCAATAGCTCCAGCAAACTTGGTTTCCCATACATTTTGTGCAATGATAGTAAAAGGGGAACCAGAATCTGCCGCAACCTGCAAAGGAATCCCTCCAAAATTTACCATAACAAAGGTTTGTTTCTGTCTGAACCCTTGATGTTGAGAACAATATTGCATTTTTTATTCTCCTTGTGAGGCTGCTCTTGGATGGAATTATCAGAATCGTAGTCCGAAGAATTAGAATCAGTTTCAGTGAGACATGTTACTTTCAAATTTTTCTTAGACTTTTTCCTGCAAACCTTCGCAAAATGTCCAATAATGCCACACTCTAAACACTTTGCAGATTTGGCAGGACACCTTTCGGATATAGCATTATGCACTTTACTGCCACAACGATAACAGGAAAAAGTTGCAGAATTTGATTGCTTCTCTTTGGTTTTAATCATCATGTTGTGATTACTTTTGTTTTTAGCAGAAATTTCCATTCCTTTTTCATTTGATGAAATGTTATTAACAGTTGAAGGTTCATTTTGCTCAGAGATTGCTTTAGAGCTTCTTTCGGGTAGTTCTACTTTTTTTTACTAATGCTATATTATCTTTTAGTCTGGAATCACCTTCAATCCAAAGTCTAGCTTGAATGCCCCTGTTCTTTGTACAGATTACCACTTGGTCACGAATTAAATCGCCATGCAAAACTCCAAATTTACAAGTGGCAGCTAAATTTTTTAGAGCAGAGACGTATTCTTCAATAGACACGTGTTGTTGCTGTTTCCTTTTAAAGAAAGTGCATCTTGTTACAGCAATGCACACTGTTGGAGAATAATGCTCAGATAAATCTAAAATTGCAGCTTTAAAAACATCAATGTCACCAGCTCTATCTGGTTTCTGCATCTGATTGTATACTCTAAAGCCTTCAGAACCTAAACAATGTAATAACATTATTTTTTTCTTTCAGGAGATAAACTGCCACCATTGTCTTCTCAAGTAGCAATATAATTTAAGAAATACTCTTTCCACTCCACCCATTTTATAATGGGTTCTCCAGGTGCTGTGAGAAACTCTTTGGGAGTGTTTAGTGTAATGCTAACACTGGTGTTAGCTGAGTTGGAAGTGGTTGCCCTGCTGCTTACATCCATGACAGCTTTAAAAAAAATTAGAGTAGTGAATGAATAAATGTAAATATACTTGCAAATGTAAATATTTTACTTGCCGGGAGTTGGAAATCCAAGTGGAAAGGATCGTTCTTTCAATTAAGTTAATTTAACTTTATTGTCCGTTTTTTTTTTTTAACAAAACGGGCCAACAGCAAAGTTGATTCTGTGTATTTTGTCAGGAAACCAAAATGGTGGTACGTACAGTACGTAGGGGTCACGTCGCGTGACCTCGTTGCTAGAGACTCGCCCCAGAATGGAACTCGAAGATAATGAAGGCTTCGCGAGGGATAGCTGCTGCTCGTAGAACGATGGTGCCTGGAAACACGCTGGAACCGTTGGAGCAGGTAAGCTTATTTTTTTTTTTTTAAATGTACACACCGCCAATGAAGATGACCAGAAATGGACGGTGATGTACAGACTGCAGAGAAATAAACAAGCAAACACTGACCTCGCAATACTTATAAAGCAATGTGTGAAGAAGTTCCAGACAGTGCAGCTGCTTGTCTAGTCAGCTGCCCGTACGGAATTGTAGAATATGAGGAACGCTGGTGCTCGCACTCAGTAGATCTCTGCACTTGTAGTAAAGATAATGCTGAATTGTGCCTACTACGGGCACGAAAAGTCTTCCACCGTGCTGGTGCAAGTGCAAATTGCCTGCCAGCTTCAGTTGACTTCAGCAACTTGAAAATCCAAGCAGCTTCTGTAAAAGCAGTATCTGTTGAGGCAGGAAACGAGAGAAAATATTGTTTTCAAGGCGGGTTCGAGGGGTTGGTAGCTAGCTCATCGCCAAATCAATGTAGTGTTTCCTTAAATATAACACTACAATTTGGTTCGTGGTAAATATCTTCTTTATTACCAACCCCTCCTTGGTATGGTGATGGCAGGAGCTCTCAGCAACATCTGCCTAACATTCGATACCCAACCCTTTATGCCGAGAACTGCAGAACACAGAACACTTATTAAGTTCTACCATCAAATACATTCTACTCAAAGTTAAAGGTAAAATTGTACATTACATATACTACAACATGCTTTACAAATTGCTTAGCACAGGTTTATTGGCCCTAGTAGAATTGAATTGGTGTCAACCTACACTTATCTAGGTCTGACATTTAAAGCACCTGCATAAGAAAGTGGCAGTAACAATAGGTGCAATTAAGAGATTGCCAACAAAATACGGAGGGGGAGCAATGGCCCTCACACTCATGGTTGCCAACACTACAATAGTTCCTTTAATCATGTATGGACTCCAGCTATAACCAGAAAGGTTGAAAAAAGAACTCTAAATTGCATCAGAAAACTATTCAACTTGCGAAACGCCACTCCACTGAGCCAACTGAGACTGCAGTTTGGCAATTTACCCCTGTCTGCAGGGGCAATAATAAATTGTATTAACTATTTTATGAATTGCCATTTAGCAGAGGACAACACCCTAAAGAACATTCTATCAAGACTGACTTGACTAACCTCCATTTAATGAACTTAGCAGTCACCTGTAAAATCTGTAATCTGTAAAACTGGAAAACCAATCGAGATTGGGAGCAACCTGGAAGCTCATCCAATGTGAAGACTGCAGAAATAATCATGCAATCAATGAGGGCCATCTGACTCCAGGACGAAAAATAAATGAATCTTAAAGCCTTGATGTAATGGCATGAGAGGCAGGAATCAGTTGATGTACTTGCTCAAGACTAAGCTGTAGAGTTGCATTTACGAGAACTGTAGAGGGAGGCCACTTATTTATTCAGGCTCTCCTGTTGGAGTGAAATGCTTAATCACACGGACACAATCATGGCCAGTATGCATTCGCTTCAAGAGCCGTTTCCTTTTCATCCTGGAGCCAGGTGGCCCTTGTCGATTGCATGATTATTCTAATGTCTTCACATTGGATGAGCTTCCAGGTTGCTCCCAATTTCAATTGGTTTTCCAGTCCTGATGAAGACCCGCCTGTGAGGCTTAGAGTGGCCCCTATCCCCCTCATTCTGCTGGGTCGAAACGTTAATCCTTTCTACAGCCTGGAGTGTCATTTGGTTACACAAAGTGGCAATTTAGAATAATACAATTTCCTCTGTATAGATGTGACTATACTTATGCTGTATAATAAGTATATACGAACAGGCTACTGTACAAATAAGACGACAGATGTAATGAGTATATCTCCTTTCCTCTTTCTTATCTAAATTACTCCACGAACGAGCACTTTTTCCTTGAGCACCTCTTCACATATTTCTTTAGAGCAACCATATATGTAAGTAATGTATTCATACTTATTATTTTTCAAAATACAAAAATTGCTTTTTACAGGTGTCTTCAACCAGGCAATCGCAAGCTACCAATAGCTCCCAGGCACCTTCAAAGTAGCTCGCAATCTTGAGTTGATTTTTAAATAAGCACAGGTTCACATTTTTCTTTTAACATAAAGGGAAGGTTGTGTTTACTTTACTGGGTCACAGAGGTGAAGATCTGAAATATTTAACTCTTAAATAAAAGTCCTTGTTGACTCAATATTGGAACATGGGAACAACATGACGTTTCCTAATGCTTTTACTTGGGAGAAAATGAAAAGTTCCCTTATTGATGAACAATTCATTTTAATTTTCGCCTATTTCAAAGTGTGGCATTTACAAGCAGCAGGCATGTTGCTCTCGGTGACCAGTAGACACTGTGCCATATTTATAACTGAAACATAGTAATTTCTTTCAAATGGGAGAAATTTAAAGTGGAGAAAACTTTTTCGGTTAAACATTAAGGGCCCGATTATGAGTTTGGTGGTGTGGGAGTGGGACCACCACGCCGCCGCCCCACTCCCACACCGCCAAACCAGTGTGCGCACCACCAGATTACAACTTTAATAGTCACTGATGGGCACTTCTTTGGTGGGCCCACGGCGGTGCCTATGAAATAGGCACTGCAATGGGAATGTCAAAGACAGTACCTGCACGGCATGGACTTATGCAGTCCATGCCATGCAGGTACTGGGGTGCATGCACATAGGGGGGCACAACATGTATGCACCCCTGTGGACAGCCAGACTCATAATCAGGCCCTAAGTGTTAATGTCTTTCCCCACTTTCAATTAAGCCAACCACCTCCTAATTTTGTATGTAGAAAAACTTCCTCCCATTTAAACAAATTTATTTTTATGTTATAAATACGGCACCATGTCTACAGGCCAAAGGGAGCAAGATGCTTGGTGTATGTAAACGTGACACTTGGAAATGGGAGAAAAATTTAATTATGAGTTTTATGGAACCCACATAAAGTCAAACAAAGTTAACTCTTTAGTTACATTTTCTTGATACAGAGCCATATTTATAAGTGAAAAATGCAGCCATTATTTTAAGTTGGAGACATTTAAAGTGCGGAAAAATGTTTCATACATTTTTGCAGAACATTTTTCTGCACTTTAAATTTCTCCCATTTGTGTTATACATGTAACGGTGCCGCATATGTACCGCATATGTGCCACAAGTACATACAACACAGTCTCTCATTCACCTGTACACAGATATCCCATTCATACGCACACATGTTCATACAACTCTAAAGACCACGCTCTCTCTGACACACATGGCAGTCCTTTCATAGTACCCCCAATCAAAGTATTTTATTCAAACTATAGCATTTGACTGTATGGATATTTGGCTTAAAGCCAATTAAGCTGGTTGTGGGTGCGTCTGGTAACAATGCGCGAGTTGCTTAGCCTTCAGTAACTCACAATGATTTCCACTGATTAGAATTAGCCCTCACTACAGAAAAGGTTGGATACCCCTGGTTTATAATATAAAATGATTTTGAGGACAATCCAATTAAAGCTGAAAAGTGATTTCAACACAGCACAGTAAATGTAACAAGTACCTTTTCATTTTAGGGGCAATAATAAATAAACTCATACTGAAATGACGAACACAACTGTATTCAAAACCAGGATTTCTTCTAAAATTAAACTGGGAGCTTAGATTTTTATATAGTTAAAAGATAATAAAAATGCGAGCGAAATATAGAGAAGATGCACTTGTTTCAGGCTAAAAGTATCTTGTTTGTAAAAAAAAATGTCCTGTCTCTTTTGCAGAGTGAAATATGTCGCACAGTAATGCAAGGACCTGTCCTTTTCTTTTAGAATCGTGAAAAACAAGAAATGAATGTTACCCAAATGAATCAGTGCTGGAAAAATTTGGAACTTCAGCTTTTCAGAAGCAAAATGTGCGTTTTAAACATTAAATAAATAACAGGTCAGATCATAAATGTATTCTCTGGAAGTCTATGTTTTTTAATCTCGATTGCATCTACAATTTGCTATGGGCCCATGATGGAGAGTAAGCCTCACGTTATTAGTTCCTGGGATGGGTCAGTTTGCCACAAAATGGGTTATTCTGACCCTGCAAAGATATGAAAACCATCAAGTAGTACCTCATTGACTGTAAATCACAGAGAGTCTCATGAGAATGCAGGAAACACTGTTTGTTGTGCTGTACTATAGACGGTATATGGCAAAATATTGAGTTAAAAATATTGTGAGACAGAAATTAAACATTGTGACACAGAAATATCGTGATACACAAATATCGTTTACAAGAATATCGTTTTTTTGAGGTAATACCTTTCTAAATAATATAAATCGTTTTAATATCGTTTTCACTAATAAAATGGTTAAAATATAGTTTTTTAATGATTTTATTGTGTTTTAGTTGATATATTAATTTTATATGTTAGTTTAGTTTATATAAATGTTATTGTTTATAAAAATATAGTTTGAAATTTTAAGTGATTTACAATTCTTTACTTAATTTTTAATAGTAATTTACAGTGTGGTAACGGGTTGTTGGGCTTGTAGGGGGATAGGGTTAGTAGTTAATTAAGTAATAATTAATTAACAACTATGTAATACATTTTATTAAATTATATGATTGATATTTATTATGTAAATTATGTAATACTGATTTATTTTAATGACATGTTATTTGCGGGCAATTACTTAACTGTGCTGTGCTAATCCTATGCTTAAAAACTTTGCTAGAAAAACAGACATTTGATGTGAGCAGGTTCAAAGTGCTGCAGGTATTGTAGGGCGCTCTATATAGGACTTGCTCTCCACCTAAACTTGGGAACTACCCAGAGTTCTCTGCTTCCTTTTTTTGCACAATTATTGCAGCACTCTACGACTGAAAGGGTATTGTTTTGAGATATATATATATATATACACACACACACACACAAACAAATGAAGAAAGACACGAAGAAGCTCCGGAAAAAACAAAGGGGTATCCTCTACGCAATCAACAGAAAAAATAATATCAATGGTTGGCAGCATGGAACAAGAAAAGAACCTGGTTATTAATCTATCTAAACATCATTTGACTGAACATGAGAAAAGCTTACTAAACAAAGGCCTTACTTTCTGCCCGGAAAAACATTACAATCATGTTGAAACTCATGAAATTCTTTGCCAAATCTAACCTTAAAAAAGGAGTCGCTGAAACTAGTCAGAACTCCAGCAGTGTGAATCCAACAACAGCATTGATAATCTCAGAGGTAACAGACTTAAAAACGGCATATGACTTAATGCATGATCTTGGTGATGAAAGCATGACAGAATCACAAATATTGGAGGAAATAGAAATTGAAACAGGAAAACATATGGGCACCAAATTTAAAAACAAGTCGAAGTTTTGCCCAGCATTATATTCCGGCAACCGGATTGATCCATTCCATGATCTAGTGGTCTCTGAACTGGACAAAATGGAGAAAGTGAAACATGGCCAGAGAAAGGAAAATCTTTCATTAGAGGAACGCAAAGCAATGACTGAACTCAAGAATAATGATCTAATAGAAATAAAGCCAGCGGACAAAGGAGGCAATATAGTGATTTTAGACAAAGAGAAATACGTAATGGAGGCAATGCGACAGTTAAATGTGAATACCAACTACAAGAGATTAAAGAGTAATCCGATTAATAAACTTACGGTAGGCTTGAACAACAAACTGGAGGAGTGGTCCAAAAGGTGCCTACTGAGTGAACAAGAAATGCTCTTTCTGAAAAATGAGAGCCCAATCATACCCACCATATACTTTCTACCAAAAGTGCATAAGACCTTAACTAGACCTCCAGGGAGAACCAACATCTCCAGTTGTGGCTCTTTGTATGAAAATGTTGCTATTTATGTGGATCACTTCCTGGCACCTATGGTGCTAACCCTAAGTTCATATATCAAGGATACGGGTGACTTCTTAAGAATTCTTACGGACACTGGCTGGCAAAATGGAAACCTACTTGTAACAATAGATGTGACATCACTCTACACGTCAATCAGTCATGAAATTGGCCTAAAAGCAATTAGATACTTTCTGAAGCAAAGACAAATTGAAGAATTACAGCATACACAAATGCTGTTGGAAATGATCAAACTGTGCCTTAGGAACAACATCTTCATTTTTAATCATATTTTCTACTCCCAAATATGCGGCACCGCCATGGGAGTTTCCTTCTCTCCAAGCTATGCTAGCCTCATGATAGGTTGGTGGGAATAGACCAAGCTTGGAGAGAGGAAAATGAACCATACATGGCAAAAACAGCCTTGTAGCTCAGATTCATAGATGATCTGTTCCATATTTGGAATGGCACTGCAACTCAATTTATGGAATACTTCTCAGAACTCAATAACAACAAAGTGGGTCTGAAATTCACGTGTAACATCAGCACCAGCGAAATACAATTTCTGGACACTACGGTGTACATTGATAATAATACAATCCAGACTACAGTGTTTTGCAAACCGACAGCCACTAACAGTATTCTCCACAGTTCGAGTTTTCATCCAAACTCATTGATTAAGAGCATTCCCTATGGGGAATTCATAAGAATGAAGAGGAACTGTTCAAACAATGAAGAGATGGAATCTAAATTTAAGGAGACTGAGAAGCGGTTTATACAAAGGGGATATAAACACAGTAACATTCTTAGTGGGGAAGCCAAAGCGAGATCTTTAACACGAGCACAGACCCTTGTTAACAAAGGAAAGAACAAAAATAAGGACGAAGACGAAGGAGTGAGGATGATACTAACATATAGCAAAGAAAGTTACAAAATTAAGAACATTTTGGACAAATATTGGAATGTTCTAACAAAGGATCCTGATATTGGCGGGAAACTAGGGATAAGGCCATCAATAACATTTTGGAAAGCACCTTCGTTGGCAGACAATCTGGTCAACAGTTATTTTTCCCTAAATAAGGCACAAAATTGGCTGGAACACCAACAGAAAGGTTTTGCAAAATGCAGAAAATGCAAAGCGTGCAGAATTGGGAAAAATATCCCAAAACTTGAAGATCCACATGGAAAAACTTTTATGATAAACGACAAGATCACATATTATTCAGTATATGCAGTATATCTGCTCCAGAGTTTCTGTGGGAAGAGATACATTGGGAGCACAATTTGTCCTCTCAAAAAGCGTATTTTGGAGCACATAAGAGCAATACAAAATAGAGACAACAATTATGCGATTGCAAAACACATGATGATGCATGAAGGAAAAAACTGGTTGAATATAACTTACTCTGGAATAGCCATAGTCCCACCCAATGAGAGAAGTGGAGACAGAACTCTCAAGCTAAGGCAATTGGAATCACGACTCATTATCAGGTTTAAGACCAAAATCCCTTCAGGCCTGAATGGGGACGAGGAAATGTACATTCACTTATGATATGGAACTATATTGGGATATTTAAGTCGGACTTCTGCAGCACAGCACCTGGGTTATAGGATCAAAATGTTTCATAATGTGGTAGTCGACAACTGTGTATAAATATGTGTGACTCACCTGTGTATATAAATCTGTTACACAATATGACAATATGTCAGTACAGATTGACATGACACATAGTTGAGATTGGTCACAAAATTGACAGTCGGTACAGATCAATATAACACATAAATGAGACTGATCACAAATACCCTGAACTTTAAAATAGGCAAGGATCACTATGATCTTTACCAAATCTGAGGGTATATCTCAAAGACACTTAGGGGCCGATTCCGATTCGGGCCGGAAATCTCTCCGACCGAGCCGGACTCGGAGAGATTTCCGACCGAATCAGACCCTAGCAGCCCGACCGAACGAGTACGATGCGCACGTATGCCATCGGACTCGATTCGGTCGGACTCCCATTGAAGTCAATGGGAGCCTGTCGTACAACGCGTACGCGGGCTCCCATTGACTCAATGGGTGCGAGGCGAACAAGGGCACCCCCTACAGTGTGTACGCAGCGAAGCGACTCCCGCCGTACACGCACAGGTAGGGGGGACCCATGGGTCCCCCCTGTGTGCGACTCACGCGACTACGCAGTACAGGGGTCCGACACGGACCCCCAAAGTACGGCTCCGACTGCTCCTTCGAGCCGGACGGGCGCGAGTCGGTCGGACTGCGCCGCGGCGCGCATCGTACTTGCCCGGCCGGGGAACGTCTCCATTGCGCGGTGCGAGGCGTGTCCGAGTGAGTCGGTCGGTGCGGTCGGCTTTCACGTGCGAGTCGGTCGGTGCGGTTGGGTCTCGCGAACGAGTCGGTCGGAGTTTTAGCATCGTACTCGCTCGCCCTGACGCACGTACGAATCGGTGTGGAACACACAAATACGGTAATACAACATTATAATGTAGCGCGATCACCAATGTGAATAATCACAAGTAACAAATATTTGAACAAATATACCCAGGTCCTAACTCGCCTCACATGTCGTAGATAAAATAACACTTGATTATGTTAGGGAGAACCATATGTAACATTATACAACATTATTTGTTTATTAATTTATAAATAGAATTTTTCTTTTTGAATTATATGTAAAAATGTGTGAGGACTACCATTCCCACAATGCTGCATAATGGACCAAGTGGGAAAGAGGTATAAAAGGTGAAAGTGTTGATGGACTAACCATTTACCGTGATCAAGACCAGTGTGGTCAAAACGCGTAGGTGGAGAGTTGGGCTGAGTTACTCTATGACTCAATAAAGTTACTGGCTACATCGTATGGCGAGTGCAGTGTTATCTTTTTGGTGGCAGGATATATATATATATACACATATATATATATTACCTACTGGCGGTTGCCAGTAGGTAGTTATAGTTAGGACCTTGTTTCTATTCAAAAAGCATTTTTTCTTTTGCCAATATCTTTGGCGCCTTTTGACGAATCATCGCGAAAGTTTCTAAACAAATGGCTCGCTTAGGTCACCTCCTGTCTTGAAAGTTTCGGGGTGATTTGTCAAGTGGGGCAGAGAAAAAAGGGGGGACCCAAAGTGCGTTTTCTCCATGTTAATGTCAATGGAAAAATTTTGTCGCAGCCACAGCCTGAACTGCTGAACGGAATTACACCAAATTTGGCAGAAAGGTAGCTCTTGCTCCAGAGCGCACTCTTTTTGTTAAATGGTGTAAATCTGTTCAGTAGTTCCTAGAAAATTCATATATTTAGAAATATTAGTATCTGGTGACTGCAGTGGATCAGCGAACCCTCCCAATCACAAGCTTCAGTCTGATTGGCTGCCAACACTTCAAACCTGGAAGTGTTGGCAGCCATCTTGTGACTCGGTTAAACTGAGTCACAAGAAAAAAGTATTACAATCAAGAAAAGGGGGCAGGGTAGAAACACCCTGACCCCCTAGGCCTTCTCAGGGGGTCCCACAAGGACCCCGAGGGCCAAAAAAAGCATTTTTAAAAATATTTTCAGCAAGATTCGCGTAGGATCCGCCAATCCCGCCCGAAAACTTTTTTAAAAATGAAGCGTGGTCTCCCGCAGCCCCGGAGACCGCCACCTCCCGGGGCTTTCTGTATAATATGTGGGGGGACACGCGGCCCCCTACAACCCCAGGGACCGCCACCTTGCCGGGGCTTCGTTTATAATATGTGGGGGCACGCCACCTCGCCTTGGGCTTTTTTTAAATTAAAAAGGTGTGGCGGGGGCTCCTGCCCTCCCCCACACTGTCCCGGGGACCACCACCTCCCCGGAGCATATATTATGTAAATGTGGGGATCCGTTGCGGACCCCCAGCCACGGGGACCACCACCTCCCAGGGGCTTCAAACGTGTTGGCGCAGCTCCCCTCATGGAGCCCTCCATGGCCCTGGGGACCGCCACCCCCCAGGGCCAGTTCCAGCAATTTCCCAGAGTGCCCACTCCCGGGACATTGCAGTTTGCTATAGCAGGGCAGGAGCAAAGCTCCTGCCCTGCCATAGCAAACTTCTGCTTCGCTTCATGGAAGCGAGAGCAGAAAAACTGCTCTCGCTTCCATGAAGCAAAGCAGTATTGCTTTTGGGCAAAGGGAGCTGCATGTCAGCAGCTCCCTTTGCCCAAAAGCAATGCCGGCTCCTACAGTAGGCGGGGAGCCGGCAGGGACCACAGGGGCATTGGGGCTCCCCCTGCAGTCCCCAACATTCTGGCCATGCCTCTGTGGATGGGGTCCCTGCGGCCTAAAATGGCCCGGGAGGGGGGCCACTCGGCTCCCCTCCCTTTTTTAATTATTTTTTTTTTTTAAACATAGGGCAGGGCCCTGGGGGATGGGGTCCCAGGGGCCAAAATTGTCCTAAGGAGGGGGGCCACAAGGCCCCCTCCCAAATCTTTTTTTTTAAAAAGGCAGGGCAGGCCCCCAGGGGATGGAGTACCTGGGGCCAAAAGTGGCCCAGGGAAGGTGGGCCACGCAGCCCCCCTTCCATAATAGGCCTCGGGAGAGGGGCCGCGCGCCCACCTCCCTGTTCAATATATATATTTTTTTTTAAATGGCCTCGGCCCCCGGGGTCCCCAGGGCCCAAAAGGGTCAAGGGAAGGGGGGCCACTCAGCCCCTATTACTAAAAAAAAATAATCCAGCAACTCGCCGGAGGCCCCGCCCCCTCCCTGGGCTGGGGGATTAAGTCCCTTTTGATCCTAAGGGTTTTAGGGGCCAACTAGCCCACCAGGCACCTCCAGTAAGCCCCACACAGTGGGATTGCTGAGATGTGGTCTGAGGCCACGCCCATTTTTAAAACACTCTGCAAACGCACCTTTTGGCGCACTGCTGGCGGGATGATGAGGTACCCTTGTGTCCTGAGGACTTCAAGACTAAAGTGGACTTCATCCCTCAAACAGCAGTGCGCTAGGAGGCGCGTTTGCAGAGTCGTGCAAAAAGGGGGCGTCTCCTCTGACCACTCTCAGCAATCCAGCTGTGTGGGGCTTACAGGAGGTAACAGGAGGGCTAGTTGGCCCCCAGGGATCCTCAGGAGGCAAGGGGACTTCATCCCCCAACCAAGAGCGTGCCAGGAACTGTGTTTGCAGAGTGGTGGAGCAAGGGGGGTGGCCTGTGTCCACCTCTCAGAAATCCCACTGTGTGGGGCTTACTGGCGGTAACAGGTAGGCTAGTTGGCCCCTAAGGCCCCCAGCACCGAAGGGGACTTCAATCCCCATCCAAGAGCGTGCCAGGGAGCGCGTTTGCAGAGTGGTGGGCAAAGGGGGCATGGCCTGCTATGAGAACTTAGCAATCTTGCTGTTTGGGACTTACTGTACATAATAGGAGGGGTTGTTGGCCCCCTGGGGCCAACTGCCCCTTCTGTTACCTCCAGTAAGTCCCACACAGTGAGATTGCTAAGAGGTTTTCGGAGGCCACATCCCCCATTCTCCACCACTCTGCAAACGTGCCTCCTGGCACACTACTGGTTGGGGGATGAAGTCCACTTTACTCCTGAGGGACTTTTGGGGGCCAAGAAGCCCTCCTGGTACCTCCTGTAAGTCCTACTTAGCGGAATTTCTGAGCGCTGGTCGGAGGCCCAGCCCCCTTTCTCCACCACTCTGCAAATGCGACTGCTAGTTAAAGAAGCATTTGCAATGTAATAGGTCTCGCATTTGCGAGAATTAGAGCTATTGGCGTAAACCATTTTTTACTAATCTTTTTTGGAGTGAAGTGGATGTACTTTGTATGTAGTGGAATTATGTGGTATGTTGTGCAGTGAAATTATGTGGATAGTAAGTATGTGGTATTTAGTGTATAGGAATTATGTAGAGTGGGATTATGTGTTATGGAGAGTAATTATATGGTATGGTAGTCTGTGTTGTGGAGTGGTAACCTCAGGTTTAGTCTTCCTCGTTTCCATAGAAGCTAAACTATAAACTCAATGAGACAAAAAAAGAAGGAACCACTGAGGAGGACTTCTGGACATAGTCAGAGGTATAAGCAGGGCCACTGGAATTATGCGACTGTTCGGCTGCACTGATTTTTGCATAATTATACATTTTCCACATTTGCCACATAATCCATCATCTGCTGCATAATCTGCAGATTTGAACAAAAAAAAACTTGTTTCTAGCTCAAACGGTCAAACGTTACCAAAAATGCATCGACAAGTGTTACAGCGTGGTGGAAGGCCCTTTGCAAACCTGGAATGGTCACCTGTTACTTATTGCTAAATGTGGGTGTTAAATTGGTACTAATGGTGCGCAAACCACTCTTGCTTCTTTCTGGCCCTCTCTTGCCTCTTTTCTGCATTTCTCTTCCTTCTTTCTGCACCTTTCTTCCTTTTTCTGCACTTCTCTTGCCTCTTTCTGCACATCTCTTCTGCTTTCTGCACCTCCCTTCTTTCTGCACCTCTCTTGCTTCTTTCTGCACCTCTCTTGCTTCTTTCTTCTGCACCTCTCTTGCCTCTTTCTGCACCACTGTTGCTTCTTTCTGCACTTCTCTTGCCTCTTTCTGCACCCTCTTGCCTCTTTCTGCACCTCTCTTGCCTCTTTCTGCACCTCTCTTGCCTCTTTTTGCACTTCTCTTGCCTCTTTCTGCACCTTGCTTGCTCCTTTCTGTACTTCCCTTGCTTCTTTCTGCACCTCTCCTGCTTCTTTCTGCACCCCTTTTGCCTCTTTCTGCACCTCTGTTGCTTCTTTATGCACTTCTCTTGCTTCTTTCTGCACATCTCTTGCTTCTTTCTGCACCCCTCTTCCCTCTTTCTGCATCCCTCTTCCTTCTTTCTGCACCTCTGTTGCTTCTTTCTGCACTTCTCTTGCTTCTTTCTGCACATCTATTGCTTCTTTCTGCACTTCTATTGCTTCTTTCTACGCCCCTCTTGCTGCTTTCTGTACCCCTCTTCCCTCTTTCTGCACCTCTCTTGCCTCTTTCTGCACCTCTCTTGCCTCTTTCTGCAGTTCTCTTGCCTCTTTCTGCACTTCTGTTGCTTCTTTCTGCACTTCTTTTGCTTTTTTCTGCACCTCTCTTGCTTGTTTCTGCACCCTTCTTGCCTCTTTCTGTACCTCTCTTTCCTCTTTCTGCACCTCTCTTTCCTGTTTCTGCAACTCTCTTGCCTCTTTCTGTAGTTCTCTTGCCTCCTTCTGCTCCTCTGTTGCTTTTTTCTGCACTTCTATTGCCTCTTTCTGCACCTCTCTTGCCTGTTTCTGCACCTCACTTGCCTCTTTCTGCACCTCTCTTGCCTCTTTCTGCACATCTCTTGCCTCTTTCTGCACCTCACTTGCCTCTTTCTGCACTTCTCTTGCTTCTTTCTACACCTCTGTTACTTCTTTCAGCACTTCTCTTGCCTCTTTCTGCACTTCCTTTGCCTGTTTCTGTATCTCTCTTGCCTCTTTCTGCACCTCTGTTGCCTCTTTCCGAACTTTACTTGCTTCTTCCTGCACCCCTCTTGCCTCTTTTGGAACCCCTCTTGCCTCTTTTGGAACCCCTCTTCCCTCTTTCTGCACCTCTATTGCCTCTTTCTGCACCTCTGTTCCCTCTTTCTGCATCTCTCCTAGCTGTTTCTGTACATCTCTTGCCTCTTTCTGCACCTCTGTTGCCTCTTTCTACACCTCTGTTGCCTCTTTCTATACTTCACTTGCTTCTTTCTGCACCTCTCTTGCTTCTTTCTGCAACCCTCTTGCCTCATTCTGCACTCTTCTTCCCTCTTACTGCACCTTTTGTCCTTCTTTCTGCACCTCTCTTGCCTCTTTCTGCACCGCTGTGCTTTCATTCTGCACTTTTATTGCTTCTTTCTGCTCCTTTCTTGCTTCTTTCAGCACCCCTCTTGCCTCTTTCTGCAGCCCTCTTCCCTCTTTCTGCATCTCTTTTGCCTCTTTCTGTACCTGTCTTGCCTCTTTCTGCACCCCTCTTCCCTCGTTCTGCACCTCTCTTGCTTTTTTCTGCAGTTCTCTTGCATCTTACTATACATCAGCTGCTTCTTTCTGCACTTCACTTGCTTTTTTCTGTACCTCTCTTGCCTCTTTCTGCTCCTCTCTTGCCTCTTTCTGTAGTTCTCTTGCCTCCTTCTGCTCCTCTGTTGCTTTTTTCTGCACTTCTATTGCCTCTTTCTGCACCTCTCTTGCCTGTTTCTGCACCTCACTTGCCTCTTTCTGCACGTCTCTTGCCTCTTTCTGCACATCTCTTTCCTCTTTCTGCACCTCACTTGCCTCTTTCTGCACTTCTCTTGCTTCTTTCTACACCTCTGTTACTTCTTTCAGCACTTCTCTTGCCTCTTTCTGCACTTCCTTTGCCTGTTTCTGTATCTCTCTTGCCTCTTTCTGCACCTCTGTTGCCTCTTTCCGAACTTTACTTGCTTCTTCCTGCACCCCTCTTGCCTCTTTTGGAACCCCTCTTGCCTCTTTTGGAACCCCTCTTCCCTCTTTCTGCACCTCTATTGCCTCTTTCTGCACCTCTGTTCCCTCTTTCTGCATCTCTCCTAGCTGTTTCTGTACATCTCTTGCCTCTTTCTGCACCTCTGTTGCTTCTTTTTGCACTTCTCTTGCCTCTTTCTGCACCCCTCTTGCCTCTTTCTACACCTCTGTTGCCTCTTTCTATACTTCACTTGCTTCTTTCTGCACCTCTCTTGCTTCTTTCTGCAACCCTCTTGCCTCATTCTGCACTCTTCTTCCCTCTTACTGCACCTTTTGTCCTTCTTTCTGCACCTCTCTTGCCTCTTTCTGCACCGCTGTGCTTTCATTCTGCACTTTTATTGCTTCTTTCTGCTCCTTTCTTGCTTCTTTCAGCACCCCTCTTGCCTCTTTCTGCAGCCCTCTTCCCTCTTTCTGCATCTCTTTTGCCTCTTTCTGTACCTGTCTTGCCTCTTTCTGCACCCCTCTTCCCTCGTTCTGCACCTCTCTTGCTTTTTTCTGCAGTTCTCTTGCATCTTACTATACATCAGCTGCTTCTTTCTGCACTTCACTTGCTTTTTTCTGTACCTCTCTTGCCTCTTTCTGCTCCTCTCTTGCCTCTTTCTGCACTTCTATTGCCTCTTTCTACACTTCTCTTGCCTCTTTCTTGACTTCTGCCTCTTTCTGCACATTTCTTACTCTTTCTGCACCTCTCTTGTTTTTTTGCTGCACTTCTCTTGCTTCTTTCTGTACTTCTCTTGCCTCTTTCTGTATTCAAATGGGAAGTACACCGAGTCAAGTTTAAAGGTCTGCATGCTCTCATGACTGAGGTATATTTCTACTTGTACATGTATTCTCACATGTGCTATGCATCTAAAGATGGTAGCTTAAAAAGCGGGTAGCTTCTCCTATAGGTGGTCATGTTTTCTCAGTTCTGCTCTGTCATTCAGTTGCACAGGTAGACATGTCTTATGTATATTGGTGTTATAGAGCCCCTCAAATACACTATTGAATACCCATGTGCCTTGTATTATGAGCAGAAAGAAATACATACACCTTGTTGTACACAATTTACAGAGTATGCTGTTTGAAACACAGGTATTCAAGTATTTGTATGTTTATTTTTATGTAACATGTCACTAGGTAAAAGCAGAGATACACGCATGCATACCCTCACAAACCTGGTCAGACTTACAACAGTGATATGGTTAGGATTGCTGTTTTACATTTGGTAGGCCTAACATTCTGAGCAGTCGATGAATAGTGAACCTTCAAGAGAAAAGTGAGGTTTAAGACATCTTGGTAGAAGGCAACTTTGTTTGAGTCTGTGGAAAGGTACAGTCAATGTAGGCCTCTTTGTGCACCTCTGTTGCTTCTTTCTGCACTTCTCTTGCTTCTTTCTGCACCTTTCTTCCTCTTTGTGCACTTCTCTTGCCTCTTTCTGCATTTCTCTTGCTTTTTTCTGCACCTTCCTTCCTCTTTCTGCACCTCTCTTGCCTCTTTCTGCACTTCTCTTGCTTCTTTCTGCGCCTTTGTTCCTCTTTCTGTACATGTCCTACCTATGTAGGCATAGTTAGAAATTAGCATTTAAAAAACCTTAGAAATTCACTGGAAAAACCACATGTTTTAGGGACGTTATAGTTAGGAATTAGCAGTTAAAAAACATTAGATATTCACTGTAAAAACCACAGGTTTCAGGGACGTTATAGTTAGGCTGACATTTCACTCGTACCAAACCAAAGAAATTCAGCTGTTATAGTTAGCTGAGCTAACTATATCTCGCGCCCCCACAATGCACTGCTGATGACGTCACATATTAGATCACTCATGACATGGTTAGTGACATCACTGATGACATCACTGGTGACATCTCAAATGACATCACTAATGACATCATCTACTTAATATCTGATGCATCTCCTCACACCCTAATATAACCTTTCCTACACCCCTTATAAAATACAGACTACCATTCTCGAAACCACAGACACACCAATACCAGTTAGTACATACCCACTCACTGATTCATAGGTCTACACACACATCCACTCACTCACCCATACAGTCACTCATACATGCAGTCACTCATCAATACAGCCACTGATATATGCACTCATTCACCCATACAGACACTCACACACCGCCACTCACCCATAGTTACTCACACACCTAGTAGGTCACCCAAAGAATAAATCACACTGCCATTTACTCACCTACACAGTTATACACACACCACCTCATTTATTCATACAGATACTAAAACATACTTACTCTCTTCTTCAATCAGCGACACAAGCACACACTTATCCATACAGCCACTCTCTCAATCACTCACTCTCACATACAGTCACTTATATACTCCAACACTCACATATACTGCCTTTCACATATGTAGTTACTCACACATATACCACTGAGACATCCATTCACTCACCAACACAGCCATACGCACACTCACTCACCCATACAGACCCTCGCAGATGCACTCATGAACCCATACACCATCACCCACTCACACATCCATGCAGGGAGTCACAAACACACAGACACCCACACAGACACTCAGGCACCCATACAAGTACTTAGACAACCAATCATTAACCCATATAGACACTCATGTAGCTACTCACCAACCTATGCTGCCACTTACACACCAACTGACAGACTGATACAGACATTCACACAGATTAGTCATTCACCCATGCATTCACTAAGACATGTTTAATCACTCACTTATACAGTTAGTCATGCACCCACTAAATCATCCATTCAGACACTCATACACCCACTCATTCTTCAATACACCTTGACATATATATATATATAGATATATATCTATATATATCTATAGATATATATAGATATAGATATATATATGTATTTAACATTCTTAAACTTTTTAGAAACACTCACAGGATGATGTTGTCAGTGATGTCATCAGTGATGTGATTTGAGATGTCATCAGTAATGTCACTGACCATGTCATGAGTGATGTAATATGTGACGTCATCAGCAGTGCATTGCGGGGGCGCAAGTTATACTTAGCTCTGTCATGTAGTTCCTATAAACTGATACAGGATCTGCGTGTTTAGACCACATACACTGTAGGATTGGTGTCCAGACTGATTCTAGACACCCCCACCGGGTATGTTAGTCTGTATACCAGCTAGCTCACAGTGCCACTAGAAACCCCTCTTACCAAGGACAGAATAGTTCTTGGCAACTATCGAACATGAGAACCCTGATCCCTCAGGATCGTGGAAACAGTGCGATACTTTTTGATCAGTTACTCGTTCTCACTTTGTCTCAGAGAGATACACAGAATAAATGGTGGGGACGTTTCTCAATAAGCATTTATTGAACCAGCATCATTCTATTGTAAAATAGGGGTGCTGAAACAACCATAAGACAGAAGCAAATATAAATGATCGTAAGCACCAACAGAGTAAAAGGATGGTAGATTTCTACCATAGTGCTAAAACCATGAATACAGGCAAGTATAAAAATACTTGACAATAAAATGCGTATTTCCTTCGATGCGACCCTAACTAGATGTGCCTAAGTGTACCTAGCATGTATGTAGGTGTAAAAGCCAAGAATCCTTATAGTATAAAGTCAACCCCATTACCTGAAGTGAGAGACTGTGGGACCCCGCCTTGGTCTCGAGATGGACACCCCGCAAGGGATGTCAGACCACTGCGAGCTGGAGTGTCTGCGTGCAGGAATCTCAGCGTCTTGCGTCAGTGTGTCAGCATGGAAGTCCTTTTCTCCTCTGCCTACCCTAGCAAGATATGGTGTTTATATACCCAAAGTGTTACCCTCAGGGGCTCTACCTTGCTGTGTCATGTCGGACCCGTAGACGTAGTTAGGTTTTAGATAAATTGATTTATTGTTCTTAGAAGTGAAGATGGTCTTCTAGTAAGTTTAGTATTACAGATGTAATCAGCCCCACCAGGAGCAGCCTCCCTGCTGCTCAGCCCAAGATCAAACTGACGCTCTCTCACACAGCAATCCACACATTTCATCACATCACCATCCACAACAACATTCTACCCAACACATTCACACTGGCTGAGCAGCAGAGGCAGAGAAACAGGGAAGATGCATAGAAGAAAACCTAGATATAACAAGTGCGCTCTACAAAACCTTGATTGATTGATTGATTGATTGACTTTTAGGGTCACTAGTATTAAAGTAATTTTCTGCTTGATTTGCTGCCTGACATTATTTATAAAGTAAATGACAATTCGTCTGTATCATAAAACTGTTCCCTGTGAGGATTTCACTTTCATTGCAAACTCAAAATGGAGGTTACTTTTATGTTTCTGCACCAATGCAATCTTCTACAGCTTCAAGTATAATGAAAATGGCAATACTTACAATTAGAGTTAAATAAAAATATAATTCAAACACTTAAAGTATGGGATAAGCTTATTTCCACAACTAATCTTGTCAAGTAATCCTACATTGATTCAATTGATAGAGAGTAAGATTAAAGATTATAACATGATCTAGCAAACCCATAAATTCATAGTTAGCATATTTTTATGAATTTAATAATCTTTTCTCTCACTAAATTCTTCTGGGCTACATGCCTAATAAGCTAATGCTTCAATAGAGAGAGATTACAATGTGAGGCACTGTGGCAATCAGTGCTGTATAACAACAACATTGAATTGTTTTAGCATCAATATTTTGTTATAGTACCAAGGAAATCTTGTAATTGCTATTTTCAGTAATATGGCTTTGCTTTGGACAGGCTCCCATTATTTTGGTGGGTGTTCATTGGTCTGCTCTTGTGGGATGGATGTGCAACTCAACTCAAAGGAGGTTAAAGGGGTTATTGCTGAGATGATTTGTTAATAGTCAAATCAGTAATAATAGTCTTTCTTCCCTTGCTGGAAAAAATGCTTCCACAATGACAGTGCTGCTTTTAGACCATTAATGAGCAAACCTGACAAGCTCAACCTTGTAGGCCCATCCCTGATGCAAGCATATACCAATGGATCCTCTTCAGTGTATCATAATAAACATTGTAAATATAGAGCCCTGTCAGCAAAGATCACACTGTCCCACATTGCACTTTATTTTTTTTCTTTATATAGGTCTTGCTAAACTTATCATATACTGGAAATGTCCTACGTACGAAAGCACATTTTAAAATGCATGTTTTAAAATTCCTAGCATGCCCTTTGCATTCAAATGTACATTTATAAAAGTACACATTGTTGCTTAAAACATATTTTAAATATTATCACAATGGCTACAAAACACATATTTCTCAAAACATTGGCAGACATATCTACAGTCTCAGACAAACAATGAATACTAAACAGATGACATTCAAATGCTCCATATCCTTTTAAAGTAAACTGAAATCAAATAATAAATCATGTAATATAAAAACATAACTTGTAATGTGCAATATGATCTTATATTGCTACCTTGTTGCTCAGGTGGCATTTGAAAACCACTTAGCCTTTGGTCTCATTGTGTATAAGTTGTTAGTATCTATCTGAGGAAAATTCCAACTGTTGGATTTTATTGCACTTAGCAATTAATGAGTGCAATGAAATCCAACAAACTCCGGATCATAAAATGCGAGCAAACAGGCACATGTATGGGAATAAGAATTACAGAAACGCTCATAATTGAATCTTAAGGATATACTCAAGATATTTAATGAATTAAAAGGCCAGTGCCTTTTAACAGAGCAGGGATTTAGTACCCATGTGAAACTTAACAATATCTTAAAGAAGTATCAAGGCCCTTCAGAGACGCTATGCAGGTTACATTTCTGCGTTTCTCTTTCTTCACGACTATGGGGCCGATTCCGATTCAGGCCGGAAATCTCTCCGACCGAGCCGGACCCGGAGAGATTTCCGACCGAATCGGACCCTAGCAGTCCGACCGAATGAGTACGATGCGTTCGCATGCTATCGGACTCGATTCGGTCGGACTCCCATTGAAGTCAATGGGAGCCGGTCGTACAACGCGTACGCAGGCTCCCATTGACTCAATGGGTGCGAGGCGAACAAGGGCGCCCCCTACAGCGGGTACGCGTCGAAGCGGGTCGCGCCGTACATGCACAGGTAGGGGGGACCCATGGATCCCCCCTGTGTGCGACTCGCGCGGCTACGCGTAAAGCTGGTCCGACACGGACCCTCAAAGTGCGGCTCCGACTGCTCTTTCGAGCCGGACGGCGCGAGTCAGTCGGACTGCTCGAGGCGCGCATCGTACTTACCCGGCCGGGGAACGTCTCTATTGCGCGGTGCGAGTCGTGTCCGTGCGAGTCGGTCGGAGCTGTTGGGTCCCGCGAACGAGCCGTTCGGAGATTTCGCGTACGCTCGCATCGTACTCGCTCGCCCGGACGCACGTCCGACTCGGTCGGGAAACAGGGCTCCGAATCGGATCTGGTAATGCCGACTCCGATTCGGAGCCCTACCGGCCGAGATCGGAATCGGCCCCTATGTATTGAACTTCAGGGTATGCTTCGGGATTGAAGCAACGGTGTTTTGCTATTATCTGTTGGCTCCCCCTAACAACGGAGTCATAACTTTTATTCTAGCGTGATTGTTGTATTGGTTTATTGTTTTTCCCTCTGTGATTTCTTCATTCTTAGGTCACTTCACTACTTTAGATCTCATTGTGTAAGTGTCCTCTTTAAATGATGTGGTCAGTCAGGAGTTTGCTTTTATTTTGTTCATTCTGCTTCTCTTGGCACCTGCATTTTGTTTTCTGTTATTGGCATGTCACCTATGTAATGTACCAGTTCTTTTATGAAAGAATGTGTTATGCCGATTTATTTTTCTGTAGTACTGCCATTATATTCAGGATGTTTGTATATGACTTTTGATTATATTCCTGTTTTGATTTATTAATGATATGTGTGTTTTTACCATATTGCCATTACTTGAGATGGTGCTGTATGTGTGAATCTTTCATGGCATGCAGGTCTTCAAGCGTTTTCTTTCCTGTCTGTACCTTGGATGTGGAATATTCATTTATTGGTTGTCATGTGTATTCTTCTTATTTTCCGCTACATTATAAGACTTCCATTTACAGTGTACCTTTCTTTTTTTTCTCTTGTGCGCAAGTTGTTGCGCGTGCTTTCCTCTTGCGTTTATTCTCATGCATGGTCTTACTTGAGGTGTGACTGCACTATTGATATTCTGTGGGGTGCAGTCCACCCAGATCGCACTCTTATTTGCATTTGCTGTTTGGGGATTCACTAGTTTGGTGAAGTTTTCCGTTCATTTTCACTTCTAATATACACCCTTTTAGGGGTGTAGTTCTGATTTACTCTAGTGGGGTGCAGTTCACCCATTTCCTTGTTTACTGCTTGGTATTTCACCGGTGGGGTGTTTATCACCCATTCCGTACTTTTCACTAGATGCCCTTCTCCAGGGATAATATGTTGGGTGTAAGCCACCCGTTGCCTGCTTTCTGACTGGGTGTAAGCCACCCGTTGCTTGTTTGTGCTCTTTCTTCCTTTGTCGTGTTCCGTGTTTCCCTCTTCTTCTCCGCCAGCCTGGCCAGCTGGTGTGGTTGTGGTGGTAACTTGGAGCATTTTTGTTTTTGGTTGGTATGTGTGTGGAGGACGTATACTTATTTTATGTCTCTCTCCTTATTTATGTCGTTTTTGGACAACATTCCTTTTCTTGCAATTTTCTTGTTTATTTTGCTCTACAAAGGAAGGAGATGTGTTTCTCAACTGGTATATGTATTCCATATTCCCATTTTCATATTTTAACTTAGTTATGCATCTTTTAATGTATTGTATTTCCTCTTTCATATTTCAGCATGTTTATGCTTTAGTCTCTATTTAGTGCTTTGTGTTTTCCCAAGAAATGCCGTATACAATTCGCATTTGCTATATTTTCTCTTGCATGTTTCTTCTGTGTAACTGCAATGTTCCTACTTGGATTCTATATTGTTTCTCTTATGTATTTTATTTTCCACCTTGCTCATTTCAGCATGTTTATGCATCGTTCTCCATTGATATGCTTTGTATTTTCATATGAAATGCTGAATACTATTTTGCATTTGGAACATTTTCTCATGCAAGTTTCTTCTCCATAACAGCAATGTTTCTATTTATATTCTCTTTTGTTTTCTTATGTACTTCTTCCACTTTCCATATTTCAGTATATTTATTCATGGTCACTATCCTAGTGTTTTGCCTTTCTTATGTATAGTTGTTTGCAATTTCGCATTTGCTATATTTTCTCTTGCAAGTTTCTTTTGTATCTTGCGATCTTTCTACTTATATTCGCTATTGTTTTTGTGTATTTTCTGGCGATTCCTGGTGAGTCAAGAATCTAGTATGATGGCGAGGTTGCGTGCGTGGCAAGTTGGGGTGGGTGGGTGGTTTTCCGAGGGTGGGGGGCCACCAGGTGTTGTCCCATGTGGAGGGGGTGGAGCTGAGGATGAGGACTTCTGTTTTTTCCGAGTTGAGCTTCAGGCAGCTGTTGCTCATCCAGGTCGCGACGGCTTTCATCCCTTCTTGGGAATTGCACCTGGTGATGTCGGGGTCCTTGGTGAGGGAGAGGATGAGCTGGGTATTATCGGCGTAGGAGACAATGTTGAGTCCGTGGTTTCTGAAGATGGTTGCGAGGGGACCATGTAGACGTTGAAGAGTGTGGGGCTGAGGGAGGATCCTTGGGGTACTCTGCATCTGATCTCTGTCGATTCTGAAAAGAAGGGCGGGAGTCTTATTCTCTGTGTTCTGCCTGAGAGGAAAGATCATATCCAGTCTAAGGCTTTTCCTTGGATGCCGGCGTCGTGGAGCCTGGTGGCTAGTTTGCGGTGGGAGACGGTGTCGAAAGCTGCTGATAGGTGCAGGAGGACGAGGGCTGCTGTGTGGCCTTGGTCGGAGAGGGCTCAGATGTCGTTGGTGGAGGCAAGGAGGGTGGTCTCGGTGCTGTGGTTGCTGCAGAATCCAGGTTGAGAGGTGTCTAGGATGCTGTTGGTTTCTATGAAGTGTGCTAGCTGGGTATTGACAGCTTTTTCAATGACTTTGGCAGCAAAAAGGAGCAGTGAGATGGGCCTGAAGTTCTTGAGCTCTGTTGGGTCTGCGGAGGGCTTCTTTAGGAGGGGATTGACTTCAGCACGTTTCCAGTCGTCGAGGAATGTGGCAGTCTCGAGGGAGCAGTTGATAGTTTGGCGTAGCTCGGGTGTGATGGCAGTGGCGGCCCTGTAGAAGATGTGTGGTGGGCAGGGGTCAGTAGGTGCTCCGGAGTGGATGTTCTTCATTGTTTTTCCCGCTCCCATATCCTGAGCCATCAGCGTGCAGAGGGTGGAGCGGCACCAGGTCAAAGTCCAAATCCATACGAAATAGAGAACACGCATGTTGAAGGAAACATCCACCAAGATAGAAAACACATGCCAGATGTAAAGCACGAAATGCCATCACTATCCAGAGTGAGTGTAGAGAGTTGAAGCGGCACCAGGTTTAAGTCAAAATCTAATGTGAGGTGTCAGGCGAATGGTACCAAATGCAACTTTGCCGGTCCATCAGAAACCGCTGCTGCACAAACTGTAAAACG
Organism: Calotriton arnoldi; assembly: GCA_963921515.1. Taxonomy (NCBI): domain Eukaryota; kingdom Metazoa; phylum Chordata; class Amphibia; order Caudata; family Salamandridae; genus Calotriton; species Calotriton arnoldi. The sequence goes on along the minus strand of CAWUFW010004649.1, from coordinate 541,213 downwards.
GTTGCCTCTAGACTTGTAGAAGATGTAATAAGTAGCAGTAAGCATACGCCCTGTCTATGGGTGTCCGGTGAATCTGGACACTGGTGGGGCAGCAGGGCGTAAAATCCGTAAGTAGGTTCCTATTTAGATAGTAACTTAAGTTGAAATTTCAGTAGTAGAAGCTTAAAGTAGATCCTCACGTGTAGTTTCTGAAGAAAAATAACCAACTTGTCGCCAGTTTACGTTATGATGTAAGGAGCAGTTCCAGTAGAAGTAGTTAGGTTTTAGATGAATAGATTTATTGTTCTTAGAAGTGAAGATGGTCGTCTAGTAAGTTTAGTAGTACAGATGTAATCAGCCCACCAGGAGCAGCCTCCCTGCTGCTCAGCCCAAGATCCAACTGACGCTCTCTCACACAGCAATCCACACATTCCATTACATCACCATCCACAACAACATTCTACCCAACACATTCACACTGGCTGAGCAGCAGAGGCAGAGAAACAGGGAAGATGCATAGAAGAAAACCTAGATATAACAAGTGCGCTCTACAAAACCTTGATTGATTGATTGACTTTTAGGGTCACTGGCATTAAAGTAATTTTCTGCTTGATTTGCTGCCTGACATTATTTATAAGGTAAATGACAATTAGTCTGTATCATAAAACTCCTGTTCCCTGTGAGGATATCACTTTCATTGCAAACTCAAAATGGGGGTTACTTTTATGTTTCTGCACCAATGCAATCTTCTACAGCTTCAAGTATAATGAAAATGTCAATATTTACAATTAGAGTTAAATAAAAATATAATTCAAACACTTAAAGTATGGGATAAGCTTATTTCCACAACTAATCTTGTCAAATAATCCTACATTGATTCAATTGATAGAGAGTAAGATTAAAGATTATAACATGATCTAGTATACCCATAAAATCATAATTAGCATATTTTTATGAAGTTAATAATAATCTTTTCTCTCACTAATTTCTCCTGGGCTACAGGCATAATAAGCTAATGCTTCAATAGAGGGAGATTACAATGTGAGGCACTGTGGCAATCAGTGCTGTACAACAACAACGTTTAATTGTTTTTGCATCAATATTTTGTTATAGTACCAAGGAAATCTTGTAATTGCTATTTTCAGTAATATGGATTTGCTTTGGACAGGCTCCCATTATTTTGGTGGGTGTTCATTGGTCTGCTCTTGTGGGATGGATGTGCAACTCAACTCAAAGGAGGTTAAAGGGGTTATTGCTGAGATGATTTGTTAATAGTCAAATCAGTAATAATAGACTTTCTTGCCTTGCTGGAAAAAATGCTTTCACAATGACAGTGCTGCTTTTAGACCATTAATGAGCAAACTTGACTTGTAGGTCCATCCCTGATGCAAGCATATACCAATGGATCCTCTTCAGTTTATCAAAATAAACATTGCAAATATAGAGCCCTGTCAGCAAAGATCACACTGTCCAGCATTGCACTTTATTTCTTTTCTTTATATAGGTCTTGCTAAACTTATCATATACTGGAAATGTTCTACGTAAGAAAGCACTTTTAAATTGCATGTTTTAAAATTCCTAGTCTGCGCTTTGCATTTAAATGTAAATTTATAATAGTACACATTGTTGCTTAAAACATATTTTAAATTTTATCACAATATCTACAAAAACAAATATTTCTCAAAACATTGGCAGACATATCTACCATCTCAGACAAACAACGAATACTAAACAGATGACATTCAAATGCTCCATATCCTTTTAAAGTAAACTAAAATCAAATAATAAATCATGTAATATAAAAACATAACTTGTAATGTGCAATATGATCTTATATTGCTACCTCGTTGCTCAGGTGGCATTTGAAAACCACTTAGCCTTTGGTCTCATTGTTTATAAGTTGTTAGTATCTATCTGAGGAAAATTCCAACTGTTGGATTTTATTCCACCTTGCAATTAATGAGTGCAATGAAATCCAACAAACTCTTGATCATAAAATGCGAGCAAACAGGCACATGTATGGGAATCAGAATTACAGAAACGCTCATAATTGAAGCTTAAGAATATACTCAAGATATTTAATGAATTAAAAGGCCAGTGCCTTTTAACAGAGCAGGGATTTAGTAACCATGTGAAACTTAACAATATCTTAAAGAAGTATCAATGCCCTATCACAGCATATGCCAGTCAGATTCTTTATTTCCTGTCTTGAGAAGTAACAATCCTAAAGTTAACACAGCCTTGATTTTTTACCAAATAATAAGCACAATTAACTAGACATATATTAAATCCTTCACAAAGTTCTCTTGGGAATCTTTATTTGGCCTGAATATATACAAGGGAGCCTCTGAAGAAGACCTTTCAAGACACGTAGACAGGCAAGTCTTCCACAAGATCTAAATTTCATAACCCACTATGCAGTGTGGCATCCTGAGAAATTGTTTAAAGATGGTGTGTGGGACACAACCTCATGTTAGAGTCCTTGTATTAGTTATTAACTTTCAAATGTCTTCATCCTGTAAAGCGCTAACCCAGGTTTTTCTCCTTCCATTCGCAGAACCTATTTTTGTTCTGAAAAAAGTTTTTCTGATTTCAAGTTGTGATACACATTCAGTTTTTTACCATGTCTTTATTACTCCTTTCATGATGTCCACTTCTTCTGGTGTTTTTGTTTCATACTTATAACTTTGTCTCTAGGTCTCCTCTCATTTTTAGGTTTCACCTAGGCAGCGCATGCGCTGTCTCTACGAGACATGCTGTATTCACTCTGTGGGCTTACAGCCCAACCATCACTTTTGTTTTGTAAATTAAACTCTTGTTCACTTGCTTCCATGTAGTTAATCTTTGTTATATGTCTCTCCTTCTCGTGTCTTGCTCCCTCCAATGAGGCATGAGCCTATTACCTGTATCCTTTCACTTTAGTGTATTTAGCTTTGTGTATAAGCACAATTTTTTTGCGTTGCAGAGTGCCCGTGTTTTAGGAAGGTTCCATTTTCTTATTTTGTATTGTTACTAAAGCTTGTAGGAGATGAGTTCTAAGCTTTTTTTTTTAGATGTGCTTTATTTGTTTAGCAAGGCTGTCCTGTGTTGACGGTGTTTTTGTAATTTATGTGCTTTTTAAAAATTTCTTTACTTAATTTGATTAGTAGGTTTGAGTTTGCACAACAGATCAGGACATACGTCAGCTACATGCCGGTCCGTCAGCTCTTATCTGCAAGTCTCTGGTGCGTCCTCTGTTGGGTCAAGGTCACAGGGAGCGAGATCAACATTTCCTTGCAGCAAGGAATATCCTTCCTCCCTGCTTTGGGTTTGCACACACCTCTCCCTCACGTCTGCTGTCCCCATCTGCCCCCATCGCCCAGTGATATATCAGTCTTCTCTCCTAATGCTTCGGTTCAGCCTTACTATTGTGAGCTCTTTCATTTCTTTGCCCTGGCTGCCTCCGCCACTTCCTCTACCTCTCACCAGACTCGACACGCACGCCCCGCTCCATTGACAGTCTCCTTGCTCGTTACTGCCTCCCTTTGTTCTCTCTGGCCGTCACTCATGATCCACTCAGAGCACCCTACCTACTTCTTTTGCTCTTCCGCCTTCTTCCCATGACTACCTCCTTCTCACTAGGGTTGAGTGAAATAAAAATCACAGAAAAGTGAACCGGGCGAATTGTGCTTTTTTGGTTTATCTGCTTTTCTTTCTTCTGCTCTATTTTTCTAGCTTACAATGACAAGCAGAGGGAACATGTTTAGTTTTTTTACACTCCTTAGATAGTTAGTGAAAAACTAGAATCTTTCTGCATGTTTCCACATCTTCTGAGCTACTGCAGCTTTTTTGTTCCAAAAAAACGGACTTGTATTGAACTGTTTCTAATATCTGTTTGCAACAAATGTCTAACAGGTTTAGATGTGTTTAATTTTGAACTAGAGGTTTTATTTTTATTCTTCATGTTTGCAACATGCTCGCTCTTTCCTATAAAAGAGCTGCACACCAAGGTTTTTAACTGATGTGTGGGAAAGGTGATGGTGTGACCATGTATTATATGGGATAAAGTACCCCCTGGCGTACATGATAAGAATATTGCAAGTTACCTCAGAGTTCCATAACCTTATACAGGAACTCGGCCTTTGGCCTTGTTCCTCTATATGGTTATGGAGTTCCTCAGTGACTTGCAATATCCTTATAATGTACCACAAGGGGTACTATATTCCAAATTTAATTGATTTTTAGAATCAACATGCAGTTACATAATCACAAGGATTGCTTCACTTTTAGTCCGAGTCTGCCATATTCCTTCCGCTATTTCTGCTTCTAAGCCTCTTAAAACCAAAATTTATTTGTGTGATTATTATCAATTACATATATTGTACAATGCATAATGCTGATTGCAATGTAATTTATGTGTATTGATGTTTTTGGTATTGACTGATCATGTATCAAAAGTGTATATGCTATATACTCATGCAATATGATATTTAAAAGAAAGCATAGCAGCTTTAAACAAATGTGCAAGAAAATTACTTTCCTTTTGTTTACACATATCACAAGTCTAGGTTTTCTTAAAATGATGGTGAAAAATACATTATAAGGCCTTTTCCTGAGCCTCTTGTTGAGAGACTTGGTACAGACATTCCAGAATGAGCTTGTATGTGACAAACAGTCTGCGCCAAGGATGCACTAGCAATGTGCTATTAGACGTTTTGCAGAACATCAACATAATAGAGTCTAAGAATGGCCTTGCCTATGGGAAAGGAACCGGCTGCAAAAATACAAATACAATGAGCAGGTATGTGTGTGCACCGTTTAGGAAGCACCTAATTTTTGCAAGATGTTGATGCTAATGTACAAATTAGCAAGGAGTTGAGAGGAAGGGAACCGAGTGAATTGATTCCACCGCAGATTTCATCAAAGATTGCCATTACAACCCATGTTGCCATTTTTCATATTAATTATTTGTATTGCCTTCATTTTACTCAGCATAATGCTTATATCTGTAATTACTCTTTTTCATATATCCTTCACTAAATCAAGGCATCAACATATTAATAAAGCCTTTTAAAATTATAGCGTGAATTTCTTGTGTGTGCATCCTTTGGGGAAATGTGTCCAATAACACTAAATAAAATTACTTCTTGACCATCTCATGCAGGATTTAATCATTGCCCAGTAGACATTTTCTACAGTTAAGTTGTGGGAGATGCGTTTTCCATTGTGTCCTTGTTTCTCCCATGCAAACTGGCAAGTTGATTTAAACCTGTGCTTGCCTGAGAGCCAAGGATAATCTACTGGACTTTATTTGATAAGGGACTTGTAAAAATATATCATTATGAAAATGAATACCTTGGGCTTTTTGCTCACAAGAGAGTCCTGTCGCAAAGGAATGTTAGAGGATACAGATGGTAGTGTACCGGTGTGCCACGGTTCTGAGATCATGAGGCCAGCTTCATGTGCTAGAATCAAAGTCATTGTACAGGACTGTTTCTTCACCATCACTGTGTTTCTCCTTAATAGCCATTTCCTCTGTAGGTTGAGGAAATGATATATCATCGGAATATCAAGTATTAACATCATTGTACTATAATATTTTAAAAGTATTGGGCCCAATTCACAAAGGTAGGTTTACATATGTAGAACTACTCTTACACTTAGGTATAACTTTCCACTTTTTTGCTTTTCACTATTTCCAACTGGTGGTTTACACCTCGGGGTAGACTTAAGAGTCTCCTTCCACTCCTATTAGAGTGTGGAGACTTTTACAACAGAGTTTACAAGGGTAAAGGTCTCCCTATAGCAAAATATAGGAAAAGGTTTCTTTTTATTACAATGAATTATTATTTTAAAAAAGTAAAATACTTCTAAAACATAATAGTAACCTAGGACTACTCACATAGGAATGTACAACATGCTAACTCCTAATATTACCTTTGTATTAAACTGTAAATTAATCTTATTATATTGTTTACTTAATATTAGTTTTTAAGCAAAACTCCCAAATTTAATTCACCCACCCTCATTAGCATTTTATATTAAATTACTTTTTGAAAGCTTTGTTTATAAGTTATGTATTCAATTATTAATAGTAATGTTTGGAGTTTGGAAGCAGTTAATTTTAAATTTTAGTGTATCATTATATTTTAAAAATAACACAATATTGTATTAATTATACCTAAGTTTAAACTTAAAATTATGTGTTTTAAAATATGTATATACAAAATGTTATATTTAATAATATTTATTTTTCTGTTCAAAATACAATATGACACATTGGATAAATAAATAAAATATTTAATAACATTAAGGAACTAATTCATGGGCATCAATAAAATACAAAATAATTGGTTAATCATTTTAACTGTAATGAAATAGGCAGAGGGCTACACAATCTGGGATATTTGAAATTAAAGAAATTAACTGGAATTGTTTTTCTAATGTAGCATTCAATATTCTTGCAAGGTAGATATTAAAGATAAAAAATGTAGGTCAAATAACTGTATATAATTCTTTAAATATATTGTATTATGAACATATTTTCATATATGTTTACATTAAATTACATGCATCTTTACATTTTTTAAATGTTACTATTAAAAAAAATTGTTGACCTTCTTGAAAATATAGCATTTTCACTTTGACTGCAATGTATTTGTAATCCCTTTTTAATTTTCATTTCATCTTCATTGTTTATTAAAAGTAAGTCATTTGCACAGTTTTTCTTCATTCCATAGCCCAGCAGTCATCTAGAGAAGCCACTGTAGGTTTCTGGTTCACCAGATCATGTAAAGAAACTTTACATTTACATGTATTTGGAATAAATGGGTTTGCTTGGTTTAGTTGTAGTTATTTTATGTCTTATCTGTTTCTAAATAATGCAGCTTACTGTTTGTTAGTAAACCGTGTTGTAGTGTATTAGTAAGCGAGGTGAGACTTCAATAATTAATGTATATATTGAGATTTGTAATGAAGTCAGGGATTGCATTGACAGTATTGCAGTTACTTTTTGATATATTTTTAGTTGGTGAGAATTTCATTTTGCAGAAATAAAAGATTGTCCCTTTTGCAGTTGAGTGTATTTTTATTTGTTTTTAAGTAAAATGAGTTGGAACTGTTTTTTCAAAATGTACTGCAATTTTTCAATTTACCAAACCTTTTTCACAATGATTGTTCAGGTTTTGGAGGTCTTGTGGGTTTCTTGAAACATTATTTCTGGATTTCTTTTGGCTACATTTATTTTCGCATTTTCCCTTTTGAAATACCTACTGCAGGAAAGGAATACCTGCTGCGGAGGAGGAAGCACCGTCTTGATTTTCTACAGCTTCAGGACTGTTATTACTTTCAATTATTTTGTCATAATGTTTGTCATTTTGTTTTAACATAATGTGCTAAAAGTATTGCATCTTTATTTTTTATATGTAAGGGTTTAATGTTTACATTTTAATAATATATATGTTTTAGGAAATGAGGAAATGTGTCTTATTTTTTACATATATGCGTCCACGTAAGTATAGTGTTTAGTAGTATATGTGAGATGGGCTTAGGGGGGTGTGATGAGAAACTGGAGAATAATTACAAAAAAATGGGTGAAGTAAAGAAAAATTGAAAGAGGAAATGCAAATGCAAAACAAACTCTCACATAAGAGAAAGACAATTACAATTCACAAAATACACATTTAAATCTATGAAAGGATTACTGCTAACAAAACATGGTTAAATATACTCCATTTCAGCCTTGGGGTGTTCCCTGACAAACCACTGGTACTGAAACACACTTGCATAGAAATCAATGGAGGCAAGGAATAACCTTAACAGACATGGCAAAACATAAAATAAATTAAATTAAATAACTTTTAAAATAAAATATTTAACATTAATTATATCCTTATTATTTAATAATATTTGGTAATTAATAGCCACCCAAGCTCACTCAGCTTTGGTATCTCATAGTGGCACCTGGGCCACAGCACATTGTTTTTGAAACTCTACCACATATCCATGTCTCCAAAACCTACAGCAACACTCAAAGTTAAGTTAAAATGGGAGATGAGCCACAGAAAAGTATTGACGGTCGAGCAGTGGTATTTTTTCCATCAACAAATACAAAAGGCTTCCATAAGCTTATCACAGAGCTATACACTATAAATATTTACATATGGCGTATTGCACCCCGGCTAGGCTTTGTGACTTGAAACTTCGGGAAGACGCAATGTGCAAATGATGTGGATATTCTGAGGCAGACTTTTTCCATCTGTTGAGGAATTGCCAGACAGTTCTGTAATACTGGGGGAAAGTATTTAGAGGCTTGTCACATATATCATATATATTCCTTTATTTCGGTTCAATAGTGCCATAAAAGGTACTATGTAAAACATTTAGGGGCCGATTCCGATTCGGGCCGGAAAACGTACCGACCGACTCGGTACGGGAATTTAGTCCGACCGACTCAGACCGGCGCCGCACGACCCGGGTAGTACGATGAAATGCATGTGAAATCCAACAGACTCAGACGGAATACCAAACGACCGACCGAGCCGGACGGAAACAAGGCATCCGGCCGGGAAATCACGTGAAACGACCGACACGCACTCGGATTGAACCCGAACGAAACGTACCCGCGAACTCCGACCCGCGTAGTACGATGCTGTGCGTGCAAAACACGACCGACTCGCCCGGAGCACAAGCCGTACGACCGACACGCATACAAAACCCAGCCGAAGCAACCCAATACTACGCGACCGACTCGTACGCCGCATATGAAACCTAGCTGACACACAGCGGGAACGAGTCGGACAAGATCGCACCACACAACTGCAGCGTCCTACTCGGACACAAGAACGACTCCTACATGCACCAAAAACACCAAGGAAATTTTTTTTTAAAAAGGGCCAAACAAGCAACCACTAAGCCAATAAATACAGGGAGGAAAAAAAATGGAACAAGGACACACCTCCAACTCCACCTACATAAAGGCCACAAATCCCGACCATGATCCCTTGCAAATTCCACTGACCTGCCAGACAGAACACCATCACACAGCAACCACAGACACACTCACAGCTCATACATCACACAAGCCACACACCATTACCACACCTACAAATAGCACCCTCACACACACCCAGCTAAACCTACACTCACACACCCCCACTTGCACACACACACACATCAATCACCACCACCACCCATCACCATGCCCCCAAAGAAGAACCATAAGTTCCTAGATTGTGAATTGGAAATCCTGGTAGACGAGATCCTGAGGGTAGAGCCACAGTTGTTTGGTACATTGGTACAACAGACCCCCATGTCGCAGAAAACCAAGATGTGGGCGAGGATTGTCGACAGGGTCAACGCACAATCACCATGTTTGCGCACAAAGGAAGACATCCAGAACAGGTGGTATGATGTGCGCAGGAGGGTCAGGGACCTACTCAAAAGGACTACCTCCTCAGCCAGCACACCGGCAGTGGCCCTCCTGCAAAACCAGTATACCTCAGGCCCTGGGAGGAGAAGGTGCGGGCCATCCTACCACCAGTGAGCGTATACGGACTAACAGACATCCCAGAGCCTGGTGAGTACACAACTAATATACACAATATGGTGTGACTACACACACACATCACAGTCAAGGGGATAGGCAAACCATGCACACTTAGCAAATACACACCAACCAAAAGATATCCATCCCAAGATGTGAATGCTAGTCAGACAAACACAATACCTGCCATCCCATAGTGATATGTAACTGTGTCATGACATCTACAAACCTAACAACAAATACAGCAAGGCAGTGGCACAAATAGAACCAACAAATACTCCCAGATATTTACCCACCACTAGAACACCACCTCACAGGGAAGCTCACTGAAAGGAAGGAATTCTGTGTATGCTGGTCAAGTCAGTGTAGCCAATAGCATGATGGGAGTGGTAGTCACAGATATTGGTCACACCCACAATTGGCCCATCAACACCACTCTGAACCATGCTCACATCACAGGGAGTGGAATACAACTGACAAGATGGCTGACACTGGCTACTGCTGTGGGGAGCACAAGGCCCTGCTGGGAACTGGGCACCAACAAACAACAGGAACACACTGTCAGCCATCTTGCCATTGCTGTCACACTCACACACACTGAAGTCCACTCAAAAGGAAGGAAGGATGGGCATGCTGGGAAGGGGATGGTGTAGGCAATAGCATGATGGGAGTGGTAGTCACAGATCAACATCTCACACCCACATGGCCCAGCAAGTTAGCACTGAAGCATGCACACCTCACAGGGAGTCAAAAGCCACTTCAAAGATGTCTGACACTGGCCACAGCTGTGGGGAGCACAAGGCACTGCTGGGAACTGGGCACCAACAAACAACAGGACCACACTGTCAGCCATCTTGCCATTGCTGTCACACTCACACACACTGAAGTCCATCCAAAAGGAAGGAAGGATGGGCATGCTGGGAAGGGGGGTGGAGGCAATAGCAGGATGGGAGTTGTAGGCACAGATATTGGTCACACCCACAATTGGCCCATCAACACCACTCTGAACCATGCTCACATCACAGGGAGTGGAAAACAACTGACAAGATGGCTGACACTGGGTACTGCTGTGGGGAGCACAAGGCCCTGCTGGGAACTGTGCAACAACCAACAGCAGGACACCACTGACTGACATCCTGAAAGACAACTTGCACTCCCTGCAATGGAAGCACGTTCCATGGTGGGATATCTGGCTGGGTGTGAAGGAGGACTGACAGCTATGACCATAGTTACAAGGACCTCCCCTCACACACCCCCTCAACACTAACTCCACATAACCCACCTTGGAGAATGCAATGCCTCACATCCTAACTGAAGATCCCACAAAGAACCACCACCCTGGGTCATGCTGTGTGAAGCACAGGGACACTCTTGGGACTTGTAGGCCAAACAACTGCCAGGACAACACTCCCAGCCATCCTGTCAGCACAGGCACCCCACCCCACAGGGAAGCAGAGTCAAAAGGAAGGAAGGATGGGCATGCTGGGAAGGGGGTGGAGGCAATAGCATGATGGGAGTTGTAGGCACAGATATTGCTCACCCTCACAATTGGCCCATCAACACCACTCTCAACCATGCTCACATCACAGGGAGTGGAAAAGGACTCACAAGATGGCTGACACTGGGTACTGCTGGGGGAGCACAAGGCCCTGCTGGGAACTGTGCAACAACCAACAGCAGGACACCACTGACTGACATCCTGAAAGACAACTTGCACTCCCTGCAATGGAAGCACGTTCCATGGTGGGATATCTGGCTGGGTGGGAAGGAGGACTGACAGCTATGACCATAGTTACAAGGACCTCCCCTCACACACACCCTCAACACTAACTCCACATAACCCACCTGGGAGAATGCAATGCCTCACATCCTAACTGAAGATCCCACAAAGAACCACCACCCTGGGTCATGCTGTGTGAAGCACAGGGACACTCTTGGGACTTGTAGCCAAACAACTGCCAGGACAACACTCCCAGCCATCCTGTCAGCACAGGCACCCCACCCCACAGGGAAGCAGAGTCAAAAGTAAGGAAGGATGGGCATGCTGGGAAGGGGGTGGAGGCAATAGCATGATGGGAGTTGTAGGCACAGATATTGCTCACCCTCACAATTGGCCCATCAACACCACTCTCAACCATGCTCACATCACAGGGAGTGGAAAAGGACTCACAAGATGGCTGACACTGGGTACTGCTGGGGGAGCACAAGGCCCTGCTGGGAACTGTGCAACAACCAACAGCAGGACACCACTGACTGACATCCTGAAAGACAACTTGCACTCCCTGCAATGGAAGCACGTTCCATGGTGGGATATCTGGCTGGGTGGGAAGGAGGACTGACAGCTATGACCATAGTTACAAGGACCTCCCCTCACACACACCCTCAACACTAACTCCACATAACCCACCTGGGAGAATGCAATGCCTCACATCCTAACTGAAGATCCCACAAAGAACCACCACCCTGGGTCATGCTGTGTGAAGCACAGGGACACTCTTGGGACTTGTAGCCAAACAACTGCCAGGACAACACTCCCAGCCATCCTGTCAGCACAGGCACCCCACCCCACAGGGAAGCAGAGTCAAAAGGAAGGAAGGATGGGCATGCTGGGAAGGGTGGTGGAGGCAATAGCATGATGGGAGTTGTAGGCACAGATATTGCTCACCCTCACAATTGGCCCATCAACACCACTCTCAACCATGCTCACATCACAGGGAGTGGAAAAGGACTCACAAGATGGCTGACACTGGGTACTGCTGGGGGAGCACAAGGCCCTGCTGGGAACTGTGCAACAACCAACAGCAGGACACCACTGACTGACATCCTGAAAGACAACTTGCACTCCCTGCAATGGAAGCACGCTTCATGGTGGGATAACTGGGCTGGGGGAGAAGGAGGCCTGGATGGCAACCAAATACCACCAATGCTGGTCATGCACACACCTCAACATACACATTGACATGCCACAGGTTGGCAGGACAATGTGCTACACCAATATCACTCTCTGACTGTCACAATTTAGGAGAATGCAATGTCCTGGCCCACATCCAGAGGTACAGTCACAACTGTCAGGTGTTTGAACAATTGATGCCAGTAGAAACATAACATACAATCTGTGTCTCTCCCCAAAACAGGTGATGATGGGGACACAGCAGCAGACGAGGAGGAGTCCCTGTCCCAGGCTCCGGGGAACACTGAGCTCACTGGTGTGGATCAGCCACTGCACTCCTCGGATGGCGAAGAACCAGCTGGAACCTCCGGTGTGAGTCATCATGCAGCACCAGCAGGACCAACATCTGCACCCCCTGCACCCACCCCTCCAACAACTGCCAACACACAGGCCACCCCTGCCAACACGGACAGACCAAGGACCACAGATGACAACAGCGCAGGGACCCAGGCCCAAACTGGAGCTGGTGACAACGAGCCCAGGAACAACACCCAAGTGGGCCCACGGTCACCTGTGCGTGCCACCGCAGGTCCTGCACGTGTCGCCAGGGGTGGTGGGAGGGGTGGTAGACATAGGTCGCTCTTTGCAGAGGGGTCTGGACTGCATGATGACCCACAACTGGCACGCATCGCGGATGCGTACCAGACTAGCACCGGAGAGGTCAGCCAGGTAGTGGGGATCCTCAAGGACATACAACAGCAGCAGGCTGCCCATCATGCCCGCTTGGACTCCCACATGTCCCGTGTCGACACACACATGTCACATGTCGAGACACACATGTCACGTGTCGAGACACACATGTCTGGCATGGAGTCCAAGTGGGACACATTGGAACAACTGACAGCGGTGCATAGGGACATACTCACATGCCTCCGCCAGATCAGCACCAACATGGCCTCACCTCCCTGTGTGCCCACAACAACTGCTGCTGAAACAACTGCAAATGCCACAGGGAGGGAGGAGGACTCTGGCAGAGAGTCCCCTGCACCGCCGCAGCCTGCACCTGAGGGTCCCCCAAGAAGAGGGGCCGTCCGAAGAGGCCAAACTGAAAGTCCGATGGCCATCTACATCCCCCAGGAAGCCAACACCTGTTCTGGAACTTTTCCTCTGTGTGCAAACTGCACGCCCTGTCGAAGCCAACCCAACTCTCCCACATGACATGGGGAGCTCTAGTTGGCCAAATTCATCAGATGACTGTGGACTTTACTCTGGACATGTCAGCTACCAAGACTTCCAATACACATGGGAACTTTGGATTCCAATTAATATGTACAGCACCCACCATCCTGTGCACCATCCTCACACCTGTATGTAAATAAACTCACCAATACACCATATCTGCCTCTGTTGTGATTCCAACGTGGTTTTTGTCATGTAGATGGTGATCTGCTAAATGACACTGTGCATGCTAACCTGCTACAGCAAGTCCAACCCCGTCATGTCAGTCATGGCGACGTGACACATATGAGGGAGACACACCACTAGGGCCACACAACACATACACACCAGGGCCATCAGACTCATCACCTATACTGATGTTGCAACTAAATACAGTGGAATGCACAGACACGCCACCTATTCACAGTCACTGTGAACTAGACTACAGGTGCAGTAAGCAAATGTCAGTCAGATGTGTGACTACAGACAACGCACATCCCAAAGTGAAGCACAGGTTTATTACACATTTGCAACATGTTGTTTCCACTACAAATGCAAGCTAATCCAACCTGGCTGTGGCCACAAAGTCAAAAAAACAGAAGATAGAAAGTCCAGGGGTGTGTGGCACATCACCTGTAGGGAAACGACTGCTTCCACCTTGGAAGTTGAATCATGGATTCGGGGGATCCAAGTTGATCAGACAACTCCGGCAGCACCCTGTGAAGGACAGACATGACACACAGTCAAAAACAATGAAGAACAGCACAGAACGGCAATACTCATGTCTAATACATGTCACGAGATAACTACACAAAACCAAGTTAGCATGTCAACACTGTTGGGCAGTACAGACCACCTGCAAGGACACATCGCTGCACGCATCCAGTCAAGTAGCACATGGGCACACTCAAACAGCACCAGAGCACCACACACACATATCATGCAAACTCAAATCATTGACATCACAACCCTCTGGAGACTCACATTCAGCTGAAGAAGTTGGTGATGATCTTTGTGCGGACATCACCATCATCATCATCATCATCTTCACTGTCATCGTGACCCAGGCCAGGATCTTCCACAGGTGGCGGACGTTGGTCATCGTCATCCAGGATGAGAGGCAACTCCTTCCGCACTGCCAGGTTGTGTAGCATGCAGCAGACGATGACAATCTTGCACACCTTTGCTGGGGCATATGGGAGGGCCCCTCCTGTCTTGTCCAGGCAGCGGAAGCGGCTCTTCAGGAGACCAAAGGTCCGCTCAATCACCCTCCTCGTCCGACCATGTGCCTCATTGTAGCGCATCTGGGCTGGTGTCACAGGGTTCCTGAGGGGTGTCAGCAACCACGGCATGTTGGGGTATCCCGAATCACCTACAGACAGACAATTGCACATTAGCCGATTTGAAAATGTGTGCGGAAAACAACATAGCAGAACACACACAATGGTACAAAGTCAGTACACACCAACAAGCCAGGCACGCTGGTTCGGCATCTGTGACATCATCCTCGGGATGCGACTACTCCTCATCACGTAGGCATCGTGTGCCGAACCGGGGAAACGGGCACACACATGTGAGATGGTCATATCTGCAAGACATACCACCAGAGCATTGATCGAATGGTAATGTTTACGGTTGCGGTATGCCTGCTCATGTGCCTGTGGTGGTATCAAAGACACATGTGTCCCATCAATGGAGCCAATTACATGTGGCATCCTCCCCAGGGCATAGAAGTCACTCTTGACGTCAGTGAGTCGTTGACGTGTTGGGAAATAGATGTACTGGTTGAGGTATCTCAACATTGCCCCCAAAACATCGCGTAGCACACGGCTGAACATAGTCTGTGACATCCCACCAGTAGTTGCCACAGTGTGTTGAAAGGTACCGGTGGCAAAGAAGTGTAGGGCTGCCATCACCTTCACCTTGGGGGTCAGCGCTGTAGGATACGGCCGGCCAGGCTGCAAATGTGGGGCCAACCGCACTGCCAAATCCTCAATCAGCTGCCTGGTGAAGCGGTACCGTCGGATGCTGTCACGTTCCACCATCGTTGCCAGGTCTGGGAATGGTCGATGGACAGCAGGAGCCCTGCAGTGCATAGGTGAAGAAAGCAAGATTGTCAGTCACCCCACCTATGTGCCGTTCACCATACTCAATTTCACATGATACATCATCAACATACACAAGTACTTGATGTGTGTGTCGTTCCGTTTGGACATATATGGCACCTACATGGACATCATCTAACATCTCTGTTCAACAAGTGTTGACAACAGGTTCCAGGGTGTGCTATGGGACACCATTAGGCTGTGTCACAGTACCCATTAACTGCTCTCACGTTCCACACACATACCACAGTGACATGTCTGGACAGATGCTCCACAGGCATCACAGCTCATTGACAGGTAGATTCCCAGGGAGCCTGTCTTGCCACATGGACACTGGCATGACATGGCGTATCATGTACACGTCAGAAAAACAAACATGACACCCACAGGTAGTGGCCCCTGTAGCCTCTGCAGGACAGACATGGACGTCTGTGACACACACACACACCATCAAAGTTCATGCACAAACCACGTGGATGTGGAGACTGTCTCCCATTGTGCACATGGAGTCAGAGACATGTGATACACAACATGCACACAGACTGTGGAGGGACATCACTATTGTTGGAATGGGCCACCCTGTGACGTACATGCCTTCCCACATGTGAGCCTGGGGGTATGTGACATGTCATACACATACACAACCTGGAAATGTGACCATGACACATGCTCAGAAATGAAAAGTTGCACACCACAGTGGTCAGGTGCACAACACACAAAGGACCCTGTCCCCATTAACACGTGCACAGCCTGGGTGTGTCTGCCCCCAAGTGCCACCCCAAAATCCACATGTTCACCCCCATACACAGATAAGGTTATGCTGCCACACATGCCTCATAGACAGTGTGGACTGGGTGTGGTGTTGTAGGTGTGCCCCTGAGTCCCTGGAAAGTAAATGTGGCTGGCATAGGTTCACCAGTGACCAGCATGGTGACATATGCGTGTGACCTGTCCAGGGACGTGTTGTAGAGCAATGGACCGATCGGTGTGCCCGGCCGGCCCATTGCATTGTATGTGAGCGGGTACGCGTTGTAGAGCAATGGACCGATCGGTGTGCCCGGCCGGCCCATTGCATTGTATGTGAGCGGGTACGCGTTGTATGCCTGGTACGCGTTGTACAGCAATGGACCGATCGGTGTGCCCGGCCGGCCCATTGCATCGTATGTGAGCGGGTACGCGTTGTATGCCTGGTACGCGTTGCACAGCAATGGACCGATCGGTGTGCCCGGCCGGCCCATTGCATCGTATGTGAGCGGGTACGCGTTGTAGAGCAATGGACCGATCGGTGTGCCCGGCCGGCCCATTGCATCGTATGTGAGCGGGTACGCGTTGTATGCCTGGTACGCGTTGTACAGCAATGGACCGATCAGTGTGCCCGGCCGGCCCATTGCATTGTATGTGAGCGGGTACGCATTGTATGCCTGGTACGCGTTGTACAGCAATGGACCGATCGGTGTGCCCGGCCGGCCCATTGCATCGTATGTGAGCGGGTACGCGTTGTATGCCTGGTACGCATTGCACAGCAATGGACCGATCGGTGTGCCCGGCCGGCCCATTGCATTGTATGTGAGCGGGTACGCATTGTAGAGCAATGGACCGATCAGTGTGCCCGGCCGGCCCATTGCATCGTATGTGAGCGGGTACGCGTTGTATGCCTGGTACGCGTTGCACAGCAATGGACCGATCGGTGTGCCCGGCCAGCCCATTGCATCATATGTGAGCGGGTACGCGTTGTATGCCTGGTACGCGTTGCACAGCAATGGACCGATCGGTGTGCCCAGCCGGCCCATTGCATCGTATGTGAGCGGGTACGCGTTGTATGCCTGGTACGCGTTGCACAGCAATGGACCGATCGGTGTGCCCGGCCGGCCCATTGCATCGTATGTGAGCGGGTACGCGTTGTATGCCTGGTACGCGTTGTACAGCAATGGACCGAACGGTGCGCACACATTGGCTGGGGCCTGGCATGCCAACGGACGCGTTTTCGAAGCTCCAACGAGTCTGATGCAGTGAAATCAGTTGGCCAGCCACAACAATGTTGCAAAATCATGGGTGTCTTGAAGTTGAAGATTTGAAGGATGCTGTGGGCGTGTATTAGTGCTGCTATTCCATGGATAGGTCAAATTCAGAAGATGCAAACGACTTGGACCTATCACTTTGCACACATGGGACAGTATCTGCCTCTGCAGCACACATATAATGCTGGCTGTTCCCCTGAGAGCTCACTTGCCTGCACTACATGCTCCAGGACGACATCTGCCACCAACACTGCTGCTGTTTATGCATCCTCTGGCTCCTGCAATGGCACGTACTGTGGAGAGAGCCCCAGCCTTCAGCCTTGAGGAGAACCAGGCCCTGCTGGACAGCCTCCTTCCACAGTACAGCAAGCTGTATGGGACACCAGGGGAGCAGGTGAGTGTGCTGTCCACTGCCTCACTAATTGTGCATGTTGTCTGACTAGCAGGGCTTTCAGTGTGCACACCACTGGCTAGCATGCCCACTGAGTAGTTGTCACACCCCAAAGTGTGTAGTCACATGCACAGAACTGGTACAGTGCAGTAACAGTGCATTCCAACTAGGTTTACTTCCCATGCAATGATACCATGTAGTGACTGCTGGCAAACTGTTCATAGCCATTGTTGCACTGCCTGTGTACATCATATGCCCCTGTGATTGAGACATGTATATCCAACTGTGTGATGCACGTATATGTTGCATGTGTAGTAATGGCCTTTTCACTTTGTCATCCTCACAGGTTGATGCCCACCAGAAGCAGGAAATCTGGCTGACCATCGCCCGGAAAGTAAGATCCGTGGGGGTCTACAGGCGCAGGATCCGCAACTGCCAAAAGAGGTGGCAGGACCTTCGTGGCTGGACCCGGAGGATTGCAAGGGTCCAGCTGAAGCTGTCGCCTCCTCGCAGGAGGGGCGGACACCGGACCCTGACCCCCACATGCTCCGGATCCTGGCGGTGGTCTTCCCTGACCTGGATGGGCAGCTGAAGGACAGACAGCAGCAAGGAGGGGGTGAGTCCATGACTGCACTGTGCACTTTTTCTGCCATGCTATGTGCCCTCCTCTGGCCTGGTTAAACTTCCACAGTACATCAGTCATGTGGTCCAGGACCCATGTCCCTCATTTGTTACATGCCCACTTCTCCTCTGATACGCATATGTGTGGCCCTTATAGTCAGGAAATTGTCTAATTTGGGGACTGTGTCATTGCATTTTGCTTTGCTCAAGGTGGGGGACAGCATTTGTTCCCGTGACTATGTTGTGCAATTCATGGGTGGGTCAATTGCTTACACAATGCCTAAGTTCTGACATGTGATCTGCGTGTAACTTTGATATGTGGTCCGCTTGCTGCTCTGACTCACCACATGTCCCTGGGGAATGTGGCACACACCCATGCTGCTGGTGGGAACAATATTTGGGCCTCAGGAGTATGTGTATCCAGTGTGTCACACATGCTTAGCCACCTGCCTACTGTCCAGGACTCATCCCTCATACAGGTGGAGCTGGACAGTCATGCCTACTCCAGTGCATACAATACACTCTGTACTCCCACTCCCGTGTATCATCTGGCATGTTGTGGTCAGTGAAATGTACCCTCAGGTGTCTGCCTCTGTCTCATTGTGCTGTGTCTTCGTTGTCAGGACTACTGGTATGTTCATCGTTTGGGGCTCAGCATGCCATCTGAGATGTGACCATGATAGACGATACTTCTGTGACTTATAGGTGTCTGATCACTTGACTGTGCACACAGGTGTTTGCGACTGTGACTTTCAAGCAGCTGTATTTTCATTCACAGCACACTGTGAGGTGCTCATGTTCAGAGAGTTGTGTTTCATGTCCCCCATATGTCCAGTTGGTATGACGTGGACAAATAGTAGTACAGATGATGTGGTTTTTGGGGGATGGACATGTGCACTTGTCAGTCACATAACTTGCATTCCCCATGCCCTCGGATTGTGACACAGTGCAGACTGTTGTTGTCTGGCTGCCATGGCCATGTGACTTGAGACAGTAATGTATGACTTTGCACGCATTCCTGTGTCATGGCATTCAACTTCCTGGGACTGATCCTGCAGGGGAGTGACATGTGCAACATGCACCCCATTGTGGCATTGACTATCCGGACATGGGTGCATCATGGTGTCTGGTGCTGGTATGCATCACATGCATTTCTAATTAGAATCTGGCCATCCCTTTATCCGGACACCTGCACTGACTCAGTGGCAAGAGATGTGATGTGTGCATGTTCACATGCTTCACCGTGTTCCCTGCAATGTCCAACAACTGTGTAGGTGGTGCATGTGTCCACACTGGGGTCTTACCATCAGACAGGCACCAGACAGATGGGTGCAAGGGCAGGAGGGGTGTGAGTCCCATGGTTGACCATCAGACTGACAATTGGCTTCCCCGAATCTGTGTGAGGACTTTAGGCAATGTTCAACTAAGGATGCCAGGGCTTGCTCTGTAATGTGCTGTACTTACTGTGGTGTGTGCGGTCAGTGCAGGTGACTGATGTTTGTCTGTTTCCCTAATTGTTTGCAGATACATCCACGGCCACAGGAGGGGACAGCTCCACGGACCAGGAGGAGCAGCGGAGCCAGACTGGGTCAGCATTGGACGAGTGGTCAGAGGGACCCAGTGGCACGGAGGGCGAGGGGAGCCACACCGAGGAGTCCTCAGCACCATCCACCTCAGCTGGGGACCACAGCAGCTCGGAGGATGACTCCCTTGTGGAGGCGGGTCTCAGCAGCCACCAAAGGCCAGCTAGTCTAGCTGGCCCCGCCACCACCACCACCACCACCGCCCTCCCATCGGCTCCCATTCCTGAGGTCCGTGGAGGCTCCCGTGCTCGGGAGCGTGTCTCCTTCGTGCCAGGCACCGCACCCCCTGCACCTGTGTCCCCTGCTGCCCTGAGTGAGGAGTCTGTGTACCTCCTTCGGCAGCTCCATGTAGGGCAGACAGCAATGCTGAGTGTCCTCCATGCACACACCACTCTGTTGACACAGCTGGTGTCGTTCATGGAGGGCATCTCGACGGGTATGTCTGCCCTACAGAGGAGCAATAGGTCCATGGACTCCTCCCTGACGGCAGCAGTGTCCCTCCTCCAACAGTCCCTCACCCCTCCCACCTCTGCCCCATCCACACTTCCTGCCCCCCTACCTGTCCAAAGCACATGCACACCTGCACAGTCATCCACACACACAGACACGAGCAGCACAGACACACCCAAGAGTAAGGCAAGACGTGCACACAAGCATCCTCAGGGAACTGATACCACAGACACAGGGGATGGGGAACACACACACTCACAGGCATCCACATTCACTCCGCAGTCCTCCAAATCCTCTCCCTCCAAGACCCCTTCCCTTGCCTCGCCTGCTACCCCACATACACAGCAGGTCTTCCTGTGTGACCTCGGCCTCTTCCCCACCATTCCTGCTGACCCAGCACACCAGGGGAAGAGGAAGTCCACCCACACAGAGAGGAGTGCCCCTCGCCCCCGGACACCCTCCCCCAGGCGCAGGCAGACACAGGAGCCCATTCGGAAGTCCCCCGGAGCAGGAAGAGCAAGACCCCACCACCACCACCACGCAGCTCCAGCGCCCAGTCTCTCTCCTCCATCCCCCAGGCCACCACTGCACAGGTTCCCCCGCCACACCCTGCCCCAGGTTCCCCCACACACCGATACCGCATCCCCAGACTGCTTAGGCCCTCCCCCTGCCACTTGCTCTTCCACCCCCAACCCAGACGCTCTGCCTGTTAGTGGCACTGTTGTGGGGACCGGGTCCCCCCTCTGTCCTGCCCACCTCATCTGCCCACCCTTCCACTCCCTTGGAGTCATGCACTGCAGTGGAGTCCACAACCACCACGTCTGACTCGGGCACTGCAGTGGGTACCCAGTCCACTACATCAGTCCAGCCCACTGCAGTGGTTGCGGCACCCACACCAACTGACTTGTGTACCACGGTGGTGCCGGCCCCCCCTGAGTCAGACACCTCCACTGCAGTTGCCGGTGACACTCCTGCACCCACCACCCCTTCACTGCCTCACTCTGCCATCCCCTGATGCTGTCCCTGCGGTGCCTGGCCTGCCCCTTGTATGCCCCTCCAAGGGTGATGTCCCCCAACCGTACCAGTGCAGGCAAGCAATGTGTGACCAGTTGTCACTTCTCACCCCGTTGGTACTGTGATGTTGGACTGGCCATTGGCCTTAGTTTCTTTTGGACTTCCGTTTTTACCCTGACATTTGCTGAATAAAGCCTCTTTTTGTTTACTTTTGGGTTTTCTTTTGATGTACATGATGTGGATGAGTAGCATCCTGTTTTTGCAGTTGTAATAGTGTTCACATCAGGACGATGAAGTGTTGCAGTGATGGACTCCATGTGGTCCATGGGATATGTGTCCTGTTGTATTCTGGATCTATGGCATCCTTTGCTACAGTCTGAGGGTGTAATGTTCAGCATTTGACACAGGGATGTCCTTTTTGCATTGGTAAATGAACATCTTTGTCTTACACTGATGCACATCTGGTGGGCTTACCACTGTTCAATGTTCCAATTTCCCTGACTGTGTGCCCAGCTCCACTGGACATGCAGTTTTGCACATCAATGTCGAAGGACTCATCTGTGTATACAGTGCAACTTGCTTGACACGTGTTTGTTGTGTGTGCAGATGACTGACGTGACACCCCCGTACCCAGGCTGATGTGAGCAGAGCCTTCTGTGTGTTGTGGTTGTTGACTCACTGACGGAGTGTTCTGCTGACATGTTTGGGTCGTGCACAGACAAGGTTTGGCACAGCGGACCTTCCACAGGAGTGGTGTGCCCTCATGGCAGTGTGTAATCTGGTGACATTGCGTGGGCCTGTGTTGTGTAAGCATGTCTGTGCGTGTTCCCTTCCCTTTTCCTACACAGGCTGTGTCCCTAGGGATGTTCCTGTTTGTGATGCTTGCTGAGTTGTTCTGTGTTCATCCAGCATCTTGGACCTGGTTTCTCTGTGATGTGGGTGCATGGCAAACTAATGTTCATGAGGTTGTCATCCCAGGTTGTCTTTGTTGTCAGTGCTGGGGATGCGGGCAAACGCAGATGGGACATATTCAGGATTCCCCTTGGCACTTGTTGTTTACACGAGTAATGTGATTTACAGTTTGTGTTAGGTTACAGTAATTGTGACACGTTGTGTGTGTGACAGCTGCCACTCCTCAGGGTCAGAGCTGCAATGTTGGTAGTTGTGTACGTGTGTTCTTCGTGTGTCACCTTGGCATCTTCATTGGTGTGTGACTATGGCCAGGATCCCATTGATTGTGGTGGATTTCACATCATGCCCATGTACAGCATACTGTGCTGTGTGTCAGACATTGACAAGTCTTGTTGACTGGCCATGTGTGATGGGTTTCTGCACCTTGGTTCCCACCACCACCCCTGGTATTGTCATGGGTGCATGTGCAATGTCACCAGTCCATGTGAGCTTCACTGCTGCACATTGGTGGAGATCAGGGTGTGTGGTGTTGAGTGTGTGCAAAAGTGAGTTGTTGCACGGCCAGACCCCTACCTCCATATTGGCCTTGGCTGGCAGGCCGTGCTGATTGATTGGAGCTTGTGTAGGTGTGATGGTAGTTAGTTGCTCAGGACACATGGCTGGGGTTCACAGTGTGAACGACATCTAACATTGTCATCACAGTGGGATTATCATGCAGGCTAGTGTCAGCACAATATGGGGTCCCTGGGGGTAGTGCTGTGGTGGGTCTGTCTCTTGCTGTGTTAGTTGCTGTTCCTACAAGCTTGTGTGACATGTGTAATTTGTGCTCCCTCTCATCTAACAATGCCTGATTGCCCACATAGGGGATTTGGATCCATGAGTTACTTTTGTGTGGCACTGTATGTGCATCTGTGTAATTGGTATTGAGGCCTCATCATGTGTTGTGTGGTTGCCTGGGGACACTGGCACCCCCCTCACCTGTTGTGTTTGATGTGCAGTGTGGGTCTGCCTGTTTGTGCATCTGCACCACTGCATTGGCATATCTTTAGTGTGCTATTGGCTGTATGTTGTTTGGTGGGTTTCACCTGCTGTCCCTGGGACTCCTAGGTCATCAGTCAGCACAATGATCATTGTTTGTGTGTCCCATTGCTGCCATGGTATGTTATTTGTTCACCTCACATCTACAGTCTCCACAGGGTATCTACATTAGTGTGCCCATTGATGCAAATATGTGGGTCTGCATTATGGTGGCCACTTCTGTCATTGTGTCATTGATGGATGTTGACAGTGTCAGCCCCCATGGGTGATGTTTGTCTGCACATGGCCAAAGGTATGTCTTATTTGCACTGCACTGTTTGCCTCCCCCAATCTATGTTGCTATGGGACACAAGCACTACTTTGCCACTGATGTGTTTGTTGTTCTGTGACCAGGAATCATCCATGCAGTTTGGCAGTTGCAGCTCTTTCAATGTCAACACTTACATTTTGGTCACTGTGATGATGGGGGTTTATACCCCATTGCCACAATGTTCAAAATGTGCTTCAGCTATGGACCCCACACTTACCTTTTGGTCACTGTGATGATGGGGGTTTAGACCCCATTGCCACAATGTTCAAAATGTGCTTCAGCTATGGACCCCACACTTACCTTTTGGTCACTGTGATGATGGGGGTTTAGACCCCATTGCCACAATGTTCAAAATGTGCTTCAGCTATGGACCCCACACTTACCTTTTGGTCACTGTGATGATTGGGGTTTAGACCCCATTGCCACAATGTGCAAAATGTGCTTCAGCTATGGACCCCACACTTACCTTATGGTCACTGTGATGATGGGGGTTGGACCCCATTGCCACAATGTTCAAAATGTGCTTCAGCTATGGACCCCACACTTACCTTATGGTCACTGTGATGATGGGGGTTTATACCCCATTGACTCAATGTGCAAAATGTGCTTCAGCTATGGACCCCACACTTACCTTTTGGTCACTGTGATGATGGGGGTTGGACCCCATTGCCACAGTGGTCATGGTCTGCTTGCATTGTGGGGGCCACACACATTTATGTGTGACACATGTGATAGGGGGTCACATTGTATGTTCAAAGTCATGTTCAGTGTTGAAGGCATTTGACACAGTCTACACACACTTGTGATGGTGTTGGGGGGATGTCTTTTTGTTGCATTTCTTATGTTGTTGTGTGCTTGTTGTGTCATGCATTAGCCATCCTGTGAGTGGGGGTGTTGTTGGTGGTAGGCATCCTGCCCCCCATGGGTAGAGGTGGTAGTAGTGGTAGGCATCTGGCACCCATGGGTAGAGGTGGTAGTAGTGGTAGGCATCTGGCACCCATGGGTAGAGGTGGTAGTAGTGGTAGGCATCTGGCACGCCCTGAGTAGGGGTGGTAGTGGTGGTAGGCATCCTGCCCCCATGGGTAGAGGTGGTAGTAGTGACAGGCATCCAGCCCCCCATGGGTAGAGGTGGTAGTAGTGACAGGCATCCTGCCCCCCATGGGTAGGGGTGATAGTGGTGACAGGCATCCAGCCCCCCATGGGTAGAGGTGGTAGTAGTGGTAGGCATCCAGCCCCCCATGTGTAGGGGTGGTAGTAGTGGTAGGCATCCAGCCCCCCATGGGTAGAGGTGGTAGTAGTGACAGGCATCCAGCCCCCCATGGGTAGAGGTGGTAGTAGTGGTAGGCATCCAGCCCCCATGGGTAGGGGTGGTAGTAGTGGTAGGCATCCAGCCCCCCATGGGTAGAGGTGGTAGTAGTGGTAGGCATCCAGCCCCCCATGGGTAGAGGCATCCTGCCCCCATGGGTAGAGGTGGTAGTAGTGGTAGGCATCCAGCCCCCCATGTGTAGGGGTGGTAGTAGTGGTAGGCATCCAGCCCCCCATAGGTAGAGGTGGTAGTGGTGGTAGGCATCCTGCCCCCATGGGTAGAGGTGGTAGTAGTGGCAGGCATCCAACCCCCCATGGGTAGAGGTGGTAGTAGTGACAGGCATCCTGCCCCCCATGGGTAGAGGTGATAGTAGTGGTAGGCATCTGGCACCCCCTGAGTAGGGGTGGTAGTGGTGGTGGGCATCCAGCCCCCCATGGGTAGAGGTGGTAGTAGTGGTAGGCATCTGGCACCCATGGGTAGAGGTGGTAGTAGCGACAGGCATCCAGCCCCCCATGGGTAGAGGTGGTAGTAGTGGTAGGCATCCATCCCCCCATGGGTAGAGGTGGTAGTAGTGGTAGGCATCTGGCACCCCCTGAGTAGGGGTGGTAGTGGTCGTGGCCATCCAGCCCCCCATGGGTAGAGGTGGTAGGAGTGACAGGCATCTAGCACCCCCTGGGTAGGGGTGGTGTTAGTTGTTGGCATCCAGGCCCCTATGTGTATATGTGGCATTGGTGATGGCCATCCCGCCCCTATGGTGCTGCTGTTGCTGGTGTAAGTAATTTCTGCATCCCTCTGTGTGTGTGTGATATGACGGGTACGTGTAAATTGTTTTTGTGGTTGGTGTCTGACTTACCTTCTGCGCCGTACGCGTCCGTGCCTGTTCCGGTAATAGATGTAGAGTATTGGTAGGATCTGCGCGATGGGTATCATGGTTGGTTCGTCTCGTTTGTCTTTCTCTTTGCTTCGCCTCGTCGCTGGCGTGTTCGTCTCGTAGCCGTGGATCGTCTTGTGGTGCGAATCGGAGCTTATGTTCGCCTTTCCCCGATGCTTTGATGTGCCGTGCGTAGCGACGGGTTCGGCGCGTACGGAAAGCGCATCGAACTTGTCCGGCCGGACGGGGCTGCATTTTGGCTTCCGTGCGACTCGATTCTGCGTTTCCGGATCCGCATCGGTCGGAGAACTGGACCTGTATTGGGTGAGTACGACTGGGTCGGGATTTGGGCAGTTGTGCGCATCGTACTTGCTCGTTCGGACGTATGTGCGAATCGGTCGGGAAACAGGCATTCGCCTGGCTTTTTTCCCGGCCGAATGGTATTAGGTGCGCCTCCGACCGGGATCGGAATCGACCCCTTAGTATAGAGATATAATAAAACATACAAATTAATTTAAAAAATTGTCCTTAGGTAATACAAAATTGTGTGGGAAATTACAAGCCAACAATACAAGTCTCATCATGTTTCAAAATACATAATAAAAGAGTCAAATTTAGTATAAGATATTAAAAAAGGCATCCCAAAGCTAAAAAGATTTGCAAATAAGATCAGTTCAATCCCTGCTAAGAAATGTAGGTAAGACATCAATAAAAAGGATTCTAAACTAATTGTAAATACATTTAAGACAGGATATTAAGTGTGCAAGGATATGCTTACTGTTTTAAAGAGCATTCGACCTAATGTGCCATATTGCCGACAGGTATCTCACGATTGAATACACCACAAGTCTCTAGTGTTGGTTTTACATACTCTAAGGGCTTTGTGGAGGTCCCTAAAACCGAGGAGTTTACTAAAAGTAATAATCCAGCATAATCGCTGTTTAGCATAGGCCTTACAGAAAAATAACAAGTGTTCTATATTTTCAGGTACTTGACAACCCATCGGACACAGATTCGATGTGTCTCCCTATTTCGACAAGGAGTGGGTAAACATGCACTATCACTTGGCGCTAAGGTGCACACACACTTGGCGCAAAGCAGGTGCATGTGCCTAGCCCTGCCTATGGTAGGTTGGTTAAATGAAAAGACAGGTCTTCAGCTTCTTGCGGAATTGAACAAGAAAGGAGTGGGCACTGATGTGGAGTGAGAGGCCATTCCATGCTTTAGGAGTGATGTAAGAGAACGCTCACCCTTCTGATCTGGTTCTGTTTATGTGTGGGATGTGTGCAAATAGAAGTCCTGTGGAGCATAGGTATACGGCTGGTTGATGGAAGGAGATATGACTGTTCAGATAGATGGGTCCTAAGTTCTGCTGTGCGTTGAATGTGTTTGAGGAGTTTGAAATTAGCTATTTCTCTGTCGGGAGCCAGTGGCATCTCAGGGAGAGATGTGATGCGATATGAGATCTGTGTGTGAGGTTGATGGTGAGTCTCGCCGCTGAGCTGTAGATGGTTTGTAGTCTACTAGTGAGTTGCTTGGTGATCCCAGTGAAGAGGGTGTTCCTATAGTCCAACTTGCTAGTAACTAGGGCGTGAGTGACATTTTTTCTAGTGTTGCTTCAGAGCCATTTGATAATCTTCCTCAGCATCTACAAGGTCTGGAAGTAGAATGCTGTGACAGTGTTGACTGCGGTGATGTCCACTTTGCTGAAAATGGGTGCTGGTTGGGGCTCCGGGTCTGAGTTCAGCTGACCTCCAGTTGGAGTCCCATGGCAACCTCTGTGCGACTTTATAGCCAAAGGATTCTGAAGATTATTAATGTGTAAGCACACTGCTATGTGGGTAACTGCAGGTGTGCGTAATACAACTTTATATGCTCAGGTTGCTTAATTAGGATAACTAGCTGTTGTTGGGTATAGTCCTGATGGCATTTATGTATGCCAAGATTATTTTTTTACATGTATTGTTATTGATTCTAAGTTTCTACTTTCTTCTCTTTTCATTTGATTATAAACGTACATAAAACAATTGTGCAAAAAAAAAAAAAAAAATGCATAATTTGCATCCAAGATTGTGACTCTTTCAACACAAATGATACTGGAAAAGGTGGGGAAGGGAATTTAATATTTTAAATAGTTGTATTAAATTAAATATTCAATCAAAAAAAATACAAGATAAATATTTCAAAATGTATTAGTATGTTAAGGTTTAGAGCAAGTGTGTTGTCCCTTATTACTGTGTTAGTTTTAGGTGAGTATGAGTTACGCAAATGTGTTTTAATTACTTCTAATTATATAATAACAATAATATTTAAATATTATTTAAAATTAATTTTCTTAAAATTCCATATTAATTTATATAGTGAGATCTCTGCCTTCATGTCATTGCAATTCCATCTGCAGAAAATGGATCCCCTTGGCAAATGCTTAATTAAATCACATTATTGTGCGGGCCTAAGAGCAGTCAATGGGCGTGCTAAATTTGATCAGCCTGCTTCGTTCACCCATATTGTTCTCAAACGTAACACAGTTCATGATTACATGGCTCTTTTCCTTCACCTTTTTGGTTATGTAAAATCGAGCATTGCTTAGAAAGCAACGATTTCCTGCAGAAGATAATTAAAAAAATTGGCATCTATACTTTACCAAAGTCTTGCTCTATAGGTGAAGGACCTGTGAGACCGAGGGCAATGTGGATGAAGTGGTCATCTTAAGTTGAAAAGCTGGTGCTGGGATGGATGGATTCATTTCACTGGATTGCTCTATATTTTTAGATACCATTGCTCTGGATAATAATCCATATAAAACACACAAGATGATGGACGGAATGCTGCACATTGGCAAACATTCACCCCCAGTCACAGATCTGGGTTTAATCCATCGTTATTTTGCTTCACCACGCCACTCCCAGTTCAGACATAGCCATATGCAAATCAGTCTTGACCCTGTGCCTCATGGGAACAGTCCAGACCGAACTGCCAAGCCATGTCTTCCCTGGACCGGAATCAAGCATCCTAGGACCGGTTTCAGGCTATCAGCCTTCATCAGCCAGGATAGCTTGACTCCAGTGGCGTAGTGAGCACGGGACCCACGTCTGGGCATACCCTTCCCACTTAGGCGAATTGCAAAACACACAAGATGATGGACGGAATGCTGCACATTGGCAAACATTCACCCCCAGTCACAGATCTGGGTTTAATCCATCGTTATTTTGCTTCACCACGCCACCCCAGTTCAGACATAGCCATATGTAAATCAGTCTTGACCCTGTGCCTCATGGGAACAGTCCAGACCGAACTGCCAAGCCATGTCTTCCCTGGACCGGAATCAAGCATCCTAGGACCGGTTTCAGGCTATCAGCCTTCATCAGCCAGGATAGCTTGACTCCAGTGGCGTAGTGAGCACGGGACCCACGTCTGGGCATACCCTTCCCACTTAGGGCAAAATGCAAAACACACAAAATGATGGACGGAATGCTGCACATTGGCAAACATTCACCCCCAGTCACAGATCTGGCTTTAATCCATCGTTATTTTGCTTCACCACACCACCCCAGTTCAGACATAGCCATATGCAAATCAGTCTTGACCCTGTGCCTCATGGGAAAAGTCCAGACCGAACTGCCAAGCCATGTCTTCCCTGGACCGGAATCAAGCATCCTAGGACCGGTTTCAGGCTATCAGCCTTCATCAGCCAGGATAGCTTGACTCCAGTGGCGTAGTGAGCACGGGACCCACGTCTGGGCATACCCTTCCCACTTAGGGCGAAATGCAAAACACATATAGCCATTGAACAATGAAATTCTTATGTTTTCAAATGATTAATAGTTACCCCAAATCTAATAAAGATAGAAGATGCCTACCGAAAAGAGGGAACTCACAGTTCATAAACGCTTTACTCAAAGTGAAAAAAAACTCTTGAATTTAAAAAAGACTTTCTCTAAATAGCCATATGAGGCAGATCAAATGAGAAGGGAGTTGGTCAAAGAGCCTAAACATGATAAGAAGCTGACAAGGGAGGCCAAAAGAACGCAAAATAGCAGATGCCTTCTGCATAAAGCATGCTTTTCATCAAATGAATTTAAAAGTATATATATTTTTATTGAAGTTTTAAAAAATAGCATCACGTGGACAAAAACAAACACGAGGATACAAACGTTCTCATGATCTACATGTACAAAACAATACCAATATACAACCGCCAACCCACTCCCCCCCTCACCCGAACTCCGACATGGCCTGGCAGTAGCATAATGATGAAAGAGCACATCGAACCGCGGACAGATAAAACAGCGGACATAAACCCAATGGCTGTCTCTCCGCCCTCTCTCAATATGTTGTGTCTTCTCTAGAACCTCTTCTAGGGAGTAGTAATGATCCATTTCCTCAATACTTTCCGGAACTTTTGGGGGCAACCTCTGCTGGAGTATGCGACCTTCTCAGCCATCATATACATATCCATTCCTCTTTTCCACTTCTGTAAAGTGGGGCAGTCCCTCGATGCCCAGTGGCGAGCCACATCCTTCTTCACCACCACTAAGTCAAAGCTACAGAACAGTAAGTGGGCCTGGGGCAAGTCAACATAGTTGAGGATGCCCAAAATAAGGAACTTAGGGTCAAAAGGAAGGGATATAGAAAATATGGCATTAAGTTCTCCAATGATGGTCCTCCAGTAATCCTGTATATGGGGACAACTCCAAATTGTGTGGAAAAAGGAACCCTCAACATCACTGCATCTCAGGCAATTTGGTTGGGGGGCCCTCCCCATTATATGAAGGCGCCGCCTATCATAGTAGGCTTGATTAAGGATCTTAAACTGGACAACTCTGAGTTGTGATCAAGGTTGCATTCCAATCAATATCTTCAATGTTTCCCACATCAACCATCCATTTCTCCCACAGGCCTTTCAGATTATCTGGCTCATTATTAATAAGGGTCTTGTAAGTAGAGGAAATTGTGCCTCTCCCCAGGTCTTCCATCAATAACCTCCCTTCCAACGGTGCAAAATCTGGGATACCCTCCCCCAGGGGTCCCTCTGCCCTCCATGCATGTCGTACTTGTTCATATTTAAGGAATTGATTGTCCTGCATATCATAATCATGTTGGAGGGAGGAAAACGGTACTATATCAGCATGCTCTATGAGGTCCCTCTAGCTTAGAGATCCCGATCAAATCCCACACTCAAAAGCCTTTCAACTTGTAGAATTCAAGTAGCCATCTTCCCTCCCACAGTGGCATCTCTTGGGAGGGCTTGCCCTTCGATCCCATTGACTTCGTGGCATTAGCCCAAGCCTTAATTGCCACCTAAATCACTGGAAGGAGCTGGCCGGTCCCATGGCCACCATATAAATAAGAGAGACAAGATTTCAATAGGCACTGGGATCATTCTAATCAAAAGGTGGAGTGGCCATTAACATTAATGAGGTGAGATGCCCAATAATAGGCTCGTATGTCTGGCAAAGCGATGCCATCATTATAATGTTTTCATTAGAGAGTCGATAGGGCCACTCTTGGGTGTTTCCCCTCCCATAGCAGAGTCCGTAGGCCACCCTCTATCGTAGGGAGCGTCTTCCGTGGATTCGGGTAGTATGTGTTGGAGGACATATAGTAACTTGGGCAATAACACCATTTTAAGCATAGCGGCCCTCCCAAGAAGAGTGAGGGATAAACCTCGCCACCTCTCCATCTCATCACGGCAAATACTCATGACCCTTCCCAGGTTACGTTTAAAACATACTTCCCGCTGTAATGTCAGAAAAATCCCCAGATACTTAAATCCCACCGTTGTATGTGTGAGGCGATGATGGAGGGGGGAACAGAAGCATTCCTCTGTGGGAGATAGAGTATAGACTTATTCCAATGGACACAATATCCAGAGTGGTCTCCGTATCCCTCAAGCAGCTTAAAAAGCAAAGGGAGGGTCTGGGAGGGATGAGTAATGTTATGTTATGGGATTTTGTTAAGCGCACATTTCACCCGAAGGTCTCAAAGCGCTGGCCTGTCACAGGGAACGATGGAGAAAAGGAGGGAAGGAGCAGAATGAGAAGAAGAATGAACTCAGAACAGCCAGGAACTTTCTGTGATCGGTCTCAGTGCGTAGATGAAAAGGGAGTGAGTTCCATAGGGCGGTGCGAGTTAGGAAAAGGATCTACCGCCATTCCTGGCGGTATGGATCTTGAAAGGGATAAGAAGGTGTTTATTGGTACATCGGAGGGTTCTGGAGGGGTTATACCTGACCAGTTTGCTGGCAAAATAGTGAGGGCCGAGTCCATGGAGGGATTTGTGGACAAGACAGCTGATCTTGAATGTTATGCGCTTTCTGACGGGGAGCCAGTGCAGCTCTTTCAGATTGGGTGTCGAGGGAGATCGAGATGGTAAGTTTAGTACCAGTCTGACCGCCGTATTTTGGAGCACTTGGAGTTTTGTTAGGTGTTTGTTGTTAATGGAAGCCATAAGGGCATTACCGTAGTCTAGCC
Organism: Calotriton arnoldi; assembly: GCA_963921515.1. Lineage (NCBI taxonomy): Eukaryota > Metazoa > Chordata > Amphibia > Caudata > Salamandridae > Calotriton > Calotriton arnoldi. The sequence continues at coordinate 508,511 of CAWUFW010004649.1, read as the reverse complement.
GGCTGATAATTAGTCCTTGCACCAGCGGCATTCAAGATGATAGCGGAACCCATTTAAAGATCTTACGGAGGCTGTGCATTAGTCCATAACAAATACTGGCCACGTGGTTGACATGATTGGACATAGAAAGATGGTTGTCAATCAGCACTTCTAGGTTGCGAACTGCCGTTTTGGGTGAGGGACATGTGCCAAGATTGATAGGCCACCAGTCACTTGACCATAGGGATTGAACTTTACCGAAGAGGATAATTTTGGTTTTGCTGGTGTTAAGTTGCAAATAATTATTTTGTATCCAAGTATGAATATCGGACATACACTGCCTGAATCGAAGTTTGGTGTCAGTTGGGTCAGGTCCTAGTGTGATTAGCAGCTGAATATCGTCAGCGTACGATACTGTGTCAAAGCCGTGGGATTTAATCACGTTCGCTAAAGGTGCCACATACAGATTGAAGAGTGTGGGGCTCAGGATCGAGCCCTGGGGGACACCCTTATCAATGGGTTGACTCCTGGAGACGAAAGTGCCCAAGTGAACTTTCGAAGTTCGGTTCGTCAGGTAGCTCCTAAGCCAATTTAGTGCGGTGCCCCTGACACCCATCTCCCACAGACGATTCAGAAGAGTACTGTGGGAGATGGTGTCGAAGGCGGCCGACAGGTCGAGAAGGACCAGAATGGCTGATTGTCTGGCGTCAAGGGAGAGTCTAATATTATCTACTATTTCCAGCAGAGCGGTTTCAGTGCTATGCGAAGCCCGGAAGCCGGATTAAGAAGGGTCCAATAGATTGTTGCTCTCCAGGTAGGTGGTAAGTTTTTTGTTGATTAGTGACTCTAGGACCTTCCCAAAGAGAGGGAGGAGAGAGATGGGCCGATAGTTGTTAGGCTGCTTAGGGTCCAGGGTGGGCTTCTTCAATATGGGTTTGACCAGGGCTGCCTTCAACCTAGTGGGAACAGTTGAGTGTGATAAGGATAAATTGAGAAGTTTGGTAAGACCTGGGAGGAGGGCAGGCTCAATTTTGGACAGAATATAAGGGGAGACTGGGTCAACAGGGGAACCGGATTTGATCTTACGGAGGGCGATTCTAACATCCTCTTGAGTGAATTCAGTGAATTCATTGAGGAAGGTGGAGTTCGTGGAATGCTTGGTGGCCGGCGTCTGGTGTGGTTGTTCAGCAGCCTTGAGGGAAAAAGACTATGGATGATGTTAATTTTGTCCACAAAAAAAAGAGGACAAAGTGTCCACCCACTCTTGAGATATAGGCTGATTAGGCTGGCATGTGATAGGACTGGTGAATTCTTTTAAAATGTTATACATTTCTTTGTGGGAATTGGAGGCCTGATTAATTCTGTCACCTAAATAGGTTTTTTGGCCAGGGTTATGTGGTTGAGATAGCGTCTATGGATAGCTTTGTAGGCCTGTCTGTCGTCAGCCTTTTTTGAGTGTCTCCACTTACGTTCTACTTTTCTTGCGGCAAACTTGTCATATTTTAGGTCGGTGGTGAACCATGGTGATGATTTGTGGTGACATTTAACTTTGGTTATGGGGGCTATTCTGTTTAGGGCCTGACTAATTGCTGTCTCAAAGGACTCAACTGCTGAGTCAAGGTTGACTGTGTCGGGCGGGGGAGGAGTGATGAAATGGGGAGAACAGGTGGTTAGATTGACTTTGTTCCATGGCCTACTCAGTGTTGGTTCTTTACGTGGGTTGTTGGAGGCAGAAGTTATCGGTAGGGAAAATTTTAGTATAGTGTGGTCTGACCAGAGAACTGGTATTGGGGGCTCCACCTTGATAAGGGGTGAATTAGTGAATAAAAGGTCGAGTTTGTGGCCGGCTGAGGTGGTGGGGCCGGTTACCAACTGATTAAGACCCAAGGTGTTTAGGCCCGAGATGAGAGTGTTGGTATGAATGTCGGACAGAAGCTCGGCATGATGGTTAAAGTCTCCCAGTAAAAGAAAGTTATCAGCAGCCAGAACATGTGGAGCAATAGTCTCGATCAGATGATTGGTGAAGTGAGCTTTGTTGCCTGGAGGGCGATAAAGTAAGCACCTCTCCAGGACCCCTTAATTAGACAGTCCATTTTAAAAATGCAAAGTTCGCCCCAGTCCGAGAGGAAAGTTTCGATTATACTAAGTTGAGTGTTGGCTCTGAAGGCTTTGGCTAGGCCGCCTCCTCTCTTGTTGTTTCTGTCCAGTCTGCCAAGAGAATCTCCTTCAATGACCGCCTCGACAACAACGCACACAACAGCAAGGAGCTCTTCAACATCGTGAAGGAACTCTCCAACCCCAGCTCCAACACCAACGACATCCCGCCGTCGCAAGCCCTGTGCGATTCCCTCGCGACCTTCTTCCACCGCAAGATCGCCGACATCCACGACAGCTTCAACACCCAGACAGCCCCAACCAAGATCGATGCACCAGACCCGCCGCACACCATCGACCACGACCCCCTGCCAGCCTGGGCCAGCGTGAACATCGATGACACCATCAAGACCATGAGCACAATACACTCCGGCTCCCCGTCAGACCCTTTCCCGCACCACATCTTCAACAAAGCCAGCAGCTCCATCGCACCCCACCTGTGCAACGTCATCAATCTCTCCTTCGAGACCGCGACCTTCCCAGAGAGCTGGAAACACGCAGAGATCAATGCTCTACTCAAAAAACCCAAGGCAGACCCGAGAGACCTCAAGAACTTCCGGCCCATCTCCCTGCTTCCGTTCCCAGCCAAGGTCATCGAGAAGTTCGTCAACAAACAGCTAACCCGATACCTCGAAGAAAACAGCATCCTGGACCCATCCCAATCAGGGTTCCAAAGCAACCACAGCACTGAGACTGCCCTCATCGCCGCCACCGACGACATCAGTATCCTGCTGGACAACGGTGAGACCGCAGCCCTCATCCTGCTGGACCTCTCCGCCGCCTTCGACACTGTCTGCCACCGCACTCTACACGCACGCCTTCCCGACGCAGGGATCCGAGACAAGGCCCTGGAATGGGCCACCTCCTTCCTCGCCGGCAGAACCCAGAGAGTCCGCCTCCCACCATTCCGATCCGAAACCTCCGAGATCATCTGCGGCGTACCCCAGGGATCATCCCTCAGCCCAACACTGTTCAACATCTACATGGCCCCGCTCGCACGCATCGCCAGACAGCACGACCTCAACATAATCTCCTACGCCGACGACACTCAACTGATCCTCTCCCTCACCAAGGACCCCTCGCCGCCAAATCCAACCTCCATGAAGGAATGAAGGCCGTCGCCGATTGGATGAAGATCAGCCGACTAAAACTGAACACGGACAAGACAGAGGTCCTCATCCTCGGCTCCAACCCCTCAGCCTGGGACGACTCCTGGTGGCCAACGACACTGGGAGCAGCCCCGAGGATGACTCCCAGGTTGCGTGTGTGGTCGGTGGGACCACGCACGCAACCTGGGAGTCATCCTCGACTCAACGCTCTCCATGGCCAAGCAAGTCAACGCAGTCTCCTCCTCCTGCTTCAACACCCTCCACATGCTTCGCAAGATCTACAGGTGGATCCCGACAGATACAAGAAGAACAGTCACCCAGGCCCTCGTCAGTAGCAGACTTGACTATGGGAACGCCCTCTACACGGGAGCCCCGGCCAAGCTCATCAAGCGACTGCAACGCATACAAAACGCCTCCGCACGCCTGATCCTCGATGTACCACGCCACAGCCACATCACCCCCACCTGAGGAACCTGTACTGGCTCCCCGTCGACAGGAGAATCTCCTTCAAACTCCTCATCCACGCACACAAGGCACTCCACAAGACTGGCCCAGCCTACCTCAACAGACGACTCCTCTTCTACGTCCCCAACCGCCAGCTCCGCTCCGCCGACCTCTCCCTCGCCACCGTCCCTCGCATTCGAAGAACAACCACCGGCGGCAGATCCTTCTCCCACCTCGCCGCCAAGACCTGGAACACCCTTCCACTAAGCCTACGACAGACCCAAGACCTGCTGACCTTCAGGAGGCTACTCAAGACCTGGTTGTTCGACCAGTAGCAGCACCCCCCTTTTTTTTTCTCCCCAGCGCCTTGAGACTTTCGCGGGTAAGTAGTGCGCTCTACAAATTCTGTGATTGATTGATTGATTGATTAGTTTTTAATCCAAGGGGAAGGCTGTCGCGATGTCAGGGAGCGAAGACTCATGGAGCCATGTTTCTGTTATAAAGAAGATGTCGGGTTTCTCAGAGTCAAGCAAAGTCCAGATTTCTAGAGCATGTTTAGGGATGGAACGCGCGTTGCAATATAACCCTGTTATATGATTAGTGGGGTCAGTCGAGGTGTCTTCGGGAGGATCGATGGGACAGGATTTAGGGAGAGGTGGGCCATTGGCGAGGATATCTGTTGGATCTATCATAGACCGAGTCAACGGAGAGGGAATCGTAGGTATATCGGAAGGGTTTACTCTATTGAATGAGATAAGCTCAAGACTGGTGTACCGTAATATGGCCATGGGTGATAGCAGCTTTGAGGGGTAAGTGAGAAGATGGAAGGGTGAGGGTTATCAGGAGGACAAATGGCCAGAGTGTCCGGCGTCCGGCGACAGCCAGGCGCGGACGGGCGCAGACGGGCTTGCCTTTGGCGCCCCTCCGGCACGCCACTGCGCGCGTCCGCTCGGTGCACTTCCTTTTAACAGGGTGGAAGTGGTCAGAATGAGAAGGCTACAGCGTCTAGAACATTGACCGTGGAAATGGAGCTTCCGGTGCGAGGGAAAGGGTGCGAGGGTAATATAGAGGAGAACATCATCCGCATACAGCAAGATCTTTCTTCAAAGATAGACTCATTTGAGATACGGAAGCCCCGAATCTCTGGGTGGTCATGGATCCTAGATGCAAGTGATTCTATGGTAAGGGTGAATACTAGGAGTGGGTAGAGGTGGCATCCCTGCCTTGTGCCTCTCAATCAATCAATCAGGGGTTTGTTAAAGCGCGACTACTCACCCGTAAGGGTCTCAAGGCGCTAGGGGTGGGGGGGTGCAGGTTCCATTCCATCAAGGAGGGGGTCTGTCGAAGAGCCAGGTTTTGAGGTTTCTTGCGAAGATGGGGAGCGATGTTGTCTGTCTGAGGTGGAGCGGAAGGGCGTTCCATGCTTTGGCCGCGAAGAAGGAGAAGGAGCGGCCTCCCGATCTTGTCTTTCTGGTGCGGGGGACGATGGCGTAGGAGAGCTGGGCTGATCGTAGGGTCCTTTGGGGTGCATGGAATTTGAGTCGGCTGTTCAGGTATGCTGGTCCGGTGCCGTGGAGGGCCTTGTGTGCGTGGGTGAGCATCTTAAAGGTGATTCTCGTCTCGACGGGGAGCCAGTGGAGTGTGCGCAGGTGCTGGGAGATGTGGCAGTGTTTTGGCAGGTTGAGGACCCTGTCTGGAACTCAGAAGACCTCACACCATTGACTCTGACACAGGCCAATGGAGCTTGTTAGAGCAGTCAGACCCATTTCCTATACAGAGTACCAAATCCAAATCTTGGCAGTGTAAGTTCTAGAAAAGGGCAGTGTACCGCATCAAATGCTTTCTCAGCAATGAGTGCTAACAGGACATGCGGGTCAGGTTGGTCTTTTATTGGGTTCAACCAGTTATATGCATGGCGTAAATTATGTCGGGTGGATCATTCCGACATAAAGCCGGATTGGTCTCGGTATATCAACGGTGTGATAAATTGCACAAGCCTGTTAGCTAGTATTGTGGCCAATTATTTGGTCTCGATATTCAGCAGGGAGTTCGGGCAATAGGAACCACAATGTTCCCAAGGCTACCCTCTTTGTGTATCACTACGATGGTTGCCTGCAAAAGATGGGGAGGGAGGTCCTCCGTCTGGTATGCATCTAGGAACATGGCCAAGAGGTGGGGTCCCAGAAGGTCTAGATATCTTTTATAGAATTCTGATAGAATACCATTGGGACCAGAGGTCTTGTTAGGTTTAAGTTCAGTTACCGCTTCATGGACTTCCTCTAGTGAGATCTCAGCATCTAACGCTTCCCAGGCACAGTCGTCAAGAACGGGGACCACAATCGAGTCAAGGTAATACGCTATCAAGGGCGGGGGTTGCAACTGCCGAGCCCTGTACAAGTCCACATAGTAGCTGGCGAATTTGCCACCAATTTGGCTATTCGAGTCAGCAATCCCCTCATTCGGCAGAACTATGCGTTGTACCCATCGGGTCTCTAATTCTTTCTTACCAAGCCAGACCAGTAGTCTGGCCGCTTTGTCTCCAGCATCGCATAATCTATGGAGGGTGGCCATTATTTGAGTCCTGGCAGTATCCATCACCAGAGCTCGCTACTCCTGCCGCAGTAGCACTAGTCGGCGGAGAACCAGGGGGTCCAGCTCTGGTCCCAGAGTTTTTCAAGCACGAACAGCCAGTTTTCTAGCTTTTGCTATGGAACTAAAGGCAAAGTTCTATTTTAGATGTGACTGAGTCTGCATTTTCCTTAAAATAGAGCTCGGTGTCAACCCTGAGTCCGATTGCCACCTTTTGATCCCTTAGGTCTCAGGCATTCAATTTCCAGCCGGTCTCACTCCTACCTCCTCCCCCCAATCGCACCAGTAAGGGCGAGTGGTCCGAGAGGCCCCTGACTAGGTATTCTGCTTGCAGCACCGCAGTCACCTCTCCCGCCGGGTACAGTATATAATCTAAATGTGAAAAGACTCTACGGGCTCCCGAAAAATAGGAATAGCTCATGTCACGGGGTTGTATCTTTCTCCATAAGTCTGTAAGCCCCAGGGTATTCACAAAGGTCGCCAGTCGGGTGCTGCAGATGTGAGAACCCACCAAGCTCGATCTGTCCAGTTTTGGTGCCATAACATCATCAATGTCTCCACCTATAATATGGAGGGAGGGCCCTGCCTCTAGTATTATATTAGCAACTTTCTCCAGGCTAGGGGCCTGTAACTAAGAGGGGGTGCATAGACACTGATTAATATGATATGTACGCGTCCCCAGAGCCCCTTCACACCAATGTAGCGACCTAGCGGGCCAAACCATCACTTGGTTACCACAAAGGGAGGGTTTTTCCTGATAAGGATGGCCACTTCTCTGGATCCAGATGTGTATCCCGCATGTGCGAGTATGAGGTTTGCTCCCCTTCCCAGGAATTTACACTGTGACTCCTTGAGATGGGTTTGCTGCAGGATTCCTATGGAAGGTTTAAATCGCTTTATACATTGGGAAACCAAACCCCTTTCAACTGCATCAAATGAATTCTAATGTTTTCTGGAACTGAGTTATAACGTATTTGAGTCAACGAGTTGCCGCTGACAAATCCTCTTAATAGTGCAGTGTGGGAAGAGTATATAGCTTTACGGTACAGGGCCAATAAAGCATTATGGGGTTGCAATAAGCGCTGGGATGCCCGGTTGGGTAGCTATGCACTATATAAAAACAACTTGAATTGAATGGGGACCTCTGCCAAATTCGATAAACAATCCTCTAGACGGAGGTGATTTACCAGAAAATACATTGTGGGATGATAAAGTAGTAATGGTCACAGGATCCCTACAATTACACACTCTTGTGGACATTATCTCGAAGAGTAGAAATGATGGCGCTCCAAGACCAAACGGGATCCCAATGACTATCTTTAAAATAAACACCATGTTCTGGATAAATGCATTAGGTAAAGTCTTTCAGGAAATCTATTTAACAAATTCAATTCCTTTGTCCTAGCAAGGCTCCTACATTTATCCAATCCATAAAAAGGAAACAAGGATGATCCTTAAAATTATAAGTTGGTAGCCCTCCAGGACGTGGAAGCCAAATATTATGCCTCCCTAATTTTAAAAGATGTCTAAGAGTGGGAAAAATGGGCGGATTGGTTCCCATGGTTCCAAACTGGTGCTAAATCAAGTAAATGGCAGTTGAATGCACGTTTTAATGACTTTGAGAAGGCTTTCAACAGCATTAAGAGACTATGGCCAAAGTTGAACAAATGGGGTCTGCTGGACAATATGTTAAGTGCCTTCATAGGCTTGTATTCTAGCAATTCAAGTAAAATCTGGCAGGAATGGCACCCTGTCTAAAAATGTACATATAACAAGGGGCTTAAAACAGGAGAGAATGTTTGTCCCATTTGATTTAACTGGTTTGTCTCAAATATGGAGTTAGCAATTTCAAATCAAAAGGCTTGTTCACCAGAAATAACTAAACAGCTACTGTAGAAAAAACAGATTGGCTATCTATGTGGAGAAGACAAAAGCCATGACCTTTACAAGGAAAAACTCCAAGTAAGACCTAACATGGAGAATAGGATTGCAAGTTATTACTAGTGTTCAAACTTATAAGTATTTATGTGTCGAATTGCAAGCTACTGGCTATTATGAGAGTCAGCTAAGATCTAGTTCAACTAAAGCTAAAGGAATAGTCTTTGCACTACAAAAAGTGGCTCAAAATCTCACAGGACCATCGCTGTTACTAATATTTAAAGTTACCAATGTCAGGTATTTACCTGCAATAAGATATGGGCTAGAAGATTTCCCTGGCAAATTTAGTAGATGGCTCAACCAGGTGCAATCGAGGTTATACAGAAGCATCTTTAGGCTCACCAATTCTAGGAGGAAAGTCCAGATTTGATTCGAATTTGGCCTCACGAACTAGGTACTAGCTCAAAAGGCAGCATTGATGAAATTTTACTTCAAATTACTCAGAGCAAATTTAGGCTCTTTTAAATACCAGTTCGGCCAAGAACTTATTATCTCTAAATCTTCCCCTTGAGAGAGAGAGAGAGACTGAGTCTACTCTGTGAATTAAGTATGACTCCCCAAAGGACTCTTAATATCACATATATTAACTTTAAAATTCTTATAAGTAAAACAATAAAAGTAAGTCTAAAGAAATCGATTTAAGGACCTTGTTGAAGAAACATCACAACGAGTTCAGCTTGGCAACCTATGTGAAATTGGCACCACAGAAATATTTATTGAGACCTGGGAATATCCTTGGGATTTAAATCAACATTTTAAAGATTGGTTCTGAGCTTATTTCCCATTGGTGAGATGCTCGAAATAGAAATACACCAGAGTTAGTCAAGCTTGCAGTTTTTGCACATATCATAAGGAGTCATTGGCACACGTTCTTGCGGTCTCGCCATATCACATATCACATTCAGTCAAAGGACTGAGAATGCAGGCTAACTGCAAGATTTTTTAAATGAATGGGCAAAGTGTTGCAATGTCTCCCGCCGCCAACGGAAGTTGCAAATTCCCTCCTAGACATTATACCGCTGCTGGCTATACCCAATGTCTTGGCCCAAGACCTGGCCCCAGTCCTGACGCTGGAGGAGGTGAGTGCTGCGGTGTCGGGGTTACAGGCCGGAAAGACGGCTGGCCCAGATGGGTATCCCATTGAATATTACAAACGCTTTCATGAGATCTTATGTTCCCATCTTCTGAACTTTTTTACAGCTGCTCTGCAGCAGGGGTCCTTCCCACCAGAATTCGATTGTGCCACAATCTTCACCCTGCCCAAAGAGGGACTCTCTAGGGACCAGTGTTTCACCTATCGCCCGATTTCACTGATTAACACTGACATTAAGATCTATGCAAAAGTGTTGGAAATGCAGCTGGGCTGGGCCGGGCCCTACCACATCTGGTTCACCCAGATCAGTGTGGATTTATGTTAAATCCACACTGTGAGCACCACTTTATTAGCAGGCTCCACGGGGCGCCGTCCTGGGCAGCAGACCTTGATGGCACTCTCGCCCTCTTGCTAGTTGACTTCACCAAAGTGTTCAATACAGTGTCTTGGGATTTTATGGATGGAGTTCTTCGCCAGGTCGGTCTGGGAGAGGGGTTCCGTCGTATGGTTTGTCTTCTCTACCATTCCCCGACTGCTCAGGTCCATGTGAATGGGGTCTTGTCTCCTGGATTTCCCATTGAGCATGGTACACGCCAGGGGTGTCCACTGTCCCCACTGCTATTTGCTTTGGTGATAGAGCCCCTGGCGGAGCTCATACGCTGTGATGCCCAGGTTTGGAGCTGGCGGTGGGGGACTGGCCTTAAAGACCTCATAGCGCTATATGTGGATGATTTGCTTCTGCTCTTGAAAGATCCACAACGTTCTGGGCCTTGTAGTGCCACTTCTTCAGCTGTACGGTGAGGCGTCAAGGCTCTGGGTTAACGAAGACAAGTCCTGCTTAGTGGAGGTAAAGGATGATGCTTTGGGGCATGTTTGGTGTCCCAATATTCCTACTTGGCATAATTCTTTTAAGTATCTAGGGGTTCATGTGTCCCCCTATCCCGGATTTGGCCTGGGCCCTTAACTTCCGGGGGCTGGACCCGCAGCTTGATCGCGATCTTGGCCGCTGGGCCAATCTGCCATTGAACCCCATGGAGCGTATTGCCCTTTTTAAAATGGTGTGCCAGCCGTGCTATTTGTACGTCCTCGGTAACTATCCTTATCTCTTCACCCACAAATGTTTCCACTCCTTGACTGCTAAGATTACTAACTTTGTGTGGCTGGCGGTCGGCACAAGGTGGCATTTCATTCACTGCGTAAGTGTCCCTTTGACAGTGGCCTGGGTTTATCGGACATCTACTTATACTATCAGGCAGCACACCTGATGCCGGTTAATGACTGGTTCATGGGGGTGGGATGACCCGGCATATCGTTTGGAAATTCATTCACTGGGTATATGGCCTGCTTGATCTTTTGTATGGAGCGCCTCTACCGGGTACATTGCGGGTGTCCCTCATCTGTTGGAGGGCGGCCCTTCACCTCACTGGTTGGGATCGTCACCTCACCGGGATGACCCCTCTATGGCGGGGAACGTGGCTTGGTCAACTTTCGACCCTGGAGGGTTTTCTGCCATGGGATCGTATTGGGACCTCGTACCTGGGAGATGTTTATAAGGGTGGGAGCATTATGTTGTTTCAGGAGTTAAAAGTTAAGTACTCTCTGTTTAACTCGCAGTTCTTTCGGTACCTCCAATTACGCCACACCTTGCAAGCTGATGAGTTGCCGAATGACCCACTGCCCGAATTCAGTCCGTTGGAGGCGAACATTTTCCTCAGGTGGCTGGGTAAAGGGGCAACTTCTGTGATTTATCAATCACTAGTGATTCATGCCCATGACGGCCTTGAGAAGGTACGGAAAGGATGGGTGTCCTGGGTGGGAGAATTGGATGAAGAAGATTGGAGGGAGGCTTGTATGGCACCTAGGGAGCTGGCGATTTCAAGGCGGCTACTTATGATTCAATTTAACTACCTGCATGCAATGTACCCGAGGCGCTTACAACACTTGATCCCCGATGCGCAAGCAGTGTGCGCACCCTGTTCGCTTCCAGCGGCAGATTATTTTCCATGTGGCCTGGGAGTGTCCGGTGCTGAGGCCCTTTTGGGAGGAAGTGGGTCAAATACTTTCCTCTGTTCTAGGCCTCACCCTGGAGTTAACACCTCGTACTGTGCTACTAGGGTTAATGGCGGAGGTAGGGGGCCCTAGAGCTGAACGTGTTTTTCTGGGGATGGCTTGCTTGGTTGTCAAGCGGGATGTGGTCCGTGCATGGAAACAACATAAGCCACTGACTATTAGAAGCTGGTGAGCAGGGGTGGACTGGTGCGCTCATCAGGAGAAGCCAATCTTTGAGGCTCGTGGCTGCCCTAAGAAGTATGAACGCATATGGGGAAAATTGTGTAGCTATTGTGGTGTACTGATATGACAGTACAATGTTATATACCATTGACGATTAGGCTTGCTATAATGCCATGCATGTACATCAACCAAGTTTTGCACTGTGTTTGCTGTGTCTTGCCGCAAAATTCTAAATAAAGTTGGTTAGAAAAACATTTATGGGCAAAGTGTTAGACGCAGTCCCAATATAGGAAGGCACCTTACTGTAAATCAATGTGTACAGATTAATGACTTTAGCAGTTTTGTTATTGAAGCCTCAAGTCACCAAAAAGGTACGTGAGCGAGATATTAATTAATTAACAACAGAAAATTGCATCGAGTTTTGGATTGAAAATGCATTACTTACACTGTAGTTTAAATTTAGTTGTGAGGATTACGAATTAGTATTCCCAGCATGGGTTCATTGCTTTGAACCAGCATTAACAAAGGCAATACTGCTTACTGGGTTTATAGTTTGGGTGTATTATTAGACTTAGGACCTCATTTATGAGGTTTTGGCGTAAGGCAGCACCGTAAGGAATCTTGCTGCGCTGCCCTACGTCAAAACAAATGGGCAGGAATGTGCCGTATCTATGATATACTGCACATTCCTCTCCTTTTTCGCTGCACCAGCGCACAATGGGCTGCCATGCACCAACACAGGAGCCCTTGCACCATGGCTCAAGGATGCCTGCATTGCGGGGATGATTGATTTTGTGCAGGAAGGGACACCATCCACTGCTACCAACTGAAAGCGGCAGGCCCATTAGTTCTAGACCTTTCTAGAGATACACTCCAATGGTTCTTTTTCGCAGCATGAAAGTGTATAGGGGTGAGAAGTTGTCAATAAACCAGCCAATTAGTCAACAATTCTATTTGATGCATAATAACCTACTGACAACTACTTAAGGTTAGTTAGTTTATTACAAGCCAAAAATAACTGGACATAGCGACACCTCAACACGAGGGTATAGAAATACAAAGGAATTAGCATGAAGCCAAATCTACGCATCCAATTCAGACAGTGCAGCATGAACAAAACTATTAATTCAAGAAGTAGAATACAAACGATCAGGAAGCATGAGTCCAAATTTCTCTGCATTGAGGGTTGATGAATGAAAAGCATTACATCTATCCCTACTCTAGCACTAAGGTGACATCCCTTATCTAAGCATTCTCAGATGGGGAAAGGAAAAAGTGTCAGTATGTGGAGTCTTCCTAAGAAACCTCTCCACCATCAATGGGTCAAGTAGCATAAAGCCACTATCGCACGGAATGAGCTCATTCTAGGACGCTCTCTCTCTGAAAGCAAAAAAAGAAGTGGGGCACTTTCCCTAGTTCCAACAATCAGTTATCCACAGGTAGAATTCCCAAAGTGCACCTCGCATCACGCCATCCACTCTGGATACAGCCCTGAATGTACTTTTCTACGGTGTTGTCCATGTACCTTCTAAACAACAATGTGCCCTTGGCTCCCAGGCCTTCCCCCGTGTGACTCCTGATGTTCTTCCTTTATCAACCCAAGTCACACAATTCTTCTTCTCTCCTTGCTTAGCTACTAAAACAAAGACATTATTCTACCTAAAAGAACGCTCCTTCACCTTCAATACAAAATGTGAGAAAGTACAGATTCCAAAGCGAGAGTTTTCAGGGACTTGCATTTCAGGCCTACTATTTCAGCTAATATAAAAATACATCATGTAAGCAATATGAATTCACATAATCATTAATACATTTTAAACTACTACATTTACCAAAGTATAGAAATGTCACATTAATAAACACATCCAGTATATGAGTAGCATTAACTTCACAACACGAGTTTTTCATGTTAGCGTTTTCTGCTAGTTACATCCATTTCCTAAGTTAATTCTCCATACTAATTGTCAATAGCCTAAAATAAATCACGTATTTATGTTAATACATTTCACAATGCTAACACTTCATGTTAATACAGTTGCAAGATTATATGCGAGTGTGTTCTACACATGATTATGATGCACCCCTACAAATGAAATGAGATTTCCACTCCATCAAGGCCATCCACAAATGTGAGATTTCTTAACCTACGTTTTACAGTAATGTGTACATAAGCATGTCAAGCTTCATGCAGTGTAATTTTGGTGCTCATTTAGGGCCAAATTCCAAGTTTGGTGGTCCGTGGACCGCCAAACCCGAGTTGGCGAAGCGGAGGCGATGCGCACCGGTGGTCAGACTGCCATATTCTGAGTTTGGGGGTCGGATAGCCATTGGACTGCGGCAACCGCCGGGGATCCATGATACCTCTGCAGTGGTGCGGCAGTCCTGAGCATCCCAATATGCTGGCGGTGCCGCTCCAACATCGCCAAGCATATTACGACTTTCCTCACTGCTACCCTTTTCATGGTGGTGAGCCCACCATGAAAAGAGTGGCAGTGAAGAAACTAGTCATAATCTGGTGAGCGGGCGGGCGGCGGTTGACTTTAGCGGTGTGGGAGCGGAACGCTGGCATGGCGGCCCGCTCCCACCATGCCAAAGTCGTAATCAGGCCCTCAGTATTTGGTGGAGCATGTCACCAAACACATGGTTTCATTGACCCATTTAGAAATTTGGGGAGCAGCTGATAATGCCCCATAGAAGTCTCTTTTTGGTTCGGTGGTACAGAACGGACAACTTGCTGCGCTGTGCTGGTGCACTTGCTGCTGCCAAACACTAATGCAGGAACCTTTGCACCATGGTTCAAGGGTGCCTGCTTTACTCCAAGGACACCTTCCTGCACAAAAATAATCCTTAGAAGTGTTTTCCTACTCCTAAGTGTGCTGCAGAATGTAGCACACTAAGAACTATAAGTGTGCTGCAGAATGTTGCACTCTAAGAAAGAGGAAACAACAAGGAGAAATAAAGATATTTCTCCTCATTAGCCCTCTATCAGGAAGGCGTACAAGTGTGACGCATTCCCAGGTTTACTTGTCTTGGTAAATCTTGGAATGCATGAAAACGTATGGGTAGATGCACAGGAACACCCACGCTTTCCGGTGCAGAGTAACGCAAGGCAGTGACTTGCACTGCCTTGCGTTATTCCAGACTTACCAAGCCACGTAGGGCCACGCTATGTGGTTTTGCGTGGCTTGGTAAATCTTACTTAAGCATTGCATTGCGAATGACAACACAATCCTTTCATAACTTTTGCCCTGGGTATATTGCCTTAATGTTATGAAACGTTTAATGTGTTGCTTTAATGTTACCAACTTGTAGTTTAAAGCACAAACCACAGCTGATTGATACTAGTAATTTCTGTCGTGTTTCGTTCTGCATAAGTTAATAAAAATCATGCAAAGCTTTGGATTTTGGCCCTCATATAAATGTTTCCTAAGGATCAGTAGCATTTTTAAGATCAGAAACCTTGATAGGTACAGGAATAATCTTTTATCTTCCAGATTACGAGCTTTCATTCATGAAAAAATATGTTGACCCGCACTGTACATCATGCGTGTGTCTATTTGCAAAGGTATTGACCTCTGCTATTCAAATATGTATTCTTTTGCCTCTATTTGTGTTCACTTTGTACATTGAAAACACCTTAGTCATATTCTCTGTTGCTGGACATTGAAGTGAAAAGATCCTCCTGTGTAAGCTAAATTGAAGCAGTTTCAAATGCAGGACCATCTAAGAGCCAGGAGCAGTATTTTAATTGTATTTGAAATTCAGTGCCTTCAGACTCTGTTCTACTATAATTGGAAACAGAAATGCTGCTGCATCATTTTATTATAAATTATATCATTTGTTGTGACTGGTGCTTGGCATATGGCATGTTGGAAGCACTCATAAATCTGGCATTGATCCGCTCTGTAGTCATTCATCCTGCTGTTCTTCTTAGTGGCCTCTATTGATCCATGTGTCCTTGCTGTTGCAGATAACCTATCTAATCATGCAGATGGAAATGGAGTTTTGCATTGTGTTCAATATTATCATTCTTCGTTAATTTCACATTTTGCGATGCCATATTCATATCATGCAGCACATTGATGTGCATAGTAGGAATGGCATGCACAGAATATTCGAACACTTGCCACACAGAAACTAAGATAGCACAATGCATGAAAACACACTTGGTATGAACAAAACCCATGATGTGCAATATATGTTTTTTCAATTAAAGTAATTGTTGCCATTTTTTCAGATTGACGTGATGATAACAAGTGATGCTCTTCACACTGGCAAACAGATGTTGGTCAGACGCCATCTCCCCATTAATACGCCTGCTCTTGCCTCTTGCTACCATAACCCCATGCAAGGTACCAGGTTGCTAGGATATTGAAGAAAAAGTTCACAATATTTATGTGAGCAGCAGCTGAACACAAACACTGATCAAACAGAAGAAAACTCATAGATAAAGAGGTTAGCCTTGGCTCACCTGAGGTACTTGGGCTTTAGTACCAAGGAGGTCTTAAGACTTAGGGGTCGATTCCGATTCGGGCCGGAAATTTCTCCGACCGAGCCGGACCCGGAGAGATTTCCGACCGAATCGGACCCGTGCAGTCCGACCGAACGAGTACGATGCGTCCGTATGCTATCGGACTCGAGTCGGTCGGACTCCCATTGAAGTCAATGGGAGCCGGTCGTACAACGCGTAGGCGGGCTCCCATTGACTCAGTGGGTGCGAGTCGGACAAGTGCGCCCCTACAGCGGGTACGCGGCGAAGCGATTCGCGCCGTACACGCACAGGTAGGGGGACCCATGGGTCCCCCTGTGTGCGACTCGCGCGGCTACGCGTACAGGGGGGTCCGACACGGACCCCCAAAGTACGGCTCCGACAGCTCTTTCGAGCGGAGTGCGCGGCTCGGTCGGACTGCTCGCGGCGCGCATCGTACTTACCCGGCCGGGGAACGTCTCCATTGCGCGGTGCGAGTCGAGTCCGAGCGAGTCGGTCGGTGTGGTTCGAGCCGGGAACGAGTCGGTCGGAGCGGTCGGGACGCCCGGACGAGTCGGTCGGCGAATTCGCATCGTACTCGCTCGGCCGGACCCGCGTACGATTCGGTCGGGAAACAGGGCTCCGGATCGGATCCGGTAAAGCCGAATCCAATTCGGAGCCCTACCGGCCGAGATCGGAATCGGCCCCTAAATGTATAGATGTAATGTTTAAAAAGAATCCCTAGTGCAATTCTCAGTGAAAGAAAGAGACCTTGAACATTTTATAAAAAGATTTATTACAAGAATGAAGAACAATGGTTAAGTAGTTCAAAAGTTGTAAAAAAAATTAAACATAGCACCAATTAAATCCATTAGATAAAAATGGTACAATAAGTTCACTGGTTGTTAGAAAAATGTGAAAAATTGCCCTTTTAGCTCTGGCCAAGACCTCTGCACTCCTAGTTCCTGATTTGCGGGTAAAGAACTTTCGCTGCAAATTAGGGGCTTAATCAACTGAAGCACAGCAAAAAATATCAGGTAGGAGCATACTGGAAGCTCTTTCAGAACAGAGCTGCAGGTCATTAGATTTATGTTGCAGGACCCTTAGCAAATGCTGATCGCCTAGATAAAAATGTGCAGAGTGAGACGATGTGCAAGGTAAGTCTGCCCATGACCATACGCAGCCTACCTTTTGTTAGCATTTTCACCCTGTCAAGAGCTCTAGATGGTTCTCCAATGTTATTGAGTTGTAGAATTCTAGATTGTTCTCCAATGTTATTGAGTTGAGGGCTGCCTCCGCAAAGGCCTCCACAAAATTGGATCGGATTGGCAAATTGAAAAAATCTTTGAGCAGCACATGTCTGTTTGGCAATCTTACAGGTCTGTTGCTTTGTCAGTGGGTTGCTTTGTTTTCACCATCATGCAGAACCCACAAAAATGGGGGGGGTCCTGTAAAACAGGATAATATCACACAAAACAAGATTTTCAAGGTAGAACAGATGTTTTACTAAGGTTTCTTTTCTTGAATCTTTAGGATAGGTCCTAGTGACGTCTACCTTCATGAAAAGTGTTAACAACATTTTTACACTGGAATCAGAAAATAGTTCTACAGCTGGATACATAACTGGAGCCAATCTATTGAGTATTCCCAGTACCTGCAGTTAGCCAAGTATCCTTTACAGTCTATCAGCACACAGTGGTTCCTTTACTCTAAAAACACCAGGCTTTCGAGGAGACTACTTCATTTCATCAGGCAAAACGCATTGTTCACACCACATCTCTTGATTTTGTCAGCTTCTAAGTTCATTTGGGATGGCAAAACAAGGGCTGCCTTCATTCATTTAAAGAACATCTGGATCTTCAAGGACCTAACGCTGCAAACCAAGATCAGGCTTTTTAGCACCAACGTAAAATCGGTCCTTATGTATGTAGCAGAACCTTGGAGGACAACAGTGACCGCCGCCAACAAAGTACAGACCTTCATCTACACCTGCCTGAGGAAAATCCTCCAGGGCTGCTGGCCAAATACCATCAGCAACAAAGAAGTATGGCAGCAGACTTTCCAACTCAATGCTCATGTAGAAATCATGAAAAAACAGTGGAGCTGTTAGGACACACCGTCCGCAAGCCCGTATCAAACACCACCAGGGAGGCCCTCACCTGGAACCCTCAAAGGAAAAGGAAAAGTGGAAGGCCAAGAAACACCTGGCACCAAGGCCTCGAGGCTGACTGCAAGGAGATGGGTTACACATGGAGTGTCCCAGGGACCACTGCCTGCCCTTAAAAAATGAAACTGAAAAGTTTAATTTTTCTTTTTTAAATGCATCCAGGTTTCCTTTAAGGAAAACGGGCTGCATTTAAAAAAAAAAACTGCTTTATTGAAAAAGCAGTCACAGACATGGTGGTCTGCTGACCCCAGCAGGCCACCATCCCTGTGGGTGCTGGCCATTCCCAATGGGGTCGAAAATTGCGCTTGCCTCATGAATATTGATGAGGCATGCAATTTGCAACCCCATTGGGAATCGCAAACAGTGTCTGAGACACTGTTGTAAATTGCATTTAGCGAGTCGCAAATTGCGAGCCGCAATTTGACGCAATTTGTGGCTCGCTAAATGCAAGCATCGTACATCTGGCCCTGAATCCTTAACTGATTAACTAGTCATTTTTGGACCTTGGTCTCCCAGCAGGTGTTGAAGAAAGAACTGTAAAGTAGGTGCTAGAACAGAAAACTGATGAGTCCTAGCGCCTCAACACTGGAAAGACTGTTGAAGCACTCTAGACACACAGGTGAAGTGCTGAGAACAAGTTGTTGGGAGTCACTCCAGAACAAGAATGAATAAATGACTGTTGGGAGCTGACATCAAGACCCATTGTCGTGTAGTTCCTATTAATCTGTAGGATCTGTGCATTGTTTGGACCACATAAACTAGGGGATTGGTGCCAAGACTGATTCCAGACACTCCCCCAGGATATGTTGGTCTGTAAACCAGCTAGCTCACAGTGCCACCGTAAGCCCCCCTAACCTTACCAGGGAGCAAATGTTTCTGGCAACCACTGAGCATGACAACCCCGACCCCTCAGGGATCGTGGAAACAGTACAAAACCTTTTTCTCAGTTACTCGTGCTCACTTATTCTCAGAGAAATATACAGAGAATACACATTTTCAATAATATTTATTGAACCACCGTTATTCTTGCATAAAATACGTGTGCTGCAATGATTAATAGACAGAAGCAGATAAACGTGATTACAAGCAACAAAAGCAAAAATAGTAGATATAGTTCTACCCTGGTGCTAAAACAATGTATATATGCAGGCATTCAAAACAAGGCAGTAATCAAGCGTGCTCCTACAATGCAAACCCTACTCTAAGTGTACCTAGAGTGTGTGTAGGTGTAGAGTCAAGAATCTCCCAAAGGATGATCCAACCCCATTACCTGTTGGGATAGAGTGAAGGACCCGTCTTGGTCACGAACTGGACACCCCTCACGAGATGTCAGGCCGCTGCATGGTGCTTTCTCAGCATGCAAAGACCCTCGGTGTACGCGGAAGTGCCTCCTCTGCTAATCCATTGGGATGTTCATCTTTTATAATAGAAAGCAGCCTTGCGATATGTGTATAGATTAGTGATGTTATGGATATGTAGATATCCCTGTCGCTCCGTGGATGAAGATAGTGATGACATTTGTACATAGTGCAAAACGAGACCTTGTACGTGATGTTCAGGGCATTGTGATAATGTTGTGCGAAGCTAGATGTGAAAACAAGTTTAGTTTCAGAGAAACTATTCCAACATTGTCGCGCATGCAAATATGTGCAAAAGGTCACAGCTGAAAATGTTATTTGTGAGGACAATGTAAGAAATTAGCTGCTTGCTACTTGGGCCTAACTCGGGAATATAACACCCTCTCCTCATACTAAAAATCTATCTAAAAAATCCAGCAGACAATTATAAAAACAATAAAAAATGCTTTTAAAAGCATCTAAAAGGGGGATTCCCATTAATATATCAATTTAAAAGTCATTATATCATTTGAGATCACAAGCACTCAGAAAGCCATGGTGCCTATAAAAAAACAAAGCTGTTTTGGTTCATTTTTTATTATTATATTTTTTTTAAAAGGCAAAATTGTTCCCACACGGAAAAGACCAAGGGGCCGATTCCGATCTCGGCCGGTAGTGCTCCGAATCGGATTCGGTTTTACCGGATCCGATCCGGAGCCCTATTTTCCGACCGAGTCGTACGCGCGTCCGGGCGAGCGAGTACGATGCGTATTCGCCGACCGACTCGTCCGGGCGACCCGACCGCTCCGACCGACTGGTTCCCGGATCGTACCGCTCCGACCGACTCGCTCGGACCCGATTCGCACCGCGCAATGGAGACGTTTTCCGGCCGGGTAAGTACGATGCGCACCTCGACCGCTCCGACCGACTCGCGCCGTCCGACTCGAACTCGCTGTCGGAGCCGTACTTTGGGGGTCCGTGTCGGACCCCTGTCACGCGTACCCATGCGAGGCGCACACAGGGGGACCCATGGGTCCCCCTACCTGTGCGTGTACGCCGCGAGCGCTTCGCGGCGTACTCGCTGTAGGAGGCGCCCTTGTCTGCCTCGCACCCATTGAGGCAATGGGAGCCCGCGTACGCGTTGTACGACCGGCTCCCATTGAGTTCAATGGGAGTCCGACCGACTCGTGTCCGGTGGCATACGAATGCATCGGACTCGTTCGGTCGGACTGCACGGGTCCGATTCGGTCGGAAATCTCTCCGAGGCCGGCTCGGTCGGAGAAATTACCGACACGAATCGGAATCGGCCCCCAAATGTTGATGTGTTCCGAGTGGTAGATGGAACATTTATGTTGCCCACATCCGTAGATGTTCCCAGAGGCGCACCTCTTGCATGTTTATCAGGCGAGGCCCGTGCGGGTAAGAGCGGTGTGGCCGGGTGTGGAGGGATTTCGACAAACGACGATGAGGGAAAAATAATTATTCATTTAATTTTCCCTCGTTGTCATCTGTCGAATCCCCCCCTAACCCGGCCCCACTGCCCCACCAATCTTACCTGCACGGGCCGCTCCTGATGTTTATGGAGCAAAGGTGATTCCATCCAGTTCCCACAGCAGCCACTGAGGGAGGCATTGTAACCCATAAGTTTTCCACAGAGCCGTTGTTCACATCACTAGGAGCTGCAGCATCTCAGGGTGGCTCTAAGAATGCATTCATCATTAATGGAATAAGCTGGGGACAGCAATACGCATGGGCCTTTAAGGGGTACATCAGTACTTCAATGTCCAGTGGCGCAACCAATTTGGATCCGAGACATATATCCAGGACACATTCGTGGCTGCAAAGCAGACAGAGGAACACAGGTTGTATGCAGTCAAGCCAGACCGGCCTGAATGATAAGAACCAATGCTCATTTAGTTCTTGAAGCTGAGGTGTGCCAAAGCAGTGTATTATGTGCTCACAGCAACGCAGCACAAGCAGTGCTGTCTCCATTCCGAGTTGAACTGAGACATCCACTGTGGAGCAGATAAAATAAAATCAGAATTTCCGCCACAAGTAGCAGGACAAGCGGGAATCCTCCAAAATGCTTCCCAACACAGAGTGTATGAAAGATGGTATAACTCCGAAAATCATCTGAAAGGTGCTAACCAAACCAGATCCGATATATTTTAAAAAGTGCACTATCCCTTCCGTATCAGACATGTTAAAGATGCGATGGTCCAGCTCCCCAAAATTTAGCGGGAGGTTAGTGTGGAGTAGTGTCTGTATCTCAGACAAGGACCTTGCAACCTGGAGATGAAAAGTCTCTTTGGCCGAAGTTAAGGCCACATCCTTTGGCAAAAGTATGGCTTTCAGTTTGCTTAGGGAATCAAATTTTATGTTGGAAACATTTATCGCAAGGCTATAGTGCTGCCTCCCTAACTGTGCAGGCAGGTGGAAACAGTACTTGTGTACAAGTGACTATGGAATTAACCGTCACTAGATAAGCGATGCCTGGTTTCATTCCGCAGCAACCTTGATCACTCAGCATCAAATATCTCCGATTCGAGAGCAGCCTGAATACAGGATGAATCACGGCAGCTGGGGAACCCTTCAGATAACAAGACAAGTTCGCCACTGGAGCATTGCATGCCCAGTGGAGAGAAATGTCCTTGCAACCCATGGAACCGCTTAAAGCATCTTCACAGTCGGAGCCACTAAGAAAAACTTCTGTGTCCCCATTCCTGCATCTAAACCTGAAAGGTAATTCCCAATTCTCGTGCACATATCCTTCCCCTAGCGCTTCATAGCTGCCTACCTGTTGGTATTGGAGACAATATTGGAATTGAAAGGTCGTGACCAGTAGGGTGATGTAACCATGGATTATCCAGTCAGTGGATGGTGTCTCAGCCACGGCGAAAGGTAATTGGTCTAATTTTTCAATGTGCAACATGGTATATTTTGCATCTCTATGTTATCTGTCTTTCTGTTAGATCTCATTCCGAAAACAGACCTGTACCATTGATGTAACGCCATGGCACGAGGCCAGAACATAACGTTTGTAACGTCCAGCTCAATATTACTATTGACTGTAATTGTGACTGTCCATGTTGTAATATAGACATGTCTTGCTGTATTATGTCAATTGCAGAAGACACTATGCTGCTCAGTGAATACATTCTCGATGATCAAAGTAACAGTCCCTTGCACACGCCGACAGTATGTATTATGTATCATTGACAATAATAAAAAACACTCTTGTTCCTCCGTTGAAACAGTCACTTCAGTTTAATCTTGAGCTCCTTAGCCAACACGTGCTTAATTGTTGTGCGCAGCGACTTCTTCAGGGCTCTAATCTCTTTGTATGGATCCTCAGTTCCGGTTGTATTTCCGACCCGGAATGGGGTCTAGTACTCCAGTGATATTTGCACAGTATAGGGCAACAGGGATTACTGTGTCCATGATTTAGTGTTTTCCAGAATTCTTTTCTTAAGTGTGGATCTTGTGTGTATAAGTCATAAATCCATCATGAAGAATGACGACGTGGCTCAGTAGCAGGGCTGCCTCCGGAAGATCTCTTCTGCGGACACGCCGGAGGCAGCCCTGCAACTGAACAGCGGGTTTGCGTTTACGCCAGCAAAGACTTGGTTGCTGGCAAGAGGGACTCACTTAGCCCCCAAAGAGTAGTTTTACTATACCAGGTCATCATTCTTCATGATGGATTTAAGACTTATACACACAAGGGCAGAAGAAGTACAGTTCAGGTACCTTGAACAACTAGGACATGTACAGGCGCTCTGTAAGATTGGCCACTAAGGAGGCACGTTGGATATATCAGGAAGGGGTGGACCAACGGGGCTTAAATGATGTCATTGAGTGGAACAAAGTGGGGACCCACTTATAGTTTGTCCTATGAACAGGATGTTTTCCAAGAAATAGTACAGGAATATACTACACTGTCAGGCTCAATATTGGTGCGTATATACCTGTTGGGTCAATTATTTTTACAAAAGAAGCTCTTTTGGGGGGCAATAGTAGGGTCAACCTTAAAGTGATGGTTTTGACCCAATGTAAATATTGGGACATATCAAGAAAGCAGAGTGTACCACTTGAATACTGGAATGACTCTATTGAGAGTTCCAGTATACTGTAACTAGGTTGATAAATTGTATGGGAGGAGGATGTGGCCACCTGTGGAGAAGTTATGTTTAACACTAATGGAAATAATGAGGATGTTTCCTACACTTAGAAAATACTAGTCTGAGGTGACTTGAGAATCAGTAGAGAGCAAACTCCCAGAGAGAGATATATACATTGAAAGCTATTGACCTTGAGTTGTTCAAAGTCAGTTCAGGATTATATACGAGTACCGATATGATTCTCCTTTCAAAGATGGCGCCCATGGAAATGGTCACGTGACCGGGAACACACCGGAAGAGGGTGGGCGTGTAATAACATTTGCGCCCGAGTTACGTGTTTAAATAGACGCACAGAAAGAACAGCTGGTGTGCGTGGAGTCCGAGGCCAGATGCAGGAAACATACCGGTAAGCGGGCGGATAGACTTGACTAATGGAGGTTGGTTAAAGGAAGAAAGGGGTCTGCAAATGGGAGCGGTGATGAGTAGCGTGGTAGTTTACAGTGGCCGCTGCATTGAATTGGCTTGTGCAGATGGGGCCAGCGCGTATACATACTTAGCTTTTCTCCCTGTTTAAAAGACGCAGTAAAAGGCCAGCGCTTTACATACGTAGCTTCCCTCCCTGTTTTTAAAAGATGGAGTAAGAGGCCAGAGTTGAGGGTGGTAGGGGTTGAAATCCCGTATCCCTTTGAATAACTTGAAATTAGGGGAGAGTCACTATGAATATACCACCAATGATAAGAATTGTTTTTTCCAATAGGTTGACATAAAGCAACCGTGGTAATAGGTTTGGGTGGTGTGGACGTGTACACATCCCCAAGGAAAGGAGGTTGCCGGTATGCATGGTGGGGGCAACTACCTGGTAAATATTCCATATGTGTGAGCAGAAATTTTTATTAAACACGCTTTGCGTGTATTGGTTTTAAAATCATGGTCTGTGCTAACTTTGTGTTACATGTTGTCTGTGTCATATTTCCCCAGGTATATTATTGAATTGACAGTGTGGCGAGGACTGACCCCTAGCCCTGAAGAAATTGCCGGAAGTTTGAATGGCAGTGAAACATGTTGGCCTTCCATAAAAACGGATGGTTTGCGACAGTATGTCTTGATTTTTAAATTGAGCAGACGCACGGCACTGATTAAAATTGATGGTTTTGCCAGTGGTCGTTTAGCTCGTTTATAGCTTGGAGAAGCGAAAGTCAGTGGGAATCTTGCTTCTACAGAAGGGGTCAGGATAGGGTTGCACGCGGAAATTGTTCCAAGTGCTTGGTTTACCTTTTTCACACATCCAAATAATTTTTGCACTTTCTTACACTATTCTTTTGTGGTCTTGGGAGTTGCCAATGATGAGAACCGGAGCACACTGGTGAGAACCTACCAGCAGCTCCCATGGGGGTGTTTCTGTGAGGCACTTCCAAACCTTGGCACATTTTCTCTACTTTTGTGATTTGCACGCTATGGGTTATACACTGGGGAATGACACTGAACAACTTTTAAATAAATGGACAGGAGCACCTAGGATTGGACAGCATTGTGGAAGCTGAGCATTAGAGCCAAGATATGGCGTGGGGTATGCTCACAAGGATTGTCCCATATTAGATCAGGTTCTTTTTTGATTGAAAGTTCTTCTTTTTTGATTGAAAAGCTCTGTAAGATTGCCCAAATTCTTTCTTGTCCACAATTTTCTCTCTGGCTGATTCACTATATGCGGGACCCAGGCAGGTCTTGCGGGTACAATTTTCACTTCCCCAGTAGCGGTGCATTTTACTTGGATGTTGCTTTCTAAAGCTCGGTATTCTTTAAGGTACTGTAAAACATTCAAATGATCGTTGATGCCAAATGGGGTTTCAGCCACCACCGTGCTGACACTATCGAGGTCGGGTACCCACATCCTCACCCCAAACAGGAGTTCATGAGGTGTACGACCCCCTAGGGATTTTCTTGGCATGTTGTTAAGTGCCCTCTGGACCCCATATAGGTGATTGGCCCAACTGCCGTCCGAGCCTAATACCCTTGCTATTAAAGATTACTTTAAGTCATGGTTCTTCCTCTCGATTACCGAATTTCCCTCAGGATGATAGAATGAGGAGTACCGCAAGGCCACACTCAAACTTCTCATGGCTTCTTTGTAAGCCCGAAAGCTAAAAGCCGGACCCTGGCCGGAATGTAGTGTACCAATTGAGTATGTCCAGATAAAGACTCGCAAATCCTTTATAACAGTTGGAGCGTCAGCAGAGCGCTGGGGAAAAACCCACAGGAATCTGGAACATGAATCTACTGCCACAAAGATGTACTTGTAATCCCCGTCTGAGTGTAAGGGACCGCAGTGATCCAAATATACACACGCATGAGGATTGTCTGAGATCAATAAAGGTGTTTGTGGCGGACGTGCTATGGTTGAGCTCTTCATCTGCTGACAGATGTCGCATTTGAGGACATACAGGCACATGCATCAACCATTTTTGCGAGCGCAAACGGTGCGATTCGCAAAAATCGGCCGTTTGCGCCCGCAAAAAGGGCATTTGCGATGCATCAAGGTTCAAGGCACTCGCAATTTGAGAATTCGCAATTAATTGCGATTTCTCAAATTGCGATTGCATTTAAAGAATCGCAATTTGCGATTCCTTAAATGCAATGCAAGAACCACTTTAGAATAGCGATTTCGCTACTAGGGGGCGCAAATTACCATCAAGTTGGACTTGATTCTGATGCTGCTAGTTCAAGTGAAGGATGCTACAATACATAACAAGTTCGAGTTGCAAGGGGTGCTCCATTTGGTCATGCAAAGAAGTTGACAAATAACAGGTTTTGAATTTGGTTGCCCTTTGGCAAACAGTGCTTGGTAGACATTCCTGATCTCCTGGAAGCTGGAAGCACACTGGAATCGGCATACTGTAAGAATCTGTGTACAACTTGCACTTGACCTTAACCTCCATTCTCGCCAGTTTGTAAAATAACATTGATGGAGCAAGGTCTGAAAGAGACTTGCTGGGAGTCCACTCGGTTAACTCATTAACAAAGTTATTAAACTTGTTTTGTGAATAACTAATGCGCACCACATGAACACGCGGGTTAGTGAAGCTTGCCTATGTGTGTACTAATGCAGATAACAACGAAGACGGAATAGTAGCGCTTTAAACGGGGAAACTGTTGTGCACATGCGTCAACTGCATCTACGTAGTATGACAAGGTAACGCTTGGAGGGAAATTCTAGCGCATGAGCAGAAGATACTAAAATGGAGTCTTGAAGACTCGCGTGCATGGCATCTGCTTAGCTGAGACGAAAACAAGCTATTTTACTAATGCTAATGCGGGAAAATAATTAATAAGAAAAGGGGAATAGAGTAGAGGTGGGAGGTATACAGTGTGACCATTTATTTGTGAAATTAATATTTGTCTTTCTGAACTTTATCATTAGTGCACATTTGGGCCTCTCACGCATAACTGAATTGAGCTGAGTAATTTGAAGACTGCGCATGTCCACTGAAAGTTAACCCGGAATGATGACTTAGATCTTGAACGGGAGCCAAGGTCATCAGTGACATGCCCTGGGAACAGATGGTGAAAAGTTCAACGATGAGGACTCTTATTCATAATGTTATAAAAATGTTGCAAGTAAAATGTGAATGTGTATGGGAACTCAATACATGAATAAAAATTAAGGGGACGGGTTTGCGAGTAATAGCTGAACTGATTTTAATGACATGTAAGCATGGTGTGATGGAGCTTCCCCCCTTGCCTGACCAATCATATTTCGTATTTTTACGATATTGAAACTTTAGTGGGTGGAACATGAAGAAACGAAGGTATAACTAAGGTAGCTTTAGTTAGTTAGAGAAGAAGACTGCTGAGAAGAAGGTCCAGATGCTGTGAGTCGGAGATGCTGTTGCTGGGAGAGATGCTGTGAGATGCTGATGAAGAACCAAATGAAGATCCTAACTTAATTGGGTTAGATCAGAAGATCGCAGAAGAATCTCGAGGAGGAAGAGAGTGTCAGAGAGGGGTGCGGCGCAATCGTCGGTATTCTAGAGAGGTCAACTATCTTGTCCTGAACCCTGTCCTGAAGTCTTTGTCTCCTGACCTATCCTGGGGGCCCCTTACCAGCCCTTTGGCCAAGGGGTTGGTCTTTCACACCATTCTTGGTAACTATAATTACGTTATTTGCAGATGTTCTTTTCTCTCTGTCCTCTCCCTTTCTGAGTATTAATTATTGTATGAGTCCGAAGTATATGCTTGATGTTTAATCAATTGAATTTTCTCTCCTAAGAATGATGGTGACTGCACTGTATTTTGAAATGGTTCACATGCATTTAATTTAGATAAAGATTTTAAACCTTCCTGAGTCTGTGATCATTTACTTCATTTTTTTTTTTTTTATTATTTTTATTGCGTGAGAAAACAAATTTTATACAAAGACAGTTCGAACTTCTAAAGAAAAACTCGCGCAAATTTTTGACAGTTTTTCCCCCCGCCCCAATCACTGATCAAAAACACTTTACCTGATGAGTTTTTTAAAACCTAAGGTCTAAGACATCTTTATCCAACATCCTTCTCTTGTCAATTTGGTAGTTCTTTAACAAAATCTCTTCCTTCACAATTCAATTATTCTTCTTAATTTGACTTACGTATACATATTTTGCATATATTGCATTAAACATTACACATTACACTCCATACCTTTTTACACCTCATCTACAGATTTAAAAGACCCAAAAATACATATTTTATCCAATCATCAAGTAAAAATCAAAAGAAGGGATAGCACTACATAAAACTCCATTATCTAACCTCCTACCCGATCCTTCTTCTTACTCTAAAGTGCTAGTGCGTACTATTAATCTTATTAAATTCATTTTGTTCAGTCCCCCGTATTTGTGCATTATCAGCTTAATTTGATAAAGTGCAAGTGCCATGTTCCGAAGAACAAATGTGTAAATGTGCAAATGTGCAAAGGAGAAGAACATTTATTATAGCAGCCTTATTGTTAAGGTGCATTATTTTGATATATATTTCTAAGTTCTTAATACGCTTTTTATAATTCTCAGCCATAATTTCGCTTGTCCCCTTATCCATACATCAGTTTCTAGCAGCCCGATTGGTAAAATAGAGCATAGAGTACATATATCGTCATGATACTTGATCCAAGGATGAAGAGGGGGCTATTCCTCCACTTGCTCCCTCCAAGTAGTAAAATGTTCCCAGATTTTCCCTCCTCTCTTTCTTGCTTTAATACCCCGCCGATCATATATGGCTTTCTCGAGGCTGTAAGTTTTCAATAACCGAGCTAACCACTGGTGAAAGGTCGGTGGCTTAGGGTCTATCCATGCTGATGCAATAATAATTCGATACACTGCCATAGCTATACACATTAAGGCCCCACCATCTTCTAGTCCCAGGTTGTGTATTCCAAGCATTATTACCTGGGGAGTAATTTCCACCTGTATCTGTAGCTTTTCCTGTAGGAAGAGTTCAATTTCTCGAATGAGCGGGGAGAGTTCCCGGCATGTGGCGAACATATGTATCGAATCTGCTTTATATAACGCACATCTTGGACAATGCGTGCCTTTCCCTTCTCCCCATTTGGCAATCCGATATGGCGTATAGTATAGTTCAAAACACGTTTTATAAAATTGCACCTGAAGATTGGCTGGCATTAAAATCTCTAATGAATTAAGATATGCTTCCTGGAAATCACCATCTGTTATTCCCAGCGACTCTTGCCACTTTACTGAACATTTTCCCAGATCATCTTTCATAAAGGTGTTTAATAATACATACATTTGTCCAATCTTTGGTACTTCAGGTTGTTTTAGTTTCTCCACCAATTCGCAACTTTCGTATTTCGGCATCCCTCCAGCCTTTTTTAACAGAAAATCCCTCAACTGTAGGTATTTAAAAAAATCCCTATTAGATAGTGCGAATTCCTCTTTTATTGCCTCAAATGATTTTAACCCTTCGGATGTAAATAGGCTTCCAACCTGTATAATTCCGGAATCTATCCATTTCTGAAAGTATTGGTCCTTTAAAATCTCGGGTAACTCTACATTCTGCACAAATGGTGTATAATAATTTACTTTTGCTAGTCCTACCAGCCGTCGTACTGCCGACCAAACCCTAAAAGCCGCCATGAGAGTCTTGAAACGCACTCTTTTGTAGTATCCGTAATTCACCTGGCGCCATAGGCACCCTCTTACATCATGTGAATTAACATAGGTATATGGATAACTCCAGTTTGACCTTTCAACCCCTGGATATGCATTCAACAATGGTATATAATGTATAATGGAAGCTGCCCACCAGTATATTCTAAGGTTGGGTAATGCCAGCCCTCCCGTTCCTTAGATAGGTACAAAAATGTTATCGCCCTTCTGGGTTTAGTATAGGCCCATATAAACTGTGAAAAGATGCTCTCAAATTTTTAAACCAAAAACTCGAAAAGATCAGGGAATTGTTCTTAAAAATATAAAACCTTAGGAAAACAAATCATCTTGATTATATTTACTCGTCCAATCAGGGTAAGATGTAGATTGTCCATTCTCTTTAGTGATTTTTTCATTTCATCTGAACATGGTTCGAGATTTTCTTTAACTATCTCATCAATCTCAGCTTTAATCACAACTCCCAAGTATGTTGTTTTTTTAACAACTCTCTTATCAGTGCATGGGGCAAAATTGTTCACAACTATTTGTGTTTTATCCCTATTCAGGGCATAGCCAGATATAGAACCAAATCTTTGGGCCTCGATTTTAATTACATTCATAGCCATGTCAGGTTGTGAAGTAATTACCACAACGTCGTCAGCATAAGCTAAAACTTTTTCTACGGGGCCAGTATCAAATAAAGGGGAATATTCGGTGCATGTTCCAGATGTTTCAAGAAGGGGTCGATATAGATGGCAAACAATAAGGGTGAGCAGGGGCACCCCTGCCTTGTACCTCTGGTTATTTTAATTACCTCTGTTAAACCCCCATTCACTAACACTCTTGCCTCTGGATATTTGTACAGGGCTTTTACTGCTCGAATAAACTGCTCACCAATTCCTTTCCAGGACATAGTGGCCCACAAGAATTGCCAGGAGACCCTATCGAACGCCTTCTCAGCGTCCAGAAAAATAGCGGCCATAGGGTCTCCTGCTACTTGTTTCACATCAAAGAATGTAATGATTTTCCGGACATGCTCAATAGTACTTCTACCGGGGACAAACCCATGTTGCTTCTGTGAGACAATCCTGTGGATCACCAATGCCAAGCGAGAGGCCAACACTTTAGAGTAAATCTTCGCATCCCCATTAATAAGGGTAATTGGCCTATAAGACCCTAACTCATCCATAGGTTTATTTTTTTTAGGGAAAATTACGATCTTTGCCATCCCCCAGGAGGAAGGTGGATCCGCCCCCTCTATTATTTGTACGAACAGATCCATCATAGTATCCTTTAACTGCTCATGGAAGACCTTGTAAAACTCGGTAGGGATCAGATCTGGCCCCGTCGCTTTACCCTTTGGTAAATCAGCAAGAGCTTTTACAATTTCCTCCCATTCTAATACTTGATCTAACTGATCCCTTTCTTCTCCCGTCAAGGGATCCTCCGCAAGGGAAGTTAAATATTGCTCCATTTGTTCTGCCCTACATGCGCACCCCTCCTGATTTTCTGTATAAAGGGTCCGATAAAAGGTATAAAATGCAGTTCGGATTTCCCAGCGTTCATTCTCAATCCCTCAACAGGGTCTTTAATTGCCTTTATCTCATTCCGGGTAACTTCCTGCCTTGTTCTTACTGCAAGGAAGTGCCCCACCCTTTCACTACATTCATACATCTCTTCTTGGTGGGTTGTAGCTTTATCCACAGCTTTTTTTAGTAGTGTCTCACCTATTAAAGATTTGCTTATTGCCACCCCTAGACTAGCAGTTTCTATATCTCCCTTCTGTTGTATGACCTTAACTAGATTACATTCGGCTTGCATCAACCCATTTTGCAGTTTCTGCATTTCCGCTTTCTCAATTTTATTTTTCCTCCATGCAAATTGAATTGTTTCCCCTCGTACCCCGGCTTTTAATGTATCCCATACCGTATTCAGGGCGGCTGACCCAAGATTCCTTCCCAGAAAATCCGGAATCCACTTCCTCATATGCTCTAAGTACATATCGTCCACCAATAGCGCTCTTTCAAACGACCATGATGAACATGGTTTTGCCTCATTGGCCCAGCCCTGTATCTCCAGCACTAATGGGCTGTGATCGGAAAGATATCTAGGTGCTTTTTCGATTGTACTTTTCTGTCTAATTGTATGTGAAACAAAAAAATAATCCAATCTCACATGTTTCCTGTGGGGCGCGGAATAATATGTATACCCATGGTCTTGCGGTCTTAATTCTCCCCAGACATCACACAACCCATGCTCCTGACACATATTGCATAAAGCCTGATAAACTTTGGGCTTTTTACCAGTGTATGGTTCCCCCAATTTCCAGTCGCTATAGAGATTGATATTAAAATCACCGCACACCACTATAGGTAGTTCCCAATGCGCCAATTCGGTTGAGATCCATTCCAATAAGGCTGGGTCATCAATATTGCTCCCATATAGGGAGCATAACGTAAATTTTGGAAGGTCGGGCGTGCTACAACTAGCTATGACCCACCGCCCAACTGTATCTACCTTTACTGTTAAGAACTGGATGATCTTATTTCGGACTAAAATTGCAACCCCCGATTACGTGTACCCTGTGTCGTTGCTCCTACAACACTATATCCCAAATGTTTTAACAAATCTTTTTGACTGCCTTCCACATGGGTCTCTTGGAGACAAACAATGTCAGCTTGTAATAATCTCAGCCCTTGCGAAACCATTTGCCTTTTCTTTCTATCGTTCAACCCACAGATATTTAATGATCCAATCCTTAATTTATTCATATATACATATTAATGTCAAGACCATACGAGACCATACAGTAAGAACTTGTTTGTTTCGTTTTTTTCTTCCTTTCTCTACCTGAGTCCTCGTGTGTCCTCCCTAACCCAGGTGCCCGTTCCTCATCAGCCTTTTGACCACCCCTTCCCTCCCACCCACCCCCCCCATCTCCCCCCATCCCCGCACACTCCTCCCCCCCCCAAAACCTAGGCAATCAGGCGAAGCCTGAATGATGTGCGTTTGATGAACTGCCCCGCCATCCCCCTGTGTTAAAAATACAGAACCAAGATATTCAAGCGGCTTTTCATCTCCCCATTCAGCCATAGCCTCAGGAATTTACTGGCCTCCCGTCTTCGTGCTCTCCACCCCTTTGCCAAGCTTAATAATCTCATTTAGATACCCCTGGGCCAGAATTTCTGTAGCAAACACTCGAATAGTACCCCTGTATTTTACTTTGAGCCTAGCCGGGTTCTGTATGAACACC
This sequence comes from Calotriton arnoldi, assembly GCA_963921515.1. Classification (NCBI taxonomy): domain Eukaryota; kingdom Metazoa; phylum Chordata; class Amphibia; order Caudata; family Salamandridae; genus Calotriton; species Calotriton arnoldi. Next base: position 475,493 of record CAWUFW010004649.1, on the reverse strand, counting down.
TCAGCCCCTGCTTTCTGAAAAGGTGCAATCAGTTGCCGGAGCCTCCACCGTCGTTCCACCGTCGCATGGGCGAAATCTGGTTTAGTGAAGAAGGAGACCCCATCATGCGTCTTTGGGGAGTTAGGTCGAGCTTGATCATACACCAATTGGCGCAGTAAAAAGTTACCAAAGAACACTAAAAAGGCCCTTGGTCGGTTTTGGGGCTGCTTCCTCATCATTAGGGGTACTCGGTGGGCTCTTTGTATCTCATTATTCCAGTCCAATTGGACTTGATCCGGAAAGGTATTCTTCAGCAAGTTCACAATATATAGTCTTGGATTGCTACCCTCCGCCCCTTCCGGGACCCCCAAAAATCGCAGGTTATTTCTCCTCTGTCTATTTTCTTGCTCCTCGAGTTTGAGCATAACATCGGGCATAGTTCCACTCTGTCCTGCGTTCTGTTCCTTTAATACCTCAACTTCCCCTTCAAGAGCCTCCATCCGTGTTTCCACCATTGTCAGCTTTTCCGCAAAATCCCCACATGTTTTATTTAATTTCCTGATTCCGGCTTGTACTTTTTATTGGCAATTCTGGCCCTGCGACCATCCGCCCTTACTTCCTCCTGCATCTGCTGGATTGAGCTTAGAATTGTAGATAGTGAAGGCTCAGCCATCTCATTCGCCCCTCCATTGCCTCCTCGGCCTGAAATGATTGCGTATCAGAATAGTCCCACTTGAGTTGTCTCCCCACTTGCCATCTCTGACCTTCTTTCCTTCTATGGCCTCCTAGACTCTTTTTCCTCTGAATTGTTTGTAGGTGGTCTCCTGATGCGGAGTCATCTGTTTCCAGGCCCCCTTCGCTACTGTTCGAGGATATATCCTCTTTTCCAGAGGGATCGGATTCGTCAGTGAGAGAGAAGAATTTATCCCCCACCCCGTCGGGCGAAGACTCCTCTCTGTTCTGATGCCACACTCTCACCGCTCCTTTATTTCCCAGATTTTCTTTCAAGCCCTGATCACTGATTGCAGGGTTTTGCGGCAGCGTTTCACAATTTGGGGTGGCTATTTTGTCTTCATTTTTATTTCTTAGATTTATACCATCTTGGTGGTCATTAGCCCTCTCTACGTTGCCGGCAGCACTTACACCCTCCTCTGGGCCAGGGGGAGAAATCTCCGTAGATAGGTTGGTTCCTTTCAGGCCTGTTTCTTCAGTGCTTACCTCCCCACAGTGCACACTCTCTATCCCGGATATTGACTCAGACCGCTCCTTACTTGTAGTCTCTGGTGCAGGCCGATTCCCAAACATCGCGGTGAGAGTGGGCTGCGCAGGGTCATCCTCAGCCCGCCGACCTGGTTTCCCCGGTATTTTCTTCGTTCCTTGGTCTTTCTTGGCTCCTCTGCCCGTCGCAGTCCGTTGTTTGGTTTCGCTAGTGCTCCCGCTCCCGTTTGCCTCGTTCAAGCCGGGTAATGCCGCGGGTGCCATGGGTGCAGAGCCGCCCCCTGTAGAGCCACCGACTCCCACGCGAGCCTTAATGGTTTTGCCACTCCTAGCAGCCATGGTCCGTGAAACTTTCCTCTGCGTCCGTAGGGAAGATCCGGGACTTTCGCGGCATACACAAGTCTCTGCTAGCCGCAGTTCAATCAACCGGCGAAGGGCGTCCACGGTATCACACGCAGACTCCAACCTTCGGGTGACCAGTCCAACCAGCCGCTGACCGATGCGCCAATCCATTCAGGGAGGATAGCGGGAACGGAGCAGCTAACCAGACGCCATCTTGCCTCAACCACCGTGATCATTTACTTCAAATAAGAGAATAGTTAAGGGTTATGTTAATTATCACCATCAACTAGTTCAACTAATGGTCCATCGACCAGAGGAAAGAACTTTTTGATCAGTGAAAGGTTAGTTAGGAATATTAAATAACTAATCCTGATAATATATATATATATAAAACTTTTGATCACTCCAGCGGTGTACTCAATTGTGTGTTTATAGGGCCCAGGTGGGTATATAGTAGTGGAGTATCTGTTGTTGGTATACTGCTGGATCAGTTTTCTGGTAGCAGAGGATGGTTATTATTGATTAGTTTGGTGATAAATATTGAATATTGATTTATGTTTAACAAAAGAGTTAGTTTCTTGTTTTATGTCATCTAGAAGCACGGATACAGTGGATATCTGGCATACCGAGAATGAAATAGCGGGTGGTGATAGAAGCCACACTGCAGGAGGTTACTCGTCTGTTTTCATAACACTGAGAAGCTACGGAGGGCTGGCAGTGTTGTAGTAGGGATTATATCGTATAAAAGTCGAGTGCGAATCATAGCAAAAAGGGTTCGCTGGTGAAACTTTAGTCTCATTTCCCAATACGGGTGACACTGAAGAAGTAACAGGTTCTCCTGAGCTTGAATGAAGGGCAAACAGAGGTTTTTGCTCGTGGTGAAAAGGGATCCTGAGATAAGTCTTAATCTATCCTCATTTAGTGGAGCAGGCAGAGTAGCGAATGTTTTTATGTTGTTACTAACGGATTTTTATTGTTAGAAAAGTAAAAGAAAATAAGTTATCGTATTACCTTGTAAAGGGAGGGTCAGTCGCAGGAGTTATACTGACGTCATAAAGAGCCGCGCTGGGATTGATTGAAACAGGGGGCGTGAGCTGGAAGCAAATTGTAAAAGGAGGGTCAGTAGTAAGGAGCAATACTGATGTTACAAAAGGCAGCGCTGGCATTGGTCAGACCACGAGCGTGAGCCTGAGTCTGACTGGTTGATAGATAAAAGCCGCGCTAGGATTGGTCGAAAAGAATTGTATGCTGAGCCGATTTGACTGCGGGTGTGAGTCGTGTTGATATAGGACGTGACGTAGGTAATAGAGCTAGAAGATATACGGAAGATTCTTTCCTATATCGACCAACTCAAATGTTCAGAAGACAAAAGAAAATGACGTTAATGAAGAAAATTTAAAATTTCTTTAAAAAAGACAAACCTGTAATGACTAGAGAGGGAATTCCTATTCCGCCACCTAAAACACCTGCTTCCTTTATGATGATGGAGAAAGGATATCACACGTGTATGGTTGGAGAATTGGGTGGAGTATACTAAAGGTGATGGTGTTTTGGCTTTTCCGGAGCATGGTACTTTTAATTTAAAGATACTTCAGAATTTGAGAGATAGAATGAATATGTTAGAACCAAATCCTAGAATGACACAGTATGAAGCTTTGGAAGAATGGGAAATTGAGGCATTTGATCGTGAAAAATACAGAAGTGGTCGAAGATTTAGAGGATTTTTGCCTAGATATCCGTATGAATCAAATGGTGATCAAATGAAGCGTTGGAGAAGAGCTGTGGGGACCAAGGGTTTATATCCAGTATTAATGACTGAAGAACAGTTAGGAGGAAAGTGTAAAGAAAAAACGAAACACATGAATATGACAGGATATGGCGAATCAGATGATGAGCTATTAGAGGATATTTTGATTAAAAACCCTCCACCGTACCAAAAAGAACCTAGTAAGGTCACCCCAAGTGCACCAGTGATAGGAATGCCTTGAACCCCACAAATTTTACATGATGTGTCACTTAATAGGGTGTTGCAGGATAATGAGAGAGAAGCCTTAAATAAAACTAGGGAAGAATTAGTTCAGAAAGTAAGTCAATTAAATTTGAATGCCGAAGCTTTGACAGTACCAGTGGCTATTGGTCCTGTAATCCCATTATATGGAGATAAAAAGACTCGCCAGAAACCTCAAACTGTGACAATTCCGTTAAATAGTCCCAGAAAAGACGTAATAATTAAGGATGATCACGTCAGTGAATGTGAGTCAGTTATTTCATTAATGGATCTCCCGAATGTAGAACATTTAACTGAACCTCCGAAGAGAATTATACCCTCAAATTTCAGAGAAAAGAGATCTTTGGTTCCTATAGGAACTGGAGGTTCAACAACAGTTACTCCTGAAGATATAGAGAGATGGGCACAGGAAATAGAAAATCGAAACCCACAACCAAAGATTTTAGATATCAGTAGATTGAAAGTAGATTTGGAAGAAATGATAACTGGCAATGTGAGCATAGAAAGATGATTGAATGTGTATAATGATGAGGAGTTGTTATTCTTATGTAAGAGTATAACCAGAAGAGCAAGAGTATTTCATGAGAAATTAACAGAAGTTGCCTCAGAGATTGGAATAGATATAGGGAAATCTAAACTATTGCAGAAACCATATCGAGTGGAGTTTACTGATAAGGATTTAGAAAGTGTAAATGCTTCTGGTAAGAGACTACAAATAAAAGAATTGATGAATATTTTACGAAAATGGGGAGACATTGACAAATGGAGAATTAGGTGGATAAGAAAGAAAGAGGAAGTACAAGTCAGAGAAGCATCATCTGCATTTCCAGCGAGAGAATCAGATAATATTGAGAGAATGTGTCCAATGAGAGAAGTTCCTGGTGGTGGATATGTTCATGTTTCTTGGAGCAGACAGGAGAATGATTTCCCTAGGTTGAGAGAAAAACCAGTTCAATGGTATAAACAGGTGGAAAGATTCGTGAAAGTTTCAAAGGTTTTGTTGAAGGATTTAGATGGTTTATTTGATATTGTAGTACCAGCTGATTTATGGACAGAATGTAAGATTACAATTGACTGGCCAAATGAGGAATATCCAAGGGATTCCAAAACAGGGGCGCCATCAGAGGAGGTGATGAAGAAGTATCACCAGGTGATTACTTTCTTGAAAGGGAAAATTCCTCCTAAAGAGACTGATTGGGTGAAAATAGATAGAACCACTCAGGAGCCAAAGGAGTCTGTACACGCGTACTATGAGAGGTTGTTACAGGTATTCAAGCAGTATAATGGATTTCAGAACATTAGAGATAAGGATATGGGACATTTTGTATATCGGTTCATGTATGGTTTAAAACCAGAGATTAGTCAGATGATTCAACAACACATGTTGTGTTGGCAAAGTAAGACCATAGATGAAATATTGAAATATGCGAAGTATTGCGATGACGACATTGAGGCAAAACATAGAAAGTTAAAAGAGAAAATGATGTGGGCACAAGTGAAATTGGCTGAGCAGCAGGAAGCAAAATTAATTTCCCAGAATGATAATGAGATAAAAGACCAGAATCAAAATGAACAAGTGTTGAGTGGTGGTAAAGGACGAGGACGAATGAGTAGAGAGGAAGCAAGGAAGAAATGTCCTTGTCATGCGTGCGGAAAGTATGGACATTGGAAGAACGAGTGTACAAATGTCCAGAATAATAATGGGCCAAATAAAAATTTAAATCCACAGATGCAGAATGAAGAGGTTGTGAAACAGCCACAGCAGTAGCAGGTAACTACCCCACAGTATCAGCTGCCACAACCTCCTATGCCAAGCAATGTGAACATTCAAAAATAAAGTGCGAACACCGGATTTCACGGAGAAAGTGGTAAGAATAACAGAGTGGTTTCACAATATTTTTTGCAGAATGATGAAGATGAATCGGACTATGTACAATGACGGTGCCTGAGGGGGGAGGAAGAGGAGTGCGTGCTTGGTGCATCCTTGCCGGTAGATCAGACAGGTCCATTTGTTGAAGGGAAAGTTGAAGGTAGTGACATCACTTTCCTGTTGGACACTGGTGCTACCCGGTCTACTGTGAGAACAGCAGACATCCCAAACCTACCCCTCTCGGGAGAAACTATCCAAATTGTAGGAGTGTCAAACCAACAGATTAGAACCCCAGTTACAAGACCAATGGAAGTACATATTGGAAATTTTAAAGACATGCATCGCTTTGTAGTTTGTGACTCAAGTCCAGTAAATCTGTTAGGGAGAGATTTATTGTGCAAAATGAACTGCACAATCTATTGTGCGCCTGATGGTGTTGCTTTCCAAACACCTGATGAGGATGTTGTTTATAAGATGATGTTAGCTAAGCAAGGTACAGAAGTGGATCAAATACTTTCATTACTAACTGAAAGTGAATTACCAGAAGAATTGAGAACCACAGTAAATCCAGAAGTGTGGGACTTTTCCGGAAAAGATATAGGGCTAATGGCGAATGTAGACCCTGTGAAAAAAGTGGTAAAAGAAGGTGCAGTTTATCCAAATACACGGCAGAAGTGAAAGCAGGAGTTGCTCCAGTAATTGATCAAATGATTAAACAAGGAATTCTAAAAGAAATAATGAGTAGTCCATGTAATTCGCCAATGATGGGACTCAAAAAGTCTAGTGGTAAATACAGGATAGTGCAGGACTTGCGAAAAATAAACAAAATTGTAGTGCCTTGTTGCCCAGTGGTGCCAAATCCAGCAGTGATCCTTTATCAAATACCTTGGAATGCAAGTTGGTATACAGTAATTGATTTGTGCCAAGCATTCTTTTCCATTCCTTTACACCCAGACAGCCAGTATCTCTTCGCCTTCCGGTTTGAGGATCGTATTTTGGCATGGTGCCGAGTTCCTCAAGGGTACACAGAGAGTCCCTCAATTTTCAATCAGATACTGAAAAAGTGTCTGGAGTCATTAGTTATGCCTGGGAAATCAGTTCTGGTTCAGTACATTGATGACCTATTGGTGGCATCAAAAACACGAGAAGATTGTGTCACTGATACAATTGCATTACTGAACCATTTGGCCGAAGGAGGACACAAGGTATCTCCAGAAAAATTGCAGTTTTGTCAACAAGAAGTTAAATATTTAGGGCATAAAATAGAAAGAGGAGTTAGAAAAGTGACACCCGAAAGAATAAAAATAATCAAAGAAATGCAACTACCACAGACACAGAAGGAGATGAGAATGTTTCTGGGAATGGTTAGGTACTGTAGGCAGTGGATAAATAGCTTTTCCCTGCTAGCAAAGCCATTGATACAATTAACTCGGAAAAGAGCGAAAGATGCAATTGATTGGAATGATGAATGTTTGGAAGCCTTTGTGAAATTACGAAACTGTCTATGTGAGGCCCCTGCTTTAGGCATGCCTGATTATTCAAAAGAATATGCGCTGTTTTGTTGTGAGAGAGAAAATTGTGCACTTTCAGTTTTAACACAGAGACATGGATTGAGCCGACGTCCAGTGGCATATTTCTCTGCCACCTTGGATCCAGTGGCCTCAGCCTTACCTGGCTGCTTAAAAGCAGTAGCTGCTACCTGTATGAGTCTGGAGCAAAGTGAGTCAATTGTGATGGGACATTCTGTAAAGGTCTACGTTCCACACTCAGTTGAGATTCTTTTGACAAGAATGCGAACACATCATCTTACTCCTAGTCGGCTGACTAAGTATGAAAGAGTGATTTTGGGAGCAGAAAATGTGACAGTGATAAGATGTACAATAATGAATCCTGCCACATTATTGCCAGATCCATGTGGTGAAAAAGTGAAAGATGACATCGATCATGATTGTTTGGATGTGACTGAATTGTGTACTAAGCCCCGTCCAGACATAAAGGAAACACCATTGAAGGAATCTGATCATGAATTGTTCGTGGATGGGTCATGTCTAAGAACAGAAGGAGGAGGGTTAAGTGCTGCATATGCTGCATGCAAAATAACAGGGGTCATTGAAGCATCATGTTTACCGGGAGTCAAGTCTGCACAAGTAGCCAAATTGGTGGCCTTAACAAAGGCATGCAAAAGAGGGAAAAATTGGAGAATAACCATATTTACAGATAGTCAATATGGTTTCGGGGTTGTGCATGACTTTGGCCAACTCTGGATGCAGAGGGGATTTTTGACTTCTTCAGGATCTCCTATCAGAAATAGTAAAAATGTAAAAGATTTGTTGGAAGCATTACAATTGCCAAAAGAAGTAGCAGTTGTTAAATGCGCTGCACATTGGTCAGGAAATGACTATGTGACGGCCGGTAATAGGTATGCAGACCAAATTGCTCGATACTGTGCAAGAAATACAATGTCAATTAACAGAAAAATTGAAACAGGTGAAACCAGCTGCCAACTTATGTTTTTCTCAGTTCCAGAAACATGGGATGACATCAGACAGTTACAGGAAGAAGTTGAGGAAAAAGAAAAGGAAATTTGGATAAAATCAAGTTGTACAAAACGGACAGAAGATGAAGTGTGGGTGTACTTAGATGGCAGACCAGTCATGCCAGATTGTCTACTCTCTCAAATGGCAAGAGTATACCATGGGACAACACATATTGGCAGGGATTCAATGATCAGATTATTCAGACAGAGTTGGTACAATCCAAAGTTTAGGGTAGTCGCAGAGAGCCTTTGCCAAAGATCTTTAATCTGTCAGCAGCAGAACCCAGGCAGGAAGACAGTAGTTAGTTGGGGAAAGATTGGAAAGGCAGAGGGGCCCTTCACCAGACTGCAATTAGACTTCATTGAGTTGCCTCCTTGCAATGGATTTAAGTATGTACTTGTCATAGTGTGCCTGTTCTCAGGATGGGTAGAGGCATACCCCACTAGAAGAAATGACAGTCTCACAGTTGCTAAACTACTATTGAGAGAGTTGATACCTCATTTCGGTTTTCCAGTCACTTTGGAATCAGATAGAGGACCTCATTTTAATAATGAGATAATTTGATTAATCTGTGCTGCATTTAACATTGAACAAAAACTGCACTGTGCTTATCGTCCAGAGGCTTCTGGAATAGTTGAACAGCTTAATGGCACAATCAAATCAAGATTAGGGAAGGTGTGTGCATCCACAATGCTGAAATGGCCAGATGCATTGCCTCTTATACTGATGGGTCTCAGAAGTATTCCTGACAGAAAAACAGGATTGAGTCCACATGAGGTACTCATGGGAAGGGCAATGAGACAAGCATTTATTCCTGGAAATAAATTGATGAATATAACTGATGATCTGGTATTAGACTATTGCAAAGGATTGGCTGAAATGGTGCGTTCTGTCTCTCATCAGGTTGGAGAAGATGCAGTTGAAAGGCAGCCAGACCAAGCGCATGATTTGAATCCTGGAGACTGGGTGTTAGTGAAGAAACACGCAAGGAAGTCGTGTCTAGCACCCAGGTGGGATAAACCACGTCAAGTCATACTAGTCACTACCACAGCAGTGAAGTGTGCAGGTTTACCCAATTGGATTCATGCTAGTCATACCAGAAGAGTTCCGAGCCCATCTGAACAACAAGAGCAGCCACTGACTGAACAAGCTGAGACGTCAGAAGTTGAAAGTTGCGAGGTTGAAGAATCTAGAGAGATAGATTCTGAAAGACAACTATATGACGAACAGCCAAGTACAAGTCAGGAAGAGTGGATACCAGTGATTGAAATATCTGATGCTGTTGTCGAAACAAGAAGAACAACTGAATTAAAGAGACAGAAAGATAGAGAGGAAAAGTCAGGGAAAGAAGAACACACTCAGGTAAAAATAAACAAAGCCATTCAGAAACCTGAGCAGGGTAAGATAGAAGAAGAAGAACAAGTTCAGGCAGAAGAAGAACAAACTATAATAAGACCTGAACAGGTGCAGGTAGAAGAAGATCCGAATACAGAAAATACAGAACAAAGATAATTAGAAGGGGAAGAAGAACAAGAACAGATTGCGCCCAGATTAAGTGAAAATAAAAGAACCTTAGAAAAAGACGAAGAAGGTGAAAGTCCAGTTCAGGTCAAAAGAGTCAGAAAAGGAGACAATTGGCCAGAAGGAGTGAAAAGACTAAGATATCATCTAAGAAAATCAGAAAAGAAACCAGAGCAAGTAAATGAAGTTACGAGTCAGATGCAATCCAAACAAACCTTAGTAAAACTTACGCGAAGAAGCCCAAGATTGAGAATTCTGAACAGAAAATACAAGGCCACTGAGTGGACCTATGTTATATTAGAAGAATTTGAAAACTTAGATTTACGAGAAGAACCAGAGAGAGTTCATGTTGCACAGATTGATGAAAACAAATTAAGACCTCCTTAAAATAAAACACTGGGGGGCATATTAGCAAGACCCACGTTAAAATTATCGCCGTTTTAGCGGCAGGAAACTGCCGCTAAAACGGCGATAAAGGGCTTGCTAATATGCGTTATAGAATTCAATAGAAGCCCAGGTTAGATGTGCAGGACATCTAACCTGGGCTTCTATTGAATTCCATAACGCATATTAGCAAGCCCATTATCGCCGCTTTAGCGGCAGTTTCCTGCCGCTAAAACGGCGATAATTTTAACGTGGGTCTTGCTAATATGCCCCCTGATTTTAAGAAAATTTAGACAAAGAAAGAAAAAGAGAGAAGATATTTTCTCTGATTAAAATGGCAGAAGTTGAAGACACTGAAAGACCGAAACGAAGTTTAAAAAGAAAATGTTTAAGATTTTGCTTATGTAGTATTTTATTAGTAGTTTTAATATGGTTATTTCTAACAATAGGAGAACCTTTGTTAATGGAAACAAATAACAAGAATAGTACAATTACTAGTGAGAAAGTAAATAAAGGGAACTAAAATAGAAATAGGGGTAGAAGATGAGATAAACTATCATAATGAATCAGACAATGATTCATCTTTAAATGTGTTTACTAAATTGTTATTTCAGTATGTTAATACAATGGAGATTAGTAATTGTTATGTCTGTATGAAGTTACCCTCATCAGCGTCAGAAGGGGTGACTTATCACCATATACCTTTAACATATGGTGCATCATGTAGTGTTTTATCAAGTTTATTTTACGTAACAGGGAAACTTCAGTATTTTTATTCAAACTTAGATGTAGTGTTTTCAGAACTGTCTATTCGAAAGAATATGAATCCAATATTTAGTAATAAAAATGCACAGTTCCTGGGTGAATTCTTTTTAACAATGAGTTCAATAGATATAGCACAAGCACACAAGGATAACCTAACATGTATATTACGTGAAGAAGAAAAAGAGTTTTTGAATTTAGTAGAAGAAAGGAGACAGGATTTAACAAAGAAGGCTGCTGAACAGAAATCCCATGTACCTCCATGGGCTGAGAAAGAGGGAATTTATGCAAAGGGCGAGGCTCATGCTGCGATGTCCCTAGACTTTGTGAAAAAGGGAAAATTCTGCCTCCATAGATTAAAGACAGATTATAATAACAATTTTATTGGTTCTAGTAAATGTGAACACAACTTCCTAATTTTAGGGGGATGGGGACTAAAAGGGGGAACCGATCCTGTATTTCCTGGAATTTATTATGTATGCGGGAATAATGCCTATTATAGGTTACCTGCAAGATTGTATGGGAGCTGTTATTTTGGAATAGTTTTTCCAAAAATCTACCATGTGGGCAGAATCAATGGAATCAATTAAATATCTTATGGACTAACACGAAGAAAGAGAGCTAGTTTTTCTGAAATAGTAGGTGATATATTTAGCACATTGATACCCTCAGTGGGAGCCATTCTAAATTCACGTAAAATTTGTAAATTGTCAACAATAATTGATTGTCTTTCTACAGATACTGTTGGAGGATTCTTAATGATTAATACAGAGATGGTTGCAATAAGGTCCATGGTTTTACAAAATCGTCTTGCTCTTGATATTTTATTGGCAAAAGAGGGCGGAGTTTGTGGTATGTTGAAAATTCAACATTGTTGCACTTACATTCCGGACAAAAGTAAGGAAATTAAAGGATATATTGGAAATATTACAAGAATGCATAATGACTTGACCAACTGGAGGTTGACGGTGTATGGGGAAGATTAACAAAGAGTATAACATCAATACGGAATTGGTTTACTAATTTTGGAAAGAGTTTTCTAGGTCAAATAATATTACCATTAGTTGTGATAATGACAATAGTAATGACAGTAATGATCACATGTAAATGTTGTAGAAGCAAAGGAAAGAGAAGGATATATGCAGAGAGGAAAGGAAAAGGAAAGAAACGAAAGAGGGAATATGACGAAATTCAGTTAGAGGAAATGAAGGGAAAGCTATACAAGAAGATGAAAGATTTAGAAGGAAAAGAAGTAACTGATGAAAGGATGAGAGAAGAAAGAGAAAACTGAGAATTCTTAAAGTTGGCACCTGGGAAGGGATGGGTAATTTTGTGATGGCTCAAAATGCCATCAGAGAGGGGATTGATGGAGCAAGGTCTGAAAGAGACTTGCTCGGAGGCAATCCACTCGGTTAACTCATTAACAAAGTTATTAAACATGTTTTGTGAATAACTAATGCGCACCACATGAAGTCGCGGGTTAGTGAAGCTTGCCTATGTGTGTACTAATGCAGATAACAACGAAGACGGAATAGTATCGCTTTAAACGGGGAAACTGTTGTGCACATGCGTCAACTGCATCTACGTAGTATGACGAGGTAACGCTTGGAGGGAAATTCTAGCGCATGAGCAGAAGATACTAAAATGGAGTCTTGAAGACTCGCGTGCATGGCATCTGCTTAGCTGAGACGAAAACAAGCTATTTTACTAATGCTAATGCGGGAAAATAATTAATAAGAAAAGGGGAATAGAGTAGAGGTGGGAGGTATACAGTGTGACCATTTATTTGTGAAATTAATATTTGTCTTTCTGAACTTTATCATTAGTGCACATTTGGGCCTCTCACGCATAACTGAATTGAGCTGAGTAATTCGAAGACTGCGCATGTCCACTGAAAGTTAACCCGGAATGATGACTTAGATGTAGAACGGGAGCCAAGGTCTTTCAGTGACATGCCCTGGGAACGGATGGTGAAAAGTTCAACAATGAGGACTCTTATTCATAATGTTATAAAAATGTTGCAAGTAAAATGTGAATGTGTATGGGAACTCAATACATGAATAAAAATTAAGGGGACGGGTTTGCGAACAATAGTTGAACTGATTATAATGACATGTAAGCATGGTGTGATGGAGCTTCCCCCCTTGCCTGACCAATCATATTTCGTATTTTTACGATATTGAAACTTTAGTGGGTGGAACATGAAGAAACGAAGGTATAACTAAGGTAGCTTTAGTTAGTTAGATACGAAGACTGCTGAGAAGAAGGTCCAGATGCTGTGAGTCGGAGATGCTGTTGCTGGGAGAGATGCTGTGAGATGCTGATGAAGAACCGAATGATGATCCTAACTTAATTGGGTTAGATCAGAAGATAGCGGAAGAATCTCGAGGAGGAAGAGAGTGTCAGAGAGGGGTGCGGCGCAATCGTCGGTATTCTAGAGAGGTCAACTATCCTGTCCTGAACCCTGTCCTGCAGTCTTTATCTCCTGACCTATCCTGGGGGCCCCTTACCAGCCCTTTGGCCAGGGGGTTGGTCTTTCACACCATTCTTCGTAACTATAATTTATGTTATTTGCAGATGTTCTTTTCTCTCTGTCCTCTCCCTTTCTGAGTATTAATTATTGTATGAGTCCGAAGTATATGCTTGATGTTTAATCAATTGAATTTTCTCTCCTAAGAATGATGGTGACTGCACGTATTTCGAAATGGTTCACATGCATTTAATTTAGATAAAGATTTTAAACCTTCCTGAGTCTGTGATCATTTACTTCAAATAAGAAAATAGTTAAGGGTTATGTTAATTATCACCATTAACTAGTTCAACTAATGGTCCATCGACCAGAGGAAAGAACTTTTGATCAGTGAAAGGTTAGTTAGGAATATTAAATAACTAATCCTGATAATATATATATATATATATGACTTTTGATCACTCCAGAAGTTTACTCAATTGTGTGTTTATAGGGCCCAGGTGAGTATATAGTAGTGGAGTATCTGTTGTTGGTATACCGCTGGATCAACATGACTATGTTTCTGGTGTTCTAACACAGCAGGAGGTATGTCATATCAAGCATGGGTGGTACACTCTACTGAATAATAGGAAGAATCCTAATGAGGTGTGGCTCATGTTGTACTGCACGAAGTTTTTAAACCATAATGAAGAGGCCTTCTTAATGGAATCCTGAAATAAATCACGAAATTGTGACACGCCGTTTACGTGTCACAGAAGAGTTGCACAGCCTAATACACATTAGTGAAACATATAAACACGTAATCTGTGGTGTAATCAAAGTTCATCCGGTTTATTTCCATAGTTTATCCATACTTGTCCGTCACGTCAAAGAAACAGAGTTCCAATTTTTCACGCATTTTAATTGCACTAGAATTGCCCATCCGGGCTTATTCACAGGCACGTAAAGAAACTTCATTCCTCCAGTACATTAATTCACCCAATGCATTTCGGTCATTCTTCGACCTTCTTCAGGGGTATCTACAATAATTAATAGATATACGTCAGCCCAACATAGTTTGCATACAACAGTGATTAATCACGAACACATGTTTTGCCTGCACCCCAAAATTAACGATCTGTCCGTCTTAAACAAATGAATAATTCCCATCAATTACCGTGTGCCCCGCCGATTCACCCACCCACAAACAGTCCCTGTTATTTACAACCTCAGTAACCCTCCCCGTGCTTAAAACAAAATGCCTCTATAATGCCGCTCCAGGTCTAACTCCCAATACCGTAAGCGTTTAACCCCTCAGTTGTACCGTCTATCTAACTCATTCCCCAACTCCCCAGTTTGTACCTGCAATAATTGTGCAGTTATCTCGATCGGTATAACAACCAAGTTCAAACGCCATGTTGAAACCACTCAATCTACCTACATACTTGTTTTTAAACCAGACATTTCCTTCCCACCTGTGTTCACTCCTCTCATGTGATTCCCTCGCCCCACCCTCCAAGAAACTCAAAGTGATATCAGTGCCCCCGTGTTCAACACCACGAATACAACTGATCAAAACAACCATTGCACTCTAATCCCTACGAAATCAATATGTGTCTCCATGTGTACAAAACCAATACCCGCATGCATAAATCACAGTGCCCCCTTTGTAGGGATTAGGGTGCAATGGTTGTTTTGATCAGTTGGGCAATTCTAGTGCAATTAAAATGCGTGAAAAATTGGAACTCTGTTTCTTTGACGTGACGGACAAGTATGGATAAACTATGGAAATAAACTGGATGAACTTTGATTACACCACTGATTACGTGTTTATATGTTTCACTAATGTGTATTAGGCTGTGCAACTCTTCTGTGACACGTAAACGGCCTGTCACAATTTCGTCATTTATTCCAGGATTCCATTAAGAAGGCCTCTTCATTATGGTTTTAAAACTTCGTGCAGTACAACATGAGCCACACCTCATTAGGATTCTTCCTATTCTTCAGTAGAGTGTACCAGCCATGCTTGATATCACATACCTCCTGCTGTGTTAGAACACCAGAAACATAGTCATGTTGATCCAGCAGTATACCAACAACAGATACTCCACTACTATATACTCACCTGGGCCCTATAAACACACAATTGAGTAAACTGCTGGAGTGATCAAAAGTCATATATATATATATATATATATTATCAGGATTAGTTATTTAATATTCCTAACTAACCTTTCACTGATCAAAAAGTTCTTTCCTCTGGTCGATGGACCATTAGTTGAACTAGTTGATGGTGATAATTAACATAACCCTTAACTATTTTCTTATTTGAAGTAAATGATCACAGACTCAGGAAGGTTTAAAATCTTTATCTAAATTAAATGCATGTGAACCATTTCAAAATACGTGCAGTCACCATCATTCTTAGGAGAGAAAATTCAATTGATTAAACATCAAGCATATACTTCGGACTCATACAATAATGATGAACTTTGATTACACCAATGATTACGTGTTTATATGTTTCACTAATGTGTATTAGGCTGTGCAACTCTTCTGTGACACGTAAACGGCGTGTCACAATTTCGTGATGAACTGTCATAATTGTGCACTTAGGAGCGGAGTGCATAAAGAGTGTATGCACGCCAAACTAGAGAAAAGAATGATGAACTTAAATTTATGTAAAAAATCGGGTGTGCTTCAGTCCTATTTAAATTAATTATATCCTGGAACGAATGCCATTGTAAATACTGTTCAAGTGTTTTGGTTGATAACCACTATCAACCTATCGTTTTGAGGAAGTTGATGTCCATCAGGTTTTTCCAAAGCTTGCCAAATGTGGGAACTAAACTGTGAACCTCTGTCAGTAATCAATAATAATGGAATGCCATGAAGATGTGCTTTTTTTCCGCAGCAAGAATGTGGCTAATTTGGGGGTGTTTCGCAGACCCTTTGGAGTATAAAATGGGCCATTTTTGTTGCATGGTTTACTACCACAAAAACTGTGTTGAAACCACCTTTTGCAGGTATTTCTGTAATGAATTCTAAAGAACTTATATGCTATGGACATAAATGCGCTTGTATGTGCATAAGAAGGCCTCTTCGAGCCTGATGGGGGCTCTTGCTTGATGCACATACAGCACAAGTGGAAATTTGACTCTCCTTCAGCCACCGGAAATACCTGTGCAAAGATGTAATGTGTTTTTTCCCAAAGTTGTCCAGAAAGGGAACAGTGGTGTTGCCATTGTAATGCTCGCTAATGTATTTCAAAGGTGAGTAAGAGTAAACCCTCCCCGGAATGATAGCCCATTATTCAGGGTCATTTTAATCATACGGTCAGGGGATGTCATGAAATTGTGTTCTTAATGCTCTTGGTCCAAGAGGTCTATAGTTGTACCTCTTAGAAAGTGCTACAAAGGTCTGATTGGATATGATTCTGGGCATACTTCTTTCTTTGAAGCTTTATATTTATAGTATGAAAGATCTGCATTTTTATACTCTCAGACCTGGTTGAAACATGATGACAAAATCATAGTCATTAAAGAATTGTGATGAACAAAGCTGTCTAGTGTATAAAGCTTTTGCTGAAGTGTACTGCAACTGTATGTATGTGTCCCAGGAGATAATTATATCATTCTTTAAATGCCACCTTAATGACTAAAAACTCTGGAACAGCTACAACATAGCTGACATCTGCCAAAGAGAGCTTCAGGCCAAGAATGCACAAGATGCACATGGAACAAATTAGGATCCTGCTGTGACATGACTTTTCCAGCTGCCACATATGAGGTATCTGCTTCATCAAAAAAGGATTGCTTGGTGCTGGGTCGCAAAACACTAGGGGGTATATTCACAAGAACGTGCGATAACTACCGCAAGAGTAGCATAACGCAACTTTCAATATCGCAGCCTAGCGCGGGAAAATAACCCTGTGTCAACGTGGAATTCACAACAAGGCGGCAGCATGCAATAGTCACCAGATAACGCATCAAATGTCATCGTGAAAATCAACGCCACACCGAAAAAATGCGAAACGCGAACGCAAAAAAACATGCGATGAGGCCAATCGCGGTACAGAAATCAGTGAACACCAGCCACAGGCCTGCAAATCCCACGCGTCCGGCGGGAGAAAGCACCATAAAAGAAAGAGAAAAAAAACCAATTCAAACTGCGTAGCAACATGGATGCACCCGGACCGAGTGCAGAGGACAAGCCGAACACCACAAGCCCCACGGAGGACCAGCCAGGAACCCCGCGTTCGGGGAAGGGCAAGGACAAGAGGAAGAGGAAGACGGGGTTCAGTCCGCAGGAAGACCGGATCATCGTCACGGAGGTGACCGAACACCATCAACAACTGTTCGGCACCTCCACTGCGACACTGGCAACCCAAACCGAAAAATGGCAGGCCATCGTTACCAACGTCAATGCAGTCCGAGTGTCGAGGAGGTTACTGGAGGAGGTCAAGAGGCGCTGGCATGATTTGAAAAGGCAGACCAAACATAAGCTCGCCGCCAACAGGGAGGCAGCAACGGCGACTGGAGGTGGGAGTCCTGCAACACAGGAGGAGCTGGATGAGCTGGAGCAAATGGTGGTCACAGTCAGCAGTGAGGAGACGGTGGCAGGATTGTGGGGCCTGGACACAGCACAATACGACCTGACCCAACAGCAAGAGGGTGAGTAACGACTAGGGTTGGGGGGACCGGGGAGATGGGTACAATGGCACACATGCACAATTATGTGTAGCACACAGCACACCCACAATGACCGTGGAACATGTCCCTGATTGCCTTGGCACACTGCAGCACACATAGAAATGCCAAGTAGGCCCCCATCCACAATGTGCACAGAGGGGCCCCCCCTATCACCAATATCACAACCGACCCATGCACATGTGCTGAATCCAGCAAAGCAGCGGCTCTGTGACCCACACTGACTTTGCAAGTTCCACTGCATGTCCTATAGCATGGCAGCAGCCACAAAAAAAAACACATGGCCTACGAATCGACATGGAGGTAGCCCAGTGCGGATCACATCCGTAAAGGAGCAGGTCACACTCCGACATGTCCACGTGCACCCACAACCCATGCCGTACAATACACGCAGCAGACGAACAATGCACCAGGCCACAAAATCTGTCTGAGAGCACATATGACCCAAGTCAAAAGCAAATCAGGCCCCGAAAAGCACACAATTCAAAGGCACCCCGCCTCAAAGGGAGAAGGCTACACGAAATCAGAGCTGCAGGGGCAACTCCCCCACAATGCAGCACACACACATAGCAATCACAGGACATCCGCAATGACGGCAATGTGGTACAATGTGCAACACCAGCACCACAGGACAGAGCTCACAACAGGTTCCGCTCATGCGTAGTAACTGTCCACTCACATCTGGCATTGCCTGACACTGTGTGATGATAATGAACGGGTACTACCACACATCTGTCATGTATCTGGAAAACACACTGACTGCCATCAAATAGCCAGCTCCCCCAAAACAGTCACAGTGTACATTGGCATGCAGTCTGAATGTACACATCTGCAAATCAACAACATACATGTGAAACTCTGTTAACCTGCATCTCCCCTTAACATTTCAGAGGGACAATCAACACTTACTGCAGAGCAGACCACAAACCCCATCATTGATGATGTAGAGGACAAACTGCACATATGTCAAGATACCCTCCAACGGATACTGGACAGCCTCTGCACCCCACCCCCAGGAGCAGGGCAGGCCAGCTGCCTTGAGGTGACCCCACCACCTGCACAGACCACACAGCAGGAAACACACACCACCACGGCTGCCTCCCAGGACCCCCCCGACCAATACATGGAGTACATACAACGTGTGTGGTCTTCCCAGGTGGAGTTGAACAGCTGCGGGTGGGTTTCGAGCTCATGGCAGCCAAACTCGATGCCATACGTGGGTGTCTGAGTCCCATCAGGGACCATGTACAGTCCCTATCGGACACCCCCGGTACGCACCATGCTCCGCCACAGACCTTGGCTTACCTCGCTGGTGCCATGAATCGTGCACAAGAACTATGTGGGCAGACAGGCATCATCCATGACAGCACAGAGTTGGCACAGATGTGGAGGTCAATGGAGACCATGGAGCAGATGCAGGCTGGAAGGATGTCTGCCACGGATGGACACCAGCGAGTAGTAGCTGGGAACTTCAATGCCCTGCAGTACTTCATCTTGCCATTGCTGCCACTGAGCCGTCCCCCGATGACTGCAGCGGGAACATCGACACACACAGCTCCGACCCCTGATGTGTCCGTGGTACCCAGTGATGCAGCCACCACCCCGCCACACACACTGGACACAGAACCCGTATCAGGGGAGTAAGAAGGGGATGGGAACTTCTGTGTGAGGAAGGAGGCAGTAGCATCCATCACCGCCGTATGGCCTGTCCCTGCCTGGTTATGACCCATGCATCATGGCCTGGGAAACACCTCCTACTGACCCCCGGAACACTCTGCGACATTCACCCGGACACGGACTGCCATTTCTTCACTGCTGGCCAATTACACAGCTATCCTGCTGCGGACTGCACTCTCCCTCTTCCCAAAGACTGTGCAATCCCCAAAGGACTCTGGTTGGCCCACCACTGGGCTTCCATGTGATGTGGGCTTGGATGGCCATGTACAGCTCCAGCTCCGTCAATCACCTGAATGTGAATAAAACATTCTAAATCACACAGATGTGTCATCACTATGTTCACTCACGTATGGAAGTATGGCTGGATGTGGGGACGATGATTGCACATGAAGGTATACCCTGGAAACTGACATCTATGCACATGTGTATCCCTGAGACACATGGCCAATTGGATGACTGTGAAGGTGAGTACTAGCTGTGTCCCCATTGCACATCAACAACAATCACACAACCCCCCAAAGTAGGCACACGTCCATGTGTTGAATAGGGCTGTGTGTAGGACTGACCCAAACGAAAGCAGGCCAGGAGTGGTGTGCTACACCACATGTGACAACAGAACTTCACATCACATACCTACTCACACACATCTGTGTGGACACATTCTGTAGTGAGACATGACATTGCTCCACATGATCAGTGGTTGGACACCATACTCACTTTGCTGACGTCACGTAAGTGCACATGTCGTGCAGCACATATCCAAAAACAATGTCTGGCTCACAGAGGTGGAGCTTGCCAAAGGGACACACCCACATTGCACATGCGTCAGTCAGTTCCTCCCTGTGTAGGGACAATGCTCATTGTGGCACACGAGTGGACAATCTAAACAACACACCTCACAGTTAGACACCAGTGGAGTGGCATAGACTTTATTGGCATGTGCGTGTCAGTACGGATGAGGCAACGGCCACAGCAGGCAGGGACATGCTTAAGACACTTACACACAGCATGGGTACATGTCGAGGTTCAGAAAATGTCGGGGCTAAAATGGACAACATTCATCGCGGATGGCAACGCTCACAGCCCACCTTGCCTTGCTGGATGACTCATGTGTTGTTTGGCGTCTGCCCATTGCCCCGCTTGAGGGGGCACAACTCACTGCACATGGGATCTGCATGGTGCTCTGCCACCGGAGTGTGCCGATTGTCTGCTCTGCTGACAGTGATCAGGTGTGAGTGTCCGACAGGTACACATGTCGTGCTACATTGCCATGTGTGTGCTCTCCCCCAGCAGTGTGTCCGAATTGGCAACATTGCCAAATGACGCTGTGTTGCTCCGACCATGGACCTGCGTCACCTTGCACAGGTGTACGTACACACGTGTTGTTCCACGCACATGCATCCAGAGCCAGAACGAAAGCAGACGTGTCCTCTGTTGTGGTGGGATATGTGAGCAATCCCCACGATGCAACAAGTTGTTGGGCCATGTGCTGTGGGTGGCAATCGGATGTGGCTGCAGGAACGTAGTTACTCGTCCATGAATGCCCATGCAGCGTCATGTGCAATGTGTTCCAATAGTACGTCGTGGTCATGTTCAAGAAACACCAGGGTCACCCAATCCATTAGGTGGTCCGGGCAGGTGTGCTCAGCCCACGCCGTCTCACCGATCCGCAACACAGCCCAATAGGGGAGCGCCTCGATGTGGTCACTGCACACGAGAAATTGTGCAATCTCCCATGCACAACTACCAATACATACGCAGTATGTCAAGGCATCCCATGCACGGCTGTCTCAGTTGCACTCCTGTTTGTGATCCAACAGGGGGCGCAGACACAAGTCATAGTCCAATTCATCGACAGTTGTGTTGGATAGGCAGACATCCATGGGACACTCGAATGTGCATGTTCGGCAGTGGAACCAGTGCTGGACACAGGTGACGTGGGCAATGCGGAAGCTGAGCCTGTAACTGATCCGCAGCACTGCCAGTGGCAGTGTGCCTAGTAAATGCAGCATACGTGCACGGTACTGTTCCACGTGACGGGGGTTGTGCATGTGCCCGGTATGGCCTGCCATTGCATTGGTGCGTCTCATGAACTGGCACTCTTCTGAACTGCGGCAGTTGTGTGGAGGATGTGCCACGCTCTGAGCAATGATTCGAATGTGTGTGCAACGTTGTGGGTAATGGGTTGCTGCTTCCGTGAGTGTCAAGGAAATCCCATGCGGGGGTACCACAGGCAGGGGCTTCTGTGTGTGGGCTGTGGATAAGTCGGATGGTTCATTTGCGGAATGCGTGGTGTGGGAGTCGCCCCCATCTGCCATTGCATCTCTATCAGGTTGTTCCAGGCACGTTCTGGACCAAGGTCAGAGGTGCAGGTGTCCTCCCGCCTTCTGCATTGGGACAATGGTGCTTTCATCCCTGATGTTTGTCTGACTACTACTTGCGTTTTCGGAATGTGATGTGGCTTTGGCGCTGAGATTGGGACACGGCCTTGGGCTCATGGTGTACGGATGGCGATGCCAACACACATGTTGGCATGTGGAGCCAGGTGCCCGAGCGGCCTTGCGCTGCTTGTGCTATCTCACTCCGTCTCTCTCCCTCGCTGTCTCCCTCTCTTTCCTTTGTTGGGCGCATGGCACACCTTCTTCTCTTGTATTTGGCCTTCCAGGCTGTGTGCTACGAATTGTCCCGTGAGGATCCGCTAGGACTCATCCTAAGGGTTGTTTCTGCTTTTGTTTGTATGGTGTTTTGTGTTGGTGATTGCATTGCTGTATGACTGATTCTCCATTTTCTGGCCACGCATGTATGTTTATTTTCCTGCTTGTGCGACATCAGGCGAAATGTTTGTTTTGGGATTCGTGGTGTTGGTGTGCAGTTTCTTAGTCCGGGGTTGGGGGTGGTCCCGGGGTGGGGTATTGCGGGCCTGGGTGTGGTGTCGGTGGGTGTTGTGGCCCTCTTGGGTGTCCGTGCTGCATGTTCAGTTGCTCGTGGGCATCTGTTGTCCTTCATGTGTGGCTCTGGGCTTTGCTCCCTTTTGTGGTGCAGGCTGTGGTTGGACTTTACACCAGGTCAGGGCAGGTGTAGATTTCTAGGTGCTAAGGCGGCTTATCGCCGGTTTTGTGTTTTTATCGCCGATATGGCTGGTCGTTGTGAATGTTGAGGTGTGATGTTGTCACGCCTTTTGGCATGGGAACGCCCACTCTGCATCTTATTAGCGATAGTTGGGCGGGTCCTCTGTGGCGATGTTTTTTGCGGCTGCTATTGCGGGTAAACTGGTGCTGTGGGCTGTTTACACCAGCTTGTGAATGGGGAGGTATATTTATCACGACTTTGGCTGCGATAAAGTGCCGTTAATTCGGCGATAGCTACTTGTGAATATGCCCCTCGGTCTGTGGTAAACTTCAACTTAAGAGTTTGAAAGGCATGTTCTGCCTCAGGGGGCACTGAAATGTGACTCCTTTTAAGACCAGGCTAGAAGAGGTGGAACAAGTACTAGTAAAACATGGCTGTTAGACCTGGCAACCTTGGAGTGGGTCTCCCTTCCATTTTTTCACTATGCCTCCACTGTTGTTGACTTGTTTTTGCTGGTATAGATGCTTTGGGCACTTTGCCACTGCTAATCAGTGCCAAAGTGCAAGTGCTTCCTATGATAAAATGATGTATGGATTAGTGACTCCATGTTTGGCCTATTTGATTCACTGTCAGACCCTAGTACAGTGCACTGTTTGTGCCCAGGGCCTGTGAATCAAATGCTGCTGGTGGGCTTGCAGCACTGGTTGTGCCACCCACAGGAGCAGCTTGTAAAGTGTGTCTCAGGCCTGCCATTGCAGAGCCTGTGTGCAGTCTGGTACTGCCATGTCGACTTGGTAAGTGCACCCACTTACCAGTCCCTAAACCTTCCCTTTCCTGCATATTAGTCACCCCTAAGGTAGGCCCTAGGGCAGGGTGCATTGTATGTGTAAGGTAGGACATGCCCTGGTGTGTGTGGCATGTCCTGATAGTGAATTACAGCCAATTTCGTTTTTCACTATTGCAAGGCTACCTGTCCCCATAGGCCGGAATGGGCCGTTTGATTATAACATCTTATAATCCTAACTGACCCAGGGAACATGGTAGAAAAACGAATTTAGTATGCCTGAACTCAGAATGATAAAATACATCTTTTAGTGATGTTGGTTTTAACATTCTGTGTTTGAAAATACCACTTTTAGAAAGTAGGTATTTTCTTGCCTAACCATCCAGCCTGCCTCTGCTAGCTTGTGTATTGTGTGTCTGGGTTTGTGAGTGACAGGGGCTGGGGGACTCCAGGAGACAGGGTGAGTCAGCACAGGGCTGAATAGACCTATCTGCATGTAGAGTGGTGGGAGCAGTGGCACCTGGGTCTGAATAGGGCTGTGCCTGCCTTCCACAATGCTGGCTCCACCTCCTGTGGTGCGTCTGATGTCCCGGGCCCACACTGACAAAGGAAGAAGGTGTGCACTGGCAGAAAGCACCAAGAACTGGTTTGGACTAGGTACAGGACCCTCTGCCTTCAGAGGACAAAGGATTTATGGGTATAATTACTGGGGCCCAGACCCCAAGACTTTAGATCACTTCTGGAACAAACAAGACGAACCTTTGCTGAGGAGAGGAACCAGAGAAGCTGAAGGAGGAGACTATCCCTAAGCTGTGTGCTGTTTGAGAGATTGGCCTGCAGTGGTTGCCTGATTGCCAAAGAAAGGAGAAAGGAACATTGTGCTACTTTCATCATCTTGCAGAACATCTCCAAGGGCTTGAAGATTGAGCTTGCCTCCTGCTGAAGTCTCAGGAACACAAGACTTCACCAACCAGCTCCCCTGAATTCCCTTGCTGGGAATTTGAAGTACCTACTGTTGTGTTGGGCCTTCTGAGAGACTGCGTGTCGCTGGGAGCTGGAAGCGCGACTCACGAGGGAGAAGCGTGTGGCACCGCAGCCGCTGTCGTCGCATCGCCGAGAAAGCGTGCCGCCGCTGTCGCCATCGCATCACCGAAGCGCCTCGCATCACCGGAGAAGAGTGTCGCCGTCGCATCACCGGAGAAGCGTGTCGCAGGGCCTGTCGCGGTTCGGAAGATTCACCGAGTCGCTGCACAGCCGTCGGGCATGCACGCATCGCCCCCCTGAGTGTTGCATCAAGAGGAAGACGCCATTTTGTTTCATTGCACCGGATCGTCATCGCATCGCGGCGCTGCGGGTCGCATCGTCACAGAAGCGCAGTAAGAAACCGATGCATCACCTCCCCACGCGGTGAAGAACCGACGCATCACCTCCTCTCCGGTAAGGAACCAACGCATCACCCTCCCCTACGCACCAGTAGGGAACCGACGCATCACCTCCCCCGGAGCAAGGAACCAACGCATCACAGTTCTTGCGTGTAAGGAACCGACGCATCACCTTCCCTGCAACTCTTTTGTTTGTATCGCGTTACGCATCCAAAGGTACATTGAACGTTGAGTGTCGCATTTACCATCTTTATTGAACTGAACTCTTTTCTACCATTGACAGTCATATTTTTCATAGTGTATTGTGGATTCTTGTCGTTTTGGGTCTTGTGTTAAGTCTATATAAAAATACTTATTTTTATAATACAACCTGTGTGGTGTCCATCTGTAGTGTTGTCACTGGGTTACTGTATGTGTTCACAAATGCTTTACACACTGCCTCTGAGATAAGCCTGCCTGCTCGTGCCAAGCTACCAAGGGGGTGAGCAGGGGTTATTTTAGTAGTGTATCCCCCTTACCCTTACTAGAAGCAAGGGTCCCTATTTGGACAAAGGTACCTACCTCTGCCAACTAGAGACCCCCAGTTCTAACATTGGTGGTCAGCGGTGAGGATTCTGGACTTGCATTTGTGACTCATATACAGTGATTGGTGTACACTACTAGTGAGCAGACCAAACGCAACCACTTACATTTTGGTAGATTGTTTTTTCCTGGGATTTCTATTTTTGCCAAGAACTGCCAAGTTTCACCATGAGCAAAACAGCATCCATCGCATCTGTTGATTTTGATTTTGAGGAAGAGAAATTGGAAAGTTACACTGTGAAACAGCTGAAGCACTTCTGCAGGAAATTTAAAGTTGCTATGACCGGTCTCTCCAAGAAGGATGAGTTCCAAAAGGCACTGAAGGCCTGGGTGGAAGCAGGAAGCACCCCTGAGCATGTGGAAGAGGAGGAGGAGGGGGCTAAGAATGCAGAAGGGCAGCTAGATGGGCTATTGGGTCCAGGGGGGGAGGAAAGCACCTTCCCCAGCGATAGCAGTGTTTCTTCCAAGGGCCTGTCCCCAGGAGAGCTGGAGGACAGGGAGAGAAGTAGGATGCATGAAATGGAGCTGACCAAGCTTAAGATGGGTGGGCAGTTAGAATTGGAAATTAAGAAATTGGCCCTGGAGCAGAGGTCTTCAAACTTTTGGATGCCGAGACCCCCCTGTCAACATTTTGAGGCGTAAGGACCCCCTCGTGACAAAAATTTCTAAACCTGTAGGCAGGGCTACTGGAATTATGAGGCAGGTGAGGACCAAATTACGTGACAGGCTTGACTAAATTGTGTGGGAAGAAAAGGTAAATGATGTTATGTGATGCCGCGTACACAGTAACACTGAGGAAAGATTTCACCCCATCAGTACCAGTGTATAACCAAAATACAGCAATTAACATCAGAAAGATTTCTAGTCAACCTTTGTGAAGGGCCTTCCACTCCGCAGGAATACGTGCTGCCACATTAGAAGCTCACTTTGCCCTGGCCGGGAGAAGCAGGGGTCCCTTAAAACCCTGGCGGTTTTGTGCAGAGTTAAGCAGTTTACCCATGCAGCTTTCCTCTCACCCCCTCCCTTCCATCCCTCTGTCCTCTCCTAACCCCGGATCCCTCTCTCACTTTGCAGGCCATTTTCTTTCACCCCTGTTTACAAATTCTGAACTCTCCCCATTCAACCTCTCACTTCACCTTTAACACTCCCAGCCAGGGCTGGTCCTAACACTGGTCGCACACGGTGCAACAGTCTTTTTGGTGCCCCACCCCCGTTTCCTCCTTCTCCATGAATTCCTTCACTGCCACTCACCAACAATTCACCTCATCTCTCTATAGCACCTTTCTGACAAACATTTCATTTTTTTATAGCGCTACTCATAGTTTACTCACACTCATTTCTGTGATCTGCATGGTACATATTCTTTGTAGCAGGAACGTTAACCCTCTGCACTGTGTGGGTGACAAGAGTGCCCATGTGAGTGCACGGTGAGCGATGCAACAGTGTGAGAGTAGGGTAAGAGGAGTGACTGCAGGGTGAGTGAGGTGGCTTATGAATTTAGGTGCGGATGCAAGTTCAGAATGGGACGAATGAGTGTATGATTACTGATGGGCTTGTTTGAGTGAGTTGCATATTGAGCAGTGAGGGGGACAGGTGAGTGAAGTGTCACATGAGTGCAGGATGAGTAGTGTACTCGTGTGACTGCAGGGTGAGGTATAGGATGAACAGCGCAAGTGCATTGTGAGTGCAGAGTGATCACTGTGAGTGCAGGGTGAGCGGGTGAATGGTGTGAGCATTGTGATCGCTGTGAATGCAGGGTGAGCGTGAAAGTGAAGGGCGAGAATGACGAGTGAGTTGTCTGAATGCAGAGTGCATTCCCAGACACTTGAAGTAACTCAGCATGTTATTGACGGTGGCGTAGGGTTTAAGATCTAAGTTAAACTATTGCTATTATGGCATTAATCAGGGATCGAGGAAATAAATAATGTGCTGATCCTGCAACAAACTTCCAGTCCTATGGTTAGGGTTGCCAGCAGATTATTTTGATGGCCCAGTCGGTACAAAAATAAGCAGTCACCTAAAGCTGTATTTTAGGCACTTATCTGTGCATACTTCGAACAGCAAATATAAATAGAAAGCACTTTTAATTGTGTTCTAGGGCTGCCTCAATGATCCATGACTGATAATTAAAGAGAACAAAGACAGAAAAGTCACATAACCAATGCATACATACTTTTTTATTTATAAGTCTATTTAGTGTCAAGAGGAGGTCTTTGCAGGCTCTTTAAACAAAACACGGCAGGCATTTTTCTTTTGGCAACCCTACTTTATATTCCTTTTCATGAAATGCATTCTCACACTGCAGCAGTAAATGTAAAATACAAATGTAAGGAATAGGCAGAGTGGGGGCCCAGGGGGTACTGGAACCTGGAAAAAACTAAGCCTCTGTAACCAGTTTACAAAGGCATGTAAATATGCAAATGGTCTTTAAAGACCTGTGAAAAACTCGGGCGTGCCGGAGATAAGACTCCAGACACTGCCCAGCCGAGCCCCCAGCAGCTCGAGTTGCACTGCAGCAGCCCCGGCTGAGACGCAGGACGGGGGAAGAGAGGGGTTGAAGCCCTTGGGCCTCGGCAGAAGTGTGACTGGGAAGGCGCGACCCCTTTGCATCGCTCCACGGCCCCCCTGGGGGTCGCGCCCCACAGTTTGAAGACCCCTGCCCTAGAGGAAAAGAGGATGTAAATGGAGCATGAGAGAAGTTTGAGGGAGTTGGAGTTGAAAGCTAGGAGCTTAGAGATTACTCCCTCTGGTGGCAGCACACAGTCCATGCCTGTTGAAGCAAGGGTGTATATGCCTAAAGATGTGGTCAAAAAGTTTTATAAGAATGATGGCATTGGGCAATGGTTTAAAGCCTATGAGGTAGCTATGAC
Source organism: Calotriton arnoldi (assembly GCA_963921515.1). Classification (NCBI taxonomy): domain Eukaryota; kingdom Metazoa; phylum Chordata; class Amphibia; order Caudata; family Salamandridae; genus Calotriton; species Calotriton arnoldi. The sequence continues at coordinate 447,350 of CAWUFW010004649.1, read as the reverse complement.
CTCACACCGGGTCCCTGAGGATTGGGGAGCGGGGTTGTGGGGGCGGTTCCTTAGTGAGGGGCGGGATACCTTATTAGACTTGCCCTCTGAAGTCCACAATTCTTATGGTCATATGAAAGAAGCATTGATGGCCAGGTATGGGTTGACTCCTGAACTGTAAAGGCAGAGGTTCAGGAGTTGCAAAAAGTTGGAGGGCAGTACCTGGTTAGAATATGTGACTTTTTTTTGCAGAGCATTGGATGGTTGGGTGAAGGGTAGCAAAGTGAATGATTTTGAAGCACTCTTTGATTTGATTGCATGGGAGCACTTGTCAGGAAATTGTTTTCCAGAGCTACGCCAGCACCTTATTGATAGTAGGCTGACTAACCCTAGGAAGCTTGCTGAGGATGCGGACCACTGGGTGAGCACCCGGGTCCACAAGGGTCACGTGGGAGACTCCGCCAAGGGTGGGCAGGGTCCCCAGCAGAGGAGTGGGGGAAACAAGGGTAAACAGAGGGAGTTCCAGAAAGGGCCCCAAAGTAATCCCCAAGGGAACCAAGGAAAGGGTTCCCAGCCTCCCCCTGAAAAGAAGCCAGGGGCCCCGACAGATAAGCCTGTTCACAGGGGGCCCAGGACTTGCTTTAAGTGTGGTCAAGTGGGCCACTGCTCCTGGGAGACTAGATGTCCCTTGTATGGAAAATCAGCACCCACTGGTGCACCACCCCGGCAGGTAGCTAGTGTAGCCCTGGGGGAGGAGATGGGTGCCCAAGGTGGGTGGGGTCCCGTAGCAATGTCCTTGGTCTCTTTAGGAGACAGTGAGATGGTCCCCAGGACCCAACTGCCTGCTAACACTAAACAATACAGGCAGTGGGAGACCATCAATGGCCAAAGGGTGGAGGCTCTGAGAGACACCGGAGCCAGTCTGACAGCTATCAGTTGTCGGCTGGTGTCTGAAGAGCAGGTGATCCCCAATGCATTCTGTCCAGTAGTTGCCGCGGACAACTCAGAGAGCCACTGCAGAGTGGCTCAGGTTCCCTTTGAGTGGGGGGGGGGTCTCAGGTACCTTTCAAGTAGCTGTGAGGCCAGCCATGCCTGAAGACTGTCTGTTGGGCAACGATTTGGAGAGTTCACCCTGGGCAGGGGTGGAGAGAAGGTCTCATTTAGAGATGTTGGGTCTGCCTGAGTGGGCGTGCGCGACCACTCAGTCTATGGCAGCCAGTAGAGGTGTTCAAGAGGACCTGGAGCCTGAGAGGGTGGCTCAGGTACCTGCCTTGAAGAGAGGAGGCAGGGGGCGCGGGAAACTGGCCCCCGTAGTTCCCACGGTCCAGGAGGAAGCAGAACCTGAGGGGGATGCTCTGGATCCTACAGGGGAGCAAGTGGCCGAACTCGGGGACCTACCTGAGCTGACCCATTGGCAGCAGGAGGGCGGCCCCTCCAGGGAGGAGTTCTGTGAGGAGCAGAACAAGTACCCTTCTCTTGTGGGTTTGCGGTAACAGGCCACAAACCAGGCAGCAGGTGATCAGTCTGGATCACATTGGATCTACTGGGAGAATGGTCTCCTGTATAGCGAGCCTAAGGTTGCTGAGCCTGGGTCAGCCCGTGTGCTGGTGGTACCCCAGCGCTTCAGAGCCTTCTTACTGGGTTTGTCTCATGATGTGCCTTTGGCAGGACATCTGGGGCAGGGCAAGACCTTTGACAGGCTTGTCACCCAATTTTATTGGCCCCAGATGCGCAAGAGTTCAGACACTCATTGCAGGACATGTCAGACTTGCCAGGCAAGTGGAAAAAGTGGGAGGAAGCAAAGGCTCCCCTCCAGCCATTCCCTGTGGTCAGCACCCCCTTTGAACGGGTGGGTATTGACATTGTGGGGCCACTGGACCCCAAGACAGCCATGGGCAACAGGTTCATCCTGGTCTTGGTGGACCATGCCACCCGGCACCCGGAAGCCATCCTCTTCGGACAGTGACGGCCCCCGTGGTGGGACGTGCACTGATGGGGATTTTCTCCCGTGTGGGGTTCCCCAAGGAGGTGGTGAGTGACCGTGGTACAAACTTCATATCCAAGTATATGAAGTCCCTGTGGCAGGAGTGCGGTGTTACCTATACGTTCACCACTCCTTACCACCCCCAAGGAAATGGGCTGGTTGAGAGATTCAACCGGACCCTGAAGGGCATGATTATGGGTCTGGAAGAACCCATGAGGCATAAGTGGGACGTCCTCTTGCCATGTCTTTTGTTTGCTTACCGTGAGGTGCCACAGAAGTCCTTAGGGTTCAGTCCCTTTGAACTGGTCTATGGTCACCCGGTAAGAGGACCTCTGAGTCTGGTGAAAGAAGGCTGGGAGAAAGCTCCCAGTAAACCTCCCCAGGATGTATTTAGCTACATGCTGGCCTTTAGAAACCAGACTAGGCGATTCAGACAACTCGCTGAGGCGAATCTGGAAGCCAGCCAGGAGGAAATGAAACGGTGGTATAATCAGAATGCCACTCTGATCGAGTTTCAGCCTGGGCAGAAAGTGTGGGTCATGGTCCCCGTGGAGCCTTGCGCGCTCCAGGATAAGTGGACCGGACCATTTGTGGTGGTGGAGCGCAAGAGTGAAGTCACCTACCTGGTGGACTTGCGATCTCCCAGGAACCCTTTACGGGTCCTACATGTCAACCGCCTAAAGCCCATTTTGAGAGGTCCGAAGTGGGCATGCTCCTAGCAACAGATGATGGAATGGAAGAGGAGACAGAACCTCTTCCTGACCTCCTGTCTGCAACAGAGCAACATGGGTCAGTGGAGGGTGTGAACCTCTCTAACTCCCTGACACCTGAGCAGCAGGAAGACTGTCGCCAACTGTTCGGACAGTTTCCTGACCTGTTTTCCCTGATTCCTAGTGTCACTGATTGGTCTGTCCATGATGTGGACACTGGGGACAGTCCTCCTGTCAAGCACAAGGCTTACAGAGTGACTGACAGGGTGAGAGCTTGCATCAAGGAGGAGGTCTCCAAGATGTTTGCATTGGGGGTGATTGAGTCCTCTCACAGCCCTTGGGCCAGCCCAGTGGCCTTGGTTCCAAGGACTGCCGCGCCTGGTGCCACGCCCGAACTCCGGTTCAGTGTGGACTACCGAGGACTCAATTCAGTCACCAGGACTGACGCGCACCCCATCCCCAGAGCTGATGAGCTCATTGATCGGTTAGGGGCTGCCCGGTACCTCAGCACGTTTGACTTAACGCCTGGGTCCTGGCAGATCGCCTTGACTGATGGGGCCAAAGAGAGGTCAGCATTCTCCACACCAGATGGGCACTACCAATTCCGGGTTATGCCCTTTGGGATGAAGAATGCCCCTGCCACCTTTCAGAGGTTGGTCAACCAGGTGTTGGTTGGACTGGAAGATTTCAGTGCCGCCTACCTGGATGACATCGCAGTGTTCAGCGCCAGTTGGGCAGAACATCTGCGCCACCTCTGGGAAGTGTTGATGGCGCTGCGGAGGGCAGGCCTCACGATCAAGGCGAGTAAGTGCCAGATCGGGCAGGGTTCCGTGGTGTACTTGGGACACCAGGTTGGGAGCGGCCAGGTGGCGCCCCTACAGCCCAAGATTGATACCATTCTGGCTTGGGAACCCCCCAAGACCCAGACAGAGGTGAGAGCCTTTCTAGGACTCACCGGGTATTACAGGAGATTTGTCAAGGGGTATGTCAGCATCGTTGCACCCTTGACAGAGCTGACTTCCAGGAAGCAGCCCAAGAGAGTGATTTGGACTGACACCTGTCAAAGAACTTTTGACGCCTTGAAGACTGCCATGTGCATGGCCCCCGTGCTTCAGGCGCCCAACTTCTCAAAAGAATTTGTTCTCCAAACAGACACTTCAGAGCATGGTGTAGTTGCTGTTCTGGCACAGTTAAATAAGGAGGGCCTAGACCAACCTGTAGCCTTCATCAGTAGGAGGTTACTTCCACGGGAACAGAGGTGGAGTGCTATTGAGCGTGAGGCATTTGCTGTGGTCTGGGCGCTGAAGAAGTTGAGACCATACCTGTTTTGTACTCACTTCCGGGTTTCAGACCGACCACAGGCCCCTCAGATGGTTGATGCAGATGAGGGGTGAGAATCCAAAGCTGTTGAGGTGGTCCATTTCCCTACAGGGGATGGACTTTACGGTGGAACACCGCCCTGGTACAGAACACGCCAATGATGATGGTCTGTCCAGATTTTTCCGTCTTAGTGATGAGAACTCCCCAGAGGTAGGAAAGTTCTCCCCACATTTCAGCTGGAGGGGACACGTGTTAGACCTGGCATCCTTGGCGTGGGTCTCCCTTCCATTTTTTTACTATGCCTCCACTGTTGTTGACCTGTTTTTGCTGGTATAGCTGCTTTGGGCACTTTGCACTGCTAATCAGTGCCAAAGCGCAAGTGCTCCCTATGATAAAATGATGTATGGATTAGTGACTCCATGTTTGGCCTATTTGATTCACTGTCAGACCTTAGTACAGTGCACTGTTTGTGCCCAGGGCCTGTGAATCAAATACTGCTGGTGGGCTTGCAGCACTGGTTGTGCCACCCACAGGAGCAGCTTGTAAAGTGTGTCTCAGGCCTGCCATTGCAGAGCCTGTGTGCAGTCTGGTCCTGCCATGTCGACTTGGTAAGTGCACCCACTTACCAGTCCCTAAACCTTCCCTTTCCTGCATATTAGTCACCCCTAAGGTAGGCCCTAGGGCAGGGTGCATTGTATGTGTAAGGTAGGACATGCCCTGGTGTGTGTGGCATGCCCTGATAGTGAATTACAGCCAATTTCGTTTTTCACTATTGCAAGGCTACCTGTCCTCATAGGCCAGAATGGGCAGGTTGATTATAACATCTTATAATCCTAACTGACCCAGGGAACATGGTAGAAAAACGAATTTAGTATGCCTGAACTCAGAATGATAAAATACATCTTTTAGTGAAGTTGGTTTTAGCATTCTGTGTTTGAAAATACCACTTTTAGAAAGTAGGTATTTTCTTGCCTAACCATCCAGCCTACCTCTGCTAGCTTGTGTATTGTGTGTCTGGGTTTGTGAGTGACAGGGGCTGGGGGACTCCAGGAGACAGGGTGAGTCAGCACAGGGCTGAATAGACCTATCTGCATGTAGAGTAGTGGGAGGAGTGGCACCTGGGTCTGAATAGGGCTGTGACTGCCTTCCACAATGCTGGCTCCACCACCTGTGGTGCGTCTGATGTCCCTGGCCCACACTGACAAAGGAAGAAGGTGTGCACTGGCAGAATGCACCCAGAACTGGTTTGGACTAGGTACAGGACCCTCTGCCTTCAGAGGACAAAGGATTTATGGGTATAAATACTGGGGCCCAGACCCCAAGACTTTAGATCACTTCTGGAACAAACAAGACAAACCTTTGCTGAGGAGAGGAACCAGAGAAGCTGAAAGAGGAGACTATCCATATGCTGTGTGCTGTTTGAGGGATTGGCCTGCAGTGGTTGCCTGATTGCCAAAGAAAGGAGAAAGGAACATTGTGCTACTTTCATCATCTTGCAGAACATCTCCAAGGGCTTGAAGATTGAGTTTGCCTCCTTCTGAAGTCTCAGGAACACAAGACTTCACCAACCAGCTCCCCTGAATTCCCTTGCTGGGAATTTGAAGTGCCTACTGTTGAGTTGGGCCTTCTGAGAGACTGCGTGTCGCTGGGAGCTGGAAGCGTGACTCACGAGGGAGAAGCGTGTCGCCGCCGCAGCTGCTGTCGTCGCATCGCCGAGAAAGCGTGCCGCCGCTGTCGCCATCGCATCACCGAAGCACCTCGCATCACCGGAGAAGAGTGTCGCCGTCGCATCAGACGCTGTTGCATCACCGGAGAAGCGTGTCGCAGGGCCTGTCGCGGCTCAGAAGATTCACTGAGTCGCCGTCGGGCGTGCACGCAACGCCCCCCTGAGTGTCGCATCAAGAGGAAGACGCCATTTTGTTTCATTGCACCGGATCTTCATTGCATCGCGGCGCTGCGGGTCGCATCGCCACAGAAGCGCAGTAAGAAACCGACGCATCACCTCCCTACGCGGTGAAGAACCAACGCATCACCTCTTCTCCGGTAAGGAACCGACGCATCACCGTCCCCTACGCACCAGTAGGGAACCGACGCATCACCTCCCCCAGAGCAAGGAACCGACGCATCACCGTTCTTGCGTGTAAGGAACCGACGCATCACCTTCCCTGCAACTCTTTTGTTTGTATCGCGTTACACATCCAAAGGTACATTGAACGTTGAGTGTCGCATTTACCATCTTTATTGAACTGAACTATTTTCTGCCATTGACAGTCATATTTTTATAGTGTATTGTGGATTCTTGTCGTTTTGGGTCTTGTGTTAAGTCTATATAAAAATACTTCTTTTTATAATACAACCTGTGTGGTGACCATCTGTAGTGTTGTCACTGGGTTACTTTATGTGTTCACAAATGCTTTACACACTGCCTCTGAGATAAGCCTGCCTGCTCGTGCCAAGCTACCAAGGGGGTGAGCAGGGGTTATTTTAGTAGTGTATCCCCATTACCCTGACTAGAAGCAAGGGTCCCTATTTGGACAAAGGTACCTACCTCTGCCAACTAGAGACCCCCAGTTCTAACAATGGCAAAACCCAGAATGCTTTGGACGTCCTTCGGGGTTTGTGGAGCTTCCCATTTGAGAATGGCATTGATTTTCTCTGGATCAATTATTATTACCGTTGGAGTAATTATAAATCTAAGGAATTTCATGGACGGTATATGTTTTCAGAACTGTGTGTTTTTCTGGGCTGCCCAAGAGTCTTACACCTGTTTCTACTGCATACTTTAAGTAGGTTTTAAATCACAGAAACAGATAAACTGGACTACCACTACAAATTCAAAACTGTGTTAAAGAAATGTTTATTTTCAACCCTGCCTGCTCAGGGAAGCTAGGAAGATGGTGATCTAGCACAGCAAACCTTTTGTTGATGCAATTTTTCAAAACATAAAATATGCAGAGAAAACTAACCCCCATAAAAATTATCTTTCTGACATTTCTATTAAAAATGTAAGCTTATTCCTGAATTAGACTTTTGGTTAACTAAAAATATGTGATGAAGATGGGCTTTGCAGAATATTCCTAAACCGAGTTCTATGAATGTGGATTTTACATTTAAATTAGGACTTTGCAAATGAGAAAGCTGCTCTCCTATGCATTAAATGGCAGACACCTTAGAATTATCTTACTACAGAGATCTGGCATGAAATATACTTTGCACGCCTCACTTCTACAAGTATGCACCCTAGCCTTGTGAGCCTCAAGAAACATTTTACAGATTACTTAGTTAATCTTATAAATGTTTTGAAAACATCCCAGAAATATTTATTCTTTAATTCGGCTATGTTTCTGCTGCACCACTGGCCTACAGCAGTTCAGTGCAACAGGGGAGCCCCAGTACCACACTGTAAAAATCATTCATGTGAGTGGTGTGAAGCCACACTGAAGCCCACAAGTGACATCGGACTTTTATACAACTGGTGCAGCTTCTCAGTGGCCTTAATTAATTGTTAGATATGCCATTGGGGCTTAGTAAATTACCATGTTTTGGTGATCAGAGTACATGCACTGGGTATTGATTAGCAGTCTTTCAGCAGCCAGAGTCAAAATATGTCAATTAATCTATGTCCATAAAAGCAAACATTTCAGAAGCAATATATAAAAAATATTTTTTCTGCAAAGCTAATTGAACATGTTCTCGGCAGTGACAGACTACTCCTTCATAGTGCTACCCTAAATCCTGACCATTATCAACTGAAGCCTTTGGACTCTTACATTGGCAGGTATCTTTCTAGAGCTACTAAGATAAGTCAAAAGAAATTACCACCTGCTATTCAAAAATAGCCTGCTTTGTATTTTTCAGGCTTAATGCGTAAAATAGAATATGTTGCATTTTCATCATTCAAGACACCCAAGTCTAGCCATGCCTTTTAAATTTTATTTAAACTTGCTTTTATGAGTGAACACTACTGCAGGCTAATATTCTGAAGTGAGTGCCTTGACACCAGAGAGACTCATTTATGTACTGTGGCTAATAAAGGTTTTCTGTATAATTCCATATATAAATCATAAGTGTACCTGGCAGTGAAATCTTTACTTTAACAGATACCTTAGTTTATACAAGTAATTGACATTTTACACCTCCCAGTAGGATTGCGTGCTAAGCCGGCACTGCACTTTGTACTTCTACTGCACCTAATGTTTTTTAGAATATTATTTCCACCATTTTGTTTTCTTTGTATTTTTGCTGGCCATGACCCAACGTCCCTTTCATTTCTTGCTATAGTTTGTACCTACATTTATTGTTTGTTTTGCTGCTTTAGCTATACTTTCTTTTGTTGATTTAGTTAACATGTTTTAGGCAACTCTCTTTATTTCTCAGAAGGTGTTTGAAGGAGGCAGAACACACCAAACCAACAGGTACTGACATCCTGTTTCCCTTTATTTATTTGGTATTTCTTTTAGTTCCATCATTCTTGGTAAGCAATGCTTTGTACCCTGTCTCCAAAGCCCAGTGGATAGGGCCTTTATAAGGTAGGTGTCGGTGCAGCTTAGTATGGGGATGCATGCAGTTCAACTGTGCCCAATGATGCCCAAGTCGTATATCCAGCGGGTCTTGCTGCCAGCTGTAACTTTGACCAAAGCTCTCTCTTGCATTGTTTATGAGAGAAAAGTATAGCTTGTATGATGGTCATTTCTAAATTTGGTTGGCGGCTTCTCTGCCAGGGCAGCACAGTAATTTACTCAGTCACCCTTGTGGAGAAATGGGCTGGCTGCCTGGATAGAAATCAGCCCCTTTGTTAGAATCATTACCTCTCCTCTATAGACAGCGGAATATGTATATGAAAATAGTAGTCATGTCTGCTACAAGTTACTAAATTAAATGAGCCCCCAGAAACAGCCCATTCCTTGTGTTTGTATTGTATACTTAGACAATTCCCAGGCTGTAAATGTGGTATAGTCCATGCCAATGTTCGGTGTTTTAAAATAGTTGCCTTATTGTTCTGCCTGATTTACAACAGTCCATAACCACAAACAGAGAGACAAGGGAGTGAGCCTTCTCTGACTCCCCTTTTAATAGTACCACAACTCACAAAAAGAGAAAGACTAAATAATCAAACAAAGGGGAAGAGACCCTCCCAAAATTTATTCTGTCAGTGTCTCTAAACAACCAAAAATTGTGTAGGAAAGGAGTTAAAAAAGAGAGGGGAATAGAGGGAAAAATCAACTGATTTGTTAATACTGCCCATACCCACTATGTAATGGCATGCTTCATCATTGGGCCACTTCTGACGCCCAGGTGCAGACCAACACACTGGACGGAGCGCTGATTTTTTTGAGAGGTGAAAGAAAGAAATAGTGAGAAAAGGAAAGAAGTTTTCCCCGGGAGGGATCACTGGTGCAGAAAGGAAGCGAAGATAAAACTGCCTAAGGAGGTACCACCTGTATTCTTTTATTCTCGGTCCACCTTGACAGAATTAAAAACCAAAAATAAGGGGTGTAAAGGAGGAGTTACTGCTCCTAAACCCCAACTGCGATTACCAACATGTTTCAGCCATATTCCTTTGCCCTAATGGGTCATCGGCCTTCTTCAGGGTATAGATCCCTCTAACATCTGGTCCTAATCACGATGTGATCAATAGTTAAAAAATAATAGATGGTTAAATCAACCTTACTTGTTCTCCGTAACACATTTGTCACTTATATCCGAGTCTCATTAGTCATTCTCTCACCCAGGACCGTCGTGGGGACACCACACTGTAGTCAAACTTTCGTCAAGGGTCGGTGTACCCTTCTGAGCCACTCCGTGTCCTCCGATTTTCCTTCAGAGAATGACTTATGAGACTCGGATATAAGTGACAAATGTGTTACGTATCTCATAGATATGGCACATTACTGCCCTTTTCCTTTGACGTAGGGCAGCGCAGCAAGATTCATTGCCGCACTGCCCAGCGCCAAAATCTCGTAAATGAGGCCCAAAGATTTTTAAACATGTTTTACTGTTTCCTTTTATTTTACTCACACAAAAAAGATTTGAAACGAGTGTATGATTGTGCAAGGAAATGAAACTAGTGAAGAAAGGAAGTGGGGGAAGTAAAAATAAAAATATGTTCAAACAGAACCTCATTTGGAGGGTCTCACTACTCATACGAGCACAAATGTATTCTTTTAAATATGAGATCTGACTGCAAATAGCTGCCTGCACCTCTAAAAATATACTTCCATGCATTCAAATAGAAGAGTCCAAAATCCTTCCATGTCTATCAAAATGTTACTGTTTTCCAATTAAGGCGGTATTAGTCTATTGAAAGGTTTGATATTCTGAGGAAACAGACGTAGAAAGGAGATACTGGACTGAGGTATGGATCTCTCTTGTTCCTTTAAAAATAGATAATGCTATAATTTAGTAAAAACATTTACTTCCCCTCACATGTTTGAAACTGTTGGATTCATATCTGCATGAACTGCTCAATTCTCATTTGCTGTTCTATAACAATTGCTTTAACTTCAATAGCTCTTGTTCCACCAAAATGCCATTCGGGAGCACATCACCTTCGTCAAGAAAATAGAATTTTAACACTCTTACTGTTCATTAGAAATCTGTGGTGAAGCTACAGGTGAACACTGGGAATATAACCGACAGACTGCTGCTGCTTTTTTACTCAGCATGGCAGACTTTTTTGCACAATTAGGAAGGTATTTGTGATTTTATAGAAAACGTGTCCTTATTTTAGCTTCTGGAGCACTAACCATAATTCACATGCACAAAGCATGAGAGGAAAAGGTTACCTCTCAAAGATGCTTCATAAAATACCAGCAAATGACCTGCCTTTTTCAAAGCATGAAATTACCTTAGAACTCGATGCTAGCAATGCTCTGCAAATAAATTATTTATATTTCAACTAAAATCTCCCTTTCTTTCGCCTCATTTTTGTGACCATGAAACCAGGGCTGCGAAGCATTTCAGTAGGAATGAATGGCGGAGACTTAACACTAAATTAAAATCCAATAGGTATGCAAAATGTAACCTTCCACTTAAATAGTACCATGTAAAGACACATACTCTAACAAAATTCCACCCAAATTTTAAAAGCCTGATTTACAATAGCAATGTTATCCAAAAGATAGGATACTCCAAGGTAATAATTGAACGGGTGAAGTAGAGGCTTTGACTTCATCACAAGCTATCTTACTCGACCCTAGTCAGTAACTCCCTGGAAGTGGCTTCCACTTTGGATAATACTGCTTAATTAGACAACCTGAAAAACAAGAGGTCCTCACAAAAGTATATGAACATTTTAAAGGAACTGGCCACAGAAATGTACTGGACTCCTGCACAATACTCTTATTATTTACGTCCTCTTCAAAAATACACAGTAATCTGAAACAAGCATTGGCATAGTCAATAGGTCTCGCTTTTGGGACCTTATAAGTATTTAGTTATGCAGCACAATATCCTTGGTGCAACAATATCAACCGTTGCATGGCTAAACACTTATAAGGTCCCAAAGGCAAGACCTATTGGCTATGCCAATGCTTGTTACTTTTGCAGGCATGTATTCCATGTTTATATGCCGGTAGTTATCGTTTTACACTCTAATCTCTGTTGCAACCTAAACATATCACTGGATTGCAGCTAAAGCTGCTGGTCCAAACTCTCACTTAACAATATAACTGACACAACTTATGTTATGGGTGAAATTAATGTTCCAGTGGATCCTGGAAAAAAAATCAGGAAGTATACGTGGTGGGGCTTCTTTTTATGGGTCTCACAACAGGACGTTCTGTGTCTGCCATGTTGGGAGGTGCATTAGTTACATGTTGTATTTATATAGGGGAAATCTGTACCAGGGAAGACTGAAGGCTCATGTGAGAATGGGACGAGGAAGACTTGCTAGGAAGGTACTGAGTATTATCAAGCACTGCTTTTACCTTAATACACTTAGGAGAAAATCTGTGCTGGTGTGTTAGGTGGTGTGCTCTTTTACCACCCTGTGATTGGCTTCCTCGTGGAGTTACTGGTCTGACCATGCCCTCTGACAGCATCTTACCTCTGGGAGTGGTACTTTAAGCAGATTTTCCAAGCGCTTCTATACATATTTGCTCCTCTGTTGATTGAGAAGAATAATCCAGAAACGTGTGCAGAATGCACACCGCTAGCAGCGCCGATATTGACAAGCGTTTCCGTAATTGTGTGCCTAAACTAAAGTGTTATCACGTACTGCACTTATCATACCGCATCTGGGAGAAAATGTGTGGTGCAATGACTGCCAATTGTTCTCAAAGCAGGCTGACCTTCCCACAGTGCCTTTTTTTTTTTATAAACAGCCAAATTCTAGACACATCTACTCAGTGCCTCACCCAACACCTGCCAAACACTATGTTATAATCTGTGAAATCAATAAAACAAGTTATAAACAAAAAGCTGTGGATGGACCCAGAGTGCACAGCCAAAGTCAATATCCTGTTCTTCTCTGTCTCTTTTTGATTGTTTGTGTCTGGGTAGGAGACTGTTGCTTGAATGCCAGTGAAGGCAACGCTTAATTAAAAAGAGATAAGATGAGATGTTTTGGAGGTATGGTAACCTCGTAAGCTGACAGCAACGCTCACTTACAAGAAGGTTAGGTTGAAACTGAAATGTAAAATGCGCCTGATGATCCAGACACCGCGTCGTCGGCAGGCCGTTGGGATTTAAAACAGACGAGGGCAGCGCAGATCAGGTGTGCCCACCCTCTCTGGTAGAAAGGATGCTGGACGAAGTTGCTGAGTAAACAAGGTGTACTTGCCAAGCACCTCTCGCCAAGAACAGTTTATGGGAGTTCAGCTGTTTACGACTGTTTTGTAGCGCGCTGGGAGAGCCAGGGAGCGATTTATTTGTCACCCTCCTTCTGACCTCCCAGGAGCCTCAAGACCCCAGACCCCAGTGTGTCTTGTTTGTTCATTCTTAAGCGGACTGAAGCACAGCTCGGTGTGCTGCTGTGCTCCCAGCTAGCCCCATTCCCCGGTTTCCATAACATGACTCCTTACACCAGAAAGGATCCCCACCTTTCATGCAGCACGCACCTCCAAACCTTAAAGAAGTCTCTTCACCAATAACAAATGCTTTACACCCGGAAAAAAAATCTAATTTAACACAGCAGCCAAGACCTCACACCCGAATGGGGTGTTTGTTCTCACTTGGCATTGGATAAGCCTGTATTCGTTTACTACCACGGACCCCCTACGCCCCCCATCCCATAAGTCACGAGTGTCTTAGGACACAATGCTGCTGGTTCCTCCACACACAAGCCTGCCTCCCACCCCCCACGCAAGCTTGATTCCCAAGTTCAGCGCTCCTCGTTTTCCACGTGAGCCCTGCCCCCACCCCCAGCTGTCTTTGAATCGATGTCAGGGAATTTTAACGGACTTGATCCCACGGCATCCTGGGAAGTAGTAAAAAAAGCAAAGACAAGCGGACCATGCAAGACGACAAGCTTAACCAACAGGAGCATGTTTGGGAAGCAAGCACACATGGCGCTTTACGCAGTCTTAAAGAACAAGGTACTCGTAGAGTACCCCTAAAAAAATAGGAATATCGGGTCGCCTTTCTGTAAAGGTTGTGACTCCAACATTCAATTCCTTTCACAAGTGGCGGAAATAGAAGCTAGAAAACGTATGCTGGGGGGTCCTTGCTCGGCTACCTGCGCCGCTTGAATCCCTACAGAGCCTACTCTTTCATTGCAGAATACTAGAGCGTTGCTCAGATTACAGTTGCTTCACCTTCAAAACTCGGCAAGTTTTGAGTCCTGTTCAGCGCATACAATAAAGTGAGTACAACAGAACAGACCGACCACCCACATGTGTCACTTCCGGCTTTACTAGACAACAACGCATTGGCTGGGTGCTCGCAACACGCCTACTTTACTTCTGGTTCGACAGTTCTCTCCTGGTGGGCTCAAAATAAAGACTTCGGGAAAACCAGAGCACAGCGCCCGACTCACCTATATCAAGAATGGTTCCAGCTTTCCTAAATGAAAACCAACTGAGAGGTTCCACCTCGCATCCACAGAAGAAACACACCCCCTCTCCCACTTTTTCCGCAGCGAAGACTGGATGTAAGTGAAAGCATGTTCCTCCTGCGAATCCTGCCCAGTGCGATGAGACAGGAACAGTTCCCAAACGTGAATGCCGAGGCAGACTATAAAAGCAAGAGTGCATGCAAGGTTAGGGGTAGCAAAAAAAAAAAAAAAGCGCGTGCCTCACGCTGAAAGAGGAGGAGGCAGCAGGGGGAGGGGGAATGTCATGCCATACAGTAGAGTCCGCTCCGGAAGCCATTATACACGGATGGCCGATAACCCTGCCCTGGATGGAGCTGCGATTTCACCTCCGAAAACACTGTGCATACATTAATAATTTGGCGCTTGGACAAGACAGATGTCCAGCAGCGGGGGGTGTGTGCCTGGAAACCTCTACTCAGCACAAACAAAAGCAAACAACGCAGCAAGCATTCACCTTCAGCAGACCTGCAGTTACCTAAAGGGATTCCCGCTTTCTCCCTTTGTTTTGCTAATAGCGGATTAAAAGTTAAGCAGGTCCCTTTGGGAGCAATTGTTCAGCAGAAGAACGGTGGGCCTTTGTCCCGTGATGGTGCACTAGCCTGTACAGATGGCATTTTTCTGATATTTTGTGAAATTCCGGATTGCACCTTTTTTTCCCCCTCATTCGCTCGTTAGCTACTGGGGCCTTTCTGTGGAGGGTCTTCCGGGAGCGACTGTGATTGTGATAGATGGAGGGGGAGCAGCATCGCGCGGGGACGCTGCCTTGTGCACTCTGTCTCGTGCCTGGCTTTCCTTCCCCGGCGCTAATGCTAGATTCCCGAGCACTTGCCCCTGGAGACACACAAATTGCTGTAGTTACTGCAGGAGCTCCTCACGCAGCTAGCACCTGTGTGAAAAGGGCCGCGCGGGCGCACAAGTTTGATGAGGAGAGGAGGAGGCAGCAGGGGGAGGGGAGAGAGGAGGGGGCCTGCGCCTGTTTCCTTTGCGGGAGCGAGCAGGGGCACCAGATAATTACAAACATATGTCGCCAAAGCTCGCTCCCACAAGGGAATCGCCAAACGCGAACGCATTGCCATTGAAAGCAATGCAACGCGTGCACGTTTTTGGGGCCAAAACTGAATCGATTTCAAGAGGTCTTTTCCTATGCAGCGCATGCGCGCTGCGTAGGCGAGACCTAAAAAGGGATGACGACAAAGGGTATTCAAGAACTAAGTCAATATTAGGGGTGGACGGAGTTTGACTTCGCAGAATTCCACGGAGTTACATAAATACTCTGCAAGATTCAGTGGAGTTTCGCCAATGGGCGGAAATAGGCACGTCACGCTGCTCAAGCTGTGATTTAGTGCTGAGTGTGTTCTGTGCTAAATAATCATCACGAATGGCACTAGCTGGCAAGCCAGAGGGCGCAGCTACTCCAGCTGATTTTGCTACCACTCGAGTAGATTGTTGCAGCCTTCTGATCGCGAACGGTCGCGACCACCCACAACCGCCAGCATTAGAAAAATCTCACCAGATGTCCTCCTAGCGACCGTATTTCATATGACTGTACTTTACTGTAAATGGCTAAACCTCATTGGACATTCAAACATGAGTGAACATTTGTTGGTTAAATAAACGTGGAAGTATACCCATATCAGATTCGTTTTTTACATTAGGCACAAAATAAATATGGATAAATACAGAGCGCATGTGCAAAAAATAAATCTGGATTCATTCGGATGAGAATGTAAAATAATTAAAAATACAGTAAACCTGGGACACCTAGTTATAAATAAGTGATTTCTAAAACAAAATCAAAAAGCAAAATGCATTGTCTCTCACTATGAGCAATTAATACAAAGCAAGTCCTGTACACAAGAAAAACAAAAGAAAGTAAATTCAATGTTTATTACTTTGACTACAACTGGATATGTTGATTGGGGCGTATTAGGCCAAGAAGGAACCACCAGTCCTTCCACAGGTCTCAGTGCTGTTTAACTCACATTCTCAGAAGTAAAACATTTTCAATATTAATTATTTACAACAAAATCATTGCTGCTACTCCATTTATCTTAAACAGTTAACAACTATTGACACAGCCAATATGCCTGGCTGGTTGTCAGTGTATGTCAGAGCTGTTGTGTTATATATCGGGATGCAGTAACAGAAAGCTCAGAGAAATACTGGTAGCGTGGCACACTATGAGATTCACAGAAATGCAGAATACATGTTTGAGATACGCCCCTAAATACATAGGCCACGGCCCTTTTAGAGACCCTTCTACACACACACTTTTTTTTAAATCTCACTTAACGTCCTATTTGCGGGTATGATAGGAGCATGGAAAGCCAGATACAGACATGAACCAATGATAGAGCGAAATGTTCTTGTGAATTGTAGGGGTGCATCATAATCATTGATAGGCCGCACCCACTTGTATTCAGACATATATTCGTATATTCAGTTTCATATTCATGTATGTTTAGTAAAGAATGAATAGTTTGCTGAGATAAAGCGAATCAGCAGTATAATGATGTTAGGATAATGATGTGATGTAATGTTTATAGAATTGTGTGGAAATAATGCATAGAGGAATTAGTTCGTGTGTGTAATGTAATTGCAGTAGTTTAAACGTGCACTATATTAAAGTTGCACATGTAATTCATTGGTTGCATATGAATTGTAATGAAAATGCTCATAGGGAAAAGTAAGATGTGTGTTTAAAAGTCATATGTAAAGGCCTAACCACATATATGCCTAAGGGAAGGCCTGGTATATTCTTATGTTAGCTTATATTGTAGGCCGAGAAAAGTTTCTCTTGGTAAGGCTCTCTGGGCACAAACGGTAGATTTAATTTGCACAGTAGAAGGTTTCTGTTGAAAGTATCTTTTGTTGCAGGTGCAAGGACACATGTCTCGTTAGCAAGACTAACTCTTTGTTTTCGAAAGCTAGAGAGAGGGGAGGCATGGTACGGGAAGTGAAATGGAATGTAGGGATGATACTTTCGGCGGAGAAGGTGCCTGGGACTCAAGGTCATCGCAACCGTCCAGGATGAAGTAACCGTTTCGATGGAAAAGCACAAGAAAGAAGACCTGGCCAAGGAGGCGTGACAAAGGCGTGTACAATTGTATTGTGGTTTTGTATTAGGGATAGTGCCCTGAGGGAGGAGGCCAGAGAAGAGGTAGGGGAGACCTGAGAGAAGGACAGAGCTGAGCTTAGGTACTATGTGATTGCACTTCTTAGGAAGTCTTCACAGCTGACACCTTTATTCACTCTTGCCTGGGAAAATCGTTATGCAGGGATGTCACTTAGCGTTAGTGTAGGGACAGCAATTGATTTTAAGCTTGTTTAGGCCAATGAAGAGCAACTTAGAAATAGGAGCAATCATAGTCTGGTTGATCCTTCTAGAACTTTCTATTCTCCTTATCCTGAGTCGGATGAGATTTCTGCGTAGATTATTATTTGTATTAGTGCCCATCTATTTCTTTAACCTCGTGTTGAGGTGCTTGCACGTTCAGTTATTTTTGGCGATAATAAATTCTCAAACTTGAATTCGGAGTCAGTGGTCCTTTCAGACAAAATGAATGCTGATATATAACCAGATGAGATTCTCTCCTTTACACTATTCAACAGGTAAAAAGATCTTGGCGACCAGAAGGTTCTTATAGATAATTAGATAAGAATCGGCGTTATCAGTTGGTAGCAGAGTAGGATGGTTACCTTTGATGGTAAGGGGAGATCTAGAGCAAGATAGGAGATTAAGTTGCCCCATAGAGCCCGAGTGACGCAGATCCAGAGGACCGCGGGAGAAGGATGTCGGAGGTCGTGGAAAACTGACGGAGAGTGACGGTGCGGCGGAAGTAGCAGTTCGTAGTAGAGTGAGTATGAAAAGAGTGATGTTTGGTAGATTGCGGTGTTTTATTGTTGTGTGATGTCTTGCGGAGTTGGAACGAAAGTTGTGTGATTGAGAAACGGACCGTGAGCGCGCGCGGGACCGGGAGATTTATTGTGGTGTAGAATACACCCAGAGTTGAGAACGTTGACCAGAGTTGTGGGGGTCACGAGACGTCATTGACAGACCCACTGAAGATAGGGAACACATGAGTGAGTGTGTGAATAACCAACGCAGGTCGTAGGTTATTGTGTGCAGAACATCGAGTGATTGAATCCTATCGAGTGTGCTAAAGGCGATTGTCCGGTCGTTTCGCGGACAGACGATTGCCAGATTGAGGTCAACAAGCTCAAGAGGCTGATCGGTCATTGGTAAGACCGACGGTCAGAGAGGTAATTGTTCGGTAGGACGGACATTATTTCAGAGTATGATTGGGACAGATGCGAGTGAGAACAAGTGAATTAGAAAGGAGGGGAACTGCTGCGAGCGGAGGAAAAGTGACGTCAGACAAGTGCCGCGCTGCGATAGGCCGGTTGGTGTGAGCCGCGCTGGTATTGGTGGATTGAAATCGGGAAGTAAAAGCGGACATTTTGAGTGTAAACAAAAAAGTTGATTCATCATGAAATGTTTTAAAGCTTTACGGGAACTTTGTAGAGGTGATAGACATGTGGTTGTTCGGGAGGGAGAGGAAGCTCCTCCCGAGGATACACCAGCACATTATATGGCAAAGAATGTAGGATTGCATACTATAATTTGGCTTGAGAATTGGCATAAAATGACAGAAGCAGAAGGAGAATTGTCGTTCCCTCGATATGGTACTTTCAGGTTAGAGGTGCTGTACCAGCTAAAAAGTGTAATGGCTTCATTACGACCACTACCTAGACCAACACAGTTTGAGGCACTACATGCGTGGATAAGAGCAGCGTATGATAGGAAGAAGGACAGATGTCAAGAAAGGGTGAAGAAATCGGTCAGGGCATTTCAAGATGCAAGGTGGGATGCATTGGAGAAAAGGTGGAGAGTGGAAACGATCGAAGGAGATAAGTTATACCCATTGTTAGTACAAAATGGGAAAATAATAAGAATCGATGAGGACGACAGTGATCTAGATGACAGCTTGTTGGATAGGATGTTGGCAGAGAGGCCACCACCATTTAATCCAGATTCAGAAGAGGGAAAGACGACCCCAGCAGTGGCAATAGTTGATGAGAGCCAGAACCAGACTAGCATGAGAGTAGTGGGAAGGATTTCCACAGGAACGGAGGGGGCAACGGCGTCTATGATAACACAGCCTCCTGCGGGGAGCACAAGATTACCGGACTCCTTGACAGTACCGGTTACCATTGGCCCTATAGTACCGGTATATGACCCAGACCGAGTGAGAGAAGGGAGTTCCGTACCGATGAGAAGGGAGGAAGGAAACAGTGAGAGTGGGAATGGGTTTGGAGTGAGGGTGGTTCATTTCCCAAGACCAATGGAGACAAGTACGCCGTTACCGGCTACTGCGGACTCTTCCTTCAGGAGAGAAGAGGAAAGACCAGAAAGACCGAGGTCTTTGCGGGAATCTAAGTCAGCTTTGAGGGAGTGGACACCAACAGTAACGAACCAAGAGGATAGGATGCAAGGGGATAGGGCACAGAACGTCTCGGAAGACAGACCAAGTTCCAGGAATATGACGGAAGGGAATAGGTCACAAGGACAGAATAGTGACTGTAATGAGCGAGATGGCTCGGGTTTACGAGAAGTACTGAGGAGTGCAGTACAGGCAAGGTTGCTAGACGTAGTGAGGTTGAAAGCAGAGGTAGACGAAATGATCAGTGGGGGTCTGCCTTTGGAAAGGATAGAAATTTATGGATCAGATGAGCTGCTGTTTGTAGCAAAAGATGTGACTCGAAAAGCTAGAATGGCACATGATAGATTGAAGGAATTGGCCAAAAGATATGAAGTGGACCTGAACAAAACTAAAGCGTTACAGGGACCACATAGATTGCAGTACAGTGATCAGGAGCTGGAGGAGAAAAGAATAACAGGATTAAGAACACACACCAGAGACCTGATTATAGGAATGAGAATATGGATTTTGTTGGACAAATGGGAAGAAAGGTGGTCCAAAAAGAAACCAGTAAAGAGAGCAGAAGGGGAAACGCCGCCGCCAGGAGGGGGGCGACGGGTGTTGGAAATTTTCCTTTACGAGAAGTACAGAATGGAGGGTACGTGCATGTGCCGTGGAATAGAGGTGATTTGGCTGCATTTACAAATGATTTTCCTCGGCTGAGGGAAAAACCGGTGGAGTGGTACAAACAGGTTGAGCGGTTTGTGAAAATTTCAAAAGTATTGTGGATTGATTTGAACACTTTGTTTGACATAGTGGTACCGGGAGATTTGTGGACAGCTTGTAAAGTCGCTATTGAGTGGCCGACTTCGGAACCGGATAGAGAGGCGGTTACAAACGGTCCATCACCACTAGTCATGAAAAAGTATGAGCAGGTGATTACATGGTTGAAGTTGAAGATTTCACCTCAGGATATAGATTGGGTTAAGATAGATCGGACTGTACAGGAACCCAAGGAAACGGTGCATGAATATTATGAAAGACTTTTGCAAGCTTTTAAACAGTATAGTGGGTTAGATATCTTGGACCCCAAGGATATGGGACAGTTTGTCTCAAAGTTTGTACTGGGTCTGAGAGTGGAAATCAGCCTCATGATACAGCACCATTTGATCTGCTGGCAGAACAAGCCACTAGATGAAATATTGCGGTATGCGAGATACTGTAGTGATGAGGTGGAATCGAAACATCGAAAGCTAAAAGACAAATTGATGCTTGTCCAGATGCAGACAGCACAGAGTCAGCCTAGTGGAGGGACCTTAGGAAGAAAGCAAGGAAATTTCCAGGGAAACCAGAATGGGCAGGTACAGGGAAAGGGAAAACCAGTAGACCCCAAGACAGGAGTGGACGTGGCCACATTGAAGAAGACCACTGCGTGTCATCTTTGTCGCCAGGTCGGACATTGGAAACGCGAGTGTCCTTTGAACCCAGCTAATCAGTTGCAGGAAGAGGAAGAGGGGGCTCAGGCACCCGCGCAAGAGGTAGTTAACACAATAACGAGGCCTAGAACGATGAAAGGGGGGTTTACAATTCTCACGCCCAGGTTCCCCAAGCTCCGAGGATTTCACAAGGAACACGAACGTACCAACAGATGCCCCTGTTCGAAGGTTACGATGAGGATAGCTTAGACCCTTTATCCTGACGGTGCCTGAGGGGGAGGAAGACTGCACACTTGGAGCGGTCTTGGAGGTAGACCAGAGAGGACCTTTTGTGGAGGCAGAGATTGAGGGCAATCCTGCAACACTTTTGGTTGATACTGGTGCTACCCGGTCTACTGTAAGATCAGCAGTAGTCCCTAACCTACCCCTCTCGGGACAATCAATCCAGGTTGTTGGAGTAGCGAACAAGAAAATAAGCAGCCCATTGACAGAACCGATCTTAGTAAAGATAGGTACTTTCCAAACTAGACATCAGTTTGTAGTGTGTGATACGAGTCCAGTTTGTCTTTTGGGAAGAGATCTGTTGTGCAAGTTGAACTGCACGATTTATTGTACGCCCAATGGAGTAGAGGTCCAGACGAGAGATGACGATGCTGACTTTAAAATTACCAATCAGCATCTATGTATAGATCTGTACCCAATGGTGACTGTGGAAGAACTTCCACATGATCTGAGAGACGCAGTGTCGCCTGTGGTGTGGGATTTCGCAGGCGATGAAATAGGTCTAATCAGAGGGGTTGAACCAGTGAGGATAGAGGTGAAACAGAATGTTGATTTCCCCAGGACACCTCAATACAACCTGTCGCCAGAAACGATTGCAGGGATAAGACCTGTGATCAAGACCTTTATTGAGAAAGGCATTCTGAAAGAGATTAGAGGTAGCCCCTGTAATTCACCCATTATGGGACTACAGAAACCGAGCGGGAAGTACAGGATCGTGCAAGACCTGCGAAAGGTCAACACGATAGTTGTCCCTTGTTGTCCAGTGGTACCGAATCCTTCAGTAATACTGTTCCAGATCCCATGTGAAGCCGAGTGGTTTACGGTTATCGATTTGTGTCAAGCCTTCTTTTCGATACCGCTCCACGAGGAAAGCCAATTTCTTTTTGCGTTCAGGCTAGAAAATCGCGTGTTAACATGGTGTCGTATCCCTCAAGGGTATACGGAAAGTCCATCGATCTTTAACCAGATCCTGAAGAAGAACCTTGAGAGTCTTGTGTTGCCGCAGAACTCAGTTCTCGTGCAGTACATAGATGACTTGCTCATTGCCTCAGAAACAGAAGATGCTTGCAGAATTGACACAGTAGCCTTGTTGAACCACTTAGCAGAGAACGGACATAAAGTGTCCCCGAACAAGTTGCAGTACTGTCTGAATGAGGTACAGTACTTGGGACACAGATTGGAGAAAGGCAAGAGGAAGGTGTCACCAGATCGAATAGAGGCAATAATGAGCATGGCAGAACCCACCACACAGAGAGAAGTTAGGATGTTTCTGGGAATGGTTGGCTATTGTCGACAGTGGATTCCTAGTTTCTCCTTGAGAGCAAAGCCTCTGCAGAGGCTTACACACAAGGATGTGAGTGATCCGGTACCATGGGACGAGGAGTGCTTGATATCATTCCGGAAGCTGAGAGATGATTTGTGCAGGGCTCCGGCACTGGGAATGCCTGATTACAACAAGGCCTTTTCATTGTTTTGTTACGAGAGGGAAGGATGTGCATTAGCAGTGTTAGCTCAGAACCATGGAGGTGTCCGTAGACCAGTTGCCTATTTTTCAGCTACTTTAGATCCAGTAGCTTCTGCGTTGCCCGGATGTCTAAGATCCGTTGCTGCAACAGGTGTCAGCATTGAAAGATGTGAAAGCATTGTAATGGGACATCCATTGACTGTACATGTGCCACATTCGGTTGAGTTATTGATGACCAGGACCAAGACCCAGCACCTAACGAACAATAGGTTAACGAGGTACGAGCAGGTCATACTTGCCGCAGAGAATGTGACTCTGAAAAGGTGCTCCGTCTTGAACCCTGCGACATTGATGCCTATACCGAACACAGATGATGAAGATTGTGAGGACCATGATTGTCTCGATGTGACCGAACTTTGCACCAAACCGAGACCTGACATTGTCGATGAACCACTGACTGACCCAGATGAAATTTTCTTTGTCGATGGTTCATGCTTAAGAGACAGTGTGGGGCAATTGAAAGCAGCATTTGCTGTATGTACCATTTCAGGAGTGGTTGAGGCTGCTTGCCTAGAAGGAGTACGCTCCGCGCAGGTAGCTGAAATCATTGCCTTGACCCGTGCCTGTTTGGCCGCTGATCGAATTCGAATCACGATTTACACAGACAGCCAATATGGCTTTGGCGTGGTGCATGACTTCGGGCAGTTATGGTCTCAGAGGGGATTTTTGACATCATCTGGCTCACCCATTCGTAATGGAGAATATGTAAGACAATTGTTAGATGCATTACAGCATCCGAAAGAAATTGCTGTGGTAAAATGCTCAGCCCATGGGAAGGGGGAGGACTTTGTATCCTTGGGTAATAACTATGCGGATGAAGTAGCCCGCTTCTGTGCAGAACAAGGATGCATATTCACAGGCAGAGAGATAGAAGAGAGCCAAGAAGGAACCGATCTCAGCATAATGTTGGCCATGGCAGACACTTGGGAAGAGCTTAAGAGATTGCAGGATGACGTTTCAGTCCAGGAGAGAGAGGGATGGATCAAAGCTGGGTGCGAGAGAGGAGATGTGGATGTGTGGGTATCCAACGATGGGAGAGCCGTGTTGCCTGAGGAATTGCTGAGTCCGATGGCAAGACTGATACATGGACAGGCACACCTTGGTAGAGACGCAATGGTGAGAGTGTTTAGACAGACGTGGTATAACCCACGGTTCCGAGCAATGGCTGAGATGGTATGCCAGAGGTGTGTTACGTGTCAACAGATGAATGCTGGAAAGAAAACTGTAGTTACATTGAGTCACATTGGAAGGTCGGGAGGGCCCTTCAATAGAATACAGTTGGATTTCGTGGAGATGCCTAGGTGCAATGGATTGAGGTACATTTTAGTGCTAGTATGTGTATTCTCACGGTGGGTGGAGGCTTACCCCACACGCAGGTGTGACACTCTCACAGTGGCTAAATTACTGTTGAGGGAGCTCATCCCTAGATTCGGGATCCCGACCTCTTTGGAATCAGATAGAGGAGGGCACTTCCATAGCGAAATCATGAAGTTGCTTTGTGCTGCATTGAACATAGACCAGAGACTTCATTGTAGTTACAGACCAGAAGCTTCTGGGATGGTGGAACAAGTTAATGGAACTTTGAAAGCCCGGATGGCAAAAATGTGTTCTTCGACATCCCTGCAATGGCCCGACGCCTTGCCTTTGGTGCTAATGAGCATGCGAAGTGTCCCAGACAGAAAGACCGGGTTGTCCCCCCATGAAATATTAATGGGGAGGGCAATGAGACTGCCAGCAGTACCAGCTACAGCCTTGATAAACATCACTGATGATTTGATTCTTGATTATTGTAAAGGACTCTCTGATGTGGTCCGTTCTGTATCCCAGCAGGTGCAAGCAGCAGTGGTCCCAGCCTCGAGTGATCTATGCCACGACTTGTGTCCCGGTGACTGGGTACTCGTCCGAAAGCACGTGAGGAAGAGTTGCTTGGATGCCCGCTGGCGTGGCCCGTATCAGGTGATACTTATCACGAACACAGCAGTGAAGTGTGGAGGATTGCCGAACTGGGTGCATGCTTCCCATACCCGCAGAGTTTCAGCACCCTTGGAAGAAACAGCTCCTCTCGTAAATGAAAATCCAGCTGATGTGGCAAGGCCACATGGGAGGACAAGTCAAGCTGTAAGGGTCGCTGACACAGCTGGTGGTGCACTAGAGCAAGCTGAAGGGGGTTTCCACAGTTCGAACCCTGACTCAGACACCGAGGACAGAAACGGTGCAGTGGGCGGAGAAGAGTCAGATTCAGCAGAAAGAGGAAGTAGTGCACTGGGTATAGAAGGGGAAGGCAGACGAACGAACAGAAGTGCTGAAAGTTGGCCTGAAAGACAGAGGCGACTGAACCTGAGGTTAGCACCTGAAAGAGACCTTGCTCCAGTGTCTGAAGTATCTGAAACGGAAGCAAGTGACGAGGACCAAGCACAAGATAGTCGGCGAAGGTCAAAGAGAACAAGAGTGCCTTGTCGCAGATACTCTACCCCTGAGTGGACTTACACTGTGTTTGATGCAGGGGGTGGTGAGTACGGGAAGACTGAGGTCAGTGCAAGTGGTCAGTCGGAGCCCGAATGTGGTGGTGAAGGTGGTGCTGCGGATGCCAGGGCTCGAGATAGAAGGAACACTGACACTCACGGTTCCGAATCCCCCGCTTCTGAGTGAAGTCCGAAACTTGCTTTTGCATCGACTCGAATTTCCGCCTTTTGGAGTTGAGCCGTTTTCACATGAAGTGCTGATTTTGCGTCTTGAACTTTTGTATCACGTTCTGGTCTTGCTCAATGAGGATCTCATTGTGGATCAGTTATGAACTGTAAATAAAAGTCTAAAAGAAGAAGATAACCTAGGTCCGAGTGGAAGAAGAATAAACTTAGGGACTTTCCACAGAAGAGGAACGAAAACTAGGGAAGTCTTTTTCTGGACTGTGTAAATAAGTTTGTGATCGGAAAGGGAAAGTCCGGAGATTTCATGGTTGCTCGAGCTGGTTAAGCAAGTCACTAATAAAGGACAGAGACTTTTTCAGAGTTCTTTGCGATAACCAAGACTTTTTGAGAACTTTCGAAACCATGGAGCCGGGAGATCCCAATCGTAGATCAAAGTGGATTGTAGGCATCCTTATAAGTAGTGTAATAATCTCTATAATCATAGTAGTTATAGTCTCATACACTGGTTCGCATGAGCAAGAAGTAGAGGAGGTGACAGGGACACCTACACCTATCACACCTAGTCAGAAGGGGGTAGACAGGGCAGCTGATAGAGCTTTGCTATTAGAAGAAAGTCGTAGATTACATGTAGATTTATCTAAAGGGGATTTTAAGTTGAATGCATATGCTAAGTTGTTATATGAGTATGTTGACGTGATGGATGCGAAAGATTGTTATGTGTGTATGCAGTTGCCTACTTCGGTGGATGAGGGTATTAGGTATCACCATCTTCCACTGACTTATGGTATTTCATGTAGTCTTTTGCTTAGTTTGTTTTATGAGAGAGATCAGTTCGAGTATTTCTTTTCCAATTTCGACGCAGTGCTTCCTGAAGTCCCAGCTTACAAGCATTTGAATAAGTATGACTATTATAAGACCGAGGACAGACTGAGGAAGTACTTCATACCGAGTTTGGAATTGGATACAGCATTCGCACACAGAAACAATCTGACTTGTTTGATGTCGGATGTAGAGAGAAAGTTTGTAGATCAAGTTGAAGATAGGTATAGAAAGCTGACTGAATCCCGAGATTACGGGCATCACAGGACAGATTGGACAGAGGAAGAACGGTTGCATAAGACCAGGGGAAGCTATGGTCCTATAGCGTTAGATAAGGAGCAGAGGGGTAAGTTGTGTATAAGGCGTTATCAGACTTACTACGAAAAGGTTCCAGTGGGACAAAGTACTTGTGATCACGTTTTCACCATGGCAGATGTGGCAAAAGATTTTCTCCAAGGTCCTGTACAAGTGATACCAACCGTGTATTACGTATGTGGGAAGAATGCTTATGTGAGGTTGCCTGCAAATTGGTATGGAACATGTTATTTGTCAATAATATTTCCAAAGATTTACCATACAGAGGATTTAAATCTTCTAGAGGGTGGAGAGCATTCAAGAACGAGAAGAGCTGCAAGTGCAGGGATCGTAGTGGGGGATATCTTTGGAGCTATGATACCTAGTCTAGGGGTAGTCTTGAATGACGTGAAGATCCGGAGGTTAGCGACTGTGGTGGATGAATTTTCGATGAACACAGCAAAGTCGTTGGTGTTGGTGGAAGGAGAGATGTTGTCGATAAGGGGAATGGTTTTGCAGAATCGCCTTGCTTTGGATGTCCTATTGGCAAAAGAGGGCGGAGTCTGTAAAATGTTGAAGGTTCAAGAGTGCTGCACTTATATACCAGACCGTAGCAAGGATCTGGAGAAATATATAAGTAACATCACTATGATCCACACAAAGATAGCGGATTTGACCGAAGAAGGGGCCTGGGAAAAGGTCGGAAAGGGTTTTGGTCAAGTGGGAGGTTGGTTTGCGAACCTAGGAAAGGGTTTCCTTGGGTACTTCCTGAGACCACTCCTTATTTTGGTGGTTTGTGTGGCTGGCTTGTGGATTGTGATCAAGGCCTACAAGTGGTATCGAGCAGGCCGAGTCAAGAGAGCTTTGAGGGAAAATGACATGAAGTTGGCAAGACTGCAGGACAATCAGTATCAAAGGCTCAAGAGCATGGAGAAATTTAGATCAGGGAAGATGGCAACAAGTTCTGTTTAGGTCGGTTCTTTCTCCAAGGGAGTAGAATGAAATGTGATGACAGGAGTCATCAAAGGGGGGAACTGATAGAGCGAAATGTTCTTGTGAATTGTAGGGGTGCATCATAATCATTGATAGGCCGCACCCACTTGTATTCAGACATATATTCGTATATTCAGTTTCATATTCATGTATGTTTAGTAAAGAATGAATAGTTTGCTGAGATAAAGCGAATCAGCAGTATAATGATGTTAGGATAATGATGTGATGTAATGTTTATAGAATTGTGTGGAAATAATGCATAGAGGAATTAGTTCGTGTGTGTAATGTAATTGCAGTAGTTTAAACGTGCACTATATTAAAGTTGCACATGTAATTCATTGGTTGCATATGAATTGTAATGAAAATGCTCATAGGGAAAAGTAAGATGTGTGTTTAAAAGTCATATGTAAAGGCCTAACCACATATATGCCTAAGGGAAGGCCTGGTATATTCTTATGTTAGCTTATATTGTAGGCCGAGAAAAGTTTCTCTTGGTAAGGCTCTCTGGGCACAAACGGTAGATTTAATTTGCACAGTAGAAGGTTTCTGTTGAAAGTATCTTTTGTTGCAGGTGCAAGGACACATGTCTCGTTAGCAAGACTAACTCTTTGTTTTCGAAAGCTAGAGAGAGGGGAGGCATGGTACGGGGAGTGAAATGGAATGTAGGGATGATACTTTCGGCGGAGAAGGTGCCTGGGACTCAAGGTCATCGCAACCGTCCAGGATGAAGTAACCGTTTCGATGGAAAAGCACAAGAAAGAAGACCTGGCCAAGGAGGCGTGACAAAGGCGTGTACAATTGTATTGTGGTTTTGTATTAGGGATAGTGCCCTGAGGGAGGAGGCCAGAGAAGAGGTAGGGGAGACCTGAGAGAAGGACAGAGCTGAGCTTAGGTACTATGTGATTACACTTCTTAGGAAGTCTTCACAGCTGACACCTTTATTCACTCTTGCCTTGGAAAATCGTTATGCAGGGATGTCACTTAGCGTTAGTGTAGGGACAGCAATTGATTTTAAGCTTGTTTAGGCCAATGAAGAGCAACTTAGAAATAGGAGCAATCATAGTCTGGTTGATCCTTCTAGAACTTTCTATTCTCCTTATCCTGAGTCGGATGAGATTTCTGCGTAGATTATTATTTGTATTAGTGCCCATCTATTTCTTTAACCTCGTGTTGAGGTGCTTGCACGTGCAGTTATTTTTGGCGATAATAAATTCTCAAACTTGAATTCGGAGTCAGTGGTCCTTTCAGACAAAATGAATGCTGATATTTAACCTGATGAGATTCTCTCCTTTACACTATTCAACAGGTAAAAAGATCTTGGCGACCAGAAGGTTCTTATAGATAATTAGATAAGAATCGGCGTTATCACCAAGGTCACAGAGACCTGTTCAATTTCTGCTCCTGTTGCTGCCTTTATGACCCCTGGGACCTGGTACAGCAAGGGTTAGGGACGGACTGGAAACCAATTCTGAGCCCTGGCAAATGTGTTCAAACCAGCCCATACTGCAGGAAGCAGCAAGCAGACTAGAACCCGGGGTCGCAGTTGGGTCATCATGGTAGTCAATCCTGGGCTGAAAGCAGTCTTGAGGGACAGAATACTCAGTCAAGCAGTAACAAGGATATTGCTAGCGGTAATAAGGGCAAATCAGGGGTAAACGTTGTGACCCTTGGCCACCCTTAATTGGCATACATGTCCACAGTTTCACACTACGGATTTTAGTTAACAATCCATTAATTATTATTCTGAATTATGTTTCATGTCCTGCACAGAGACGTTTTAAGGCGTGGGCAATTGCCCAGGGCCCCCGCCTTCCAAGGAAGGGGCTCTCTGGGATATTGAACTCTCTCTCTAACTCACCTCTGTATATTTCTCTATCTTAGCCTTTATAATCTAATTCGATATAGTTAGGCAACATAGGGCTTGAGTTAGCAAAAAATGGGTAATACAATTCAAAGTTGTTCCAAACAGGGACCCCTGAAAACATTTTCTTGCCCCAGGCCCCCAAAATCTTTACTATGACACTGGTCCCGCAGTTAATGTGCGGTCCGAGTTGGAAACCTTTTAGCGCACACAGGATTACTCTGAAAACGATTTGTCATTATCAGAATGGCCTCGAGAGCTCGCCTTTTTACCTCATTATGGATCTTAATTAAATTGAGCTCAGATTGAAGGAAATAATGAAATGAGGTTGAGGGGGCTTCTGAGGAGCATTAGTCCAGCCCAGTTTGCTGCAGAGCTGATTGAACATCAGTGTGATAGTGCAGCGCTTCATTACAAGCCAAAGGAAGATCAATGGGCGCGCGGCGATCACGAGCCCTCCGAGAACGCGGAGCAGTGACGTCTGCATGGGAACATGATTTGTAGGTCGGTGCTACACGTGTATTTACGGTGATCAGTTGGCACACGGCTACTGGCGCCCCCCTCCCCCTACGCTACGGTCGGCGATTGGAGCTCAAGCTTTTTCAAAGCTGTATTCCTTGTCATGTAGGTACAAGAGCGTGAAGAGGAAAATGATGTGTACTGTTAGCGGCACGGTGTATATCTGTTACCTGTTATCAAAGAAATAATCCACGTACAAACAGAGCCATTTCACAATGTTGACATATTTCCAGTTTAATTGCAGGCTTGCCATCCAAGGAGACCAATTAATTTTGCCTCAAACTATACTTTCCTGTTTTATGCAAGAGGTACCCGCGCAGAGTCACCCATCAAATATCTCAAGTGGATGTCAAATAAAGGTAGCGTGTTGATGATAGTGTAACCGTTTTTCAACTGAAGCCTGTGTAATAGTATAACTGCAAGGTATCTTTATAAATGCATGTTTTACCATTACCTCAAACGGGTGGTGTAAAAATACCTTATGAGCTCTGCCCTCGTGCAAGGCACAGTGAGGCAGCCCCGCCACACTGCGTTATTCACAGGTCGCAGCCCCTTCTATCCATGAAATGGCACCCTCTGCCCCGTCATAACTGCGGTGCTAATAGCTCCAGGTAGGAAGCCAGGCTACAGAAAGTTTTAGTTGCATCGAAAGTGACAATTGTTTTATCAAAATGGACGCTGCTGCTTCTGCACCTGATTAGCGACTATGTCCACAAACCGTTTTCGCCGTGACCCCTGATAGGCCTGCCTCGGCTCTGGTGACTCTCAATGCATGATTGGAACTTCCAGGGCTCACGGATGACTAGAATTTCCTAGTATGACAGGCCATTCAGGATTGTGTGTGTCAGTGGTTGCCTTTCATGTCAGCTCCCCTCACTCGCACATGCTCCCTCTCAGAGTCTGAACACGACTTACTGCTAACTCATTCCGGGTTGTGGCTCAGCCGCTGTGACTGTGCATCCTGTGAGAATCATTCTCTGTTGCCATGAGATGTATGACGTAAGAGCAGTACATGAAAACACACTAATTGATGTGGCCTGTATATGAAAATATCTTAGGTAGAAACATTATTTGGTCAGAATCTCAAGTCCAAAATATTACTTACAAAAATATCGTCCTATTGGGTGTAAATGTTCTACCATAACTCCAATGGGTCTATGACTGTGTAAATGATATTTGTTACACAAAATGTATGTCAGATGGTGTTCTTAGAGTATTCTGGTACTACACCCTGATGTAACTTTCAAATCATATCCCAAGGACACCATTGCAGTGCAATCAACCTGAAGTCAGGAGCGACTGAGAGACAGATGAAGAGAAACATGCACGTATTGTGGTGGTAGCTGCGGCCACATTACTAGCATGTGATAAGGTCGGGTTCCGCTACCAGAAATTAACTAGGAACCCTAGGTCAATGGATCTTTTGTTACCTGCTGAGAAGTGTAAAGGGGAGAAATAACTCAATGCAATGCGACTTTTTCCGATGACTACGACTCAAAAGATTACAGACTCCGAATTTCAGTTTAGTGGGTTTATTACAATGCCTGAAACAACTGAATGTACAAGCACCTCAGGACGAGGTTGTAAAATTACATGGGAACTAATACAAAGCCATATCTACGAGTGAGTCTAATTCGATAGATCATGAACAGAATGAAAAGCTCCAAAAACAAAATACAGGCAAGGACTGCCCCAATGTCTAAGTCAGACTTCATCTGTGGCTGAAAAATAAAGAGCATTAGACTATCCCTACTCTATCTCTAAAGTGACATCCCTACTTAGCATTCCCCAGGCAAGATCAATTAAAGGTGTCAGCTCGTGGAGACTTCCTAAGAAGTACACTCATGTTGTATGAGTAGATCTCTTTACCCCTTCTACTAACTCCCTTCTTCTCCTCTCTCATCCCTCTTCTCCCCTGACTCATCCCTCGTCTCCTGACTCATCCCTTGTCTCCTGACTCATCCCTCGGGACACTGTCCCTAATACAAAATACACAGATGTAAAACACGCCCACAGATCACCTCATCTCACTGGGCATTTCTCATAGGTAAATTTCCACCGTCATCCTCACTCCATCCAAGTTCGGCTCAATGACATTGATTCCCAGACCGCCTCAGTGAGAAAGAACACCGGCTTCCAATTATCGACATTCCGTTTACAAAGTATCACTTCTCCTCCATGCCTAACTCCTAAAACAAAAGGCGTTAGATTAACTAACAAAGGAAACTTCTTCCACCTGCAACGGAAACGTGAGAACAGAACAACCTTGCATGTACATGAAATTCGCTGACTACCTCCAAATGCGAGAGCTTACCAGGGAAATTACATTTTCAAGCCTACACAAATCAGCCAACATAAGAATAAACGAATAGGCCTTCAAGTACACAAAAGTGAACATTTCATTTAGGCCTTTAAACATCAAATTATACACACAAGTTAACGGTGCTTTGCAAGCATCTACGATTGTTACACGTTAAGCACAATTAGTCATCACCGCATGCAGACTCCAACATGATGCACGTTTAAATCAAAATGCATTACATTACACATAGATTTTTCGTTAGGCAATTGCAATACGCTAAAGGTTGCTCTTTCCAAACATGAATGCCATTTCGTTTCTTTAGCATGACACAAACAATTTCTATCAATTCACTTGCGTATTATGATTACGACACATTTCTAATGATCAAATGTTAATACAACACAGAAATGTATGCGGGTGCGGACTATCCATGATTATGATGCACCCCTACAATTTTAGAGCACCACCGTGCTCCATCACATGTTATTACCATGACATTGGCCATTAACGAAATGTTTCACTTATAACAAAGCCAACAGTGGACAATGGCCCGAGACACACATCAAAAGCATCTACCAAGCAGAAAATCCAGACCTTCCATCCTGACGAGCACAGAATAAACACCAATGACATGGAAGAAGATGATGACATTGATGCATTGGATAGTGCGACTGTCCTTGGTGGGAGGGGAGCACTGTCATGATCTGCAGCCCACGCTCACATGGGCAACTTGTGCGGGCAAAAAAATGTGATCCTCTAAACATCTGTGATATTCAACTCTTTAGAAATAGAGGAGGTCAGTGGTTAGTTTAGAGTGAGGGCACCCCTCGGTTCGAGACTTTGGGGCGATTCCGATTCGGGCAGGAAAACATACCGACCGACTCGGTACGGGAATATAGTCCGACCGACACGTACCGGCGCTGCCCGACCCGCATAGTACGATGAAATGCATGTGAATCACGACCGACTCGTACGGAACACAAGCCGAACGACCGAACCGCACGGAAACCAGCCATCCGGCCGGGAAACCACGCGAATCGAACCGACCGACACACACCAGGAATGAACCCGACCGAAACGTACCCGCGAACTCCGACCCGCGCAGTACGATGCAATGCGTGGAAAACCAGACCGAGTCGCACGGAGCCCAAGCCGTACGACCGACACGCATACAAAACCGAGCCGAAGCAACTCAATACTCCGCGACCGACGCGTACGCCGCACATGAAACCTAGCAGAAACACAGCGCGAACGACTCGGAGAAGCTCGCACGAGACAACTGCAGCGTGCTACTCGGTCAGAAGAACGTCTCCTACATGCACAAAAAATACAAAGGAAAAAATACCAAAAAAAAGGCCAAACAAGCAATTACAAAGCCAATAAATACTGGGGGGGGAAAACATGGAACTAAGACACACCCACAACTCCACCCATATAAAGGCCACAAATCCCTACCATGATCCTTTGCAAATTCAACTGACCTGCCAGCACAGAACACCATCAGACAGCAACCACAGACACACTCACAGCTCATCCATCACACAAGCCACACACCATTAGCACCTCAACAAATAGCACCCTCACATACACCCAGCAAAACCTACACTCACACACCCTCACTTGCACACACACACACATCAATCACCACCACCACCCATCACCATGCCCCCAAAGAAGAATCCAAAGTTCCTAGACAGTGAATTGGAAGTCCTGGTAGATGAGATCCTCAGGGTAGAGCCACAGTTGTTTGGTACATTGGTCCAACAGACCCCCATGTCGCAGAAAACCAAGATGTGTGAGAGGATCGTTGACAGGGTGAATGCACAATCACCATGTTTGCACACAAAGGAAGACATCCAGAACAGGTGGTATGATGTGCGCAGGAGGGTCAAGGACCTACTAAAGAAGGATTACATCTTGAGTCAGCGCACTGGCAGTGGCCCTCCTGCCAAACCAGTATACCTCAGGCCCTGGGAGGAGAAGGTGCGGGCCATCCTACCCCCAGTGAGCGTATATGGACTATCAAACATCCCAGAGCCTGGTGAGTACACAACTAATATACCCAATATTGTGTGACAATACACACACATCACTGTCAAGGGGATAGTCAAACCATGCACCTTTAGCAAATCCACAGCAACCAAAAGATAATCACCCCAAGATTTGTCTGTCAGTCAGATAAACACAATACATGCCATCTCATAGTGATATGTAACTGTGTCATGACATGTACAAACCTAACTACAAATACAGCAAGGCAGTGGCACAAATATAACCAACAAACACAGTTAGATATTTTGCCACCACTAGAACACCACCTCACAGGGAAGCTCACTGAAAGGAAGGAATTCTGTGTATGCTGGTGAAGTCAGTGTAGCCAATAGCATGATGGGAGTTGTAGTCACAGATATTGGTCACCCTCACAATTGGCCCATCAACACCACCCTGAACCATGCTCACATCACAGGGAGTGGAAAAGAAATGACAAGATGGCTGACACTGGGTACTGCTGTGGGGAGCACAAGGCCCTGCTGGGAACTGGGCACCAACAAACAACAGGACCACACTGTCAGCCATCTTGCCATTGCTGTCACACTCACACACAGTGAAGTCCACCCAAAAGGAAGGAAGTATGGGCATGCTGGGAAGGGGGTGTAGGCAATAGCATGATGGGAGTTGTAGTCACAGATATTGGTCACCCTCACAATTGGCCCATCAACACCACTCTGAACCATGCTCACATCACAGGGAGTGGAAAAGGACTGACAAGATGGCTGACACTGGGTACTGCTGGGGGAGCACAAGGCCCTGCTGGGAACTGTGCAACAACCAACAGCAGGACACCACTGACTGACATCCTGAAAGCCAACTTGCACTCCCTGCAATGGAAGCACGTTCCATGGTGGGATATCTGGCTGGGTGGGAAGGAGGACTGACAGCTCTGACCATAGTTACAAGCAGCTTTTCCCACACACCCCCTTAACACAAACTCCACATAACCCACCTGGGAGAATGCAATGCCTCACATTCCAATTAAATATCCCACAAAGAACCACCACCCTGGGTTATGCTGGGTGAAGCACAGGGACACTCTTGGGACTTGTAGCCAAACAAACGCCAGGACAACACTGTAGGCCATCCTGTCAGCACAGGCACACTACCCCACAGGGAAGCAGAGTCAAAAGGAAGGAAGTATGGGCATGCTGGGAAGGGGGGTGTAGGCAATAGCATGATGGGAGTGGTAGTCACAGCTCAACATCCCCCACCCACATGGCCCAGTAAGCTCACACTGAAGCATGCACACCGCACAGGGAGTGAAAAGCCACTTCAAAGATGTCTGACACTGGCC
Organism: Calotriton arnoldi; assembly: GCA_963921515.1. Taxonomy (NCBI): domain Eukaryota; kingdom Metazoa; phylum Chordata; class Amphibia; order Caudata; family Salamandridae; genus Calotriton; species Calotriton arnoldi. Next base: position 411,873 of record CAWUFW010004649.1, on the reverse strand, counting down.
ACAGCTGTGGGGAGCACAAGGCCCTGCTGGGAACTGGGCACCAACAAACAACAGGACCACACTGTCAGCCATCTTGCCATTGCTGTCACACTCACACACAGTGAAGTCCACTCAAAAGGAAGGAGGTATGGGCATGCTGGGAAGGGGGGTGTAGGCAATAGCATGATGGGAGTGGTAGTCACAGCTCAACATCTCCCACCCTCATGGCCCAGCAAGCTCACATTGAAGTATGCACACACCTCACAGGGAGTGAAAAGCCACTTCAAAGATGTCTGACACTGGCCACAGCTGTGGGGAGCACAAGGCCCTGCTGGGAACTGGGCACCAACAAACAACAGGACCACACTGTCAGCCATCTTGCCATTGCTGTCACACTCACACACAGTGAAGTCCACTCAAAAGGAAGGAAGTATGGGCATGCTGGGAAGGGGGTGTAGGCAATAGCATGATGGGAGTTGTAGTCACAGATATTGGTCACCCTCAAAATTGGCCCATCAACACCACTCTGAACCATGCTCACATCACAGGGAGTGGAAAAGGACTGACAAGATGGCTGACACTGGGTACTGCTGTGGGGAGCACAAGGCCCTGCTGGGAACTGTGCAACAACCAACAGCAGGACACCACTGACTGACATCCTGAAAGCCAACTTGCACTCCCTGCAATGGAAGCACGTTCCATGGTGGGATATCTGGCTGGGTGGGAAGGAGGACTGACAGCTCTGACCATAGTTATAAGCAGCTTTTCCCACACACCCCTTAACACAAACTCCACATAACCCACCTGGGAGAATGCAATGCCTCACACTCCAATTAAATATCCCACAAAGAACCACCACCCTGGGTTATGCTGTGTGAAGCACAGGGACACTCTTGTGACTTGTAGCCAAACAAACGCCAGGACAACACTGTCAGCCATCCGGTCAGCACAGGCACACTATCCCACAGGGAAGCAGAGTCAAAAGGAAGGAAGTATGGGCATGCTGGGAAGGGGGGTGTAGGCAATAGCATGATGGGAGTGGTAGTCACAGCTCAACAACCCCCACCCGCATGGCCCAGCAAGCTCACACTGAAGCATGCACACACCTCACAGGGAGTGAAAAGCCACTTCAAAGATGTCTGACAATGGTGCTCTGTTGTGGGGAGCACAAGGCCCTGCTGGGAACTGTGCACCAACCAACAGCAGGACACCACTGACTGACATCCTGAAAGCCAACTTGCACTCCCTGCAATGGAAGCACGTTCCATGGTGGGATATCTGGCTGGGTGGGAAGGAGGACTGACAGCTCTGACCATAGTTACAAGCAGCTTTTCCCACACACCTCCTTAACACAAACTCCACATAACCCACCTGGGAGAATGCAATGCCTCACACTCCAATTAAATATCCCACAAAGAACCACCACCCTGGGTTATGCTGTGTGAAGCACAGGGACACTCTTGTGACTTGTAGCCAAACAAACGCCAGGACAACACTGTCAGCCATCCTGTCAGCACAGGCACACTACCCCACATGGAAGCAGAGTCAAAAGGAAGGAAGTATGGGCATGCTGGGAATGGAGGTGTAGGCAATAGCATGATGGGAGTGGTAGTCACAGCTCAACATCCCCCACCCGCATGGCCCAGCAAGCTCACACTGAAGCATGCACACACCTCACAGGGAGTGAAAAGCCACTTCAAAGATGTCTGACAATGGTGCTCTGTTGTGGGGAGCACAAGGCCCTGCTGGGAACTGTGCACCAACCAACAGCAGGACACAACTGACTGACATCCTGAAAGCCAACTTGCACTCCCTGCAATGGAAGCACGTTCCATGGTGGGATATCTGGCTGGGTGGGAAGGAGGACTGACAGCTCTGACCATAGTTACAAGCAGCTTTTCCCACACACCTCCTTAACACAAACTCCACATAACCCACCTGGGAGAATGCAATGCCTCACACTCCAATTAAATATCCCACAAAGAACCACCACCCTGGGTTATGCTGTGTGAAGCACAGGGACACTCTTGTGACTTGTAGCCAAACAAACAACAGGACCACACTGTCAGCCATCTTGCCATTGCTGTCACACTCACACACAGTGAAGTCCACTCAAAAGGAAGGAGGTATGGGCATGCTGGGAAGGGGGGTGTAGGCAATAGCATGATGGGAGTGGTAGTCACAGCTCAACATCCCCCACCCTCATGGCCCAGCAAGCTCACATTGAAGTATGCACACACCTCACAGGGAGTGAAAAGCCACTTCAAAGATGTCTGACACTGGCCACAGCTGTGGGGAGCACAAGGCCCTGCTGGGAACTGGGCACCAACAAACAACAGGACCACACTGTCAGCCATCTTGCCATTGCTGTCACACTCACACACAGTGAAGTCCACTCAAAAGGAAGGAAGTATGGGCATGCTGGGAAGGGGTGTAGGCAATAGCATGATGGGAGTTGTAGTCACAGATATTGGTCACCCTCACAATTGGCCCATCAACACCACTCTGAACCATGCTCACATCACAGGGAGTGAAAAGCCACTTCAAAGATGTCTGACAATGGTGCTCTGTTGTGGGGAGCACAAGGCCCTGCTGGGAACTGTGCAACAACCAACAGCAGGACACCACTGACTGACATCCTGAAAGCCAACTTGCACTCCCTGCAATGGAAGCACGTTTCATGGTGGGATGTCTGGCCTGGGGGGAGGAGGAGTGCCAGCTCCGAATACAGCTACCAGCAGGCCCTTACACACACACCACTTCCACTAACTCCAAACAACACATTTGGGACCGTGCCCTACAAGGGAGTGAGTGAAAAGCCACTTCCAAGATGTCTGACAATGGTGCTCTGTTGTGGGGAGCACAATGCCCTGCTGGGAACTGTGCACCACCCAACAGCAGGACACCACTGACTGACATCCTGAGAGTCAACCTGCACCTACTGCAAGTGTGGCATGCTTCATGGTGGGACAACTGGGCTGGGGGGAGAAGGAGGTCCGGATGTCAACCAAATACCACCAATGCTGGTCATGCACACACCTCAACATCCACATAGAAATGCATCAGGTTGCAGGACAATGAGCCACACCAATATCAACCTCTGACTGTGACAACTTAGGACAATGCAATGTACAGGCCCGCATCCAGAGGTACAGTCACAACTGTCATGTGTTTGAACCAGTGATGCCTGCAGAAACATAACATACATTGTGTGTCTCTTCCAAAAACAGGTGATGATGGGGACACCGCAGCAGATGAGGAGGAGTCCCTGTCCCAGGCTCCGGGGGACCCTGAGCTCTCTGGTGTGGAACAGCCTCTGCCCTCATCGGATGGCGAAGACCAACCTGGCACCTATGGTGGGAGTCATCATGCAGCACCAGCAGGACCACCATCTGCACCCCCTGCACCCATTCCTCCAACATCTGCCAACACACAGACCACCCCCGCCGACACAGACAGACCAAGGACACTCAATGACAACAGCACAGGGACCACAGCCCACCGTGAAGCAACGGACAGCAACCCCAGTACCAACCCCCAAGGGGGCCGAGGGTCACCTGTGTGTGCCACGGCAGCTCCCGCACGTGTGTCCAGGGGTGGTGGGAGGGGTGGTAGGCAGAGGTCGCTGTTTGCAGAGGGGTCTGGACTGCATGATGACCCACAACTGGCACGCATTGCTGAGGCGTACCAGAATAGCACCGGAGAGGTCAGCCAGGTAGTGGGGATCCTCAAGGACATTAAACAGCAGCAGGCTGCCCATCATGCCCGCTTGGACTCACACATGTCCCATGTGGAGACACACATGTCCCGTGTGGAGACACACATGTCTGGCATGGAGTCCAAGTGGGACACATTGGAAGAACTGACAGCGGTGCAGAGGGACATATTGACATGCCTCCGCCAGATTAGCACCAACATGTCCACACCTCCCTGTGTGCCCACAACATCTGGTGCCGCAACAACTGCAACTGCCACAGGGAGGGAGGATGACTCTGGTGGAGAGTCCTCTGCACCGCAGCGGCCTGCACGTGAGGGTCCCCCCAGAAAGAAGAGGGGTCGTCAGAGGAAGGACAACTGAGAGGCCGATGGCCCTGTACATCCCCCAGGAAGCCAACACCTGTTCTGGAAATTCTCCTCTGTGTGCAAACTGTTCACCCTGTCGAATGCAACACAACTCTCCCACATGACATGGGGAGTTTAAGTTGGACTAATGTATCAGATGACTGTGGACTTTACTCAGGACATGTCTGCTACCAACACTTCCAACTCATCTGGGAACTTTGGATTACAATACCAATGTACAGCACCCACCATCCTGTGCACTATCCTCACACATGTATGTAATAAACTCACTAATACACCATACTTGCCTCCGTTGTGATTCCAACGTTGTTTTTGTCATGGAGATTCTGATCTGCTAAATGACACTGTGCATGCTAACTGCCACAGCAAGTTCAACACCGTCATGTGAGTCATGGCGACGTGACACATATGAGGGAGACACACCACTAGGGCTACACGACACATAGACACCAGGGCCATCGGACTCTTTGCCTACACTGATGTTGCCAGGAAATACAGTGGAATGCATAGACACCACACCTATTCAGAGTTTGTGTTAACTAGCCCACAGGTGCAGTAAGCAAATGTCAGTCAGATGTGTGACCACAGACAACGCACATCCCAAAGTGAAGCACAGGTTTACTACACATTTGCAACATGTTGTTTCCACTACAAATGCAAGGTAATTCCACGTGGCAGTGGCCACACAGTCAAAAAGTGTAGAAGAAATAAAGTCCAGGGGTGTGTGGCACATCACCTGTAGGGAAACGACTGCTGCCACCCTGAAAGCTGAATCATGGTGTCGGGGGATCCAAGTTGACCAAACAACTCTGTAAGCACCCTGTGAAGGACAGACATGACACACAGTCAAAAGCACTGAACAACAGGACAGAACTGCAATACTCATGCCCAATACATGTCACAAGATACCTACACAAAACCAAGTTAGCATGTCAACACTGTTGGGGAGTACAGACTACCTGTAAGGACACATCGCTGCACGCATCCAGTCAAGTAGCACATAGCCACACTCAAACAGCAACAGAGCACCACCCACACATATCATGCAAACTCACATCATTGACATGACAACTCTCTGGATACTCACTTTCAGCTGAAGAAGTTGGTGATGAGCTGTGTGCGGACATCACCCTCATCATCATCATCATCACTGGCATCGTGGCCCAGGCCAGGATCCTCCACAGGTGGCGGATGTTGGTCATCGTCATCCAGGATGAGAGGCAACTCCTTCCGCACTGGCAGGTTGTGTAGCATGCAGCAGACGATGACAATCTTGCACACCTTTGCTGGGGCATATGGGAGGGCCCCTCCTGTCTTGTCCAGGCAGCGGAAGCGGCTCTTCAGGAGACCAAATGTCCGCTCGATCACTCTCCTGGTCCGACCATGTGCCTCATTGTAGCGCATCTGGTCTGGTGTCACAGGGTTCCTGAGGGGTGTCAGCAACCACGGCATGTTGGGGTATCCGGAGTCACCTACAGACAGATAATTGCACATTAGCTGAGTTGGAAAAGAGGGCGGAATACAACATAGCAGAACACACACAATGGTACTAAGTCAGTACACACCGACAAGCCAGGCACGCTGGTTCTGCATCTGTGACATCATCCTCGGGATGCGACTACTCCTCATCACGTAGGCATCGTGTGCCAAACCGGGGAAACGGGCACACACATGTGTGATGCTCATATCTGCAAGACATACCACCAGAGCATTGATCGAATGATAATGTTTCCTGTTCCTGTATGCCTGCTCATGTGCCTGTGGTGGTACCAAAGCCACATGTGTCCCATCAATGGAGCCAATGACATGTGGCATCGTCCCCAGGGCATAGAAGTCACTCTTGATGTCAGTCAGTTGTTGACGTTTAGGGAAATAGAGGTACTGGTTCAGGTTTCTCAACATTGCCTCCAAAACATCGCGTAGCACATGGCTGAACATAGTCTGTGACATCCCACCAGCAGACGCCACAGTGTGTTGAAAGGTACCGGTGGCAAAGAAGTGTAGGGCTGCCATCACCTTCACCTTGGGGGTCAGCGCTGTAGGGTATGGCCGGCCAGCTAGCAAATGTGGGGCCAACTGCACCGCCAATTCCTCAATCTGCGCCCTGTTGAAGCGGTACCGTCGGATGCAGTCACGTTCCACCATCGTTGCAAGGTCAGGGAATGGTCTATGGACAGCTGGTGCCCTGCAGTGCATAGGTGAAGAAAGAAAGATTGTCAGTCACCCCACATATGTGCCATTGACCATACTCAATATCACATGATACATCATTACGAGACACAAGTACCTGATGTGTGTGCCGTTCTGTATGGACATATATGGCACCTACATGGCCAACATCTAACATCACAGTTCAACATGTGTTGACAACAAGTTCCAGGTTGTGCTATGGGAAATCATTAGGTTGTGTCACAGTACCCATTTACTGCTGTCACGTTCCAAACACACACCACAGTGACATGTCAGGACAGATGTGCCACAGGCATCACAGCTCATTGACAGGTAGATTCCCAGGGACCCTGTATTGCCACATGGACACTTGCATGACATGGCGTATCATGTACACGTCAGCAAAACAACCATGACTCCCACAGGTAGTGGCCCCTGTTGCCTCTGCAGGACAGACATGGACGTCTGTGACACACACACGCACAACATCAAAGTCCATGCACAAACAACGTGGATGTGGAGACTGTCTCCCATTGTGCACATGGAATCAGAGACATCGGAAACACAACATGCACACAGACTGTGGAGGGCCATCACTATTGTGGCAATGGGAGACGCTGTGACGTACATACCGTCACACATGGGACTCAGGGGGTATGTGACATGACATACACATACACAACCAGGAAATGTGACCATGCCACATGCTCTGAAATGAACAGTTGCACATCACAGTGGTCATGTGCACAACACACAAAGGATTCTGTCCCCATGAACACGTGCACAGCCGGGGAGTGGCTGCCCCCAAGTGACACCCAAAAAACCACATGTTGACCCCCATACACAGAAAAGGTAATGCAGCCTTACATGCCTTAGGATACAGTGTGGACAGGCTGTGGTGTTGTAGGTGTGCCCCTGAGTCCCTGGCAAGTATATGTGGCTGGAATACGTTCACCAGTGACAAGCATGGGGACATATGGGAGTGACTTGTACAGGGACGCGTTATACTGCAATGGTCCGATCGGTGCGCACGCATCGGACATTGCATTTGATGTGAACGGGTACGCGTTGTTTTTTGAAATACGCGTTGTACTGCAATGTTCCGATCGGTGCGCACGCATCGGACATTGCATTTGATGTGAACGGGTACGCGTTGTTTTTTGAAATACGCGTTGTACTGCAATGGTCCGATCGGTGCGCACGCATCGGACATTGCATCTGATGTGAACGGGTACACGTTGTTTTTTGAAATACGCGTTGTACAGCAATGGTCCGATCGGTGCGCACGCATTGGCTAGGGCCTGGCATTGCAACGGATGCGTTTTCGAAGCTTGAACGAGTCTGATGCAGTGAATTCAGTTGGCCAGCCATAACAATGTTGCAAATTCATGGGTGTCATGAACTTTAACTTTTGAAGGATGCTGTGGGCGTGTATGAGTGGTGTAATTCCATGGATTGGCCAGATTCAGAAGATGCAAACGACTTGGACCTATCATTTTGGACACATGGGACAGTATCTGCCTCTGCAGCACACATATAATGCTGACTGTTCCCCTGAGAGCTCACTTGCCTGCACTACATGCTCCAGGACGACATCTGCCACCAACACTGCTGCTGTCTCTGCATCCTCTGGCTACTGCAATGGCACGTACTGTGGAGAGAGCCCCAGCCTTCAGCGCTGAGGAGAACCAGGCCCTGCTGGACAGCCTCCTTCCACAGTACAGCAAGCTGTATGGGAAACCAGGGGAGCAGGTGAGTGTGCTGTCCACTGCCTTACTAAATGTGCATGTTGTCTGACTAGCAAGACTTACAGTGTGCACACCACTGGCTAGCATGCTCACTGAGTAGTTGTCACACCCCAAAGTGTGTAGTTACATGCACTGAACTGGTACAGTGCAGTAACAGTGCATTCCAACTAGGTTTACTTCCCATGCAATGATACCATGTAGTGACTGCTGGCAAACTGTTCATAGCCATAGTTGCACTGCCTGTGTACATCATATGCCCCTGTGATTGAGACATGTATATCCAACTGTGTGATGCATGGATATGTTGCATGTGTAGTAATGGTCTTTTTCACTTTGTCATCCTCACAGGTCGATGCCCTCCAGAAGCAGGAGATCTGGCTGACCATCGTCCGGGCAGTACGATCAGTGGGGGACTACAAGCGCTGGATCCGCAACTGCCAGAAGAGGTGGCAGGACCTTCGGGGCTGGACCCGGAGGATCGCAAGGGTCCAGCTGAAGCTGTCGCCTCCTCGCAGGAGGGGCGGACACCGGACCCTGACCCCCACATGCTCCGGATCCTGGCGGTGGTCTTCCCTGACCTGGATGGGCAGCTGAAGGCCAGACAGCAGCAAGGAGGGGGTGAGTCCATGACTGCACTGTGAACTTTGTCTGACATGCTATGTGCCCTCCTCTGGCCTGGTTAAACCTCCACAGTACATCAGTCTTGTGGTCCAGGACCCATGTCCCTCAATTGTGACATGCCCACTCCTCATCTGATACCCAGGTGTGGCCCTTACAGTATGGAAATTGTGTCACTTGGGTACTGTGTCCTTGCATTTTGCTTAGCTCAGGGTGGGGGACAGCATTTGTTACCATACCTTTGTGGTGGGCTTCATGGGTGGGTCAATTGCTTACACAATGCCTGAGTTCTGACATGTAATCTGCGTGTAACTTTGATATGTGTTCCAATTGCTGATCTGACTCACCACATGTGCCTGGGGTATTTGGCACACCCCCATGCTGCGGGTGGGAACAATGTTTGGGCCTCAGGAGTATGTATATCAAGTGTGTCACACATGCTTAGCCACATGCCTACTGTCCAGGGCTCATCCCTCTTTCACGTGGAGCACGACAGTCATGCCTACTCCACGGCATACAAAACACTCTGTACTCCCACTCCCGTGTATCAGCTGACACGTTGTGCTCAGTGAAATGTTCCCTCAGGTGTCTGCCTCTGTGTCATTGTGCTGTGGCTTCGTTGTCAGGACTACTGGAGTGTTTATCGGTTAGGGCTCAGCATGCCATCTGAGATGTGACCATGAGAGACGATACTTGGGTGACATATAGGTGTTTGATCACTTGACTATGCAGACTGGTGCATGCGACTGAGAAGTTCAGGCAGTTGTTTTTCATTCACAGCAGACTGTGAGGTGCTCAGGTTCAGAGAGTTGTGTTTCATGTCTCCCATATGTCCAATTGGTAGGACGTGGACAAATAAGAGTTCAGATGATGTGGTGTGGGGGGGATGGACATGGGCACTTGTCAGCTACAGAACTTGCATTCCCCATGACCTAGGATTGTGACACAGTGCAGACTGTTGTTGGCTGGCTGCCCTGCCCATGTGACTGGAGACAGTGATGTATGACTTTGCATGCATGCATGTGCCATGGCATTAAACTTCCTAAGAGTGATCCTGCAGGGGAGTGACATGTGCAACATGCACCCCATTGTGGCATTGACTATGAGGACATGGGTGCATCATGGTGTGTGGTGCTGGTATGCATCACATGCATATCAAATTAGACTCTGGCCATCCCTTTATCCGGACACCTGTACTGACTCAGTGGAAAGAGATGTGATGTGTGCATGTTCACATACTTCACTGTGTCCCCTGCAATGTCCAACAACTGGGTAGGTGGTGCATGTGTCCACACTGGGGTATTACCATCCGGCAGGCACCAGACAGATGGGTGCAAGCTGTTTGAGGGTAAATGGGTGGTCACACCCTTCTGCTTACTGGCTCATCAGAGCACGACCCGCACTCTGCTCGTTCACTTGAAGAGAAGGAACAACTGTGTGAAATACAGTGGCACTTTGTTAAGCAATTCAGTAACACCGAGAACTGTTCATTTCATGCTGCTCGTCAGCACATGAGCAGGATGAAAATGAAAGCATCAACAATATTACTAATCAAATTTTAAGTGAAGCACAAAGATCTATGTAACTATGTATCAGTGAGCTACAGCCTATGGGTCAAGTCTTAAAAGAGGGATCATGATTAGGCAAGCGCCTAGAAGGCAAATCTTAAATAAGTGAGCAAGAACCATCCAAGGCTACACAGTTTAAGCTAGGATAAATGCAATGAATTGGGTGTGGATGAGCTAAATTAGAGAGGCTGACAAAGCCAAAAGGCTAGCAATCATAAAAGAGCATTACCACCTTGAGAGTAGAAGTTCTAGGCCCAAGATCAGGAGAACGGCCGACCGGGAACCCTCCCCATGCAATGCACTGGTATGAAGAGTTCAGGGCGTGGACATGGGTGCAAAGCTTTTATATGGCTTAATGCAGAACTCCTACCCACAGTTGACGTGGGCCCTGACGTGGGTCCTTGACCACACGCTTACAGTAACTGTGGGAAGTTTTTTGAAGAACAGAGAAGTGGTATCATGGTGAAAACAGGGGCTTTTAGCAGGTGGTCGGTGCTCTTGACCGCAAACATAAGAAAAAGATGACTTTTACCATAAGATGCTCAGAAATTGAGATTTTATATTTTATTTCTCTGTCACGTAGCCGCCTTTTCAGTTTCAGTGGAGCAAGCGTGGAAAGTTTCATAAGTTAAAATTTTGCAAACATTGCTTGTGAAAGAGCAAGATGTACCAGCAGAGTGTCACATACGTGTGGGCTAACCTTATTCTTGTGACTGTGGATATTTACAAGGGGGGGCTGGTGCCGCGGTGGATGGCACAGGTCCCTGCTGTCAGGTCAGAAAGGCCTACAAGATTACTTGTATTAAAAAATGATAGCAAGAGGCAGTGGCCTCTTGGGCCTACATGTGTGTGTGCATCTAAGGAGGTGGGTTTGGGCCTAAGTGTATGTATCTAAGGGGGTGGTGGACCACTGTGACAGGTACTGAAAGGCTAAGAGAAATAATGGACTGCTTAGGTCATCTATCAGGGCCTGACTGGTGGGGCCTATATGGGAGTGCCATGTTTCATGGGCAGAGCAGAAAGGTACATAGGTCTGTGTTATATGGTAGAACAGAACCCTACTACAAAGGCCAGGAGGGGTGTGAATGCCATGGTTGACCATCAGACTGACAATTGGCTTCTCCTAATCTGTGTGAGCACTTTTGGCAATGTTCAACTAAGGATGCCAGGGCTTGCTCTATAATGTGCTGTACTTACTGTGGTGTGTGCGGTCAGTGCAGGTGACTGATGTTTGTCTGTTTCCCTAATTATTTGCAGATACATCCACGGCCACAGGAGGGGACAGCTCCACGGACCAGGAGGAGCTGCAGAGCCAGACTGGGTCAGCAGCCGATGAGTGGTCGGAGGGACCCAGTGGCACGGAGGGCGAGGGGAGCCACACCGAGGAGTCCTCAGCACCATCCACCTCAGCTGAGGACCACAGCAGCTCGGAGGATGACTCCCTTGTGGAGGCGGGTGTCAGCAGCCACCACACCCCAGCTAGTATGGCTGGCCCCGCCACCACCACCGCCACCACCACCGCCCTCCCATCGGCTCCCATTCCAGAGGTCCATGGAGGCTACCGTGTTCAGGAGCGTGTCTCCTTCATGCCAGGCACCGCACCCCCTGCCCCTGTGTCCCCTGCTGCCTTGAGTGAGGAGTCTGTGTACTTACTTCGCCAGCTCCATGTAGGGCAGACAGCAATGCTGAGTGTCCTCCATGCACACACCACTCTGTTGACACAGCTGGTGTCGTTCATGGAGGGCATCTCATCTGGCATGTCTACCCTACAGAGGAGCAATAAGTCCATGGACTCCTCCCTGACGGCAGCAGTGTCCCTCCTCCAACAGTCCCTCACCCCTCCTACCTCTGCCCCATCCACACTTCCTGGCACCCTACCTGTCCCAAGCACATGCACACCTGCACAATCACCCAAACACACAGACACAAGAGGCACAGAAACACCCAAGACAAAGGCAAAACGTGCACACAAGCATCCTCAGGGGACTGATTCCACACCCACAGGGGATGGGGAACAGACACACACACAGGCATCCACAGTCACTCCGCAGTCTACCAAATCCTCTCCCTCCAAGACCCCTTCCCTTGCCTCACCTGCAACCCCACCTAAACAGCAGCTCTTCCTCTGTGACCTCGGCCTCTTCCCCTCCGATCTAGCTGAATCAGCATACAGGGGGAAGAGGAAGTCCACCCACACAGAGGGGAGTGCCCCTCACCCCCAGACACCCTCCCCCAGGCACAGACAACTAAGGCCCCCACACGCAAGTCCCCCCGGTCCCAGAAGAGCAAGACCCCGCCACCAACCTGCAGCTCAACCACACAGTCTCCTTCCTCCATCCCTCAGGCCCCCACAACACTGGTTCCCCCACCACACCCTGCCCCAGGTTCCCCCACCCACAGATACACCATCCCCAAAATGATCCGCCTTCTCCCCCTGCCACTTGCTCTTCCAGCCTCACACCCCCCGCTGCACATGTTTGTGCCACTGGTGTGGAGACCGTGTCCTCCCCCTCTGTCCTGCCCACCTTACCTGAACCCCATTCTGCTCCCCTGGAGATAGGCACTGCAGTGGAGTCCACTACCACCCCGTCTGACTTGGGCACTGCAGTGGGGAACCTGTCCACTCCATCTGGCCAGACCACTGCAGTCGTGCCGGCACCCACACCATCTGACTCATGCCCCCCAGTTGTGCCGGCACACACCATGTCAGACACCTCCACTGCAGTTGCCAGTGACTCTCCAGCACCAGCCACCCCTTTCCTGCCTCCTTCTGGTGAGCCCTGATCCTGTCCCTGCAGTGCCTGGCCTGCCCCCCTGTATGCCCCTCCGAGGGGAATGTACCTGGTCCGTATCAGTGCAGGGAAGCAAAGGGTGACATCTGCCACTGTCACCCTGTTCAGACTTAACTGTTGGACTGGCCATTGGCCTTTGTCTTTTTTCTGGACTTTTCTATTTCACACACATATGCTGAATAAAGCTCCTTTCTGTTCTCTGGTGGTTTTGCTTCAGATGTACATGATGTTGATGATGCTAACCATGCCCTTGCTGCAGTGATGGTGATTTTTGAGATCATGAAATTGTGGTGTTACTGTGCAGGACCCCATGTGGTCCAGGGAGAATGTGTCCTATCCTGGTGTGTAGCCATGTCATCCTTTGCAGCAATATGAGGGTGTCATGTTTTCTATATTTGCCAATGGGATTTCCTATATTTATTTGCAATATCACATCTGTGGCTTACACCCCTGCACATCAGTTGTGCTAGCCATAGTTCAATTTGTCTATTTCCCTGGCCGTGTGAGCATCTCCACTGGACATGCAAGTTTGGGCATCAATGGGGAAGGACTCATCTGTGTTATCAGTGCAACTTGCTATACATGTGTGTTGGATCTGTGCAGATGATTTCGGTGATACTCCCATGACCAGGCTGATGTGACAAGAGCCTTCATTTTGTGCTAATTGTTGACTGAGTGACCAAGTGTACTGCTGACATGGTAGAGCCCTGCAGAGACAACGTATGGCACAGCTTTCCTTACACAGGAGTGGAGTCCCCTCATGGCAGTGTGAAATTCCGTGACATTGCCTGAGCCCAAGGTGTGTGTTGTGTGAGCATGTCTGTGTGTGTTCACTTCCATTTTGCAATGCAGGCTGGGGTCCCTAGTGATGTTCCTGTTTGTGATGCTTGGTGAGTTGACCTATGTTCCCCACAAACCTTCGCACTGGGTTCTCTGGGATGTGGGTGCATGGCACATTACTGGTCACCAGGGTGTCATCCATAGGTGTGTTTGCTGTCAGGGCTGAGTTTGTGGGCAAACGCAGATGAGACACAGTCAGGATTCCCCTTGGCACTTGTTGGTTACCCAAGTCATGTAATTTACAGTTTGTGTTAGCTTTCAGTGATTGTGACACGTTGTGTGTGTGACTGCTGCCACTCCTCAGGGTCAGAGCTGCAATGTTGGAAGTTGTCTATGTGTGTTCTTTGTGGGTGACCTTGACTTCTTCATTGGTGTGTGACTGTGTCCGGGATCCCATTGATTGTGGTGGATTTCACGTCATGCCCATGTACGGCGTACTGTGCAGTGTGTCAGACATTCACGAGTCTTGTTGACTGGCCATGTGTGATGGGTTTCTGCACCTTAGTTCCCACCAACACCCCTGGGATTGTCATGGGTGCATGTGCAATGTCACCAGTCCATGTGAGCTTCACTGCTGCACATTGGTGGAGATCAAGGTGTGTGGTGTTGAGTGTGTGCAAATGAGAGTTGTTGCACGGCTAGACCCCTACCTCCATGTTGGCCTTGGCTGACAGGCCGTGCTGATTGATTTGGGCTTGTGTAGGTGTGATGGTAGTTTGTTGCTCAGGACACATGACTGTGGTTCACAGTGTGAACGACATCTAGCTTTGTCATCACAGTGGGATTATCATGCAGGCCAGGGTCACCACAATGTGTGCTCCCTGGGGGTAGTGCTGTGGTGGGTCTGTCTCTTGCTGTGTTATTTGCTGTTCCTACAAGCTTGTGTGACATGTGTAATTTGGGCTCCCTCTCATCTAACAATGCCTGATTGTCCACATAGGGGAATCCGATCCATGAGTTACTTTTGTGTGGCACTGTATACACATCTGTGTAATTGTAATTCAGGCCTCCTCATGTGTTGTGTGGTTGCCTGGGGACACTGGCACACCCCCCCCCATCACCTGTTGTGTTTGATATGCAGTGTGAGGCTGCCTGTTTGTGTTTGTGCATCTGCACCACTGCATTGGCATATCTTTAGTGTGCCATTGGCTGTATGTTGTTTGGTGGCTTTCCCCTGCTGTCCCTGGGACTCCTAGGTCATCAGTCAGCACAATGATCATGGTTTGTATGTCCCATTGCTGCCATGGTATGGTATTTGTTCACCTCACTTCTACAGTCTCCACAGGATATCTACATTTGTGTGTCCATTGGTGCAGATATGTGGGGCTGCATTATGATGGTCACTTCTGTCATTGTGTTATTGACGAATGTTGACAATGTCAGCCCCCATGGGTGATGTTTGTCTGCACATGGCCAAAGGTATATCTTATTTGCACTGCACTGTTTGCCTCACCCAATGTATGTTGCTATGGGACACAAGCACTACTATGCCACAGATGTGTTTGTTGTTCTGTGACCAGGAATCATCAATGCTGTTTGGCATTTGCAGCTTTTCCCATGACAACACTTACATTTTGGTCACTGTGATGATGGGGTGTTATACCCCATTGCCACAATGTTCAAAATGTGCTTCAGCTATGGACCCCACACTTACCTTTTGGTCACTGTGATGATGGGGTGTTATACCCCATTGCCACAATGTTCAAAATGTGCTTCAGCTATGGACCCCACACTTACCTTTTGGTCACTGTGATGATGGGGTGTTAAACCCCATTGCCACAATGTTCAAAATGTGCTTCAGCTATGGACCCCACACTTACCTTTTGCTCACTGTGATGATGGGGTGTTATACCCCATTGCCACAATGTTCAAACTGTGCTTCAGCTATGGACCCCACACTTACCTTTTGGTCACTGTGATGATGGGGTGTTATACCCCATTGCCACAGTGGTCATGGTCGGCTTGCATTGTGGAGGCCACGCACATTTATGTGTGACACATGTGATAGGGGGTCACATTGTATGCTCAATGTCATGTTCAGTGTTGTAGGCATTTGACACAGACTACACCCTTGTCATGGTGTTTGGTGGGATGTATTTTCAGACATTGCTTATGTTGGAGTATGCTGGTTGTGTCATGCATTACCCGTCCTATGTGTAGGGGTGGTGTGGGTGGTAGGCATCCATCCCCCTATGAGTGGGGATGGTAGTAGTGACAGGCATCCAGGCCCCCCTGAGGAGGGGTGGTGTTAGTGGTAGGCATCCATCCCCCTATGAGTGGGGATGGTAGTAGTGACAGGCATCCAGGCCCCCCTGAGTAGGGGTGGTGGTAGTGGTAGGCATCCATCCCCTATGGGTGTGTATGGCATTGGTGGTAGCCATCCCGCCCCTATGGTTCTGCTGTTGCTAGTGTACGTCATTTCTGCATCCCTATGTGTGTGTGACATATGTCGGGTGCGTGTCGTTTGTTTGTGTTGTGGGTGTTTGACTTACCGTCTGCGCCGGTAATAGATGTAGAGTATTGGTAGGACCTGCGCGATGGGATTCATGGTTTGTTCGTCTCGTTCGGATTTCTCGTGGCTTCGACTCGTACTCGTCGCTGGCTTGTGGAAAGGTGTGGTGCAGCGGCCAGGGCAGCTGACTTCAGAGCACAGGGTTCACGGTTCGATCCCCGGCTCCTCATGGTGCTGAGCAGCTCAGCTCAGCACCATGTGACTCTGGGCAATAGCTCACTTAATTTCCACTCCGGCCCCCAGCGCCTTGAGACCCGTAAGGGTGAGTAGCTGGGCTATATAAAAACGGACTTACATTTTTACATTTGCTTGTTCGTCTCGTCGCCGTGGATCGTCTTGTGGCGCGAATCGGAGCTTATGTACAGCTCTCCCGAATGCTCTGACGTGCCGGACGTAGCGACGGGTTCGGCGCGTACGGAATGCGCATCGTACTAGTCCGGCCGGAAGGTGCTGTGTATTTGGTTCCGTGCGACTCGATTTGGAGTTTACGGATCCGGCTCGGGCGGGGAACAGGAGCTGAAATGGGTAAGTACGGCTCGCTCGGAATCTGGGCTGTTATGCGCATCGTACTTGCTCGTTGGGACGACTGTTCGAATCGGTCAGGAAACACGCATTCGGTTGGGTTTTTTTCCGGACAAATAGTGTTAGGTGCGCTTCCGGCCCGAATCGGAATCGACCCCTTTATGTCTGCATTGCTTATACTATGCGAAACAGACAAGTAGAGTCAAACAAACTACGTGTCCCAGAGCACCACAGGACTGTTCACAAGGCTTTCGATGGTGGTGGTTATCTTGCATTCATGGAGTATAAGTTCCTTGTGTTTCAAATCATTCCCAATAGCCTATGTTCATTGGCCAACATCGTACACTCACACACCCACCATCATATGCCAACACACACACAGCACCATACGGCTAAGCAACCACCAGCCGACGCACCTACCGCAATCTATAACAAAAAAAAACAACATATGCCCCACACTCTACATCAGATAGCCACACATCTACCATAATATAAACAAACAACTGCCATAAAAAGCTAACAAAGTTGCTAACATACAGTAACACACTCATCATCATACGGCCAAACAGCCACTGTCATATATCACTACAACATATACATCCAGTTTAAATCTGTTGAGTAGTTTTTGAAACAAACATAAGGTGGCAAAGAATACTAGTAAACCGATTAAACAAATTAGCAACATCAATGACATCACCAGTCATGTAACTGGTGATGTCATATATGATGTCATTAAGGGATTTTAGATTTTGCAATGACGCCATGACATCACTTCAACTGAGTATTTGGCAGTGGCTTTCTTAGATGTTTAGATGGAAAGTAAACATGTTTGCAATACATAATCTATGCCTTACTTTTAAATGTTTTTCTGTAAATCAATATGTGTATATACTCAACAAGGTTTGATTCTCCCATCACAATATTCACATTCTGTTTGGAGAGAAAGCGTGAATAATATCAGATTCAAAGGAGAATAAATTCAGAGGACTTGAGTTGTGAATCTGTATGCCCATTAACTAACCTGCTGTCACATTTGAATATATCTTGAACCAGAAAAATCCATGGTACCCCTACAATCAAGTCGGACCACACACCCACATTAAAACCATCAAGCCGGACTTTATATAGAACCACGAAAAAAAGGAGAGGGCTTAGGTCGTTAAAGCACACAGGACCCTGCAATTACTGTATAGGAACACGTCTAATTTGTATATCAGTCTACCTGTGACCTCATTAGTCTTCTGTGATGAGAACATGACGTCACTACTGTAGTAGCTTTATACTGTTGAGATACGACCAGACCGCGCTTACTACCAGAGCCATAGACAATTTAAAGGGCAGGTCACTGAGCAGAATTACGAGTGCTGTTAAACACATAGCAAGAATTACGAGTGCTGTTAAACACATAGCAAGAATTACGAGTGCTGTTAAACACATAGCAAGAATTACGAGTGCTGTTAAACACATAGCAAGAATTACGAGTGCTGAAGAGGGTAGCTTTCCAGCTTTCTTTCTTTCGAACTTTTTCCCTTGAAAATGTACTTTTATCAGGCAGCATGGAGACATTTATCCTCCTCGTGGTCACTGTGGAATGCAGCAATATATCTGCAGGTTACCACACACATTTTGACCCACAGACGGTTTAGAAAGTAATTAAACTAAACCGCCTTTGCATGCAACAAATTATTATGCTTATTTTTTATTGTTCAAGCCCCACCTTTATTCTGCGTCACTGCAACGAAATAAGGCTTTTCATAAGGAGGAGGAGACCAATAATGTAAATGGGGGTTGCAGTGAGGGATGTCAAGTGCGTGGCAACGGATTAACAAGAATAAAATACTCTGTACTGTACTTAAAAGGGAAACCTTTCGGCAATCCGTGACCTTATAAAACAATATAGTCCTCGCTCGTCTATACCTCATTTGTTTAATGGTGTTGGCTCGTAAATTTAATTGGTAAAATGGAGAAAATGTAGCATAGACCAATGTTGTATATAAATATCTCTCTGAAACGGTAGTTTTCTTTGAACATGCCTCTCAAAATTGGAACATACCTACTCTGTTTAATTGTCCATGAGAAATTCAAGAAGCAGACAAAATAAAAGCTGTGAGTCAAACATTAATACCTTTCAGTACCTCATCTGCTTGTGGTTACAATTCGAGAAAAGTATACAATGCATTATTGCTTTCTTGCTGAGGGTTCTACAGAGGAGGTATCTTCCTTCAAAGCAAAGGTCTTTTTTTGCATAAAGAATACGTTTTTCAAGGGAACACACCGAGGACATCCAGGCTTAAGATTTATGAGCTTCTCTAAATGGAAAAACATATTGATAAGACAGCAATAGTACTAAAGCCAGAGCAGGCACTAAATGTTCTACTAAAATAAATGGCAGGGTGAGTTATGGATTGTACTTGTAACTACCCAGTAAATATCATTGTGCTCCCCTTAGTCAGTTTCTCTTACTTTCTCTTTCACTCGATCCTCTCCACCTGCCCCACACACACACAACACAAATCCAGCTTTATTTCAGTAGTGTAATTAGAAAAGGATAAGTTCTAAAGTTTTAAAGTTTAAAGTTCAAGGTGGTTCGCGGGGAATTATCAGTTCACAATTAAGGTGGAAAGGCGAACATTCGGTGAAGCTCAGCATACCAAATCTGCAAAAAAGTGGCAAATTCATTTCCCAAACAAAATTTCTCGCCAGATGGATTTTGCAAGTTCTCCATATTGTCAAATAGTCTCATCCACCTCTAGGCATGAGAGCGATCCAACAGCCACCCTCCCCCCACCACTAGTACCATACACAGCGGAGTTATAGTCAGGCACTCTTCTCCTAGTTATGGACCTTTACATGTTGAAGCAATAATTTGCTGAATCTTATTGGTGAATTATTGATCACATTTTGATTCTTGGTGGCTTTGACAGGGTTGGGTGGTGGTGCTGCACCCTTAGAAATCATCAGCAAACATTGGGATCTATGTGGTCCTTGGCCAAGTAGCCAAGTGTGCCCATTCAGGACGCATCTTCAGTATACTCTGAGCACTTGACGCCGGAGGGTTCAAGGGAGCAAGGCTGCACCTGGACATTGGCAAATTGTTTTATAAGGAGGCTGCGGGCCCCTAACTATTCTTTCAAATTCTCTGCCACTGTGGAATGTGAATACACAGATGACCCCGAGCGCATAACGCCAGAGATTCTTTATGAGCACGCTGTGCCCTTCGTCCTGGATTACACTTACCAGTGAGAACGAGAAGCTCAAATCGGAGAAAGTATAAACTCCTTCATGAGGAGGACTCCATCTATCTAATATATATGCAGTTTGCCTTGCACTGTCGGCAAGGTCCATTCTTTTGGTATTTCTTTGGATCAACTCTACAAGGCAATACACAGATATTGTTCTTAGTCCTGATGAAGATCCCACGATGATGTTTTTTTATTCGCACACAATCTAAAGGGGTCGAAACGTCGACGTGTATATAGAAATCAAGCGTTGCTGCCCAACCAGACCATCACACACAAAAGGCTAAACTCTAGGTCATGTTGAGGGTGTTTTCATCATGAATATCATGCTGTGCCGAAATTAATTATTTGTTATATTTAGTATTAGTTATGTTTCAATTGTATTGTGATGTATGTGTAAACACTCTTGTTTCACTTCCCATGTGTCTCACCTATGCAAAAAGCAGAGTTGGATAAATTGTGTCTTTGTGTGTATATGTCTTGTGCTTTATCAAAAATATGATTTTTTCTTATAAACTTTAACCACATTTCAATCGGTGTAATTGGTTTGTTTTGCAAAAATCAGTGTTTTGACAGATTCCTTCCATTCTTTTCTGTTTATCATTTATTGAAGTCCTACCTTATGTGAGGACAGAAGAAGAGATTACTGTAGTTTGTTTTTGTGGCAGAGCCTCTGCACGTTTAACGCATTTAGGCTAATTGGCACATATTGCACACACCTATTCGGTGCTTTCACATACAGCAAGCATCACTCAGTTGGATTTTCATTTCGAAAATGTGGACAGTTAGCCCGATGAAAACATGCTGATGAAACTTTATTTTAGGGAAAGGTAAAATCACGAGATATCTTTTCCTCGAAAATATAATGTTTCCATGAAAATGATTTATTTTAAAAGGCAGCTTGACAAAGAGGTAAGAAGGAAAAATTATAAATGGGGCTGATATACAAGATGGGGAAGGAGAAATAGTAAGGGGGTGTAAGAAATTGGGTTGGTGGTTGAAAGGGGTAAGACCCTGCTCAAGCAGAAACCACAATCCTTGTCAGGGTGAAGTCACCAGCCAACTCTAACTTACCTTGTGCTCAATCCCCTGGTAGATTGGCACAGAGCAGTCAGGCTTAACTTAGTGGTAATGTGTAAAGTATTTGTGCAACACTTCAAACAGTAACACAGTGGAAACGCACCACAAAAGGATACCACACCAGATGCAGAAAAATATATTTGTCTTTAATAAATAAAACAAGACCAAAACAACAAAAATCTAATCCGTAGAACCAGAGATATGCAATTTTGAAGATTTCAGTGAAAATAGCGCCAAAATGCATATAGCGCCAACTTTGAATATCTGGTTGCGCCTATCTAGGACAAGGTCACATGTTCAGGCTGACCGCAATGGAGAGTGGGCCTGCTACAGAGGCTCTGTTGGGCCAACTGAACAAGAGTACCTTGAATCCATGAGGGGCTCCGAAACTGCGATGTGAGGTCCTGCGTCATAGTGAGGATACCATTGATGAGGGCTTGCGATGCTTGGGATGCGTAGCCCAGCATTGGGGATGTTTCGCGCAGTTGAGGCGAGGAGTAGGTTTCGAGGAGCTACGAGGCTGCTATACGAGAACCTGTGTAGAGATTTGCAATGTGAGGGGCCTGGATCGGGGAAGCTTCAGACAGCGGCAGTTTCAATGCAGGCTGCTAGGTAGATGCGGAGTCCTTGTGCTGAGTGAACCTCATAGCAGAGGCAATGCATTAGTTCTGATTGGGATTGCACTGCACAGCAGAGGAAATTAATTGGTTCTGCTGGGTCCATAGATGGTCTGGCAGAGCACCTTCAGGCCCACTTTCAAGGGTCGAGGACTGGGTGGCACCACTTGGCAGTGTAGGACTCACAGAAAGCAGAGTCCAGGTGCTGGGTAAAACGTTTTTGGAGCTTTCTGTCCCTGAAGGTCTGGTCAGGAGGCCAACTAATTAGCCACTGCGGGGTCCTGGGTTCACCCAAGTAAAAGAACAGCAGGTCAGCACAGCAGGGCAGCAGTCCTTCAGGGCAGCAATCCAGCAGAATGGTAATCCTTTCAGCAGCACAGCAGTCCTTCTTCCTGGCAGAGTATCCACAGGTTGGTGTCTGAGGTCTAATATTTATGCCTGGGCCTTCCTTTTAAGTGGGAGAAGCTTCTAGATGTTTCCCTTTGAAGTCCACAGGCTTCTTACCTTCCGTGCCCTGGCTCCAGACTAACTACAAAGGGTATGCAGCCCATTGTTTAGAGGCAGGACATAGCCTATTCAAGTGTAAGTAGGGCTGTGCCCAGCTCCACCATCCCACCCTGCCAGTAATGGCCCATCCATGTACACCTAAGCTCTCTATTGAGTGTGGCTGTCTAGGTGGAATGCACAAAGCCCAACTGTCAGCTGCATCCAATCATGTGACCCAGAACAGGCTGCAGGCACTAAATAGAAAAGGCAGCAAAATGTCAACTTTCTAAAAGTGGCATTTTCAAAACTGTAACTTAAAATCCAACTTTACCATAAAAGAGGGTTTTTCATTACAATGCCAAAGACACCAAACATGAACTGGTCAAATTTTCCCAATTGGAAGTTACAGCTTATTAAATGTAATAAGGTAACTCCAATGTTATCCTATGGGAGAGGCAGGCCCTGCAATAGTGAAAAACAATTTAAGTGTGTTTCACTACCAGGACATGTAAAACTTAACAGTACATGTCCAACTTTCTGAAATACATTGCACCCTGCACTCTGGGCTGCCCAGGGCCTACCCTAGGAGTGACGTATATGCATTAAAAAAGAAGGTTTGGGCCTGGCAAGAGGTGTATTTTGCCAGGTTAAAAGGACAGTTTAAAACTTCACACACAGGCTGCAATGGCAGACCTGAGTGGGCAGCACAATCAGTGCTGCAGGCCCACTAGACGAAGGCACTTTACAGGCCCTGGGCATATGCAGTACTAATTTACTAGGGACTTACAAGTAAATTAAATATGCTAATTGTGGATAAGCCAATGTTACCATGTTTTAAGGAGTGAGCATATGCACCTTAGCACTGGCTGGCAATGGTAAAGTGCACAGAGTCCTAAGGCCAGTACAAACGAGATCGGCAAAAATAGGAGGGGTGAAGGCTAAAAGTTTTTAGGGAAGACCAGCCCAAGGCTGACAGGTCTAACATTGGTTTATTAATAGATCAGAGTAAAGTAGGAGTGGGAGTTAGCGGTTTGAAAAAAAAGCAAGTAAAGTGGGAGGAGTAAGGGATTTATAAAAAAATGGTCGTAAGGTGGGAAGGGGAGTAAGATATTTGAAAAAATTTAATGAAGCGGTAGTGGGAGTAAGAGGTTTGTAAAGAAAGAAAAAGAAGCAAAGGAGTAATAGTGGTAAAGGGTATGTAAAGAAAAGGGAATGGAAGAAAGGAGTTTATAATAAAAACTAAAGAGGGAGGTGAAGTAAGGGCTTGAATAAAGGTAGTAAAGCGGGTAGGGCAGTAGGGGGTTTGTAAAATAGGAATAAAAGAGGGGGAGTAAGGTGTTTGAACAATAAAGTAAAATGGGAGTAAGAGTAAGGATGTGTGTAAAAAAAGAAGTTAAGCAGGGACTGAGGGATAAGATGAGAAGGAAAGTAAAGGTTTTCAAAAAGGAATAAAGTGGGTGTAAGTTTTTTTAAAAAGAGGAGTAAAGGGGGAGTATGGGAGTTTGAATTAAGAAATAAAGCAGGAGTGAGAGTAAGGGGTCGTAAAAAAAGAAGCACAGCGGGCAGGGAAGTAAGAGGTTTAATGGAAGGGATTAAAGTGGAAGTGAGATTAAGGGGGTTTGTAAACCATGAGAGAAAAGCGGTAAGGGGAGAAATGGGTTTGAAAAACCGCCAGTGCTAGGAAAAACGCAAGGGTGCGCCATATTTTTGTAAATACGGCGCATCCCTGCATTGTAGCTCCGACATTTTAAAGTAAACATGCCCTCTAGTCTTCAGGTGCACAATTGAAACATTTTGAAAAAAGGTAATAAAGGGGGAGTGGGAGTAAGGGGTTTATAAAAAGGGGATTAAAGCGAGTAGGGCCATGTAAAAAAGGAAATAAATCAGGAGGAGTAAGAGGTTTGTTAAAAAAGCAAGAGTAAAGCGGTAAGAGAGCAAAGGATTTGTAAAAACAAAAAAACTGAAGTAAAGTGGGAGGCGAATCCCACAAGGAGCAATGTGAAAAGGGTGTTGCCAAAAAATAAATGGGAGAGACTAGTGAGGGGGGGGATCCCTTCTTATAAGCCATAAAACATAATTCAAACATGAAGAAACCAAAATTTCTTCAAGAAGGAAATCGGTCAACTATGGTTTGACAAAATACATTTGTCAGAACCATTTTCTTAATGTTTAATTGTCATTAAATCATATACAACCCTTGAACTGAAATTGTGCACCTGAAGACAAGAGGGCATATTTACTTAAAAATGTACGAGCGCGGTGTTACGCCAAATTTGGCAATGCCTCGCTCTGACATTTTTAAAATGCAGGGGTGTGCCGTATTTACAAAAATATGGTGCACCCCTGCGTTTTCCCTAGCACTGGCGCTATAAAAGCTGCCGAGCGCCAGCGCAGACACCCTTGCGCCATGTTGCAAGGGTGTCTGAGCTCCAGGGGCAATTGTTTATGTGCAGGAAGGGACACCATCCTGCACATAAGCAATTAATATTGGCGATTTGCTCTTTCTATGTGTGCTGCAGGATGCAGCACACATAGAAAGAGCAATAAACGAGGAGAAATGAAACATTTCTCCTCGTATCACCATTCTAAGACCAGGTATTACCTGGCCTGAGTTTTTAGCGCTGCCCCAGCCTTGTAAATCTGGGGCAGTTTCAAAAAGCAATGAGTGGTGCAGAGGAACGCCCACAGCAGCACCCATTGCCCGCCCCTTTGCAGCAGCAGACTGCTGTGGAAAGGGGCATATTTACAAGGTGGCGTTAAGCCTTGTTAAGTGGCTTAGCGCCACCTTGTAAATATGTGAAACAGCACTACGCTACTGGAGCGTCACAGAAAGTGACGCTCCGGTGGCGAAAGGGACTTGTAAATATGCCCCTAGGTGTTATTTACTGTTTGAATGGTGCACTTGCATTTAAACATAGGGTTTGTCATCTTTATGGCCCTGGTCCAACAAAAACCTCAAGAAAAGGGACAAAAATTGACAAATTCGAATGGTGATAAATGACAGATTCTTTATGTGTGGCACCCGTCGACTTGAAATAAAAACAACAAAATAGCACTTCATTAAACATAATAAAACTTATCAAATGGTCTGACAAATATGCTTTAGACATAAATGAAATATATTGATCTGATATATTTTCATAGTAATTGCTAGACCTGTCAGCCTTAGGGCGGTCTTCCCCCAAACCTTCTGCCTTCTCCAATTCTGTTATGCTGAATTTGTTTGTTTTGGCCTTAGGACTCTGTGCCCTTTACCACTGCTAACCAGTTCTAAAGTGTTTGTGTTCACGCCCTAAAGAATGGTACAATTGGCTTACACCCATTCGGCCTAGTTAATTTACTTTTAAGTCCCTAGTAAAGTGGTACACCATATACCCATGGGCCAGTAAATGAAATGCTACTAGTGGGCCTGCATCACTTATTGTGCCACCCACTTAGGTAGCCATTTAAAACGTATCTCAGGTCTGCCATTGCACCCTGTGTGCAGTTTCAAACTGCCAATTCAACTTGGCAAAATGAAATCTTTTTACCATGCCTAAAACTCCCTTTTTCATTCAAATAAGTCACCCCTAGGGTAGGTCCTAAAAAGCCCATAGGGTATGGTGCATTGTATTTAAAAAGTTGAACGTGTACTTTTAGGTTTTTTATGCCCTGGTGCTTAAAAAAATCACACATTCGCTTTTCCATACTGTGAGGCTACCACGCCCGTAGGATAACATTGGATTACCTTATTACATTTAATAGGTGATTGTTTGGGAACAGGTAGAGGTATCATATTTGGTGTCTATAGAATTGTAATTTAAAACATTCTTTAATGGCAAGTTGGGAAGTTAAGTGACAAATCTGAAAATGCCACATTTAGAAAGATGCCATTTGCTTGTCCTAACCATTTGGTGCCTGTATCCTGAGTCACATGTCTAGGTGTAGTTGCAGTTGGCTTCGTATATTCCTCCAGGACAGTAACACAAAGAGGCACTATGTGTTTTCAGGATGGACCATCCTGGCAGGATGGGAGTGGCGTAGCTGTGCACAGCCCCCTTTACATGTCAAGTAAGACTGCCTCAGCAAATACATAAAGGACTTCACACTAGCATTTTGTCACTCTAGATAACCTGGGACCAGGGTAGGAAGGAAGGACATTTATTCCACTTCAAAGCTGGCACCAGGTATAAAAATAGGACCCTCAGACCCACTGTTCAGTTCATTTCTAAGCCTGCAGCAAACTCTCAGAGGACTGCCCTGCTGCTCCAAGAGAACTGCCTCGTTGTCTGAACCCTGCCTTCTGCCCACAGAGGACTGCCCTGCTTCTTGATACCTTCCTTTCAGCTAGAACCCAGGAGAACCAGAGTGACCCCAAGGGCTAATTCCTGGCCTCTTGTTAAGGGCTTCAGGGACACAAAAAGCTCCAACAACTTTCAAAGTGCACCTTGATCCAGCTTGAAGTGAGCCCTAACCCTCCAAGTGGTGACCCCCAGTTCTGGACCCTTAGAGGTGATGCTAAAGGTGCCAACCCAGACAAAATCCAAACCTTGGGACTCTCAGAACCAAGAGAAGACTTGGACCTACCTGCACACCGATCCTCCCCAGGTACATCTCCAGTCAGCCTGACTTTGTGGTAGCTCCCACTATGTTCTTCTCCGCAGCAGCAAATCCTGTTCAGCGGTTCCTCTCTGGAAGGGTATCTGGCCACCAGGAGCCCTCATTGGATACAGCCTGCAGCTTTCTCCGACTATACATCGTAGACTTCCAAAAAAGGGACTAAATTCAAATGAAGAAATCATCACCGCAGCTTCATCCAGTGAATCCCTGACAGCGACACCTCTTCCTCGGACACCGTTGGCTGCCTTTCCCTGCTGAACTTTACTTTCTCAGACATTTGTATTCGAAATTTCTTCTAAGTAAGCTGCGACCCGGCCCAATCTACTTCTTGCATCCGATCCATGCTCTATCGTGGTTTATCATAAATTTGTGACTTTGCCCCGGGCGTGCGCATCTAGATATCCGCGGTTGCCGCTCTGATCTTTTAGGTGCTAGATTGCACTAAAAACGTTACAAATACATAACTCCGGTTCTACTGATTGGATTTTTGTCATTTGGGTGTCAAATATTTCATTGGAATTTACTTTATTCAAGTTAGTGTGGAATTTTTCTTGTGTTGTGTTTTCACTTTATTACTGTTTCAGTGCTGCATAAATACTTTACACATTGCCTCTAAGTTAAGCCAGCCTGCTTTTATGCCAAGCTACCACAGAGTTAAGCATAGCTTAATTCAGTGACTTTTGCGGTTCACCCTGACAAGGATTGCTGCTGTTGCTTGAGAAGGGCTCACACCCCCCTAACCAACAACCCAATTTCTCAGAGTAATGATGTGATTTTTTGCTGAAACGATACAATTCCATTGTCTTAATGAAAACTTTTTACATAATATGTATTTTATTATTAACTTAATTTACATTTTACATTTTGTTTTTATTGACCAATTGGCAATTGTAATGGATTGAGCTACTCACAATAAATTTAAGAGAGTATGACATGCAAGAAGTCAGACTTTCCAATCAACTAAGGAATGGTTCTACCTATTGGAAGCATGTCAATGTTGAACAGTAGGCGTTAACGGAGGGCCCCTGTGTAGATCACAACAAGTCATGCAGTATCATGCCAAATACGTTTTCCTTTCATCTATTACACCAAGCAGTTGAAGAAGGTTCAGAAAACGATTTAGGTAAGAAGGGTTGGGATTTTAGGAGACACTGAGCCAAGCGGTGGATTATTCCAGTTTGTACGCAGTAGGGAAAGGCATCCACTGACTTGGAGTACTTGCAACCAGGCCTTTCAGTCGTTGTCAGCAGAGGTTCTCTGCACGGCTACTTCAGGTCAGTAATGAGGCAGCTCAGGCACACGGGGGTTGCCAGGCTATAAGCCACATTGAGAGCTTTTTGAAGGGATGACCGGGTCAGATGCTGCTCATTCTGTTCACCGTGCATGTACTGCACGGCTGAAGTCAGAGGTGTATATGGGTGGACAGAGCCCCCTCTTTCTTTAGAGAAGGTACAATTGTAACAGTTCCCTTTAGAACAAGGGAGCAGGTTCCAAGTCTCTTGACTCACTTTGTGACCTACCATAAAAGTTTTTTGCAGATGCAAGCAGGTGTTTTTAACTCCCATTATATAAATAAATAAACCACCCTCACCCTACCCCAGCCCAGCAGTGGTCAGTGCCCTCTGCTCCCAACAGAGCTCTAGGATGGTGGTTCTTGCACCTTAACCGTATTTCACCTCACCTTCTAGGTGGCTCAAGGGTAACCCATTTATAACAAGGCACAGGCGCATTGGCAGAGGTGTTCCATCATTTACATTTGAACATTTCAAATAAGCAAGTGAAATGTGCTCTTTAAGTTAATACCAAACTCTCTTGTGAGTCTGAATGGAGGGTGGACATATCTACTGCAGTCATAGGGAGCTTGTGTAAACCAGCGCATTGAGTTTATTCGATTATCACAAACATCAAGATGTCGGGAGTAACCCAGTGTCGTCAAAATATAAATGTAACCATGTGTAATGTGACATATTAATGTCAAAGCTTCCAGCACATCAATACACTTTTTGTTGTTTTCTGATTTACAATTCAAACATTTTCAGGGCTCTAAGATATGACCCTCGGCTCTCCCTGGTAATTTATAGGCTCACCTACCTCTAATGATGGATCG
The DNA here is from genome assembly GCA_963921515.1 of Calotriton arnoldi. Classification (NCBI taxonomy): domain Eukaryota; kingdom Metazoa; phylum Chordata; class Amphibia; order Caudata; family Salamandridae; genus Calotriton; species Calotriton arnoldi. Next base: position 382,914 of record CAWUFW010004649.1, on the reverse strand, counting down.
ATAGAAGGTTGAAGTCTGAAAAAGTGAGAGAATAAAATAATGGAGACAGAGGTGTGGAAGGGTGAAAGAACTCTTCTAGGGAAGGTCGGTTCAATCGTGCCATCAGGATTGTTTTGTATATTGCAGTATTTTCAATTTATGGATGCTCTGTTGCCATTACACTCTTTCTGGTGTGTTTACATTGCTAATGTATTGAATGACACACACATGCATCTTTCTTCTAGGCAAGCTTTATTGAACGTGTCACTTTGTATTCGTAGACTCTGCCCTTTGCGTTTAACACATAAACACAAAATGGCCCCTGCGGTTCAAACATTGCTGGTGCAGTTCCAACGAAGGCAGAGGTGCGTTTGCCTGTGTCCTCGCCTGTCTACAGAATAAAAGTTATAACCAAACTGAAGATGCAAAACCCTGTGGAAAAAAACATAATAATACAACGCCGTCACTGAACTAACCCAAATGTAATTATGCTAACGGTAAACAAGAGCAGAGCAGTCAGCGTTCAGTGTACTTTCAGATGTGTCTGTGTCTTTTAACTGTAAAGGAAAGCTGATTGGTACAATATTCGAAACAGCTACAGAGCAAGGGGTAACTTACTAAGGGACAGCGTCTTGTGGTTTCTACCGTAAAGAAAGACTCACTAAACCTAATAACTAATAAATTAACCACTAACCTTGGTTTCCTTCGTAGCGTGCTAGCACTTAAGGGGTAGTAAACGCTTAGTGCCATTATCGGCAACTTCTCCCACCCCCCGTCTGAGCATGCAAGAATGAATAAATACACAAGACAACTTTGTAGTGGGAAAATATTGCTGCAGGTTTATTCCATACAGGAGTATGCAATATGTGGGTTATCTTACGGGCGATCCAAGGGCGGGGCAGCTGTACCAACCTATGCTGCCCCCGCCCGCCTGGTGAGCCAGCACTGTGGGGCACCCCGTCAGTGCTACCTTTGATGATCCTCTTCCGGATCACGTGACACGTTGGTCTGTTCTACTCACGCCCTTTTCAGGGCGGAGCGTAGCAGGGCAAACCCCCGGTTGGTCAGGACCCAACCGCCCGAAGGACTAACGGGGCGCCATCGCGGTTTTCCAGGAACCTGCCCTGAGGCTCCTGGTCTTTGGCTCTGGCACCCCTACTGTGCCGCGCAGAGGTACCCTTACTGTACCGGTCTGCCGCAGAGGTACCCTTACTGTACCAGTCTGCTTCCAGATCGCCCTGTAACTCCGCCTGCAACACAAAAGGAAAACATTAAAGCATTCAGAGTACCCTGTCCACCAGCCAGGACGCCGGGTAAGAGGTGGGGTGGGAGACGGCGTGGCTGGCGAACAGAGACCGCCAGGAGGGGCAGAGGAGGCATATATGCCCTCCCCCTTGTCGCACCGGAAGGACGTCACAGAGGCGACCTAGCTAGAGGGCTCCACAGAACCCCTCCAAAGACTAGAGTGGGTGGGCAGTGCCAAAATGGCACTAAAGGGCCGCCCTGCTGAGGTGGCCGCCTGCGGGGGCCGCGGACAGCCGCATAGTGCCATTATCGGCAACTTCTCCCACCCCCGTCTGAGCATGCAAGAATGAATAAATACACAAGACAACTTTGTAGTGGGAAAATATTGCTGCAGGTTTATTCCATACAGGAGTATGCAATATGTGGGTTATCTTACGGGCGATCCAAGGGCGGGGCAGCTGTACCAACCTATGCTGCCCCCGCCCGCCTGGTGAGCCAGCACTGTGGGGCACCCCGTCAGTGCTACCTTTGATGATCCTCTTCCGGATCACCTGACACGTTGGTCTGTTCTACTCACGCCCTTTTCAGGGCGGAGCGTAGCAGGGCAAACCCCCGGTTGGTCAGGCCCCCAACCACCCGAAGGACTAACGGGGCGCCGTCGCGGTTTTCCAGGAACCTGCCCTGAGGCTCCTGGTCTTTGGCTCTGGCACCCCTACTGTGCCGCGCAGAGGTAACCTTACTGTACCGGTCTGCCGCAGAGGTACCCTTACTGTACCAGTCTGCTTCCAGATCGCCCTGTAACTCCGCTACAGCTCTGGAGGCGGCTCCCGTCGCCGCGAGAGCCCCCCACCAAAACAGCTCATTTCCGACCTGCAACCTGCTTTCTAAGGCTTCGTGCATGTCCAGTGGAAAGTATCCATGCCCACCTGTTACAATTGCATCCCAAGTTAGTCAACCTAACCTAGGCGTACGCCTGGATGGCATGGTGGCAATGGACCCCATCTTTAGCAAAGTAGCCTTTAACATTAGCCTGGATCATCTAGTCTCTGGTCCAGGACTTACGCCATGAACTGTTCACTCTTACAGGGATGTTCACGGCCTCCTCTGACTTAGCTCTGTGCAACCTCTGCGGGGGATCATCTCGGACCGCCAGAGTTACATTGACCCATGTAGTTGCTGATCTCACCAAACAGCTCATTTCTCACAAAACAGCTCATTTCCAGGGCTCCTGCAAATCTAAAGGAAAGGGATCCCTCCCTACTGGTGATAGATGGGCCCCATCAATATCACAATAGACCTTGACGTTAGCCTGGATCAGCTAGTATCTGATGAAACCAAAGGCCCTTCTGGCCTGTGAACCTGTGCCAAGAACTAATCCCCCTCCTGTGGGAACGTTCCACTGCCTCACATGACCCAGCCCCGTGCCAACTCTGGGCGGGCCGCGTTCAGACACCATGGCTCACATTGCCCCATCTATTTGCTGGTCTCACCTAGCTGCCGTTCTACTAGCACCGTGTGTGCCTGAACACCTGTGTCCCCATCTATGGGACAGCAGCCCAGTGGTTAGGTAACCGCTCCCCACCCCGCCTGCCTACTTTGGCTATTCGGGCGAGGAGAAATGTGCTTAACGTTTGCACTGTCCCTCTGCTTTCTAAATCATGACGCATGGGCATGGTCATAACTGGAAGTATGTGCCAATGATCGGGGGTGCCCTCCTGCCCTTGCCATGCATCCCTTATTCCTTATGGGAATTTCGCCTGCTCAGTTCCCTCTGTGGTGAAACCCCCTAGGCATAACAGCTTAGTTAACATGTCTGCATTAATACAGTGCGCACTGTCTGCAATATGGTGCCTGACGTTACCCTTGGGGCTAATGTAGGCTCCCCCTCCTGCAACCTTTAGTTTCAATCCTCCCGTATTTAAAGTGCTATAACACCATTTTCCACAAAGTTGTGGGACAGCGTCACCCTTGCTAGATGACCGTTTCCACAACCAGCCTATCTGCTGGGGCTGTCAGGGCGGAGAATATTGTGCTAACTTGAAGCAACCCAAAACCTGCCCATCGAGCAAGGTGCCCCTACTCTGATGCAGTTGCCCAGGTATTTGCACTGGACCCTTTGGCTTGCTTAACTTACAGAATTACACCTGTTCAGCTCCTGCTGAGGGGACTTCCCTTTTGCTTAACTGCTAACCCCTTGTGCAGCCGCGACATTAAATGGGTAACATCCCGGTTTGTGCCCACCTTAATGTGCTGTGCTGGGAGCAACTAGGCACCCCCCATACCTTGTTTCCCCAATTGTTGGGACAGCAGCACCCTATGTTGGCTCCAGCGTCCCCAACCCGCCTGGCTGGTCCCGCTCTCCAGGCAGGGCATTAGAGCTTAATGGAGCAACATGGAGCCTACCCTTGGTTCTAGGATGCACTTACTGCGCCCAGTTGGCCAGTTTGCACCAACCTTCTTGATTGCTAAACCCTAGTGAACCTCCTAATGGTGTCACATCTGGTTTTGAAGGGTAATGTTTGTGCCCACTATTAGCACCACCGCACCCTTTCGTGGAGTGACAACTGACAGTCCACCCCGCAGCTAACCCTGTTGCTAAATATGGCCCATTAATGCCCTTGCCTGTCCTTCAACGACCCTGGCGGCATAATGCCCAGCAGCTTGGTGAAGGGGGGTTTTTGGTCCCAGCGTACGACCCAGCTCATACTAGTTTGCACAGTCCCGGTTAGCCTAGGTGAATGGTCCCTCTGAGCTCTGTGTGGGGCCTGTTTCACACTTAAACAAATGCCTATTCTCCTGAATTTAGAGTGATGCAAGATTGGACTGGCGGCTACCATTCTCACTCACGCCTGCATATACTAGGCTCAGAACACGGAACCCTTGCTCTATAATCCCTTGGATTCCAGCCTGGCATTCCTATGTCCAGCTACGCCAATCGATAATGGCTCTACTTGATCATACTGACCGAAGACACATCAACCCTGCGGAAACCAGGTGGGGATGCTAACCTGCCCCCAACTCTGCGTAAACCGCAGCAAGTGCAAGCTTGCGGCAAACATGACAAGCTGCCCACCAACAAACCATCCCCAGCACCCGGGGGCATGCCGCCATTCCTTGGCTTGTACACTGACGAGCTTAAGGTTAATAATGGTATCGAAGGACCCATCTCTGAGCGCATGCTTGCAACACTATCCACTGCCTCACCTTAGTCACTAATAGGATACCGCCTCAGACTGTAAGCCGCTCAGTGCTACTGATGCCTTGGCCTTCCTGACCCACCACCAGCTGACCCTGCTGGAATCCGCTCGTGACTGGGACTCAACAGTGCGGTGAAAGCACGAGACATCCTAGCCTGACCTTAGCTCTTCACCAGGCTCCCACACAATTCTTTGATTAGCCTTCGTATCGTCCATACAAGAGAGACTTGGTACCATCTGCACCTATTATCCTGTGCCACCAAACCTCGTGACATCACAGGGATTACATAACTCACTAGGTCAGCACGAGACATCCTAGCCTGACCGTAGCTCTTCACCAGGCTCCCACACAAGAGCCCTCCACAAACCTTGTGGCCTAAAACATTCACCCTGTGGGGCGGTTGCGAATGGACTGCAAGCCACTCCTAGGCATTCTCTACCAATGTTGTAAATGGAGTTTCTGGTTGGCTGGGGTATGCACCTACGCCTGGCCGAACCCACCTCTCTAGTCGGGAGAAGGGAGCACACGCTTAGGCTTATCCCAGAGGCAGTGTAAATTTAATGTGCCAACATAGGCGCCATCCAAACTACTGAATTAAAATTTGGCGATCACTCCTGACAAGATGTGCCAATGCAGGTAGAAGCAAGAGGTATCCAGCCGGGCTCGCTAGTTACTTCCTTTCTTTAACACAAATTGACTTTTAAATAAATGCTTGCCCCTTTATCTAGCATCTTTTTATTGCTAGAGCTGAGCAGTAAACATCAGCCAGAGCTTTTCAATGGACATAGTTGGGCTTTGACGGAGGAACACAAGGGAAGCTGTGGTATCCTTAGATACTCTTCTGTTATTGCAAAAGTCAACACCGCCCGTTGACCACCTAAACACTTGCATTGACACTACACACCCCCTTCCCTATTTGTCCTACACCAACTGACATAACACATCTCCATGCTCCCAGCACGGACAGTGTTTGGAACTAAACTGCTTAGCGACGGAACCGATGCTGAGTAATCAGTCTGCTATAATTGAAGTTAGGCTTGCCGACTCGACAGTCCCCGGGCTCGCCCCGCAAAACCCCAAAGCTGCCCGCAGGCACCCCAGCGCAACTCAATGCCGCTCAGCCGGAACCCATCGATCAGCGTGTCGCCCGGCGAGGGTAGTCTCCCATGGGGGCGCTGCATGGAGTCAGCAAGACACAGCGGGACGTACAACTACCAAGTGCACTGGGCAAGGGTGCAGTCACTAGATGAAGGATGCGAACACCGGTGCTGGGAAGACACCGCCACACTCTACCCTTGCTGCTATGCCACGCACGGACACACCGTCCCTTCTGTGATTACAATTACCACCTCGTGTGCCTAGCAGCACCCGGACGCATCACGCAGTCCAGCCAGTAGTAATGCCGGTGGTGACTGGGGACTAAGCCCAAAACAAACAAGCGTCACTGACACTAAGGCCGCTGCCTCGGTCAGCCTAGCAACCTTCACTTATCTAATGCACACCTGATAACGCGACCCACAGCCTTAACTTGCAAACAAAACACTGGGTTGGTCCAAGAGGTCAGTACCGTGGGATCCCCTTCCGAATCAACAATGATCAGTACCATTCTTAACCAAGCAGATATGGTGTGGAGTTGTACTTGTGAGTGGCTGCCCCAGGGGATAACAAACTGTGTGCACATGGTGTTATAGCAGTGACACACCAAGCAGACCACCGAGTATTGATGAGGCAGCCAACCATGCCCCCAGTTGCCAGGTAAGGCAACCCGCCCGAACTGTACAGCTTAACGGTAATCCCACCTACTGCTTTATGTAGTAAGGTGGTGCTTGGGTGAGCCTGTGCAGCAGGGGTAATGGACAACTCAAGGTTTGCGGTGCTTTGAATATGGATCACGACAGCAACCTTAACGGTTCTACACCAACCCATTGGGCACGAGACAGACCTGTAAGACGTACCTGTCGAAGCCGTGACTGGCTCCCCCAGGCCGCCATCCCCAAACCGCATCCACTCCCTCTTAACCCAAGGTCAAGCAAACCAGACGCAAAACATGGAGATCCCAGTCTGGCGATGGCAAACTATCCCTCTACGGGGCAGGCAGCTTGGCGAAATGTGCTCCACATCAAACCATTGTCAGTCTAAAGTAAGTTGTGCTCACCAAGAATGCACCCCTATCAAATACACACACAATTTCACGTGGGCTCCAAGGATTTGAGAGCACCGCCAATGAAACCTGCATTCCAAATGCACACAGCCGAAGACCGGGCCTCGCCAAGATAGCCCCTCCCCCACGTGTGCAAATGGTAATGGCGGCGAACCTAAAACGGCCGTAGGTGCCCCGCCCAAATGATATACCCACACAATACGTCCGCCGGAAATCGCGTTACAGTACCTCCAAAACCACAAACATGGCTACGCTCAGGAAGAATGAAACCTAGCCGACATAATTCAAAGCTGTTCCAGGCGGGGCCCCCAAATAAGTTTCTGCCACGGGCAGCCGATAACACTCCCGCATGTGCTGTTGTGCACGAGTATGCACTCCTGACCTCCAACCTTCAAAATGCCGTGTTAAACGCGCCAGCCACGCATCCTGAAGTAGGCTGCATTGCCAACAGAGAGAAGTCAATGATCAATCCATGTGCGACCAGGCAACATCAGGCATGTCTTTCCTTCCGCAGCCGGCCATGAACATATGCTGCGATACGTTAACTAAACCTCAACAGCCCCTCAGTGGCAGTAACCGCAAAACCTTCTCTCCTCCGTAACGAGGGTTAAGGGTATGGCTTAACCCGTGCGAGCAAAGATATTTGCATAGCATGGTGTGTCGCCCGACTAGTATGTTGCTGTTTCTGCCCTTGCAATCCTGTGTATGATGCAGCAAGGACATCATTCCTGCAACATGTCAGGGCTCTTGACTTTGTCACAGGTTGTTGGTTGCCTAAGATAAATGAGCAGCACATGGCTTGTATATAATATTGAAAAGGTTTCACTTAAAGCTGCTGACACCAGGACAATGTTGCCGTTACCGAGTTTCAAAAGTGGAAGGGAAATCCACAGAGAAAATGACTCACATCAAAGGATTTCCTTCATCTACCGCTCATGTGGCCCCGGTGCATCCGAGCCACCACTGGGCTCATCGCGACACAACACCCACAGGGGGAGGGAGGCGGGGGGGAGGGGGAGGAACCTGTGCGATTCTCGCAACCTCACCATTACACAATAGTCCCCCGAAGCCATAAGTCATTGCTTGGGTTGCCACCCACTGGTAGTCACCCACCCCCACATGAACATGATCGGGTGGAGAGTCAGCCCACGCTTGGCCGCTGGCACACTGAAGGAGACTTCAGGCGTGTCTATCTCACCCCTCCCTAAAACTATCTCGGAGTGATCTAGCATGAATGAGCAGTGTCCTTTTAAAACTTGGATGCCCATGTCAGTTATCCTTCCCAAACTCGAGGCCCACCATTCTGACCACATTAGCCTGCGCCTCGAGGCTCTCTGCACCACACGACTGCCCCCCAGTGCCCCGTGGCCGCCCGAAGCAATGGAAAGACCTCTCGGGCCCCAAACCAACAAAGCATGCCTCCCCGCTCGGATCCAACCAACACGGGGCTGCAGACACGGGTGCAGCTGCAGTGTGTCCATCCAGTCAACCCACCATGACTGATTTCAGCACGCACCTCGCCAGTGGATCAATGCAGCTGAACAGTATTTCCGCCATGCCTGGTGTGTGTCTGTGTCTGCGCCAACTCGCCCCCACCACACATGCAAATCGGGGCCCCCCTACCCAAAGCGTGCTAGGAGGCAAGCAGAGGCAACCGGTGCCACCAGAAGGCAAAGGAACGGTTAGACCCGCAGGTATCGGGTATCAGAGCGCTTACCTGAGCACCAGATTCGTAACAGATGGACATATTCATGTTTTTGGCACGCGGAGAATAAGTGATTTGCCTAGAATCACAGGATGTTGAGGGGCCATGCCGAAACTCGAACCCGGTTCCTCAGCTATGAGGTCGCCCGCTCTGGCGTAAGGTTGAATCCCCGGGCACAAATCAAACTTTTGCATCCATTAAACGTTCAATTAGACATGCTTTCCCGAATTCCTGGAACCGGCACAGACCCAACGAAATTCCCGGCGCATCAGAGCCACAGCCGGGCTCGCAGCAACACGACACCGACAGGGGCTAATTCCGGTACGTAACGGTTACCTAAAATGGTCTCTCCATACAGCACTCCTCAGATGAGGGTCTGAATGGGCCCTCTTGGGATCCACTCGTGACATGTCTCGGTGGTTATTAATATCACTCAGCTGACTCGACCTTGCCACCCGCAATACCGTGATTGATCAACCGAGGTTGCTGCGGTTCACTGAACCGGGCACCCCGCATGCACTTCCAAAGCCGCCCCAGCGCCGGGGAGGGCCCAAGGGCTCTCGTGGCCCCCTCCTCGCAAATGCTGGCTCGCTGAACGGGGGCCTCAGCATCGCGTCGCTCGCTGCCCCCCGCGGCTCGCCCCAGGCAAAACCAGGAAATCATTGTGTTCTACAGCACCGCCCCTCACGCCCGGTCCTACCGCCAGCCAACGGATCAGCAGCAAGGGCGCGATGTGCACACAGCGTGTCCCGTGGGGAACAAGAGAGACCGCAACCACACCGACGAGGCCGGCCATCAATTACGGGGACACAAGACAAGATGGCTGAGACTGCCCCCGCACACCCAAGGCATCTCCAAACGCCTCCCCACACGGGCTCGAGAAACTGGCTGCCCGACCAGGTGGAGCATTGCTCAGTCCCCGTGGGCCGCCCTCCTGTTACAACACTAACCTCACAATCCGCTGGGAACCCGGACCACGCCGCCCGGCGAGGACGGAAACACGACTCCCGATTTGGCCGAATCGGGCCCCACGACGCGAGACAACAGTCGAGACGGCGTGGCTGGCGAACAGAGACCGCCAGGAGGGGCAGAGGAGGCATATATGCCCTCCCCCCCCCTTGTCGCACCGGAAGGACGTCACAGAGGCGACCTAGCTAGAGGGCTCCACAGAACCCCTCCAAAGACTAGAGTGGGTGGGCAGTGCCAAAATGGCACTAAAGGGCCACCCTGCTGAGGTGGCCCCCTGCGGGGGCCGCGGACAGCCGCATTCTAAATGCAATCACAACATTTTCAGTAAACTGTAGAAAATGCGCCTGAATGAACATTTTGTTCATTAATAATATCTGTTTCATTTGACCCCATTTGGGACGTGCTTATTATAGAAGGTGTTGGCTGACTTTTGAAAGGCCAAGCTGGTGTATGCCCTGTCACCTCTCCTAGGGGGGCTGTGTGTGGGAAGGGAGGAGAGGGTGTGCTCACAGCAGTGCAGCTGAGACTGTCTGCTCTGCTATGCTCTCCCTGTTGTCAGAACCCTTTTAATAACCACAGCGCTGGCTCGAGCAATCAGGCGGCATGAATTGAAGTTAAAAGGGTCTCCAGTTTGAGAGGGTGCACAACAGCCACAATGCACTCTTCAGTGTTTCTTGTTGTTCTGTGTGTGTCTTTGTGACTTTGCTCCAGAGTCGGTGGTAACTGCGGCCCCTGCTCTCCTGACAGCTGTCCCCCCGTTGCCTACCAAGTGCCTGAACTCCTGGTGAAGGATGGCTGTGGGTGCTGCCAACAGTGCCTGAGTGTGGAGGGCGAAGAATGCGGGGGTCAGGGCGAGCGCAAGGCGTGCTGCGGCCCGGGGCTGGTGTGCGCGAGTCAGTCCAGAACAGGCAGGATGGAGGCCAAGGAGCTCTGCATGTGAGAAGAGGATGATGCTGTGTGCCAATACGATGGAATGTCCCCCCTGAGTGTCTATACGCTACATCTTCACAGCTGGGTGGCTTACAGTACACTCCAGCTGCCATAGGATTCACAAACTGCATGACGTAGAATGCAAGCTGGGTGAGTGAGCGAATTGGGATACAGGTGCTCGACGATTTAAGCAATTGTCAGACGTCACTTGTACTGTCGCAGCTCCATATCCACTCAGAATCCCCCTTACTCCGCCCGCTCGCTGAACTCCTCGTAATCTTGGGGAGTTTTGTGGTATTCCGCGGAGTTAAACTCCGCGGGCTCTGCCCGGGCCTACTTCTGGGTCAGTAAGATGGGTTTCCTGGAGAAGGACTAAATCAGGTTTATATTTTGAGAGGTGAGAAATAATTCCTTTTCTCTTAATGGGATGATTTAAACCTCTAACATTCCAAGTTATAACTCTGAATGTGAACAATCATGCAATATAAGGTAAGAAACTGACCAACAATAGGTGCGAAATAACAGGTAAATATAATAAACAGGAAAGATAGAGGTACATGGAGAAACGGGGAGGAGGCGGTAGGGGAAGATACAATAATGGAAAAAAGGGAAAGGAGAGAAAGGAAAAGAATGGAAAGAAGAAGAGACAGTAGACAGGACAATCTATAAATGTGGTGACTGAGAGATATATCTGTGGGTATTTGAAAATCAGGGTAGGGGTTGTTATGGCACATCATGAGGATGACAGAAATGGGGCACCATGCAGCACACGAGGCTAGAAATATTTTAATGAGATGATGACATAGGACGAAACAAGACGAGACATACCTGAAACTACAAGAAGAAAATGGTTAGAAGAAGAGAGAAAGCAGGGTGAATGAAACAAGAGTACAACACTTCAAGTAGAGGCACCAGCAGTCTCCATGGAAGCCGATGAATTTGCTTGTAGAAATTTTCTCAGTTCTGAATGGCTATTAAAAGAGTACAATTGTTCCAAATAGGTGGCTTTAAATGTACAAGGATGGAGTAAGCCATTGCGTGCACGTAAGGTTAGCAATGCCGGACAAAGAGAATGAAATTCCTTCCATCTCCTTGCTGTTGATTTAGTGACAGCCTGCATGAAGAAAAGTTTTGAATCAGACCAGAATAATTGTATTTTTACATTTGGCTGCTTGTAAGACTTTGAGGAGATCAGTATATTCCAGGAATGAAATGATAATTCCTCTGGGTTTTTTTCTGTTCAAAATAGTTTATTGAATTTTCATAATAAATCAACAATAACAAGAAACAATACAAAAAATATTACCGAATAAATACCCAATAACATTAGAGAAATATTGAGCACATCAATTAAATTGCAATAGGTAAACAGTAAATATAATATGTATAAAACAGAAAAGAGGGGAAGGGAAAGGGAGTAACTATAAATGTTTTATAATAGTGACGGAAGAGAGTTACTAAAACTTAAAACTCTGGATTAATATAAACATAGTAGAAAACTTGAAATAATACAAATTTAAGAAGATAAATAGATATCAACAGGTTTCCAAAAAGAATGATATGAGATAGAATTATGATTAATACCATGTAAAGATAATTGAGCTCCTCTTCTAGTAAATATAACCCAAGACCACCAAGCGTGAACAGACAATAATGAAACATCTTTCCAACATGTTGTAATGGATTTTAAAGCAGCTGACAATAAAAAGTTGAAAAGTTTACCTTCTAATTCATTTACTTTTTGTGAAAGAACAACAGATTTGCAAATTATTAATTTGAATGAAACATCTTCTTGAATATTAAATATCTTTTTTATAATAATCCAAACTTCAGTCCAAAATTTAAAAACAGAAGGGCAATCATAAAGCATATGCCGAAGTGAACCAGAATGTAAGTTACAATGCCAACAAATTGAAGTCGGAAGAAGTTTAGCATGAAATAATTGAAATGGAGTCCATTAACAGTTATATAAAATATATGAGTTAGTTTGATATAGTGAAACAGGTAACCAACCAGAAATACTAATAAGCCAAATAGTTTTCCATGTATCAATAGAGAGAGAGATTGAAAGTTCATTATTCCAGAAAGTTGATATTACATTAATATTGGTACCTTGAGAGTTGGACATTTTTTTATATAATATAGAGACACCATGAGGTAAAGTGGAAACAGTTTGAATATAAATTGATAAGTCAGATTTAATATTAGAAGGAATGCTATGAGGAAATGAATCTAAAATAGAATTACATAATGAATCATATTTAAAAAAATCAGAAGAAGGTAAAAGAAATTTTGTTTGCAAAACTTCAAATGACAAAAAAGCATTATTGTGATAGATATCCTTAAGGTAGAAAATACCAGCTTTAATCCAAGAGGACCAAAATCTAACATTCCTATTAAGTTTTATGACTGGGTTATACCATAAAGACATATCTTCGGTAGAAGATATCGGTGATTGAAAAATTAAATCCAAATCATTAAAAATTAGCTTGGTGGACTTTAAAATAACAGATTTATGAAAAGATTTAGATTTCTTAGACATAGTTAACAAAGTGGGTAATGGAAAAGGTTCTATTAAAGCTTTTTCAATTAAAAGCCAAATAGGGGGATTATTTAAGAAAGAGTGGTTAAACCAAATAGAGCTTTGTTTTAAAAAAAAAGCTTTGTGATAATAAAACAAATCTGGTAATCCAAAGCCTCCATTACACTTAGGTACTTTTAATTTTTAATAACTGATACGAGATGATTTATTATTCCAAAGAAATTTGGAGAGGAGTTTGTCTACAGTTTTATAAAACTTTAAAGGAAATTGTGTGGGAATCATGGCAAGAGTGTAAAATATTTTTGGTGCGATAGTCATTTTTATAGAATCCATTCTACCCCACCATGAAAGATGAAGTGAAGACCATTTGGTTGTTTTATCTTTAATATAGTTAATGATGGATTCACAGTTTAGCGATATTGTTGCTTTCATAGATGAAGAGAACTCAATTCCAAGATATTTCAATTTATGATAATGATATCAATCATGGGTAACATATCAGGAGTACAATAAATATTTAAAGGAAAGAATTCTGTTTTGTTAGTGTTTAACTTATATCCAGAAACTGTGGAATAAAACGTAATAATTTCAAGTAATGAAGGGAATGAGGATAAAGGATCACTAATAAATAACAATACATCATCAGCATAAGCTAAAGTTTTAATAATAACCTCTTTGATATTAATTCCTGTAATATTATCACATTTTCTTATAGAAACAAGCAATGGTTTGATACCAAGAAGGAACAAAAGGGGGGAAAGGGGACAACCTTGTCTTGTACCTCTGAAAAGAGAAAATTGACTGGAAATGTGGCCGTTAATAAATAAACGAGCAGTAGGAGTAGAATATAAATCAGAAATCATACGAATAAATACGTCACCAAAATTAAATGACAATAAAGTATGAAATAAAAACTGCCAGTGAATTTTGTAAAACGCTTTTTCAGCATCCAATGCCAGAATTCCTGCTGGTAGAGATAGAGTGGATCCTTGTTCAATAACGTGCAATAGGGTTCTAGTATTATTGGCTGAATATCTATTTTTCATAAAACCAGATTGATCTGGATGGATAATAGAATCTAGCACAGAGGATAGTCTAGAAGCAAGCATTTTGGCATTCAATTTACAATCTTGGTTTATTAAGGAGATAGGGCGATAATTTGATACAAGGGTAGGGTCTTTATTAGGTTTGGGTAAAACAATAATTAAAGCTTCAGTAAAAGAACCGGTAGTAGTACCCGTAGAACCAAAAAAAGTAAAAAGCTGAAATAAATGAGGGATAAGTTGTAATTGAAATTCATTATAAAATTCAGCGGGAATACCGTCAGGGCCAGGGGATTTATTTTTTTAAGAGATTTTATGGCTAATAGAATTTCATCTTGAGTAATAGGGACTTCAAGTTCATTTTTATCTGATTGAGAAATCTTGGGTAGATCACAATTTGATAAAAAAGAATCAATTAAGGAAGCATCATCAAAATCAGGTTTGTTATATAGTTTGTTATATAGAGTAGTATAAAAATCCATGAATTCATTAACAATATCATTTTGGGATAAAGCAATTTTACCATTAGTGCCATGAATTGAATTTATTTGTGTTTTATCTTTTTAATGCGTAAATAATTGGCTAACAGTCTTCCAGATCTATTCGCATTAAAAGCAAATTTGGCTTTAGAATTTGAAAGCTGAATACCAGCTCTTTTGCTAAGGATTGAGTTAGACTCATATCTAAGTTTCTGTAATTTGAATCTGTATTGAGGGTCAGTAGACGTAATAAAAAGTCTCTCATATTTAGCATTTTGTTTTTATAAAGATTTAATATTTGCATTAAAAGTTTTATTGTAATGAGACATAATAGAAATAGTAACACCTCTAATATAAGTTTTAAAAGCGTCCCATCTATTTACCAAAGAAGTAGAGCCTTCAGGGTTAAGAAGAAAGTAATCATGTATAGCAGTTAAGAGTTTAGGTTTATTTTGTTTTATTTTGTTCATTAAGAACAATACTAGTATTCATTCTCCATCTGAATTGCGTTACAACATTAGAGTTCAATTGCAAAATAAAAGAAATTAAGGCATGATCCGAAATGTCAATATTACCAATATTAGGAGTGACCACGGAGTTAATTAGTTTTCTGGATATTAATAGATAATCAAGCCTAGAATGAGAATTATGTGGGTTAGAAAAGAATGTAAACATTTTTTCTGTGGGAAAATGTAATCTCCAAATGCCAACTAGCTTTGTAGTTTGAAGAAATGATTTAAAAGCAAAAAAAACTTAGGAGGTCGAAATTTAGTAAGAGATAATCTATCTAATAAGGGGTCTGATATAACATTAAAATCTCCACCAACTATAAGAGGTACTTTACCTAATTTGAGAACTTCAGTTGCCAAGACAGACCAAAAGTGAGGATCATCAGCAGTAGGACCATAAACGTTTAATAAAAACATAACCGAATCATGAACTTTAATCTTAGCGACAACATATCTTCCATCTGTATCTGAAAATGTACTCAGAATTTGACAATGTAATCTTTTTGCAAAAAAAATAGCAACACCATTTTTCTTGCCATTTGCAGGAGATGAAACAATACTATCAACCCATTTTTTTCCATATATTCCAAAATGTTGTCATCAATATGAGTTTCTTGTATAAAGCAAATATCCGCTTTACAACTACCCAAATAGTCTAAAATTTTCATAACCCCTTAACATTTAAAGAAACTATCTTAATATTATGAATACTAGCCATAGTGAAAAAGAAAGAAAAAGAAGGTCAAGAAGAGGAGACAAAGATGTAGGTAGAGAGAGAAAAATAGTAACTCTAAAACAGATGATGAAAAGAGAGAGGGGAAAGAGAAAGAAAACAAATGAAACATAGAAAAAAGGACAAACATTAAACATTAATATCAGGAATGAAATGCACACACACTTTACAAGCATGACCGAAACCGCTGGAGCCCCCTAGAAATATAACCATAAAAGTTGTCAGGAAAATTCATAAAACTGATGTTCAGGTAGCCGAGTCATGAGTATCCATTGAATGCTGTGAATGCTGATCCAGGAATAATTTTAACTCTTCAGGTCGTTGGAAGGATTTAGAGAAAGTATCTTTCCAAATGCGCATTGTTGATGGGTCAAAAAGACCATATTTGAATCCAAGACTTCTGAGCTGAGGACGAAGAGCAGTAAATTCCTTGCGAATAGAAACAGTTTCTTTAGCAAAGTCTTGGTGAATAAAGGAATTTCTCGTGCAGCTTTTCTTATCAAAACCAAATGATGGTGGCGAAGAACTTTAAAAATCATTTGTCGAGGTTTTGTGTGGCGTGGATTACGATGTGATGGAATCCTGTGCGCCTTATCAATTTCAAATCTTTCTGGAAATTTGATGTTTAGAAGACCAGGAATCAGATTCTTCAAATATAATCTGCAATTGGAACCTTCAACATCCTCTGGCAAGTTAAAAATGCGTAAATTATATTGTCTATTACGATTTTCCATATCCAGAAGGTGAGCAGACATAAGAGAGATGTTTGTGACAAGTGGCGAAAAAGTGTCGATTTTAACTTTATTGTCATTTATTTTAATTGAGTTATCAGAAATTTTCATTGACATACTAGCCATGTCTTTGCGCAAATTTTTAATCTCTGTCGCAATTGAGTCTGTGTTGACACGAAGAGCTTGAATTTCATCAAGAATCAATGATAAAGAAGGTTCCCTTGACTCAACCACTTTAGATTTAACAGGGGGAGGTGAAACCTGTTGCTTCCTTTTGTTATAAGGTGTTTGCGCATTCTTATGATCCATGCTTTGTTTAAATAAATAAACTTGCAAGGAATATAAAGTTAGGAGAAAAAAGAAAAATGTAATAATTTCTGAGAAAAACTGAAGTTAGAGTGAGAATTGCTGAGAAAAGCTTGAAAAATGAAAGGTGCAGCAGCTAAAACTGACTGTGGGAATGGTTAGGCCAAAGCCAGGCCCTCTCCTAATCACTTACTCCGCCCCCCTGACAGAGAAGCTGGGTATTACCTCAAAGCAGGGCTGGGAGCTGAAGCAGGAAGGGATAAAATGTCACTGCCACCGAAGAAAAGACCAGGAAAAGCCTCACAGCAAAAGTATGCACATCAATAATACAGCGACCTTATTATTTGAAGTAATTTGACAGAAAAAATCGTCGTTATTTGGCCAAAATCGGGGAAAATCAATCGGAGCTCAGCAGGCGGCAGCCATCTTGTTTCGCGCTCGCGCGCGTCTCCAATTCCTCTGGGTTTGAGTGAAGAATTAGGTGTAGAAGATCTGCAACCAAGTCTATGGGCCCTCTGAATATTGAGGACCGCAGACTTGATCAAATTCAAAAGTTGTGGCAAAAAGGTAGTGAAGAAAGAGACTGGATCCCTGCCTTCAACCTCCTCTAAAATTATTACTTCGATTTCTGTTCTCCAAATCTTCAGCATTCATTTGAAGAGACTAGAGGCCATATTATCAAGAACGGCGATAGCATTATCGCCGCTTTAGCGGCAGGAAACTGCAGCTAAAGCGGCGATAAGGGGCTTGATAATATGCCCTATAGAATTCCAATAGAAGCCCAGGTTTGATGTCCTTCACACCAGAACCTTGGCTTCTATTGGAATTCTATAGGGCATATTATCAAGCCCCTTATCGCCGCTTTAGCTGCAGTTTCCTGCCGCTAAAGCGGCGATAATGTTATCGCCGTTCTTGATAATATGGCCCTAAATTTCTTTCTGCATAGAAGGTATTTTCAAGTTTTCATCCTGAAGGTCACTAATACGTTCAGCTTCTGTAATACCCAAATCCATAGTGGGCCATTTTGCATCCAGAGCATGCATTCTGGTATTGGTTTCCTCTACAAAAGGACGCAGAGCGTGTATTTCTTCTAGCAAAATCTCCATAGAGATAGGTGAAGGGCTTTTATCAGGAGATGGTGGGTCATGCTTAAGCCTTTTTTGATTGGCCAACTGGATGTGTTTTTATTGTAGGAGTGAGTTTAGGTATGGATGAAGGCATGACGTCATTGGAGGAATGGGCAGCTATGGGACAAAAAAGAATTCGTAATTCAAATTTAGCTTTCGCGTTTTCCCCATATAAATAAAGATATATAGAGCGGAAAAACAGTAGTTTGGCATGAAAAAGGAATATTTAAGGTTCAATATTGTATGCCACCAAGACTCAGTCAATACATCAGGTATTCAAACGCAGGCAATACAAAATGTAAGTGAAACACAAAGGAGGAATTTTGAAGAAAGAAGATAAAAGCCTTCTGAGTGCCACAGCAAAAGATTAGTTATTAAAATGGCATTTGAAGTGAGAGTAAGTGCATATTCAGTACCTTTGATGCTTGAGGTGTGATGAAATTAAGCGACTGTTATAATAAAATGGCTGCCGAGTCTGTGAGAGAAAGACATGGCAGTGAAACCATCAAACGCTGCGGCCAGGTGAGAAGATAGGAAAACTCCAGAATGGGCTGGAATTCACTGCTACAACATCAAAGACACTTCCCTCGTTTCTGATAAAGCGGGAAGACAGGATGTGTGGAACGCCTGATGTAAAGGCCGCCAACACGGCGCAGACCTCTGTTAGCCTGCTGCCATACCCTTCAGCATGCATTAATTTTTCGTGACCCCTGTGCCTGCATCCTTCCTGGTGTCTGGTACTTTTCTCTAATTTCGCCACGCTCTCTTGCACATAATTGTTTCTGTTTTATTGGATCCACAGATTTATCCTCAAATCTGGTGAATAAGAAAACGGAGTCCACAATATTCACTGGTCGTTTAGTCGAATCAGCAGATACTGTGGCAACATCTATATTTAACATCTTTGAGCATATTCGTCAAACAGACAACCCTGTGATGGGTGGGCGGAGGGACAGGTGCTCTCCTCAATCATAGCAAAAAATAATGTTTTCTCTGATGTACCTGTGGGCCTGCTCGCCAGATTTGTAGAACATTCACAGACCCAATAACACAGAATATATAATGTTGAAGGTGTTATAAGGGGACTAGGGAGACGATCCCTAACCCCAGGAAGGGTTTTGGGGGCTCGTAATAATTGGTGTATTTCAGTGCTTTCATGGTTTTATCTCGTAAATACTGGTGTTTGTCTACACAATTTTCACCATGTAAATCATGGAGTAAATCATGTAAGCAAACCTTTTGAAATCAGACTTTGCGCACTTTAGTATGGTGGAAAGCATGCATTTTTAACACATTATCCCTCATGAGAAGTTCAACAGTATGCACCGGTATTTACTGTGTGCACAATAAGCACTAGGGATTGTGGAGCAGGGCTGGAAAGGCCTTTTATTCTCCTGGGTATTTCATCGGTGGGCTAGAGCCCTTGGAAGCCAGCTTTAAAGGCAGGACGCCGCTTCTGGTGTCTGGTCCAGCCACCGGGGTTAACTGCAGCAAGTGCAGGGAGCTTCAAGAGGGGGGAGGTGGGTGTGGGGAAAGGGGAAGGTGGAGAGAAAGTGATCAGAGAGGAAGAAGAGAGAGAGGACAGAAGGAGATAGAGAGAGAATGATGGATGGAAAGAGAGGTTGTGCGAGGAGATGAATGGAGCAGGGAGACGAAGGAAGCAGGGATGGTTGGAGCATTTTTGCAAGGGCAGCTTTTGGTTCCCCAGTCCAACCCTGTTGCAAAACACTTTGAATGAAGCCTGTGAAGCCCTAAATATACCCATAAAAGGTTAGTTGCTATACAATGATTAGACTTTCCTGTTTTCAGTTTCTATTTTTGGTCAATTCTGGTGGGGGGTTTTCAGTGTTTTCAAGTGATTTCAATAAATGAAAAAAACAGTGGTTATCAGTGGTTACACATTTTGCGCCATTAAAAACAACAGAAATAGTGTTTTTCCGGTGTTTATTATATGTTTTGCTTTTATTATTGCTTTCTGTGCTGATAGTGCATGGTATATAGACAGTGTACGTACAGTGTATATGAGGTACAAATACATTTTTACAAATCAAACTTATTGTAGTACACCCTACATACTTCTTCAGTGAGTGTTTGGTTGTGCGCACTTGCTCTTTCCTTCCCATGAAAACTTTTATCTGTGAAAAGGCCCTCTCAACATTGGCACTTGAGACAGGCAACGGCAAAACAGCTGGTACACAATTTGCTAACTCTGGCCACTGACATAGCTTTCCATGCCAATACTGGTGCACCTGAAGATTGCGATTCTCTGGAACAGGTTCTGCAATAAATGCGTTGAACTGGGCGCATATGCCCTCAGAGTTATTGAAGCGGTCAAAAATGAAGCAGCACTTTTGGAAGTCTGGAGAAAATTCCCCTTTGCGTAAGGGATCTAGAACTTGTGCAGAGTACCACAGTGAGGCTTCATTGACTTCAAATGCCATGTTTGGGGAAGGGACATTTCTATGCATCATTGCAAGCCATTTCTCATACATTGCAAAATAAAATTTCCTGAATTGCTCCTCAACATTTCTTTGCTTACCAAGTGGCAAACACTCTAACATGGAACATGTTTCAATGCCAAAGTCACTAAAAGTGTCGTCCAGCCTACTCTCAAGGAGTTGTTTCAGATCTACACCAATTATGCTGAACACTTGGCAGACAAGGATGTTTTCAGACTCTATTTCTTTTAATGTCCACTACAGCAGTCATGTTTTCCTGTAAAAATCTAAGAATGCGTAGAGTGTATTTTTTTCACATCACTATCAATATGTGACCATGGATCCTGACATTACTTGCCTTTGGCATCATCACTCAGCAAAAATTCTGTAAACTGTTGCCACATGGATAATAAAACATTCATGACCTCTAGGACGGAGAACTAGCAGCTAAATGACACAGTTGGGATAACTCTTTCTTTGATGCCACACAAAGCACAAAATGAGAAATATTTGCAAATTAGTTCCCACGAATAACAAAACAGTGCACCAGAATGGACTAAAACGTCAATAGCATTCTTCATTAACTTTAAAGATTGTAAAGATGCTTTGAGCATACTATCTAGCAAGTGGCAAGGATCTCTTGGAGAGAAGCACAACAGCTCAGGTATCGATTTTAACAGGTCATCACTTAACGTTTTCATATACGTATCTGAATCACTGCAAATACAAACAATATCACTGCAATCTTTGTTGAAATTGGTAAGAACGTTTGCAGCAGCATTCCAAGTGACACTGCGTTCCATGTTTTCCAAAAGCCTGGTTTCCTGTTTTCACCACTTTCCCAGATGCTTGGTGACAGCACTCTTTTCACATAAACCTGTCACTACACCTTGCATTGAATGTTTAAAGCCTGGGGTGTTTGGCAATTCACCTACTATCAATACTGACTCACTAGAAAAGGGGGCTGATGTATCAAGGGATTTTACCCATTCTCTGTGGGTAAATGTGATGGTACATATCGGGAAAGATTCTTATGAAACTAGCCATTTTAATATCAGTAAAAGAATCAAACGTAGCCTAAATATCAAATTTGATTTTGATATTTCCTGATTCTCTACAGTTTATAAAATAATTAAACAAGTCCTAAAAGATACTTCTAAACCCTGCATCTTTAGACCAAAGACCACAAAATTAAAAAAAGCAAAAGGAAGAAGAAACAATATTTTAGTGACATTCCTAAACAACAAAACTCAAGCAGAATAATATTAGCCCAGTCTTTCTTGCTACTACCTTGTATAACAAAGTTACATTGTATTGGCCCCTTCAGGAAGAAATAAGGATGAATCTTTCACTCTCCTTTTCCTTTCTTTGAGTGGCATTTAGTTTGAGGTTGTGCAGGTATTTTTTTCAGTGTTTATATGTTTACACTGGTGAGGGCCATTTCCCTTTCAGTGGGGTTTTATCAGTTATTAAAGATTTAAAACTAAAACAGGATAGCCGAACAATGATACACACAGTGTAACTGGTGGTAAACAAAGTATACCGTTGCAATGTAAATACAGCCTGTAGAGATAAAGACTGGACTTAGTCCACTTCAAATGTAGTGGTTTAGCGGGCATACTGGACTCTAGTTTATCTTCAGGACTAACACCTCACCAGAAACATTATAAGTTCCTTGCTTAACCAAGCTCCAAGTAGCACTCTTTAGAACACAGCATGGTTCCAGTGTAATACTGGCTGCATGATGGCATGACATGAAAGAGGCTTGAACAGAGACAAGTAACACAAGGGCACAGGACACAACAGATACCATACTGATATTGAGGTTATACAAGGAATACCCAAATAGAGACTGGTGACATACAAAGAGTACCAGTGCAGTCTGCATTGCCATACAAGGATGATTCTTACAGAGATTCATAGTGAAGATGACAACTGCTCTAGTTCAGGATAGATTGTTAGAAGTGATGAGTGCTAAAAAAACAAGGTTATAACACTAAGGCCCTCATTTATGGGGATTTGGCATAGGGCAACGCAGCAAGTCAGCTTACTGCACTTCCCTACTCCAAAGTGAAAGGGCAGAAATGCACTGTATTTAAGCAAAATAGTGCATTCCTGTCCTTTCTCCCTGTGCTGTTGTCGTTTCGGCAGCCTAGCGCCAATGCAGGCACCCTTGCACAAGGGTTCCTGTGTTGTAGGCAGGATAGTTTTTGTGCAGGAAGGGGCACCTTCCTGCACAGAAGCAATCTTAAGAGGCGTTTTCCTCTTTCTATGTGTGCTGCAGAATGCAGCAAACATAGAAAGAGGAAAAAACGAGGTGAAATAAAGTTATTTCACCTCTTTACATCTCACCTCGGGAGGCGAAAGGGCTTTGGCGCTTTCCCAGGTTTACATGCTCTTGTAAATCTGGGGAAGTGATAAAATCCATGGGTGTTGCGTGGGAAAACCCGCTGCAATGCCCATGGAACTCCTTACGAATGCAGAGTAAGGCAATGCAGTGATTTGCGCTGCCTTGCCTTACTCCATATCTATGAGGCCATTCAAAGCCACGCATAGTGGCTTTACGTGGCCTCATAGATATGATTTTGTCATTTGTGCCGCCGGAGTGTCACAAAAAGTGACGCTTCGGCGGCACAAGGGGCTCGTGAATATGACCCTTCATATTTTACAAAGCGGATTGTTCTTCATTGCTTTTGCCAAGAACCACAAAAATAGCAATGGCAGCGATAATATAGCAATATTATTATTATTAATATTTTATTAAGAAGAAGAGAAGAAGAAGGAGGATGAAGAGCATATGAGAAGAAATATTGAATACAAATTTGCTGAGAATAATAAGTATGAACAAAAATAATAATATTAATACTGCTACTTGTACCACTGCTTCCTCTCTCGCTACTACTGCTTGTACTAATAATAAACCTAATGAGAAGAAGAAGAAGAAGAAAATGTTGTAGTAAAAGAAGAAGAAGATGAAGCAGGATAAGAAGAAGGAAAGGAGGAGAAAATAGAATAAACATTTGGGTAAGCATGATAAAGTAAGAAGATAACTAATAATGAAATAATAAAATAATAATTATAATAATAATAGTGATAATAATAAGAAGAAGACACAGAAGAAGGCAGAAAGGAGCAGGAAAATATAAAACAAATTTGGGTATGAATAATAAAGTAAGAAGAAAACTAAGAAGAAGAAGGCACAGAAGAGGAAGAAGGAAAGAAGAAGAAAAATAGAATGCAAATTTCGCTGAGAATAATAAGTAGGAAGAAATCTAATAAAGTTAATACTGCTACTAGTATCACTACTTCCCCTCTTACTACTTCTTCTAATACTAATGATAACTCTGATAATAACAACAATAACAATATTAATAATAATGGTCAGCACCTGTGAACTGTAAGGGTGCAAGTCTCAATATGACACCAACCAAAAGAATTTCTCTACCAGCCTTTATATCAGATGTAAACACAAAATGACAGGGAACGCCTCACATACAGCCATTGTCAGTGACCTCAGTGTTTATGGGTCAAACATCAAGCTGCAGATTTTTACAGCAGTTTTATGTTTTTCGGCATCTGACAACAGTGCTTATGTCCTGTCCTTTAATTTCTCAGTTCCCCTAACAACTATAAATCTGTAAAGAAGACAGAACGTCTTGGCCGACTGGCAGGCACTTAAAGTGAGCAGCTGAATAAAAGAGAAATCACTTCATGTGGGGATAAAAGATTCTAGCTGTCAATCAATATAAACAGCCAAGCAGTTGCGCTAGCTATTGCACTTGCGACCAAAGGAAAAGCTGTCTAAGTAATGAGGCATCGGTAAATGTTGTTCCTAAAAGGGAAAAGGAAGAGATTTGAAAAGAAAACCCCATAGGGGCGCGTAATTCTGATTCACAACCAAATGCAACCGCATCACGCATATGTTTCAGTCTGGCCTCGAACTGCAGCCAGGGCTTATTCACAAACCTTTCAGCGAAAATGTTGCTCAAATGCGCATTGTCCACATTGAGCGTTAAAATATGTATGAATCAGTACAAATGTTTGGTTCTGCACCGACATAGCCTGCACCCAGGCCCCTTGTTCAGGGCCAAGGGCGATCTTAAGGTAAATATTTGAAGGCAATGCATGGCACAGCCTGGAAAAAAATCAAGTAACGTTTACAAATGTATCTTCCTCACTGTTAATGAGGTCGATTCTTCAAACGTGTGCATCTTGAGTAGGAGAGACTTTGCATACGGTGGCCTGCACAGACCAGTTCAGGCAAGCTCTGAACCACCACAATACTCAACAACAATTGGAAGTTCACAGAACTTTAGAGGCTTGGCAGGAGTGTAAACATAGCAGCCCGCTTCACAAAATGAAAGCTCCAAAAGTAGATCATTGGCTCCTCTAAGATTATTAAGGAGGCAAGGAGGGCATCACAGCAAGAAAGCAATCTTCCAGCACAACATTGCCATGCAGTCCTTCAGCAGCACAGAAGCAGTCCTTCTTCCTGGCAAAGTATCTACAGGTCCAAAAGTATACGGAAGTGGTAAGGTCAGAAGTTCAGTTCTTATACCCTGTGGTGCCTTTGAAGTGGGGGGGACTTCAAAGAAGGGCTTTGAAGTGTATATAGGTCCTTCCTCTCTGCCCTGGCTCCAGAGTTGCTAATGGGGTTAAGCAATCCTTTGTGTGGGGACAGGACACAGCATATTCAGGTGTAAGTGTGAGGCTATGTCCAGCTCCTCCCTCCCATCCTGCCCATGATGGCCCATCAAGATTTGGATGGCCCTTCAGATCACACCTGAGCTCCCTTTGTGTGTGGCTGTCTAGAGGGAATGCACAAAGTCCAGATGTGTATTGGAGACAGGCTACAGGTACACAGGGCTAAGAGCAGAAAATGCCATCTTTCTAAAAGTGCCATTTTAAAAATTATAATGATAAATTCGACTTTATCATTAAAGGGGGCTTATCATTACAAATCCATAGGCACTAAGCATGGGAGCTGTACCCCCTGCCAATTGGAAATTGCAACTTATTAGATGTAACATGAAATCCCCAATGTTAACATAAGGGAGGGGTAGGCCTCCCAATAGTGGAAAACGTTTTTGGGAGTTTTTCACTGCCAGGACATGTAAAGCTTAAAAGCACATGCCCTACGTTTTTATTTACAGAAACGCCCTGCCCTATGGACTACCTAGGACCTACCTTAGGAGTGACTTATATGTAATAAAAGGGGAGTTTAAGGCTTGGCAACGGGTTGTAAATGCCAAGTCGAGATGGCAGTGTAACTGCACATACAGGCTCTGCAGTGGCAGGCTTGAAACGTGTTTAAAGGGCTATGTAAGTGGGTGGCACAATCAGTACTGCAGGTCCACTAGTAGCATTTAATTTACGGGCCCTGGGCACGTGTAGTACAGCTTACTAGAGATTTGTAAGTATATCAAATATGCCAATTGTGGATAAGTCAATCAAACTATGTTTAGGGGAGTAGGCAAAAGCACTTTAGCAATGGTTAGCAGTGGTAAATTGCACAGAGTCCTAAGGCCAACAAAAACAAGATCAGCAAAATTGGAGGCAAGCAAGCAAAATGTCTTGGGGAAGACCACCCTAAGGCTGACCGGTCTAACACACAGCCTTTGCTTTTCACTTTCATCTGCCTCTCCAAAATATATGGAGTGGGGAGGCGAAAGGCAGAGGCTGTGCTGCAGGGCATACCAAAACCTTCCTCCTCTTGTAGCTCACAGAATCGCTTGAGCCTCGGAAGGCTGGAGGGGCAACGCTACTCAGCTTTTGGATCTCCCTGGCCCAACTGAATGAGAAAGGAAGAAGTAGGGGCTGATATCAGTCCCCTTTCACAGCTTTTGCTGTGAATGTTCAACAGCCCTGGCCTGCGAGTGGCTCTTAGCCATTGAACAGTCACAGCAATGGCTATGAATGAAAACCTTTGGAGTCACGGGGATTTCAATTCCCACAAGCTCCGAGAGGCCTTTGTTTTTATAATTAGGACATTCTGTCCTCAAGGGGCAGAATGTTCTAATAGCCTTATAGCCCGCCCTAGGGGGCTATACTGGCCATTATAGGCCTGCTCCCTTGTTAAAGGCCTTCGCCTTTGACTTGGTCCTTTAATGCTGGAGCAGGCCTTTAATGGCCAGTATAGCCCTCTACTGTGGGCTATAAGTCTGTAATAGAACATTGGAATGCTGAGAGCTCCATTGAAGACAATGGAGTAGCTCCGGGCTTATAATAGCTGGTATAAGCCCGGAGCTCCAACATTCCAATGTTTGTCTTTGTGTTTCTTTAGTTTTTATTTAAAGCATTCTACCCTTAGTGGGTGGAATGTTCCAATAGTCTTATGGCCCTTCTGCCATAGGCTCTACCGGTTGTTAAAGGTATTTTTAGTAGTACTACTACTATGAGGGGAGGTTTCTGTCTATTAGTAGCGATTGGGCCCTATGACTGGCAACCGCATATCAGCTTTATCTTGTTAACCCATTGTTGATTGCTAGCGCATAGTTATTTATTATTTTTTTAGATTTATTATCTTCTGATAATTAGGTTGAATGTTAACAGGGAAACAGATACACCATATGTTTTTCTGACAAGATATGACACAATAGGATCAATTAGACATCCAGCCTGAGCCTGCAACTATTAATCATCAGCCTTGCTAGATGTGAGCATGCACTCACTCAGATACACTTTGACTGAAGTTCGCAGTTGAAGAATTTGAGAATAAGCTCATTACTAATTTTGTTCTCATTGCCTTTGAAGGGGCACCATGGTTTACTTTTGGAGGCTCATCAGGCTCAGGTCTCCCATGTGTTAAAAGTAACGCAAACCAGGACATTTTAGCAACACTATAGTATACTGGTTCTCGATATTGGTGCACTTGAAACTTATAATGAAAGGAGGATAAGTCTTAGGAATCCACTATTTTCAGATTCAGATTGACTGCTTCAGTCATGTCACTGATGAGAATTCAGACCTGGGGAGTGTCCTATATATTGACTCGTCAATAGTCACAATCAAGGTTTTGTCAACCTAGGTGCAGTGATCTTTTTGTGTTGTCATACTAAATACTGTCAGAATCTTAGCAGTGTTATAATTCACTCGTTATTGCAATTGACCATCATAGGCAGATGTGATCCCTGGAGATTCACAACCTTTACTATATTTTTGGACAGTCTCTACCCTGATTCATGAGATGTATCCTATAAAGGCCAAGAAGTGGATGAGCGTGGGGCAATTCTTTTATACTGCAGAATTCCCATGAAATATTGCTGACAAAAATATAGCCAAATATATGTCGACACAAGCATCGACTTTACATACTTTGTATGTAAAGTCACAAATATCAACAACAAAAATTTAGAGGACCAAATTATCTTCAAAAATAGGAAATTATATTAAAATGTAATTATTATAAACTGTATTAAATTAACAACATATAATAACTTTTAAAATAGTAATACATTTATAAAGTATACCTATAAACCTATATTAAAAATGCATAACTTACAAATATAAAATAGATACTTTAAGATAATTGCATGAATAAACATAACATTTTACAAAATAAAACATATTATTTAAACATAAATAATAAAAATATAATTAACAATTTATTATAATTACAAACACCAGGTATAGACATTTTAAAAATTGTATAAATAAGATCATTACAATAAAAAATAAATTATTTAAAAACAATTACTGCAAAACATAAAAAATTACATTAAACTAAGTTTAAAAGTAAAACAAAAAAATATATTAAAATAACTTTAAAAAAAATCAGATGATAAAATTTGACTTGGAGGGTTCCAATTCACCACTACAACTCCAACCTGACCAACATTAGGGAAAGGTTTGGACTTTCGAGGGGTCAGAGTTACTATTTCCACTTTAACGTTCACAACAGTAGGAAAAGTGTTGGAATTTAAATGTGTTAGAATCGCTATTATCACTTCAACCTGAGCAACAGAAAGGAAAGTGTTGGACTTTGAGGGGTTGTTTTTAGTATTCCCACTTCAATGTAAGCAACAGTAGGGAATGTGTTGGACTCAGGTGAGGTCAGAATTACTATTCCCACTCTAGTGTAAGCAACAGTAGGGGAAGTGTTGAACTTTAAGGGAATAGGTTTACAATTCCCACTCCAACATAGGCCACCATAGGGAAAGTCTTAGATTTTGTAGGGGTCAGAACTACTCTTGCCACTCCAGAATAAGCAACAGTAGGGAAGTAATACACTTTAGAAAGTTTATATTTAATTTTCCCTGTCATAAAAAAATACAAAATAAACTACATATATATATAACATAAATGAGCATAAAATATATTTTCAAAAACATATTGAAATATATTTTAACATTATATAAATTAGATAAATTATTTAAAACATGAAATTAACATATGAAATATGCATAACATTATATAAAATATTGTATCAAGCAAAACATTTCAAAAATAGATTTAAAAAACCTCTCTGCTTATTACATTAAAATTCCAGCTACCACAAAATTAAATTAGAAACTGAAAAATTAACAAATATATCGACACTCTAAAAACCTTAACATAATATAATTCATTATTATCCAACTTATTAAAAAGTATTGAATAATTAACACAATCAAATATCTAAATAACCAATAAACAAATTAAACAAATACATTATAGTTAAAATTATCTACTAAAAGTCTTAAGAAATATTTACTTAAGTATCTAATTAACAAATTAAGACTTATAAAACAATTATTTTAATCAATTAGAAATAAATATTTAAAAATCTTCCCACCATATTTCCCTACAAACTCAACAAACTGCCCATAAAAATGACATAAAATAAATTTTATTACCAAATTGAAAAAGCAAAACCACACTAAAAGTAATTAAACATACTTAACGTTAAAATAATAACAACTTATAACTCAAAAACGAATAAAACTCAACTAAATAATTAGAAAACGATATTATGTACATCTATATTTAAAAAATGATATAAAAGACTTACCATCTATATTCTTTCCACAATATTTTTGACATCACAATAATTTTGACACAATATTTGTGTCTAATGATATTTTAGCAAAAATATTTTGTAGAAAACTGGTATATGTGTATGGGATTATCAGTATTGTTATTTGGATCTTGCATAATTAGCTGTTCTCTAGATATCAACTAGTCAAGTTGTATCCTGGGGCCACTGTTCTTCATGTAGACCAGTTGCATGACCATTAGAATGAAACAATGTTTTACTCTTTCATGTACTGCCAGGGCTGTGTGCATGGAAAAACCATGGGGCATATTATCAAGGGCTTTATCGCCGATTTAGCGGCACTTTTTGCCGCTAAATCGGCGATATTTTTAACGCCCTATTAGCAAGCTGTCGCTAACAGGCGTTAGCGACAGCTTTCAGGCGTTAGAGGCTGGGAATTACATCGCCTTGCATGTCAGCGATATTTATCGCTAATGACATGCAAGGTAGGCGTTCCCAACCTAACAGCGACTGAAAACAGTCGCTAACATCGCTATCGCCTATTAGCAATAACCGCGAGGCGATAAAAATACGCACGCTAACCGCGATTAGCGCTGGTTTTTTAGAACTGGTAAAAGCATGACTTAACAATAATAGTCAATGGGAGGTGGATTGCAAGGTTAAGTCCCCAGCATTAGCGCGAGGAATCAATCGCTGGATTTCTCGCGTTATTGCTGAGTTTGCCGCTATCGCTGGATATTTTATCGCATTGGAGATAAACCTTGCTAATAGCATGTTATCTCCGCGGTAATATCCAGCGATAGCCGGCGATAGAAAAACGCGCGCTAAGCAAGCTTTGCGATAATTATCGCAGGTTCTTGCTAATATGCCCCCATATCTTCCTGCTCAGTTACTGCCCATTCCATCTCATAAGAAGCAATGAAGAAGTTGGCTAGTTCTCCCAGCCCTGATAAGGCTTTTATGTGCAAGAATTCAGGTTTTTATTTTTTCTATTTTTCTAGTGTTTATATTTATTTATCAGATCCCAATGAACATTCAATCATAAAATCTACAATGATTGAGTTGTAATTAGTGTAATTCAGCTGATCCTAGCAGTTGTTTTAGTATGTACTGTGTTGTGACCACATTGCATGTATAACATCCAGTGACAGTAGAACCACATAGTGTGATATGTCATTTTTTGTTCCTTATGCCCCTTATTGATGTGCACAAGGTGGACCATTACGCTACTACCTCACTTGTATGCGCATACCAGGATATCTTAAATAGTGCTTCTTGCAACGAAGATCAACTAGTTATTATAGATACCTTTTAAGCTGTTGGAACAGCAGTCAAGACTTCAAATTTCAGTAGGTGCTGCATGAAACGCCGCCTGTGAGGGACTTATACTTACTGCACTTTAAAGGGGCACATCCTACATATAATGAAAGCACTAAAGACCTATAATTCGAAAAGACTCTCACAGAAGGAATCAGTCTGTATCACTACCTTCAAGTTCTCAAATGAGAAAGACACCTTTGCACAGGGAAACAGTCGAGAAACACCACGGCCTTGGCCACGCATGTTCCGACTACACAAGCGCTACCACTCTTGCCTTAACCATACGTGGTTAAGGCAGTGCGCGGTCTAGCTGCTGGTTGCTGCTCAGCAAAAGTAGGAAGATGCCATGAAGAGAGCCAGAGTACGTTGTGAGGTAAGCGGGCTGGGTCTGGGGCCTAGTTTGCGTGGGTTGGGCGGGTAGTTTTCAGGGTTGGGGGGGTCGGGATGTTTTCAGGGCGGGGGGGTCTGGTAGTTTTCAGGGTGGGGGGCCAGGGTAGTTTTCAGGGCTGGGGGGTCGGGGTAGTTTTCAGGGCTGGGGGGTAGTTTTTAGGGCATGGGGGTCAGGGAAGTTTTTAAATTAGAGGTTAGGGTGTTAGGCCTAAGGGCAGTGATGGGGTTGGGGTAGTTTTAGGGACAGCGCATGGGGTGAAGGGGTTTGTGGTAGTGTATGTAAAGGGGCAGGGTTTAGGCCGAAGGACAGGGGGAAGGGAATAGGTAATCGGAGTAGTGTTTAGGGCTTAGGAGAGGGCAAGTTTGTTTTTAGGGCTTGGGGAAGTTTTTTTAAATTAGAGGTTAGGGCTTTAGGCCTAAGGGCAGTGGAAGGGGTTGGGGTAGTTTTAGGGACAGCATGGGTGTGGGAGGGGTCAGTGTGGGAAGGTTTTGGGCCTCAGGATGGAGGGACAGGTAGGGGGTTTGCAGCTTAGGGCGGGGGAGGGGGTGCGGTGTAGTGGTGACCTTAGACATGCATACCCCTTTACCATTCATGCCTTTACCACGAAATTGCGTGGTAAAGGCATGCATGGTAAATGAATGTGTGGTTAAGACACATTTGTGGTTCGGGCTGCGTGGTAGAGGGACGCGCGGTTTAGCCATGCATGCCTTTTTCATACAACCCTTTGCCCAATACCACGTATAAAAAGATTGAAGAACCAGCCCTGAGGAAGTCCCAGATGGGACGAAACACGTGGCTATGCTACAGAGAAAATACATTTTTAAAAGAAGATTGATTAATAAACAAAATCATTTTTTAAGAAAAAAAATTCTAATAGTCGTTGCATTATGTGGTGTTGTTTGAATTAATTTGGAAGTTACTGTATGATTTATTTCTGTATTGCTAATACAATTATAGGATAATTTTGGGTGCTGGGTCAAACATGTTCTAAATGTTTTTATGGTCTTTGTCCTGTGGGGAAGGTTAAGATGACTGATCTTCCAGACGTGCACCTTTTTCTAACTTTGTTAAAATCTACTTTTGGTGATAAGCGCGCTAGCTATTGCCTCATGCTCTTTATAAATCACTAGCAGTCAAATTGGGGTTCCACTGTTTTCTAGCAGGACTTCATGATTATTTTTCAAGGCTCTCATTCTGGCTTGGTTATCAATTGTTCTAGAGAACCACAGTCCCACAGTTTCCTACTTAGTACAGTTGTCTTGGATATGTAATTTACCACCTCTAAGCAATTTCCTTGGATTTGTCCACAGTGTTTATTTTCTTTGATATCTTCTGTGGGCTACATGAATTCTAGAAAATATTTCGTATCTTTTGATTTTAAATAAACCCTGGTCTTTTAGAAGCCATCATTCATCATAGCAACTATTTTGTTCTGGCAAAGTCATATGTAGTTGCTCGATCATGATGATCCTAAAAGCGGTGAAACATATTGAGAAATCCATGTGGTTGAGTAACCATTTAGACTATAATTTTAATGTTGGTATTTATTTCATATTTATTGCCTGATTTCAAGTCAGACAGAGCAGTATTCTGGATGGGATACCCCTCCACCTGATCACAAATGGTTTGATGTTCCTGTGGTTTTCCCAGGTGCACGAACCCCAGACCTGATTTTACCAGCCAGAAGTTCCAGCAGCCAAGCTCCTTCTCTGGACGTGGCAAGCTATCAAAACAATTCTTCTCTTTCCCTCCTCAATGCTCTCAGCCCCTTTACCTTTTCCCCTAAGGATAGAGAATACCATTCAGAATTCTGCACAGTAATTTAGTGTCTGCACAGTTATTCCCCATTCCAAGGAGTTTAGCTAGTAACAGGCAGAATTCCAAATGAAGATACCAGTCAATAATGGTAGTTCTGGCTGCTGGGACTATCCATGGAACTCCTCCTAACTCCTAATCATCAGGGTCTTAGTGCAATTGGTGTCTCAGGGATTAGACAGAATGGTAGCAACTAACCCTTTCTCTGTGGACTCCAAAGTCTGGGTTCGGTCATGTTTTGCAAATTTCAGAGGTGAGACAAGTGCTGTAGAATAGATCAGCGGTGGCTGCCAAAAGATGGGCAACCTATGTAATCTAAACAAGATCCTAACATTTAATGACATGAGGGACTGCTGGGGGGTTTGCCCAGGTCAAATCTTGATGTACACCAGCGGCTGAGGTTGCACAGCACACATGGGAGGGATTCCCTGGCAAGCCACCTGAAAATAATACACTTGCAAAGCTCTACTTGTTCAAAGGTTGTAGGGCTTTTCCGCTTTACAAAGCCCTCTATTTAAACTGTCCACTGTGGGTGTTACAGATTAATGTCAAATCGGAGAAGGATATAGCTAACAGAATAGTTGTCTACAGTAAACTTGTAAAAGATAACACTAGATTCCAATACACACAATTCAGGTTTCTTAATGAGCATATTTCACTCCTGTGGTCCTTAGTATGAGTTACCCATCAGACATAAGCATTTGCCTTAGATGCCCTGTGGGCATGCCGTGTGGCAGTAGGGTTGTGGCACGTACTATTGGAATGGCAGTCGCCCTAACAATGAAACACTGACACAATGGATACTGGAACTCAAGATTAAAGAGAATGAAGATGAGATCTGCAATAGTTGCACTGCATCCTGTAAGAAGATGCATTGTCATTCACTGGTTGCTTAACATGGATCCATCCTTTGAGAGTTAATTGTTTATGAGGAAGTGTATTAATCTAAAAGTGCATTATTAACAATGCGCAGAATAATAATCTACACTCGAATTCATATGTGTATATTTATAAGATGTTATTGCCTTTGAAAAGATTTTGATATGTCCTGTTAAGGTGCATTTTCCTAGCTTATGCTATCTAGGCCTCAGCTAGGTCTTGACTCCGTCTTGTTTGAAATGAATGTCACATTCACTGTTTATTATTTCTGCAGCAAGTAGTCAAACAAGACATGTTTGTTTATTTCTGATTGACACTGTTCTTGAAAAAGATTCTCTATCATGGGCTCACTAATATAACATTTCTCCAAGGTTCTTCCGCCTCCGCAGTGTATTGCATTAATTCACAATGGTTCATTGTTGTTTTGTAACTAGTGTATTCTGACACCTCTGGATGAGATTAGCTCAGAGGGAGGCTGAATCAATATTTATGTAGTGGAATAGCGCTTAGGTTGGTAAGGCTGTGTGATGCTCTTAAATCTAGTGTTCTGATTTGTTGAAAATGTATAACTTTTGCTCACACATTTCCTAACATTTCAGAACATTTCCTATATGAACCCTCAAATTTAGGGGTGACCTCTAAGACCTTTCCTATGCTACTAGGGATGATATCTGATTTCTTACTGATTTTGTTCTTCATTTGGAACCATTATTCTATTATTCTGTATCTTCCTATTACTGAGAGCCTTCATGGCAATCTGTACTTTACAATTTCTGTATTGAACCTTTTACATTTTCACAATAATCTTTATACATTTCTAATTCTGCCCCAGAACTCACTTATTGAGTCAGTTTCTTCTTACTAAACTCTATTTTTGAAGTGCTGATTTTGTACCTTGTCTCTGGAAAACATAGCCTCATGAAATTGAGTTTTAGCACCATCCCGATCCACCCATCCATGGGCGTGCCACTGAGGTGTCTTTTAAGGTGTCAGAAATGTCTGGGTTTCGTAGGTTTTCCTAGATGGCCACCGAGCCCGGTACCAAAAACGCAAATACCCCCTCTTGCGAAACCAAGTTGTTTTGTGATAGATCATTTTGATGTCTTCACAATACGTTTTACACCCTTCCATGTCATGGGCACTTGGCCAACCCAGACAAGTGAGGTGCAGTTTTTCTCGGGAGACTTGGGGGGTATGCTGGGTGACAGGAAATTTATGCCAGCCCGGTGATCCCACAACTTTCCCACACAGAAATGTGCAGAAAATGTGACTTTTTAGCTACATCTGAGGTTTGCAGGGGATTCTGGGTGAAAAACATTGGGGTATCCATGCAAGTCACACGTCCCTGGACTCCCCCGGGTGTCTAGTATTCAGAAATGTCGGGGTTTGGTAGGTTTCCTGAGATGGCCGCCAAGCCCAGGATCAAAAAGGAAGGTGCCCCCTTGCAAAACCAGGTCGTTTTGTGATAGACAATTTTGATGTCTCCACAATACATTTTGGGCCCATCCCTCTCGCAGGACCTTGGCCCACCCACACAAGTGTGGCACTGTTTTTCTCTGGCGACTTGGGGGAATGCTGGGTGGTAGAATAATTGTGGCTGCTTGCCGAATCCAGGAATTTTCCTCACAGAAATGCTAGAAAAATGTGTTTTTAGGCAAAGTTTGAGTTTTGTAGGGGATTCTGGGTAAAAAATATGGCGAGAGCTATGCAAGTCACCCCAGCCTGGACTCCCCCGTGTGATTAGTTTTAAAAAATGTGCTGCTTTAGTAGGTTTCCCTAGTTGCCGGCTTAGCTGGGGCCCAAAATTCTCACAGGTACCCACATTGCAAAAAACACATTGTTTTTCATGGGAAAAATGTGATGTGTGTACGTTGCGTTTGGCGCCCTTTTGTGTCGCAGGCACTTGGCCTACCCACACAAGTGAGGCACCATTTTTCTTGAGAGACTTGGAGAAACACTGGGTGGTAGGACATTTGTGGCTGCCTGCAGATTCCAGGACTTTTCCTCATAGAAATACAAGGAAAATGTGTTGTTTTAGGCAAAGTTTGAGCATTGCAGGGGATTCAAAGTAAAAGAAACCTGGTGAGAGCCACACAAGTCACTCTACCATGGACTTCCCTGGGTTTCTAGTTTCTGAAAATGTGCTGGTTTGGTAGGTTTCGCTAGGTGCCGTCTGAGCTGGGGCCCAAAATCCACAGCTAGCCCTTTAGTAAAAAAACATGCATTCTGCTGGGTGAAATATGATACCTCCTAGGTCACGTTTTGTGGTGTTTTGTGTCACAGGCGCACAACCCAGGCATACAAGTGGGGTACCGTTTTTATCAGGAGATATGTGGGAATACAGAATAGTAGAACAAGTGTTATTACCAATTGAATATCTCTACATTTCTGCCTTTCAAATGTATGCAAGTGTGTAACACAGAAGACATTTTACAAAATGCCCTCTGAAACACATGCCAGTATGGGTACCCATTAAATCAGAGATGTACAAACAACCACTGCACCTAAACTCAGTATTTGGTGTACATTTCAGAAATACAGAGTTTTCCTTCATACCCTTTTCCGTTCTTTATACTTTACCATATGAGTTGCTGTATAGTCGGTACACAATGAAAAAACACTGTACGGTGCAGCTCGGTTTTTGGCTCTGAGTACCTCAGATTCTTGGAGAACCTACAAGCCCTATATATCCCGGAACCAGAAGGGTCTAGTAGACATAACGGTATATTGTTTTAGAAAATCTACCATAGTAAGAAGTTATAAATGAAACCGTAAACACAAATGGTTGTTTTTTTTAACTCAATTTCAATATTATTTTTATTTCTACTGTGACCTCTAATAGGAAAACCTTGAAGGATCTGCACAAATGACCCCTTGCTGGATTCAGATTGATGTCTAGTTTTCAGAAATGTATACCTTTCCAGTTTCCACCATGGGTTTTACACCCATTCCACTACAAACTGGAAGGAGGGTGAAAGCACAAAGAATAGGAAAAATGGGCTATCTCCCAGTAAAATGCCAAAACTGTGTTGAAAAATTTGTTTTTCTGATTCAAGTCTACCTGTTCTTGAAAGCTGGGAAGATGGTAATTTTAGCACTGCAAACCCTTCATTGATGCTATTTGCAGGAAAAAAACAGACACTTTCTTTTGCAGCATTTGTTTCTCATTTCCCCCCCCCCCCAAAAAAAATGTAGTTGTATTTTGGCTAATTTCTCAGTCCCCTCCAGAGGAATCCACAAACCCTGTGTACCTTTAGAATCCCCAGGAACAATGTTGGGAAAAAATATGCAAATTTGGCGTGGATTCCTTACGTGGACAAAACGCAAACTACTCCAAATCACCAAATAGCCAAAAAAGGCTTAGCACTTGGGGGGGAGGGAGGCTAGCAGCACAGGGGTTAAAATGAGTGAGACCACGTTAGTGAAACTTACAGCAGTATCCCAAAAAACAAAAGACCAGGGGGCTAAATCGGTTGGAACCCATTTCCTTACACACACCAGCTGGTCAAAGGAATCTGTAGATAATTTGTTAATAAATTATATCTTAAGTAGAAAAACTGCTCTCCAGTGAATTATTTCACAACAGAAAGTTGCGTAGAAGTTTACAACTTATCAAAAAGGATGAAACGTCGACGATGAGAACCCTATGACAGAAATCAGAACCGTGAGGATGGCGTTTCTCATCTGGACATTTTGTTTCAACCCTGTTTATTAAGGGAAAAAAACAGGACGTTTTGTTTTTATATAAATAGAAATCGTACATACATCATCAAATGCAATATAAACTAGTGGGAAAGCGGAGTAGGTAGGCAGGGCATCGAACGGTATATGCGGCATATGCAACATTTAGTTATCAAACCTCAAGTAGTACACAGCTGACAGTAGAGTGTCTCAATTGGAGAAATACAGATTAATTGTGTTGAAGGAAATATGTTCTCTATAATATAGTCCTTTTTGCTAATGAACATAAAAGCATATAAAGTCGCAAACTTTGAATACAGTTAAGCAAATGTACAACTGTAAGGAGTTCTCAGTGTTATGGAGGATAGAAGAACATCTTATACAACATCAGAATGCAATTGAAACAAGTCATTTATGTTCTGCAGTGTAAGGTCATCGAAAGTGGAGAGCCTAACATGGCCACGGTGAAGTCAAGGTGGCTTCAGCAGCTCCCGATAGATGTACAACGTACGAGGGTTAAACATAGAAACACTTAAGAAGAAAGAAAAAGAACCAGGGAGAACCAGGAATATATAGGGTCAGAAGGGGGGGCAAGCCAATTTTAATGGGAGGGGCTCTGAGGCAGTCGTTCTCACTTATGCATGTCGTTTACGGAGAAGGGGGGCCACTACCAGTTTCCCGTGTCAAGGGTTCCTCTCGAGCGATTGCTCTAGAATATGGTAGGAGAGGGTCCTCAAAAAGTTGGAGAGCTCGCAGCCTGGGGGGCACGTAGCGGGCATTTTCAGTTTGGGAGAAATGGTTGCCAAGTGTGTTCGAATTTAGTATCTGTATGGGTGAGGCGGGCTGTCAGTAGCTCCATTGCCATGACATGCCATAGGCGCAAGAACCAAGCAGAGATTGGGGGAGGAGACGCTGTCTTCCAATGAAGGGCTATAGATTGTTTCGCAGCTCCCAGCATCTGCATGATAAGGTGCCAATCGGAGTGTGTCATGGCTTTGAGTTGCGCTGGTCATATACCCAATAAGGCTACCGAAGGGGAGTTTGGGATAGGGAACCCCACTGTGTCTTTGATGTGGCTTAGGACCTCTTTCCAGAATCCCGTCAGGAGCGGACATGTCCACCAGATATGGCTAAAATCCCCTGTCTCTGATTGGCACCTCCAGCAGAGGGGGGAGAGAGCAGGATGCATTTTCTGTAGGCGCGAGGGGGTGTAGTACCAGCGAGTCATTAGCTTATATGCTGATTCATGCTGGGTAGTGCTCCTATATATTCTAGGGATGTCGCACCATAATTGTTCCCAGTTTTGCGGGGAGGGCTCTTCTCCTATGTCCGTTATCCATTGTTTTTGGTATGTGTGGAGGTGGTTGGGTTGTGAATGTTGTAGCACTTGATATGTGCAAAATATTAGGCTGCGTGTGCCTTCAAAGGTTTGGACCAGGGATTTAAAGAGGGTGAGTGGTCTAGTGGCTTCCTGAGCGTATTTGGGCGTGAGTAACCAGTGGCGCAGTTGGTAGTATTGAAGTGTACTGGCTTCAGTAATATGGAAAGATTGCTTGCATTGTTCGAAGGATTTAAGCTTATCGCTTTCGAAGAGGTCCTGGATAACTCGGCATTCCCCCTGATTCCAGTGTGGGAAAGTGTGTGGTTGTGAAGCCGGAGGGAACATGGGGTTTCGAGTAATGGGTGTATTAGGTGAGGGGAAGGTCGTCAGGCCTCTAGGGATCGCAATCCTGTCCCATGTCTCGAAGACTGTTTTCGTGGGGGTTGCTATGTATGCACTGCGGGGTCGGGCCGTTCTGGAGAGCCAGGCTAGTTCCCACAAGGGCCTGCAAGCGACTGCCCGATCCATGTGGAACCAGTGTTTTTCGCTCTCGCGAACCACCCATTCAGATATGTATCGAAGATGGGATGCCCAGTAGTATTCCAGAAGATTAGGGCAGGCGAGACCACCGCGATCTCGTGGCAGCATAAGCACTTTGTTCGAGAAGCGCGGATGACCCTTACCGCAAATGAAAGAAGTAAGGTCACGTTGGAGGCTTTGGATGTCTACCTGAGGAATCGGGGTAGGCAGGCTTTGAAAGAGATAAAGTATTTTAGGGAGAAGTGTCATTTTTACCGCGTTAAGGCGACCCAACCAGGAAATAGGAAGCTTTTTCCAGCGTCGCAGTTCTTCTCGAACTTCTCTGCGACATGTTGGCCAGTTGGCCTGGGTCCAGATGGAGAGGGACGGGGTCAGATTAAGGCCTAAATATCGGATTGGCTGTTCTGCCCAGTGTATAGGGGTGAGGGATTGAAGTCTCTGTAGGTCCGGAGCAGGAATGGTGAGATTTAGAGCGTGAGACTTGGACATGTTAATCTTGAAGCCGGAAGCTCATTCAAAAGAATGGAGAAGGGAAGATAGTGCCGGGATAGAAGTAGCCGGGGTAGTGAGTGAGACTATTAGGTCGTCCGCAAACAGGGATACTTTATGATCGTGGCCTCCAAAGGGTACACCCATTATATCTGGCGACTGGCGAATAGCTAGGGGTTCCACTGCTAAAGCGGACAGGAGAGGGGAGAGTGGGCAACTCTGTCTGGTACCCATGTGTATCGAGATTGGAGGTGTAAGTTGACCGTTGATCCGGAACCGCACTGTGGGTGAAGTGTAGGGGGCCATTAGTTTGGAAATCATTGTCTGTCCTAGGCCTATTTTATGGAGCACTGCACGCAGAAACTGTCAATCGATGCCATCGAAGGCCTTCTCTGCGTCAAGGGATATCAGACAGTCCGGAATGTCTCGCCTTTGAGCCTTTTCAATAAGATGGGCAATACGTCAAATGTTGTCTGCCCCCTGGCGGTGGCGGATGAGCCCCACCTGGTCTGGGTCGATCAGTCCTGGGAGATATGGCTCGAGGCGGTTCGCTAATATCTTAATATAAATTTGTTGTTAAGTAGGGCGAGGGGTCGGTAAGAAGTGCATAAGGATGGGACTTTTCCAGGTTTAGGTATGAGAACCCCTTCAGCTTCTGACATCATGGGGGTAAGCCCTGTTGTGTCAGAGAACGTATTAAAGAGCTGGAGTAAGTGATCCTGGAGTTGGGGGAGAAAAGCGCAGTAAAAGGTAACCGGGAGGCCATCCGGTCCCGGAGTTTTATTCGTCTGAAGTTGTTTTAGTGCTCTGTGCAATTCGTCTAAAGGGATTGAGTCCTCTAGCAATTTCGCATGATGAGGATCCATAGGTTCCCTGGGGCATGTACTGAGAAAAGAGGAAGTCTTTTCAGGCGAATGGGTGGCGGCAGCGTATAGCTCAGTATAAAATGTGGCAAAGACCTGTCCCTTGTCACGTTCAGATGTGACCCAGGTGTTGTCTACGTGTTTGATTTTGGAAATATGTGCTCTAGTGACTTGAGCTCGAAGGCGACGTGCTAGGATAGCCCCTACCTTGTCTCCCCCACGAAGAATTTCTGCTTAAGCGACATAAGTGTGCGTTCTGCTTTATTAATGCGATGTAGTCTCAATTGACCCCAGAGCATGGCAAGGCTCTTCTTGTGTTCTTTTGAGGGTGTGGAGTGGTCCCTGCGCTCTAAGGCCTTAATGTTGTTAGTTAGATTGTGCTCGAACAGGCAAGTTTCTCAGGAGCGGGCAATAGCGACAGAGGATATGACGCCTCGGATGGTTGATTTAAAAGCATCCCATCGCGTGACTGTAGGTGGCTCCGGGGGGGAGTTTGTGTCAAAGAAAGCCGAGATCTCCTGACGGACCACAGCCAAATCTACTGGGTCCCGTAAGACATGGGGGGGAAGGCGCCATCTGTAGGTGGCGTCATGTCGTCTACCCGGGGCTCGGAATTTCACCGCCACATGGG
Organism: Calotriton arnoldi; assembly: GCA_963921515.1. Lineage (NCBI taxonomy): Eukaryota > Metazoa > Chordata > Amphibia > Caudata > Salamandridae > Calotriton > Calotriton arnoldi. The sequence continues at coordinate 341,915 of CAWUFW010004649.1, read as the reverse complement.
CGTGGTCCGATATGGATATGTCTGAGATGTCGGCCGATTCCAGGGATTTTATCAGAGTGAGAGAGGAAGCAATAGTCAATTCTTGAGTAAGAGCGGTGAACATGTGAGAAGAAGGTGTAGTTGCGCACGTCTGAGGAGTGATATCTCCAGGCATCCGTTAGGCCCGACTCTGTAAGATCCCTCTTCAAAGCAGCTGACATTGCCCCTGTGTTCTGATAAGTGGCGGCACTATGGTCCAACTCGGGATCCCAAACCATGCTAAAGTCGCCCCCAAGAACAACCGAGCCCTCTGGGGAATGCAAGTGGTCTTTCAAGAAGGATCTGAGGAAGGCATCCTGTGCCTGATTAGGCGTGTAAATATTGATGAGGGTCAGAGGCTGTGCACCCAGCTGGGTTTGGAGTTTTAAATACCGGCCCTCAGCGCCTTGAGTCACCCGGGGAGTCGCCCCTCCCAATTTGGATCTAGTTAGTATGGCAACCCCCGCTGTTTTGGAGGTGGCCGACGCCCAGTATTGATGAGGGTATTTCTGGTGGGTCATGAAAAGAGTGTCTGTGGGGAGCAAGTGAGCTTCCTGGAGGAAAATAATGTCAGGGTCTTGGAGGAGTAGGTATCGCCAAATCTGTCGCCTCTTATTAGGAGAATTGAGCCCCTTGACATTAAGTAAGAGGAGTTTGATAAGCCGATTCGTGGTCACAGTGTTATGGGGAGTGTTCGGGGGTAGTGTTGTTGCCATGGATGGGAGGTTTATGCTCCCCTAGGAGGGGGAGTAGAGCTTGTGGAACAAGTGACAGGTACCCTCAGTGTAGAGACTGTGCATGATAAACTGTGAGGAGATCGTTGTGTCGAGCTTGCCCAACCCCCAGTGTAGGAAAAGAAGATAAAAGGGGAGAGTAACAGGGTGCGGCCAACAGGGCCCGTAAGGTGTACTGCTATTTTTGGAATAGCTTGGAAGTCGAGACAAGAGCCATTCCAAGGATGTCACTCCTCCGAATGGCACTACATGCGTGGGGGGCATAGTACGAGCAAGTGTGGGTAATTCGGGCTCTGCATACCGTGGCCAGTGTTAGGATGGTGGTTGAATACGTCGATCTTTTATCCACCAGGGAGAAGGATTAGTGGGGTATTGGATAGGATTAGGTGAGTGGCCACTCTGGCCAACCATAGTTTTTTATAAACATAGGAGAGTATGCCAGGTATGAAGGTGTCCGTGTGCCCATCAGAGATGGGTTATCAATGCAATCTGGAGTGCAGAGTAGAGCAAGGGTCCCCTCCGGGAGTAGTGAGGCAGAGGAGGCGCTCACAACCTTTAGCATAGATCAAAGAGTTATTGGTTGGAGTGCAGTGTTTGTAGTAAGGTTCACATGGAGTCCGAGGCCTGTGAGTGAGGAGCACTCATGGTGCGGAGGTGGTTGATGATTTCTGCTTTGTTTGGGAGGAGATCTGTTCCTTGGCTCGAGATCTGTGTTTGGGGGGGATGGTGGTCCATTCTGATCATATTGCCTCTCTACGGGGGGTCTGCGGAGAAGAGGAAGCATTGTCACCAGGGTCTGATGGGATTTGAAGGAGTCGTTTCACCTCTTGCAAAGAGCGGAGGGCATGGCGTTTGCCTTCCCATGAGAAAATCAGTGCAAAAGGATGTCCCCATTGGTATTTGATTTGAAGATCTCGCAGTTTGTCTGTGGCTGGTTTGAATTCTTTGCGTCGGTGAAGAGTGACTGGGGCAATGTCCTGGAAGACTTAGATATGGTGGCCCTTGTACATCAGATTCGTTTCTCCTCGTATCTTCTGGAGAATGGCTTTCTTTTCTACAAAGAAATGAACTCGAGTTAGGATATCCGGAACGAAGTCTGGACGACCTCTTGGGCCAAAAACTCGATGTGCTCTATTGAGAGCCGGAGGGGAGGCATTCTCATCAGCCCTGATTGTATGTAGAAGGTCAGCTTTGAAAGGCATAATATCTTGGCCTTCCACACCCCGTGGGTCCTCCCTGATGCGGATGTTATTACGTCGGCTTCTATTTTCTAAATCTTCTTGCTTCAGCTGCAGGCTAATATGTTGATCCTCCAGTTCGGCCATTCTACGCCAAAGACCCTCATGATCCTCTGCACGTGTATCCATTGTGCGCTCCAATGGTCCACTCGGCCCCCAATTTCAGCAAGATTTAAAGTTGCTCTTGAGCGATCCGAATTTAGCCTTAATTTACTGCAGGAAAGAGGTCATAAAGGCCTGTGTAATCGGGGCTGTCGTCGAGTCTCCAATTGCAGAGGCACTCAGCGGAACAGAGGTAGGCTGCGGCTGAGGGTTGAATTTCAGCCATAGGGATGCAACAGGGTTATCTTTGGCTGGAGTAGGTGCGGGATCTTTTCCCACTTAAGGGTGTGGCATGGTGAGGGACGGCTTTTCCTTGATGTCGTGTTCAAAAGGAGAGTTCTAAGGAGACAAGGGTCTTCTGTGGAATGGAGGCCACGTCGGAATAGTTATGGTCTAGCTGTGACAGGGTATTTGTGCGTTGAGACCCTATTCGTGCCAGTGAGGGCCCTCGGACACCGCAGACTATCTGGAGCGCACCCACAGCCACATCGATATCCAACCCCAGAGTTCCAGGAGTAGTCCAGAGAGAGGGCCTCCAGACAGCCGAGAGAGGAGAGGGGGAGGTGAGTAAAATCGCTGGGTGAGCCCCACAGGTGAGTTCCCCAGCTCAGGGGCCAGAGGACAGAGTGGATGTGTTGAGATGCACAGGGGCCAAGGGTATAGGCCCCATCAGGTGTTCAGCCCACAGGAGAGGGTTAAGCGCCCAAGTCGATGTTGGCTGGGTGTAGGCGTAAGTGAGTCCTATGAGCTCAGTGACAGATCCCTGCCATTCCTCGCAAGGTATAAGCTTCCGATGCCGCAGAAGGGGCCAGAGTCTATATCTTAAGGGGAGTCCTACCGCGCAGAGAGTCCCGCTGTGCGATCCCCACAGCCCATCCCCGCGACCCCCGAGAGAGTCTATGCTTCGTGTGACCCACCTTCGTGGGGGCCACCGGCAACAGCCAACCCAAAGGGCACCAGTTCCCGCTAACAGCAGGCACCAGTCCAAACAGGAGGGCCCAGCTAGAGGGCAAGGCCAGCCAGAGAATGAACGGACCTCTCGAGTCACCCCCGAAGGCGTGCAGCGAGGGACAGCCCCACCGGGTCCTGCACAGGCCACCCCTCGGTTGAAGAGGGTAGATATAGGGCCTACAAGTGAGCCCAAGCAGTGCGCAATGTTCACCTGGGCCGAGCTGCTGCAATGTTATGTGCCTGGTTAGGGCCCCATGCGGGGGTCGCTAGTTACGGAGCAGACGAGAGACCCGTGTCAGGGCCACATGTAGGGGCCGGGTTCAGCAATCTCCCCCCAGAGCGTCACAGAAAGTAGGCGGCAGGCAAGAAATTAATTAAGGAAGGGGCAAAGCATACATTGTGGCTCAAGTCAATGAGGCAGGTGATCGGGCCCCCAGAAATGCCGCCGAGGGCCCAGCAAGAGAAGGAGGGGAGGTAGAATGCCCCTCGCTGCGCAGTCCCCGCAGCCGATCTCCCCTACCTGAGAGCGGCTCGCTCGCCGCCTCTCTGTTGCTGTGGCTTGTGTTGGAGGATGCGGCGGGTATGGAGGTCTCGGATCCGGACCACGAGGTGAGAGCAGGGCCAGCATTGGAGGCCCCTGGAGCACCAGCGCCAACCAGGCCCGACCACCCCACTCCAGGCCGCCCAGGCGGTGAAGGCCAGAAGTGCAGGGGTTGCTGGCAAAAGAGTAGATAGATTCATGGCCGGTATGTGGGCCAGATGCAGTCGAAGGGCTGGTGACGAAAGGGCCACAGGGATCCCCACAGAGGCCCAGCAAGTGGAAGAGGGCCCGCTGCACGATCCTCGCAGCCGATCCTCCTTACTCACGCTGACATGTACCATTGGTTGCAGCAGGTGTAGAGAGTCCAAGCCTTGACGTCAGTGTAAGGGCGCCAAAGGCCCCCAGGGCGCGGACCCTAGTTGGGTGCCGTCGCTTCCCCCTGGGGCGCTCACCGGAGCCTCGCTGGCCGCCTCTCCCCAGCGGCGGGTCCAGGGCACAAGTCGTTCGACACACTGGGCCAGCGCCAGGCTCAGAGGCACGTGCTCCCCAAGGCCCGGGGTCCGATGGGGCAGGTCCGCAAGCTGCCGAGAACAGGTCCGCTTCCAGCCTCCTCAGACAAGTCGCCGGGCCCTCTGTCAAGGGGGGCAGTCCCCTCGCCTCCGTGTCGTCCCTAGATGCTTACTTTCAGAGCTGATGAGCCCCGTTGCAAGGGGGTCGAGATGAAGGGGGGGGCAGTCCTGTAGTTCTAGGCCTCTCAAAGGGACCTAAGATGGCGGCAGCTCAGGGCGCGGCCTAGCCGTCTCGATGAATCGGCAGTCGCCAGAGAGGTCCCCAGCGGATGTCGGGGGCTTCGAGGGGGCTCCCAGAGTATTCCCGGGATCTCACCCCTGCAGACGAGCCAGTCAGGTTATGATAAGTTTGGCGTAATAGCTGTAGCAGGCCGTGGAGGAGCAGAGCTCCGAGAGCACGCGTCCTACTCCATTTGTGTCTTGGCCAGACCCCAAATCTCTTACATTTAAATGTTGTAAATCTCTGCAACAAGGTGTTACAAAGCATAGATGCCTACGTTTAGATGAGTAGTTCAGTCTGAACCGCCAATATAGGTCTGGTTACCACTTTTATGGCTGCAGATCTTGTTTACAGCTGCTTGCAATAAGTCACCTCAGAAATCCTATAAATCCCTCAACTGCTTCCTCTAATGTAGTCATCAATATAGGCATGTCATTAATGCCAGTCTAATCGAAGTCAAAATATTTAGGAAAGATGCATTTTTATTGCTTAACAACGTTTTTAAGTCAGATACTTTCTATGGTGGCCTTAATTTTGTTTTTATCTTTAACACCTACTTTCCTTGTTTCAGAAGCTGGAGTATTTCATATCATTAAATAGTGTTGTAATTGATGTCTTTTATTATTGTTTTCCACCTCTCTTTCTCCTTGAGCCTTTCTCTCGCTATAGAATGCACTCCCTCGTTCCACTTTTCTGATGTGGGAGAGAAGACCTCATTCTGCTTTTACTCCTGTCCATGTTTGCCAGTTTCAAAACATGCAATAAGGCATTTCAGAGGGAAGTATTTCATATTGCTATTTTTTTTTCTGACTAATGTTTTATGTTTCATATTTGAACCCTTTAATGCATATTCCTTTCTGAAACCGCTGCTGCAGAGGTGGATGGTGATAACATACCAGTAGCTAGCTTTCCTTGCATGTTAACAATGTGTTGTCTGCCCGCTGCTCCTGTAGGTAAGATCGCCCTCCGCTTGTGGCCCCGGTGCCCGTTTTTGTCTGCTCTCCCCCTGTTTTTCCTTTCTGTGCCCCTCGCTGCCCCACTGTTGTTGTGCCCGTGATTTTGTCTGCTCTCCCCCTGTTTTTCCTTTCTGTGCCCCTCGCTGCCCCACTGTTGTTGTGCCCGTGATTTTGTCTGCTGTCCCCCTGTTCTTCCTTTCTGTGCCCCTCGCTGCCCCACTGTTGTTGTGCCCGTGATTTTGTCTGCTGTCCCCCTGTTTTTCCTTTCTGTGCCCCCGCTGCCTCTCGCCACTCCCGCCGCTGCGTTCCCTGCGGCCCCGCCCCCTGACTGCCCATTCGCTGCCCCTGCCTCCCGCCTCCCAGCTGCTCCTCCCTCCCACCTCCCCATAAATGGCGGCCGCTGCACGGCCGCGCAGCAGACGTGCGCAGCGGGCGCGCCGCTGGCGCGCCGAAGGCGCGCCTAAGGCAAGCCCGTCTGCGCCCGTCCGCGACTGGACCGCGCCCAGCGCCAGAACCCCTGGAACCCACCAACGCAACACTACTCGACGGACCTACGACGCCGCCACACTCACCGCACTCAATGCCGGCCGGAACCCTGCCTGCTACCGAGCCTCACCGAGACGCACCCACGGACCCTTCGCCTGCCAAGCCTGCCGATTCACCTGCCCCCGGACGTGCACCACCTCCGCCAAGTCGAGCAACAGCAGCAACCACCTGAAATGCATCCTGCTGAACACCCGCTCCGTCCACAGGCACGCCGTGGAACTCTGGGACCTGCTCGACGCAACAGCACCGGACATCGCCTTCCTCACCGAGACCTGGATGAACGCCTCCTCAGCGCCCGACATCGCCATAGCCATCCCGGACGGATACAAGATCACCCGGAGGGACCGCGTCAACCAGACGGGAGGAGGCATCGCCATCGTACACAAGAACACCATCCGCATCTCGACTAACTCCGACGAGACCTTCTCCGCCGCCGAACACCTACACTTCCAGATACACACTGACCCCAAGACCACCCTCCGAGGCACCCTCATCTACAGACCCCCGGGACCACGCACACTATTCAGCGAAGACATCGCAGACTTCATCAGCCCGCACGCCATGCCCTCAGCCGACTACATCCTCCTAGGGGACCTCAACTTCCACCTGGAGAACAACAACGACAGAAACACCACCGCCCTGCTGGACAACCTCGCCAACCTCGGACTCAAGCAACTGGTGAACACGCCCACCCACTACGCCGGCCACACGCTTGACCCCGTCTTCTCGTCCAGCAAGCACATCTCCTTCAGCCACGCCACCGGACTCCACTGGACCGACCACAGCTGCGTCCACTTCAGCTTCAGAAAGACTGCGACCCACCACCACCCGCAACAGGCTCCCCGCCGGAGCTGGAGCAAGATCACCGCCGAGCAGCTCACCGCCTCCCTCAGCCAGAACACACCCACCAACACAACGGACCCAAACGAAGCAGCCAGCAACCTCGCCAAGTGGCTGACCGCCTGCGCCCGACGACCTCGCACCACTAAAAAACCCTCACAGCAGACCCGGAAGCAAGAAAACCCCTTGGTTCACCAACGAACTCAAGGAATCCAAGAAGAACTGCAGCACTCTCGAGAAAACCTGGCGACTCGACCAGACCACAGACAACAGGACCGCCCTCAAGCACGCCACCCGCAAACACCACCAGCTGATCCTTGCCACCAAGAAGTCGGCACTCAAAGAACGACTGGACAACAACGCCCATGACAGCAAGGAACTTTTCAGCATCGTCAAAGAGTTCTCCAACCCCAGCGCCGGAAACAACGACATCACCCCCTCACAAGACCTCTGCAACTCACTCTCCGCGTTCTTCCACCGCAAGATCACCGACATACACAACAGCTTCGACGCACAAACAACGCACCCTACCGCCGAACCAACGCCCGCCACCACCACCCTCTGCAACTGGACCCCGATCAGCACCGAAGACACCACCCGCACGATGAACTCCATCCACTCCGGATCACCAACCGACCCCTGCCCACACCACGTCTTCAACAAAGCCGACGCCACCATCGCACCCCATCTCCGGGACATCATCAACTCCTCCTTCCACACCGCCACCTTCCCGGAGAGCTGGAAGCACGCCGAGCTTACCGCCCTCCTGAAGAAACCAACGGCGGACCCCACCGACCTCAAGAACTACCGTCCCATCTCGCTCCTTCCGTTTCCGGCCAAAGTCATCGAGAAGACCGTCAACAGACAGCTTGCCGCCTTCCTCGAGACGAATGGATCCCTCGACCCCTCGCAGTCCGGGTTTCGGGCCAACCACAGCACCGAGACCGCCCTTATCGCAGCCACCGACGACATCAGAACCCTAACCGACAACGGGGAAACAGCTGCCCTCATCCTCTTGGACCTCTCTGCGGCGTTCGACACCGTCTGCCACCGCACCCTAGTGAAGCGCCTCAGCAACATCGGAATCCGAGAGAAAGCACTGGAATGGATCATCTCGTTCCTCGCCGGAAGAACCCAGAGAGTCCGCCTCCCCCGTTCAGATCCGAAGCCACCGAAGTCATCTGCGGCGTTCCACAAGGATCCTCACTCAGCCCAACCCTCTTCAACGTCTACATGAGCCCCCTCGCAGCCATCGCACGCCGACACAACCTCAACATCATCTCCTACGCCGACGACACCCAGCTGATCCTCTCCCTCACCAACGACCCCACCACCGCCAGAGCCAACCTACACGACGGGATGAGAGACGTCGCCGACTGGATGAGGAACAGCCGCCTTAAACTGAACTCAGATAAGACGGAAGTCCTCATCCTGGGCTCATCACCCTCCGCCTGGGACGACTCCTGGTGGCCCCCGGCCCTGGGCACCGCGCCCAAGCCAACGGACCACGCACGCAACCTGGGCTTCATCCTGGACTCCTCCCTGTCGATGACCAGACAAGTCAACGCCGTCTCATCTTCATGCTTCAACACCCTGCGCATGCTCCGCAAGATCTTCAGATGGATCCCCACTGAAACCAGGAAGACCGTCACCCAGGCACTCGTCACCAGCCGACTGGACTATGGGAACACCCTCTACGCCGGAACCACAGCCAAACTTCAAAAGAGACTCCAGCGCATCCAGAACGCCTCCGCACGACTCATCCTGGACATCCCCCGACACAGCCACATCACCGTGCACCTGAAAGACCTGCACTGGCTCCCCGTCAGCAAGAGAATCACGTTCAGACTCCTCACCCACGCACACAAGGCCCTCCACGACCTGGGCCCAAAGTACCTCAACGACCGCATGACCTTCTACACGCCCACACGCCAGCTACGATCAACCAGCCACGCCCTCGCCACCGTACCACGCATCCGCAGAACCACCGCCGGAGGAAGATCCTTCTCCTACCTGGCAGCCAAGACCTGGAACTCCCTCCCCACTCACCTTCGGCGAACCCAGGACCATCTCTCCTTCAGGAAGCAGCTCAAGACCTGGCTGTTCGAGCAGTAACTTACCCCCTCCCCCAGCGCCTTGAGACCCTCCCGGGTGAGTAGCGCGCTCTATAAATGCCGTGATTGATTGATTGAACAATGACCTGAAAAAACAACAATTGATGGACAGAATGCAGAACAATGTCATACATTCACCCCAGTACAGAGATCTGGGCCTAAATCCATCGTTTTTTTTGCTCACCATGCCATTCCAGATTGAACCCAGCCATATGCAAATCAGTCTTGACCCTGTGCCCCATGGGAACAGTCCAGCCCGAACTGCCAGGCCAGGTCCTCCCTGGACTGGAAACAAGCATCCTAGGACCGGTTTCGGGGTTTCACCCCTCTTCAGCCAGGATAGCTTGATTCCAGTGGCATGGAGAGCACGGGACCCACGTCTGGGCATACCCGTCCCACTCGGGGTAACAAATGCAAAAACAACAATTGATGGACAGAATGCAGAACAATGTCATACATTCACCCCAGTACAGAGATCTGGGCCTAAATCCATCGTTTTTTGCTCACCATGCCATTCCAGATTGAACCCAGCCATATGCAAATCAGTCTTGACCCTGTGCCCCATGGGAACAGTCCAGCCCGAACTGCCAGGCCAGGTCCTCCCTGGACTGGAAACAAGCATCCTAGGACCGGTTTCGGGGTTTCACCCCTCTTCAGCCAGGATAGCTTGATTCCAGTGGCATGGAGAGCACGGGACCCACGTCTGGGCATGCCCGTGCCACTCGGGGTAACAAATGCAAAAACAACAATTGATGGACAGAATGCAGAACAATGTCATACATTCACCCCAGTACAGAGATCTGGGCCTAAATCCATCGTTTTTTTTGCTCACCATGCCATTCCAGATTGAACCCAGCCATATGCAAATCAGTCTTGACCCTGTGCCCCATGGGAACAGTCCAGCCCGAACTGCCAGGCCAGGTCCTCCCTGGACTGGAAACAAGCATCCTAGGACCGGTTTTGGGGTTTCACCCTCTTCAGCCAGGATAGCTTGATTCCAGTGGCATGGAGAGCACGGGACCCACGTCTGGGCATACCCGTCCCACTCGGGGTAACAAATGCAAAAACAACAATTGATGGCCAGAATGCAGAACAATGTCATACATTCACCCCAGTACAGAGATCTGGGCCTAAATCCATCGGTTTTTTTGCTCACCATGCCATTCCAGATTGAACCCAGCCATATGCAAATCAGTCTTGACCCTGTGCCCCATGGGAACAGTCCAGCCCGAACTGCCAGGCCAGGTCCTCCCTGGACTGGAAACAAGCATCCTAGGACCGGTTTCGGGGTTTCACCCTCCTCAGCCAGGATAGCTTGATTCCAGTGGCATGGAGAGCACGGGACCCACGTCTGGGCATACCCGTCCCACTCGGGGTAACAAATGCAAAAACAACAATTGATGGACAGAATGCAGAACAATGTCATACATTCACCCCAGTACAGAGATCTGGGCCTAAATCCATCGGTTTTTTTGCTCACCATGCCATTCCAGATTGAACCCAGCCATATGCAAATCAGTCTTGACCCTGTGCCCCATGGGAACAGTCCAGCCCGAACTGCCAGGCCAGGTCCTCCCTGGACTGGAAACAAGCATCCTAGGACCGGTTTTGGGGTTTCACCCCTCTTCAGCCAGGATAGCTTGATTCCAGTGGCATGGAGAGCACGGGACCCACGTCTGGGCATACCCGTCCCACTCTGGGTAACAAATGCAAAAACAACAATTGATGGACAGAATGCAGAACAATGTCATACATTCACCCCAGTACAGAGATCTGGGCCTAAATCCATCGTTTTTTTTGCTCACCATGCCATTCCAGATTGAACCCAGCCATATGCAAATCAGTCTTGACCCTGTGCCCCATGGGAACAGTCCAGCCCGAACTGCCAGGCCAGGTCCTCCCTGGGCTGGAAACAAGCATCCTAGGACCGGTTTCGGGGTTTCACCCCTCTTCAGCCAGGATAGCTTGATTCCAGTGGCATGGAGAGCACGGGACCCACGTCTGGGCATAACCGTCCCACTCGGGGTAACAAATGCAAAAACAACAATTGATGGACAGAATGCAGAACAATGTCATACATTCACCCCAGTACAGAGATCTGGGCCTAAATCCATCGTTTTTTTTGCTCACCATGCCATTCCAGATTGAACCCAGCCATATGCAAATCAGTCTTGACCCTGTGCCCCATGGGAAAAGTCCAGCCCGAACTGCCAGGCCAGGTCCTCCCTGGACTGGAAACAAGCATCCTAGGACCGGTTTCGGGGTTTCACCCCTCTTCAGCCAGGATAGCTTGATTCCAGTGGCATGGAGAGCACGGGACCCACGTCTGGGCATACCCGTCCCACTCGGGGTAACAAATGCAAAAACAACAATTGATGGACAGAATGCAGAACAATGTCATACATTCACCCCAGTACAGAGATCTGGGCCTAAATCCATCGGTTTTTTGCTCACCATGCCATTCCAGATTGAACCCAGCCATATGCAAATCAGTCTTGACCCTGTGCCCCATGGGAACAGTCCAGCCCGAACTGCCAGGCCAGGTCCTCCCTGGACTGGAAACAAGCATCCTAGGACCGGTTTTGGGGTTTCACCCCTCTTCAGCCAGGATAGCTTGATTCCAGTGGCATGGAGAGCGCGGGACCCACGTCTGGGCATACCCGTCCCACTCGGGGTAACAAATGCAAAAACAACAATTGATGGACAGAATGCAGAACAATGTCATACATTCACCCCAGTACAGAGATCTGGGCCTAAATCCATCGGTTTTTTTGCTCACCATGCCATTTCAGATTGAACCCAGCCATATGCAAATCAGTCTTGACCCTGTGCCCCATGGGAACAGTCCAGCCCGAACTGCCAGGCCAGGTCCTCCCTGGACTGGAAACAAGCATCCTAGGACCGGTTTCGGGGTTTCACCCCTCTTCAGCCAGGATAGCTTGATTCCAGTGGCATGGAGAGCACGGGACCCACGTCTGGGCATACCCGTCCCACTCGGGGTAACAAATGCAAAAACAACAATTGATGGACAGAATGCAGAACAATGTCATACATTCACCCCAGTACAGAGATCTGGGCCTAAATCCATCGGTTTTTTTGCTCACCATGCCATTCCAGATTGAACCCAGCCATATGCAAATCAGTCTTGACCCTGTGCCCCATGGGAACAGTCCAGCCCGAACTGCCAGGCCAGGTCCTCCCTGGACTGGAAACAAGCATCCTAGGACCGGTTTTGGGGTTTCACCCTCTTCAGCCAGGATAGCTTGATTCCAGTGGCATGGAGAGCACAGGACCCACGTCTGGGCATACCCGTCCCACTCGGGGTAACAAATGCAAAAACAACAATTGATGGACAGAATGCAGAACAATGTCATACATTCACCCCAGTACAGAGATCTGGGCCTAAATCCATCGTTTTTTTGCTCACCATGCCATTCCAGATTGAACCCAGCCATATGCAAATCAGTCTTGACCCTGTGCCCCATGGGAACAGTCCAGCCCGAACTGCCAGGCCAGGTCCTCCCTGGACTGGAAACAAGCATCCTAGGACCGGTTTCGGGGTTTCACCCCTCTTCAGCCAGGATAGCTTGATTCCAGTGGCATGGAGAGCACGGGACCCACGTCTGGGCATACCCGTCCCACTCGGGGTAACAAATGCAAAAACAACAATTGATGGACAGAATGCAGAACAATGTCATACATTCACCCCAGTACAGAGATCTGGGCCTAAATCCATCGTTTTTTTGCTCACCATGCCATTCCAGATTGAACCCAGCCATATGCAAATCAGTCTTGACCCTGTGCCCCATGGGAACAGTCCAGCCCGAACTGCCAGGCCAGGTCCTCCCTGGACTGGAAACAAGCATCCTAGGACCGGTTTCGGGGTTTCACACCTCTTCAGCTAGGATAGCTTGATTCCAGTGGCATGGAGAGCACAGGACCCACGTCTGGGCATACCCGTCCCACTCGGGGTAACAAATGCAAAAACAACAATTGATGGACAGAATGCAGAACAATGTCATACATTCACCCCAGTACAGAGATCTGGGCCTAAATCCATCAGTTTTTTTGCTCACCATGCCATTCCAGATTGAACCCAGCCATATGCAAATCAGTCTTGACCCTGTGCCCCATGGGAACAGTCCAGCCCGAACTGCCAGGCCAGGTCCTCCCTGGACTGGAAACAAGCATCCTAGGACCGGTTTTGGGGTTTCACCCCTCTTCAGCCAGGATAGCTTGATTCCAGTGGCATGGAGAGCACGGGACCCACGTCTGGGCATACCCGTCCCACTCGGGGTAACAAATGCAAAAACAACAATTGATGGACAGAATGCAGAACAATGTCATACATTCACCCCAGTACAGAGATCTGGGCCTAAATCCATCGTTTTTTTTGCTCACCGTGCCATTCCAGATTGAACCCAGCCATATGCAAATCAGTCTTGACCCTGTGCCCCATGGGAACAGTCCAGCCCGAACTGCCAGGCCAGGTCCTCCCTGGACTGGAAACAAGCATCCTAGGACCGGTTTTGGGGTTTCACCCCTCTTCAGCCAGGATAGCTTGATTCCAGTGGCATGGAGAGCACGGGACCCACGTCTGGGCATACCCGTCCCACTCTGGGTAACAAATGCAAAAACAACATTTGATGGACAGAATGCAGAACAATGTCATACATTCACCCCAGTACAGAGATCTGGGCCTAAATCCATCGTTTTTTTTGCTCACCATGCCATTCCAGATTGAACCCAGCCATATGCAAATCAGTCTTGACCCTGTGCCCCATGGGAACAGTCCAGCCCGAACTGCCAGGCCAGGTCCTCCCTGGGCTGGAAACAAGCATCCTAGGACCGGTTTCGGGGTTTCGCCCCTCTTCAGCCAGGATAGCTTGATTCCAGTGGCATGGAGAGCACGGGACCCACGTCTGGGCATACCCGTCCCACTCGGGGTAACAAATGCAAAAACAACAATTGATGGACAGAATGCAGAACAATGTCATACATTCACCCCAGTACAGAGATCTGGGCTTAAATCCATCGTTTTTTTTGCTCACCATGCCATTCCAGATTGAACCCAGCCATATGCAAATCAGTCTTGACCCTGTGCCCCATGGGAACAGTCCAGCCCGAACTGCCAGGCCAGGTCCTCCCTGGACTGGAAACAAGCATCCTAGGACCGGTTTCGGGGTTTCACCCCTCTTCAGCCAGGATAGCTTGATTCCAGTGGCATGGAGAGCACGGGACCCACGTCTGGGCATACCCGTCCCACTCGGGGTAACAAATGCAAAAACAACAATTGATGGACAGAATGCAGAACAATGTCATACATTCACCCCAGTACAGAGATCTGGGCCTAAATCCATCGTTTTTTTGCTCACCATGCCATTCCAGATTGAACCCAGCCATATGCAAATCAGTCTTGACCCTGTGCCCCATGGGAACAGTCCAGCCCGAACTGCCAGGCCAGGTCCTCCCTGGACTGGAAACAAGCATCCTAGGACCGGTTTTGGGGTTTCACCCCTCTTCAGCCAGGATAGCTTGATTCCAGTGGCATGGAGAGCACGGGACCCACGTCTGGGCATACCCGTCCCACTCGGGGTAACAAATGCAAAAACAACAATTGATGGACAGAATGCAGAACAATGTCATACATTCACCCCAGTACAGAGATCTGGGCCTAAATCCATCGTTTTTTTTGCTCACCATGCCATTCCAGATTGAACCCAGCCATATGCAAATCAGTCTTGACCCTGTGCCCCATAGGAACAGTCCAGCCCGAACTGCCAGGCCAGGTCCTCCCTGGACTGGAAACAAGCATCCTAGGACCGGTTTCGGGGTTTCACCCCTCTTCAGCCAGGATAGCTTGATTCCAGTGGCATGGAGAGCACGGGACCCACGTCTGGGCATACCCGTCCCACTCGGGGTAACAAATGCAAAAACAACAATTGATGGACAGAATGCAGAACAATGTCATACATTCACCCCAGTACAGAGATCTGGGCCTAAATCCATCGTTTTTTTGCTCACCATGCCATTCCAGATTGAACCCAGCCATATGCAAATCAGTCTTGACCCTGTGCCCCATGGGAACAGTCCAGCCCGAACTGCCAGGCCAGGTCCTCCCTGGACTGGAAACAAGCATCCTAGGACCGGTTTTGGGGTTTCACCCCTCTTCAGCCAGGATAGCTTGATTCCAGTGGCATGGAGAGCACGGGACCCACGTCTGGGCATACCCGTCCCACTCGGGGTAACAAATGCAAAAACAACAATTGATGGACAGAATGCAGAACAATGTCATACATTCACCCCAGTACAGAGATCTGGGCCTAAATCCATCGGTTTTTAACTCACCATGCCATTCCAGATTGAACCCAGCCATATGCAAATCAGTCTTGACCCTGTGCCCCATGGGAACAGTCCAGCCCGAAGTGCCAGGCCAGGTCCTCCCTGGACTGGAAACAAGCATCCTAGGACCGGTTTTGGGGTTTCTCCCCTCTTCAGCCAGGATAGCTTGATTCCAGTGGCATGGAGAGCACGGGACCCACGTCTGGGCATACCCGTCCCACTCGGGGTAACAAATGCAAACACAACAATTGATGGACAGAATGCAGAACAATGTCATACATTCACCCCAGTACAGAGATCTGGGCCTAAATCCATCGTTTTTTTTCCTCACCATGCCATTCCAGATTGAACCCAGCCATATGCAAATCAGTCTTGACCCTGTGCCCCATGGGAACAGTCCAGCCCGAACTGCCAGGCCAGGTCCTCCCTGGACTGGAAACAAGCATCCTAGGACCGGTTTTGGGGTTTCACCCTCTTCAGCCAGGATAGCTTGATTCCAGTGGCATGGAGAGCACAGGACCCACGTCTGGGCATACCCGTCCCACTCTGGGTAACAAATGCAAAAACAACAATTGATGGACAGAATGCAGAACAATGTCATACATTCACCCCAGTACAGAGATCTGGGCCTAAATTCATCGTTTTTTTTGCTCACCATGCCATTCCAGATTGAACCCAGCCATATGCAAATCAGTCTTGACCCTGTGCCCCATGGGAACAGTCCAGCCCGAACTGCCAGGCCAGGTCCTCCCTGGGCTGGAAACAAGCATCCTAGGACCAGTTTCGGGGTTTCGCCCTCTTCAGCCAGGATAGCTTGATTCCAGTGGCATGGAGAGCACGGGACCCACGTCTGGGCATACCCGTCCCACTCGGGGTAACAAATGCAAAAACAACAATTGATGGACAGAATGCAGAACAATGTCATACATTCACCCCAGTACAGAGATCTGGGCCTAAATCCATCGGTTTTTTGCTCACCATGCCATTCCAGATTGAACCCAGCCATATGCAAATCAGTCTTGACCCTGTGCCCCATGGGAACAGTCCAGCCCGAACTGCCAGGCCAGGTCCTCCCTAGACTGGAAACAAGCATCCTAGGACCGGTTTCGGGGTTTCACCCTCTTCAGCCAGGATAGCTTGATTCCAGTGGCATGGAGAGCACGGGACCCACGTCTGGGCATACCCGTCCCACTCTGGGTAACAAATGCAAAAACAACAATTGATGGACAGAATGCAGAACAATGTCATACATTCACCCCAGTACAGAGATCTGGGCCTAAATCCATCGTTTTTTTTGCTCACCATGCCATTCCAGATTGAACCCAGCCATATGCAAATCAGTCTTGACCCTGTGCCTCATGGGAACAGTCCAGCCCGAACTGCCAGGCCAGGTCCTCCCTGGGCTGGAAACAAGCATCCTAGGACCGGTTTCGGGGTTTCACCCCTCTTCAGCCAGGATAGCTTGATTCCAGTGGCATGGAGAGCACGGGACCCACGTCTGGGCATACCCGTCCCACTCGGGGTAACAAATGCAAAAACAACAATTGATGGACAGAATGCAGAACAATGTCATACATTCACCCCAGTACAGAGATCTGGGCCTAAATCCATCGGTTTTTGCTCACCATGCCATTCCAGATTGAACCCAGCCATATGCAAATCAGTCTTGACCCTGTGCCCCATGGGAACAGTCCAGCCCGAACTGCCAGGCCAGGTCCTCCCTGGACTGGAAACAAGCATCCTAGGACCGGTTTCGGGGTTTCACCCCTCTTCAGCCAGGATAGCTTGATTCCAGTGGCATGGAGAGCACGGGACCCACGTCTGGGCATACCCGTCCCACTCGGGGTAACAAATGCAAAAACAACAATTGATGGACAGAATGCAGAACAATGTCATACATTCACCCCAGTACAGAGATCTGGGCCTAAATCCATCGTTTTTTGCTCACCATGCCATTCCAGATTGAACCCAGCCATATGCAAATCAGTCTTGACCCTGTGCCCCATGGGAACAGTCCAGCCCGAACTGCCAGGCCAGGTCCTCCCTGGACTGGAAACAAGCATCCTAGGACCGGTTTCGGGGTTTCACCCCTCTTCAGCCAGGATAGCTTGATTCCAGTGGCATGGAGAGCACGGGACCCACGTCTGGGCATACCCGTCCCACTCGGGGTAACAAATGCAAAAACAACAATTGATGGACAGAATGCAGAACAATGTCATACATTCACCCCAGTACAGAGATCTGGGCCTAAATCCATCGTTTTTTTGCTCACCATGCCATTCCAGATTGAACCCAGCCATATGCAAATCAGTCTTGACCCTGTGCCCCATGGGAACAGTCCAGCCCGAACTGCCAGGCCAGGTCCTCCCTGGACTGGAAACAAGCATCCTAGGACCGGTTTCGGGGTTTCACCCCTCTTCAGCCAGGATAGCTTGATTCCAGTGGCATGGAGAGCACGGGACCCACGTCTGGGCATACCCGTCCCACTCGGGGTAACAAATGCAAAAACAACAATTGATGGACAGATTGCAGAACAATGTCATACATTCACCCCAGTACAGAGATCTGGGCCTAAATCCATCGTTTTTTGCTCACCATGCCATTCCAGATTGAACCCAGCCATATGCAAATCAGTCTTGACCCTGTGCCCCATGGGAACAGTCCAGCCCGAACTGCCAGGCCAGGTCCTCCCTGGACTGGAAACAAGCATCCTAGGACCGGTTTTGGGGTTTCACCCCTCTTCAGCCAGGATAGCTTGATTCCAGTGGCATGGAGAGCACGGGACCCACGTCTGGGCATACCCGTCCCACTCGGGGTAACAAATGCAAAAACAACAATTGATGGACAGAATGCAGAACAATGTCATACATTCACCCCAGTACAGAGATCTGGGCCTAAATCCATCATTTTTTTTGCTCACCATGCCATTCCAGATTGAACCCAGCCATATGCAAATCAGTCTTGACCCTGTGCCCCATGGGAACAGTCCAGCCCGAACTGCCAGGCCAGGTCCTCCCTGGACTGGAAACAAGCATCCTAGGACCGGTTTTGGGGTTTCACCCCTCTTCAGCCAGGATAGTTTGTTTCCAGTGGCATGGAGAGCACGGGACCCACGTCTGGGCATACCCGTCCCACTCGGGGTAACAAATGCAAAAACAACAATTGATGGACAGAATGCAGAACAATGTCATACATTCACCCCAGTACAGAGATCTGGGCCTAAATCCATCGTTTTTTTGCTCACCATGCCATTCCAGATTGAACCCAGCCATATGCAAATCAGTCTTGACCCTGTGCCCCATGGGAACAGTCCAGCCCGAACTGCCAGGCCAGGTCCTCCCTGGACTGGAAACAAGCATCCTAGGACCGGTTTCGGGGTTTCACCCTCTTCAGCCAGGATAGCTTGATTCCAGTGGCATGGAGAGCACGGGACCCACGTCTGGGCATACCCGTCCCACTCGGGGTAACAAATGCAAAAACAACAATTGATGGACAGAATGCAGAACAATGTCATACATTCACCCCAGTACAGAGATCTGGGCCTAAATCCATCGGTTTTTGCTCACCATGCCATTCCAGATTGAACCCAGCCATATGCAAATCAGTCTTGACCCTGTGCCCCATGGGAACAGTCCAGCCCGAACTGCCAGGCCAGGTCCTCCCTGGACTGGAAACAAGCATCCTAGGACCGGTTTTGGGGTTTCACCCCTCTTCAGCCAGGATAGCTTGATTCCAGTGGCATGGAGAGCACGGGACCCACGTCTGGGCATACCCGTCCCACTCGGGGTAACAAATGCAAAAACAACAATTGATGGACAGAATGCAGAACAATGTCATACATTCACCCCAGTACAGAGATCTGGGCCTAAATCCATCGGTTTTTTGCTCACCATGCCATTCCAGATTGAACCCAGCCATATGCAAATCAGTCTTGACCCTGTGCCCCATGGGAACAGTCCAGCCCGAACTGCCAGGCCAGGTCCTCCCTGGACTGGAAACAAGCATCCTAGGACCGGTTTCGGGGTTTCTCCCCTCTTCAGCCAGGATAGCTTGATTCCAGTGGCATGGAGAGCACGGGACCCACGTCTGGGCATACCCGTCCCACTCGGGGTAACAAATGCAAAAACAACAATTGATGGACAGAATGCAGAACAATGTCATACATTCACCCCAGTACAGAGATCTGGGCCTAAATCCATCGTTTTTCTGCTCACCATGCCATTCCAGATTGAACCCAGCCATATGCAAATCAGTCTTGACACTGTGCCCCATGGGAACAGTCCAGCCCGAACTGCCAGGCCAGGTCCTCCCTGGACTGGAAACAAGCATCCTAGGACCGGTTTTGGGGTTTCACCCCTCTTCAGCCAGGATAGCTTGATTCCAGTGGCATGGAGAGCACGGGACCCACGTCTGGGCATACCCGTCCCACTCTGGGTAACAAATGCAAAAACAACAATTGATGGACAGAATGCAGAACAATGTCATACATTCACCCCAGTACAGAGATCTGGGCCTAAATCCATCGTTTTTTGCTCACCATGCCATTCCAGATTGAACCCAGCCATATGCAAATCAGTCTTGACCCTGTGCCCCATGGGAACAGTCCAGCCCGAACTGCCAGGCCAGGTCCTCCCTGGGCTGGAAACAAGCATCCTAGGACCGGTTTCGGGGTTTCGCCCCTCTTCAGCCAGGATAGCTTGATTCCAGTGGCATGGAGAGCACGGAACCACGTCTGGGCATACCCGTCCCACTCGGGGTAACAAATGCAAAAACAACAATTGATGGACAGAATGCAGAACAATGTCATACATTCACCCCAGTACAGAGATCTGGGCCTAAATCCATCGTTTTTTGCTCACCATGCCATTCCAGATTGAACCCAGCCATATGCAAATCAGTCTTGACCCTGTGCCCCATGGGAACAGTCCAGCCCGAACTGCCAGGCCAGGTCCTCCCTGGACTGGAAACAAGCATCCTAGGACCGGTTTCGGGGTTTCACCCCTCTTCAGCCAGGATAGCTTGATTCCAGTGGCATGGAGAGCACGGGACCCACGTCTGGGCATACCCGTCCCACTCGGGGTAACAAACGCAAAAACAACAATTGATGGACAGAATGCAGAACAATGTCATACATTCACCCCAGTACAGAGATCTGGGCCTAAATCCATCGTTTTTTTGCTCACCATGCCATTCCAGATTGAACCCAGCCATATGCAAATCAGTCTTGACCCTGTGCCCCATGGGAACAGTCCAGCCCGAACTGCCAGGCCAGGTCCTCCCTGGACTGGAAACAAGCATCCTAGGACCGGTTTTGGGGTTTCAGCCCTCTTCAGCCAGGATAGCTTGATTCCAGTGGCATGGAGAGCACGGGACCCACGTCTGGGCATACCCGTCCCACTCGGGGTAACAAATGCAAAAACAACAATTGATGGACAGAATGCAGAACACTGTCATACATTCACCCCAGTACAGAGATATGGGCCTAAATCCATCAGTTGTTTTGCTCACCATGCCATTCCAGATTGAACCCAGCCATATGCAAATCAGTCTTGACCCTGTGCCCCATGGGAACAGGCCAGCCCGAACTGCCAGGCCAGGTCCTCCCTGGACTGGAAACAAGCATCCTAGGACCGGTTTTGGGGTTTCACCCCTCTTCAGCCAGGATAGCTTGATTCCAGTGGCATGGAGAGCACGGGACCCACGTCTGGGCATACCCGTCCCACTCTGGGTAACAAATGCAAAAACAACAATTGATGGACAGAATGCAGAACAATGTCATACATTCACCCCAGTACAGCGATCTGGGCCTAAATCCATCGTTTTTTTGCTCACCATGCCATTCCAGATTGAACCCAGCCATATGCAAATCAGTCTTGACCCTGTGCCCCATGGGAACAGTCCAGCCCGAACTGCCAGGCCAGGTCCTCCCTGGGCTGGAAACAAGCATCCTAGGACCGGTTTCGGGGTTTCACCCCTCTTCAGCCAGGATAGCTTGATTCCAGTGGCATGGAGAGCACGGGACCCACGTCTGGGCATACCCGTCCCACTCGGGGTAACAAATGCAAAAACAACAATTGATGGACAGAATGCAGAACAATGTCATACATTCACCCCAGTACAGAGATCTGGGCCTAAATCCATCGTTTTTTTGCTCACCATGCCATTCCAGATTGAACCCAGCCATATGCAAATCAGTCTTGACCCTGTGCCCCATGGGAACAGTCCAGCCCGAACTGCCAGGCCAGGTCCTCCCTGGACTGGAAACAAGCATCCTAGGACCGGTTTCGGGGTTTCACCCCTCTTCAGCCAGGATAGCTTGATTCCAGTGGCATGGAGAGCACGGGACCCACGTCTGGGCATACCCGTCCCACTCGGGGTAACAAATGCAAAAACAACAATTGATGGACAGAATGCAGAACAATGTCATACATTCACCCCAGTACAGAGATCTGGGCCTAAATCCATCGGTTTTTTGCTGACCATGCCATTCCAGATTGAACCCAGCCATATGCAAATCAGTCTTGACCCTGTGCCCCATGGGAACAGTCCAGCCCGAACTGCCAGGCCAGGTCCTCCCTGGACTGGAAACAAGCATCCTAGGACCGGTTTTGGGGTTTCACCCCTCTTCAGCCAGGATAGCTTGATTCCAGTGGCATGGAGAGCACGGGACCCACGTCTGGGCATACCCGTCCCACTCGGGGTAACAAATGCAAAAACAACAATTGATGGACAGAATGCAGAACAATGTCATACATTCACCCCAGTACAGAGATCTGGGCCTAAATCCATCGGTTTTTTGCTCACCATGCCATTCCAGATTGAACCCAGCCATATGCAAATCAGTCTTGACCCTGTGCCCCATGGGAACAGTCCAGCCCGAACTGCCAGGCCAGGTCCTCCCTGGACTGGAAACAAGCATCCTAGGACCGGTTTTGGGGTTTCACCCTCTTCAGCCAGGATAGCTTGATTCCAGTGGCATGGAGAGCACGGGACCCACGTCTGGGCATACCCGTCCCACTCGGGGTAACAAATGCAAAAACAACAATTGATGGACAGAATGCAGAACAATGTCATACATTCACCCCAGTACAGAGATCTGGGCCTAAATCCATCGTTTTTTTGCTCACCATGCCATTCCAGATTGAACCCAGCCATATGCAAATCAGTCTTGACCCTGTGCCCCATGGGAACAGTCCAGCCCGAACTGCCAGGCCAGGTCCTCCCTGGACTGGAAACAAGCATCCTAGGACCGGTTTCGGGGTTTCACCCCTCTTCAGCCAGGATAGCTTGATTCCAGTGGCATGGAGAGCACAGGACCCACGTCTGGGCATACCCGTCCCACTCGGGGTAACAAATGCAAAAACAACAATTGATGGACAGAATGCAGAACAATGTCATACATTCACCCCAGTACAGAGATCTGGGCCTAAATCCATCGTTTTTTTGCTCACCATGCCATTCCAGATTGAACCCAGCCATATGCAAATCAGTCTTGACCCTGTGCCCCATGGGAACAGTCCAGCCCGAACTGCCAGGCCAGGTCCTCCCTGGACTGGAAACAAGCATCCTAGGACCGGTTTTGGGGTTTCACCCCTCTTCAGCCAGGATAGCTTGATTCCAGTGGCATGGAGAGCACGGGACCCACGTCTGGGCATACCCGTCCCACTCGGGGTAACAAATGCAAAAACAACAATTGATGGACAGAATGCAGAACAATGTCATACATTCACCCCAGTACAGAGATCTGGGC
The DNA here is from genome assembly GCA_963921515.1 of Calotriton arnoldi. Taxonomy (NCBI): domain Eukaryota; kingdom Metazoa; phylum Chordata; class Amphibia; order Caudata; family Salamandridae; genus Calotriton; species Calotriton arnoldi. The sequence continues at coordinate 318,994 of CAWUFW010004649.1, read as the reverse complement.
CTAAATCCATCGTTTTTTTGCTCACCATGCCATTCCAGATTGAACCCAGCCATATGCAAATCAGTCTTGACCCTGTGCCCCATGGGAACAGTCCAGCCCGAACTGCCAGGCCAGGTCCTCCCTGGACTGGAAACAAGCATCCTAGGACCGGTTTTGGGGTTTCTCCCCTCTTCAGCCAGGATAGCTTGATTCCAGTGGCATGGAGAGCACGGGACCCACGTCTGGGCATACCCGTCCCACTCGGGGTAACAAATGCAAAAACAACAATTGATGGACAGAATGCAGAACAATGTCATACATTCACCCCAGTACAGAGATCTGGGCCTAAATCCATCGTTTTTTTGCTCACCATGCCATTCCAGATTGAACCCAGCCATATGCAAATCAGTCTTGACCCTGTGCCCCATGGGAACAGTCCAGCCCGAACTGCCAGGCCAGGTCCTCCCTGGACTGTAAACAAGCATCCTAGGACCGGTTTTGGGGTTTCACCCCTCTTCAGCCAGGATAGCTTGATTCCAGTGGCATGGAGAGCACGGGACCCACGTCTGGGCATACCCGTCCCACTCTGGGTAACAAATGCAAAAACAACAATTGATGGACAGAATGCAGAACAATGTCATACATTCACCCCAGTACAGAGATCTGGGCCTAAATCCATCGTTTTTTTTGCTCACCATGCCATTCCAGATTGAACGCAGCCATATGCAAATCAGTCTTGACCCTGTGCCCCATGGGAACAGTCCAGCCCGAACTGCCAGGCCAGGTCCTCCCTGGACTGGAAACAAGCATCCTAGGACCGGTTTCGGGGTTTCAGCCCCTCTTCAGCCAGGATAGCTTGATTCCAGTGGCATGGAGAGCACGGGACCCACGTCTGGGCATACCCGTCCCACTCGGGGTAACAAATGCAAAAACAACAATTGATGGACAGAATGCAGAACAATGTCATACATTCACCCCAGTACAGAGATCTGGGCCTAAATCCATCGGTTTTTTGCTCACCATGCCATTCCAGATTGAACCCAGCCATATGCAAATCAGTCTTGACCCTGTGCCCCATGGGAACAGTCCAGCCCGAACTGCCAGGCCAGGTCCTCCCTGGACTGGAAACAAGCATCCTAGGACCGGTTTCGGGGTTTCACCCCTCTTCAGCCAGGATAGCTTGATTCCAGTGGCATGGAGAGCACGGGACCCACGTCTGGGCATACCCGTCCCACTCGGGGTAACAAATGCAAAAACAACAATTGATGGACAGAATGCAGAACAATGTCATACATTCACCCCAGTACAGAGATCTGGGCCTAAATCCATCGTTTTTTTGCTCACCATGCCATTCCAGATTGAACTTAGCCATATGCAAATCAGTCTTGACCCTGTGCCCCATGGGAACAGTCCAGCCCGAACTGCCAGGCCAGGTCCTCCCTGGACTGGAAACAAGCATCCTAGGACCGGTTTTGGGGTTTCACCCCTCTTCAGCCAGGATAGCTTGATTCCAGTGGCATGGAGAGCACGGGACCAACGTCTGGGCATACCCGTCCCACTCGGGATAACAAATGCAAAAACAACAATTGATGGACAGAATGCAGAACAATGTCATACATTCACCCCAGTACAGAGATCTGGGCCTAAATCCATCGTTTTTTTTGCTCACCATGCCATTCCAGATTGAACCCAGCCATATGCAAATCAGTCTTGACCCTGTGCCCCATGGGAACAGTCCAGCCCGAACTGCCAGGCCAGGTCCTCCCTGGACTGGAAACAAGCATCCTAGGACCGGTTTTGGGGTTTCACCCCTCTTCAGCCAGGATAGCTTGATTCCAGTGGCATGGAGAGCACGGGACCCACGTCTGGGCATACCCGTCCCACTCGGGGTAACAAATGCAAAAACAACAATTGATGGACAGAATGCAGAACAATGTCATACATTCACCCCAGTACAGAGATCTGGGCCTAAATCCATCGGTTTTTTGCTCACCATGCCATTCCAGATTGAACCCAGCCATATGCAAATCAGTCTTGACCCTGTGCCCCATGGGAACAGTCCAGCCCGAACTGCCAGGCCAGGTCCTCCCTGGACTGGAAACAAGCATCCTAGGACCGGTTTCAGGGTTTCACCCTCTTCAGCCAGGATAGCTTGATTCCAGTGGCATGGAGAGCACGGGACCCACGTCTGGGCATACCCGTCCCACTCGGGGTAACAAATGCAAAAACAACAATTGATGGACAGAATGCAGAACAATGTCATACATTCACCCCAGTACAGAGATCTGGGCCTAAATCCATCGTTTTTTTGCTCACCATGCCATTCCAGATTGAACCCAGCCATATGCAAATCAGTCTTGACCCTGTGCCCCATGGGAACAGTCCAGCCCGAACTGCCAGGCCAGGTCCTCCCTGGACTGGAAACAAGCATCCTAGGACCGGTTTCGGGGTTTCACCCCTCTTCAGCCAGGATAGCTTGATTCCAGTGGCATGGAGAGCACGGGACCCACGTCTGGGCATACCCGTCCCACTCGGGGTAACAAATGCAAAAACAACAATTGATGGACAGAATGCAGAACAATGTCATACATTCACCCCAGTACAGAGATCTGGGCCTAAATCCATCGTTTTTTTTGCTCACCATGCCATTCCAGATTGAACCCAGCCATATGCAAATCAGTCTTGACCCTGTGCCCCATGGGAACAGTCCAGCCCGAACTGCCAGGCCAGGTCCTCCCTTGACTGGAAACAAGCATCCTAGGACCGGTTTCGGGGTTTCACCTCTCTTCAGCCAGGATAGCTTGATTCCAGTGGCATGGAGAGCACGGGACCCACGTCTGGGCATACCCGTCCCACTCGGGGTAACAAATGCAAAAACAACAATTGATGGACAGAATGCAGAACAATGTCATACATTCACCCCAGTACAGAGATCTGGGCCTAAATCCATCGGTTTTTTGCTCACCATGCCATTCCAGATTGAACCCAGCCATATGCAAATCAGTCTTGACCCTGTGCCCCATGGGAACAGTCCAGCCCGAACTGCCAGGCCAGGTCCTCCCTGGACTGGAAACAAGCATCCTAGGACCGGTTTTGGGGTTTCACCCCTCTTCAGCCAGGATAGCTTGATTCCAGTGGCATGGAGAGCACGGGACCCACGTCTGGGCATACCCGTCCCACTCGGGGTAACAAATGCAAAAACAACAATTGATGGACAGAATGCAGAACAATGTCATACATTCACCCCAGTACAGAGATCTGGGCCTAAATCCATCGGTTTTTTGCTCACCATGCCATTCCAGATTGAACCCAGCCATATGCAAATCAGTCTTGACCCTGTGCCCCATGGGAACAGTCCAGCCCGAACTGCCAGGCCAGGTCCTCCCTGGACTGGAAACAAGCATCCTAGGACCGGTTTCGGGGTTTCACCCTCTTCAGCCAGGATAGCTTGATTCCAGTGGCATGGAGAGCACGGGACCCACGTCTGGGCATACCCGTCCCACTCGGGGTAACAAATGCAAAAACAACAATTGATGGACAGAATGCAGAACAATGTCATACATTCACCCCAGTACAGAGATCTGGGCCTAAATCCATCGTTTTTTTGCTCACCATGCCATTCCAGATTGAACCCAGCCATATGCAAATCAGTCTTGACCCTGTGCCCCATGGGAACAGTCCAGCCCGAACTGCCAGGCCAGGTCCTCCCTGGACTGGAAACAAGCATCCTAGGACCGGTTTTGGGGTTTCACCCCTCTTCAGCCAGGATAGCTTGATTCCAGTGGCATGGAGAGCACGGGACCCACGTCTGGGCATACCCGTCCCACTCGGGGTAACAAATGCAAAAACAACAATTGATGGACAGAATGCAGAACAATGTCATACATTCACCCCAGTACAGAGATCTGGGCCTAAATCCATCGTTTTTTTGCTCACCATGCCATTCCAGATTGAACCCAGCCATATGCAAATCAGTCTTGACCCTGTGCCCCATGGGAACAGTCCAGCCCGAACTGCCAGGCCAGGTCCTCCCTGGACTGGAAACAAGCATCCTAGGACCGGTTTCGGGGTTTCACCCCTCTTCAGCCAGGATAGCTTGATTCCAGTGGCATGGAGAGCACGGGACCCACGTCTGGGCATACCCGTCCCACTCGGGGTAACAAATGCAAAAACAACAATTGATGGACAGAATGCAGAACAATGTCATACATTCACCCCAGTACAGAGATCTGGGCCTAAATCCATCGTTTTTTTGCTCACCATGCCATTCCAGATTGAACCCAGCCATATGCAAATCAGTCTTGACCCTGTGCCCCATGGGAACAGTCCAGCCCGAACTGCCAGGCCAGGTCCTCCCTGGACTGGAAACAAGCATCCTAGGACCGGTTTTGGGGTTTCACCCCTCTTCAGCCAGGATAGCTTGATTCCAGTGGCATGGAGAGCACGGGACCCACGTCTGGGCATAACCGTCCCACTCGGGGTAACAAATGCAAAAACAACAATTGATGGACAGAATGCAGAACAATGTCATACATTCACCCCAGTACAGAGATCTGGGCCTAAATCCATCGTTTTTTTGCTCACCATGCCATTCCAGATTGAACCCAGCCATATGCAAATCAGTCTTGACCCTGTGCCCCATGGGAACAGTCCAGCCCGAACTGCCAGGCCAGGTCCTCCCTGGACTGGAAACAAGCATCCTAGGACCGGTTTCGGGGTTTCACCCCTCTTCAGCCAGGATAGCTTGATTCCAGTGGCATGGAGAGCACGGGACCCACGTCTGGGCATACCCGTCCCACTCGGGGTAACAAATGCAAAAACAACAATTGATGGACAGAATGCAGAACAATGTCATACATTCACCCCAGTACAGAGATCTGGGCCTAAATCCATCATTTTTTTGCTCACCATGCCATTCCAGATTGAACCCAGCCATATGCAAATCAGTCTTGACCCTGTGCCCCATGGGAACAGTCCAGCCCGAACTGCCAGGCCAGGTCCTCCCTGGACTGGAAACAAGCATCCTAGGACCGGTTTCGGGGTTTCACCCCTCTTCAGCCAGGATAGCTTGATTCCAGTGGCATGGAGAGCACGGGACCCACGTCTGGGCATACCCGTCCCACTCGGGGTAACAAATGCAAAAACAACAATTGATGGACAGAATGCAGAACAATGTCATACATTCACCCCAGTACAGAGATCTGGGCCTAAATCCATCGTTTTTTTGCTCACCATGCCATTCCAGATTGAACCCAGCCATATGCAAATCAGTCTTGACCCTGTGCCCCATGGGAACAGTCCAGCCCGAACTGCCAGGCCAGGTCCTCCCTTGGACTGGAAACAAGCATCCTAGGACCGGTTTCGGGGTTTCACCCCTCTTCAGCCAGGATAGCTTGATTCCAGTGGCATGGAGAGCACGGGACCCACGTCTGGGCATACCCGTCCCACTCGGGGTAACAAATGCAAAAACAACAATTGATGGACAGAATGCAGAACAATGTCATACATTCACCCCAGTACAGAGATCTGGGCCTAAATCCATCGGTTTTTTGCTCACCATGCCATTCCAGATTGAACCCAGCCATATGCAAATCAGTCTTGACCCTGTGCCCCATGGGAACAGTCCAGCCCGAACTGCCAGGCCAGGTCCTCCCTGGACTGGAAACAAGCATCCTAGGACCGGTTTTGGGGTTTCACCCCTCTTCAGCCAGGATAGCTTGATTCCAGTGGCATGGAGAGCACGGGACCCACGTCTGGGCATACCCGTCCCACTCGGGGTAACAAATGCAAAAACAACAATTGATGGACAGAATGCAGAACAATGTCATACATTCACCCCAGTACAGAGATCTGGGCCTAAATCCATCGGTTTTTTGCTCACCATGCCATTCCAGATTGAACCCAGCCATATGCAAATCAGTCTTGACCCTGTGCCCCATGGGAACAGTCCAGCCCGAACTGCCAGGCCAGGTCCTCCCTGGACTGGAAACAAGCATCCTAGGACCGGTTTTGGGGTTTCACCCCTCTTCAGCCAGGATAGCTTGATTCCAGTGGCATGGAGAGCACGGGACCCACGTCTGGGCATACCCGTCCCACTCGGGGTAACAAATGCAAAAACAACAATTGATGGACAGAATGCAGAACAATGTCATACATTCACCCCAGTACAGAGATCTGGGCCTAAATCCATCGGTTTTTTTGCTCACCATGCCATTCCAGATTGAACCCAGCCATATGCAAATCAGTCTTGACCCTGTGCCCCATGGGAACAGTCCAGCCCGAACTGCCAGGCCAGGTCCTCCCTGGACTGGAAACAAGCATCCTAGGACCGGTTTTGGGGTTTCACCCCTCTTCAGCCAGGATAGCTTGATTCCAGTGGCATGGAGAGCACGGGACCCACGTCTGGGCATACCCGTCCCACTCGGGGTAACAAATGCAAAAACAACAATTGATGGACAGAATGCAGAACAATGTCATACATTCACCCCAGTACAGAGATCTGGGCCTAAATCCATCGTTTTTTTGCTCACCATGCCATTCCAGATTGAACCCAGCCATATGCAAATCAGTCTTGACCCTGTGCCCCATGGGAACAGTCCAGCCCGAACTGCCAGGCCAGGTCCTCCCTGGACTGGAAACAAGCATCCTAGGACCGGTTTCGGGGTTTCACCCCTCTTCAGCCAGGATAGCTTGATTCCAGTGGCATGGAGAGCACGGGACCCACGTCTGGGCATACCCGTCCCACTCGGGGTAACAAATGCAAAAACAACAATTGATGGACAGAATGCAGAACAATGTCATACATTCACCCCAGTACAGAGATCTGGGCCTAAATCCATCGTTTTTTTTGCTCACCATGCCATTCCAGATTGAACCCAGCCATATGCAAATCAGTCTTGACCCTGTGCCCCATGGGAACAGTCCAGCCTGAACTGCCAGGCCAGGTCCTCCCTGGACTGGAAACAAGCATCCTAGGACCGGTTTCGGGGTTTCACCCCTCTTCAGCCAGGATAGCTTGATTCCAGTGGCATGGAGAGCACGGGACCCACGTCTGGGCATACCCGTCCCACTCGGGGTAACAAATGCAAAAACAACAATTGATGGACAGAATGCAGAACAATGTCATACATTCACCCCAGTACAGAGATCTGGGCCTAAATCCATCGTTTTTTTTGCTCACCATGCCATTCCAGATTGAACCCAGCCATATGCAAATCAGTCTTGTCCCTGTGCCCCATGGGAACAGTCCAGCCAGAACTGCCAGGCCAGGTCCTCCCTGGACTGGAAACAAGCATCCTAGGACCGGTTTTGGGGTTTCACCCCTCTTCAGCCAGGATAGCTTGATTCCAGTGGCATGGAGAGCACGGGACCCACGTCTGGGCATACCCGTCCCACTCGGGGTAACAAATGCAAAAACAACAATTGATGGACAGAATGCAGAACAATGTCATACATTCACCCCAGTACAGAGATCTGGGCCTAAATCCATCGTTTTTTTGCTCACCATGCCATTCCAGATTGAACCCAGCCATATGCAAATCAGTCTTGACCCTGTGCCCCATGGGAACAGTCCAGCCCGAACTGCCAGGCCAGGTCCTCCCTGGACTGGAAACAAGCATCCTAGGACCGGTTTTGGGGTTTCACCCCTCTTCAGCCAGGATAGCTTGATTCCAGTGGCATGGAGAGCACGGGACCCACGTCTGGGCATACCCGTCCCACTCGGGGTAACAAATGCAAAAACAACAATTGATGGACAGAATGCAGAACAATGTCATACATTCACCCCAGTACAGAGATCTGGGCCTAAATCCATCGTTTTTTTGCTCACCATGCCATTCCAGATTGAACCCAGCCATATGCAAATCAGTCTTGACCCTGTGCCCCATGGGAACAGTCCAGCCCGAACTGCCAGGCCAGGTCCTCCCTGGACTGGAAACAAGCATCCTAGGACCGGTTTCGGGGTTTCACCCCTCTTCAGCCAGGATAGCTTGATTCCAGTGGCATGGAGAGCACGGGACCCACGTCTGGGCATACCCGTCCCACTCGGGGTAACAAATGCAAAAACAACAATTGATGGACAGAATGCAGAACAATGTCATACATTCACCCCAGTACAGAGATCTGGGCCTAAATCCATCGTTTTTTTGCTCACCATGCCATTCCAGATTGAACCCAGCCATATGCAAATCAGTCTTGACCCTGTGCCCCATGGGAACAGTCCAGCCCGAACTGCCAGGCCAGGTCCTCCCTGGACTGGAAACAAGCATCCTAGGACCGGTTTCGGGGTTTCACCCCTCTTCAGCCAGGATAGCTTGATTCCAGTGGCATGGAGAGCACGGGACCCACGTCTGGGCATACCCGTCCCACTCGGGGTAACAAATGCAAAAACAACAATTGATGGACAGAATGCAGAACAATGTCATACATTCACCCCAGTACAGAGATCTGGGCCTAAATCCATCGTTTTTTTGCTCACCATGCCATTCCAGATTGAACCCAGCCATATGCAAATCAGTCTTGACCCTGTGCCCCATGGGAACAGTCCAGCCCGAACTGCCAGGCCAGGTCCTCCCTGGACTGGAAACAAGCATCCTAGGACCGGTTTCGGGGTTTCACCCCTCTTCAGCCAGGATAGCTTGATTCCAGTGGCATGGAGAGCACGGGACCCACGTCTGGGCATACCCGTCCCACTCGGGGTAACAAATGCAAAAACAACAATTGATGGACAGAATGCAGAACAATGTCATACATTCACCCCAGTACAGAGATCTGGGCCTAAATCCATCGTTTTTTGCTCACCATGCCATTCCAGATTGAACCCAGCCATATGCAAATCAGTCTTGACCCTGTGCCCCATGGGAACAGTCCAGCCCGAACTGCCAGGCCAGGTCCTCCCTGGACTGGAAACAAGCATCCTAGGACCGGTTTTGGGGTTTCACCCCTCTTCAGCCAGGATAGCTTGATTCCAGTGGCATGGAGAGCACGGGACCCACGTCTGGGCATACCCGTCCCACTCGGGGTAACAAATGCAAAAACAACAATTGATGGACAGAATGCAGAACAATGTCATACATTCACCCCAGTACAGAGATCTGGGCCTAAATCCATCGTTTTTTGCTCACCATGCCATTCCAGATTGAACCCAGCCATATGCAAATCAGTCTTGACCCTGTGCCCCATGGGAACAGTCCAGCCCGAACTGCCAGGCCAGGTCCTCCCTGGACTGGAAACAAGCATCCTAGGACCGGTTTCGGGGTTTCACCCCTCTTCAGCCAGGATAGCTTGATTCCAGTGGCATGGAGAGCACGGGACCCACGTCTGGGCATACCCGTCCCACTCGGGGTAACAAATGCAAAAACAACAATTGATGGACAGAATGCAGAACAATGTCATACATTCACCCCAGTACAGAGATCTGGGCCTAAATCCATCGGTTTTTTGCTCACCATGCCATTCCAGATTGAACCCAGCCATATGCAAATCAGTCTTGACCCTGTGCCCCATGGGAACAGTCCAGCCCGAACTGCCAGGCCAGGTCCTCCCTGGACTGGAAACAAGCATCCTAGGACCGGTTTCGGGGTTTCACCCTCTTCAGCCAGGATAGCTTGATTCCAGTGGCATGGAGAGCACGGGACCCACGTCTGGGCATACCCGTCCCACTCGGGGTAACAAATGCAAAAACAACAATTGATGGACAGAATGCAGAACAATGTCATACATTCACCCCAGTACAGAGATCTGGGCCTAAATCCATCGGTTTTTTGCTCACCATGCCATTCCAGATTGAACCCAGCCATATGCAAATCAGTCTTGACCCTGTGCCCCATGGGAACAGTCCAGCCCGAACTGCCAGGCCAGGTCCTCCCTGGACTGGAAACAAGCATCCTAGGACCGGTTTTGGGGTTTCACCCCTCTTCAGCCAGGATAGCTTGATTCCAGTGGCATGGAGAGCACGGGACCCACGTCTGGGCATACCCGTCCCACTCGGGGTAACAAATGCAAAAACAACAATTGATGGACAGAATGCAGAACAATGTCATACATTCACCCCAGTACAGAGATCTGGGCCTAAATCCATCGGTTTTTTTGCTCACCATGCCATTCCAGATTGAACCCAGCCATATGCAAATCAGTCTTGACCCTGTGCCCCATGGGAACAGTCCAGCCCGAACTGCCAGGCCAGGTCCTCCCTGGACTGGAAACAAGCATCCTAGGACCGGTTTCGGGGTTTCACCCCTCTTCAGCCAGGATAGCTTGATTCCAGTGGCATGGAGAGCACGGGACCCACGTCTGGGCATACCCGTCCCACTCGGGGTAACAAATGCAAAAACAACAATTGATGGACAGAATGCAGAACAATGTCATACATTCACCCCAGTACAGAGATCTGGGCCTAAATCCATCGGTTTTTTTGCTCACCATGCCATTCCAGATTGAACCCAGCCATATGCAAATCAGTCTTGACCCTGTGCCCCATGGGAACAGTCCAGCCCGAACTGCCAGGCCAGGTCCTCCCTGGACTGGAAACAAGCATCCTAGGACCGGTTTCGGGGTTTCACCCCTCTTCAGCCAGGATAGCTTGATTCCAGTGGCATGGAGAGCACGGGACCCACGTCTGGGCATACCCGTCCCACTCGGGGTAACAAATGCAAAAACAACAATTGATGGACAGAATGCAGAACAATGTCATACATTCACCCCAGTACAGAGATCTGGGCCTAAATCCATCGTTTTTTTGCTCACCATGCCATTCCAGATTGAACCCAGCCATATGCAAATCAGTCTTGACCCTGTGCCCCATGGGAACAGTCCAGCCCGAACTGCCAGGCCAGGTCCTCCCTGGACTGGAAACAAGCATCCTAGGACCGGTTTCGGGGTTTCACCCCTCTTCAGCCAGGATAGCTTGATTCCAGTGGCATGGAGAGCACGGGACCCACGTCTGGGCATACCCGTCCCACTCGGGGTAACAAATGCAAAAACAACAATTGATGGACAGAATGCAGAACAATGTCATACATTCACCCCAGTACAGAGATCTGGGCCTAAATCCATCGTTTTTTGCTCACCATGCCATTCCAGATTGAACCCAGCCATATGCAAATCAGTCTTGACCCTGTGCCCCATGGGAACAGTCCAGCCCGAACTGCCAGGCCAGGTCCTCCCTGGACTGGAAACAAGCATCCTAGGACCGGTTTCGGGGTTTCACCCTCTTCAGCCAGGATAGCTTGATTCCAGTGGCATGGAGAGCACGGGACCCACGTCTGGGCATACCCGTCCCACTCGGGGTAACAAATGCAAAAACAACAATTGATGGACAGAATGCAGAACAATGTCATACATTCACCCCAGTACAGAGATCTGGGCCTAAATCCATCGTTTTTTTGCTCACCATGCCATTCCAGATTGAACCCAGCCATATGCAAATCAGTCTTGACCCTGTGCCCCATGGGAACAGTCCAGCCCGAACTGCCAGGCCAGGTCCTCCCTGGACTGGAAACAAGCATCCTAGGACCGGTTTTGGGGTTTCACCCCTCTTCAGCCAGGATAGCTTGATTCCAGTGGCATGGAGAGCACGGGACCCACGTCTGGGCATACCCGTCCCACTCGGGGTAACAAATGCAAAAACAACAATTGATGGACAGAATGCAGAACAATGTCATACATTCACCCCAGTACAGAGATCTGGGCCTAAATCCATCGTTTTTTTGCTCACCATGCCATTCCAGATTGAACCCAGCCATATGCAAATCAGTCTTGACCCTGTGCCCCATGGGAACAGTCCAGCCCGAACTGCCAGGCCAGGTCCTCCCTGGACTGGAAACAAGCATCCTAGGACCGGTTTCGGGGTTTCACCCCTCTTCAGCCAGGATAGCTTGATTCCAGTGGCATGGAGAGCACGGGACCCACGTCTGGGCATACCCGTCCCACTCGGGGTAACAAATGCAAAAACAACAATTGATGGACAGAATGCAGAACAATGTCATACATTCACCCCAGTACAGAGATCTGGGCCTAAATCCATCGTTTTTTTGCTCACCATGCCATTCCAGATTGAACCCAGCCATATGCAAATCAGTCTTGACCCTGTGCCCCATGGGAACAGTCCAGCCCGAACTGCCAGGCCAGGTCCTCCCTGGACTGGAAACAAGCATCCTAGGACCGGTTTTGGGGTTTCACCCTCTTCAGCCAGGATAGCTTGATTCCAGTGGCATGGAGAGCACGGGACCCACGTCTGGGCATACCCGTCCCACTCGGGGTAACAAATGCAAAAACAACAATTGATGGACAGAATGCAGAACAATGTCATACATTCACCCCAGTACAGAGATCTGGGCCTAAATCCATCGGTTTTTTTGCTCACCATGCCATTCCAGATTGAACCCAGCCATATGCAAATCAGTCTTGACCCTGTGCCCCATGGGAACAGTCCAGCCCGAACTGCCAGGCCAGGTCCTCCCTGGACTGGAAACAAGCATCCTAGGACCGGTTTCGGGGTTTCACCCCTCTTCAGCCAGGATAGCTTGATTCCAGTGGCATGGAGAGCACGGGACCCACGTCTGGGCATACCCGTCCCACTCGGGGTAACAAATGCAAAAACAACAATTGATGGACAGAATGCAGAACAATGTCATACATTCACCCCAGTACAGAGATCTGGGCCTAAATCCATCGTTTTTTGCTCACCATGCCATTCCAGATTGAACCCAGCCATATGCAAATCAGTCTTGACCCTGTGCCCCATGGGAACAGTCCAGCCCGAACTGCCAGGCCAGGTCCTCCCTGGACTGGAAACAAGCATCCTAGGACCGGTTTCGGGGTTTCACCCCTCTTCAGCCAGGATAGCTTGATTCCAGTGGCATGGAGAGCACGGGACCCACGTCTGGGCATACCCGTCCCACTCGGGGTAACAAATGCAAAAACAACAATTGATGGACAGAATGCAGAACAATGTCATACATTCACCCCAGTACAGAGATCTGGGCCTAAATCCATCGTTTTTTTGCTCACCATGCCATTCCAGATTGAACCCAGCCATATGCAAATCAGTCTTGACCCTGTGCCCCATGGGAACAGTCCAGCCCGAACTGCCAGGCCAGGTCCTCCCTGGACTGGAAACAAGCATCCTAGGACCGGTTTCGGGGTTTCACCCCTCTTCAGCCAGGATAGCTTGATTCCAGTGGCATGGAGAGCACGGGACCCACGTCTGGGCATACCCGTCCCACTCGGGGTAACAAATGCAAAAACAACAATTGATGGACAGAATGCAGAACAATGTCATACATTCACCCCAGTACAGAGATCTGGGCCTAAATCCATCGTTTTTTTGCTCACCATGCCATTCCAGATTGAACCCAGCCATATGCAAATCAGTCTTGACCCTGTGCCCCATGGGAACAGTCCAGCCCGAACTGCCAGGCCAGGTCCTCCCTGGACTGGAAACAAGCATCCTAGGACCGGTTTCGGGGTTTCACCCCTCTTCAGCCAGGATAGCTTGATTCCAGTGGCATGGAGAGCACGGGACCCACGTCTGGGCATACCCGTCCCACTCGGGGTAACAAATGCAAAAACAACAATTGATGGACAGAATGCAGAACAATGTCATACATTCACCCCAGTACAGAGATCTGGGCCTAAATCCATCGTTTTTTTGCTCACCATGCCATTCCAGATTGAACCCAGCCATATGCAAATCAGTCTTGACCCTGTGCCCCATGGGAACAGTCCAGCCCGAACTGCCAGGCCAGGTCCTCCCTGGACTGGAAACAAGCATCCTAGGACCGGTTTTGGGGTTTCACCCCTCTTCAGCCAGGATAGCTTGATTCCAGTGGCATGGAGAGCACGGGACCCACGTCTGGGCATACCCGTCCCACTCGGGGTAACAAATGCAAAAACAACAATTGATGGACAGAATGCAGAACAATGTCATACATTCACCCCAGTACAGAGATCTGGGCCTAAATCCATCGGTTTTTTGCTCACCATGCCATTCCAGATTGAACCCAGCCATATGCAAATCAGTCTTGACCCTGTGCCCCATGGGAACAGTCCAGCCCGAACTGCCAGGCCAGGTCCTCCCTGGACTGGAAACAAGCATCCTAGGACCGGTTTCGGGGTTTCACCCCTCTTCAGCCAGGATAGCTTGATTCCAGTGGCATGGAGAGCACGGGACCCACGTCTGGGCATACCCGTCCCACTCGGGGTAACAAATGCAAAAACAACAATTGATGGACAGAATGCAGAACAATGTCATACATTCACCCCAGTACAGAGATCTGGGCCTAAATCCATCGTTTTTTTTGCTCACCATGCCATTCCAGATTGAACCCAGCCATATGCAAATCAGTCTTGACCCTGCGCCCCATGGGAACAGTCCAGCCCGAACTGCCAGGCCAGGTCCTCCCTGGACTGGAAACAAGCATCCTAGGACCGGTTTTGGGGTTTCACCCCTCTTCAGCCAGGATAGCTTGATTCCAGTGGCATGGAGAGCACGGGACCCACGTCTGGGCATACCCGTCCCACTCGGGGTAACAAATGCAAAAACAACAATTGATGGACAGAATGCAGAACAATGTCATACATTCACCCCAGTACAGAGATCTGGGCCTAAATCCATCGGTTTTTTGCTCACCATGCCATTCCAGATTGAACCCAGCCATATGCAAATCAGTCTTGACCCTGTGCCCCATGGGAACAGTCCAGCCCGAACTGCCAGGCCAGGTCCTCCCTGGACTGGAAACAAGCATCCTAGGACCGGTTTCGGGGTTTCACCCCTCTTCAGCCAGGATAGCTTGATTCCAGTGGCATGGAGAGCACGGGACCCACGTCTGGGCATACCCGTCCCACTCGGGGTAACAAATGCAAAAACAACAATTGATGGACAGAATGCAGAACAATGTCATACATTCACCCCAGTACAGAGATCTGGGCCTAAATCCATCGTTTTTTTGCTCACCATGCCATTCCAGATTGAACCCAGCCATATGCAAATCAGTCTTGACCCTGTGCCCCATGGGAACAGTCCAGCCCGAACTGCCAGGCCAGGTCCTCCCTGGACTGGAAACAAGCATCCTAGGACCGGTTTCGGGGTTTCACCCTCTTCAGCCAGGATAGCTTGATTCCAGTGGCATGGAGAGCACGGGACCCACGTCTGGGCATACCCGTCCCACTCGGGGTAACAAATGCAAAAACAACAATTGATGGACAGAATGCAGAACAATGTCATACATTCACCCCAGTACAGAGATCTGGGCCTAAATCCATCGTTTTTTTGCTCACCATGCCATTCCAGATTGAACCCAGCCATATGCAAATCAGTCTTGACCCTGTGCCCCATGGGAACAGTCCAGCCCGAACTGCCAGGCCAGGTCCTCCCTGGACTGGAAACAAGCATCCTAGGACCGGTTTCGGGGTTTCACCCCTCTTCAGCCAGGATAGCTTGATTCCAGTGGCATGGAGAGCACGGGACCCACGTCTGGGCATACCCGTCCCACTCGGGGTAACAAATGCAAAAACAACAATTGATGGACAGAATGCAGAACAATGTCATACATTCACCCCAGTACAGAGATCTGGGCCTAAATCCATCGTTTTTTTGCTCACCATGCCATTCCAGATTGAACCCAGCCATATGCAAATCAGTCTTGACCCTGTGCCCCATGGGAACAGTCCAGCCCGAACTGCCAGGCCAGGTCCTCCCTGGACTGGAAACAAGCATCCTAGGACCGGTTTTGGGGTTTCACCCCTCTTCAGCCAGGATAGCTTGATTCCAGTGGCATGGAGAGCACGGGACCCACGTCTGGGCATACCCGTCCCACTCGGGGTAACAAATGCAAAAACAACAATTGATGGACAGAATGCAGAACAATGTCATACATTCACCCCAGTACAGAGATCTGGGCCTAAATCCATCGGTTTTTTGCTCACCATGCCATTCCAGATTGAACCCAGCCATATGCAAATCAGTCTTGACCCTGTGCCCCATGGGAACAGTCCAGCCCGAACTGCCAGGCCAGGTCCTCCCTGGACTGGAAACAAGCATCCTAGGACCGGTTTTGGGGTTTCACCCTCTTCAGCCAGGATAGCTTGATTCCAGTGGCATGGAGAGCACGGGACCCACGTCTGGGCATACCCGTCCCACTCGGGGTAACAAATGCAAAAACAACAATTGATGGACAGAATGCAGAACAATGTCATACATTCACCCCAGTACAGAGATCTGGGCCTAAATCCATCGGTTTTTTGCTCACCATGCCATTCCAGATTGAACCCAGCCATATGCAAATCAGTCTTGACCCTGTGCCCCATGGGAACAGTCCAGCCCGAACTGCCAGGCCAGGTCCTCCCTGGACTGGAAACAAGCATCCTAGGACCGGTTTCGGGGTTTCACCCTCTTCAGCCAGGATAGCTTGATTCCAGTGGCATGGAGAGCACGGGACCCACGTCTGGGCATACCCGTCCCACTCGGGGTAACAAATGCAAAAACAACAATTGATGGACAGAATGCAGAACAATGTCATACATTCACCCCAGTACAGAGATCTGGGCCTAAATCCATCGTTTTTTTGCTCACCATGCCATTCCAGATTGAACCCAGCCATATGCAAATCAGTCTTGACCCTGTGCCCCATGGGAACAGTCCAGCCCGAACTGCCAGGCCAGGTCCTCCCTGGACTGGAAACAAGCATCCTAGGACCGGTTTCGGGGTTTCACCCCTCTTCAGCCAGGATAGCTTGATTCCAGTGGCATGGAGAGCACGGGACCCACGTCTGGGCATACCCGTCCCACTCGGGGTAACAAATGCAAAAACAACAATTGATGGACAGAATGCAGAACAATGTCATACATTCACCCCAGTACAGAGATCTGGGCCTAAATCCATCGTTTTTTTGCTCACCATGCCATTCCAGATTGAACCCAGCCATATGCAAATCAGTCTTGACCCTGTGCCCCATGGGAACAGTCCAGCCCGAACTGCCAGGCCAGGTCCTCCCTGGACTGGAAACAAGCATCCTAGGACCGGTTTCGGGGTTTCACCCCTCTTCAGCCAGGATAGCTTGATTCCAGTGGCATGGAGAGCACGGGACCCACGTCTGGGCATACCCGTCCCACTCGGGGTAACAAATGCAAAAACAACAATTGATGGACAGAATGCAGAACAATGTCATACATTCACCCCAGTACAGAGATCTGGGCCTAAATCCATCGTTTTTTTGCTCACCATGCCATTCCAGATTGAACCCAGCCATATGCAAATCAGTCTTGACCCTGTGCCCCATGGGAACAGTCCAGCCCGAACTGCCAGGCCAGGTCCTCCCTGGACTGGAAACAAGCATCCTAGGACCGGTTTTGGGGTTTCACCCCTCTTCAGCCAGGATAGCTTGATTCCAGTGGCATGGAGAGCACGGGACCCACGTCTGGGCATACCCGTCCCACTCGGGGTAACAAATGCAAAAACAACAATTGATGGACAGAATGCAGAACAATGTCATACATTCACCCCAGTACAGAGATCTGGGCCTAAATCCATCGGTTTTTTTGCTCACCATGCCATTCCAGATTGAACCCAGCCATATGCAAATCAGTCTTGACCCTGTGCCCCATGGGAACAGTCCAGCCCGAACTGCCAGGCCAGGTCCTCCCTGGACTGGAAACAAGCATCCTAGGACCGGTTTTGGGGTTTCACCCCTCTTCAGCCAGGATAGCTTGATTCCAGTGGCATGGAGAGCACGGGACCCACGTCTGGGCATACCCGTCCCACTCGGGGTAACAAATGCAAAAACAACAATTGATGGACAGAATGCAGAACAATGTCATACATTCACCCCAGTACAGAGATCTGGGCCTAAATCCACCGTTTTTTTGCTCACCATGCCATTTCAGATTGAACCCAGCCATATGCAAATCAGTCTTGACCCTGTGCCCCATGGGAACAGTCCAGCCCGAACTGCCAGGCCAGGTCCTCCCTGGACTGGAAACAAGCATCCTAGGACCGGTTTCGGGGTTTCACCCTCTTCAGCCAGGATAGCTTGATTCCAGTGGCATGGAGAGCACGGGACCCACGTCTGGGCATACCCGTCCCACTCGGGGTAACAAATGCAAAAACAACAATTGATGGACAGAATGCAGAACAATGTCATACATTCACCCCAGTACAGAGATCTGGGCCTAAATCCATCGTTTTTTTGCTCACCATGCCATTCCAGATTGAACCCAGCCATATGCAAATCAGTCTTGACCCTGTGCCCCATGGGAACAGTCCAGCCCGAACTGCCAGGCCAGGTCCTCCCTGGACTGGAAACAAGCATCCTAGGACCGGTTTCGGGGTTTCACCCTCTTCAGCCAGGATAGCTTGATTCCAGTGGCATGGAGAGCACGGGACCCACGTCTGGGCATACCCGTCCCACTCGGGGTAACAAATGCAAAAACAACAATTGATGGACAGAATGCAGAACAATGTCATACATTCACCCCAGTACAGAGATCTGGGCCTAAATCCATCGTTTTTTGCTCACCATGCCATTCCAGATTGAACCCAGCCATATGCAAATCAGTCTTGACCCTGTGCCCCATGGGAACAGTCCAGCCCGAACTGCCAGGCCAGGTCCTCCCTGGACTGGAAACAAGCATCCTAGGACCGGTTTTGGGGTTTCACCCCTCTTCAGCCAGGATAGCTTGATTCCAGTGGCATGGAGAGCACGGGACCCACGTCTGGGCATACCCGTCCCACTCGGGGTAACAAATGCAAAAACAACAATTGATGGACAGAATGCAGAACAATGTCATACATTCACCCCAGTACAGAGATCTGGGCCTAAATCCATCGTTTTTTTGCTCACCATGCCATTCCAGATTGAACCCAGCCATATGCAAATCAGTCTTGACCCTGTGCCCCATGGGAACAGTCCAGCCCGAACTGCCAGGCCAGGTCCTCCCTGGACTGGAAACAAGCATCCTAGGACCGGTTTTGGGGTTTCACCCCTCTTCAGCCAGGATAGCTTGATTCCAGTGGCATGGAGAGCACGGGACCCACGTCTGGGCATACCCGTCCCACTCGGGGTAACAAATGCAAAAACAACAATTGATGGACAGAATGCAGAACAATGTCATACATTCACCCCAGTACAGAGATCTGGGCCTAAATCCATCGTTTTTTTGCTCACCATGCCATTCCAGATTGAACCCAGCCATATGCAAATCAGTCTTGACCCTGTGCCCCATGGGAACAGTCCAGCCTGAACTGCCAGGCCAGGTCCTCCCTGGACTGGAAACAAGCATCCTAGGACCGGTTTCGGGGTTTCACCCTCTTCAGCCAGGATAGCTTGATTCCAGTGGCATGGAGAGCACGGGACCCACGTCTGGGCATACCCGTCCCACTCGGGGTAACAAATGCAAAAACAACAATTGATGGACAGAATGCAGAACAATGTCATACATTCACCCCAGTACAGAGATCTGGGCCTAAATCCATCGTTTTTTTGCTCACCATGCCATTCCAGATTGAACCCAGCCATATGCAAATCAGTCTTGACCCTGTGCCCCATGGGAACAGTCCAGCCCGAACTGCCAGGCCAGGTCCTCCCTGGACTGGAAACAAGCATCCTAGGACCGGTTTTGGGGTTTCACCCTCTTCAGCCAGGATAGCTTGATTCCAGTGGCATGGAGAGCACGGGACCCACGTCTGGGCATACCCGTCCCACTCGGGGCAACAAATGCAAAAACAACAATTGATGGACAGAATGCAGAACAATGTCATACATTCACCCCAGTACAGAGATCTGGGCCTAAATCCATCGGTTTTTTTGCTCACCATGCCATTCCAGATTGAACCCAGCCATATGCAAATCAGTCTTGACCCTGTGCCCCATGGGAACAGTCCAGCCCGAACTGCCAGGCCAGGTCCTCCCTGGACTGGAAACAAGCATCCTAGGACCGGTTTTGGGGTTTCACCCTCTTCAGCCAGGATAGCTTGATTCCAGTGGCATGGAGAGCACGGGACCCACGTCTGGGCATACCCGTCCCACTCGGAGTAACAAATGCAAAAACAACAATTGATGGACAGAATGCAGAACAATGTCATACATTCACCCCAGTACAGAGATCTGGGCCTAAATCCATCGGTTTTTTTGCTCACCATGCCATTCCAGATTGAACCCAGCCATATGCAAATCAGTCTTGACCCTGTGCCCCATGGGAACAGTCCAGCCCGAACTGCCAGGCCAGGTCCTCCCTGGACTGGAAACAAGCATCCTAGGACCGGTTTCGGGGTTTCACCACTCTTCAGCCAGGTTAGCTTGATTCCAGTGGCATGGAGAGCACGGGACCCACGTCTGGGCATACCCGTCCCACTCGGGGTAACAAATGCAAAAACAACAATTGATGGACAGAATGCAGAACAATGTCATACATTCACCCCAGTACAGAGATCTGGGCCTAAATCCATCGTTTTTTTGCTCACCATGCCATTCCAGATTGAACCCAGCCATATGCAAATCAGTCTTGACCCTGTGCCCCATGGGAACAGTCCAGCCCGAACTGCCAGGCCAGGTCCTCCCTGGACTGGAAACAAGCATCCTAGGACCGGTTTCGGGTTTCACCCCTCTTCAGCCAGGATAGCTTGATTCCAGTGGCATGGAGAGCACAGGACCCACGTCTGGGCATACCCGTCCCACTCGGGGTAACAAATGCAAAAACAACAATTGATGGACAGAATGCAGAACAATGTCATACATTCACCCCAGTACAGAGATCTGGGCCTAAATCCATCGTTTTTTTTGCTCACCGTGCCATTCCAGATTGAACCCAGCCATATGCAAATCAGTCTTGACCCTGTGCCCCATGGGAACAGTCCAGCCCGAACTGCCAGGCCAGGTCCTCCCTGGACTGGAAACAAGCATCCTAGGACCGGTTTCGGGGTTTCACCCCTCTTCAGCCAGGATAGCTTGATTCCAGTGGCATGGAGAGCACGGGACCCACGTCTGGGCATACCCGTCCCACTCGGGGTAACAAATGCAAAAACAACAATTGATGGACAGAATGCAGAACAATGTCATAAATTCACCCCAGTACAGAGATCTGGGCCTAAATCCATCGTTTTTTTGCTCACCATGCCATTCCAGATTGAACCCAGCCATATGCAAATCAGTCTTGACCCTGTGCCCCATGGGAACAGTCCAGCCCGAACTGCCAGGCCAGGTCCTCCCTGGACTGGAAACAAGCATCCTAGGACCGGTTTCGGGTTTCACCCTCTTCAGCCAGGATAGCTTGATTCCAGTGGCATGGAGAGCACGGGACCCACGTCTGGGCATACCCGTCCCACTCGGGGTAACAAATGCAAAAACAACAATTGATGGACAGAATGCAGAACAATGTCATACATTCACCCCAGTACAGAGATCTGGGCCTAAATCCATCGTTTTTTTTGCTCACCATGCCATTCCAGATTGAACCCAGCCATATGCAAATCAGTCTTGACCCTGTGCCCCATGGGAACAGTCCAGCCCGAACTGCCAGGCCAGGTCCTCCCTGGACTGGAAACAAGCATCCTAGGACCGGTTTCGGGGTTTCACCCCTCTTCTGCCAGGATAGCTTGATTCCAGTGGCATGGAGAGCACGGGACCCACGTCTGGGCATACCCGTCCCACTCGGGGTAACAAATGCAAAAACAACAATTGATGGACAGAATGCAGAACAATGTCATACATTCACCCCAGTACAGAGATCTGGGCCTAAATCCATCGTTTTTTGCTCACCATGCCATTCCAGATTGAACCCAGCCATATGCAAATCAGTCTTGACCCTGTGCCCCATGGGAACAGTCCAGCCCGAACTGCCAGGCCAGGTCCTCCCTGGACTGGAAACAAGCATCCTAGGACCGGTTTCGGGGTTTCACCCCTCTTCTGCCAGGATAGCTTGATTCCAGTGGCATGGAGAGCACGGGACCCACGTCTGGGCATACCCGTCCCACTCGGGGTAACAAATGCAAAAACAACAATTGATGGACAGAATGCAGAACAATGTCATACATTCACCCCAGTACAGAGATCTGGGCCTAAATCCATCGGTTTTTTTGCTCACCATGCCATTCCAGATTGAACCCAGACATATGCAAATCAGTCTTGACCCTGTGCCCCATGGGAACAGTCCAGCCCGAACTGCCAGGCCAGGTCCTCCCTGGACTGGAAACAAGCATCCTAGGACCGGTTTCGGGGTTTCACCCCTCTTCAGCCAGGATAGCTTGATTCCAGTGGCATGGAGAGCACGGGACCCACGTCTGGGCATACCCGTCCCACTCGGGGTAACAAATGCAAAAACAACAATTGATGGACAGAATGCAGAACAATGTCATACATTCACCCCAGTACAGAGATCTGGGCCTAAATCCATCGTTTTTTGCTCACCATGCCATTCCAGATTGAACCCAGCCATATGCAAATCAGTCTTGACCCTGTGCCCCATGGGAACAGTCCAGCCCGAACTGCCAGGCCAGGTCCTCCCTGGACTGGAAACAAGCATCCTAGGACCGGTTTTGGGGTTTCACCCCTCTTCAGCCAGGATAGCTTGATTCCAGTGGCATGGAGAGCACGGGACCCACGTCTGGGCATACCCGTCCCACTCGGGGTAACAAATGCAAAAACAACAATTGATGGACAGAATGCAGAACAATGTCATACATTCACCCCAGTACAGAGATCTGGGCCTAAATCCATCGGTTTTTTGCTCACCATGCCATTCCAGATTGAACCCAGCCATATGCAAATCAGTCTTGACCCTGTGCCCCATGGGAACAGTCCAGCCCGAACTGCCAGGCCAGGTCCTCCCTGGACTGGAAACAAGCATCCTAGGACCGGTTTTGGGGTTTCACCCTCTTCAGCCAGGATAGCTTGATTCCAGTGGCATGGAGAGCACGGGACCCACGTCTGGGCATACCCGTCCCACTCGGGGTAACAAATGCAAAAACAACAATTGATGGACAGAATGCAGAACAATGTCATACATTCACCCCAGTACAGAGATCTGGGCCTAAATCCATCGGTTTTTGCTCACCATGCCATTCCAGATTGAACCCAGCCATATGCAAATCAGTCTTGACCCTGTGCCCCATGGGAACAGTCCAGCCCGAACTGCCAGGCCAGGTCCTCCCTGGACTGGAAACAAGCATCCTAGGACCGGTTTCGGGGTTTCACCCCTCTTCAGCCAGGATAGCTTGATTCCAGTGGCATGGAGAGCACGGGACCCACGTCTGGGCATACCCGTCCCACTCGGGGTAACAAATGCAAAAACAACAATTGATGGACAGAATGCAGAACAATGTCATACATTCACCCCAGTACAGAGATCTGGGCCTAAATCCATCGTTTTTTTGCTCACCATGCCATTCCAGATTGAACCCAGCCATATGCAAATCAGTCTTGACCCTGTGCCCCATGGGAACAGTCCAGCCCGAACTGCCAGGCCAGGTCCTCCCTGGACTGGAAACAAGCATCCTAGGACCGGTTTCGGGGTTTCACCCTCTTCAGCCAGGATAGCTTGATTCCAGTGGCATGGAGAGCACGGGACCCACGTCTGGGCATACCCGTCCCACTCGGGGTAACAAATGCAAAAACAACAATTGATGGACAGAATGCAGAACAATGTCATACATTCACCCCAGTACAGAGATCTGGGCCTAAATCCATCGTTTTTTTGCTCACCGTGCCATTCCAGATTGAACCCAGCCATATGCAAATCAGTCTTGACCCTGTGCCCCATGGGAACAGTCCAGCCCGAACTGCCAGGCCAGGTCCTCCCTTGACTGGAAACAAGCATCCTAGGACCGGTTTCGGGGTTTCACCCTCTTCAGCCAGGATAGCTTGATTCCAGTGGCATGGAGAGCACGGGACCCACGTCTGGGCATACCCGTCCCACTCGGGGTAACAAATGCAAA
Organism: Calotriton arnoldi; assembly: GCA_963921515.1. Taxonomy (NCBI): domain Eukaryota; kingdom Metazoa; phylum Chordata; class Amphibia; order Caudata; family Salamandridae; genus Calotriton; species Calotriton arnoldi. The sequence goes on along the minus strand of CAWUFW010004649.1, from coordinate 295,092 downwards.
AACAACAATTGATGGACAGAATGCAGAACAATGTCATACATTCACCCCAGTACAGAGATCTGGGCCTAAATCCATCGTTTTTTTGCTCACCATGCCATTCCAGATTGAACCCAGCCATATGCAAATCAGTCTTGACCCTGTGCCCCATGGGAACAGTCCAGCCCGAACTGCCAGGCCAGGTCCTCCCTGGACTGGAAACAAGCATCCTAGGACCGGTTTCGGGGTTTCACCCTCTTCTGCCAGGATAGCTTGATTCCAGTGGCATGGAGAGCACGGGACCCACGTCTGGGCATACCCGTCCCACTCGGGGTAACAAATGCAAAAACAACAATTGATGGACAGAATGCAGAACAATGTCATACATTCACCCCAGTACAGAGATCTGGGCCTAAATCCATCGTTTTTTTGCTCACCATGCCATTCCAGATTGAACCCAGCCATATGCAAATCAGTCTTGACCCTGTGCCCCATGGGAACAGTCCAGCCCGAACTGCCAGGCCAGGTCCTCCCTGGACTGGAAACAAGCATCCTAGGACCGGTTTCGGGGTTTCACCCCTCTTCTGCCAGGATAGCTTGATTCCAGTGGCATGGAGAGCACGGGACCCACGTCTGGGCATACCCGTCCCACTCGGGGTAACAAATGCAAAAACAACAATTGATGGACAGAATGCAGAACAATGTCATACATTCACCCCAGTACAGAGATCTGGGCCTAAATCCATCGGTTTTTTTGCTCACCATGCCATTCCAGATTGAACCCAGACATATGCAAATCAGTCTTGACCCTGTGCCCCATGGGAACAGTCCAGCCCGAATTGCCAGGCCAGGTCCTCCCTGGACTGGAAACAAGCATCCTAGGACCGGTTTCGGGGTTTCACCCCTCTTCAGCCAGGATAGCTTGATTCCAGTGGCATGGAGAGCACGGGACCCACGTCTGGGCATACCCGTCCCACTCGGGGTAACAAATGCAAAAACAACAATTGATGGACAGAATGCAGAACAATGTCATACATTCACCCCAGTACAGTGATGATGATGGATTAAACCCAGATCTGTTGACTGGGGGTGAGTGTTTGATTAGCTCAAACGCTCCGTCCATCACCCCCTTTGGTATTGCTTTGTTCGCCCTAAGTTGGCAGGGTATGCCCAGACGTAGGTCCCTTGCTCACTTTGCCACTGGATTCAAGCTAGCCTGGCTGATGACGGCTGAATAGCCAGAAACCGGTCCCAGGATGCTTGTTTCCGGTCCAGGGAAGACATGGCTTGGCAGTTCGGGCTGGACTGTTCCCATGAGGCACAGGGTCAGACTGATTTGCATATGGCCATGTCTGAACTGGGGTGGTGGAGTGAGCTAAAGAATGATGATGGATTAAACCCAGATCTGTTGACTGGGGGTGAGTGTTTGATTAGCTCAAACGCTCCGTCCATCATCCCCTTTGGTATAACAATGACATGAAGACATCTGCGCAGTCGCACTGTCCTTTGAGCAAGGTCAAATTATAATGTGAATATGATGAAGTGCATCTTGTAAACTGGTAAAAATATTACCAGTGGTTGACTTGTCATGCGCCTTAATGGGTGAAAAATGATTGCGAGACCTAATGGCAAGTAAATATTGCTACTGAAAAATCACTTCCACTCATACTTGGAAGTGGGTGGCTTTACAAGTGCAAATTCACATTTTGCATTTACAAATCACGAATTTACTTTTGTAAATTCATTCACGTATAAAATGACGCCAATCTAGTGTTCGATTATGTGGAAGTAAATATTCTGCCATGACTGGGAAGCAGGAGTGGGTTGCCCTATACATTTGTGCACACTGCATGTGAGTTTCTTGCTGTTGCCAAATGCTTTCTGAACTCTTTCTCATTTCCTGCATTTACCTTTTCAGTAATGGCATAGTAAATTGTCATAGGAAATGAGTCAGTGGCGTTGATTTTAAATAATATATGTGGCTACAGTATTTATTTACACCAGTACCTATATGACTAAAGTGTATGGCTCCAGAGAGCACCACTGTGAACTTGGCTGCAGTTTTAAAACCATTGCAGGAAATCTACTTCTATACATGAGATAAGGAACCATAAAGTGTGTAAGACCACAGGACTAGGGGGCCCTTCACAAATTGCATTTTGTGGTACCTTTAGTAGTAATAGGATAGTACTACTAAAGTACTACAATATGCTATTCACAAACCTGCGAGTGCAAGTCTCCACCTCTCCTGTCTTTTCTAGTAGGAGATCCTCACACATGTAAGTTTACTACTTACTAATAAAAGTGGGAGGGGCATGGGGAGTGGCTGGAAAAACGGGGCATAGTTATTAGCAAATGGGGGGACTAATGGAGGAGTTAATAGGGGGTTAGTGAGGGATGGGGGGGTTTAGGGAAGGATATGCACCCATTTGCAAAAGAGCAGGCCCATTGCTATACACAAACTGCACTTTCAAAGTTGCTACAGCCAAAAAGGGACCCAAAGCAGTAATAAATCACTCCAGCTCAGAGCCTGAGTAAGGCCAACCACTGGTACTACAACACCCTACCATAGAAAATAATGTTGGTATGGAATTCAAATAAAACCTCTTTGGAAATAATGTTAAATTAGGTTAAATTACATTATTTAAAATGGTTAAGAAAATGAATGAATATAATTTATTGTAAAAAAAATCTAAAGCAAAAACAATTATTATTTAATTATAAAATATTTTAACAACCTTTTTAAATGATAACTTAATGTAACATTAACTTTTGTTAATTTAAACTTCAGAAAACTAGTTTTTATTTAGTTCAATATATTTGAATTAATTAAAAACTAAGTTAATAGTGCTGTATTATTTTTTATTTTGTTAGTTACGTTAACATTCAACATTAAAATATTTTACCAGTTTTTTTAGTAAAATAAACTTTTTGCCTTTCCCTATACTTTACCAAATGGAGACCCCGCAGTCAGGGCAGAAACCTCTTTATGGTAAAGTATAGGGAAAAGTTGTCTATACTTTACCATAGAACAATCTTTGCAGTTGGGGCAGAGAAGTGTGAAGGTATTTCTAAATGGTGGCATCAGATAGGACATGGGCTCATTCCAAAATGGAGGCATAAGGATGGGGCATGGACATTACAAATGGCCCTGCTATTGGTGAAGTATACGCTAAAAATAATTTTGACCAAGGACTGGAAATAGTGCAAGATAGCATGAGAAACGATTATGACATAATCCAGTATTGGTGGGGTCCACTAGTTTGGACATCTGTCAGAGGGCAGAGCGTACACCAGAAGTGGGATGTGGGATACTCAGTTCATATTTTGTAATCGCAGGTGTCTCCCTCTTTTGACATTTGTTGCCTCATAATTGCCTTACCCATGGTTTGTGCCAGGTGATCAATGAGTTAGAAGAACATCTTCAAAAAGTTCTATTGGATCAATTTGATGGGAAACGACCTTTACAACGTGGTCATTACACCGCGATACCTTTACAACGCGGTTGTTACAACAACCGCGTTGTTAGTACGCAATGTAATGACATCGCAAGTCTTTACAACAAATTCCACTAGGGGACGCTGAGGTATTGGAAATACATTTCCAACACCTTCCCTACTGTTGCGCAATCTGGAGTAGGAATAGTAAATAATAATATTCCTAAATCCAGCGCGCCCCCTAGTGGAAGTCGTTGTAAAGACTTGCGATGTAATACATCGCGTACTAACAACGCGGTCGATGTAACGACCGCGTTCTAATGGCACGCGATGTATTACATCACGTTGTAATGTGCCATATTCCAATTTGATAGCTTATGCTTATTGAATAGTCTGCGCTTGTTTATGTATGCCTCAAATTTGAATGCTATAAGTGTAGTTTGGCAGAAAGCTAGATCTTTGCTCAGAAAGTGTGCTTTTTATGATTTGATGTAAATCTGTTCAGCCATTTTAGGGAAATTAAGGTTGAAAAAATAGTGATTGCTGGAGTGCCACGAGAAAGTGAAGCGTTCTGATTTGCTTGTCCTGTGTGTGTGTTCCATGTGTGTCAGAAGACCATCCCATATCACTGTGAATCTATTTTGAACTTATGTGTGTGAATGTTAGGGCTCAGTTTCTGAGAAAAACATTGAGGGGTGTTGGAATGGATTACCTTGTACCTGTTGCAAGTCATTCTATAAGAAGGGTAGAGTTTGAGGGGAAGCCTTCCTAAGGATGCAAAGACAGGTGTGATGTCCCTGAATCTTTTAGTATTCGAGACCACATGCAGTTTGAAACACCTGACTATCCAGGCCTGACACACAAATAATTTTCTTTGGGTTAGCATGTTTTGCATTTGGAAACACATGAATAGCTTACACCTATCCCAGGAATAAGATACAAATACTCACAGAAAATGCCTTACTAGTCAGGCCTGAGTGTTCAGGCCATTTGCACATCTACAGCAGAAGTAACACATATTCATAGGGAAACCTTTGCCAATCAGGAGTGTTTGAATATGACAGATAAGGTTCCAATGTGGAAATATATGTTCAATGGGACAGAAACCTGATCACAGAACATTCTTAGGAGAGCAGCATAGGCCTATAAGGTCACCTGTGTACAAGCTAGCCATTGACCACTAGTCCACCTGCCTCCACTGTCCTTACAAAGTGATGGATGGGCTGTTACAAGTAAGCCTTGGCCTCAGAATCATAAACATTGCTATATGCAATGGTGGCTTCATCACTTTATCTGCTTGCCTCATGACATTCCTTCCACCAGTTTGCAACACCTGTGAGGAGGAAGTCTTGGATTTGGAGTAATGAATTGTATTGGTAAGCAATGGAGTAATATATGTCTAATGAGCAGCACCCTGGACATGCATGGATGAGAAGGTTTCAACATCGACATGTACCACAAGGGAATAGTTCTGGTTTATGACCTTGCGCTACTGTGAAAAGTGGTCTGAAAAATGACGTTGGAAACTTGTTCATCTTACTTTAAGCCTGTTTTGTTATTGCTGAAAATTCTCAGACATCTCAAGATTCAAGAGTTTAAGCAAGTGGCATTAGCTTATACTATATCAGAAATTAATACCCTAACAGATACATTATGAATCCATCCCAAGACCTTACTTCCAGGCAGAGCCCCCTCCCCCTGCCACAGCATACAATTTAGAAGGTGGCAATGGTGCATGCATGAGTTTGAAAAATGTTGATGTTCAAGAGGCTTGCCTATAAAATAAATCTGCTTTTCAGGAATGTCTGGACTTATGCTGAAAGAAAGTATGACTAATATTAAACAAGATAACAGTGAGTTAGGTCCTTGGCAGTGGGACCTGCCAGTGTAATGTGCTCTGGTGCTGAACTATGGGCCCCAACAGCACTTAAATATCTCAAGTGGGACTCTGTGGTCCCCTCCTGTAGCTGTAGGTCTCACCAGTCCTAAAGGCTATCCTACCTGGGCTTCTCCTTATCCAGCCTACCAAACAGCAGCATTTTTTAGAATGGCTGCAGCGTCATGAGTGACACACTGGTTCATGCCATATCATCATGGTAGTGTGTTCCACCCTCGATGAGGTCTGAAACACCTCGATGGGGTCTGCAACTTGTCCTGCACAGTCAGGCAAGGAGTCTGCATGTGCGTGTGCTGCCAACCCCAAGACCCACACGGCCAAAGGCTGTGTGTGGTGGGGTTGGCCACCACCTACAAGTTGGGCCTGTGCGGTCAGGCAAGGAGTCTGCTTGTGCATGTGCACCCAACAGAGGCAGAGTCGGCCACACATGTGTCACTCCATGAAGACTGTTGCTCTGCCTGCCAGTTGGCCGGAGACTAGTGCACAGCCCCTATGACACCAAGGAGCAGCCTTCACAATACTGTCTGAAAAACCATAATGTAAGGTCATTTCTTTCTCACTACTGAAACAACAATCTTTTACCAGTGCATTACAGGACTGCACCTAATTAAGGCTGCACTGCCAAAGCACAATGGATGGAAAGGGTAGGTGAGGGCAGTGAGGAGAGAGCAGTCGAAGAGAAGGGAGACAGAATTGCTGATGGAGCACAGAGATAACAGAGGAAGAGAGGAAAGCTACGTGCTGACGATTGAGGAGCACAGGCAAAAGAAGTGAGGTGAGAGAGGGCCTGATCCACTGAGAGTGAAGTGGGAGCAGGCGAAGATAGGAGGGGAGGTGTTAACTACTGCAGGTGGGCAGATAAAGGATGGGAGAGGTGCAGGCAAAGAATTAGTAGGGCAGTGTTAACTACTGGTGGAGGGCAGGCAGAGGAACTGACGAGAAAAACATTAAGGCCCTTATGTACTAAGTAATGTTGTGGTCAGTAATGCTCCAATTCGTAAAATCAGTCTTTCCAACCGCAAAATGGCATTTTTTATATTCTCAAACAGCAATTGGGCAGTCTGTTACCATATCTTACTGAATCGCTGTTTCGGAATAGATACCATATCGGTATTTGTAAGGGGCGTATTAAGGGCGTTCCTTCCAGATACCTTCTCCTTTAGGCATGTATTATTGTTTTGCAACCAAAATCCGGTTGCGCCTTCCCCTTTGCGAATGTTCACAAAAACGGTTTTTAGGAGTAGGCAGTGGTCTACAGGACCACTGCCTTGTCCTAAAAAAGGGCAGCCTATTTTGCCATTTTATGCAAAAAAAAAGAAAAGATTGCTTTATTTAAAAGCAATCACAGACATGGTGTTCCCCTGATGTCAGTAGGTCACCATGCCTGTGAATGAAGCCATTCGTAGTGGGTCACAATTTGAGACCTACCTCATGCATATAAATAAGGTATGTCGAATTACAACTCAGCAATGATTTGGTATTTTCGGAACCAACCTATTAATACATATGTCGGTTCGCAAAATACTAATGGATTCGGTAAAAGTCAGTGTGTAATTTGCAACCAGTTCTACAGAATCCAGTTTTGTACACTCCATTTAAAAAAATTCACAAATTGTAAATCGTTATTTTTTCAATTTATTATTTCTTAAATTAAATCTATGTATACGAGGATCTAAAACAGTGAAAAGCAAAAGTTAAATTTTCTTTGTGTGCTAAGGTGGTTTCTCTTAGCAGGAGAGGTTGGCTGATTCTTCAGGCAGATGTTATTGACTTGTGTTCCACAGCCCTTGCCCTCCCTCCAAACTGGACCATAAAAACACTGGAATATTTAATGAGTGCCATTTTAGTGTAATATTTCAGCGCCTATGGCCTTTTAGCAAATTTAAGCGAACATTAGACTGCAAAATGCCCTATTTGTCCGCTTTTTGTCAACATTATCTGAGGGGAGCCAATCCCACATCTGAGACTACTTTGAGGAAGGTGAGCTTCCTTGCTTTCCTCGCTTGCTGCAATGTGGTTCTGGGACTTGTCCATGCAGGCAGAGTCAACACCATTGGAGTAGGTTGGAGGCAACCATGGGGTGAGTGGGCGGTGTTAATGTGGTAAGCGGACAGCACCAGTTGGGGGAAGATGGCACCCCAAGAAACGTTCGGGGCACCAGCACATATGTTTTTTTACATAAATCGATCACTGGTTCGAGGCCTCCCTATAATTTGCAGGCCAAAAGTTCCAGGGAAGACTCGGGGGCATATTCCCAAGAACGTGTGATAACCACCGCAAATTTAGCTTAACGCAACTTTGCATATCGCAGTCCATCGCGGGAAATTAACGCCTTGTTAACCAAGTATTCACAACACGGCGGCCCCATGTGATACTCCCCAGATAACTCGCCAACTGACCGCGTTAGAATCAACACCATGGCGCAAAAATGCAAAACACCAACGCAAAAAAACTGCGATGAGGCCAATCGCGATACGAAAATCAGCGAAACCCAGCGACAGGCCTGCAAACCACACACGTCAGGCGGGAACAATCACCATAAAAGCAGATAAAAAACCAGACAAACAAATGCCAAACAACAGCGAAGCACAATGGACGTTGCCGGAGCAAGTACGGAGGAGAGCCAGTACCCCAGAAGCCCCCCGGAGGACCATCCTGGGACTTCGGGGTCAGGGAAGGGCAAGGACAAGAAGCAGAGGAAGACAAAGTTCAGTCCGCAGGAAAACAGGGTCCTGATAACGGAGGTGACAGAACACCATCAACAACTGTTCGTCACCTCCACTGTGTCATTGACAACAAAAAATACATTATGGCAGTGCTGAAGAGGACAATGGGCGAGGTCAAGAGGCGCTGGAATGATGTCAAGCGCAAAACCAAGCAGAAACTCGCCAACAACCTGAAGGCAGCAATGCAGACTGGAGGTGGGAGCCCAGCACCACAGGAGGAGCTGGACGACATGGAGGAAATGGTGTCCACAGTCATCAGTGGGGAGATGGTGGCAGGAGTTGGGGGCCCGGACACTGCTCAACAGGACCCGACACAACAGCAACAGGGTGAGTAATCACCAGGGCCTGGGGGGACGGGGGGAGATGGGCACAATGGCACACATGCACAATTAATTTGAGCACATCTGCGGACACACCATGCCCCAGACCACCAACTCCCACCAAGAGACCAACGTACGCCAGTATGCAACATGTCAACACTGTACAAGCACAGAAGTCAGAGGCACACCTCATGAAAGTGATAAGAGGCAGCAAAATCCTTATCAAAATCTGAGCTGCAGGGGCGACTCCCCAAAAATGCAGCACACACATCACATACAGAGCACATCTACATTGACAACGATGTGACACAATCCGCAAAACACCTACAACAGAACACAGGACACTACTGGTACCGCTTGGGTGCAGACACTGGCCAATCACAATTGGAATTGCAGGGATATGTGCGTTGATAATGTACAAGTACAAACACACATCCGTGATGTTGTCGAAATGTCCACTGTCCCCCATCAAATAGGCAGCTCCTCCCAAACAGCCACAATGTACCCAGTCATGCTGGCTGTATGTAAACATGTACAATGCGACAACATACATGTGGACACATTGTTAAACTGCATCTCCCCTTCACATTGCAGAGGGAGAATCAACACCTCCTGCAGAGCAGTCCGACCCTCTCTTCTCTGGAGACGAAGAGGATGACCACAGCTTCGAATCTGACGCCCTCCAACTGCTCGTGGAGAGCCTCCGCAGCCCACTTCCAGGAGCTGGGCAGCCCAGCTGCTACGAGGAGACCCCACCCCCTGCACAGACCACACAGCAGGCAGCACCCACCACCACTGCTGCCTCCCAGGACCCCCACGGAGAACACATGGCCTTCCAACGCCGTGTTTTGGGGTGCCAGGAGAATCTGGCTGAACAGGTGCGGGTGGGCTTCAACCGCATGGCAGACAAACTAGATGCCATACGTGGGTGTCTAAGTCCCATCAGGGACCACTCACGGTCCCTAACGGACACCCACAGTCCGCTCCATGCTCTCCAACAGACCATGGCTGACATCGCTGGAGCCCTAACTCAGAAAATAGTACAACTGTCAAGTCAGAGTGGCTCTAGCGATGTCACACAGGAGTTGGGAAACATGCGGAGGTTAATGGAGACCATGGAGCGGGCGAATGCGGAACGAGCGGCTGCCACGGCTGCACACCAGCGAGAGGTAGCTGGGTTTCTCAATGACCTCAGGACCCTCCTCATGGCATTGCTGCCACAAGGCCTGATGCGGATGCATGCTGCTGCCACCACTCCATCCACATCTCCGTCCCCTGAAGTGTCAGTGCCACACAGTGCAGCAGACCTTCCACCTCCGGCCACAGATGTGTCACTGCCACACAGTGCTGGAGACAGAACACCACCACCCACACATGAGGCACATGAAACAGCAGAGAACGAAGATGTGGATGATACTGCTCTCGTGGTAAGGAGGACGCAGCAGCATGCATCTCGCCGGCTTCAGCTTGGTACTGCCCTCTGCATCATCACCTTCCACTGTACCCCCAATGCACTCTGCGACACTCACCTTGGACCTCGACATGGACTGCCATATGATGTTTGATCGCCATTGACACAGCAATCAGACTGTAGACTGTACTCGTCCTCTTCCTTTGGACTTGTCATTCCCTGGAGGACCCTGGCTGGACCTCCACGGGACAACATCGTCATTTGGGGTTTGCATGGCCCTGTACTGCTCCAGATGCAACACTCCACTGAATGTGCATTAAACATTCATATACACACAGATGTGTCATGTCTATGGTCTTTTAAGTGTGGAAGTATCGATGAATGTGGGCTTACTGGACTCCTCTTACGTCCATGTGGCTCATGTCGTAGAACAGGGGTCACAGGGTGACACATTGCCCAATGCGGTCCGGGTGGCGCTGACACAACAACAGGGGCACACGCATGAGTTACTTCCTTGTCCAGCCCAGTACGGAACCACGGCCAGGGCCCCGGGGTCATATACAGACCCTTACGCTGGACTGGCATACGCCAGGCCAGCCCACTCCGCTTATGCTCACAGGGGGGGACGGCAACGCTACATGTCCCCTGTCTTTCCTGTGGTGATCTGCTGCTCACAGGTCTAGTTGTCAGCATGCCACAGCCACTCCCTCACGGCTGGTTTACACCCACACCACACCCATCCAGCACACGCATCACGGGACATGTGACCCTGCCAATGAAAAGGGACAGGCGCACGTGCTCGATGCCATTTCCACTCTCTATCTGGGTGCCTCCGTGTGGTGTTAATGTAGGCATGAGGGCCTCGGGCCCTGCAACATCACATTCCCCAGGACCGGAGGTGACATGATGGCGTCTGCAACACAATACCCAATCATACAGGGACCATGACTTTGGGACACAGACTTGGTGGCACCGGATACATTGCGGCCGGCACAGGCACACCGCCACGGGATGGTGACTTTGGGTGCACTGAGGTAGGGGCACCTTAAGTGCTGAGCGGGTGTGCAGCCTGCGATGATTCCCCCTCCCGGACGTCCGGACTGCTCAGGATTTGTGTGCCCTGCTGGACCGCAGTGTAGGCCAGAGCCAGCGGGCAGCGCGGGCCTACCGCCACGTGGCGTCGCATCCCGGATCACAGAGTTAGTGGCACCTCAAGGGCTAAGCGGGTGTGCAGCCTGCGATGATGCCCGGTGCACTGGTATGTCCTCTGCCATGGCGAAATCAAGACCCAGAATCATATGTGAGACCTGGTGGCCTGCAGAGCGGGGCTGCATGATGTGGAGGGTGCCATGTCCGCGGGCCTCGGGCATGTGGCTTGCAGCGGCACGTGGTGGGCCCTCATTACTACACGCCAAGGGCGGAAGGTGAGCAGTGAAGCCTGGGTGCGCAGGGGCGGGCATGCACCGCTGGGCGGCGGGAGGGGCTGGGGTACATCTGCCTGGGTGCGCAGGGGCGGACAGGCGATGATGTCTTGTGCAATTGTGTGTACTTTGCCATTCATGTCTCTGGACTCTGTTTCAGATGATGGATCTGTTTCAGATGTGTGAGCTGGTGAACTGCACTACATACAGGCACGTGGTTGGAGACACACCTGTGGCAGCAGGTGGGCAGTGTGGCCTGGGTGCGCATTGTGGGCACTCTCTCTCCCTGTCCATCTCTTCTGTTCTCTGTGTCTCACTCCCCTCTCTGTCCGTCTTTCTCTCGCTCCCCCTCTCTGTCCGTCTTTCTCTCGCTCCCTCTCTCTGTCCGTCTTTCTCTCGCTCCCCCTCTCTGTCCGTCTTTCTCTCGCTCCCTCTCTTTCTCTCTCTCTCTCCTTCGCTCTCTCTCTGTCCTTTGATGTGCGCAAGACACACCTTCTCATCATGATTTTTGTCTTGCAGGCTGTGACCTACGGATTGTTCCGAGGGGAGCCGCCATGTGTCTTCATTTCTGTTCTGTGTTTCTTTGAATACATTTTCATTTGTTACATCGAAGGTGGATGTGTGATGCTCATTTTTGTGACGACACATGCATGCCACCAAATGTGATTGTGCGACATCTGGCGGATTATTTGGTACATGTTGCGTATAGTTGATGTGGCATGTCTTTGGCCGGGGGAGAGGGGTTCCGGGGGGGGAGGGGCCTGGGGTGGTGGCGGTGGGTGTTGTGGCCCTGTTGGGGCTCCGAGCTGCATGATCAGTGGCTCCATGGCATCTGTTGCCCTTCAGGTGTGGCTCTGGGCTGGGCTCCATTTTGTGGTGCAGGCTGTGGTCCGACTTTGCACCAGGTCAGAGCAGGTGTTAGTTTCCTGCTGCTAACGGGCCTTATCGCCTGTTTTGTGGTCTTATTGCCGATCTGGCTGCTCATTGAGAATGTTGCGGAGTGGTGTTTTTGCGGCTTTTTGCACGGGTACGCCTACTCTGCATCTCATTAGTGATAGTTGTGGGGGTCATCTGTGGCGATGTTTTTTGCGGATGCTATCGCGGGTAAAATGGTGTTCTGGGCTGTTAACACCAGCTTGTGAATGGTGCGATGAATTTATCGCCACTTTGGCTGCGATAAAGTGCCGCTAACTCGGTGATGCGTCCTTGAGAATATGCCCCTCGGTTGCTTACCGGGAAACTAGGTAAATGTAAAAAATGGCCTTATACAGTTCCGAAATAGCAACACCATGGTAGCAACTGCTACAAAAGATTTTTTTGTTCTGTAAATTAGCTGCATTTGTGTGCAGAAAGCATTTCTTTAGACTTTCCTCAGAAAATCGCTAATCACAATCAATCTAGTACAATTACTGCAGCTAAATCCCTCTTTTCGCACAGTGCTATCTGTCAATGCCAGCTCCAAGCTGCAGTTATCCTCTCAGCTGGAGAATACAGCACGTGACTCATCGCAGTCATTCAGGAAGGATCTGCTTTTATTCCAAGCCATTGTTGTACTAGAATTGCAGTGATTGGTAGCACTATCTATTGTGCTCAGGTTTTTTTGTAATTTTTTTAATGTGGAGTCTGTTTTCCATACATACTCTGGAGATTCTTCTTACTGCGCTGCCTCTTAGTGTTTTGCATTGGTTTTGTTAAAATGGTGTCTTTTCTTTGACTGATTTTACGTGCATCACCAACCTGTAACCTCGTATAGCATACCCTCTGCTTCCTGCAGAAACTGTGCTTAAGCCCTCAGTGATGTCACTATTTGCATGTTTTCTTTGAAACGTGTCTCTTATGCAGATACAACTATGAACGACACATAGAATCATGTCTAGTAGCCAAAGATTAGAAAATAACCCGCTCGCCCTTGCTGCCTGCTGCACATCCGCTGCTTTCTGGTCCCGGGGGACCACAACGTCTAGCCTACCTGTTTTCGCGGCGCTCGGCCGCCATCGTCATCAGTAAGTGCCAGGAGGCACTTCAAAGGCGGCCGCGGGCTCCCGCAGCGCGAGACCCGCTCACCTTTGCTGCCTGCTGCACACCCGCTGCTTTCTGGTCCCGGGGGACCACAACGTCCAGCCTGCCTGTTTTCACGGCGCTCGGCCGCCATCGTCATCAGTAAGCGCCAGGAGGCGCTTCAAAGGCGGCCGCGGGCTCCCGCAGCGCGAGGCCCGCTCACCTTTGCTGTCTGCTGCACACCCGCTGCTTTCTGATCCCGGGGGACCACAACGTCCAGCCTGCTTGTTTTTGCAGCGCTCGGCCGCCATCGTCATCAGTAAGCGCCAGGAGGCGCTTCAAAGGCGGCCGTGGGCTCCCGCAGCACGGGACGCGTGCGGGCGTGCCCAGGCCGCGCCTGAGCAAAGCCGAGCCACGGGCAGGCCCGTCTGCGCCCGTCAGAGCCACGAGGAGCCAGGCCAGGGCTATCCTCTTGAAATTTTGGCCTCCAACAGAGCCCAGCAGTCTCAAGGTACTTTGCTTTTTACCTTCTCGATAAGGACATTGAGACAATTTATTTATACTGGGAGCCACTTTGCACTGGACTGTCGCTATCAAAGCCTGTGGAGTTCTAAGTACGTTGGTTAAAGGCATCCGGTCACGTCACACTTCTTAATCTGTATATATTCTTTAAACTTTGCTCTATCACCACCTCTTGTCTTTGTAACGTGGTATTGTGCATCACGTTTCATGGGGAAAAGGAAAGCTGCAGACTGCCTGGGAGGGGGTACCTTAGGAAAGGGAAAGAAGGTTAAAAAGTCGTTAAAACAGCCTACATCAAAAAGTAAGAATAGCGTCATGAGTCGCATCGATAGCCTCGTGAGTGACTGTCAAGAGATATTAACCGCTTTTGTGGGCCCCGATAACTGCATTAATGCAGAGAACTACCCTCCCCTCCCCATCTCCGCTAGCGGAGTTCTACCAATACCAGATTTGTTTAAAAGATCCTTGTCAAAAGCCCCCATAGTAACAATACAACCAGGTACCTTGATTGCTGATTCTAAGATGTTATGTCCTAACACAGTTGACAAAAGCCAAGCAGATTATGTAATTGAATGCACTAATAGATTCCTCCCGCTAATGGAACTGAATGGGGAATTATGTCCCTCTAAGGATAACGAAGAAATAGGAGGTGCTGTTAAAAGTGCCACCTTAATCTGTCCTTGCAAGACTTTGTGTATTGATCAGTCCACTGGTGAGTTATTGGGACTGAAAGCACAAATTAGATCCCTTTCAGATGAAGTGAGTACGCTCAAGGGTATGATCGATGTGCTCTCTTCCACACTGAAGTCATACACTAGCCATTTAAATTTACACAGTAGTATGCAATCGAAGGACATTCATTCCAACCCTAGCGTTCAGATCAAGGTAGGCACAGGAGTAACTAGTGGAGATAGTGATACTATAGGGCAGCATACCCTATGTGTGAATAGAACATATTCTGGCACGTCAAATCCCCAGTCTTCCACCTCTAACACTCCTGTTGTATACAGTGGTCACTGGTCGCACAATACGGGCCCTAGAAGGGAACAACCCACCATTCTTCGATTTAGCCAACCACTCGAAGCTCCTACAACTGAAAGATTGGCTAGCAATGAGAGACCCACTATTGGTCTGGTAAAACGTAAAATATTTCTTACCAATGTCCCTAAAATCACCTCCAGTTCATTTAGAGAAGACGAACAATCTCTAATTAACAAATGCACTCAATGGTTAAGACACGTACGAAAGTGCCGAGCTATAATTTGGGAAGATATATCCTCTGCTAGAAGGTTTACACCCTTGGGTCATAACACTGACTACATTTGTCTTACACTTGTATCCGCTGATATGGTAGAGAACCTACTGGCGTTTGACTTGAGGACATCACATATGATCCCAACAAACATTAGGATGAAGTTGAATCCCCCTGTTTGCCCTGCTACCCAAACGACTAGAAATGTAATCACATCCTGCACTGAGGCCTCTGACCTACAAAGCATAGATTGATGCCAAAGGAATTCTTACCTATCATCCCGTATAGAGGAAATATCCGAACTAGGACCTATCGGGGTGGCAGTTGGGGGCAGTTTTACTCTACCAGACATTAGTGGAATCAGAGGGCCTGAAGTAGCTGATGGGCCTTTAGGGTCCAATGTGCCTCTACAGGCGGATCCCTTGTGCCCTTTAGAATATTCTAAGCGTGTGCAGTCACCCCAGGTCAAGGGAAGTTGCACTCAGATTGATCCCTGTTGCACAACCACTAACCAGGAGTCTACTCACCTAGCGTTAGCTTCCTGGAATATAGCGGGCTTGCCATCCAAGACCCCATCACAGGATTGGATAGCCTTTATTGAGACCCAGGATATACTGGCTTTTCAGGAAACCTGGGCGCCCAATCCTGTCTACCATCTTGGATATCTTAACTTTTCAAAACCGGCATCTGGAGGGCGTAAAGGCAGGTCCTCAGGCGGGCTGACAATCTGGGTTAGACAATGCATTGGTTTTAAAGTTGAGGAGATCCCGATTGATCATCTTGATATCTTGGTGGTTCTCCTAACCTCTAAAAATCCACCTCACCTAATGGTGATCAATGTGTATGCAAGAGGCAACGTGGGAGGTAGAATGTCCACGACAATCTCCATACTCGATAGCTTTATAGAAAAAAATAGAGGTACAAACAACCTGGTCATAGTAGGCGATTTTAATACCACGTTTGAGCCCCTTGACCAAGAGGATAGAAACCTCAGTATCGAAGAAGATGAGCAGTGAGGTATTCCCCCACTGGAGCTGCCTCCAAAAAGGAAGTGGACAGAGGCTGCTCTTCAGCTTAAAGCGCTGAGTTTGGAGAAGGGCATTAGGGCTGTGAATGGGAGAACATCCTCAGACCCCCTGGGTTCACAAACATACTGTAATGGCCTGAGAAGTAGCCGTATAGATTATATTTTTATAAACCTTGAGAACTGGTCATCTTTAATTGACATGGAGGTTTGCACTAGAAATGAAAGTGACCATAATCCACTTCTGCTAACGATGACAGTCTTAGGTCACGTAAATGCACAACCTCAAAACCCCGAAACGACGACTGCTGATGTTACCATGTGTAATGACATGAGGAGGGTCAAATGGACACGGGTTGTCGGAAATGAAAACTCACTCGCCCAAATGAAGGACATTGTAGAATGTACTTTAGTTGATCTCCAAAGGTTCCCCACGCAGGCAGACTTGAATGCCAGTATCACCCAAGCTCATGAGGACATGTTTCGTAAGTTTTTATCAAACCCTACAAACCTAGCAACAGGCTCACCCCAAAGCATGATCACTGGTACAACAAGTCATGTAGAGATGCGTATAAGCAGCTGACCCAAGCTATTAGATCTAGAGATCTGGGCAATATCAAAATCAAACGGAAGCTGTATAAACATACACAAATGGTAGCAAAAAGGTCCTGGGATGAGCTAAGATGGCTGGAACTTATGGAAGCTACAAAAGAGAAAATTATGCCAAAATTCTGGCAGCTAGTTAAGTGGGGCAGAGGGGAAACGGGTCATGCACCCCAAAATCATGTTGCCCCAGAGAGGTGGGTTTCCTACTTCGAGGAGCAATTTACTGTTGGGGTTAGTGATGTTGGTGATGAATCGTTCCTACTACCAAAGCATGATCCAGTACTGTTCTTCACGAAGAGTGAGGTGGAAACTGCTCTGGGCGCAGCACCAAGGGGGAGGGCCCCCGGCCCGGACGGCATACCGGTAGACTTGTTCACCCATGATAAAGACAACTGGCTACAGAACATCCAGCTGCTCGTGAACGCGATAGCTAGTGGAGCAAATATACCTGATTCCTGGCGCGGAGCGGAAATCTTACCAATTTACAAAAAGGGGGATCGCTCTAGCCCTAGTAACTATAGGCCTATCAGTTTAATCGACTCTAAACAAAAAGTTATGGCCAGGCTACTGCTAAACAGAATCCAGTTATGGATCGATGAAAACAACATATTATCCCCCTTTCAGGCAGGATTTAGGGCTCATGTAAGCACCGTCGATCAGGTCTTTTATTTTATTTTAATCTATTGGCGTGTCGTAATTTTAGCTGGCGGCACTATTTATGCCGCCTTTGTTGATCTAAAATCAGCATTCGACACTGTTCCACGTAATAAGCTCTGGTTAGTTTTGAAAGACTTAGGCATGCCCTTGGATCTTTTAACACTCACAGCTAAATTGCATGAAGCTAACTTTGCACAGGTCCAATGGGGCACCCAAGGCAACACCACTCCCAGGTTTTCAATTTTAAAAGGGGTACGACAAGGATGTGTTTTGGCCCCCACTTTATTTTCCTTGTTTATTAACGGGGTAGTCAACTACTTTTCAGGACATCCCACTGATGCTCCTTCATTAGCAGGCTCTAAGGTCCAATACTCATGTTTGCTGATGATACCCTAATAATATCAAAAACTCAAATGGGGTTGCAGCAAGCGCTTTGTCGCTTCGAGGATTTCTGCAGAGACCATGAGCTGAAGGTGAATGTAGATAAAACCAAGTTCATGGTTCTGCATAAACATAAGGCGGTTAAGGGCAGGGTTTTCATGAATGAGGTCCCATTGGAACAGACGGATGTATTCACCTACCTGGGGATCACACTGGGCAGAAAGTTAGATTGGAAGCCCCAGATAGACCTATTGGCACTTAAGCACTTACAAATTACAGGAGCACTATTACGTTAGCATAGACATTCCCATACTAAGACGATAGGCCCTGCCATAAAGATTTACAACACAAAGGTCATAGCCTCTACCCTCTATGGAGCAGAACTTTGGGGTTTTGAGAATGTTACATCTCTCACCCTAGCCCAGAATAAATTTGTGAGAAGTCTCACTGGCCTTGCCCAGAACACACCCCTTAAACCCCTCTATTATGACCTGGGATGCAACACTCTGGTAGAGGTGGCAAGATTTAGACTTCTTGCCTTTTGGCGAAGATTATGGGTAACCCCGGAGTTGACACACTACGCAAATGCCCTCAAAGATGTTAGAGATGCAGATACATCACATAGGATCATTTGGTTGCAAAAGATAAAGTGTTCCCTTGTGAATATGGGCATGTCTCATCTATGGGAAGATCCGGGTGGTAATATGTTTCCATCTAAAAAGGCCTTTAAAGAGGTTTATTGGTCTATGGTTAAAGAAAACAACATGCGATTTACCAGCAACCAAACATTGACCAGTGCCTTTTTTGAACATAAGCCGGAGCCCAAGTTTGAAAACTTTTGGGATTTTATCACCAGGCCGGGCGACAGGAAACTTTTTTACCAATTCCGAGTAGGCACCTTACCACTCAAATCTTTTACCGCCAAATGGAAAACGTTCACAGATAGTAAATGTGTATTCTGTCAGGACCTGGATGAAACGATTCCTCACATTCTATTTGAATGCCCCACCTACAATTTGCCACAAAGCAAGTGGTTGAAACCAATTTGTCTTACTATGGGCTCTAGGTCATGCGTAACTGCTCTAAGAATATTTAAGACCAGTGCCCAAGAGCCCATTGTGATCGCTTTAGCAAAATTCTTGAGCTGCATGTGGAGAATACGGTCTAACCTTTTAAAAACTATTGCTGCTATAAACGAGTTCTAATTTACAGCTGCTGTTATTGTTGGTGGGTTAGTTTTTAGTACTAAGCACAAATGAAATGCATAAAGTCAGACTATTCTTGGTGTTAGTATAACATCCTATGAAGATTGACTCATAATGATTTATGTGTTTTTTAATTGAGCGACTTTTATTACGTTTTTATACTTATGTGCTGCTATATATATTGATGTATTATGCTTTATTATCTTAGTGATTATGTTCCCATTTAAGATTTCTTAAATGTGATATTGTATATTTTTACGTGTCTTTTATGATCAGATTGATCGAAATAAAGACTAAATTGAATTGAATTGATAAATAACCAATTGAACTTTACAGTGATGCATGCCAATTGATGCAAATATAAATAGGAAAATAAATTAACAAGACGTGATTTATGTCTGGGTGATCAGCAAACCACATTACCATCTCTTTCTTCTTCCCCATCAGAATCCTGAGACATGATGATTAACCTCTCCAAGGAGGCAGGCAACAACATTGTCTCTTAAATATACTAGAAAGCACATTTTTAAAACATACATTTATCCTATAACTACATTACGAACCCCCCTACAGTACTTTGTCTGGTATGGAAGCGTTTACATATCTTATTGGAGGCATTTCAATGCCTTATTTCCCTTAATTATGCCCCTTTTTTTAAAATAAAGAAATTAGCTACACTTGGGTAGACCCTTTAGGCTGGAAACCTTTTTAGGTCTCTAGTCTGCACAGATAACTGTAATTGTCTAGGACACCTATTGTTACTTTAACATATACACAGAGTTGACATTTGAACTGCCCATTGGTCATGATTTGATTCAACAGCTTTCTTTTCTATCTCAGCTCCCTGCTACTGAATCAATGGCTTTCTCCTCTACTTTTAGTGTTTGAAAACTAGAGAATTTTTTCTCAATGCGTTTTGGATGGAGGAGATGTATCCTTCCACTGCTGATATTCGGGAGAACTATTTTCCCTTCTGCATGTTAGAATTTTAACATTGCTGGCAAGTGCATGGCCCTTTCTCTTTCCTCTTGGTGGTGGTTTTCTTAGCTCCCTGGTTGCCTTGCTCTTGTCCTTCCCTCTTGTCTCTCCTGTTGCTGGCACACCTACCTTTCTGGGCACCTTGGCTCATCCTTGCCCTCCTAGCACTCAACTCTCCCCAGGCATGTTCTCCCCTGATTGCTTTCCCCACTCTATGGTCATTCACTCATCGCTTGCCCACTTCCCACCCGTTCACGAACACTCACTCACTTCCCACCTTGGTGTCTCCTTAGGGCCCTGGTCATTCTCTTGCTTTCCCCTGCCACAACTCCAGAGCTTGCATTGGTCAGTATCTCTCTCCCAAGTCTCACTCACCCCACTGCCGTCTGCTACCTTGCTCATTCAACGAAACATGACTACAGCATTTACTTAGGAGAACCTACTACCGTTATTTTTTATATACAAGTGACTAATATTACCTATCAATATCAAGGTGACTCCTACAAAAACATGCTGTACAGTACTCTCAGACTCAATAATGACTTTCATCATCAATCAATCAATCAATCCGGCGTTTGTTAAGCGCGACTACTCACCTGTAAGGGTCTCAAGGCGCTGGGGGTAGGGAGGGGGGGGTGCAGGTTCTTGTCCCTGAAATTCAGCGTGCTGAGCACTTCAACCTTTGCTGTCTGCTGCTATCAGGCTCTTTAAACTTAGCGTGTGGTGAGCGCTGCATTCTGTACTTCCAGGGATCATTGTGTCCCTCGTGATTGGCACTGCATCAACACTATAAGGCCCAGTTCTATCATTTGGTGCTAGCGCTCACTTTTCACTACTTGGTTCCCCCGTGCCACCACTCCATTGGGAGAGAGCTGCCACAAACGCAAGGAAGATCCAGGAAGAAGGGGGGGTAGAGTGAAGCAGAGGAACCCCGCCAATGTCAGATGATGGGCATGGCCTGAAGGCCCAACCGAAGACACACTGCCACCTACAGGAAGTGTGACACCGCTTCTGTGGCCATGAATCATGTCCTAGGTGTCGGGAGCCACTGGGGTTGCTGCAGCTCATAAGTCTCAAGACGCACCGCCCCATCCTGCACCGCAGTCCGGGCTGGCTCTGTCGCCTGCACCGTGATCTGTCAGCACCTCAACAAACACTGTCTTCACTCTGCACCACAGCCCTGGTCTCGCCGCCACCGCTGGACGAGCGTCACTGAGCAGCTGCCGTCACTGCGACTTGAGGGCACCGCACGCCACACCACTACGCTTCACCTCGCCACCGCGACGGTTGCTCCAACTGGCCCGCACCAACGTGAAATGGTACTGTTTACGAGTCTGCCGACATCAGGATCAACACTGTCGGACGAAACTATTGGATTCTGTTGTTCTCAGCCCTGCGGTAGCACGGAATGGAGCTACCGACTTCAGGGAACTGTATTTTAAGGTTATTCTTGCAAAGTGCATATTTTTAAGTACTGTATGTGGGATTTATAGTTTTGGTCTTGTTCTGAATATATAAAGTATTGGATATTTTTCTAAACTGGCGTGGTTCCCTTTTGTAGTGTTTTCACTGTATTGCGGTTGGTTATGTGCAAATGCTTTACACACTGCCTCTGAGATAAGCCTGACTGCTCGTGCCAAGCTACCAAGGGGGTGAGCAAGAGTTATTTTAGTAGTGTATCTCCCTTATCCAGACTAGGAAGAAGGGTCCCTACTTGGTCAAAGGTGCAAACCATTGCCAAATAGAGACCCCCATTTCTAACACCCCCTGTCTACTTATGGCAGACAGGATTTCTGTATTTTATACGTGACATATGTGATGTAGTATTATAATTATTCATCTGCCTCTTTGGAGTCAGGGTAGAATTGAAAGGCAGTTGGAGAAGAGCAGGGCCATTGGAATTTAAGTAACATAATAAATTGTCCATTACAGCTGTCCCAGCTGCAGACTGCAGAGAGTAGCAAAGTATCCGACGCACTAGCATGCCTCCATTAATTTAGCACAACAAGAATACTTGTGCTGCATAGTGCAAAATACCTTACTCATTAATGAGAGGTAATTTATTTTTCTTTTAACACACAAAGGGGGTGATTAGGATGGCGGGCGGATCGCCATCGCCAGCCCGGTGGTGGCGATCCGCCCGCCATCGCAACCCGATTTACCCCCCGCCATATTATAATGGTGGGGGTATCGCGGCGGACGCAAAGTGCGTCCGCCGCTTTTCCGCCGGTCGGCAATCGTTCTGATTGCCGGCCGGGCGGACTTGGCCACTAATATGGTGGCGGTGCCTACCAGGCACCGCCATCCATATTAGGATGTGTGTGGAAACTGGCCTTTCCATGGCGGCGATGCCACCATGGAAAGGCTGGCAGGGATTTGCTTTGTGGCCCGTTGCGGACCCCCGGTGGGGTGGGGGGGTGAGGGGCTACACTTGGGGGGTACGTATGGTACCCCCCTACATTGCCATGCACAAGGTGGCAGGCACCCATGCGGTGCCTGCCACTTTGTGCATGGTAATGCACAACATGGCATTTCAACATTGCGGCGGGTGCTGGTTAAAATCCCAGATGCGACCATGTCGCATCATAATTGGGGTGGCGGGACCGCCGCATGGCAGGCGGGTGGTCCCGTTACCGCTAGGGTGGCAGGCGGACTAAAGTCCGCCCGCCATCCTAATCACCCCCAAAGTGTCTGTTTAGTTTTTTTCACTAGGAGATCCTTTAAAAGACAAAAATACTTAATTTTAATCGTGTGGTATCCTGGTTTATTTCCTTGCAGCCAGTCGATGCTTTCATGTGAGGCATGTTTGGGGACAACTTAGCTCTGTGACTAATCACATCAAAAATTCCAAATGCCCTAGGGGACCAGCAATGTACTGCTACTGTGCCACTATATAAATACGTGTTTGCACAGAGCATTGTTCACAAATGTTTCTTTTTTGATGTATCTACTCCTGCTGGTCCACCATCTCGGCAGGAGATAGCAGTCCGGCTCTGGTAGCACAGAATGAAGGCCATCCAGACTGAATATCATCAGCTGGTGTATCTGGAGGAGGAGTAAGAGGCTGAGGCATCTGCCATTGCCTTGGGCTCCAGATACTCAAGCCAGCCACCAGCGCTTACATCCCTGCCACAACATTGGCAGTGCCGCTGGCAGCTGGAATCCTCCCGATCCACCACTGGTGCCCCCCTACCCAGACCACTTCGAGTGCTGTGTGTTTTGCAAGCTGGCACAGCTTCGCCAGGAGGTGGCAAGCCTTTGCCGGGAGTTGGGAAGCCTTCACACCCACATAGATCATGTCCTCTGATGCCCTTTTTTATTTTTTGCTCTGGTGGGAGGGACTTTTCTTGTGGGTGGAGAGGTTGAGATTTGGGAAGAGAATGGGACATTGGACTTTTCTTTGAACATTTTGGACATTGGTTGGGTACATGGTGATATTGGTTTGGCAAGAGGGTGGGCCTGTTGTGGGTGGAGTGGGTGGGGTTTATATTGTTAAGAAAAATGTAAGGGAAATTATTCTTTTACTTTATGCCTGAAATCGTTTTTTTGTGTTTTACTTTGTACTGCTGCCTTTTATCACAGCCTGTTTTTATTTAATCCGCTTATCAAAGTGTATACCAGTTAGTTATACCCTGTCCCACTACCCTCTGTAACTGTATTGACCACTAGGGGGTAGGCTGCCATAGGCTATGCCTATATTTCCTACAACAGCCTATATAAAAAACATCTTAATCTTCAGTAGAAGTTAGTTACTACCTAAAGTAGTTCACTTCACTCCATTGTTCGCTAATCTGAATAGATGTAACAGTGGCTGCTACCTCTCTCAATCTTCCACAGCCTTACTGCAGGGTTTCCCAAGGTGCCTTCTTATTGGTGGTGGTAGAAGAAGCAGCATGCACTCTAACAGGGAAGGCCTCACATGTGAGGTCCTACTCCCACCTAGGTAAAGTCCAACTGTAGGATTAATCAGAAGGATTATCCATCACAGGCAACTAGATAGAAAGAAAACAGAGTTAGTGGGTTATATTTATATCATACCTTTACAAAGACTGAGACCAGACTACCACCATGACACAAAGACCTGATATTATAACAAAAACTAGCAATAGTAACTTCTTCTGAGCAACGTGGAGCTAATATTTAATTAAAACTACACTTACGAAATCATCAAGTCAGGAGAAGTGGACTCAGAGTCAGGAATGGGCAAGGTTTAGTGGTTACGCAACATTATGATGTTGATGAATGATATAATAGATCTGAATTATGTAACCCTTTTATGCGTGGGTGAGTAAGTGGGGCTGGTGCAGGCTATTACTCTGGCAATAGAAGATCCAACAGTCAGTTTGTATCGCTTTCAGCACATCCACCCCACCAAGTGTGTAATCCATTTATGGTGTATATTAAGTCACACTTCAATAAATCACACAGCCCGGGGAAGAGGATTAAGGATTTGATGAATGGATGAGAAAGGGGAGTTGGGGAAAAGTGTGACAAAAACAGACACTACACAACAACAATATTCATCAGGGTGATGAGCAGTACATCATCAAATCTGTTATGAAAGGAAATGAAGGAATGACAGTTCAATTAAACGCATTGCAAACAGTCCTTCAGTCCCAGAGACAAAAGTTTATATCTAAATGTTCTGTCATCTAGGTTTGAAAAATACAAATTATGGAGGAGTGAACCCATGCAGTTTGTTCTAAAAATTATGATTGCTAACAGAAAAATGATACTGTAAATGCCAAATTGGTCGGTGCATCTGCATTCTTCTCGGAATGTCCATCTTGGGTGCCTGGGTGAACCTGTCTGGTAAGGTAAGCAGGAGTGTTATGGAGCTTTTGCCGTTCATGCAGGAGAAGAGAATGCCTGTAACACAGAAATGATATTGTAGAGTCAAGGAGTAGGACAGAAGTTAAGCTTCAGGATGAGTGTACCAATACTCAGAGGCAGAGCAAGAGCGCAGGAAGCTGCAATCATTCATTATGGCTCATGTGCAATTAACTGAGAAGTAAGAGCAATTTTACAACCAATTACAACCTTAAGTAGCTGCATGAACCGGGATGATCAATCTCACAACTGTCATCATAATATTTTGCCAAGTGTGTGCATCATGTAATGATGTCTCCAGTTACAACAGGCCCCCATGACCACAGCCATATAATAGAGGAGTTTCACATTTGAGCCAGCACAAACAGCGTTTCCCAAATCAACGCACCTCTCTCCAGTCCACAGAACTGAGTAGGCCTCTTAGAGTCATCATCATGTTAGTTTTCCTTCTGCTGGCTGTTGAGGTAGTCCCGCCCTGAGTCCTTCCATCCTCCTGACTCCGAGTGAGGAATCTGTCCGACTCCATCCCGCCCAAATGAGAGAGATAGACGTGTAGCGCACTGCTGTTGATGAACAAGAAGACAAAAAGAATTTGAGTATTTTGTGTAGATTTGCGTTTGTTAACTGAACTGACTGGTCTGATCTCTGAAGAACCAGAAAAAAGGAGGGGACCCTGCAAGTAAATCTCACTAAGTATGAAAGGGCCAATCACCTTCAGGAAACATCACGATCACCCATCAGGCCACAAACATTGCAAATCATCGAAATTAAGTTTATAAATTAGTTGAACACCCTCCCTCATTGTCTGCCCCCCACATGAATAATCAACCATCACTCACCATCACTCAGTAATATATCACTCATTGGTGCAATAGTTACCTGTGCCAATCCAAGCCCTCTGGTACAAAATTGTATCTCCACTTTGATGCAAGCAACACATTGTCAGTCTTGTAAACCAAACGATCTTTACTGGGGAAGCCCTGCTAGGGGATGTAAAAAGATAGGCATGGTTCGGAGGCAGGCATTGTCTCCATTGTCCTTGAAGGTAATGGGAAGGCTGCTTCACTGCACACTTGTCCAACTCCAATCTGGCCATGCATGTGCCTAAAAATGGTGGGGCTGCATAAGTCAGACACAAACAATATGTAACGTTACTCTACCTATATCCATTTTTTGGGGGGCAAAACAGTTCAACGATAAATAATTTTAAAGTTCTATGGTGGCCTACTCAGTCGGGGAAGCAGAGTTCGTCATCAAATGCAGGTGGTTCATCCACTAGTTGGTCAGCTAACACACTTGAGTCTGACCAATCTCCCTCATCCTCCTCCTGTGGTATTTCAGGAATAGTGCAATTGTGTGGTATGCAGTGTTGGTTCATTTTGATCATGGTCAATCTCTCCACGTTTTGAGGCAAGAGGCTGGTTTTTCTCACAGTGACAACTGCACCAGCTGTACCGAACACACGCTCAGCAGACACACTGGGCACTGGACAAGCCAGATACTTTATTTCAAGCCTACTGAGGTCTAGCCATTGGCGTATCTTCCTATACCAATAGAATAATGGGTTTTTATCCACATAGATATGTTTTGGGTCATCCATATAGTCCTGGAAAACCCTCTGAATGGTCATTGGTGCTTCCACTTGTCTCTTTTGCCTCCGCCTCTGCACTGGTCTTAAGCCCTGCTATTTGAAACCAAGTCAATGCAGTGGTTGGGTCCAATTCTTCTGTTCCTGTTGTTGTTGTAGTTGCCGGTGTTCTTGTTGCTGGTGTTGGCTGCTGTGAGACAACAGCACTGCCCTCTCTGGAACTTGAAAGTTCACTTTCTTTTGACCCTCAGGCCAATAAAATAGCTTAAACCTGTTTCGGGGTTATCAGGATTTGGAGGAAGATTTTTCCATGTCTTTCTCTCTCTTCTCGAAAGCAGGCAGCTGCTGCCCTGATCCTGTCCAGGTTGGATTATTGTAACACCCTCTATCTTCTGGACATTAACAAGGGATCTATTCATAAATTGCAACTTGAACAGAATGCAGCAGAGAGACTCGTGATGGATCTTCCCAAATTCCACTCGGTCTCCGCAGCAATTCGTAAATTACATTGGCTTCCCTTAGAAAAGAGAATTCCTTTTAAGGCCCTATGTATTGTCCATAAGGCTCTTCATAATTCTGGTCTGAAGGAATCAAAAGACTCTTCCAACGGTACTTTCCCACTAAACAGCTGCGGTCTGCCAATAAAAATTGGCTGGTAGTCCCCAGGTTTAGGAGGGCTAGGTGGGGGGGAAGAGTCTTTGCCGTCGCCGCCTCTAAGCTCTGGAACACTCTCCCCCTAACGATCTCTTGTCAAGAGTTGCATTTACCGTTTCGTAAGTCCTTAAAAACATGGCTCTTTGCACTTTAACATCTATAACTTCATCCCTACCACTCATGACTGTTCGTTATATCCCTAGCGCCTTGACACCTTTGGGCAAAGTTTGCGCTCTATAGGATCATTCATTCATTCATTCACCCCAAAACATCTGCACGAGGCTGTAGTTTCCAGTCATTGTTTTCCAGATCTCTCGCTTGATCAACAATCCACATCTTGTATAGTGAAATATCCACTTCTGCAAAAGAAATGAAAGTGACAAGTATTTCTTTGTAACACGGATCAAGTATTGTAGCATAGATGTACTCTTTGGACAACACGATGTCCCTTGAGCAGCCTTGGATTAACAGCCAAGCGAAGGATTAAACTCTCAACCAAGCCATGCGCTTCTCCATTGCGGTTCATACCCGCAAACCTTTTTTTAACTGGTCCTGTAGCAGATGCAACAACGGGATAACTTGGTTCATCGTACTGTCCTCCTTGCTGACTTCTTGTGTGAAAACCTCAAAAGAAAGTAGCATCTGTGTCAGGCATTTAACTAGGTCCCATTTGTACATCTCCAAGGTCAGGCTTTTCTCAGTTCCATCCCCTCCTCTTTGAATAACAAAGTCATTGATCACTTTGTACTGCTCAAAGAGATGTTGCAACATGTAATAGGTTGAGTTCCAAAGTGTTGGCACCTCCTGTGCGAGGTCTTTAACTGGTCCTCTATTAGCATGCCGAATGATCCTCAACTGCTTCCAGACTTTAAAAGAATGCCTGAAATGATTGCAGATGTCTTCTTTTTTGAGAAAGTACTATACAATCAGGTTGATTCAGTGCGCCAAATACAGGACCCTGAAATAGCCATCATCTGCCATGGCCATAACTATATTACTGTCATTGTTCGTGGCAACAAATCCAATTCTGAGACCTCTGCATCACAGCGATTCAAACACCTTGCTGTTAAAGTTTTTCAAGATGTTTTCAGCTGTATGGGATTTCTCCATGGTGAACATGGCTACTGTTCCATGCCGCAGAACGCCCTTAAAAGTTTCTTCAGTGCTGAGACCTGTAAATAGCTGTTGCCTAACACCCACAGAAGAGGTCCAGTGTTCAGTGATACACATGGAATCAGTTGCTTGACAACTGATCCACATGTCTGTCGTCAGGTGGATAGTGTTAACAGGACTCCACTGCAAAGCTTGTCCAACCAATTGCAGCAACTCTGGTAAAATAGGTCTGGCTGGGAGCCTTCCATTTCGGGCAGATGGCCACCACAAATTCTAAAAATTTCACTCCTTCCACAAAAGAAAAAGGAAGGAGATCCAGCGCTAACATTTTAGCCATATACCCATTGTACAAACGTGCTGTTGGGTGGTTACATTCATAGGGCCCCTCCTGCTTAAACATGCCTGTAAAAGTAGCTTGAAAATTTTTTCTTTTGTAGTACCACTGATGCAGGGGATGTCCAGAGAGAACTAGGAGGTGGGAGACTGAATGTGCGTCTATGAGCAATCACTGTATACTGTTCATCCATCTGACTCTTGTGCCGTTTCGAGGTTGCTGAGGCGGGTGATACTGGTTTACTGCTAGGGGCAGGGCTGCTTTGCATAAAGCTTTCACACTCTTGTTCCTTATCACCATCACCTCCCACAATGATCAGAGCTGATTTCTCTCTCTCTCTCATCACCACCACCACCAGCATCAATTTGTTTAAGGTGCGCCTCACACTGGATTGCATGGTCTTTTCACATGGGTCATTTGGCCTCCAGTACCATAGTGTGAACCAGGCTTACCTCAACAAACACTCGTGTGGGAAATGGAGCATATTGCAATGTTATCTTCCTGCTTCATAAACGTAAAGAGGTCCCAAGCTGGGGAGAAGAACTTTTTCAATGGGCCACTGTTGCCACTGCCAAGGCCCGAAGAACTGGAGGTAGGTGGGTGTGTTGACGATTGCCTCTCATCAGTGCATACTTTGACCGAGGTAGTGGTGGATGTGGGTCTCAATGGGGGCCCTACAAATATGGAAGCTGGTGGTGGTGGTACCAATGTCTCATCCCACTGAGCAGGTTGAATAGGAGGGGTAATGTCGGTGTCCTCTGAGCTGGCCTCCATGACAATGACTGGCTCGTCCTCCTCATACCCTTCCATAATTGTAAGGCTTTCAGGAACTTTCCTTTTCCCTTGTCTTTCCTGGCATGTCTCGGACTCAGCCAAGGTCCAGGGGGGCTTTTAGAAGATGGTGGAGTACCC
Source organism: Calotriton arnoldi (assembly GCA_963921515.1). NCBI lineage: Eukaryota > Metazoa > Chordata > Amphibia > Caudata > Salamandridae > Calotriton > Calotriton arnoldi. The sequence continues at coordinate 265,850 of CAWUFW010004649.1, read as the reverse complement.
TTCCTTTTTCTTGCTGTAGATTTGGAAGCCAATGATTCAAGAAGAGTAACAACATCTTGCTGAGCAGGAAGCTCAACCTCCTGTTCTGCTCCTACTGTAAGAAGATCTACTATTGCTGGCTGCAGCTCCTGTTGTCCACTTTGCTCAGTTTCCTGCGACGATTGCATACTAGTTTACGGCTTAGACAAATCTAATTCAGACTCACTGCTCGTCACCATGATTGCAGTGGCTGCCTTGCTGAGAGACATGGCCTTGGGCTTAGGTTGGGGTGGTGCCGTTGATGTGGGAGTGCTGCTCCCAGCTTGCTCCCCAGACAAAGGTGAGACAGGCACATGACATTTCCTGAAAAAGGTTTGGGACGGTACGCCAGTGGTTGCAATCTGCTTCTTCTTCTCCTCCTCACTGGCCACTTTATTGGCAGCACCTTTCTTTGGGGCCATCTTGGAGCTCTGCCAGTTGGCAGTGGTACTTAGTTGCACAAGCGAAACAGACTGGAGGACTCACGGGTTGTTGTCACATCGCTTTGTTCCAGCCTTCTGTCTGTGGGTGATGTCTCTTGTGCACCTAAAAGCAAACAAGCAAGAAAAACATTTAGTGAAACGTGGCATTTTTGCAGTTTGAATTATTCATAGTAGACAGACAAAATTATTTAGTGTGGGTACTTATTATCCTAAGTAATTAACAAGGACAGTGTATCCATTACAAAGTCAAACCACACCACCATTACATAATACTTCATTTGCAGTCAGGATAACAGCATACAGATGTACCTGTTTGCTTTATGTGCATCTAAGGGAGACACCTGTGGCAGTCAGGGAGGTACAGGGGAAAATTGAATAATCCTTAAAAAATTAATGCTGGCGTGCACTGTGCACCTATAGCAAGCAGGGGGGCCAGGGGAAAATGGAATAATCCTCAAAAAATAAATGCTGGTGTACAGCAGGCGCCTAATGGCAGACCTGGGGTAGATGGAGGGAAAATGTAAAAAAATATTTAAACATTTAAAAAAAAAAAGATTTTTTAAAAATTAAAAAATAATTAAAATTAAAAACAAATAAAACTGTAAATCAATAAAAAAATGAATTGATGGTTTACTAGGGGACTTTGAAAAACCCATTGGGAGGCAGAGAGGTGCAGGGGAAAATGCGAAGGCATATAATATAAAACACTGTTCATATATACATATACTACAATGATCCTCAAGCATATTAAACTGATATCAGGAAAAAGTAAAAAAAAAAAAAAAAAGGCGTAGCCCTCTCCTATCAATCCCTCTAGAAAATGGCTTTGAAAACTGGAAAAAAGAATTTACACAGTGGCTGGCTACACAAAATGGCCGCCAGCCACATGGTCAACCAACAACAACAAGCTAGGAGGCATGGCCACAACAAAGAGCACATGCAGTCCAATGGCAAAAACACCCTGGTTGGCTACACAAAATGGCCACCTGCCACATGGTCAAATAACAACAGCAAGCGAGGAGGCATGGCCACAAGAAAGAACACATGCAGGCCTATGGCAAAAGCAAAGCACACTGGCTGGCTACAACAAATGGACTCCGTCCACATGGTCAAACAACAACAACAAGTGAAGAGGCATGGCCACAAGAAAGAGCAAATCCAGGTCTATGACAAAAGCAAAGCACACTGGCTGGCTACACAAAATAACCACATGGTCAAATAAAAACATCAAGCAAAGAGGCATGGTCACAACAAATAACAAATGCAGGCCAATGGCAAAAGCAAAGTACACTAGCTGGCTTCACAAAATGGCAACCAGCCGCATGGTCAAACACAACAGCAGGCAAGGAGGCATGGGCACAACAAAGAACATATGCAGGCCTATGGCAAAAGCACAATGGCTGGCTGCACAAAATGGCCACCGGCCACATGGTCAAGCAAAAAGCAAGGGGGCATGGACAACAAAGAAGACATGCAGGCCTACGAACACACACACGCAGTAGCGGCCCGTGGTGGGAGTGCTGCCGGGCGGTGACGTGGGGCGGGGGAGGGGCAGGGTGGGGGGTAGTAAAGTACGGAATACGGCCGTATAGAGGTAGGTAGACATATAAATAAATAAAACAAATTTCGTTGCGCGCGCTGCATCGCCAAATGCGATGAAGCGCGCGCAACAAAATTTGTTTTATTTATTTATATGTTTACTTACCTCTATACTGCCGCATTCCGTACTTTACTACCCCCCATCCTGCCCCTCCCCCGCCCCACGTCACCGCCCGGCAGCACTCCCACCACGGGCCGTTACTGCACACACGCATACACTGGCCAGGAAAAGGAGGCATAGTAACACTGAAGAAAACACTACCATTAATTCACCAGTGCCAAAAAACTTAAATTAAGTGAGCGATAAGCATTTTACAACAACCCACATCCTCCCAAGGCATCAAATATTATCCCACCAAAATACACTTTTTGCAGAAAAAAACGTGAACCTTTTTCCCTTGCAAAAGATAAAACATGAAATGCAAAAATAACTAGGCCCCTACTGAAGATCCTGCCCACCCACCACAATAAAATGTAAAAATTGAATAAAAGTACAAATAAATATGTTGCATGCCTTCCCTCAAACAAACAACCCCCTTATACAAATGTTATTGAACTTACTTGTGATATCACTAAAACAAAGTCCTCAAATCCAATGGTATATATGCAGCAGACAAACCTCAAAATCTAAATAAAAAGTGACCAGGCAGGAGATGGACAAAACACTGTCCTGCTGGACAGGGAGAGGCAGTTGGAGTCTCTGGGGCACTTCCTCCTTGTTGAAAGAAAAAGTTAAATTAAATAAAATGCTTCTCACACTAAAAAACAACCTGAACAGTCTGTTGAAGTAGAATATTAACTGGAAAACATATTTTCGAGTAGATTTAGCTGATTCTCAAATAGAGAATCGGCTCGAGATGCAGCTGCTGCTTCTCGTGCTTGCCAGCGGCACGTAAATGGCTCCACAAGTCTCCGTGGTGACCGGAAGCCGCGTTAGCAGCCGGCAAATCTCATTGCGCTCGCCAGCTAACACACGCGCATGCCAAAACAAGTATCGCGCATGCCAACGGAAAAATAATTCCACCATGCTCCGAATGGCGGAATTTAGAGGGACTCCGCGTTTCATGTGTAGCATGGAGTTCCCGAATTCCACCAACCCCACAAGCAGAATTATATTTCCACCCATGCCTACACCTTACTCCACTCTTAATTTCATTTAGATTGGGGACATTTTTTTATGGAACATGCTTGCTGCATTATCTCTATTTTGACTATAATTTTTACTAATATTGTATTTTACCTTGTTTTAAAATATTGATATATGGAATTATTTGAATTTGTAACAACAATGACTGAAATCTATTACATTCCGAATAAAATAATTTGAACCTATTAGAATTATTAATAAAACCCTTTAGCTAACACAAATTCTATTCACTGACTTTACAAATGTAAAAAGAATGGCTGATGCTGATTGATGTAAAAGATTGCTCCTTTAAAACTCTCTTTGTCCACGAACAAAGGTTCATACGACCAGTGGCAGGGTCTAAATAATGATTATACCTGAAGATCATGATATAAAAATCCCCACACCGTCAATGCTATATAACTTTTTGTGAGATATTTTGAAAGCATGTAGTTACAATCAGATTTGCTGTTCAGCACAGCTCTTTTATACTCGAATAATATAGGTGAGACCAAAAAAAACAGCCTCGGAGAAATTGAGATGACGAGACAAAAATACATGTCGTCTCATGCAAGCACTGTTCATCGTTTGTTAACCTACAATACTCATGTTGGATTTGATGTCATGCTGCCGGGGAGTCGCAGCCCTTCACGTGAAGCCAGGAGTGACAGAATGTAAGATCTGAGCTGAAGGTCTAGCGAGAAACTGTGATGGAAAACATGATGGCAGAGTGTGAAAAGTCTACAAGTTAATTGCACAAAACATAAGTAACAGTCTGATAGTGACTGGCTCATTTCATTGATGATATCAATCACAGTTATTTTCACGGGCTGCAAGCACGTAACATTCAGTGAAGAATCAGTCTGTGAAAAAAATTATAAAACGTTTCATGCTCAGTGAAGAAAATCGTATTTTTAACATAATAATGTGCTCAGTACTGGCTACAGGCTCAATAGATTTTTTGTTTTACATAGTGCTTTAAAAGCCACATGTATCAAATAAGCATTTCGCGATTTCCAAATAGCGATTTTTACTGAAGCGCTGTTTAGTAATCGCAAAATGCTATGTACGTAAGGAATCACCAAAGACCATTCCTCTTATTACCTAATAGTGATTCAGTAAATAGCGAATCGTATTTCCTATGGGCTGAAAAGGTCCATAGGTGCGAATGGTTTTGCATTAGCTGATTTGCGATTACCTAATTGGTAATCCCAAATTAGGTAATCCAAAACCAAGGGTGCCCGTGGGCTTAAGGCCCCACTGAAGCACCCCCAAAAAAATAAATGTGCACATGTAAAGCGCGTGTGCGCTGTATGACACTTTGAAAAATGCAGTTTTGTGCAGTTTACAAAGTTTTCACATGGTTACCATCAACTTGAAGTTGATGGTAATTGCATTTTCCTAAATGCAGTTTGCATTTGGAAAATGCTTTGTACATGTGCTAAGGGAATAGCAATTTGCGATTCCCTATATGTAGTCCCAATTTTTGCGATTACCTAAAATTGTGACTACAAAGCCTTTCATACATCATGAAAGGCTATTTTGCATTCACAAGTGGCCGATTTTACTGAATCGCAATGTTTGCGAATGCAAACACTTTCATACATGTGGCCCTAAGCGACTGCCACATTGCTGCTTGTGGGTGGTTTATTAGATTAGGTTGTGTGCCAACGCCTTCATCATATGACTTTTAGAATGGCCATGTGTGCGTTATAACCTCCCTAATTTGGTGTTATTCGTGTATACTCAGAGGAAGTAGTGGTAACACTAGGATTAGCAGTGTTGTCATTTTTCTTCCTATTGTCACACTTGCAGGGCTTTTGGCATGCTCTTTTGCATGCAGGGGTAATCGAGAAAAAATGTTCTCATGGTTTGTGTTTTTCAATCTGTTGTTGTGTGTTCGCTGTTGACATGGGTGTTTTTGGGGTTTTTTCAGTCACTCTTTTGTAAATGTGCGGCATTCGCCTAACTAGGATCTGTGTTTTCTCTGTTTCTGGCATGCTCCTGCATTTGTTTTCTACCATGTGGATTCATTCCTGCATGGTGGGGGGACATTTTTCTGTCTTGGGTGTTGTTGAGAGCACTGTGGTATTGAGTCTGTCTGAATTTTTGGGGCACCTTTTAGGAAAAATTCCCATTTTCAGAAAATGTTCAATTCCTTGTCCATACCCTAATAGTTGTGTTTTACCATCAGTAGCCCTCAGTTACCATGCCTTCACTACTTTACACTGCAGTGTCTGTGTGCGAAGTGCCACAGTAAAGGTTCAGAGCAAATCCTAGTCACTAGCCTTGTCATATTAATGCAGCATAATTATGAGCATGACCAACTATTAATGAATATTAACTTACTTTAATGTTTTTTACACACCGTGTTTCTATTGATTTGAGAGACATTTTAACCTTTTTATTGACATTTAGATCCACTGTAATAATAATGCTGATACTGCTAATGCTAATAATAAATATAACTCATTTTTTTAAACCCTTTCATACTGTACCTCTGCCATTTCTAATTACTCTAGATAATACATATTTCTATAACATTATTGCCCGTTGCTGTGGGCTAAACCGGTTGTTAATGGCCCTGGACCCAAGTTATACTGGCTTTAACAATCAACATAGCCTGAGGCAGAAGGTCTATAAGGCTATTATAACATTGCACCCACTGAGGGGAGAATGTTCAAAATTAAAAAGAGAAGGCTTGATCTATTTCTCACATTCAAGATTGCCGCCACTGAGAACAGAGACTGTGAACCTCTGCTAAGGTTCCAAAAGTCAAATAGGTGTGTTAATAGGGGAGCACTGTTGAAGCTAACCAGCACACACTAGGTTGGTTGGCTCCGAGCGGCTTCTTCGAACATCAACACTTATGGATCTTTCAGGGCTGAGCCACTCCTCCTTCTGCCGCCCAGCACTCACAAAGTGGCCATCAGGCAGCATGAACAATCAACAAGAACACAAAATGATAATAATACTAAGACTACTAAACCTACTTCTACTACTACCACTAATAATAATAATAATAATAATAATAGTAATACAAATTATCATCATAATTAGTACAGTGGAATGTTGACAGATCCATTGACGACAATGGAGCAGCAGCGGCTACAAACCTTGGTATACACCCGCTGCCGTGAACATTGCCAAAACCTAATTTACGGTCTCTAGTTCGCCCTATCGCCTGAATCTGCAAGATATTTGGAGTACAGTGAAAAGAGAGAGGAGAGGCTGTAGGTGAAGGCACGCAGCAAGCATTCCCCTCCCCCTCCTCTCATGCTTCACAGGGACACTGAATCCCTGGAAGAAGAGATGGAAGGACTCTCCTCAGCTTCTGGGCCCCCATTGGCCCTGTCAAAGGAAGAAAAGCAATTTGCCATAGGTGAGGGAGATTCAGGGGCTGTGCTTAGCCTCCTTTCAAAGCTCATTCTGTCCCTGTTTGATGTTTGTCAGTAGGTGCCCTGGCAGTGTGTGTACAAAGCAAACACAAGGAGATGATGGACCTCATCTGCCAGGCTAGCTTGAATCCAGTGGCAAAGTGAGCAAGGGACCCACGTCTGGGCATACCCTGCCAACCCCAGAAGTCTTTTCTTTTTAATGAGGACATTCCAACCATAGAGGGATATACCAGCCATCAGAGTCTGGGTCCCTTGTTATGGACCTTCGCCTTCAGCTCAGGCTTATTACGCTGGTGTGGGCTTTAAAGGCTAGAAAATGTTATGATAATGATAATGACTGTTATTATTATTATTGATAATGGTAAAATAATTAGATGTGATGTCATCAATGATATCATTTGAGATTTCATCAGTGATGTCATCAGTGATGTCACTGAACATGTCATGAGTGATTAATATGTGAAGTCATAAGCTGTGCTTGGCAGGGCACAGGTTATAGTTTGTTCAATAAACTGCAACTGCTGACTTTCAGTGTTTTTTTAGTTTAAAATTGTATTTTTAACTGACATTTTCACCTAACTATAACATCACTTTATCCTTTGTTTTTTCAGTGAATTTCTAAGATTTTGTTTAAATGTAAAAAATGATAATATTACCATACCTAAATATAACATTACTTTAAACTTTTTTTCAATTAATTTCTAGTGTTTTTTAAACATAAAGTGAGATCTTATTACTATTCTTCACTATAATGTCACTTAGGATTTTGTTTTTTTCAGTGAATTTCTAGTTTTTTTAACACAAATTATAAACTTACTACCATATCGAACTATGATGTCACTAGCCTGTGCCGAACAAACCTGGCACCCAACCCTACCTGTGATGGCCAACCCCTACGCCCTGCGTACCACCATACAAGGCCGGCCAATGAGAGCGCTCATCACAACATAAAGAGGTGCATTATAAATAATGCAGGTCTACTGTCTTTCCCAGGGGATCATCAATGTATAAAAGGCAGGCCTTCTGGCTTTGTCAAGAGGTCAGCACATCAATATACAAGACAAGCCTAATGACTTTGTCAAGGGGTCACCACACTAATATACAAGGCAAGCTTATTTGCTTTGTCAGGGGGTCACCACTTCAATATAAAAGACAATCTTATTGGTATGGTCAAGGAGTAGCCACATCATTACATGACAACAAACCTATTGGCTTGATCAATAATATTAAATACACCTCAGGCCACGTAATGCAACCATATTACTAACTATAAGGGGTCCCTGCAATCCTCACTTGAAGAGCAAAAGCTCAAGCTATAGTAGTGCTTACAAATACTATAAACATTTCCTGGAGTCACGCTGCATACACCCCAGGAAAAATAAAGTTACTTTTAATAAAAGATTTGTGGGGACTACTGCGCTTCCTGCAGCCCCCCCAAATTTTTTTATGACATGTTGGAGGTGCCCCTGCCCAGGCTGGGTGTAGGAAAGTCATCCATTTTGCCTTGACCACCCCCATTTTTAGGTCTCGCCTAGCGAATGCAGCGCATGCGCTGCTTCGCCTTGGCGAGACTATTGTTGTCGGTTTGGTGCGCGAAGGGAGACAAAACATGTGCGTGCCCGGACAGGCGATGTGCACGCGCATGGCGTCTCCTTTCTGGTGTCTCCTCTCTAGCAATGTGCACGCGTTTGCTGTGCGGGCACGGCGCTTCGGCGCGCTTTCACTTTCTTTACGGCGTTTCCTAGGTCAGCGCCTGTTATGGGAAATGTTGTTGTCTACGGTGGGTAGAAACTTTCTGGATAAGTTGTCCATCTTTGCGTTGTTGGCAGCATATGCAGTAGGAATGCGTGCACGGGCTGCGGGTGTTTTAAGGTGGCTGCTTATGGGGTGCGTCGTAAGCAGCTTCCTGGTCAGGTGGCGGTGTAGATTGGGATGGCGCGACGGCCACGGAGAGGGACCCCGCTTCGGTATGGAGGGAGAGCTGCTATGTCGAGGAAGCTGAGGCCAGCCTATCGTGTGATGGGCAGTATCTGAAGGAAAGAAGGACCAGCCGTGAGTATAGGGCACGCATCCGCCGTGATTATTAAGGGCACGCACCGGGCATGAGTATAGTGCATGCCCAGGGCATGCACCGGGCGTGAGTATAGTGCATGCCCAGGGCATGCACTGGCCGTGAGTATAGGGCACGCAGAGGCCGTGAGTATAGGGCACGCACCGGCCGTGAGTATAGGGCACGCACCGGCCGTGAGTATAGGGCATGCACCGGCCATGAGTATAGGGCACGCACCAGCTGCGGGGACAAACCTCTGCTCTGGGCGGTTGGCATATGCCAGCTCTGAGACTCAGGGGCGTAAAGCAGGACCCTGCAGCCCCTGTGATGCGGGGGGGCTCATCAATTTAGGGGGCACCCATTCAGCTAAAGACCGATGAACATATAATCGTGGGCCCCTCTTCACATTCCGCAGGGGGCCCCGTCATTTTCCGTCACCCCACTGCTGAGACTGAAGACAGCCCGAGGCACGGCCAACAGTGAGAGCGAAGCCTCGCTCTTAGGAAAGGGCAGGCACACGTCTGAGCAGAGGCCCGGCGCCTGCTGTGAGGGCAGCAGCTCTGAGTGTGGTCGCCCTCTGAGTGCCACAGACACACCACCCAGCTCAGGGTCAGAGGGCAGCTAGTGCCGTGCCTGGGGGGCATTCCCCACTCAGAGCCCGAGTGATGCGGGCCAGCCCTGAGCAGGTGCTGCCCCTTCTTAGCAGCAGGCACCAGCTAGGAAAGCAGGCACAGGCACCGATGACAGGAACTTCCTCCGAATTTGAAGCAGGCACCACCCGTATCTCCGGGGACGCTTCCAGCTCTGACCCCGGGGGCAGCGTGCATCTGCTGAGGCTGTGTGTAGCAGGCACCAGGTCTGAGCCTGGGAGTATTGAGAATTATGTCTCTGTTCATGCCCTCGACCCGCGCGCAATTTCCCCATATCACCTTTCTCTCCCCAGTAGCCGTGCACAGTTCTCTCTGTGCACCAGTTCATCCCCTTCTTTATCTCTGTGTGCACAATTGTCTGCCCTCTCCATGTCTCAGTCCAGCTTGCAGGTTACCTCGCCAATCCCGCTCTCAGAACACATCCTTTTCTTTCTTACCTTTTCACTTCCATAGCCGCACAATTCTCTCTTCTTACCTTCTGTGACCCATTTTTGCTGTGCACATTTCTCTCAGTTCACCCTGACTACCCTCCCATGTGTGCACAACGCTGTTCACCTTCTTCCTGTCCTTTCCGACTGTGGACAGGTTTCTATATTTACCCACCCCCGTCTTGATCTAATCACCCCTTTCTCTTTGTTTTCAGCTTTAACCCACCACCCTGCCTCTCAATATAATTATGTTTACCTTGTCTCTGTCAAATACCTGTGCACTGTTCTCACTGCCCCCCTGAGCTTCACCTTCTTCGAGTGCATGACTCTGTTTACATTTTCTTCCCCAGCTCTCTCGCTGCACAATTCTCTTTTTTCAACAATTAACCTGCCTGTCTCCTTGTTTGAGTGCGCCCTGGACGCTGCCTGTGCTCTGTGACGTATCTCGTTTGCCATGGGGTTGGCTGTCGGACCCGTAATCAGTGCATGTGCTTCACAAGGAGTGTGATCGCCATTAGCTTTGTCGGGCAGTGACATAAGTTCTTATGCGATGTATCGCATTGGTCCTTCCATTGCTGCATTACATGCACCTGTGCTTGAAATATTATGATGATAGGGCTGTTTGTTTCTGCAGTAGGGACTGTGTAAATCTAGGACTGTGATATTGTCAGATAGATGTTCAGAGGAGATCTGGCTGGCCTCTGGGGCTCTCCAGACTTTTCAGGACCGAGCTGGTTGTTTCTGCACCAGACTGTGTAATTGTAAGAAATAAATGTTCCGAGGAGAACTGGCCTGAGGGGACCTTGGGACGTTTCGGTACTTGTCCTGTATCTCTTAAAGGTTCAGGACAGCGAGTCACGTGCCTGCATATGCCATACAAGTCCCTTTCTGCCCAGATGTGCCTGGTCTTAAGGAGCACTGCCTTACCTAAAATCTCAGGGTTCCCCCCGGACCAGTGCGCTTCAGTAAATGTTGTGAATTTAAAGATGCGTGCTTTTGTGTCTGTGTTTGGTTGATTCTGCCGGGACTAGAGAGAAGCGGCTTGAGTTACACTTCTACAAAGGCCGCCAAAGCCCTCGTTTTAGTGGCCCCTAGCTTTCTTGTTCGTCATTGGATGAAAGGCTTGCTCGTCATCAGGGCAGGGCAGTGATTGTTAAGCAGTTAGAATGACAAGATGATAATAAAGTGCTTCATCACGGTGCTATTTACAGGTCTTTGGTTCACTGCCCTTCTCTGGCAAGGCGGAGTATTCTGTGCCTCAGTCAATAAATATTCCTGCCTGGGTGTTTCGTGCACAGCGTTTGACCAATAAATGCATGCTCTGGTGAACCGTATTTTTTGGAATGTTCCACAGGACCTTGGAATGTTATTTCATGTATATGGTGTGGATGGAAACTATGTGACTGGCAAGTAATATTTTCTGATCCAGTTTGAGGTAAATGCCATTGGTTTGTTGGTTCTTTATTTTGAAATGTATTTATTTCTCAAGAGCCCTTTTTCATGGTACACTGCACCGTCAGTACTAGGAATATTTTAAAGAAGGATGTGACCTTACGGCCAGAGCTGCTGACTTTGGAGTTGGAGAGCCAGGTTCGAGGTTCGGCGTCGGCTCAACATCCTGTGATTGTGGGCAAATCACTTACTCTCCCAGTGCCTACTCAAAAAAAGCATTTGCAAGGCCCTCATCTACAGACCCCCCGGACCCCGACCACAGTTCAGCGATTCCATCGCTGACTTCGTCAGCACACACGCCATCGCCTCCACGGACTACATCCTCCTCGGGGACCTGAACTTCCACCTCGAGAACAACAAGGACACCAACTCCACCACCCTGATCGACAACCTCGCCACCCTCGGACTCAGACAGCTCGTGACTACACCCACCCACGCTGCCGGCCACACGCTCGACTCCATCTTTTCCGCAAGCCCACACGTCTCCTTCAACCACACCTCCGAACCCCACTGGACTGACCACCACTGCATCCACTTCACCTACAGGAAGCCCACCACGCACCACCGCACCGAACAAATGCCTCGCCGCTGCTGGAGCAGAGTCACGGAAGACCAGCTAACCACAACCTCGCCCTGAGCCCACCCGCCGAGCCCTCCGACCCCGACACCGCCGCCCGCAACCTCAGACAGTGGATCGACGACTGCGCCAACACCCTGGCCCCGCTCAAGAATCCGCCCAACAGCCACACCAGCAAGAAAGCCACCTGGTTCACCGAAGACCTCCAGGCCTCCAAACGAACATGCCGAAAACTGGAGAAGATCTGGCTCCACGAACGGACAGCGGACAGCTACGCCGCCCACAAGAGCGCCACCCGCAGTCACCATCACCTCATCAGATCCGCCAAAAGGGCCTCACTCAAAGACCGCCTAGACAACAACGCACACAACAGCAAAGAGCTCTTCAACATCGTGAAGGAACTCTCCAACCCCAGCTCCAACACCAACGACATCCAGCCGTCGCGAGACCTGTGCGACTCACTGGCCACCTTCTTCCACCGCAAAATCGCCGACATCCACGACAGCTTCAACACCACGACCGCCCCGGCAACCACCGAGACCACTGCCCCCACAACCACCAACCGCCTGCTCTCCTGGACCAACATCAACGACGAGGACACCAGCGAGATCATGAACACCATCCACTCCGGTTCACCGCTAGACCCGTGCCCTCACCACATCTTCAACAAAGCCAGTACAGCCATCGCGCCCCATCTCCGGAAAATAATCAACATCTCCTTCGAGACAGCAACCTTCCCGGAAAGCTGGAAGCACGCCGAGATCACCGCCTTACTCAAGAAACCCAAGGCAGACCCCAAGGACCTCAAGAACTTCCGACCCATCTCTCTGCTCCCGTTCCCCCGCGAAGGTCACCGAGAAAATCGTCAACAAACAACTGACCCGCTACCTCGAGGAGAACAACATCCTGGACCCTTCCCAGTCCGGCTTCCGCAGCAACCACAGCACCGAAACCACCCTCATCGCCGCCACCGATGACATCAGGACCCTGCTAGACAACGGAGAAACAGCAGCCCTCATCCTCCTGGACCTATCAGCCGCCTTCTACACGGTCTGCCACCACACACTACGAACACGCCTTCACGACGCCGGGATCCAAGAGAAGGCCCTGGACTGGACCACATCCTTCCTTTCCGGCAGAACACAAAGCGTCCGCCTCGCCCCCTTCCGATCCAAGGCCACCAAGATCATCTGCGGCGTACCCCAAGGCTCCTCCCTCAGCCCAACGCTGTTCAACATCTACATGGCACCCCTCGCCCACGTCGCCCGACAGCACAACCTCAACATCATCTCCTACGCCGACGACACCCAGCTGATACTCTCCCTCACCAAAGACCCTCACACCGCCAAAGCCCACCTCCACGAAGGAATGAAGGCCGTCGCCGAATGGATGAGGACCAGCCGGCTGAAGCTGAACTCGGACAAGACGGAGGTCCTCATCCTTGGTTCCAACCCTTCAGCCTGGGACGACTCCTGGTGGCCAACATCACTGGGAACAGCCCCGCCACCCACCGACCACGTACGCAACCTAGGGGTCATCCTCGACCCCACCCTCTCCATGACTAAGCAGGTCAACGCCGTTTCCTCATCCTGCTTCAACATCCTCCGAATGCTCCGCAGGATCTTCAAGTGGATCCCCACCGAAACAAGAAAAACAGTCACCCAGGCCCTCGTCACCAGCAGGCTGGACTACGGAAACGCCCTCTACGCAGGAACGACAGCTAAGCTCCTGAGACGGCTGCAACGCATCCAGAACGCCTCTGCACGTCTTATCCTCGACATCCCCGACGCAGCCACATCACACCCCACCTGAGAGACCTGCACTGGCTCCCTGTCAACAAGAGGATAACCTTCAAGCTCCTCACCCACGCACACAAAGCACTCCACAACTCCGGACCAGCCTACCTCAACAGACGACTCAGCTTCTACACCCCCACCCGCCAGCTCCGCTCGACCAGCCTCGCCCTCGCCACAGTCCCCCGCATCCGGAAAACAACCGCCGGCGGCAGATCCTTCTCCCACCTCGCCGCCAAGACCTGGAACACCCTCCCCACCAACCTCCGACAGACCCAAGACCTACTGGCCTTCAGAAGACTCCTCAAGACCTGGCTCTTCGATCAGTAGCAGCACCACCCCCCCTCTTCCCCCAGTGCCTTGAGACCCTCGCGGGTATGTAGTGCGCTTTATAAATGACATGATTGATTGATTGATTGATAGGTCTCGCAATTTAGAAACTTTGACCTATTGGTATCGTAAATGACAATGCCTTTTATTATTGCAGGTTTTTTAAACACAAAAATAAAAGGCATTGTCATTTACAATGCCAATAGCTCAAAATCTCGCAATTGCGAGACCTATTGCATTGCAAATGCTTGTTTTTTACTGATGCTGATGGTCACTGCTTCTGAAAGTGCCCTGGGCTCTGCTAACCAGGGCCAGGGCCTGTGCTCTGTACTTTAAAGGTATATAGTATTTGGTATAATTGTAATTGCCCAAGACAACCTAGCTGTAAGTCCCTATTAAATGGTAGGACATGTAGGTTTAGGTACCCCAGTGGACTTAATGCACTTAAGTGTGCACGTCGGTGGTGTCTAGTGTCATTTCAAAGCCAGGCCCGCCTTGCAGGATGGTTTTAAAATAAAACTATGTCCAAATTCAACTTTTGAATTAAAAGTACTTCCAAAATCCAAACCTACATTTTTATTACTTATAAGTCACCCATAAGGTCTGCCCTATTCACCCATAAGGTCTGCCCTAGGTGCCCCAAGGGAAAGGTGCATTGTTATATAAAGCAGTGACAATAAACAAATATGTTTTATATGGCCTGGTAGGTAAAACAGGCAATGTCATTTTTACCTATTGTAGCGCTATATGCTAACATGGGAAGGCTTTATTAAAATTAATAAAGTCTATCTTTGTTTGGGAGCTAGCTAACAATTTCATTCAAAGTATCAAAATAATGGGCACAATAAATCCCGCAATTTGCCATGGTCAGATTTATTATAACTATTACAGGAAAGTAGTTTTGGAACGTTCTATCCAGATGTTACCTAAAGCAGCCCAGTAGCAGCCTCTTCTGATTGGTGAGCCTTTGACAGCCTGAGCCAAGCTACTCCCTGAGTAGGTTTGAAGAGGCCTGGGGATAAAACAATACAGCTATTTGGTGGGAGGAGAGTTGCTTCCTGAAGAAGCCAGGGAGGGGAGGGGGCTGGGGAGATAAGCAGGGCTTCAAAGGCAGGAGAACAGATACCACAGAACCCAGGCCAGCCCCCACTTCCTTGATCCACAGTCAGATGGGAGCCCCCCAAATTAGATTAGGAGAGGGACTGGGAGGTGAGTGTTTTGAGTTGTTATCCACAGGTTTGGGTTGCCTTACACAGACCTACACAGCAAGGAGAGATTTTCTCCATTTTGATTTTTGTGAAAACAGTGCATTCTGGGTCAAAGATATGCCACACTTCGCAGAAAATGGTCATAGCAGAGGGAGATAACTTTACAGCTATTGGTTGGAGTATCCCTCCTCCCTTGCAAGTCCAGAATGGAGGACAACTATGGGAGAGCTGCAGGAGATCCTCAGAACACTGCCTGGAACAAAAGAAGAAGAAGAAGAATATCCCTGTTGGACCCTTGGACTGTACCACAGAAGGCGTGCAATCAAAAGGACTGCACCTGCTGCACTCCCAAGGCTCCACAAAAAAGGACTGTGCCTGACTCAACGGAAAAGGAGTGAGCTCCCTTATCAGCAACAAGTACAACAGTGTTGGAAGAAGTCGCCTGCAAGCCTAAATTAAGGATCACCCCAGTTATCCAGTTGCAACTGGATTTTTCCGGGACTGTGTAGGTGCATTGTGGAAAATTGAGTCCTAGCCCCCAAGAGGCAATTCAGAGTATCTGAACCCTTGGTCTGAGCTACTGGACACTTATTTTCCCCAAAGGAACCAAGAACCTACACGATCTGCAAAGAAAGAAACTTTCTGCAATGTTTTGCAGAAAAGTTCCAGGAAGAGACAGGCTTGACGTCGAGAGTCAAGCCACCGATGTCAACTCGTTAATAGGCCTGACCGCGCTGATTTGTCCCGCTGAAAGCTCCAGTGCTCCTTGCCATTAACGTCGAGGACAGAGACTCGCTAAAGCACTGTACTGCAGCAGGTCGCCACTGTCAAATCGAACTTCAGATCCGAGAAGCCCAAGGGCCTGCCGACGAGCCCGGTGACAAGAGAAAAACTCCAAGAAAAAGACTGGGGGCCTGATTTAGATCTTGGCAGATGGGTTACTCTGTCACAACAAGGAATAATTAATGAGACTTGATTGGACCTATTCGTGATTGCTGTACTATTACCAGCTGAAGGTGAGTAGCCCACCTATTAATAATCCACTTTCCCCCACTGGCACACCAAAAAGCAGGACAAAATAGCCAAATCAGCCCACAAAGAATATTATGGGGCATTCCTTGCCAAGGAGACTTGGGCCACTCATTTATTATTTCTTTTACATTTGTTATACTTTTTTGGTGTCCCGTTCCCACAGCTTGCCATTCTGTTAGGGGCTGTGAGGGGAGCCCCAAAGCCCATGTGGCCCCGTTGCCTACCCGGCCTGTACCCATCTTAGTGTGCAGGTGGGAGCCACCACACATTTTTTGGGCTACTTATTGATTTTCTTGTGGGTGTCCTGGTCCCACCTGAGGCAATCAGAACCTTGTTTTTAAAAAACAGTATAACAGTGTTAAAAAGCAGTATAACAGTGTTAGATCGGGGAGCTCACTTCTGCGCTGCCAAGCAGGCTCCTCGCCTACTACCATACCTAGATCTGGTGTGGGAACCATCAGATCACTTCCCCTTGCTGACTTCACTTCATGCAGGCAGAGTGCTGTGGTGTTTCTCCCATTCCCCCCGACATAAGCTAAAATCATATTACCTTCTCTAACTAGGGGCCCGATTCACAGAACTAACTTAAGACAAAATCCTAAACTTACTACCATTTTGGTATTCACAGAAGGCACTTACTCATTTTGGTATTCACAGAAGGCACTTACTTACTCATTTTGAGTAACTTACTCATTTTGAGTAACTTACTCATTTTGGTATTCACAGAAGGCACTTACTCATAAATGAGTAAGTGCCTTCTGTGAATACCAAAATGAGTAACTTACTCATTTGGAGTAACTTACTCATTTTGTGTAACTTATTCATTTTGGTATTCACAGAAGGCACTTACTCATCAATGAGTAAGTGCCTTCTGTCATTACCAAAATGAGTAAGTTACACAAAATGTGAAAGTTACTCAAAATGAGTAAGTAAGTGCCTTCTGTGAATACCAAAATGAGTAAGTGCCTTCTGTGAATACCAAAATGGTAGTAAGTTTAGGATTTTGTCTTAAGTTATTCTGTGAATCGGGCCCTAGAACTTTACTTTACTGTGTGTTTTTTTAATGAATTTCTGAGTTTTTTAAAGTAAAATCTTATTACCATACTTACTTATAACATCACGTTAATCTTTGCTTTTTTCATTGAATTTCCTGGATTTTTTGCTCATATTAACCCAACTCCCTCAATGAGCATAGCTTTCGGCCATGATCAGGATAGAGTTAGCCACAGGGCCTGCACCCAACACCCCACATGCCGCCAACCACAAGCCATGCATGGTAGAAGGCCTTGTGTGGCTTGGGGCAGGACAAAGATCCTGGCCTTCGAGCCAGGACCTGCACCCAACTCCCTGCAGGTGGGGAAATCCCGCTGTGCATGGCCCTGTAAAGGGTGGGGATAACCACAGGGCAAGTTCCTGAGGAAAAATCATTCCCTGCAGGTGGCCGAACCTCATCATGCACAGCCTTCAGCCATTCACAGCGTGACGTTGGGTGTAGGGTCTTACATGCGGAAACATCATGTGCCTCGAAACCCTGGTGGACAGCCAACCCCCTGTGGGAGGTCAACCACCCATGGACACATATCCCACATTTTTCTTAACTTTTTTCACTTTTTTTGTGGTACCGCAGTACTCCCACAGTACTGCAGTTGTAGCGCTAAACATGGTATCACAAGACCACACAAACCGCGCTGTGGCCACGCTGGGTCCTGCAGGAGTACTGCTGGACCCATGGCACAATTTTTTTTTTTAAGGCCAGTGGAGAGAGGCTGAAAGACCAAAGGAGGATACTGGAACAAACGCCCTCTAGGCCATTCAGAATGATTAATTTGGAGTACCGTGGGAGTACCACAGGACTCCCACAAGACCAACCATCCAGATACCACTATCATTGAAATGCCAACTTCTTGAAAACAGCTGAATGGAAGTACACCAAATCACAAAAGGCATGCTTTCTAAGTAAAGATCGCACATTCAACCCAATTTGGTGTAATACTGTTCAGCCATTTTTTCTGTATCATTTCCCAAAATTCCTATGGGAATTAACATGGAAAAAAGACATTTTGGGATGGCTTTGCCACCGCATTACCCTGAAATTTTCTAGGAAGTTGCCGAGGTAGATGAACATTTTGTTTGGCAAGTTTTGTTAAGATTCATCAAACAGCGCTAAAGTTATTAGCAAAACAAAAACTGCTCTTCCTATGGAAACTGTGACCTAATATATAACTATACTGTGACGACCTATAAAACAGACATTTGAGGTGAGCAGATTCAGAGTTGAAGTGGTGTTGTAGGGTGCTACATATAGGAGCTGCTCTCCAACGAAACTTGGGAACTATCCAGTGTTCCCTGCTTTCTTATTTGCCTGAAAGGGTATTGTTTACATCATATATATATATATATATATATATATATATATATATATATATATATATATATATATATATATATATAGCCAATCGAAAGTGCCCGAAGGAAGAAGGCGCCACACACGACTGGATTTCACCTATTTATTTGAGCAGACAGCAGCATACCCAGCGAAGCCTTCACAGCCAAGTGTCCTTTGCCAAACGCGTTTCGGGTTCCAACATCCCTTTTTCACTGGCCGACAACATGGAGCAACAGCTGTGCAGATTCAATCGCATTTGCGATAGGTGAAGTAAGTCCCGCCCTTGTGGGCGCACTGCATCATGGTATAGGTAGTTCAGGTAAATTTGAAATCTTAGTGATTGCCGCTTTGCACTCCTTTTGTTTTTCTTAAAATCCCAATGGGTTGCTGCTTCCAGCGAAGCTGAGCTGCTGCCACACTTGCGTCTGATTCAAACAGGCACGTCGTTCCACTTGCACCCATTCACGGTCCATATGCCCGTGAATGGGTGCAAGGGATGTTGGAACCCGAAACGCGTTTGGCAAAGGACACTTGGCTGTGAAGGCTTCGCTGGGTATGCTGCTGTCTGCTCAAATAAATAGGTGAAATCCAGTCGTGTGTGGCGCCTTCTTCCTTCGGGCACTTTCGATTGGCATATATATATATATATATATATATATATATATATATATATATATATATATATATATATATATATATATATAATATATATATATTTATATAATCCAACAATTTGGTCCCAAGACGAAGGGCGCACACGTTAGCTGGTGCTTGCGGCAAGGCTGGACCAGTCCTTGAATAATTATTTTCCACCAAGAATTAATCACGCAGCACTCTCCAGAGGTTTTTTAACTTTAGTTTAATGAGCCATCCTTACTCCACCTACGTGTTTCGACCTACTGGTCTTGAATGCCGAAGCTTCTCAAGATGCACTCGACAGTGCGTCTGCCATTCGGCATCACGGTTCAGCCCGCCCCAGCCATCCAAGTTCGTTGCATTGCCTGACGCGTTTCTGTGGCCAACGTACCACTTCATCAGAGGCATTTCTCCTGTACGCATTGGAGCGCTCTTTATACTGCATGCTGATTGGTTGAAAAACCCCTCGTGGGTTCAACTACGTAATTGATTTCTTCATACAGCATGCTGGGATGTGTAGTCACATCGAGCTTTTATTAAACACCTATAGTAGGTTCCAATGCTTACAGATTTCAGAGAGTCAGTTAAAATCCTTGGTAGGTTCTGGATGTGATGGGAGCAGACACTTTTCATCAAGACGCACTGTCGAGTGCATCTTGAGAAGCTTCGGCGTTTGTTGGATAAATATATATATATATATATATATATATATATATATATATATATATCACACAAAGAAACCTCCGATTTAGAAGCCCCCAACCCTGCAGGGCGGCCTCGGAAGCAGGGACGGAGCACCCTGTTAGTTTGCAACAGCAAGAACAGAAAAGATTCCAAGGCCCAGTATCTGGCATAATCTGGCGTTTATTTCAAAGTGCTCAGTGGCAGCACACAGGATTTCCTGACGCGTTTCGTCTCCATTGCGAGACTTGTTCACAGGTGGGTTCAACTACGTAGTTGATTTCTTCATACAGCATGCTGGGATGTGTAGTCACATCGAACTTTTATTAAACACCTATAGTAGGTTCCAATGCTTACAGATTTCAGAGAGTCAGTTAAAATCCTTGGTAGGTTCTGGATGTGATGGGAGCAGACACTTTTCATCAAGACACACTGTCGAGTGCATCTTGAGAAGCTTTGGCGTTTGTTGGATAAAAATATATATATATATATATATATATATATATATATATATATATATATCACACAAAGAAACCTCCGATTTAGAAGCCCCCAACCCTGCAGGGCGGCCTCGGAAGCAGGGACGGAGCACCCTGTTAGTTTGCAACAGCAAGAACAGAAAAGATTCCGAGGCCCAGTATCTGGCATAATCTGGCGTTTATTTCAAAGTGCTCAGTGGCAGCACACAGGATTTCCTGACGCATTTCGTCTCCATTGCGAGACTTGTTCACAGGTGGATAACATTTGCCTCATTAAGCCACAGCGTTTAAAAACATTTCCGGCTGTCATGTGACACCATTGGTTTAGTGTCCTACAATTCCCAAAATGCACTGTACTGTTAACAAACATACCAAACGGAGTACAGTGCAAAATTACTTTCAGCATAATTGCGTTACTTTTCAGCACTGCTGTCTCATGCTGCATCATCCTCTTTACAGTGCATTTTGCTGTTACCATGGACTGTAGTGAGTAAAATCTTTAAACAGTCTGTCATGTAAATCAGATATTTCCGCAAGTGAGCACATTGTCAATGTTCATTCTTAGCAATGTTTAGAGGTCTATTGGTCCATGTAATGCTGTCACATTCGATACAATATCCAAACGCTGGTGCCAGATAACGTCGGGACGAGGTGTCACCTCTCCCGTGTCCCTTGCTCACCTCCGTGTCAAGAACTGCCTGGAAAATCCTTTGCTTGCATGGTAGGCGGCGGGTCATGCTTCCAAATTCAATATCACACAAAGAAACCTCCGATTTAGAAGCCCCCAACCCTGCAGGGCGGCCTCGGACGCAGGGATGGAGCACCCCGTTAGTTTGCAACAGCAAGAACAGAAAAGATTCCGAGGCCCAGTATCTGGCATAATCTGGCGTTTATTTCAAAGTGCTCAGTGGCAGCACACAGGATTTCCTGACGCGTTTCGTCTCCATTGCGAGACTTGTTCACAGGTGGGTTCAACTACGTAGTTGATTTCTTCATACAGCATGCTGGGATGTGTAGTCACATCGAGCTTTTATTAAACACCTATAGTAGGTTCCAATGCTTACAGATTTCAGAGAGTCAGTTAAAATCCTTGGTAGGTTCTGGATGTGATGGGAGCAGACACTTTTCATCAAGACGCACTGTCGAGTGCATCTTGAGAAGCTTCGGCGTTTGTTGGATAAAAAAAATATATATATATATATCCTCCAAAATTGCCCCAGAGCTCAAGGACGCCACTCCTACGGGAGAGAATTCAACAGAATTTTTTATTCAAAAAACAGCGCACCCTTTCTCAATAAATGTATCAGTCCCTGACGCGTTTTGGTGACACTTCACCTTAATCATAGGGCGGGGCAAAAACAAACCATGGAAAACACACTACAAACGTATTGTTTCACTAGCATGCACTCTCCAGTGAATAGCATGCTGGGTGTTGCAGTGCCGATATTTCCCTCAGTAGGGTCCATGTATTTGTCCAAACACCCAGCATGCTGTTCACTGGAGAGTGCATGCTAGTGGAACAATACGTTTGCAGTGTGTTTTCCATGGTTTGCACATATACACATACGTAATGGTCCAGTCAAAGGCAAAGTCGCCGAAATGCATCAGCCATTCTTCCTGCACACTGCACTTGTGCCTCCAGATGGAGGATTAAGCCAGGTAAATATATATATATAGGAAGAGGTGGCACAACAAACTGTTTTATCATTTCCATCCATGAAAAAGTGCAGTGTGCAGTAAGAATGGATGCATTTCGGCGACTTTGCCTTCGACTGGACACACACATAGGCGGTCCTCAGTAGGTAGTTATAGTTAGGACCATGTTTCCATAGGAAAAGCATGTTTTGACTTGCCTATAACTTTAGTGTCGTGTGACCAATCTTCATGAAATTTTTCCAAAAATGTGTCAAGGTAGGTTCTGGTTGTCATGGAAAGTTTGGGGGTGATCGGTGCAGTGGTGACCGAGAATTTGGGGCACGAAATAATGGTGCATTTTTAATGTTAATTCCCATGGGAACCTTTAGCCACACCTAGAGTCCAAACTGCTGAACGGCCTTACACCAAATTTGGCAGGGAGGTAAATGTTGGTTCAAGGAAGTGCCTTTTGCCTATTTGGTGTAAATCTGTTCAGTAGTTTTTGAGAAATTTAAGCCGAACATTATAGAAATCTCTCTGGCCGCGGATATTTCGTTGTGGTTTTGCGATTAATCGCGAATACACACTCAACGGGAATACTCTTATTGGCTGGACGCAAACTGAACAGAAAGTTGCAGCCACCATTTTATCTATCGGGAATGGTTCCTGGGGCAGAAAATTTGTGTGAAAGCCCACATAAAGGGTCAGGGTGGAGATACTCTGACCGCATATTTCAGAAATAGGGGTGTTAGTGACAGAAGTTATATGTCCAATTTTTAATTGCGTGTGACATTCACGACGACAACGTGACTACCAGCGCAGCACCCCCCGTGTATCATCGCGGGGACATTGCGACTATGGCCGTCATCACGAATATTGGTGGAAATATAAAAAAATATATCAGTGAATCATTAATATGCATTGTTATAGAGATATTGAGATTCTGATAAATGTTTTTATAGATTTATTTACATAGTGAGTTATCTACTGTGATGGTTAGAACTAATTATAAGGTTTTACATTTTTAATGTGGTGGTGGCCATTGAGTTCGTGCTTTTGTACTCTGTTTTTGCGATGTGTCCGCTGGGTTCGCGATTACCAACATCATCGCCATCTCCGGCCTCAATATGTTAATATCAAATAGGTTTTAGAGATGGTTTTCATAGAAACTCCCTAGAAGAACATGACTTTATAGAATACTGTAAGAAACCCCTAGTGTGTAAATTACTGTAATATGTGTGTATATATGTATTTTAGACTTAATGAAAAAGGCGCGATTGTTGCGCTTAACGACGTCATCCCGACGTCCCGAATAACCGCGAAAACAGAAAATAGATCTGAAAGATGGTTTTTAAAGAAATTAAGTACAAAAATATGAGTTTACATATTATTTTTGGATGTTTTGGTGGTTATTGAATGTCTACCTTTGTTTTCTGTTTTCCCGACATGTCCAGGGGGATCGCGATTACCGACGTCACCGCGATCTCTGGAGTCACTGCGAAAACAGAAAATAGGTTTTAGAGATGGCTTTCATAGAAACTCTCTAGAAAAACATGACTTTAGAGAATACTGTAAGAAATCCCTAGTGTGTAAAATACTGTATTATGTGTGTATATATGTATTTTAGATTTTATGAAAAAGGCGCGATCGTTGCGGTTAACGACGTCGTCGCAATGTCCTAAATAACCGCAAAACCAGAAAATAAGTCTGAAAGATGGTTTTTAAAGAAACTTTGTACAAACATATGAGTTTAAACATGCTTTGAAAGAAGTATGTGTATAGCAATATGTGTAGTGCAATATTCAGAATGGATTTTTTTACATAATATTTTTGGATGTGTTGGTGGTCATTGAATGTCTGCTTTTGTTTTCTGTTTTTGCGACGTGTCCGGGGGGATCGCGATTACCGACGTCATCGCGATCTCCGGAGTCACCGCGAAAACAGAAAATAGGTTTTAGAGATGGTTTTCATAGAAACTCTCTAGAAAAACATGACTTTAGAAAATACTGTAAGAAACCCCTGGTGTGTAAAATACTGTAATATGTGTGGATATATGTGTTTTAGACTTTATGGAAAAGGCGCGATTGCCGCGGTTAACGATATCATCACGACTTCCACTGTTTACGTGAAAAACGGAAAATAGTGCTTGACGATTGTTTTCCCGGAAACTCACTACAAAAATATGAGTTTGAAAAATACACTAATAAAGCTACACTGTTAAATATACTAGATTATGTCTATATATATGTTTTACACTTTGTACAAACTAGGTGCTCTTCGTGACTACTGACATCACCGCAATGACGTCGGTAGTCGCAAATATAAGATTTTTTGTTAAGGTGGTTTTCTCCTAAATTGATCACAGAAATAAAAGTTAGAACATTATCTTACTAAATATTTAGACTTACACTTTATTTAAAAAATGTCTTTAAGTGTATTTTTCAGTATGTGAAATACATTTACTGATCACAGATTCTCCACAGTAAATGCGACAATGTTGTGCCGACTCACAAAATTGTTTAAAATAAAACCAGTTATTAATGTACTTTCTGATAAACACATACCAAATCAAAAAACGAGTCATATATAATGTAAATATAACACACAATATCCAATTATAGAAAGAAAATACGAAAATCTTAGAGGTTCACTTACAAAAAATGGACGTTACAGCTAAGAAATAGAATTTAAAAAAGCTTGGAAACTGAAAAAAACAATGGTTACAAGGATGTTATAGTTAAGAATTAGCATATTAGCATTTAAAAAAACAAAGATATTCACTGATAAAACCAAAGGTTACAGTGACGTTATAGTTGGGAAATATAATTTTAAAAAAACCTTTGAACTTCACTGAAGAAACCAAAGGTTATAGGGACGTTATAGTTAGGCTGACATTTCACTCGTACAAAACTAGAGATATTCAGCAGTTATGGTTAGCTGAGCTAACTATAACTTGCGCCCCCGCAATGCACTGCTTATGACCTCACATAGTACATCCCTCATGACATGGTCAGTGGCATCACTGATGACACCCTTGATGACATCTCAAATGACGTCACTGATGGCATCATCCACATAATCTCTGACGCACCCACTCTCACCCCCTTATAAACTTTGACTCCAACTTCACTCCAACTTCCACACTACCATTCTTGAAACCATTCACACACATCCATACCAGTACTTACATATCCACTCACTGATTCATACGTCTACACACATATCCACTCAGTCACCCATACAGCCACTCGTACACCAACTCACTCACTAAGACAGTCACTGATATATCTACACACACAGCCACTCACACACTGTCAGTCACTCATAGAGCTACTCACACACCTACTAGCTCATCTATAGAGTCAATGAGGCAGCCATTTCCCCACCTATACAGTTATACACACACCCACTCACTTATTCATACAGATACTAACACATACTCACTCACCCATACAGCCCCTCACACACGCACTCACTAACACATACAGCCACTATCACAGTCCCTCACTCACACATACAGTCACTGATATACTCCAACACTCACCTATACTGCCTTTCACATATCCACTTACTCACCCATATACCACTCACCGACACAGCCATAGACACACTCAGTCACTTATACAGCCCTTCTCTTACACACTCACTAACCCATACACCCACTGACTCACCCACTCTATTATTCATGCAGGCAGTCACACAGCCTCTGACCCACCCACACAGACACTCGTACACCCATACAGGTACTCAGACAACCAATCAATCACCCATACACCCACACATGTATCCACTCACCAACCCATACAGCCACTTCGACACCAACTGACAGACAGATACAGACATTCAGACAACCTAGTCATTGACCCATACATTCACTGAGACACCTAATCACTCATTTATACAGTTAGTCATGCACCTACTGATTCATCAATACACCTTGGTATATAAATTTACCACTCATAAACATTTTTAAAACACTCACAGTCATTAGATGATGTCATCAGTGATGTCATTTGAGATGTCATCAGTGATGTCATCAGTGATGTCACTGACCATGTCATGAGTGATGTAATATGTGAGGTCATAAGCAGTGCATTGCAGGGGCGCGAGTTATAGTTAGTTCAGCTAACTATAACTGCTGAATTTATATATATATATATATATATATATATATATATTGATTCACAAAAGTTCCTCACAAAGGTAGCGGTCACATCCACCAGTCGGGGATGGTGCAGGACAGCTGGTGTGGACCCTGCTCACAATGCTAAAAATGGCAAACCATTGGCCATTAAAAATCCTGTGAAACTGACATGCTGTGTGCGGGCTGCTTATCTTGTAAATCTGACAAGGTTTGGCATTTTTTGTATATATATATATATATATATATATATACATATATATATATATATATATATATATATATATATTCACACACACACACACATATATATACATATTATAGTTAGGTGCTGGAATGAGATAAGAGCTAACAATAAAAAAATCCACTGCTATAATTTAGTCAATGAACTTTAATTTGGGTACCCAACATGCACTGCTCATCACCTTAGGGTCAGTCCCTTCAGGCAAGCACTGTGCCAAAGCACCCTGCCCCCACCCTTATGCTTATGCATATGTGTTAGACCTGGCATTTCTTGGTGTGATTACCCCTGACTTTTTGTCTCTACCTCCTCTATTTTTGATGCTGTGATGGATTTCGTTTTACTGGCTTAGATGCTTTAGGGCACTTTGCCACTGCTGATCCGTGTCAAAGTGCAAGTGCTCCCTGTATAAAGTGTAATGGTAATTGGTTGTCCATAATTGGTATATTTGTCTTACTAGTAAAGTCCCTAGTAAAGTACACTATGTGTGCCAGGGCTGGTAATACAAATGCTACTAGTGGGCCTGCAGCACTAATTGTGCCACCCACACCAGTAGCCTTAAAGAGAGATCTCAGGCCTTCCACTGCAGTGCCTGCGCGCAGTTTGTTAAACTGTCTTGTTGTCCTGACAAGTGCACCCACTTGCCAGGCCTTACCCTTCCCTTTTTATGCACATCAGACACCCCTATTGTAGGCCCAAGGTACACCCCTGGGCAGGGTGCAGTGTATGTGAAAGGTAGGACATGTACTAAGGTGTGTACCATGTCCTGACAGTGAAATACTCTCCATTTCGTTTTTCACTGTTGCAAGGCCATCTTGCCCATAGGACAGAATGGGGGAGGCTGTGTAATATGTTTCCAGCCTATCTTCCCAGAGGCTTAAGATGCAGAGGTGAAGTTTAGTGTGCCTGAATTCACAATTTAATAACACATCTTTTTCTGAAGGTGGTTTTTGCATTGTGTGTTTAGAAACCCCACTTTTAGAAGTGGCTGGTTTTTTTGTTCTAACAATTCTGTGTGTCTCTGCCTGGTTGTGGCTGGACTGTCTGGATTTGAATGTGATAGGATCTGGGAAATGTCCTGACCCAGGGGAGGAGGTGAGACAGCAACAGGCTGACCTGCATCTGGAGTGTAGGGGGGAGGAGTAGCCCCTGGAGGTAAAGAGGCCTGGGCTGCTGCCATAAAACAATGGCTACATCTCCTGCTGAGTGATTGAAGATCCAGACCCCCACTATCAAAGGAAGAAGGTGTCACTGGCAGGGAGACACCCAGAACTGGTTTAGACAGGGGTCAGTGCCCCCCTGAACACAAAGACTTCAAAGACATTTAGGGGTATAACTATGAGAGCTGAAACCCCTGAATGTTGGACTGATCAAGACTGAAAAGGATTGAAACTACTTCGTGGTCAAGAGGAACCTCTGCCAAGTAAGAAACAGCTGAAGAGCCTGAAGGAAAGGACTGACCCTTGCTGTGTGCTGTGTCCCCCTGCTTGAAAGGACTTTGCTGTGTGCTGTGTCCTGAAGTAACTTGTCCCCAAGGGCCTGAGGAGAGCTGGCTCCCTGTTGTGGAAACTCAGGAACATAAAAGTTTCCAGGTGGGTCTCAGCGAAGTTGCGTGCGTGTGCTTTTTGCAGCCTGAGGCCTGCGTAAGGATTGCCTCGTGATCGTGTGCACCCGGAGTTCAAGTGAGTCTCAGCGACGCTGTGTGCGTGTGCTTCGTGCAGCCTGAGACCTTCGTGAGGATTGCCCTGTGATCGTGTGCACCCGGAGCTCAAGTGAGTCTCAGCGACGCTGTGTGCATGTGCCCTGTTGCAGCCTGAGACCTTCGTGAGGAATTGCCCGTGACTGTGTGTCCCGTAGCAGTCTTGTTCTCTGCTTCGATCGAGCAGCGTGACCAGAGCTACTGCGATTGTCATTGCCATCGGCCCAGACCGGCGTCCCCAGAGGAGCTGTGCCGCTGGCTCGAGCCTGCCTTTGCCAAGGAGGGACCTTGAACCATCCCCGTCGGGGGGGGGCCCAAGTTCCACTGCCCAAGATCAACGAAGTCGCACCGGAGGCCCAAGTCGCGAGGAGAGGAGAGTAGAGTGAGATCGCACCCACCAGGTAACGCTCAGCGAGCGTGCGTGTGTCGCCGCCCGGGGCGGGTGCGGGCTCCGAGAGAAACGCTCTCGGCCTTTCCCATCTTTGCAGCGCGAGCCTCCGCTCAAGTCCGTATCGCGGCCCGTACTTGCCGAGGAGTGGCAGTACCGGAGTGTGGAGCTGCACTTTGTTTTCCATCAGAATAGTGTTGGGGGCATATTTTGGCAGTAGCTTACCGCGAGTCAGTAAGAGTGGCATAGAGACCGTCCAGAGCATCGCGATCGGTGCTGAAGTATCTTATTTTTGCATTACGAAGTGCCTGATTGTTGCATTACGAAGTGCATTATTTGTGCATTACGAACTGCCTGATTGTTGCATTACGAGTGCCTTATTTTTGCATTACGAACTGCCTGATTGTTGCATTACGAAGTGCATTATTTTTGCATCACGAACTGCCTGATTGTTGCAATACGAAGTGCATTTTTTTCGCATTACGAGCTGCCTGATTGGTGCATTACGAATTGCCTGATTCTTGCATTACGAACTGCATAGCATTGCATTAGGACTGCATTAGATCTTTGAGAATGGCTCATTAATACTGCAAGAACCTACCAGTGCTTGCTGGCCTAATAACCGGGAAGGTGAAATATTACAAATACGCATATGTTGGATTTTTATCGTGTCGTCTCATCGTATATCTTTTTTATATAAACATATAATTGTTTTTTTTATGAAACTCATGTGGAGTCCATTTGTGGTGTTATCACCGTGTTACTGAGAGCGTGGTTGCAAATACTTTACACATTTGCCTTGGAGATAAGCCTGGCTGCTCGTGCCAAGCTACCGAGGGGGTGAGCGGGGGCTATCTGAGAAGGTGTCCTTCCTTTCCCTGATGTAGAAGCAAGGGTCCCTATTTGGCCTAAGGTACCTACCTCAGCCAACTAGAGACCCCCAGTTCTAACAATATGCCTTTGGCTGTGTGCTGCACAGCACATGTCATTTAGCCAGGCTCTGCACCCATCCTTCTTCAAAAACCTAACCCTCATTCTCGTCCTTTTTTTAAGCGATGTAATATCAAAAGCAGTGCTTGATGGGTATGCAAATTGTAGTTAGTTGGGTAAACTCTAACCAGTGTATTTCAGCAGCTTTTAGGTTTTTTATTATTAGCTTGTGCGTTATTTCCTAACTATAACATCACTTTAATCTTTGTTTTTTCAGTCGATTTCTGTTTTTTTTTTAATCATATTCTAAATAAGACCAACATCCAATTGACTTGCATGCAGTCAATCCCCACTGTAAACGGGCTACGGGCTCCCACAAGAATACTGCAATACCTACTGTCTGAATATATATTTTATTCATTGTAATTTCCTGGGGGAGTTCTTCTTTGTCTCCCCCGCCAAGTGCCCGGGAGACATGGTGTCCCCATATGGTCCCGCAGGTGCCTTTTTAAAAAACTTTATCAAAAAATGGAGATTGGATCCCGATTCCTGAAATGAACACTGTAACATTTTGCCGGGGTGTTTCAGCTGGCCAATCAAATAGCAATATACAGATTCTGGGGACTGTGGTACCTTATTGGCTAATGGGAGAAAAATCTCCCATAGCCAATCACATTTCACAATTTTTAAATCTTCAATAATGTGGGAATCCCACTGGAGTCCAACGTTACATAAGGGTCCAGTTATCACTAACTTTTCTAGGAGGTTAACCTCGTCATGACCACCCTGAGCACCTTTTTAAATACAAATTTCTTGAAAACTATGGAACAGATTTACAGCAAATAATGAAAGCACACAAGCGAAGTAAAGTTCTAGGGGCATATTAGCAAGACCCACGTTAAAATTATCGCCGTTTTAGTGGCAGGAAACTGCCGCTAAAACGGCGGTAATGGGCTTCCTAATATGCGTTATGGAATTCCAATAGAAGCCCAGGTTAGATGTCCTGCACATCTAACCTGGGCTTCTATTGGAATTCTATAACGCATATTAGCAAGCCCATTATCGCCGTTTTAGCGGCAGTTTCCTGCCGCTAAAACGGCAATAATTTTAACGTGGGTCTTGCTAATATGCCCACTAGTTTTTTGCCAGATTTGATGTAATTTGGTTCAGACATTTTTTCTGTATCAGAGAGCAATGTTTCCTAAGGAAATTGATATCTTGCCACCCCCAGTTCTCTTAGCCACTGCTTGAAAGCTCAGCGTAAAACTTTCCATGAAGGGGACAGATTGAGTGAACTTTATTTTTGGATGGTTTTGTGAAGATTTCTAAAATGCCACCAAAGTTAAAGAAACTAAAAATGCCTTTCCTCTGGAAAGTCAGGTCTCAGCATATCTACACTGACGCTGCAGTGTAAGATATAGGTAGGTCTGTGTGCATGTGTATGCGTGTGTGTGTGTGTGTGTGTATATATATATATATATATATATATAAGCACATATATCTTTTGGACCTGCTCAACACACAGCTTGTTGAGATTTTCAGCAACCAAAGGCAGCGATTAAGCCAGTGATCACTCATCAATGTCCAATAATGGTCACCAGTGGTAACAGCTGCTACTGATGGTTACTACTCTGGCACCCCAGGAACTGCCCATACTACCCCTGGCCTCAGGGGCTGTGAAGATAGCCATAGGACCAGAAAGTAAACACACCTGTTTAAATTCTAAAGATCCCATCCTCTTTCCTTCTTTTAACCCATCTTCTAACCCCACATCAATAAATAATAAGAAATAGCTGGGCTTAGGGTGGGGCAGTGTATTAACCCTATGATGTCACTTCACCCGCCACTCACATTGTGCTGAAATTAAAGGCTGTAGTACCACTACCATTTGTACACCTTTGTCCACAGCCATTTATTTGCACAAAATACCACAGGCATATGACTAGTGAAAGCAATCGCTCAGTTTTTTGGTGTTGCACAGCAAA
Source organism: Calotriton arnoldi (assembly GCA_963921515.1). Lineage (NCBI taxonomy): Eukaryota > Metazoa > Chordata > Amphibia > Caudata > Salamandridae > Calotriton > Calotriton arnoldi. Next base: position 234,545 of record CAWUFW010004649.1, on the reverse strand, counting down.
TGGGTTTTGAAGAGTTAAGGATTGCTGAGCACAAGAGTCACATTTGCCTTGAAAAGAATATTTCCTTTATCCACATCCTATCTGTGTCTCGTTGCAGAAAAATGCTTCCCGGCGGAGGCCAGTCTAATCATGGACATTTTAAACTTCTCCAAGCTCTTGAAGGTCCAAAGGGTCCAAAACACACTCCAACGGTCTGGACGCTTCAAGATGGTCCTTGAAAGTTTGGGACCACAATTATCGCAATGCACCTGGCCAAAACTCTTAAAAGTCCACAGGATGCACTGCAGGGAGGGTACTCTTGGTGGAGTTGATGCAGGTGAGCTCTGTTAACCTGTAGCTTACGGAGTCCACTCTTTATTCCTCTTGAAGCAAGTGACATCCAAAGGGCTGTAGTTCCAGATACTTCAGTAGGCGCAGTCAGTCAGAATGCAGGGCCTGATGGTGCAAATCAAGTTTCCAGCTTGGCAATCCTTCTTCTCTTAGTTTCAAGAAGCAGAGCTGGGAGTCTCAGCTCCTCTCACAAAACACTGAATAAGTGTTTTCTAGGGTCAAGCAGGAGAGCACTCTTGTCCAATGAGATGCAGGGCAACACCCTAGAGCATGGCCACTTCCTCCAAAGTGTATTCTTTGTATTCATATTCTTCTCCCAGAAAGCACTATTCCTCCAAAATTCAGTATGGCTGAAATCTCAGCAGAGGAGCAAGAACTAATTTGAACCAACCTCAAGTATGGCTCATTTCCATAGCTCTACTCCCCCTATCATCTACAAATTCCTGCCTTAAGTCTGCCATCTGGCTGAGTCAGCGGGGCTGCTGGGTAGATGGACTTGGCACTCCATGCCTGTCCTATTCCGCCTTTGAAGCTCAATGCTTTTCGAACCCTCCCTCCGGCTCAGGCATTCCTATGTAGCAAAGCTCTCTCCAGATAGCCTCTCCCTGGGTGACACACTTATCACTTTATCAAAGCAGCCTGTCTAATCCTGTTACCTCTGACCAATCAGAGAACAGCACATGAAGGTTGAATTTTGGCTTACAGACAGTACAGTCTTATAACTTATTTTCTGTATACTTTAGGATAAATTCAACAATGGCATATTGTTGGAATTTATCAATACAATTCTCCTCAGTCCCTGAACGGTATTTTATTTTAATTTAATCCCTAGTAATATTTGTGCATTTTTAAACTATTGTCATGTTATCCCATGGGGCTGGGCATCTACAATGAGGAAACAACAATGTGCAATTTCTCCATCATCATATAAACATATTTCATAAGGCCCCTGCTTATAGGTACAGGACCCCTTCCCCCCCACACACTCCTAGGACACCTAGGGGATACTTTAGGGGTCCTGAATATGCCAAATTAGTGTATATCCTAACTCCACAGTGCTCCTAGTACCAAAGTCGATTTTGGGAGGCACTTCACTGCAATGGGGAAAGTGAAATGTAAAATGTCTATATCCCCAGAGCATATCACGCATCTTTTATGAGTCCTCCTTATAATGACATGACCCCCGACCCCTGGGACACATAGGGGAGATGCTGGGGGTATCTAAAATGCCAAATATTGTAGGTTATCACTATTTAAGTGCCCCTACCACCACAGTCGAGTTTGGGCACAATTTACACTTAAAAGCAGTGCTGCCACACAGGGCTGCTTTTAAAATGACCTCAGGCAAGTGCAGAAAGGGCTGCTGGTCTCTAAACTGCCATGCCCTATTATAAACTAGGGACTTACTGGTAGTTTTAACCCCCCTGCCCTATTCTCTACTACGGACTTATAGGGTAGGTCATGCTAATTATAAGTGTACCCTAATATATACTGTACCCTCATGTATGTGTGTGTTTTTACTGTGTTTCCAACATAGCATTGGCCCTGGGCCTGGTTAGACAGAGTCCAGGGACAGTCAGAGTCAAGTACCACCAGTACTAGTCAGCAAAAAAAGTGGGGGTGCACAGGGCACACAGGATGACTTTCCAACACCTTCTTTTTTGCCTTCTTTCTTTCCTGCCTTCATTCCTTCTGGCTTTCATTCTTTCTCTCTGTCTTCCTTTTTTAATTCTTTCTTTCTTGCCTGCCATCCATCCATCTACCCATCTTTCCTTCCTTGGTTTCTTTCTTTCCTTCTTGCCTTCTTTCTCAAAGGAAAGCAGTGGCAGCCAATGCCAGACCAACTTTATGTTTTAGGTCTGTGTTAGCCAAGACCTTTTGATTTTACTACAGACCTATTGGCTTTGCCAATGCTTTATGTATTTATACTTAAAATATTTTTACGCTGAAAAATTAACATGGTTCTTCTGCACAATGTACTTTGCTATTTAATGGGATGTGGAGTTAGATGAGAAAATGCATATTTCATGGAATTCAGTTGGTTAGCCCTCCCTGGATTTGACAGCCATCAGTGCATGCATACGTGTGTGTGTGTTCATGTATGCGCGTGCATACGTGCGTGTGTGTGTGGATATGTGCGTGTCCATTTATATTGTGTGCAGATTCGAAAATATGCATGCACCTAATAAGAGTGTGCAGAACGTTCATGCTGCTGGCGTAATTCCCCACATTCTGAACATAAAGATTTATGAATATTTTATCCTCTGGCAAAATTGATCTCATAATAACTTTTTTTGCAGAAATGTTCCCAGCAAGAACGGGGCATTACTTTTCATAAATTAAATGGAAAAATAACCTCAATATTTTGTATTTCTACAAAATATCCACTTGCTGTATTTTTCCAAAATCCAAACAATCCCAAGTGGCTTTCAATCTCTAAATCGCAACTTTATTTGGAGTTGTTCAAATCTTGGCAATTTTCCTCCTTTAAAAAACTCGTCTAAGTTATGTAAAGGAGATATGTGGAAATGTCCTGAAATTTACAAAGGTTTTCACTGGACAGTCAGCAGCACTGCTCAGCCACTGAGAAACGCAGTGATCAAAACGTTATGAGTTTAAGGGCCAGATGTACGACCATTACGTTTTCTGGGTCGCAAACACATTTAGTGATTCCCATTGGGGTCGCAAATGACCTGCCTCATCAATATTCATGAGGCAGGTTGCAATTTGCGACCCATTGGGACTGGGCTACTGGGGAGAGCAGACCACCATGTCTGTGTTTGCTTTTTAAATAAAGCAACTTTTTTTTCCAAATGTAGTTTGTTTTCCTTAAAGGAAACTGAGATGCGTTAACCGCTTCCATGCGCGGCCGATTTTCGCCCTGTGCGAGGCGTTTCATTAAGCGGACGGGTTCATGACGAGCTCAGCTCGTCATGCGCACACGAGCACTGCGCAGCATGACGAGCTGAGCTCGTCATGAGCATGGAAGGGGTTAAAAAGAAAAAAATGAATATTTTTCTTTTCATTTTTTTAAGGGCAGTCAGTGGTCCGTGGGACCACTGCCTGCTCCTAAAAAACATTTTCGCATACATTCACAAACGGGAAGGAGTCTTCTGAGGACCCCTTCCCGTTTGCGACTGGCTTACCACCTTCTTGAAATAGGTGGTAACTGCGATTGTTTCGCGACCGCATTTATAGTCGCAAAACAATCGTATATATCAGAGCAACTCGCTATTAGGAAGAGACGCCCTTGGCATGCCCCTTCCTAATAGCGTCTCGCAAACCCTTTTTTGCAAGTTGGTAATAGGTTACCGACTTGTAATATAGGGTTGGTACATACTGCAACCCTTTTTAGCAGATGCAAACAGCCCAATTTTCCGTTTGCAACCGCTAAAAACGGTCGTACATCTGGCCCTAAATCCCTGCAACACAGACTTATCATTCCATCCTTCTGTGAAAGGATAACTGAGTTGAGTAATAATAGCCTCTCTTGCTTCATGCGCAGAAGGGCACTAGAAACGAAGGGGCATATTAGCAACGTGATTATCGCCGCTTTAGCGGGACTTTTTCCCGCTAAAGCGACGATAATTCAATCGCCCTATTAGCAAGCTGTCGCTAACTGCTGTTAGCGACAGCTTTTAGGCGATAGCGACCGGGTTGGGTGCCACTTTGCATGCCAGCGATATTTATCGCTAATGGCATGCAAAGTAGGCGTTCCCAACCTAAAAGCGACTGGAAACAGTCGTTAAGGTCGCTATCGCCTATTAGCGAGGCAGGGGAGGTGATTAACGAACCAGCGCTAAACACGTTTAGCGCTTGTTTGTTAACGCCTGGTCCAAACCTGACTTAGCCATGTAATCCAATGGGAGGTGGATTACATGGCTAAATCCCCTCGCCCTATTACCAAGCTAACACTGGTCACAGTGCGAATATCGCTTGTTTTCAAGCGATATTCACACTGTTCTCCAGGGTTTCTATCGCTTTGGAGATAAGCGTTGCTGATAGCACGCTATCTCCGCGATAGAAACCTGCGATACCCGGCGATAATTATCCTAGCGCTAACTGCGCTTAGCGATAATTATCGCCGGTTATTGCTAATGGGCCCCGAAGTTGCTCCCTTTATAATTTCTTGAAGCGTGCAGAAATAAGTGATGCAGTTTCCTGTTCTCTGTGTTATCCAGAAGCAAACAAGGAAGACATGTATGTGCTGAGTAGTGAATATTGTCCAGTTACATACACATAATTGCAAAAAATAGTAAGCAGTTTGTGACGGCACAGCACGCATTCTTTTTGGCCCCAGTGTTTCATTACAGTGATGGTTTCAGAACTCATGCTCAACAGAAGGGCATATGGGAGACCATTTGGAAGAGCTGCCAAGCATGCTCTCTGGGAGTTATTCGCAGCAGATGTATTCTCTTTAAGGGGACCCGGGCCAATCGTCTGGTCCAATTATTCCTGAATAGATGGCTGCTGAATTGCAGGCTGCAGGGAAATAATCAGCATTTTGTACTTATAGCCTGGAATCAGAGAGTGATAAAACAATCTGAACTCTAATAGAAAACATTCTAAAATTGGCCTTCGGCAGCATCTGTGTGGAATGCCCCCCTCCCAGCACGGTGTGTGTCTGCCTCTTAACTCTGACACTCATTTCTACTTTCAAACAGTGTATGATTAGTTTTTTCACTTTGCTCCTTCGGTGAGTCTTGCCATGTCCAATGTTGTTTTTTATCTCAGTGCAGGGCGCCAAGATGAGCAAATGGAACGGAGAAAAGTATTTATTCAAACCTTTTCGAAAAACCAACAGAGAGAAATCATTTTCAAGATGAATGGCATGTACCATTTGATAGAAGCCAATTCCTAACATTTCTTTTTGTAAAGTCCCCGTTTCTTGCTTTTTTAAGTTGTAGATGCCTTTCATCTTGAAAATGTTCACTCAAACAGCTTATGTGAAATGGACTCTCTGAACTGCTATTCTAAGAATTTCTTTTCCCATGAAATCACAGACAGCTATTTCTACTGCCACTGCGAGCATCGTAAAATGTCTGGAATGGCAGCTACCTCCCCGCACCAGTTCTTCCTCTCTTTCCGTTAATATGCATGACTGTAAATGACTATTTCCATGACCCTTCCTGCCACTCGTTATGGTTGTGAGTAGCCCTGTACTTTTATGCAGTGCAGTGTGCCCTATTCCCTTAGGGGCAGGTTTACTCATTTTTCACACAGGGCAGCATGCAAAGTTGCTGCGATGAGTTGCATGAAAGGCAGACAGCAGAAATGGACCATATCAAGTAAGATAGTCACAGGTGTGGATGTGGTATAAGTTGGGACCACCTGTAGGATTGTAATTCCTGTAGAGTGAACCATAGAAATGTCACTGGGTGGACACATGATATTTAAAAATCGTGACATCAACCAAAATAGCAGGACTCAATTAGCACAATATTAGCTTCATGAGAAACAGTCATGAAAATAATATTGTAATGGTGCCTGTGTTCTTAATATACATAAAGAATATGTTCCTAGAGGAATTATTTCTACTCTATTTCAATGTATGCTGGTCACAAAGTCCAACTATGCAAAGCAAATAAAGAACAACTGGTGTATTGCTATCATAAAATTATATTTGTATTAAAACATACAGTATGAAACACATCATATAAAAAGGGCAAAAAAAACATATCATATAGAGCAAAAATCATCATAACATCACTGACGCCACCCACATGATCACATCAATAATAACTGAATAAATCAAATCCAAGGATCTTTGGGAAGGGTGAAATCCTCTTAACCATGCAGGCTGATGAATCTCAGTCCCATGTGGTTTTATCCTAGTTCCAAACAATGATGTGGACTGATGCGTAATGTTATAATGAGTAATGTTATAACTGTAGTTATAGAAGGGAAACCGTCAATGTTTCACTCTCTTATGCCCACACGGTCCACGAGACCATAATCAGAACTCAGTGTTGTGAATGCTCAAAAAGGACAATATCCAAATGCACTAGCAAAACATAAAATTAATGAATATATATGATTATATATGACAATATGCCCTAGATGACCTGCCAGGAGAACATCATGAGCCAGCTCCAGTCGAAGGCCCTGTAGCACTGGGAGGGGCATCAACACACAGGTTACACCAGGATCTGGAGCCTTAGGCTCACTCTACAGGAGACCATTCTCCCAGTAAATTGGGTGATCACCAGAGGTGGTGCCTGCTGCCTGGGCCTCGGTCTGCCTTCGTAGGCACTCAAGGTTAGGACACTCCTTCTGCACTTTGCAAAATGTCTACCTGGTGGGACCCCCTTCTTACTGCCAGTTGGTCAGCTCAGATAGGTTTCCCAAGGCAGCAATGCCCTCCCCTGTAGGCTCCGGGGCATCATCCTCAGGCTCAGCTGCCTCCCCGATGTGGGAGCTTCAGGAGAAGGTTTCCTGCGCCCTTTGCCCTTCTTCTTTTTGGTAGGCACCTGGGGCATTCTTCAATGCTCCAGGTCCTCCTGCCTACACTTTTGGGCGGCCATGGACCGGTAAGGCACACCCACTCAAAGGGAACTACAGCCACTGGGTTGTGAATATCATGGTTGTTGGTTGCAACAACTTGGTAGAATGCATTAGGGACTACCTGCTTTAAGGTCCCCAGGTGGCATCTGACAGTCGACATGCTGGCTCCAGCTTCTCTCAGAGCCTCTGCCCTCTGCCTATTGATGGTGATCCCACTGTTTGTATTTCCTAGTGTTACTAGGCATGCAAGTTCTCTGCACCACCTCTACTCTGCCCCTTACACTATCTGGGACAATCTCCTCCCCAAGCTCTACACTAACCAACCCTGATGTCTGCCCACCAGTGGGGGGCTGTATCTGCTTGGGACACTTGGCATTCCCCATGGAGTGCCCAACCTCTTGAAACTCATAGCACTTAGGGGGTGCCTTCCCTAATAACTTACTATCAGGGAACCATTTTTCTTCTATTCAGGTGGGGATTGGGAGTCCTGACTCTTAGAGATAGTTTGGAGACCTTTAGAGAACTTCCTGTTTTTATGTTTGTCTCCCCCTCCTTCTTCTAGTGAGAACTCTACATCTTGGTTTGCGGAGACTTTCAAGGATTCAGGTCAAAGATGCGTCGCGCAGCCGAAGCAATGCATTGGTTCTGAGGTGTGGCGAGGCTGCAATGCAAGGTCCTGCATCATTGTTGAGGATCCCGTCGGCGTGAGCTTGCAATGCAAAGTTCGGCGTCAAAGATGATTGTGCAGTCAAGACGGTGCATCGTGTCTGAAGTGCTACAAGGCTGCAATGCGGAGTCCGGCATCATCATGGAGACTGCCATCAATGAGAGATGCAAGGGCCTGCACGAGGATCCGTTGCGCAGCGCCGGTTCAATGCAGCAGCAGGTTGCGATGCAATGCGGGTCTTTGCAACAGGTTCAATCCATACAGCAGCAGAGATGCATCGATTCTACTTGGGGTTGAGCCGCACAGCAGAGGGAATGCGCCTATTCTGCTGGATACACAAAGCCTGGTACAGTACCTTAAGCTCACTTCCAAAGATCCAGGACTTGGCTGTGTAGGCTCTCAGATGGCAGAGTTCAGGTGCCAGTGCAAGGTCTTTGGAAGCCTGTTGTGTCCCTGAGGCTTCAGATCAGGAGGCCAGGCAACTATCCCTTGGAGCCTCTCTGGGAATATGGGTTGAAGAGATGCAGGTCCAGTCCTTTTCACCCAAGCAAGAAGACACCAGGCAGCAGGTAAGCACAGCAGAGCAGCAGTCCTTAAGGGCAGCAGTCCAGCAGAGGGGCAGCCGTTTCAGCATCACAACAGTCCTTCTTCCTTGCAGAGTATCCACAGGTCCGGAACTGTACTGAAGAGCTGGTGTCTGAGGTCCAATATTTATACCCAGTTGTGCCTTTGAAATGTGGAGAAGCTTCTAGAGGCAGGCCTATGAAGTGCACAGGTGCCCTGCCTTCCTGGCTCCAGACTAACTACAGGGGGTATGCATCCCTTTGTGTTGAGGCATGACACAGCCTATTCAAGTGTAAGTGGTGCTGGGCCCAGTTCCTTCCTCCCATCCAGCCAGTGATGGCCCATTCAGGCACACCTAAGCTCCCTATTGTGTGTGGCTGTCAAATACACCCAGTCATGTGACACATAGACAGGCTGCAAGCACCAAAAGGTTAAATGCCAACTTTCTAAAAGTGGCATTTTTTTAAAATAGTAATTTAAAATCAGACTTCACCATAAGCCAAGATTCATTACAGTTCCGAGGACACCAAACATGAACTGGGGTCCTGTTCCCATTTGGAAATTACAGTTTTTTAAATGTAATAAAGAAACTTCAATGTTAATATATCGGAGAGGTAGGCCTTGCAGCAGTGAAAAATGAACTCAAGAGTTTTTCACTACCAAGACATGTACTACTAAAAACTACATGCCCCACTTTTTAAATAGATTGACCCTGCCCTTTCGGTTGTCCAGGGCCTACCCTTGGGGTGACTTATATGTATTAAAAAGGAAGGTTTGAGATTGGCAAAGGGTTTATTTTGTCAGGTCGAAAGGGCAGTTTAAAACTGTGCATACCTGCTGCAATGGCAGGCCTGAGACATATTTAAAGTGCTACTTAAGTGGGTGGCACAATCAGTGCTGCGAGCCCACTAGTAGAATTTAATTTACAGGCCCTGTGAAAAGGTGGTGCCACTTTACTAGGGGCTTGCAAGTAAATTAAAAATGCCAATTGGGTATAAGGCAATCTTACTATGGTTTAAGGAGAGAGCACTGACTCTTCAGCACTGGTTAGCAGTTGTAAAGTGCACAGGCCAGCAAAAACTAAACTAAGGCAGCAAAACAGGAGGTCTAAAGGCAAAACGTTAAGAGGAAAACCAGCCTTAGCAACTAGCATTTTAATTATAGGCATTTTAATTATAGGCATTTTAATTATAGGCAGGCTGTTTATTGCCCTAAGCATTACATACATATTTCTTTTAGCTTTCTGCTTAGGCCTTGATTACGAGTCCATTGCCCCGCAGCAGCTGCCAGGAAACCGTCGTTCCCTGGGCAGTTTTGCTGCAGTCAGGGCGCAGTAATATGCTTGGTGGTATCACCGCAGTCCCGCCAAGCATATTACAAGTTTTTCATGGCTTTTCCACCACCATGGAAACCGTGGCGGAGAGGAAACAAAGGGGGCCCTACAGGGCCGCCTGGTGCCTCATAGCCTGTGGATGCACACAGGGGGGTACAACATGTGCCCGACTGTGTGCATGCACACCAGTTCCTTCACGGCATGGACTTTACAGTCTATGCCGTGCAGGAACTGTTTTTGGCATTCCTATTGCGGTGCCGATTTTCAGAGCACAACCGTGGGAAAGTCAAAAACAAAGCCCGCCAGACAGGAGGAAACTTCTAATCTGGCAGGCGGTCTGACTACTGCTTTGGCAGTGCAGCGGCAAGGCAGACCCAGCACCACACCGCCAAAGTTGCAATCAGGCCCTTAGTGTTATGCTGTTATCATGTCAAGGAAAGATCAGATGAGACTAGTCAGAATATTAACTTGGAACGTTAATGGATTGCGTACCAAATATAAACAGAGGTTAATTTTTCGGTATCTTTAGGGCAATGCAGTACAGGTTTTGATACTGCAAGAGGCTCATATGACTTTAATGGAAAGCAAGAGAATGTTTGGGAAACAGAGCAGGATAAATGTATGGCATGTACTGATCAATTATTTAATTCTAAGGGTGTGGCCTTTTTAGTTCAGAAAAATTCTGGGATAGATCTTTTAGAATATAGGGCAGATGCAGTGGGTGGGTGGGTGATTAGGAAGCTTAGATGTGGCAGGACCATATTTACCTTTGCAGGCTTTTATGGCCCAAATTGTGATGACACAGAGCCCCTTTATACCCTTCGCTTAAACACATCAGAATTCTAACCCTAGTGGTTATAAGTAGTGATTTTAACACTACTTAAGGGATCAGCCTAGATAGTTCTTCTACTTGTAGGGGGCAAATACAGTCAAGGTCACCAAAGCACAAAAAGGTTTTAGGCAGCACTATGGCCTGTTTGACGCATGGTGATCAACAGCGGTTTCAAGTAGGGGTTATACTTTCTATAGTAAAAAGTATCATAGCTAGTCCAGAATTGATTTGTTTCTTGTCGATAGTACCTTGAGAAATAAAGTAAACGAGATCACTCATATTCATGCTCATTGTTCTGATCACTCTGCCATGTTGTTAATATTGCAACCACCAGCAGAGGTAACAGAGAGCAGGTGGACAGTAGATAGAGCACTTGTAATCGATTCCGTGGTTCTACAAGAACAGAGCAATTGGTATTTTGAGACTAATGTTGGGACTGTCTCCCTTGCAATGGTGTGGAATGCCTTTAATCCATATATATACAAGGGATGCTCCGTAAAATAAGTTCCATCAAATTCCGAGAGGATCGATCAGATAGGACTAGGACACACACGCCGAAAGGCTGCTCGAAAGGAGCCCAGACATTTAAATGGGGAATGAATAGAAAAGAAGAATTTTGAGAAGGAGGATAAATCAAATTGCCCTGATGAGGTCCCTATAAGGGATGAAACGTGTCAGCAGGGTCTGTTTTAAGTGTGATGAAATTGGAAGATGGGGTCCCCAGTGCCCAGAAGAGGCTCAAGAAGCGGGCCACAGGTCACCTCCCCTTCTTTAAAAATATCGACCCTGAGGATAGGGCGCCCTAGATCCTATGGTGGGGTGGTGATAATAATTTATTGGCCCCTAGAGATGGGATCCTCTAGGCCAGGACAGGCTCGGTCATGGGGACCAGACTGACACCCTATTTTATATAAAACAGAATGCCAGATGATGTTTTGCTTTTTTTTTAAATGCGGTCCTGCTGGAGAAAGATAGATTAGATATATATATATATATGCAAGCTTCAAAGTTTTCCAAGGGTAGCCGTACCCTATAATTAAAAAGCACTCTCGGGGGTGAGTTCCGCTACTTTATTTGTCGAACTCCGCACAGACATATTTGAAGCTTGCATACTTATGCAGGTGCACCCCCGCAACCACAGCACCCGCCCGCGAGTGCACCGATCAGGTGACAAGGGGCTGAAATATATATATATAGGTTTTACTTACCTTATGATACTCAAGTGTGGTAAACGCATGCATCGTATTGTCATACATCCTTTTCTGGGCATCCTTTAGTGTATGGTTGAAGAGGTGTTGATTGCAGTTAGACCAGCACTAAATGCAGGAATGTGGTTTCTAATTTTTGTAGAGGTATTTTGTAGGTTTCATGGTATAAGCTAGCAGATGTGGAATGGTGCAAGGATTGATGCAGCCACTAATGGTTTGCCATTAGGTTGGCATATGCAGATTGCGGGGAGTGAGTGAGAAGCCATCCACTAGTTTGATCTATCCAGTGGGGTTAGCATAGCCCTCAATAGCACTGTCTTGGGCAGCAGCCTGTAAAGCATATAGAATTTCAATCCATACAATGACGGGTGCCACTGCCAGCTCCATTTGCTGTGTTGCTGGCCTTTAGTCAATATCATTTGCCTACTTTATTTAGGGTCTAGTATTTATGTATGTGAACTGTGAAAGTGAAAAAAGTTGAGTAAAAGAATTGATAATGAATGCTAAAACAAGTACTTATCGATTCAGCTTCATTTCCAATAGGCTTACCTCCTCAAACAGTGATGTGCTTTTCATAAAAAACATAAGGGCCAAGTGTCTTTAACTCACTAATTGCTGGTATGCCTTCTTTATGTGGTAGCCAGCTTAGATGTTTCAGGAAACAGCCGCATTGGCAATTGATGCTTCAGTGGAGCGGCTGCCACACATAAGAGCCTCTGTGCAAAACAGAAATTAAAATGCCTGCAAAACTAATTACAGTACTCTTGGAGAAGTGGTCTCCTAACAGTGGTTAAACGAAACAGTTATTGAAATCCCGACCAATACCTCCCGCTTACTCTTCAATTTAGCTGTAACTAAGGCTACTTGTAGACCTTCAGTGAAGTGCCCTTGGGAGTGCACTGGATGAGATTGGGTATGCACTAAGGGGTCGATTCATAAAAACATCTATGAAGACGGAAATTAGACCTACAAGAGTAGTACACACCTCTGTGAATTGTCCCCAATTAATAAAATTGCGAAGACGACACAGTCCTCTCTAGTTGTATCATTCTTATTTCAGTTGTTTATGGGTCGAATCAGAAAGGCATATAAGAATTTGCAAAAGACTACTACAGAAGTCACAGGAGCATTATTTTACTTTATATATGTATATATTCACTGAAAAAAGCAAAGGTTAGAGGGACATTATAATTAGATGAAATGTCAGTCGGGGAACGCTGCTTGAGATATCAATTCCTACACTCTGTCATCAGAGAGTGATACCCTGCTGCTCACTACAACCTTAGTAAGTTTAGAAGCATTTTGGATAATTTTGGAGTGCGTGATCCATTCAATTTGAGAAATGTCAGTTAAAACATGTCATTTTAAACAAGCAAAACCACAGAAATTCACCAATTATAGTTATCACAAAGAACTATAACTCATGCACTAAAGTAATAATAACTCGTGCCCCCGCCACGCACAGTGTTTTCATCAATGATGTCATTTCAGATGTTGCCGTGATGTTAGCACTGATGTCGTAGATCATGTCATGAGTGATGTAATAGGTGGGGTAATTAGCAGTGCATGGCGAGGGCGTGAGTTATAGTTAATTTAGGGCACAAGTTATAATGCCTTGAGATTACTAAATCTGGTGAATTTCAGGGATTTTGTTTATTTAAAACGGCATGTTTTAACTGACATTTTCACCTCACTACAATGTCCCTTTAACCTTTGTTTTTTTCAGAGAATTTCTATGTTTTTTTAAAGTAAAGTACGATATAATTACAATTCCTAACTATAAAGTCCCATAAACCTTTGGCTTTTTTCTGTGAATTTCTAGGTTTTTCTTTCAATGTAAAGTAATATTTCATTACCAAATGTAAAGTCAAACCCATTTCCTGCGCGGGCAGGCCCTTCATCCAAACTACCTAAGAGAAAGCAACCCCCCACCCCGCAATGCATGGCCTCCAGTTTTGTCCATGCACAGCGTGGAGTAAAGGGTAGGGCCTGCACTGCGGCTTGGCCCTGACCCCAGCCCATGCATGCACCCACCCTCCTTTTTTATTTCTTTTTTTGGCAAATTTGAAAGTGCAAAACATGCATTCAATAACATCATGCGTATCCATTCATATCTTGGGACAAGTCATGAAAATGAGAACACACAGGTGGCAAATCATAAATGTGAATACAGACTTCCAGTATAGAGGTCCTGATTCACAATTATATCAGGTATGTTAAAGCCATATAGATAAAGGATCTGTTTAACCTAATCAATATGCATCTGCTGGTTTATATTTTTTAGGTACAATAGTTCCTTAAATTATCCAGATTTTTCATGTTGTCAGGCTAGAGTGTAATCCGACTGCATCAAGTGCCACTTACAAGGGTTTACGAGGGAGGGCTCACATTCTTCTAATAAACCCCTCCTACTTATTCTATAAATATTAAAACACCTGCGGCCTCATGCACAGAAACAGTGAAATTCAAAATGATACAGGTCTTAATCGACTCGCTAATATAGCATCTTTCCTAGATAAGCATATAGATGTATTTTGCTAATTGGCGAGTGAATAAAAATAGTTTCTATTAAGAGGGAATCACTATATAGGCTTTCATGAGAAATGGCTAGAATTGGAACAGTGGTATATAAATGCAATCTATCAAATCCATAATAATGTTAGCCCACGCTCCATGCACGCGCTTGGAAGGTGCTCTGACAACAATCATTGCACAGGGGTGCAACTAGACCCGCACCTGGCGGGGAGGGTGTGGGGGGGCTTGTACTTCAGGCACTGGTGGTGGGGGCTGCCATTTCACACAGTAGAGGCCAAGACATCCTCAAAGCCAGTAGAATACACATTTGGAAAGCCAATGGGCCGAGCTTTGATGTGTTAACGTGTGCAAACTGCATATGTGCATGCTCTTCTTGGATGTTTTAGCACAATAAAGCCAGATCTATTGGCTTTACCAATGCCTTCCCCTGAGACACTGAGCACTGCGGGAGTCCAGAGAGTGCCCACCAGACCTGCGAGCATCGGATGTCTGCAAGATGGTTGGTACCAAGCCAGTCCTGAGCATTTCTGACACACAGAAAAGAAACAACTGAAGAGTTACTGGAAATGTTTGTCCTTTTTTACTAAAAGTAGCTCAGGCTGCATAACAAACAAATGCTCCAGGAAACAGGAAGGGGCGTGTGGAGGCAATCTCACAGTAAACTCAAGAAAGTACTTCAACAGAGATTGAGAAATAGACTTATATGAACCCCATTAAGAAGTGAAGAATAAACCGGGATAAGAAAATCATGGAGAGCTTTTATCTGGCTGTCACAAAATGAGGGGGCTCACCAACAGCTCAAAAGGAAGGGGTATCCACAAAGAATATTAAGCTGAATACCTGCTCACAATGTACAAACATAACACCTGCACCCTTAGCCAGTGCAGAGCTGATGTTCCTTCATCTGAACAGATGTCTTGTGCTCTCTCACAGGAAGATGGAGGGTATAGCTGGCAGTATGGGTGAGTGCGCAGAGTCTTTGTTCTCTGTGGGCACCATGATGTACGTGCCACCAAGCTATGCACTAACTAAGGCTCCTGCAGGAAATCCTTCCTATTGTAACCTCGAAGTTGACTTGCTCTCACAGGCTTTTACGCTTTACTCCTTTATCACTCACATTGGAGTTTGTCTGCTCCAACCAAGCCCAGGGAAGTGAATATATAAAACAACAAACTCCTTCAATATGTCAGGGGTTTACGTTTGATGTTCCATGTAAAACACAATTACAAAATGTACTAGACCATCTGGCATAATTCTAAAACATAGATGCCAAGTGACTGTCATGTGCCAAATACCTTCACCCCCACCCAGTGCTTAATTTATTAAAAAACACAAACAACATATGTGCTGGTGACCAAGCTATTTCTTTGTAGATTGGTACCTGTAATATCCACTACCAGCACTGACATCACCCACTGGCGGGGGAGCCTTAGTATAACTGTTGTGGTGCTTGTTCACACGTCTCTCGTAATGCCATTTCCTCTTTCACACCTATTTTCTATTCTTTCCCATCTCAATCACACTCTCCTCTGATTACTTTCTCCTGTTTCACCTTTCTCTTCATATTCTCTCACACACACTCATGTCACTTTCACTACTATCTGCCCTTCCCTCTCACTGACATTTTCCCTTCTACCTTCTCCTCACTCCTTTTCAGAAACAGGCCATGTGCGAGACTTACTTGGATGAGAGGCGTGTAACACTCCCACAGAACATTAGCTGGTTTCAGTTTCTCAGTCCTCACCAAACTTCAGCTTTTATAGGAAAGAATGCTGATTGAGTTGAACTCGGCCTTGGAACTTGCTCACCTCGATCTATGAGAGGCTCCCCTCTGTTTGCAGTGGAGCTCAGCTTCATACTTGCAAGAGCTCAGCTCTGTCTGTCCAGCTCCACAGTGCTTTGTATGTAGGAACTCAGCTCCAGCTCAGTGAAAGCAAATACCTGTGCGTGCACAGCCTCTGCTGTACCTGTATAGGAGTTTATCACTATGTATGCAGGGACTTGGCTGCACTTGTGCTGGAACTCAGATCAATCTTCAAAGGAGATCAGCTCTACAAGATGATGAGGTCTGTTTGTGGCAGAGTCCCATTGTCTCTGTGTGCAGGAACTCTTTTCCATCTGTGCAAGAAGTCGTTTATACCTTCTAGGTGTGCACTCTATAACCAGAGGAACAACCAATTTCAGTATTGGCTTCCTCTCATTAATAAAACAGGTACCTCACCCTTTGATTGGTACTTTGAGCTGCAATAGTACGGACACATGTTGCTTTGCATCTCAGTTGCACATTTACGTAATGTTTACCTTGTTTCCTTATCCTCTCTCAACAACAAAGCCTCTTCATTCCCAGGTAGGCTTTGTTTCAAACATCTTTTTGACGCAGTTTTTCTTTTATGTTACTTTGGTATGTCCTTTTGATCTACATTTGTAGTGAGGACATTTAGAAAGAGTGGGGAAGATCAGGCAGTGACAAGGAGACAATATTAAATATAAAAGGAGAGAAAGGTGAAATATAAGAGGTGGGACGCAGGAGAGGGACAAAAATAAAATGGGAGAATGGCAGAGAGCAGGAAAGGATGCTGTGACGTGGCGAGAGTGACTATGGGGACTGAGGGAAGGCTGAAAAGTGCTGAGGTCGAGGTGACAACTTATGGGCAATGCAATAGAAGTTAAAATACACTATAAGGAAGGAAAGAGTGGGCCTAAGCAGAAAAGCAAACACAAAGAAAAAACTTATTTTTAGGTCTCACATTAGATAGCGCATACACTGTCACTTGAGAGACATTTTGTTTACTTACAGGGGACTTACAACCCACCCATTATTTACCAATGGTTGGCTTCATTGTCACTCCTTTCCTTGCTTCCATTTGGTTAGCACTTGCGAACTTCACTTCCTCTTTGTTTGTTTGTCCTTCCCCTTCCCCTGAAGCATAGCCTAAGTACTCCTTCCTTGCCAGTGTCCTTCCACAGCTTGCACTTTCAGAGCTACTTTTTTTTGTTTTAGTTGCAGCACTCCATAATAGTGCATGTGTTTGAAGGCCCTTTCCCCCCTATTCAGTCCTGCTCTGCATTTTTGCTTGTACCCTCCCATCTTGCGTTGTGTCTTGCCCCCCTCCCGCCACATATTGTTGCTTACCCTGTACCACCAACCCCTCCCATGTTGTTACTTGGCCTGACAGTTGCTTGCCCCCGCGCCCCCCGCATTGTTCCTTGACCCATCCCAGTCTGCATTTTTGCTTGCCCACTTAGTTGCTTCTCACTTTAACACTCCCCTCCTGCATTGTTACTTGCCCCCTCCCACCTTCCTGTCCGGTGTTGCTGCTTACCCCCGTTGTTGCTTGCCCCCTCCCACCCTGTGTTGTTGCCTGTCCCCATTGTTGCTTTTCCCCTCCCCCCTCCCACCCCACACCACATTGTTGTTTGCCCTCATTGTTGCTTTTCACTTCCTCCCATCATGCTTTATTGTTTTCATCCCTACACCCTCCCACTTTGTTGCTCCCACCATGTTGTCCAGAATTGTTGCTTCCACTCTCCACCCTTCTGTCCTGCCAGTAAAAAAAGCATTGTCAAAGCCAATAAGTCTTGCTTACGTGACCTATTGGCTTTGGCAATGTTTTTAGCCATGTTGCATAGCAGTGCAGTTGCAAGGTAGCTTGGTTGACAGTTTCAAAAAACAAAGGGCCTGATTCACAGAACTAACTTACGTCAAAAACGTAAAGTTAGTACTTTTTGGTATTCACAGAATACACTTACTCATTTTGGTATTCACAGAATGAACTTACTCATTTCGGTATTCACAGAAGTTAGTAGTCCTAACTTTAGGACTCTTAAATGCCTTCTGTGAATACCGAAAGTCTTAAAGTTAGGATTTTTCTCAGTTTAGGAGTAGTAAAGTCCTAACTTTAGGACTCCTAAACTGAGAAAAATCCTAACTTTAAGACTTTCGGTATTCACAGAAGGCATTTAGGAGTCCTAAAGTTAGGACTACTAACTTCTGTGAATACCGAAATGAGTAAGTTAATTCTGTGAATACCAAAATGAGTAAGTGTATTCTGTGAATACCAAAAAGTACTAACTTTACGTTTTTGACGTAAGTTAGTTCTGTGAATCAGGCCCACAGCCTCTGAATTGGCTAGCACTAGCCACATTATAGCACTTTTTTTTCATAGCCGGTGGGAATGTGGAGCAGGAGACATATACACTCTCTGCATTGTATAGCGTCCGAGATACTACTTGTAGACGTTGGCAAGCCAATAAATTTGCAGGGATAGCCAAGCCAAGGGTCTGGCTTGGATCTTAGAGCCAGTGCATGAGCCGAGCCCTGAAAATGCATTTTATGTAAATCACACAACAAACGTCACGTAAAATACGATAAAATCATTTCAAGATTCAAAAATGTGTATTTCTTTAACATGTCAAGCATTGAACTAAGAAGTATTTACTAAAAGTAATAGTTTTTAACCATAAACGATTATTGCACGAAGAGACAAGAAAATTGTCTTGTAAACCCTATATAAGGCCCAGATTCTTATAGAGCCACATTATAGTCTATTAAATCAAGTACAAAAGGCTTTTGTGCAACTGGTATTCTGAACTCACACATTTGAAAGTGTTTTCACACACAATAATGAAGAGAAAGGAGTTTTATGAACTAAAATATTTGTCCAAGATCACCCAGTTTAAGTGTTAAAGCCACAAATTATCCAGGTTTTCTGGTTTTACTTTGTAAAAATCATCCAGGAAATGACTATCTTTCCTTATGTTAAGGATTTGTTTCAACCTCTTTTTTCATTTTGATGCAGTAATTATATAGCGTGAACTCGACCCAAAGGCCAAATTGGAGTGCTTTATGTGAGCACCAGGTACATTGCACTAGGTCACATTCATTGCTTGCAGGCATGGGGAGATAAAGTGATTTGCCCAGAATAACAGGATGTTGAGCCAACGCCGAGAATCGAACCTGGTTCCCCAGATGCAAAGTTGGCAGCACTGGCCCCAACACCACATCCTGGGTAGAGGGAGGAAGACAGGCAGGGAGGCAGAAGCCAAATGAAAGCTCAGCTCATTTTGGGCTCGAGGTTCCAACAGGACCTTGAGTTGAACCAGAGCCAAGCTTCAAGCTCGAGCCTGGCTTGAGTTATCAGTGGCTTGCCCACCTCTAGTCATTTTTCCTCCCACCAGCAATTTAAAAAAAAAAGTGATAAGATGTGGCCAGCGCTGCCCGCGTCATGACGCTTTTTTTTTTTAACTTTCAGCCATGCTGCACAGCAGCTGCGCTGCTGTCCAACGGTGCTAAAAACATTGACAAAGGCAATAATTCACATTGGTGAGACCTATTAGCTTTGCAGTGCATGTTCAGTTAGTGATTGCAATATTTAGAACCACACAAGATACAGTTGGCAGAAAAGTCTTAGCTGCTGGATACTCACTGAATCACTGCAACACCATTTAAAAAAGAAAAAAAAGTATTTTTTTTTTTGTATTTACATAGCATTTATTAACCCTCACATGGGTAGTGAGCACTAAATCAATGCACTTACAAATCTTGGCAAGTTGTGATCTCTGCCCTGTTTCTTTGGAAGCACCCAGCGCCTTTCAAGTGCAGATGCTCCCTGGCATAGCAGTGCTAATTGGCAAACACTGTCTCTGCTTTAAAACAATAGTGAATGGTAAAACACGTTGGATTGCACAGTTGGGACTCCCATAATGGGGTTTTTCTCCTGGGATGTTGTGAATCATCTGTGACCCCCTCACCCCTCCTGTAAGGACACTGCAGCAGCAGGAGAAGGTGAACGAGTCTCTCAGAGACAAGAACATGTTTGTTCTGGCGCATGTGAGCTCAGCTTAGCCCAGGCTTTCCCTGGGACAGGCACCCACACAGCTGCAGCCCGGGTTACACGACGGGGGCAGGGAGGGGACTGAAGCCCTTTCAGCCCAATGGTCGTTGCACGCCTGACCCTCTCAGTGCACCACATAACAGCTGCCATACAGATGAAGTTATGACCAATAATAAAGCACAACCTGTCCTTCATAATCAATAACCGCATCATTACTAAAGCAGCCAAAGTCCAAACTATCAGATAATTGTTGGTTGTATCCTCTCTCGAGAGGCATTAGAGGCTTGATTTGTCCTGAGTCTCATTGTGCTTTTTCTTTTACCTACATAAAGTGCTCACACCGCTTCCTGTAGATTCACAGTGCTCTGTGGTCCGACAAAAGCAAAAGACCAGATGATGGACGGAATGCTGAACAATGCAAACATTCACCACCAGTCAACAGGGAGGACCTGGCTTGGCAGTTCGGGCTGGACTGTACCACGAGGAGCAGGGTTAAGACTGATTTGCATTAGGCTGGACCTAAACTTGGGTGGCATGGTGAGCGAAAGAACGATGGATTCAATCCAGATCTCTTGACTGGGGATGAATGTTTGATTTGTTCCGCATGCCGTCCATCATTTGTGCGTCTTTTGTTTTCTCACCCTAAGTGCGCCGGGTATGGCCAGACTTGGGTCCCAGGCTCACTGTGCCACTGAATTCAAGCTAGCCTGGCTGATGAGGGGTGATACCCCAAAACTGGTCCCAGGATGTTTGTTTCTGGTCCATGGAGGACCTGGCTTGGCAGTTCGGGCTGGACTGTTCCCATGAGGAACAGGGTTAAGACTGATTTGTATATGGCTGGGTCTAAACTGGGATGGCATGGTGATCGAAAGAACGATGAATTTAACCCAGATATCTTGACTGGGGGTGAATGTTTAATTTGTTCCGCATTACGTCCATCATTTGTTTGTCTTTTGCTGTGGTCCAAGCCTCCATTGGATTGACCACTGTAATTGCCTGTGTCTGGGACCCCCAAAGAGCTCTACTGTCCATTGACAGCTCATACAGAACCTGGCAGCCTGGGCTCTGCTGGGCCTAACATCGCCCCATCTTGCCCTACTTGAAACAACTACAGTGTCTGCCAGTGCAGAAAGAACTGGCACTGAAAGCCCTGTATTTACGTCATAGGACTTTACAACACATCAAGACCATGTTTTCTAGAGGTGAAGATCTCTCTGTACATACCATTCGGAAGCTGTGCCCTGCCAATGCTTTTGTTCTAACAATTCACTGTGTCGCCCGTACAAGACTTGGGTACAGATCTTTTTTTTTATCTTGCCCCTAAGCTATGCAGCTCCCTTCCTCTTAGCTCATGTCTAGAAATTAATCATATGAAGTTTTAAAAAGGTCTGAAGACCTGGCTTTCCCACAAATCCGTTCTGCCTTCAACTCACTTGGAGTCGGAGCACCCTTGTTGGGCAGCTGTTGTCTTTGCAAGTGCCTCATTCATTCAAACATTTGGGTCATACGTTAACTTAAGTAGTGGTAGATTGGATAGTCAGACAACAGAGAGTAACTAAATGCTGGGCCAAATGTTCACAATCGCTAAATTCTATAGCTGGCCATTTTATTCAGCTAGCTTCTCCCCTGCCATTTGCAAATCAGGTGACCTTTTTTCAAAGGCATTACTTAGAATTTTAATAATGAATCTGATGGCACCATCAGGCTAATTTTAGGTGCCTTTAACACACCTGGACAAGAAGCCTTTCCCTGCGTGGCTCCAGGTATAAATAGGCTAATTTTAGGGCAAATTTAGGGAGGAAGTTGTGCGCAAATATGGCTGTGGTTCAACTTAGTCAATTTTGCACTTTGCATGATTTTAGAGCCTTAAACTGCTGATTGGCATTGAATACGCCATCTGCAAATACCTTTCACAGGCATGACATCACTTCCAGGATCAAATACACCCTTGTTGCCCAAGAGAACTGGGGCTCATTGATAGATTTTCCTATATCTGCAAGACTATAGAGCGACCATAACCAAGGCATAGCTACAATGAGGCAAACTGCTCTTTGTAATAATAATTCGGATTGTTAAGACATTTTTACCTCTCAAATCCCTGTCGAAATAACTTCTTCTAAAAATAGAAATCTGAAGTGGTTGGTGGAAACAGGTAGTGCAATTTGCATTTCTCCGTGAAACGCGTGCTTTCAAACAAGGAAACCTGCACGGAGTCCAGAAAACAAAAACAGAAATCTATTGGTTTGACTAGGAATGTAGTGAGGCAATGAGAGCTCACTGGGCAAAGATGATAGTGAAAACATGCCAGGCAGATGATGCCCTTCCACTGTGTATATTTGATGATAAGAGGGAGAACTGAATCTGTGTTGAATTTTGGTGCAAGGGTTTCAGAGAGACAAACCAGAATTAGAATCCTAGCTCTTGATAGCAAGGCAGTTGAAAGGGCATCAAAAATCTCCAGTCTGTTGCATCCCTAAGGTCGGTTGGTTTGGTCATGTTTGCAGTTTCTATTTTAAAAAGAATGTGAGGGTGCTCTTTAATCCACATAACTCTGAGTTACTCGGCCAATATCTCCGAGGAGCAGAAGAGGCCTACTTTTATAGGACGAAAGAGGGGAAAGGCCCCAGGGAAACATTCTGTGCCTAGTAAACTACATTTTCCAATGCAGCGACCTGGGTAACCGCTGCAACCTGCTTTTGAAACCATATCTACGCTTTCAGACATATTTTGCAATATGTCTCTATGCCTTACCAGTTCCTATATCAAAATTTAGGGGACCGCAGGCTTCTAAAAATGTATCGTCCCGTATCACGACTGGACAGAATAGGCAAGATGTATGTCAGCGTGCAGTCTCATAATTTTCACCCAGAGCATGATCTGAAGGGCGCAATAATGCCAAGACAAGCAGGCTTTAGGAAATATTATGGGAATGCTGGAGCATAGGTGGAGTCTTATGCTCAGTATAACTGAGTATGCATGTGTCAAGAGAGGGCCTTTGTACATGGCTTTCTCAGCTTTGGATGCAGCATTTGGTAACATAGACTGCTGACTCCTTGAAGGATGCAGTGGTTCCCATAAACTGTCTCCTGTCCTGGTAGATGCAAAATAGGACATACAAGGGTCGAATCCAGCCTGAATGAGATGTGTTACTGCTGGAGAGTCTACTGAGTATGTAAAGGGAAGTCTTACAGGGCTGCTCGCTGCCCCCTGCTTTTTAACCTTTTCATAAATTCTATAGTTTTTTTTCTGATATCAGTCACACTGAATGTTTAGTATTTTGCAAGTGCTCTTATATATGTCGATGATACTGCTCTCATTGCAAGAGCTAAGGTAACCCTACACAATTACGTATGTGTTTTTTAAAGTGCATTGTGCCCCAAAAAGAAAAAGAATGCTAGCAAATGATAGAAAATGTTGATTGGGAATGAACACTTCTGCTAAATAAAATTTGTTGTAGATGGTACAATGCTTGAGCACATAAAAGAGTTTTATTACTTGGGCGTGTACTCCTGCAGCAACGAAGACTGGTTTAGACATATTAAAAAACTCAAATTATATTCAGTACATGGCATATACATTTAGTATATCATTTTATAACTGGAGGAAAACCCCTGTCGACACCTCTGAAAATCTTCCAGGCAGAAACTGAAACCCCTGCGTTGTGTGGTGCAGTACTTTGTGGTTGTTCAAAAGCATGTTGTTTAAAATACCTCAGTAGACTCTTGCGAAAGCTGTGCAATCTGCTAATATCTACTCTTTTGGTAGCTTTAAGGAAGGAACTTGGGGTAGAGTGCATTACATATTGTGTACTCATTAAACAAATGTTTTTCTCTATGGCTCTGGTTTAAGCTGGGAGAAAGGGTCTACTGAGAAAGCTTAGTGGATATTTTGAGGCTGGATGATGTAGGATGACAACATTGGTTGTCTCAAGTATTGTGTACTCTTTGGCTACCATCATCTGTTGCCCAGAGCAGATAACAAGATGGCTTCTCAAACCCGGTTGTAAAAGATTTTGAGGACCATTTGGAATTGAAGAGAATAAGATGATTTTGAATTACCTCTCTTGGCCCTTTGTATCTCCTTTATAACAATGTCATAAGATTTGAAGCCTATGGGCCAGATGTACGACCATTTAGTTTTGTGAGTCGCAAATTGCGTCGAATTGCGACTCACAATTTGCAACTCGCAAAAGTGAATGTACAACAGTGTCTCAGACACTGTTAGTGATTCACAATGGGGTCGCAAATTGCATGCCTCATTAATATAGATGAGGCAAGCGCAATTTGCGACCCCTTGGGAATGGCTAGCACCCCCAGGGATGGTGGATTGATGGGGTCAGCAGATCACCATGTCTGGGACTGCTTTTTAAATAAAGCAGTTTTTTTTTTTAAATGCAGAAAAACGGGATGCATTTAAAAAAGAAAAATGAAACTTTCAGTTTCATTTTTTAAGAGCAGGCAGTGGTCCCTGGGACCACTGCCTGCTCCTAAAAAATATTTACGCACCCATTCACAAAGCGGAAGGGGTCCCCTGGGGACCCCTTTCCGTTTACGCATGGCTTACCACCTACTTGAAGTAGGTGGTAAACTGCAAGTGTTTTTCGGCTGCAAATGCGGTCGCAAGACAATAGTAAATGGCATTGAGTCTCGCTATTAGAAAGGGATGCCCCTTCCTAATAACGAGTGTCGCAAACGTTGTTTTGCGAGTCAGTGACTCGCAAAATAGCGTTTGTACATGCCATGACCCTTTTTTGCGGTCGCAAACAGGCCGATCTCCCGTTTGCGAGCGCTCAAAAGGGTCGTACATCTGGCCCTAAATGTATTGGGGAAGTCCCTCTTATTTGCATAACATTTATGCAAGTTCAGATATGCGATGTTGGCATAAAAAGATTTAAATCTAGATTAATATCTAGATTGCACATAGAACTTTCAGGTCTCTGTGATTGAAATGTAGAAAGGGATTGAAGCGCAGTAGAGAAGGGCAACAATTTCTTGGTTGAAACCGCTGTGATAATCATTACTACAACAAGAGATATTGAGTAGGAGACAGGCACTGAATTTGTGTAAAGATTGCTCGATTGAGGCATTAAGTCTGAAACTACTACTAAGGCCTGATGGTTGAGAACTAGGGGCTAGATGTACGAAGAATAGTAATAGCGATCACCAAGTACCAATTTTTTTGCGAATCGCTATATGGTAATCACTATCACTAATGTACAAATGTTCCTAAAATAGCGATTCATAGTGGGTCGCAAATAGACCTACCTCATAAATATTAATGAGATAGGTCACAATTTGTGACTCACTACAATTCGCTACCATCATAGGGATGGTGGCCTGCTGGGATCTCTATCTCTGTGATTGTTTTTAAATAAAGCATTTTTTTAACGCAGCCCATTTTCTTTAGAGGAAAACAGACTGTGTTTAAAAAGAAAAAAATGAAACATTTCAGTTTCATTTTTTAAGAGTAAGCAGCGGTCCCTTTACTACTGCCTGCTCTTAAAAAAAATTCTACCGGTCTCAGAGTGGAAGGGGTCCCTTGGGCACCCCTTCCGATTTGCAAATGGGTTACCCCCAACTTGTTGGTAGTAAAGTGCGAATGTTTCGCGACCGCATTTTGGTCACAAAATATTCATAGATACCAATGCAAATTGGTATTTGGAAGGGATTATGGAATCACAATTTGGCCTTAGTACATCTGAAAAGCCATTTTTGCATTTGCAAATGGCCCCATTCCGCAAATCGGGCTGTTTGCGAATGCCTAAGATTCTATTCTGTCTCTGTGAGCAATGATTATCTATCTAACTTGAAATAGCATTTTCAGAACATTTAAATACTAAGCTGTTGAGTAGTAACTATGTGACTGTGTATGTTTTAAAAGAGATTGTTTTTGAGATATTTGGATATACGTATTATTGGGCTTGTTTATTTAATTGGATGAATATGCCACAATAATCTTTGAGATTGAGATTGGTGATGTATTTTCTGCCATTCAGTATTAGAAAGGGAAGCCCCACCTACTGATGCCCATTCCAAAGTGTATTTCTACAACGGATAGTAGGGTGCAGCCATTTTAAAGCTTTATGATGCTTTGTGGCACCTCCTTTTTCACAATTTTTCCAATTGGGTTGGCTTCCTCCTGCTTATCTCTGGAGTGGGTGCATATAATGCTGTGACTGGCATACAGCTAATCTTGCCATCTGCTGCTTCTCCAGACCTGCTGTGGACCTAGTCATCGTCTACAATGAGGAGAATGGATGCCTTGTGGTGAAAAGACCAGATTCCTGTAAGCATATGTGATCCATTCAGCCGCTCCATACCCAGTAGGGGCCCAAAGTCCAACAAGGATAGCTGAAACTGTGACGCACATCTTAACTCACTCCCTCCACCATGTCAGTGTAAAACGTTGCCGTTGACACACAAAAAAAGCTGTTTACCAAGAACAAAAGGTAGTGAGCGTTGTGAGTTGTGTGTTGATGAGTTGCAGTGGCGGCTCCTCCGCTAAGGTGGAGGAGCGTCGCCCCACTGCTCTTAGAGCAGTGAAGAATGGAAAAATAAAATGATAATAACAAGTTTATTTACACTTTATTTTTCGTTGCTGCGGGGCTGGATTAGGGTGGAGCGGGGCTGCTGTCTCAGGGAGGAGGAGTGGACTGTGCACACTAAGTGCGCATGACTGCTTAGCCGACCGTCTTGGCCTGGCCAAACAGTCATGCGCAATTTGCATATTCCCCACCAGGCTGTAATGGACAGCCTGGTAGGGAATATGCATAGGCTACCTGTGCCCATCTGAGCGCCTATCTACGGTGCTCAGACCAGTCACAATGCTCCATTGTAGCGCTGTGATTGGCTTAGGGGAGCCAATCATGATGCTGCATTGCAGCGTTGTGATTGGCTATGGAGGGTGCTTCCTGGTTCCGGGACTGCGGAGGAGAGATGCTGCGGGCGACCGGAGGTAAGTGGTTTTTAAAAAATATATTTTTCAAATGCCCCTTGTTAACCCCGCCCTCCCCACCACCCCCGTTCCCGACCAGCCGCCACTGGTGAGTTGTAGTGTGCTTTGTGTGTATTGCATTCCATAACTGGCAAATTTCAGGGCATTTTCAGTTTTGTGTTCACTGACTCATGATTCACCTTAAACTGTTTTTCTCAGTGAGCGTATATTCATTTGTGATCTTATTACCACACTTGAGAAAACACTGATTAAGAGTTCACATGTTCCATAATGGAATCATTTTACAAAAGGAAACAACTGGGGCATGCGCACAGGACCTAGTTACTGTAATTGTTTTACACTTCACATATTTAACCCCTCGTGCTCTCATTACAGTTAAATAGATTTTATTTTTTAACTACTGCACATGAATATATAGCATGGCATTAGCCAAACCTGCAGGTCCTCTGAGGAAGCCTTGAAAAACTATAAAGAGGACATCAAGTACCATAATGCAATAGCATAGATGGCAGATGGTAGAAGAAAGATGACACCCTAGAGCATAGTATAAGAAAACAGTTTTTAATAGAACCCACTCACCATTCTCATTGCCTTGTACCCAGAGCACAAGCTCACACGGCCAACACCACTTCCTTCCTGATGTACAAAAGAGTTTGAAGAGGGGACGGTGAACCCGCAGTGCCATATTCATTAATAGCATGGCAAGCAAGAATTAAAAGGTTATTAAAATCAATAACTCAAAGCGGTGCAGCGATTTGTTTTGGAATCTGCATGTTTTGTGTGCTCCTGCACGCACAGTTGCTAGGCACTGGGGAGAAATGACCCTAGGCACCAGCGCCGGAGTCTGGAGATCTAGATAGGGCTTTGAATTTCATCTAGTTTCATACTCTACAGCCAGTGCAGGACAAATGTACTTACCTGCATCCTTATCCCTGTATAAGCATTCCATAGAGGTGAAGTCATGCAGTCTGAAATGTGCCTGAGAGTTGCATGCTAAACAGTCGAATGTTGGGCGATGTGTGGCCCAATGTGGAAAAATAATCTAGCATAAGTATGAGTACTTGGAGAAATTGGGGACTTGCTGGTGTAATGTAAGCGTGTTAGAAATGGGATTTCTGGTTGGCTAGGGCAAACGCTTAAGCCAGGCAGAAACCACCGCTCTAGTCAGGGCAAGGGAGTTACACACCGAACCCCTGCTCACCCCCTTGGTAGCTTGGCACGAGCAGTCAGGCTTATCCCAGAGGCAATGTGTAAAGCGTTTGCGCAACACACACACACACACAGCAGCAACACACTACGCACACCACAAAAGAAACTCCACACAAGGTTATATAAACATAGCCTTTGTATTATCCAAAACACTTTAGAATCATAATCACACAATGTACACTGTGCCAACTGGCACTAGGCAATATTTAACAGGGGATTATATACATGACAGGGCCAATCGGGCCACTGTCAGAACCATCACAAGCACAAGTAGTAAAAATATCACAACCAGTAACTACTGGCAAAATACTGTACTCAGCATTATCACATCAGCATTAGGCATAATCATCAGCATATCCACATTATGCAATCTCTGTAGGCATAAACACATTATGCATAAACATCCTACGCATAAACACATTATGTCATAGGCATCACAGTGGGCATAGACACATTAGGAATAAACCACATTAGGAATAAGCACATTATGCCTAGAACATGAGTACTGCACCCCAGTACCCCAGATAAAGTGCACACAGCACCTTAGCATACACACTGAAATGACCCCAGGCCAACTGGCCTTCTCTGGGGCTCAAATGCCCTTTGTCCAAAATGTCAGGGTGCGATCCTAGGGCTTTCCACGTGCCCTTTTGCTGCCAATGCAGCCAAAGCAAAGTGCGCAAGGCGCTGGGGCAGAGGAGCGTATCTCACTCCTTCATCATGACAACAAAAATGCCCCGTGTTGCAGCTGCCCGCTCTCTCTCGCGGTGCAGCTGGAAATTAGGCCTGGCACCACTGTGCCTTCTGAGCCCCACTCCTGGACTCTTGAATACAAACTTGCCCCCACGGTGCAGCTGCCCGCAACGGCGGCGCAGCTGAGGAAATTTGCCTCGGCACCGCTGTGCCTTGGGAGCCCCCCTCTGGGACTCCTCCTGGTGCCCTCGACCGGCACCAACAACGCTCACAAGACTACAGCCCCCACTCACCGGGGCTCTCTGGTGGACTCCTCCGGTCTTCAGGGATCCGCCTGTTGGACTGCGCGGACCGCACGTTGTATGCCCCTCCTCTCGCCGGTCACCAGGAAATACGCGGGGCTCTCTTCACAGATCACGAGGGCCCCCGTGCACCAACCGGCTGCACCTCCGCCGGACTTCCACTCCGAGGGCGAAGGGGGCAGAAATGGAGCCCGCGAGGCTCCCGCGCTTTCAGCAGGCCCCGCCCACAGTCAGGCGCGGGTGCCTGACTTCCGTTTTCGGTGCTCCTTCTCTGAACACCACAATGCGGGGTAGGCTCCCGCTTTACTCTGGAAATGCGGGGGAATCCCGCTTGTCCTCCCAGCTGCACAAAAGGAAGGCAGACATGCTGGGTGGGCTCCCGCCTCCCCCCTGGACCATGGGGGAATTCCCACGCCAGGATTCCCTCTCCGACACTTTGCAGCAATGCGCTGCAGGCACCAGGGCTCCTCTTGTCTGGGAATCAGGATATAGCGCTCACAAGGCGCTTAAGCAAGGTCCAAAAAGGCTGGACCCAGGCAGGCCAGCTCACAGGGCCCTCCAGCAGGGAGGCAGTCCCTCGTGGCGGTTCCTCCTGGGGCCCAGCAGCCGCAAGTATCCCAAGTAGAAAAAAAAGCACAACTCATGGGGTCACAGCCCCAGTATTTATACAACATTTTCTTTGTCTGCCTTGGCACAGGGCTCAGGGAAATCCAGCCTCAACTGGTTCTGGGGGGTGTGGAGCACTTTGTTTACAGGGCTCCCACCCTCCTTTGTTAGGTTGGGGCTCTGTCATCAGACACACCACAGGGGGGCTGAGCCAGCATTCACCTAGGCAGGCACAGACCTATTCAGGGTCAGGGGACTACTCCTCCCACTACTCCAAATGCAGATCTCCCATTCAGCCTAGCGCTGACTTACCCTGCCCTCCCTGGAGCCACACACACCTCACCAGCCCCTGTCACTCCAAAGCCAGCCATGCAATCCACATCAGGCAGGCAGACACATAGCACACAGAAATGCCAACTTCTAGAAGTGGCATTTCTAAAATAGTGATAATAAATCTCCGCACACCATTGCTCAGCATTTGTTATTACTATTCCAACCATACCAAACTTGACCACGCTGCTCATCTCATATCAGGAATTACCACTGAAACACTTATCAGGGAATCCCCAATGCATTCCTATGAGAGGGCAGCCTCACAGCAGTGAGAAACCAAAATGGCTGTTTGTTACTACCAGGACATGTCACACACTTAAGGTACATGTCCTACCTTCTACCTACAATGCACCCTGCCCACAGGGCTAGCTAGGGCCTACCTTAGGGCTGGCTGACATGCAGTAAAAGGGGGGTCACAGACGTGGCACACACTTTAGGTGCCACGTCACAGCGGCAGTAACACTGCGCGCACAGGCCCTGCAATGGCAGAGGCCTGAGACAGGTTTGAAAGGCTACTTTGGTGGGTGGCGCAATCAGCGCTGCAAGCCCACTAGTAGCATTTAATTTACTGGCCCTGGGTATCTGAGATACCACTTTACAAGGGACTGACAGGTAAATTAAATATGCCAAACAGGTGTAGACCAATCTTACCATGTTTACCCCTGAGAGCACACGCACTTTACACTGGACAGCAGTGCTAAAGTGCCCAGAGTCCTAAAACCACCAACACCATGTCAGAAAAAAGGCTAGGAGGAAGGCAAAAAGTTTAGGAATGACCCTGCACAAAGGGCCAAGTCCAACAAAGCAAAATATTGATAAACATACTTGCATTTCGTCAGGGAATACTATAAACTTGACTTCAACTACCATAATTCACTGGCATAGAAGCTGGAAGAAAGACTATGCACTGGAACCTAAGGAAACAATTTCCACTAGAACCCACCCATTCTCACCACCTTGTAACTGGAGCACTTGCTACGATGGCCAACACTCATTCCTTGCTGAAGAAGCTGACCCCAGAGGCGATATATGTGTGTGTGCGTGTGTTTGGGTGTGAGTGAGTGTGTGTGTGTTTGCCCGTGCGTGCATGTGTGCGTGTTTGTGCGTGTGTGTGAGGGGGTGTGTGGGTGTGAGTGTGTGTGTGTTACCATGCATGCGTGCATGCATATGTGTGTTTGTGTGCGCGCGCGTGTGTGTGTGTGTATGTGTGCGTGTGTGTGTGGGTATGAGTGAGTGTGTGTGCATGTTTGTGTGTGGCCATGCATACATGTGTGCGTGTTTGTGTGTGCGTAAATATTAAAATTAAAAAATAAAAAGGTTAAGGCTATAATAATAAAAGATTAGTTAAACAATCAGGTTAAAGTAAAGCAATTAAAGCATTATTTAATAACAATAGGGACCACGTAGGTGACTATAAGTTAGACAATCTAGTGGGGTCGATAAAAAGGCATGGTGATCTTAGGGAGACGATATTGTAACATACAATCATGTTTCATTGCACATATACATTTGTCATTACCTTTTGAAACGATGTATATATATATTTGTATTGTGGTTTTAATGGTGATTCTATGCTTTTCTCCTACCACAACCTTGTGTATTATTTATTATTATTGTTCGTGTAGTACAAAATTGTAATATTTGAAGTATGTACTCACTAGTGCTCTAACACCCGTGAAGTAGGGGCCATGCTATATAAAACTGCTAACAAATGAGAAATAAACAAAGGGGGATATTCACAAGAATGTGCGATAAACATCGCCAAAATAGGTTAACGCAAGTTTTCATATCGCCGTCTATCGCGGGAAAATAACTCCGGGTTAACGTCGTATTTTCAACACGGCGGTAACATGCGATAGTCTCCCGATAACGCGTCAAATGTCCGCGATAACATTACCGGGACGGCGATGAAAATCCAAACCCGAACGCGAAAAAAGTTGCGATGGGCCCAACCACGATAAGACAATTAGCGAAAAGCAGCGCCAGGCCTGCAATTCACACACGTCAGGCGGGAAAAACCACTACAAAAGCAGAAAAAAAACCACAAACAAAAACCAAACTACAGCGAAGCACAATGGAGGCAGCCGGAGCAGGTACAGAGGATGGCCAGAACCCCACAAGCCCCCCGAGAGGAGCAGCCTGGGACGTTGGGGACAGGGAAGGGCAAGGACAAGAAGAAGAGGAAGACGCGTTCAGTCCGCAGGAAAACAGGATCCTGATCACAGAGGTGATAGAACACGATCAACAACTGTTCGTCACCTCCACTGTGTCATTGGCAACAAAAAATGGAACATGGCAGTCCATCGTGGACAAGGTGAATGCAGTCGCAGTGCTGAGGAGGACAATGGACGAGGCCAAGAGGCGCTGGAATGATGTGAAGCGCAAGACCAAGCAGAAACTCGCCAACAACCAGAAGGCAGCAATGCAGACTGGAGGTGGGAGTCCAGCGCCACAGGAGGAGCTGGATGAGATGGAGGAAATGGTGTCCACAGTCATCAGTGGGGAGACGGTGGCAGGAGTTGGGGGACCGGACACTGCTCAACATGACCCGACACAACAGCAACAGGGTGAGTAACGACCAGGGACTGGGGGACAGGGGGAGATGGGCACAATGGCACACATGCACAATCAAGCGGAGCACAGTGCACACCCACAATGACTCTGGATCATGTCCCTGATCCCCTTGGCACACTGCAGCACACATAGCAACAGCACGTAGGCCCCCGTCAACTATGTGCCCAGAGGAGGCCCGCCCACACATCACTTATCTCACAACCAACCCATGCACATGTGCTGAACCCAGCAAAGCTGCGGGTCCGTGAGCCACACTGACAATGCAAGTGACACTGCATGACGATTAGCATGGCTGCAGTCCGATCATCATGACATGGTGCACGCCACCACACTGAGGTGGCGGAGTGTGGACCACATCCGTAAAGGAGCAGGTCACACTCTGATACATCCACCTGCACAAACAACCCCTGACGTCAACAACACATCTGCGGACAAACCATGCCCCAGAGTCCCAACTCCCACCAAGACCCAAATTCACCCAAGTCTGCAACATCTCAGCACTGTATGGGCACAGAAGTCAAAGGCACACCGCCTGAAAGGGACAAGGGGCAGCAAAATCAGAGCTGCAGGGGCGACTCTCCCAAAATGCAACACACAGACATGACAGTCAGAGCACATCAGCATTGACAACAATGTGGTACAAACTGCAACACGTTTACAACAGGACAGAGGACACAACAGGTGCCGCTTGTGTGTAGAAACTGGCCAATCACATTTGGCATAGCAGGGAAATGTGAGATGTCAATGTACAAGTACAAACACATATCCGTGATGTTGTCGAAATGTCCACTGTCCCGCATCAAATAGGCAGCTCCTCCTAAACAGTCACAATGTACATTGTCATGCAGTCTGTATGTGAACTTGTACAATGCGTCAACATACATGTGAACACAATGTAATACTGCATCTCCCCTTCACATTGCAGAGGGAGCATCAACACCTCCTGCAGAGCAGCCCCAACAACTCTTCACTGATGACGATGACGATATCCCCAACATCGACACCGAAGCCCTCCAAGTCCTCATTGACAGCTTCGGCACCCCACCTCCAGGAGCAGGGCAGCCCAGCTGCATCGAGGAGACCCCACCCCCTGCACAGACAACACAGCAGGAAGCACCTACCACCCCGGCTGTCTCCCTGGACCCCCACAAACAACACATGGCCTTCCAACGCCGTGTGTTAGAGGTCCAGGAGAAGATGGCTGATCAGGTGCGGGTGGGGTTTGACCTCATGGCAGCCAAACTTGATGCCATACATGGGTGTCTGATTCCCATCAGGGACCACTTACAGTCCCTAACGGACACCCACAGTCCGCTCCATGCTCTCCAATGATCCATGGCTGACATCGCTGGAGTCATGATACTGAGACAAGAACAACTGTCCAGTCAGAGTGGCTCCAGCGATGTCAGCCAGGAGTTGGGACAGATGCGGGGGCTCATGGAGAACATGAAGCGGATGCAGGCGAAAAGAATGGCTGCCACGGCTGCACACCAGCGAGATGTGGCTGGGACCTTCCATGCCCTGCAGCACATTGTCATGGCATTGCTGCCTCAAGGCCTGGCGCAGATGAATTCTGCTGCTGCTTCTATATCCACATCTCCGCCCCCTGATGTGTCAGTGCCTCACAGTGAGGCAGGCAATCCACCTCCGGCCCCTGATGTGTCAGTGGCACACAGTGCGGCCGACATTCCACCACCACCCACGTGTGTGGCACATGTGACATCAGAGGACGAAGATGCGGGTGAATCAACCTTACTGGTAAGGAGGAGGCAGTAGCATTCATCTCTGCCATATGGCCTGTTTCTGCTTGGTTCTGCCCTTTGCATCATCACCTTCCACTGTCCCCCGATACACTCTGCGACACTCACCTTGGACCTCGACATGGACTGCCATATTCTGTTTGGTTACCAATGACACAGCGATCAGACTGCGGACTGAACTCTTCCTCTTCCGATGTACTTGTCATTCCCTGAAGGACTCCGGCTGGCCCTCCACGGGCCAATAATGTGAAGTGGGGTTTTCATGGCCCTGTACTGCTCCAGCTGCAACACTCCACTGGATGTGAATTAAACATTCAGAATCGCACAGATGTGTCATGTCTTTGATCAGTCAAGTATGAAAGTATGGATGGATGTAGGGTCAGTGATTCCCCCTTACGTCCATGTTGCTCATGTCGTGGGACTTGAGTCACAGGGTGCAACATTGCCGATTGCGGTCCGTGTGGCGTAGACACTACAACAGAGACACAAGCATCAGTTACTTCCTTGTCCAGCCCAGAACTGATGCACGCCCAGAGTCCCGGGCTCATTGTTCACACCCCTACGCTGGACTGGCATACGCCAGCCCAGCCCACTCCGCTTACGCTTACAGGGGGGGGGGGACAAAGCTACATGTCCCAGGTCTTCCCTGTAGTGATCTGCTGATCACTGGTCTAGTTGTCAGCATGCCACAGCCACTCCCTGAGGGCTGGTTTACACCCACACCACACCCATCCAGCACAGGCGTCACGGGACATGTGACCCTGCCAATAAAAGGGGCCACCACAGCACATCCCCCACTGCCGGAGGTGACATGATAGTGTCCGCATCCACGGAACTCAGTCATGAGGGGTCCGTGACTTGCGTTGCACTGAGTTAGTGGCACCCGCTGCACTGCGGCTGGCAGGGGCCTACCGGCACGTGACGATGACTTGCGTTGCACAGGGTTAGTGGCACCCGCTGCACTGCGGCTGGCAGGGGCCTACCAGCACGTGACAATGGCTTGCGTTGCACAGGGTTAGTGGCACCCGCTGCACTGCGGCTGCAGGGGCCTACCGGCACGTGGCGATGACTTGCGTTGCACTGAGTTAGGCCCACCTGAAGACCTGAGCGGGTGTGCAGCCTGCGATGATGCGTTGGCCTTGATACGGCATCCAGCGAATCAAGACTCAAATTGAACAGTGTGCCCTGCTGGACCGCAGTGTACGCGCAGGCAGCAGTCAGCACACACATGACTCCAAGGTGCGGTGCCGCAGGGTGTGCTGGGGGCATGTGGCGCAGAAACCAGTGACCGGCTGAGGAGGTTGCACCGGCACGTGGAGGGCCCTCTTGGAGACACGACGGTGGCGGCAGGTGAGCATTGAGGCCTGGGTGCGCAGGGGCAGGCAGTCATCGCTGGGCGGCGGACCGGTCTAGGGACCAGGGCTGGGGTGCAGCAGGCGCACAGGATCGTGCAGGCACCACCGGTCACGACGGCAGCCTCGTGGCTGGGTGGGGGGCGCAGCCCTGGCAGACACGACCCTGCATGCGATGACGTGATGTGCACGGGTTGGTTTGGGACATAGCCACCTCGTCTCCAGTGTGAATCTGCCCGTTGAAGGTGGTCGGCCACGTGTGTGTAGGCCTATGGACAGGTTATGGCAGAGACTGAGACACACGCAGTAGTCACTTTGGTGGTGGATTTGTGACGTGTGCATTCCCACAGTTGTGAGTTGTAGGATTGTGGAGTTGAGGTGTGTGGTGTGTTCAGTTGGTACTTGCCGATGGGCAGTGCATTACCATTGGTGCCATCCTCAAAGCGCTGGTTGGTGGCAGACTTGCGGACATGTGGGAATCATGCACACTGCCTGTGGAGTTTGTGACGACATTGGTGGACAGGCCACGGTGGTCCACTTTTGTCTGCACATTGATGGCATGCGTGTGGTTACTGTTGCGGTGATTGTGTGCAGTGTCGGCAGGGGGCACAAGTTGTACATGTGTGCTGTGAATTGCCCCAACACGTGCGTGATGCCAGCTATGGCGCAGTTCCCTTGCGTGGTCTCAAGATGTTCCTGCGCAGTGTGAGGGGAGTGAGGGGCAGGGGTATCAAGCTGACACACACTGTGATGCTTTCAGGTAGGATGAGTCCTGCATGATGTGACCGTAACATTAGTTCGTGTGGTCATAACCTTCCTTTTCATTCCTACAACGATTACGTCCACATGAACTTCTGTTACGGTCTTCTCATGCATGATTTATCATGCCTGTGAGCATTCCGGTTTGTCCAAGTGCAGTACACTGTACCAGATTAGGCATGTGACTATATGGAAGTTTGACTATTGTCACCATTTCTCCCACAGGTTTCTGAAGACACGTTGCCCTGTTGAAGTTCCCCGTTGGGAATGGAACGCGTTGGCTGAGCTTTTCGTTTTGTTTGTTTGTGTATCTGTAATAAAGTTCTGTTTTTACACTACTGTTGACTACTGGACTTCACGACCTGGCGCACCCACATTTCGGTTACTACGATCTTGGGTCTGGGGCACGGAGGCGTCTAGCACGGCTGGCGTTGGGGTTGGTTGCGCAGGTACACTACGAATTGGAACTATTGCGTGGTGCGGATACAGGGGCCCGCCGTTGCTTTTGTGGACATGCATCCATGACATGTGTGAGAGAGTTTGATGGGGCTGGCTGTGAGACTCCTCCGACTCTGGCAGTTGTTGGTTGGAAGGTACCAGGGGCCAACAGGTGCAGCACAGCCAGCAGCTTTGTCTGTGGGGGGATGTTGGTTGTCCGCTTTGTTGGCACCGCCAGCCTGTGGGCAATGTGGGTCAGGATGCGGAGGATGGTTGTCCTTTTGAGCCTGTGTTGGCCGATGGCTTCCTCTGGCGTTGAGTCTCTGGGGCTGGTCCGTTTTAGGGTCGTACGCTGTTCTGCGCTGCCTAGGTGGTAATCCAGGAGGGGTGGTCCGGGGGGGGCCTGGGAGTGGTGGCGGTGGGTGTTGTGGCCCTCTTGGTTCTCCGAGCTGCATGATCAGTAGCTCCATGGCATCTGTTGGTCTTCAGATGTGGCTCTGGGCTGGGCTCCCTTTCATACTGCAGGTAGTCAGTCAGTCAGTCAAGAATACTTTATTCGGCAACTCAATGCCATAAAAGTAAACATATCATACAAAAATACATTTCATTGACAGTTTTAAAAACCACAATTAAGATAAAAACATTCTTAATATCAGTCAGAGGGCCGAGTTCTATTTACTTCATATAGCAAAAGCATTATATAAAGTGCAAAGTGCGAAGATCAGCTACAGCCAAATTCAATAGACAAGTGATGACACGGAGTGGGCCCTATGATAAAATCATATAAAAACTAATAACAGTTAAAAAGTCATTTTTTTCCTGCACCTAATGGCTCCTGCTAAAAAACTTGCAACCCCAAAACAAACCATGGGGGAAGATAACATTTGAGGGTACAATAAGGCAGGCCTAACTTGAGAAAAATGACAATCTCTGAGTAGTGGTAATATGAATCTCTTACGTAAAGAAACATAATAATCACAAAAGAAGATAAAATCAAGAGTATTCTGCTCAGAGAAATTGCCGCAAGGACAAGGTTTTAAAGTGCCAGGTTTTGAAAAACCTTGGGGGACAGTCAAGAGCCAGGGAACCATTTGCAGACGAAATTTGGTTAATAAAAAACGATGGAAGGGGTTGCCAACGATGAGTAGATATGGTTGAACTTGGTCATACAAAGATAATGTAACATATCGCCTCACCGTTTGTTTTACCAACTCCTTTTCTTCCCTGAGTCCCTGGCGCTTAACCATAAACTGCTGTTTGATATTTCTAATTTTGGGTTTATCCAGGGGTTTAGGGCTAAAAAATAAGTCAGGACAACCTACTGCAGGTAGTCGTCCTGCTTAACACCAGCAAAAGGCAGGTGTTAAATCCCTGCTGCTAACGCGCCTTATCGCCTGTTCTTGGTTCACATCGCAGATCTGACTGGTCGTTGAGAATCTCGCAAAGTGGTGTTTTCGTGTGTTTTTGCACAGGAACGCCTAGTCTGCAAATCATTAGCGTTAGTTGTCGCACTCATCCGTGGCGATGTTTTTTGCTGTAGCTATCGCAGGAAAACTGGCGTTGTCGTCAGTTTGCACCTGCTTGTGAATGGGGCGATAAATCTATCGCCACTTTTGCGGCGCTAAAGTGACGATAAATCGGCGATAAGTCCTTGTGAATATGCCCCAAAGTCTTTCATCCATGAATCATGCAGAAAGGCATGTAATTAGAGGGAAAAACAAGGCTCCAAAATGTGCCCACTTCGAGTGACCTAAAACTACATTTTTACTATTATTTATTATTTCTAAAATTCATTGTATCATGGATTAATATATTGAAGCATTTTTGAGCGAATAAATTAGCTTCCTAAACCCTTCCAATAGTATTATTCTTAACATGCATGACTGGCAAATGTAATAGATTCTGAGTTCTGTAGAAATATTACTCGGTCTTGTTATTTTAATTATCTTGTCGTCTGGCTATTCCAATACTGTATTCCAATAACGATTTCAATTATGCACTTGGGTTCACTTTTTCTCAAGAATTAGGAGGGCTCTAAATAGTTGAAATCAAACCACTTCACACTATATGATGTTAGACATTTTATTTTAATGAACAGATCAAATATTTAAAAGCATCACGAATCTTGTATAATCAGATGTACTGTAGATAGATGAGAGTTAAGGCTTCAAATTAGAGGATGAAATAATAAGCAAATGCTAATAGGAACTAAAATAACCTAGCTTGTTGGTTTAATACTTATACATTCATTCTTACCAACTAGAAGCCCATGCAGTTTCTCTTGCATAGCGCACGCTCATGCTAACCCTGCTGACGAACCTTTTAGCCTACTTCTGCTGCTTCTTATTCTAGTGCTGTAAAAAGAAGCGGCCCTCATGGTATGTACTCTTCTCTTTTAATTGTAAGCCATAACACAACAGGACAAAGGGAGCAGCCGCCGCAATCGCCTACGCTCCACCTCCCAACTGTAAACCCATCTCCACATTCCATGTTCTTTTACCTCACGGAACCTGCTTCAGAGCCCAACATTCCACACCAGCAGCTTAAGACACTTACATATACAAGAACAAGACCTAACAACCCCCCCATGAAAGCATTTAGGTAACAAAATTCATAAAAAAGTAAGGGCCCAATTCACAAAAGTAATCTGAGACACAATCCTAACTTTACGACTTTCGGTATTCACAAAAGGCATTTAGGAGTAGTAAGTTTGGGATTCCTAACTTTACTACTCCTAAACTGAGACAAAATCATAACTTTACGACTTTCGATATTCACAGAAGGCATTTAGGAGTAGTAAAGTTAGGGATTTAATATAGCGCACAGCTACTCAACAAGAGTGTCCCAGCGCTGAAGGAATATGTGGCAGGACTCTGAAGCGCAACTAATTCTTGAAAAGCTAAGTTTTAAGATGGTTCTTGAAAGTAGCCAGGTCAGTAGGTAGTCTGTTCCACGCCTGTGCGCCCAAAAACCCAAAAGACCTGCCCCCCCATACAGGCCAAGCGTACTTTAGGGGTGCGGACGAGATTGGAGGAGGAGGATCTTGAGGTCCGCGCTGGCATGTAGCGGTTTGCATGCTTATTGAGATAGCTGGCTCCTATGCAATGAAGGGCTTTGAAAAATATCACCAGGGCTTTGAACTTGATCCTTTCCTTCATTCGCAGCTAATGTAGGGTCTTAAGGATGGGGGCCACATGAGACCTGGGTTTAGGTCTAAGAATCGCCCTGGCCGTGGCGTTTTGCACCACTTGCAGGCGCTGGATGAGATAGCCGGGTAGGCCCAGGTACAAGATATTAGCGTAGTGCAGTCTTGACGTCACCAAGGCCTGGACCACTATTTTCCTGGTATCTGATGTCAGAAGTAGAAGGAATATTTTTAGCATACGAAGTATGCCAAAACAGGAGCCAACCAATGCTTGAACCTGGGACCTCATGGAGAGGGCACTGTTAATGAAACTGCCCAGATTTTTAACCATCGTTTGGGCTGAAAGGGGGGGAGACAGCTCCTCCGGCCACCATAAACTCCAATTGCTCACTACAGGCCGGCCGAAAGAGACAATCTCAGATTTATCAGGATTGCATTTCAACTGATTCACTTTGAGCCAGTTGAAAACCTTTGTGAGACAGGATCTAATATTGTCTCCATCAAAGTCGGCTCCTTTATCACAGGTGAAAATCAGTTGTATATCATCCGTGTTGGATATAATATTGGCACCGTTATCCTCTACTAAGGGTGCAAGAGGGACATATATAGATTGAAGAGGGTAGGGCTGAGAATGGAGCCCTGAGGTACTCCAACATTCATGCTAGGCAGTGGGGATGAAAAAGGGGGAATCCATATTTCCTGAGATCTGTCTTTCAAGAAAGAGGTCATCCAGGCCAGTGCCGTCTCACCAATGCCCAAGTTCCTCAATCTATCAAGAAATCTCTCATGTGGGTCCGTGTCAAATGACGCCTACAGGTCAAGTAATATAAGAACGGCCCTACCTCCCTGATCTAGTTTTTCCTTTATGTGCTCTGTCACTTCCAGCAGGGCAGACTCTGTGCTATAATTTTCCCTGAAGCCAGATTGGGACATATACATCAAATTATGTCT
Source organism: Calotriton arnoldi (assembly GCA_963921515.1). Taxonomy (NCBI): domain Eukaryota; kingdom Metazoa; phylum Chordata; class Amphibia; order Caudata; family Salamandridae; genus Calotriton; species Calotriton arnoldi. The sequence goes on along the minus strand of CAWUFW010004649.1, from coordinate 193,662 downwards.
TTCTGCATGATCTGAAATCGCTCTCTTAATGTGCTTCTCTAAAACTTTAGAGAAGGCTGGGAGGAGGGAGATAGGTCTATAGTTAGCCAGATCATTCTGATCGGCGGATGTTCTTTTTAGGAGTGGCAAGATTTTTGCCTGCTTCCAGATATACGGCACTTTGCCGGTGGAGAGGGATAGATTAAGCACCTTATTGACTGTGGGATTGATCGGAGGAGCTAGAGATGCTAAAAGTTTAGATGGACAGGCATCTATTGGGGAGCCAGACTTGAGGCCTTTGCGGTAAGTAAGCGACTCGCCCAGTGGTATTTCAGGGAGCTCTAATAGTGCAGGAGGCTGCAAGGGACCAGACTTTTCGTTCAGCGGTTGATATAAGACCTGGTCCTCCTCTGTAACTTTATAGAAAGACTGTTGGATTGTAGCAATCTTATTGTGGAGGGATAGAGCCAACTGCTTGGTCCAATCAGCTGAATGTGTGGATTCTTTCTTAACCGCCTTAGGGGAAGTGAAGGATTTTACAATATTGAAAATTTCCTTTCTCTTGTTGTGAGCAGTTTCAATCTTAGCCTTCAAATAGTTCTTCTTGGCCTCTTTCACCTGAGAATAATATGATTTTAAGGCGGCCTTATAAATCTTCCTGTCTTCAGGTGTGTAGTATTTCCGCCATTTCCTTTCAAGACCTCTACAAGTACTTTTACTAGTTCTTTGAGATTCATTGAACCATGGAGTGGTCCTTCTTGAAGTACGAGAGGTCATAGGGGCAGCAGCGTCTATGTTGAATCTAAGAAAGGATTCGAGAGCAGGGGCATCAAATTCAGGGTTACCGGATAGCGCCGGGACAGAGAGTTTTAGAGCCTCCGCCAGCACAAGAAGGGATATTTTGTATAAGGCTCTGAATTTGTGTTCCGTCCTTATTGCTTTGGGCAGAGAACCTATACCTAAGCTAGGTATCTTAAAATTGATAAGAAGGTGATCAGACCAGGTAATGGGGGACAGAGAATCTGCCTCCAGTTCTGTGTTGCAAAATATCTGGTCGATAGTATGGCCCATGTTATGTGCGGGAGGAAAGATAAATGGAGTCAGATTACAGGCCAACATAGTTTCAGACAGAGATATTACTAAAGGATCCCGTGGCTTATCCATATGTAGATTAAAATCTCCCAAGAACAACACAGTACCTGATAAGGGTTACTCCTTGTCCAAGTGAACAACATCTGAGATAGAATCTGATATGCGAAATCACAATGTGAAGAATGCTGTGGCTGATGCAGGAAGGTGACACACAGCACATGACAAGGAAGACTGACAGCTGCAAGATAAAAAAAAGCTGCGTCAGCACTCGGGGAAAGAAGTCCTGTTGCTCAGCTTGATGGCACTAAAAAAGGCAGAACTCCTGTTATGTTTAGTGTCTTGTAAATAAAAGAATGCTGTAACTCTTTTGGTTTCCACTGTACACAATAGTCCTCAGATGTAAGCAGTGGAGAGATGAGTTGAAGGCAGCCTCAGAATGTTGAGTTCTGACTTACACACCGCGGAATAAAGGCATGTAAAAATACTCTCCATGTGTGGCGTGGTTATTAGCAGGTACCTGGGCTGGCAGGACCCTTCAACTGGCAGCGAGATAGGAGATACGAAGCCTGTACATTGAAAGCACTATTCCAGAGAATTTGCCGTGTTCCAGCAATCTGCTTGTGCATGCCACATGTGCCGCTGTCGAAGTGCAGAATCAACACTGGCACCAGTGGAATCTCAATGCAACGCCAGCCTGTGCAAAACACTTAAAGATAAAGAAAGTGACATTGAAGATCTATGTGTCAGTAACCAGGAACTTAATGAAATGGCAGCAAATAATAGGTACTGTGCCATTACGCAAATTAATAACATATGCTATATGGAGTAAAAATGCTAAAGGCAGATGTAAAGCAAAGCAATAGTTCAGTACAGTTTAAACTGAAATTCATGTGTTTGTGAAGAAACATTTAAGCACAAAGTCGACCAAATATCATAACGTTATCTTCTTTAATGGACTAGTAGTGTACAAGGTTTATCTACTTACCGAAACCACTAATGACTCATCGGGCAATGGCGTGCTGCGAAGCGGCCCCAGAAGGAAGGTCGGGGATTATGTTTGATACCTGCGTGGCCACCACCAAAGCTGCTGCATAGAGGCCCAGAACAACTCCCTAGACTGCCATCAAATAAATAGCTCCAACGGAGAGCAAGTGCGAGGTCCAAGCTCCAAGAGTCATTAAGGCTGACTCCAAGTAAAGTACGTCACAAGGCACTAGAGAAGGTCTGCCTGATTGAGTTCCACACAAAGCACCTGAGAGACCACTACTGTCCACAAATGTATATATGGTTGCTGCGTTTTTACACCCACCATCTTCATGCAAAAAAGATTATAAAGTATCTGAGGAACATGGCTGGTGAAGGAGTGAAAAAAACCATGAAAAATACACCACAAGAATGTGAAGTGATGTACAATTAAATCAAAACAGCCTTGAATGTCAAGTTTAATCGAGTCATAAACCACACTAGCCCCAGTGTATAACCGGGGGAGGGAACTAGAGGCACAGGGCGCTAGGAGCTAGCCAGCCTCCAACACATAATGTTAAACACAAGTGGGGCTGCTCCTAGAAAAGTGACCTACAGGCGCTTAGAACTGAATAGTCAATGTGGACATCTCACAAAAAGTGAAGGACTGGCCTCACACACCACCTGGTGTCATGCTTCATCATTGGCCGTCCTCGCCCTCTAAAAACTTGGTTTGATAGAGGGCGGGCATACACCTGACGACTGGGATGCACTTCTAAGCTAAGTGGGGGCCTGTGAACAGTGAATGTGATTTAAAAACCATTACAGTTGTCAAAATCAATTTTAATAAGCTATGCAACTGTATGGTATTAAAAAAGGTGTGCGGTGACCTAGGGAATTAATTATCCCATCACCGTTATATATAGGGTCAATATTGATTTTGACTATTCAGTTCTAAGCGCCTGTAGGTCACTTTTCTAGGAGCAGCCCCACTTGTGTTTAACAAGTTTAATCGAGTGCCAAATGTGGATTATGAAAGATACATATTCAGTCAAGAACACCAGAGGCCAGGTGAAACCATTGATGAGTTTGTAGAGAGACTGGATGTTCTAGTGACGCACTGTAAACTCAATGAATTTATTGATGAGGGAGCTACCTACCTCAGAGTAATCAATGGATGTCTGTAAGATTCCATTCAACAACGAATGCTGAAGGAAACTCTGAGCTTGGTTGTGCTAAAGAGCGTGCTGAAAGTCAAGCGACTGACACGGAGGCCAGAGGCGTCCAAAGTGCATCAGTCATGACCATGAGAAGTAAGCCATGGTACAAGGCTGAGGGACACAAGGCAATGTCTCCACAGAAAAAGAAAACGGGTTACAGATGTGGACTGTCATTCCTACATGAAGGTAAATTTCCAGCCATTGGACAGATATGCATCGGCTGTGGTAAAGTGAACCATTTCATGACGACTTGCAAGGCGAATAGAAAAGTAAGTGCACCACAGCGTGAAGATAAAGAGGCCGACTGAATGCTACCTCAGCGATGTTCTACGCACTCCCACAAGGCAAAATCTTCACACCAACTGAGGCAAATTGACAACAAACAAAGTCATCTAAATCATTGACAAAGTGTTCCTCAGAATTAGTTTCCAATGAAAGTGACACTAACAATTGTTCAATCTTGATGTTTGCTTTAAAAAGTCATGCACATGTGAGGCTAGTCAAATGTGAGGAAAAATACAAAGTGAAGAAAAATTTAGACGAAAAAGCACCAAAAACATTCAAACATTGTCTGAAGATCACTCTAAAGACAAATGGGTGTTCAATACCATTCATAATTGACAGTGGTGCGTCGATAAATATCATGCCTGAGGAGAAGTATCAATGATTGTCTCTGTTACCACAACTTGTGAAGTCAAAACTAAAGTAGACACATGGGCTGCTTCGACACCCTTAAAGATCACAGTCCTTTGAAGTCATGATGAAACATAAGAAAACTGTGGTAAAATCACCTATTCATGTACTTCAAGGAACAGCTTCAAGTGCTTGTTTGTTGAGCGTCACCACAGCTTCTGATATGGAACTGATCTCAGTGAACTACAATATCAGTGCTCATCATGAAATTGTAAGTCAGTTTCCTTCATTATTTTATGGGTTAGGAAAACTCAAAACAATGAAGTAAAGTTATATATAAATGAGGGTTTGTCTTGTCGCTCAAAGACACAGACAAACTGCGTTTTACTTGCAATAAGCTCTTGAAAAGAAACCTAATTTGTTGCTTAAACATAACATAATTGAAGGCTCCACTGGTGCAACACCATGGGTTTCTCACATTGTAGTAGTGCCTAAAAGAAACAGTGAAGGAGCTGTATGTGTTGAAATGCACCAGACCAACAAGGCAATTGAGTGAGAGAAACATCCTAGTCCGCACGCTGCTGACATGATAACTCAATTGAACGGTGCAAAGTTCTTCTCCCGACTCGACATAATAAAGGATATCACCAATTGGAACTTGAGGAAAAATCTAGGTACATTACAACCTTTTCTACGCATATTGGTCTGTTTCGCTATAAGCTATAAGGTTATTCACCCCCTCCTTCTGCTTTCCACAACTGTCTCTTTTAATTCCCTCTCTCTGTGTCCCCTCCGTGCCTCTTTAAATTCTTTACACTCTGTTCTCCAACTGTCCCTTTTTCATCCCCCTCCTTATTTCTCTCACAATATCTATTCAATTCCCACTGTCTCTGTGTAATCAGAAGTTCTCAACTGAGATATGGGACACCAGAAAACTGAATTTGTATACAAATTGTCTCTGCAGAAGTCTATTTTGAAATTATGCCCGGCATTTCAGCTTCCTGACTCTTTCCCGCTCTAAAAGTAAACTCAAGTTCACCTGGACCATGATCCGCAATCAAGCCCAAGATTCCATCAGAGTGAGGTTTGAAGGGTCTTGAGATGTATCTGACAGGGCTTTTCTGATGACACATTCACATTACATGCAAATCAGGATTAGGACCTAGAAAACAAATGATTTGATTGGTGATAATAGCTAAAAGATAATGAGTGATCACCATATTAGTTTTTTGAAACAGGTTATCATTAGTCAAACTAACAAGAAAACACAGAAATAAAGCGAAGAAGAAACTTCCATTCTGCTGTTTAGAGAGCTACGTGTAGTGAACAATATTGCAAGGTCATCCAGTCCAACATAGAGCAAATGTTGAAGAAAGCATGCCTGAATACATGTGCTTGCCTTTCGGATGTGTTTCTTAGGGATCACTGACACAATATCGACAACAATAATTTTGTGTAACAAAAATACTGTTTCCCTATACTTATAATGGTAAGTACAAATATATCGAGAAAAAATATTGTTTCATACTAATATGATTTAAAACATACAAAAATAGACATTTTTGGGCTATTTTTTTAAATGTACTAGTAGAGAAAGCATATATATATATATATATATATATATATATATATATTATCTACTGGCGGTCGCCAGTAGATAGTTGTAGTTAGGACCTATTTTCCATAGGAAATCCGCAACATTCTATTTGAAATAACTCTTGCGTCGGTTGACGAATCTTTGCGAAATTTTCAAACTTTATGGCCCGCTCCGGTCGGCTCCTATCCTGAAAGTCTCGGTTTGATTCGTCAAGCGGGGGCTGAGATAAAAGGGGGTCCCAAAACGTGTTTTCCCCATTCATTTTCCCATAGGAAACTTTAGCCACGGCTACAGCCCGAACTGCTGAACGGAATTACACCAAAATTGGCAAAGAGGTAGTTCTTGGTTCAGAAAGAACCCTTTTGTTAAATGGTGTAAATCCGTTCAGTAGTTCCTGAGAAAATCAAAAGGAAAATCACATATATATCTATGGCCGCGTAGGGTCCGCGCACCCTCCCGATCACGAGCTGCATGCTAATTGGCTGTCAACACTCCAAACCGGGAAGTGTTGGCAGCCATCTTGTTCCTCAGTAGAACCGAGGAACAAGAAAAGAGAAAAACAAGTGCGCAAAGCGCAAAAAGGGGGCAGGGTAGAAACACCCTGACCCCCTAGGCCTGCTCAGGGCCCAAAAAATATATATATTTTTTTTTAAAAATCGGCAAAAACGCGCTGCGTGCGCGGATCCTGCCGATAAAAAAAAAAACGAAGCGCGGTCTCCCGCGCTTCGTTGTTAATTGGCCCCCGGGTGGGCCAAGTCCCGGGGGCATGCAGGGTTTATTTATAATATGTGGGGGGCCTCTAAGGCCCCCCGCGCTTCGTTGTTAATTGGCCACCGGGTGGGCCAAGTCCCGGGGGCATGCGGGGTTTATTTATAATATGTGGGGGGGCCTCTACGGCCCCCCAAAGCCCGGGGACAGCCACCCCCGGGGCTTTAAAAACAAATGGTGCAGGAGGGCTCTCGGCCCTCCCGCAGCCCCGGGGACCGCCACCCCCCGGGGCTTCTTTTTTTAAATTAAAATTGCCTGTGTGGGGGCTCCAGCCCCCACATGCCCGGGGACCGCCACCTCCCGGGGCACTAAAGATTTAAATATGGGAGTCCGTTACGGACCCCAGAGCCCGGGGACCACCACCTCCCGGGGCTTTGAATAAGTTGGGAGGGGGCCGCGCAGCCCCCTCCTGGAGCCATTGATGGCCCTGGGGACCACCACCCCCAGGGCCGGCTCCTGCAGTGTCCCGGGGTGCCTACCCCGGGACACTGTAGTTTGCTATGACAGGTCGGGAGCCTCGCGGCTCCCGTCCTGTCATAGCAAATGCTTTGGATATTGGAAGAGAGAGCAGGAAACCTGCTCTCTCTTCCACTATCCAAAGCACATTGCTTTCCACATGGGGAGCTGCATGTTAGCAGCTCCCCATGTGGAAAAGCAATACCGGCTCCCGCAGGACGCGGGGAGCCGGCAGGGTCCGTGGGGGAGTTGGGGTCCCCCCACAGACCCCAAAGGATAGGGCCAGCCCTGGGGGATGGCGTCCCCGGGGCAAGTAGTGGCCCAGGAGGGGGGCCACGTGGCCCCCCTCCGCAAAAATAATTTAAAAAAAAAAAAAAAAAGCCGGGCCCGGGGGATGGGGTCCCCGGGGCCAATAGAGGCCTTAGGAGGGGGGCCACGCAGCCCCCCTCCTCCAAAATTATTTTTTAAAAAGTGGCCATGCCCCGGGGGATGGGGTCCCCGGGGCCGGAATAGGCCACGGGAGGGGGGCCACGCGGCCCCCTTCCCCTACAGTATTTTTTTTTTTTTTTTTTTTAAAGGAAAAAGGCATCAGGCCCTGGGGGATGGGGTCCCCAGGGCCCCAAAAAGTAAAAAAGAAGGGGGGCCACACAGCCCCCCTTCAAAAAAACAAAAAGAAAGAAAAAGACGCGATCGAGCGTCAGGCCCCGCCCCCTCCCTTAACCACTCTGCAAACGCGCGCTGTGGCGCGTTTTAAATTGGGGAAATAATTCCCATTCAATACTGGGGGTCCCTGGGGGCCAACTAGCCCACCAGGTACCTCCAGTAAGCGCCACAGGGCTGGGTTGCAGAGAGGTGGTCCAGGCCACGCCCCTTTTTACACCTCTCTGCAACGCAGCTCTGTGGCGCTTACTGGAGGTACTTGGTGGGCTAGTTGGTCCCCAGGGACCCTCAGGATTCAAAGGGACTTAATCCCCCAACTTAAAACGCGCCACGGGGCGCATTTGCACCGTGGTGAAGGGAGGGGACGGGGCTTCAGGTGACATGTGTGCAAACAGGCCCCGTGGCGCGTTTTAAGATGGGGATTTAAATCCCCTTCAATCCTGAGGGTCCCTGGGGCCAACTAGCCCACCAGGTACCTCCAGTAAGCGCCACGGAGCTGCGTTGCAGAGTGTTGTAAAAAGGGCGTGGCCTCTGAACACCTCTCTGCAACGCAGCTCTCTGGCGCATACTGGAGGTACCTGGTGGGCTAGTTGGCCCCTAGGGACCATCGGGATTGAGGAGGAATTAATTCTCCAACTTAAAACGCGCCACAGGGCGTGTTTGCAGACATGTCACCTCAGGCCCCACCCCCTTCCTTCACCATTGTGCAAATATTCCTCTAAAATCAGCCGAACTACGAATTCTGATTTACTCACCTGTTATCAGGAGAGACCTCAGTGCTGCATCTTTGAGCCCAGTACTGATCCTGAAAAGTAATTCTAACCGTACTTACCAGTAACTTGAATTTCCTTCCATAGGCTAACATTGACTGGTTTCACTTGGAAATTCTTCAAAGTGTGGAGTTTTGGAACTTTATAATATTCCTCTAAAATCAGTCGAACTACGAATTCCGATTTACTCACCTGTTATCAGGAGACAACCCAGTGCTGCATCTTTGAGCCCAGTACTGATCTTGAAAAGTAATTTTAACCGTACTTACCAGTAACTTGAATTTCCTTCCATAGGATATCATTGCCTGCTTTTTGCTGAAAAAGTTTCTAAGTGTCGATTTTTGAAACATACAAATATTCCTCTAAAATCAGCAGAACTACGAATTCCGATTTACTCACCTGTTATCAGGAGAGACCTCAGTGCTGCATCTTTGAGCCCAGTACTGACCCTGAAAAGTAATTCTAACCTTACTTACCAGTAACTTGAATTTCCTTCCATAGGATATCATTGCCTGCTTTTTGCTGAAAAAGTTTCTGTCGATTTTTGAAACATACAAATATTCCTCTAAAATCAGCAGAACTACGAATTCCGATTTACTCACCTGTTATCAGGAGAGACCTCAGTGCTGCATCTTTGAGCCCAGTACTGATCCTGAAAAGTAATTCTAACCGTACTTACCAGTAACTTGAATTTCCTTCCATAGGCTAACATTGACTGGTTTCACTTGGAAATTCTTCAAAGTGTGGAGTTTTGGAACTTTAAAATATTCATCTAAAATCAGCTGAACTACGAATTCCGATTTACTCACCTGTTATCAGGAGAGACCTCAGTGCTGCATCTTTGAGCCCAGTACTGATCCTGAAAAGTAATTTTAACCGTACTTACCAGTAACTTGAATTTCCTTCTTAGGATATCATTGCCTGCTTTTTGCTGAAAAAGTTTCTAAGTGTCGATTTTTGAAACATACAAATATTCCTCTAAAATCAGCAGAACTACGAATTCCGATTTACTCACCTGTTATCAGGAGAGACCTCAGTGCTGCATCTTTGAGCCCAGTACTGATCCTGAAAAGTAATTCTAACCGTACTTACCAGTAACTTGAATTTCCTTCCATAGGATATCATTGCCTGCTTTTTGCTGAAAAAGTTTCTGTCGATTTTTGAAACATACAAATATTCCTCTAAAATCAGCAGAACTACGAATTCCGATTTACTCACCTGTTATCAGGAGAGACCTCAGTGCTGCATCTTTGAGCTCAGTACTGATCCTAAAAAGTAATTCTAACCGTACTTACCAGTAACTTGAATTTCCTTCCATAGGCTAACATTGACTGGTTTCACCTGGAAATTCTTCAGTGTGGAGTTTTGGAACTTTATAATATTCCTCTAAAATCAGCCGAACTACGAATTCCGATTTACTCACCTGTTATCAGGAGAGACCTCAGTGCTGCATCTTTGAGCCCAGTACTGATCCTGAAAAGTAATTTTAACCGTACTTACCAGTAACTTGAATTTCCTTCCATAGGATGTCATTGCCTGCTTTTTGCTGAAAAAGTTTCTGTCGATTTTTGAAACTTACAAATATTCCTCTAAAATTAGCAGAACTACGAATTCCAATTTACTCACCTGTTATCAGGAGAGAACCCAGTGCTGCATCTTTGAGCCCAGTACTGATCCTGAAAAGTAATTTTAACCGTACTTACCAGTAACTTGAATTTCCTTCCATAGGATATCATTGCCTGCTTTTTGCTGAAAAAGTTTCTAAGTGTCGATTTTTGAAACATACAAATATTCCTCTAAAATCAGCAGAACTACGAATTCCGATTTACTCACCTGTTATCAGGAGAGACCTCAGTGCTGCATCTTTGAGCCCAGTACTGATCCTGAAAAGTAACTCTAACCGTACTTACCAGTAACTTGAATTTCCTTCCATAGGATATCATTGCCTGCTTTTTGCTGAAAAAGTTTCTGTCGATTTTTGAAACATACAAATATTCCTCTAAAATCAGCAGAACTACGAATTCCGATTTACTCACCTGTTATCAGGAGAGACCTCAGTGCTGCATCTTTGAGCCCAGTACTGATCCTGAAAAGTAATTCTAACCGTACTTACCAGTAACTTGAATTTCCTTCCATAGGCTAACATTGACTGGTTTCACTTGGAAATTCTTCAAAGTGTGGAGTTTTGGAACTTTAAAATATTCATCTAAAATCAGCTGAACTACGAATTCCGATTTACTCACCTGTTATCAGGAGAGACCTCAGTGCTGCATCTTTGAGCCCAGTACTGATCCTGAAAAGTAATTTTAACCGTACTTACCAGTAACTTGAATTTCCTTCTTAGGATATCATTGCCTGCTTTTTGCTGAAAAAGTTTCTAAGTGTCGATTTTTGAAACATACAAATATTCCTCTAAAATCAGCTGAACTACGAATTCCAATTTACTCACCTGTTATCAGGAGAGACCTCAGTGCTGCATCTTTGAGCCCAGTACAGATCCTGAAAAGTAATTCTAACCGTACGTACCAGTAACTTTTTTTTTGTTTTTTTTTTGTTTTTGAAAACCTTTATTAATAATTGAATAGGTTGCACAGTAGTATGCCTACATCCCCAGATGGGCCGGCACAACGTAGCAGCGCGCCTCAATGTGCCATTGATGTTTGAAGGTTAACACAGCATGTCGCCTACAACCAACGTACCAGTAACTTGAATTTCCTTCCATAGGCTAACATTGACTGGTTTCACTTGGAAATTCTTCTAAGCGTGGAGTTTTGGAACTTTATAATATTCCTCTAAAATCAGCCAAACTACGAATTCCGATTTACTCACCTGTTATCAGGAGAGAACCCAGTGCTGCATCTTTTAGCACAGCACTGACCCTGAAAAGTAATCCTAACCGTACTTACCAGTAACTTGTATTTCCTTCCTTAGGAATGCATTGTCTGGTTTTCAGCAGAAAAGTTTCAAAGTGTCGATTTTCACAAACTACAAATATTCCTTAAAAATCGCCTGTATGACTTAAACGCATTCTTTCAACTGTTTACAGGAGATGCACCAGTGCTGGATCCAGGATCCACCACTGAGTAAGAAAAAGTAACGATAACACAACTTACCTGCTAAGTGAATTTCCTCCCATAGGATAACATTGGTGATTCTATGTGAAAAAGATTGTGTCAACTTTTAAAATACAATAATATTCCTTAAAAATCACTACTGTAACCAAAACACTTTTACTCAACTGTTTACAGGAGATGTCCCAGGACTGAATCTAGGATCCAGTCCTGTGGTTAGAAAAGTAATCCATAAAGTAACTAATTGCATTTAACTCGAAATTCACATTGAGCTCAATGTTGCATTGTGTTTGAAATTGTGTTGCCCATTGCAACAACTGTAACTACTGTACTTAAAAGTCTATTGCCTATTTGCAAAGTATTTAAACTAAAGTAATTCATTCTTTGAAAGTATATTTTGTAATGTATAATGTAATTACAATGTAATTTAAAAAATAAAATATCTAAAAATAAATAGTTTAAAAAAATGTAGTAAATCAGTATCAAAAAAATAAATATAACAATTAATACATTTAAAAATTGTCATTTACAAAACCTTTGAAATTCACTGAAAAAAACCATAGGTTTCAGACATGTTATAGTTAGGAATTAGCATTTAAAAAACCTTTGAAATTCACTGAAAAAACCATAGGTTTCAGGCACGTTATAGTTAGAAATTAGCATTTAAAAAACCTTACAAATTCACTGAAAAAACCATAGGTTTTAGGGACAGTTATAGTTAGTTGGACATTGCACTCGTACAAAACCCGTGAAATTCCCCCGTTATAGTTAGTTCAGCTAACTATAATTCGCGCCCCGCAATGCACTGCTGATGACGTCACATATTACATCACTCATGACATGGTCAGTGACATCACTGATGACATCACTGATGACATCTCAAATGACATCACTGATGACATCACTGATGACATCATCCACGTGATAATCTGATGCACCTCCTCACACCCTAATATAACCTTTGATACACCCACTCTAAATTACAGACTGCCATTCGCAAAACCATAGACACTCCAACACCAATAACTACATACACACTCATTGATTCTTAGGTCTACACACACATCCACTCACTCACCAGTACAGTCACTCATACTTACGGTCGCTCAGTACAGGACTATCATATGCACTCATACACCTACATAGACACTCACACACCGCCACTCATCCATAGAGGTACTCACACACCTAGTCAGTCATGCAAATAATTAATCACACTGCCATTTACTCACCTATACAGTTATACACACACCAGCTCACTTACTCCAACAAATACTAGCACATTCTTACGCAGTTATACAATCACTGATACAAGCACACACTCATCCATACAGTCACTCTCACAATCACACACTCTCGCTTATAGCTATTTATATACTCCAACACACATATATACTGCCTTTCACATATGTAGTTACTCACACATGTACCACTGGGACATACATTCACTCACTAACACACTCTTACACACGGGAGAATGAATGAGCAACGGCGGATCTGAGTAACCGCACCTCCCTGCTTTATTCCTTTTCTTGTTTAAGAAATTGTAATGGATAGTATGATTGGGTGTGCACATACAGCTCCTGCACCTGCCGTTGTTGGATGCCAGCTGCAAAGCAGAGAGAAAACTGTGAAAATAGTGGAGCGGTGCACTACCATATTGAAAATAAAGGATTGATAAACCACTATACAAAATGAACATTTGGATTTATTGAAGAAAACTCTTTGGTAGTGCACCGCTCCACTATTTTCACACTCTTACACACGCTTACCCACCCATACAGTCTATCACAGATGCACTCTTGAAACCATCCACCCAGTGAATCACCCACTCACACATCTATGCACAGAGTCGCACACACCCCACCCACACAAACACTCAGGCACCCATACAGATACTCAGACAACCAATCAATAACTCATATAGACACTCATGTAGCTATTCACAAACCCATGCAGCCACTTACACAGCAATAGACAGACGGATACAGACATTCACCCAGTTTAGTCACTAACCCATGCATTCAGTAAGATACGTTTAATCACTCACTTATAGAGTTAGTCACGCACCTACTAAATCATCCATTCAGACACTTATACACCCACTCTTTCTTCAATACGCCTTTCCCTATATATATATTAAACATATTTAAACTTTACAGAAACACACAGTCACTGGATGATGTCATCAGTGATGTCATTTGAGATGTCATCAGTGATGTCATCAGTGATGTCACTGACCATGTCATGAGTGATGTAATATGTGACGTCATCAGCAGTGCATTGCAGGGACGCGAGTTATAGTTAGCTGAACTAACTATAACGGGGGTATTTCACGGGTTTTGTACGAGTGCAATGTCCAACTAACTATAACTGTCCCTAAAACCTATGGTTTTTTCAGTGAATTTGTAAGGTTTTTTAAATGCTAATTTCTAACTATAACGTGCCTGAAACCTATGGTTTTTTCAGTGAATATATATATATATATATATCCAAATTCGTTTGCAACGCCCCTCCTTTCCGCTCTCACTCGCAGTGGTCGCAATGAAAGGGCACAAACTCCTCTTGCAGGTACGCAAATAATGTTTTTATTTAAGCGTTTTCAGCAGCCATAACGCGTTTCGGTAACAGCCGTTACCTTGATCACATGGATACAAAACATTTCCATCGTAGTTAAATACCACCTCTTTCCTGTGACATCATCATGTACACATAGCAAACAGACTTAAGTTGATAGTTGCTATCGTTATTAATGTACTTTGACCCCAAAATAGGAAATTCATTCTGCCTTAAAAAACTAATATTGCAAACCAAATTAAAATATAACAGTATATACAAATATATATAGGCTGAGCGACACTTAAAGATAATCCCAAACAATGTGCTTAAAGATATTAAAATATACACACACATCAATTTCCCTCCTATAAATTGCGTGACTGCAGCGGCTGATTAACAAATGAATGTACAATAGAACATATTTGTCTCACGCCCAGTATATCTTGTTGAGAAACTGCCCGCTTTGCCTGTATAGATAATTATTAATATCTGCTTAAATGCATGTCGTATATCAAAATATGGTTTCACTAAAGCAAAAAGATAATCTTAGTTTAAATACATATTGCTAAAATGATAAAAGGCAGATAAAAACACTCAAATAGGATAGCAGCAAAATTGAATGTAAGCAAGCTGTTCGCAGCCTCAAAAGTGCTAATGTGCATAATATTTTGTAAAGTGGCAGTTTCTAATACGTCAGTGCTTATGTGCAAAAATAGTGCAATAATTTGTGTCTGGATGAGATATTCATACACAGAAAATAATTTTTTGTTGTGAGAGAGCAGCCCTCGTATTTTTTCTATTTTAAAATGTTTTTGTTATTTAATAAATTAAGTTAAGTTAAAACCTACGGCGGACTAAATATGGAGTAATTTCATAAATAACCTTATTAGTACCCACATCATATGATACTCAGAATTCTCAACATTAATTAAATTAAAGATAATTATGCATGTCTTCATTGTTGTTTAAACCATTAGGGGTCTTACTGTCCAGCTCGAGTATAAATCGGCAAGAAATATATATATATATATATATATATATATAACATATTAACAAATCAACTGTAAAACATTAACATAGAAAAAAATTAAAATCCAAAGAAGTCATTTAATAACAATAATATATATATGTATATATATATGTATTTGCAAAAAAGAAGCAGAAAACTCTGGGTAGTTCTCAAGTTTAGGTGGAAAGCAGTTCCTGTATAGAGCACTCTCAGCACCAGCGACACTCTAAATCTCCTCACCTCAAATGTCTGCTTGGTTGGTATTTTACCAATTCAAAGCTGTAATACTGTGCCTGGAGTAGTAAATGGGTTTTGTCATTTTACAGCTCGGCATGGACAGCACTATGCTAGTCCTATGCTTAAAGACTTTGCTGTAGAAATGGCAAAAGACTTTGTCCCTTTCTATCTCTGCGTGGATGGCACTGTGCTAATCTTATGCTTAAAGACTTTGATAGAAAAGCATACATTTGAGGTGAGCAGATCTAGAGTGTCGCTGGTGTTGAGAGTGCTCTATACAGGAGCTGTTTTCCACCTAAACTTGAGAACTACCCAGAGTTCTCTGCTTCTTTTTGCATAATTTTGGCATCACTCTATACCTGAAAGGGTATTGTTTTGGTATATATATATATATATATATATATATATATATATATATAATTAATGTACTCGCACAGCAGAGCAAGTAAGAGCCCGCACTCCAGAGGAATATATCTACATCAATTTTATTTCAGCTGACGCGTTTCGACCTGCCCGGTCTTTGTCAAAGACAACATGTCAATGGTGAAAGTACCCTACTCCCTTTTAACAGAATTCACCTACACAAGTAAACAGACCCGTGGGATCTTGATCAGTTGCATTCCCTAAAAGCAAGGAAAGACTGGGTAAATGCTATATACGACAATTTAACACAAAGTCAATAAACACAAGTGTGTGTTCAAATACAATGAATGCACATGCTCATCATGTCTGCAATGTTAACATATTTTTAGTACATATTCGGTTCTGACTAAAAAAGAAATATATATCAGTCCGATATGATTATAACATTTTTTATCTATATGTTTGACATTTCATTTTGTTTTCTTGACTACACTTCAAGATGGCGCCCGAAGTCATATTTGTAGTGTTTTAGGCTCTAGGCCCACATGCTGGGCAAATAATCACACGGACACTGTAGTATGGTACTGGGAACTGACCCAGGGCACGTGCGCCCGGCCCCTTTTATTAGCAGGGTCACCTGACCGATGACGCCTGTGATGGGTGGGTGTTAGTGTGGGTGTAATACAGGGTGAAACACTAGAACGTGTCCAGCAGGACACTACATCTCTCCCAAACTTTCATGAAAAAGAAACAAACAAGAAGTCCAAACTATGAAGAAGACAAAACAACAATACACAGCACCAATGAGTCTCTTCAGGCCATCTGCTGGGCGGTGTTGAAGTTCTGGACCACACGGTCAGGAAACTTTAATCCACCTCAGCGATATAGTGCAGACCGGCCTGGTCTTGCGGTGTTGGAGTCTATTTGCAAAGTTCAAATATCGGTGCATCTGGAGAGGTGGTGGAGTCCACTTCGGAGATCTTACAGGCGCTCAGGTTCCGGTGGACGACAAACCTACAGCTATTGAGGATGATCTTGGTGGATGGGGCCTTTCCTTGGAGGCGCCGTACTTGATGACCTTTCCAGCTCCTGACAGCTGAGTAACTTCAGATTTGCCTCTCCTGCCTGGACTCCCCTCTCACAAGAGTTTCCTGGGGGGGGGCCTTCCTACCAGGCTGCCATGGTACCGTGTGGACTGTGCGGGCTTAGTGGAGGCCGTGCAAAGGCGTCGCTGAGGAACTGCCAACAGGGCCACAGCCAAGTCGCTCATGTAGCCGCAGAGGGTGGTGTCTCAGTCTGGGTGTTCTCGCCATCAGGGCTCAAGTTCGAAGCCTTCTCCAGGAGGTCTTTGGGTGACCAGTCTTCATCTGTGACCTCCGTGCTTCCCGGTGCCTGTCATGGAGCTGCCGCAGACGCATCTCTCCAGTTCGGATTCCCCTCTCACAGGAGCACCGTTGAGGCCCTTGCCCCTGGATTGCCACGTGACCACGTGGGCTGTGCGGACCTTTCGTAGGCCGCGCTGAGGGGTCGCTGTGGAACTCCCAACAGGGCCATGGCCAAGCCTCGTGTAACCCCAAGGGTGGATGGTCCAATGGTCGGGCATGCTCTTCTTCGGCAGGCTTCAGGTTTACGGGGGCACACAGAGGGTTCCTGGGTGGCTAGGGTCCCACAGCATCAGAAACGCCTTGTTGAACTCCTGCTGTCTTGAGTGGTTGGATCCACTCTAGTGGTACGAGGCTCCTTCGATGTTCTTGGTGATGATGCACCTGGGTGATGGACATATTGATATTTGTTTCAGTTGGGCAACAGGCGGTGATCTCTTGCTGGAAGTGATCTTGTGGATTGAGGAGGACTGGAGGGACTTTGTGGCCACTTGCAGTTGTCTTCCAGCAGGTGCACTTGCTAGGTGTGGTGCTATCGATGCCAAGCAGCCGGTGACAGGTGAGAGGACGGTCAAACTGCGAAGCGTGGGGCCTGGACGCAGATCGCGCTTGCTAGCGGCTTACGGTTGGTCCTCCTGCGAAGCTCTCTCCAGTGACGTCTCTGCACCCCGGTGGCTGGCTTGTGCTGATGAACACCTTCTCCAGTGCTGGCATGAGTCCTCTGTCCTGTCGCTCTTCTCCTTTCCTTCTTGCGTGCCCTGTGGCGTCATGCCACTGTCCTTTCTTCCTTCGTGGAGTGGCATCATGCCATGCTCTTCTCCTTCGCTAAGTGGCATCCAGCCACACTCTTCTCCTCCTTCCGACCATGTTCCTCACGTGGATGTGGCGTCCTGCCACCTGTCTCATGTTTGCGCCACATGGACATCTCGCTGGTCGTGTCCGGTTCTTGGGACGATCTTTCCTTTGCTGCTGACCTGTCACAGGTCTGTCCTGTTGGTAGGACGTGCTTCTTTTCCTTGAGGACCTCTTGCAGGCCCTTTCCCCTGCTCAGGGGTTTTCGCGGTGCTCCTCTGCTAGGATGTCGGTTTACCGCTTCGCTCGAGGGCGTCGTGCTTGCACCTCGAAGCTGCGCCGTCGTGGCGCTTGATCCTGCCTCTGTTCAGGCATGCTTGGCGGGGTCAGTTTCTTCGAGTGACGTGCTCCTTGCTTGCTGTGCGAATGTGGCATCTGGCCACGTGTTGCCTGTCGTTGGAGCACATGTTGTGGTGGCACTGGCCATGTGGAGTGTGTGACTCTCCTCTTTCCTGTTGTGGGCCTCTGGTGACTCCATTCCAAGGCAGTGTGGGGGGAGGACACTCTGCTGTCTTCGGTCCGCTGTGGGGCTTCGCTGGTGCGGTAGAGATGTGGATGCTCTCCGTGCTGCGTTTTAGCAGTGCTACTCTGGGAGATGTCTCTATCTCCTGGGCGCCTGCCCATGCCGTCAGGTTCGATGGTGTGGCCTTCTGCGCACCTCGGACCTCCTGTGCTCCATCCTCTTCTTGGGCGCCCTCTTCAGGTACTTGGCGTGCTTGTTCTGTAGCTTGCAGTGTCAGCTACTCACCACTGGGGGTAGCTGGCGCATTCTTCTTGCCTGCGGTGGCGTAAGACAGCCACTGGGGGTTGCACGTTCAGCACGAGTCTTTCTTGCGCCCTTCGTGGGCTGGTAACTTTTAGCTTTCCTGCTTGGGTTTATTTTGGCGCTTGGTAGCTCTTAATCTTGGCAGTCCTTTCCCTGGCTGGGGCAGCTTTTGGGCCTCTGGTGGCTCTCTGAAGGGTTCCTGGTCCTTCTCCCCTTTGAACAAACAAACAGACAACAGGGGGCGGGTGGCACTCTGTTGGCCAGTCTCTACTTCTTTTCTCTCCTCTGGCGCTGCCTTATCCTGGCTGAGGCAGCTTTGGCTTCTTGGGGCTGAGACAGGTAGTGCAGGGCTAGGAATGCCCTGTGAGGCTTTGGTCAGCGCTTATACCATGGCTGTTTCCTTCACTTCAGTGTTGTGCAGTACTGGTGCGAGGGTTGAGCAGGGCAGCGTTTTCCTGGGACTGTCTCGCCTTGACACCTAGGTGGCCCTCTCAAGCTGTTCTCGTGATCGGGGCTGGAGGGGGCATATTTCCTTTTATTGGCCGCGTGTGGGGCCAACTTGTTGTGTGTCAAGTAACTTTCCTTTGTGATAGGGTAATCTTCACAGTGCTGCTGGCAGTTTCCTTTAAGCTGGTACAGTGACCACCAGTGGTCACTAGGTGGCAGTGCAGCCGCATGTTTTGCCAGTCCTCGGCTCTTCCAGGCAGGCTGTCTCGGGACCTTTGTAGTGGCCACTTACACTTGCAGGCGGGCGGTGGCTGAGGTGTCAGCAGGTAGCTGAGACAGTGTCATGGGCATCGCGGGTCTCACTTTTCAGGGCGGGAAGGCCGGCTTATGTTGTCTCATGTGTCCGTTCTGGACGTGGCAGCTTGCTTCATGCTGCAAGCCTCGTGGGCACTGTAGGTGCTGGGGCGGGGTAGAGTACTCCGTGATGGTGTGGTTCAATAGGCTGTGGCTAAATGACGTTCCGGCCGTTTCGTATTCTGCCGACGGGTCACTTCTCTCGACAAGCCAGGCCCATGTGGGAGAATCCTTTCCTTCCCACTGTGTCTCCCTGCAGCCACGGGCCACGCAGGGGCTGGAGTGTGGTGCACTCAGGCGATCGTTAGGTGGCGCTGTGGGTGATTTCCGTATCCTTCCCAAGGGCGGCAGATTCTCCTTGAATCACCGGCCACGCAGGGGCTTGTGCTGTCTGCTGGGACTCACCCTGCAGGTGCTGCTTCCTTTCTCCCCCAGGTGGCGGGGCGTTGAAAGGTACGGAGTCATGCGGTGAGGTGCCTCCCACCGGGCGACGGCCTTGCGGTTGGAAGACCTAAACAGGCAGTATGAGACAAATACTACCCGCTCACCGGCAGGTAGGGACGCAGGTGCCAAGCGGGGGCGGGGCAGCTGCTGCTGTGCTTTGTCGAGTCTTGCATTTCGGGGGTCCTTTCAGGCCGCGCACTCTCGCCGTTATCTTCTTGGCCACTGTGCGGTGTGGCGGGTAACTCTCGGACGCGCTACTGCAACTCTCCCCAGCCAGCGCAGCTTGTCGAGTTCTGCAGGGGCTGCAGACACTGGCGCGGAGGTGTTGGCGTGGCCTCACTCTTCTCAGGTGCAGCAGGTATGGACGGCAGGCTGCGCGCCCCTCCCTCGGGAAAACTCTTGCTTCGGCCTCTCCGTGGGTCCACCTACACATCTTGGGGAGGGCGCTGCTCCCTCTTTACTCCGGGACCGATGGCGGCAGGCAGCGCCGCTGATGGGCACTTAGCAGGTAGGGGGGTCATACCTCTTGCGACGCTGTGGCTGGTTCTAGTTCCTCATTCCCGGCCAGTATTTGGAGAGCCAGCGTGTAGGCACGGTGTCCTCGCCCTCTGCAAGTGACGCTGGTGCGGCGGGGGTGTCGTCTCTCACCGTGTGAGACTGTGCAGCGCCTTGAGCCCGATTTTGGTGTTCCACTCTGTCATGAGGCTCTCCCGCCGCAGGGCCGGTCAGGACGGCAGCGGCAGTAGGTGCGGGGTGCCTCAGGCTATGCTCTCTCTACCAGGAACTGGGAGGTGGCTGCTTTCTCACACGTGGGATAAGACCCACTTGTCGCCATTGTAGTGTTTTGGGCCCTAGGCCCACATGCTGGGCAAATAATCAGACGGACACCGTAGTATGGTACTGGGAACTGACCCAGGGCACGTGCGCCCTACCCCTTTTATTAGCAGGGTCACCTGACCGGTGACGCCTGTGATGGGTGGATGTTAGTGTGGGTGTAATACAGGGTGAAACACTAGAACGTGTCCTGCAGGACACTACAATATTCACATTTTTGTCCTTTGTCTTTGTCTATGCACCATGGCTATTACTTATGTATTTTGTCACTTTTGACTGTTACTCGTGATCAAGACATCACTGGTGTCGAAACGCGTTGAGTGTGGTGCTGAATAAATCTCACTTGGATATATAACCTGTTGGGAGTGCGCGTGACTTTTCTCCGTCATTTGTTGTTCATGTTTTCTTGGATTTATTTGGGCCCCACGCCGGGTCACGGACCGTACTTGAGGGATTCAGTTTGCCGGTTTTAATACATGCTCTTGGTCCCGCCTGCAGCAAACTTTGGATCTGACAAAGCCGACTGCTGTCAAATAACAGCAGTGCTGGAGGACACGGCTACTGCGTGGTGGTTTTATTCTGCTTCAAGACTTTACTTCTACCTATGCGAAAGGTGCCAGCACCATGCTGGGACCGGCACTCAGCGTGAAGAAGCTGTCGCCAGTGTGCTAAGGACCCGTAGCCAATACTGAGTGCCCGTTTTTAGCACAACGGTTGCATGTATACCGAGCCGTCAGTCTCAATTTGACGGTGTGGGACATTTGCAGCAAACATTCACCTCACTTGGGCTGTTTGAGGTATTCAACCCGCAGCACGGGTGAGTGCAATACATTGTACTATCAGCCTTGGGTGTGTGCACGAGAGATACGTGTACAGGTGGCTTATTTTGGCACTAAACAAACAACGATGATATTGGGGGTTTGATGTCTTGTTGGTTTCTGCACATACGCCCTAGCCTTTTAGCCTCCTGACTTCCTGTTGTGCCCAGACACGCTCCCCTTATGCCTGGCACCCTTTTTAACCTACAGTGGACGGTATAGATTGAAATGTGATAGACATAATTTTGATGCAGGGTAATGTGCCAACTAGATTAATCTAAGTTCAAGTAATGATTTATCATGGGAATCCCAACAAGTTCCTCTAATAGATGAATGGTTTATAGTGATGGCAACATTGTTAGACAACAAACGAAGAGAGGTGGCAGATAAACTGTTTGATTTGAAAACTTAGAAAGCCGGTCCCGGGAATTATCCAACCAAGGGGCATATTTACAAGGGCTTTATCTCCGCTTTTTTGGCTTAAAAAGCCAAAAAAGCGGAGATAAAACTATCGCCCTATTTACAAGAGGGTGCTAACATGCATAATCGCATGTTAGCACCCTTTTTCCCAACGCCTCCCTTTGCATCTCTAATAAGCCTGGGCGTAGTTCGCGAAGTAGCGCTACGCGAAGCTACGCAAAGTGCAGTTCGCACTACGCGAGCTATGCGTAGCACTACGCGAACTGCGTAGTGCACTGTTCGCAATGATTGCACAGTGCCGGATGCTTGTCAGCACTGTGCAATCATTGAAAACGGCATCTTGCACAGTGCGAGCTGTCTTTTACTGCCGCTCGAGTAGATTTTTACTCGAGCGGCAGCTTTCTCAACGCGGACTGGTAGTTTCTCATTGCGAGCGGTCGCGAGCATACGCGACCACTCGCAATGAGAAACCTGACCTCCTTGCGTTGAGAATCTCGCCGGGAGGTTTATTTTCCACGCTCGCGATCGGCAACTTGATGTTGCTGATCGCGAACGAGGAAAAAGTCTTGCCGGGATGTCATTTTGCTTGCTCGCGGTCGCCAACTTGACGTTGAGGACCGCGAGCAAGCAAAAAATGACCGCTGCACTACGCTACGCTACGCGTGTTTGCACTGTGCTATGTGCAATTCGCGTTGTGCGAAGTAGAGCAAACTTCGCAAACTACGCGAGCGTAGCGTAGTGCTTTGCCCAGGGTTAATCTCTAATGAGATGCAAAGTGGGCGTACCCCGGATGGACTACCTTGCAAATATCGCTGATGTTCACATCGCGATATTTACAAGGCTGCCCCAGCATTTTAGCACACGTTAGTTTTTGGAGAAAACCGCTGTTTTCTCCAAAAACTAACGTCTGCTAAAATGCAGACTTACCTATCCCTAACATTGGGGTGGATTATGCTGATCGACCATGTGGGTCGTATCAGCAAGGTTATCGCCATTTTGCAGGGAACATCGCTGGAAAACCAGCGATGTTCCCTGCAAAACGGCGAAAACCTCGCTATCTCTGGAATTTTTATCGCCCTGGAGAAACGCGTTGTTAATAACGCGCTACCAGGGCGATAAATTCCAGAGATAGCCTGCGATAACAAAACTATCGCTAAGCACGGCCAGCGATAATTATCGCTGGCCGTTGATAATATGCCCCTAAGTTGTTGGGGGGAGAAACTCACTCTAAAAAACAGCTATGGGACAAGCTTGAGAAGGCTCACAAGAAAGAATTATCTAAATGGTGGGAGGCTATGACTTTACAAAAATATGTCAACTGTGGAAGAATCTCACGCGGTCTGAGGATCTTGACGGTACCTACCTATGAAACCACAAACCCTGAGATGCTGCAAAAATGGTCCATGAACTCCCATGAATGTTCAACAACTATGCTATGCATTTTGATTAAATATGCATGGAAAGACAGGGATAAACTATTGGCAGAGATCGAACATCTGAGTGCAGAATTGTTGAAAATTATTGACTAGAAGGAATATGATGCTGGTATGGAGAAACTAACTGAAAGGATGATAAAGTTGGAAGAGGAAATAAAAATGAAGAAGCCGAGAAAATTGTACCGCAATTATAAATGGGCGGGTTCTAATCTTTCCATAGAAATATGATACATTACAAGGTATTAAGCCCAAAAGAGTTGAGGTCCCGCAACCTGATAAGGTTGCCAACCCAGAAATGGGCACAGTAAGCAGACAGGAGGAATCAGCAGAGGGGGCCAGCGCCACTGACAGGCCTTTCGCGGAACAACAAGAGGAAGAGAGCGAGGAGGAAAAAGCGGAAACAAAAAAGGTAAAAGCAAAACAAGAAAAGGAGACAGCTCGGAGGGAATGGAGACAAGAACCAAAACCACAACGAAATAATGGGACATGACACCAATGTGGTAAATTTGTCTGACTTTCCCCTTGCCCAAACCCATACAGATGTGCTTTCGTTAGGCCTTTCTTTTTCACCAACCTCTTCTTTTAACTACACGCAAAGCCACATTGATTTGTTTAATTTCACTAGAAAATTAAAACCAAAGAAATGGTTTGAGCTGAAAAACAATACGAGGTCCCACACAAGTGATCCATCTTGTCAACCAACTTCACTATGTATTGGTGATATCGAACAATTAAATATGCTGTGTGATCTTGACGAATTCACTGAGTGTCACGAAGATGCCATTCTCAATTTGGATAACTTACAAATATCCTTTAATTGGAACTGCCCTAGTGGGGTTCGTCCCAAATCTGTGTTTACGCCTAATGTGCCCTTTGATGTTATCAATGTCTTTGAGTAGGGAGTCATTAGGGATTTTAAGAATTTAAGGTTTAGGCGTAATAACAAGTCTTTTAATTTGACACCATCACAAAAGAGGGCTCTTACGCAATTATAGGCAAGAGATGACACTGTGATTCGTAACTCTGACAAGGGAGGCATTATTGGGGTTTTTTCCTAAGAGAAATACTTAGCGGAGGGATACAGACAGTTATCTGATGGTGCATGTTACACCTTATGGAGGAAATCAGACATTGATGCTGCTTTAGGAGATACTGGGACAGACTGATGGATTGGCGGGACCCAGGATTACTTGAATAGGAGGAATATAAATTTCTCCTTAATAAACATCCAAAAATCCCGATACTATATTTACTCCCTAAAATACATAAGGACCCCGCCAATCCACCAGGGCGCCCTATTGTATCTTCCATGAACTGCCTTTTAGAAAATAATTCAAGGTATGTTGACTACTTTTTACAGCCCTTGGTTAAATCCCTTCCATCATATGTGAGAGAGAGTGGGGATTTTCGTAGAGTCATTGAGGGCATTGCCTGGAAAGACAATTTTCTCCTGATGGGCCTTAATGTTAGTAGTTTATATTCTTGCATCCCCCATGATCTCGGTCTTAAGGCATGTCGCTAATTCCTGAAAGGAAGGTCATTATCCTTCTTGCTGCACAAGGAGATGATTCCCAACATGATTTATGTTTTCTTGAAGAACAATTTCTTTATCTTTAATGGACAGTATTACCATCAAACCCAGGGCCCCGTGATGGGGACTTGTTTCACCCCCAGTTATGCATGTTTGTACATGGGCTGATGGGAAGAACAGGTCATATCTAGTCTCCATCTTTATGACAACCACGTGGTGCTCTGGGTATATTACATTGATGACATATTTGTCATCTGGAGGGGATCTGAGCTATTGGCTATGGAGTTTTTTAAGGATCTCAATTACAGTGATTTGAGTTTGAGTTTCACAAGCCACATTGATAAAGTATCTCTGGAATTTCTGGACTTGACATTAGAAATCTGCAATTCACACATAAACATCAAATTGTTCTGGAAGGAAACTGCGGGCAATAGTGTGTTGCATGCCACCAGTAGCCACCCTAAGAGCATGATACGGAGTGTCACTTATGGGGAGCTTATCAGGGCTAGAAGGAAGTGTAGCTTGTAATTGATGTAGCTTTTGAAGAAGAGAAGAATGTGATGCTATATAGATTTTGTCAGAGGGGGTACAATTCCAAAACCCTTACTGCAGCTGTGAAGAAGGTAGATGGGATCAAGAGGGAAATCCTTCTGGTGGCCCAGAGGAGGGTATCTGATGGAAGTTAACAAATCCGATTCATTACCACTTACAGCAAACAGGTTGACAACATAAGGGACATTTTAAACGAACTTCGGTATGTACTTAATACTGAAGATGCTATATCGAAGTATGTGTCAATGCAACCTAGCATTACTTTCAGAAGAAATTGGAATCTGAAAGAAATGCTTTGTAGAAACATGGTCACCAAAACTCATGATGCGATTGGCCAGATACGTACACCCGGTTTTGTACCATGTTTTAACTGCAAAGCATGCAAGTCCAGCAAGAGGGTACAATCTTTCACTATGCCAGATACAAAGAAAGAGTTTCAAATTCGGAAAGGTCTGTCATGCAACTCTGACTTTTGCATATATGCTCTGAGATGCCCCTGCAAATTGTTTTACATTGGCCAAGAAGCATGTTCTCAAACACATGAGGGCCTTTAAAACCAGGATAACCAATATCCGGTTGCAAGACACTTCAAAGAACACCATTCTAGCAACAGCAGCTTCTTGCAATTTTTTAGTTTGATCAAGTTCCCCTAACATCCGGAGAGTGACAGAGTGTTGTCACTAAGTAGGTTGGAATCACAATATATGATCTGGTTTAATACCTCACATCCTGCAGGACTGAATATGGATGAGGAGTTGGCTGTCTATTAAGTTAAACTAAGTAATCATTGTTTTTCTTTGCACCTTCCACATGATCCTCATAATGATAGTAAGTAGTTGCCTGAGTCAATTTCTTATGTCACATTCCAAAGTGCAATCAAACTGGACGTGAGGGCAGGTGTGCTGCGAGATATCTGCATATCCCTTATCAAGGGGATTTACCAGACTACACGCATGCTGAACAAATTATATAAATTTAAAATAAACAAATTACAATGATATTTATATTTAAACAATATTACGAAAAGTATTGGAGTCTGGAAATAATAGATATACTTTTCCCACTCCAGTATATGCAACAGTAGAGAAAGTGTAGGCTTTCAGAGGGGTTAAACTTACTATTCCCACAACACACAGGTCAACAGTAGGGAAAGCATTGGACTTGAGAGGGGTAAGATTTACTATTCCCACTCCAGTCTGTGCAACAGCAAGGATAGCATTGTACTTCGGAGGGGTAAAATTTACTATTCTTACCCCAGTCTGTGCAACAGTAGAGAAGGGGTTAGACATCGAAGGGGTACGGTTTACTATTCACATGCCAGTCTAAGCAACAGTAGGGAAAGTACTTCACTTCAAACACATTACATATTTGAATAACCTTATTAATTTTGAACACATATAAAATTCTGAATATGAACATTGTTAATTAAATAAAATAAATATATATGAGTATGTAAAAAAACAATTAAACAATTTACATGATTATTAAACAACTAAATATTTATCAGTAATTTTATTTTTACCTAATTAACTTCCCACACTATACCCCTATGAACCTAGAAGCCCACACTTAAAATATAACTAAAATAAATAAGTATAACACAATTGACATAATTGATAAGCAATTAACTAACTAATTAACAAATTAATAATTATTTGTTAATTCATTAATACTTAATTAATGCTCTGCCCTATACCACTACAAACCTAGCATCCAGCAACTAAAATAGAACTAAAATAAATCAGTATTACGTAATGTACATAATTATTTATCAATTGAATAATTAACAACAAATAAATAATTAATTGTTAATTAATTATTACTTAACTTCCCATCCTATATCCCTACAACCCCAACATCCCACACCTAACATATATCAAAAATATAAAGTTATTACACAATTTACAAAACTAATAATCAATTAAATAGTTACTAATACATTAATAATCAATTGTTACCTAATTATAACTTTATTAACGTCCCATCCTATATCCCTACAAACCCAGCAGCATGCACCTGAAATAAAATATAAAACATCTAATTATTACACCATTTACATGATTAATAATCAATTACATATATAATAATAATTTTTAAAAATGTATTGTTAATTAGTTATTACTTAATTAACTTCCCACCCTATACCCCTACAAACTCAGCAGCCTGCCCCTAAAATATAACAAAAAAAAACCTATCACACAATTTACATCATTAATAATCAATTAAATTATCAATAATAAATTAATAATTGTTAATCCATTATTACTTAATTAACTTTCCGCCGTATATACCTACAAACCTAGCAATGTGCTAGAACACTATACAGTACTATTAGAAATTAAATTAAAAATTAAAAATCGCTTAAAATTGCAAAATATATATAAAAATATTATTAACAACTATACAAGCAATGATAACACATAAAATTTATATATGAACTAAAACACATTAAGATAATTAGAAAACGATACTTTTGACAACTATATTCTGAACAGCGATATTACTTACCTGGAAAGAATAATGTTCTTGACAACAATATTTCTGCATCACAATATTTTTGTATCACAATATATTTTTTCCGATATTTCTGTCTTCCAATATTTTAAACTCAATATTTTGTCCAAATACTGCTTCGGACTGAGGCATTGTTTGTTCTGTGATGCAGACTGTCAGAACCCCATTCAGAGGGCCACAGGCCAAGCAGGAGCTATTTGGCCCAGCGGTGAGGGGTTGAGGCCTTGTACTTCTGATGGCCCAGTATCCAACCTACTATGGATATTGATCGTGAGCAACTGGGCCAAGTACTCCTTCGGGACTTGACTGTCAGTGGTAGTGCAAGTCGAGCAGTCCAAAGATACTTGTAGGGTGAGAGGGGGGGAAGGTTGGTTGATACAGTGTGTTGAACACAGGCTCACTACTCAAAATACGTTCAGCAGCAACACTAAATGACTGTCAAGTCAAATGCTTCCTTTTATGCAAAAAACGAGTATTTTTATACAAACACAAAGTAAAATACAGCATTTACAAAGAATACACACAGTCCCCTGAGTCAGTGCTATAGCATTTTATAGATGGGTTCCTGAGTCCCACTCCCTCTTCACTAGTGGTAGTGGTTATTCTCAATTCACTATCAGGTTAAGCCCCACTAATAGTCCAGGTCTCAGGAGTCCCACTCTGATTTTTTATAAATTCAAAATTGTTCCAGCGCCAAAGCGCTATATGGCAGGCAAATTCCCACAAGACCTTCTGGGCAGTAAATTAGTCTCAACCACACCAGCAGAATCTGAACAGAGTTGGAGGATGGGAAGTGGTGGAAAAAGGATAAATTGTCAATTGTAACATAAGTGTCAGGTGTAGATGTTGATGACATGGTGACTAAGGAGGGTAAAGGTGCTGAGGGTGAAAACAATTTGGTATCGTTTGGAACACGTGCATTGTAATGGAGAAGAAGACATCTACCAAAGAAATTTCAAGATTTTGTCCCATCTTAATTCAATTTGAGGTTTCTCTTAATATATCTTCAAAAAGTATAACTGCATGTAATGGAGAAGGAGATATCTACTAGAGAAATTTCAAGATCTGTTATATTTTAAATCTAATTTTTCTTTTAATGTATTTTTAAATAGTACAATTTTATGTAATAATGTATAAGAGGGAAGGTGCGTCAGTCCATATGTGTTGTATACATGTACTGGGTGTATGTGTGCCTGTGACTGGTACAATACATGGAAGATTCTGGGTTCTATTTTGGAGACCCAAGGCTAAGTGGAGGAACAAGATGAGGTAGAGAAATCCCCCCAGACAGATTTGTGGATTGCTGCATTCCTGTAAGCTGGGTGGGATGGACTGGACAGGGGAGACCCAGGCTTCCAACCATACACTTCAAAGGGTGCTCTTTGATTCAGAGAGAGAACACAAGGAAGGGGTCTTGTACATCACAGGAAAGAGACGGGGGTGATAAGAGAGTCATAAAGAGTAGGTGTGAGGCCCTGGGGTAACCTTTTAAGTTACTCCTGCTATGACAGACTGCTTTCTGGCTGAATGGCAGGACAGAGGAGAGGGCACTTGAAAAGGAAGCAGATCTACAACATAAACATTTAATAATCTCAGACTCTAAATCACATTTGGTGTCTGGAAATGGATTATAAGAAGGGGAGCTTGAGGCCCTTAAAATTGTCAACTGTCAAGCAGCTAGTTGGACTGTGTGAGGAGGAGAAGTTCTGCAAGAAGTCTGCCTGTAATGAGGCCTGGGGCCAAGGCCTGCCAGTCAAGAGAGACCCACTACAAGAGAGAGGATGGTGTTCCATTTGAGACTTGGATTCATGATGTATTGCATAATTGAAATGAGTGGGTGAGAGGGATGGAGGCTAAGGACTATCAGTCCCTTAACCAGTTGATGGTGACACAGAAACTCAAGGAGGAGTGCTCTACCCCACTAAAGCAATACCTGTCTGATCCGACAGAGAGGGATCCAGAGCAGCTTGACGTGTTGGCTGAAAAGTGGTTACCTAACAGGGGCTTGAACGACACGGTCTAAGCCAAAGGGGAAGAGAAACTCCCCACAGACTAGTTCCAAACCAGAGGGTAAGGGCCAGGGTAATTGCCAAGTAACTGGAGGAGGGCCTAAGAAAAACAGGAATGCTAAGGAGCATCATGAGAAGGGATGACAGGGAAGTTTTTCCAAGTCCAAGGTGGTGACTTTGTATAAGTGCCGCCAGGTGGGACACTTCAAGAGGCAAAAGATCTTGATCGAGCAGCACATGGGTTAGCAAGCACGTTACACATGGGTGAAGGGGCCCGAGAGGGTCCGCTTGCGCTCAAACTAGTAGCTATGGAGATCTGGGAGAGGGACCCAGATGCTCTGAAGCATATTCATCCTAACATGATGGGATTTGTGCAGGAACTTAGTATAAATGGGGGAAAGTGCCTGCACTGAGGGATATTGGAGCCTTCCGCACTATGAATGAGAGGAAGTACATAAGCCTGAGTAGATACACCCTGGGACCAATGGAACCAGTATGGTAGCCAGTGGAGAGGGCTAGAGTATTCAATTATCTGAGTTTAGATTGAGCCCCATGGCAAGGCGGCCATGGTTGATGTTGGGGTAATGAAAAAACAAGATGCTGGATGTCTTTTGGGCAATGACTTGATTGCCCATGGCTTGGTGCCACAACTGGAAGCGTTATGGCTTGGACTACATCAGCTGTGATCTCAGTTCACATCAGTGAACTGGGATCATTCCTGGTTTGAAGGGACCACGACAGTGTAGTTTGCACAAAAGGACAGACTCCAGGAAGGCAATGGCTGTGGAGGCCAATGCCTCTGCTCCAGAGATAAGGGAGGATGAGGCTCCTGAAGCACACTAGGTGCTGGAGTCTGTGTCACTTCCAAAGCTGCAGGGTTTGCTAGCTGTTGGAGGGCCTACCTGGGAAGATTTCTTCAAGGCACAGGAAGAGTGCCCTACAGTTGTGGAACTTCAGAAGGAAGCCCAGGAACAGGTAAGTAAAATAGTGGTTGAGAAACACTCTATTGGGTGGGAGGACAGTCTACTTTAAAGTGAGCCGGTGAATCCTAAGCCAGCAACTATCAAGAGGCTAATGGTTCCATTATGTCACAGGAATTTCCTGTTGTCACTGGCCCATGAAGTGTCCTTGGC
The DNA here is from genome assembly GCA_963921515.1 of Calotriton arnoldi. NCBI lineage: Eukaryota > Metazoa > Chordata > Amphibia > Caudata > Salamandridae > Calotriton > Calotriton arnoldi. The sequence goes on along the minus strand of CAWUFW010004649.1, from coordinate 162,793 downwards.
AGGACACTTGTGCATTAGAAAGACACAGGATAGGTTCAAACCTCTGTTCTACTGCCAGGGCTGCGCAGAGACACAGGAAGTTTCTGGAGAACCTGTTGTGCTTGCCACATGAGTGGTAAGACAGTAGGGAGGACAAAGGCATGGTTAGTGTCTCGACCATTTGTACATGTTCTGTTTGAGCAGATGGGAATAGGCATAATTGGTGCATTTGGCCCCCTTCACAGTTTGGCAACAAGTATATCTTGGTTGTGGTGGATGATGCTCCCAATCTGTATCCAAAGCAGTGGGGTTAGGTATAAATGCCGCTGGAAGTACAATTGCTTGCTGCATGTTGTCCTGAATATAGAGTTCCTTCACTTATAGAATTCCAATCAATGTGAAATGAATAATAAAATGCGCTGTACTACACTGAGGAATCGAGGTGTGACAATATGGTTATGATTTTAATCAAAAACAAATAAGACAATATGTGCCTTAAGATCTCGGTGTAGATTTCACCACAACTACAGATAGTGCCAGCAGAGAACAGCATGGTACTGATTGGGTGAGACCATCACAGAACCATGGATAGACCCAAACCAAGACGGTGGAAAATAATTCAAAGTAACACATTAGTTGTAAGTGTCACCAAAGCGAAATGACAACTCAAGGTATAGGTGTGCGTTTCACCAAAGCTAAGACAATGTAAAATAATGTTGCTCTACGACACGCTCTCGTACGTGTGCGTGACACTGAAGTGTCATTGCCCACAGCAAAATGATGTTGAAACATGTTCTAGGAGCACATCGCCTCAGAACATGTTGTTTGCGTATCAAAGAAAATGACGAAAGACATCACTAGAACGCAGGGTGCTCCACGACCATGTATAAGAAGACTGCATCATCATGGAGCATAGGGCAGCACTCAGTGTCCTGTCCTTTCAAGGAACAGTCGAGGACCAGGAGTCTTCAATTCATGAATGGATTACGTGGCACTGAGATGTCCGTGTACCCTCTCAATACAACAAAAACAGCACCTCCATCTCCTCGAACATGGGTTTCACCTCTGTAGTCACTTGTCACCACTGCAAAGAAGTCTCTGGATCAGGTAATTCAGCTAATTTCTTTTAATTCCAAGAATACAGGGCCTGCTAGGAGCCTCGTTCAATAGCTCACACATTCAAATATCCATAATAGTGTTCCCAACATTCCTTCCACCCAGCCCCTATTTCACATTTTACCAATCTAACCCACAGACACTCATAAGATGCAACACACTGCTAAAACTACTATAATAATTTCCATAATTCTGAAAACCCAAGGTTTGTGTGCAGATTGTCCATAATACATAATCTATGTTATAATTCGCCAACAGCTGTCTGTGTGCTGTTTTCATGGGCCATGGTGAGGGTCCACGCATCTACTAATATCCCCAGCAGATACAAGTAGCTTTTGCATGTTTGTCTGATAACACTCTGGATCTAGATGAGCCTGACTCATCATAGGGAAGAGTGAGAGACACCTGCCTGTTTCACTTTTCTTTCGAGTGGGGTGCAATAAGCAAGAGCCCATTGGGGCTAAGGAAATCATTCTAGGTGTGACCTTCGAATTGGGGGGGTTACAAGATGGCACCCAAAATGGGGCTTAAGGCCTTGAAATTCACAGATACAGAATTTACCTGGAGATGACCGGAGGTGTTATATGATCCTCCACGGAGATAGAAGAGGCGTGCCCTACTCCTGCTGGGTTTGTTAGGGGTGTAACAGATACAAAGGTTTAGCCTTTATTCTAAGTACCGTGAAAAAGTGTTTGAGAGCAACAGTTAGAAATTTTTAAGAGGCTGAGTTCAAAGAAATAGAAATTCCAGAGAATGTTGATCAAGCTCTTACTGCCCTTTTGACAGCTAGGGAATTCCCATTAAATGGGGGTGAAGTAGTACCATTGGTCAGAGCAGACCAAGTGTATACTAAAGAGTTATTCTACTCCTGGATTGACCTAGAAGCTGTAGGTGCTAGACTTACTGCTGTTCCCTTTTGGCAGAAGTAACCTATACTCGTAAATTACTCGTAAATTGTACCACTTCTCCTTTTCAGGGGGAAATGTAAGTGTACACTTTTGAGTAGCTTTACGCTCATAAATGGTTAATAGCCAAAATTGTAATGCTACTCAAAAGTGTAAGAGTTAACCTACACATGTAATTAACTCATAAGTGTAAGTTACCTTTGTGATTAGCCCCCGAATATTAAATATGTGTTAACCAATGGGTATGGTACTGAATGTACAACAGTGACAGTCATGGGGCAGTGGGTTTGCTATCCTATACATAACTACATATGGCATGCCTTATATTGCAATATTACCCGCACAGAAATAAATGCAGGAAGAGCATGAAGCATCATCTTCAACTGATTTAGTGATGAAACCTATAAGTAACATAGACACAATAGATGAGGTAGTTCTTGGTAATAAAAAAAACAATGCGTCATTATTTGCTATTCATCAAATATACACTGCTACTCCATAGGATCAAAAAGAGGTGGAGTTACCCAAAATATTATTGCAAGTCTATGGGCCTAATAACCACTTTGGCGGTCCTATAGCGGACGGTGCTACGCGCCATCCACAGTAGGACCGCCAAAGATGTGGTGTGCCCGCCCGCCAGATTAGGAGTTAAATGCTCGTCTGGCTGGCGGTCCTGCGGCGGTCCTGACTGCAGCAGTCTGCTAGGCTCATGGCAGAGCCTATCATGCAGACAGCTACAGTCAGAGCGCCGATTACACCTTTCTGCACTGTGTGGCATATATACCACACCGTGCAGGAAGGGGGAGGTGCAAATCCAGGGGGGCACTACATGTGCCCCCCATGACCAAATCCAGCAGGGGGCTCTGTAAGGTCCCCCTTTGTTGCCATTCTGCCACCCTTTTCATGGCGGTTTCACTCTCATGCCCATCACTGATGAAAATTACTGTTTAACTGATTAAAGCCTGATACGTTTTATATTAGACTATCACAATTTAAATTTACATTGTAAAACATATATATAGCACAGTATTAATGATGCATTTAACACACAAAAAATATAAAACCACTTCAGTTGTAGCAAACATGTTTTTTCACACAAAGTCTTGTCAAAGGCTGGTCTTCTAGGCGATGCTTGGATCAGCTTTTACAGGGGTGTGGAATTTAATAAAATATCTACTTGTCCATGGGGCAGGTTGCTTCATAAATCTACTTGTCCTGTAACAAAATCCACTTGCCCTGTTGGTGCCATGTATTGCAGCGACAAATAAAAAGAATTAAAAAAAGATTATGGCAGCAATCTCATTATATAAGAGCTCTGATATAGTCTCTCTGATTATGCCAGGGATCATACCATAGTAGTGGTTGAATACTTGCAATCTCCTTATGTTTCCGTGTTTCCGCAGATCTACATACTGGGGCTGAAGGCAGTGGTAAGCAATAGTTCTAGGGTTAGAATGTCCTTTTGAGTTTGTACAAACCTACTAACTTGCATGTTGTAAGGGTTTTCAACAGCTCTTCTCTAATCTTTTGCCATACTGAAAAATGTTGGAAATTTACTCCTGACAATGGCAGATGTAAACCTTCTTCCAGAGTTGGGAAAAAAGTGGTTGGAGGAAAAGTGAACTTGCAAAACACTCAGATTTTAGCATGAGCAAATCTACTCATGTAGATTTGCTCATGCTAAAATGAAGTTCACAAATATTTTCTAGGAGTACTATTTCTTGTCCTACTTCTGTAAATTCTTGGGAATTCAAGAAAGCCTTTTAGCTGCACTTAATGCAAGGACATATACCATGGGTGCACTTTTGAGACTTTCTTTAATAATTGGACCCCTAATTTGTTCTGGCGTTGACCGTGACCATTTATGTTTATTAAAATTCTGTCTCTCTCTCTCTGTATTGGCTGGCTTCACTGTGAGTGATAGCATTCTGCTCTTTCACAAGGAGCATATCGGCACACAAAGTAGTTTTGTTCAGTTACAGTAACTACTGTGGCAGTGTGTGCTTTTTGAGACCAAAAAAACAATTTTTGCTTTTGCCAATGTTTGTTATAATGGTGAGGGCCCGGCAGCTCCCACACCAATAAAGCTTTACAAAAACCATGCCAAAACAAGTCACACATTGACAAAACTAAAAAGCTGACCACCAATTTCAGACCTACTGGCTTTGCCAATGCTTGTTTATTTTTGTTTCCCATAATCTTATTGAAACTGGTTACACTGATTTTGCAATATGAATATCTTTTGGGAAATACTATCATGCATCAACACATGTTACTAAATGATGCTGCAAAGAAATGGTACCTGAAATGTTACAGTAGTTTAGCAAAATGTTTTTTTCCTGCTTTCATTTTTTTATGAACATTATATTTTGAAAACAAAGAATCATCAATGTTGCTTTCAAGCTTCTGCAAATATTTGCATCAAATCAGAGAGCATTCTGGGAGCATTAGACATAGCCTCATATTGCTAAACTTTGAAAACGTGTGTACACATTTTTATACTGGAACCTCTGTCAGTAGTGAAGTCGGAGCTTACAACATTTACTTGGAGCGCTCACCCTAATAATAAAGGCTTTCAATTAATGCAAGTTTGAACAGCATTAACATATGGGCAAAAATATTACCTTAACTGCAGATAGTTTCCTTTCCTGATCCATAATGTGGTACTGCAAACTGGTAGCCAAAGGGTTTGTGCTGCAGGGGGTTGAGCCTACTTGTCCCAAGAACAAAATATACATGAAAACTTGTTGCCCTTGACCCCAAACAATATTTCCTGGGCTTCGGGCTATAGGAATTCCACATCCCTGGCTTTTAGTTCAGAAAAATGGGCTCTTATCTACAGAGGAAGTACCAGACTCCAGAATGGAACAAGCCAACCAGCAATGCTCTAGAAAATAATACAGCCGGAAGAAAAGAAACTGGACACCAGAAAAACCTTCAGACTGAATAACAGGAATGGAACTTGAAGAGAACAGGAACTGGAGGAGGTTGAAGGTCCACAGAGTCAAGAGAGAGCGAGCAACAGTACAGAAACAATTGTGATGCAACTGGAATTCACAGTGGACTCCTTTTATAGTGCAGGACAGGATATGAGCCAAGAAAAATGGGTTTGGCAATCTTGGATTGGGTAGAAACATATAATTTTATCTTGGAATTAAATTTAATTGAAATATAAATCAAAATCAAATCTGTGAAGAATAATGCTGATATTGTATAAATCATTTATCAAACTTCCTGAATACGGCATATGCCAGAAGCCGATATGCAGGAAAAACAGTATTTCCAAAATAGCGTCAGCTGAGGACGTGACGCGACCTCAGCCCGAAGCAGGCCAAAATTGAGTGTGCAGTGCTATCGCAGTATGAGGAAAAATCAATACAGCCGTGGGTGACCCCACAGCGGTTGAAGGTAAGAAATATTCATTTCAAGTCTAGCAACAGAATCATATTATATTACCTCTTTTACCCTAGAGGGAGTTCAATTAGGTTTACAACTTCCCCTGGGGCATAAGAATAGCCCTTGAGTGTTTTCAGCAAGAATAACTGAAACATCACAATGTGATTTGAGCGTAGTTTCGATGAAATTTACATAACAGATGATAGATGATTTGGAAGAGTATTTGCAACACACAGACAAAGCAATTACTCTGTTACTGGAGGCAGGCTACAATTGAATTTCAGGAAATTTAAAATGTATTGGCCATATGTGGTGCTTGACTTACTCCAAGGCTTGGATGGAATACATTTGATCCTGTTTTGTCACTGTTAGAGCAGTAGTCAAATTAAAAGTCAATTTTGTGAGCAGTAATTATCTTACACTTTTGTGGGTGTTTTACTGTATTAGCATGTCCTTCCCTAAACACCTCTTATAATTTCCTTTAACCCCAGCCTTTTATTAGTAATTATTCCCCATTCCCAGCCACTCTTCCTTCATTAAAAATATATACCAATGTGTGTGAAGATGTCTGTGCAGAAAATATAGGGGAGGTGGAGATGTCTGGCCTGAAGTTTGTGAATTGCATTTTGCAATTAGTAACTACTACTACTGGAGTACTACTTTATATACTCCAAAATGCAGTTTGTGAATTGAGACCCATCTGATGGCAATTGCAGACATGTGCTCTCACCAAGGATGTACTCTTTTGAATACATTAAAATACACTTTGAAATTACAATCCTTTGTGATAGTACCCCACTATCAATCAATCAATCACAGAATTTGTAGAGCGCACTACTTACCCGCGAGGGTCTCAAGGCGCTGGGGAGAGGGAAGGCGGGGGGGTGCTGCTACTGGTCGAACAGCCAGGTCTTGAGTAGCCTCCTGAAGGTCAGCAGGTCTTGGGTCTGTCGTAGGCTTAGTGGAAGGGTGTTCCAGTTCTTGGCAGCGAGGTGTGAGAAGGATCTGCCGCCGGTGGTTGTTCTTCGAATGCGAGGTACGGTGGCGAGGGAGAGGTCGGCGGAGCGGAGCTGGCGGTTGGGGACGTAGAAGAAGAGTCGTCTGTTGAGGTAGGCTGGGCCAGTTTTGTGGAGTGCCTTGTGTGCGTGGATGAGGAGTTTGAAGGTGATCCTCCTGTCGACGGGGAGCCACTATGTAGGTGTGTAAACATTTGTAAGCATTTGTGCCCTTCTCACACTGTAGTTCTCTTGCCAAGAGTGTCCTGGTAGAAAACTGGAGCACTCACAACATCCTAAGGAAAAGTGGCCAGCCTTCTGTGTTTTTTCTCTCACCCTAATTCAATTTAACATTCATAGACGCAGTTAAACTTCAGCTTCTATTAGCAGTCTGCTGAAAATAGGCCATTATCACATTAGTGACTCACCGCGATAATGAGCCCCGATACATTGCAAAGGCCACTGTTACAGTACTTGCTATTTTCCCTATCTGCTCATCTTGCAGAAATATTAACTTGCTAATTATACTGTGTGTGCGACTTTCGTGATGTTTTGAGATTAATTAATTAGGCTAAACCATGATCCTACATTAGCGATGTTTAGGGCTTTTTTTTTTTCAATTCCAGTCTGATGAACATCCCTGATTTTAATATGTTTGGGGCAGTGCCACTTTTAATTACAATACCGAGTTTCTGCAGAACGTGGTGGTTGCTTGAAAAAAGAACCATGGAGCATTTTTTTAATTTTTAAATGCATACCGGAAAATGACACAACATTAACAAGGGCTAAACGCGATAGACTAATTTTACACCGAGACAATAAAGGTAAGAAAATATATATGTGTGTGTGTGTTTGTGTGTGTATGTATGTGTTGGTGTGTCTGTGTGTATGTGAATTTGATATTCAATTGAATGAATTGAAACAGGTAACTTTAATTTTCTTGCCAATGTCTCAGGCCCTCATTACGATGGCGGTCGTTTGTTCCGTCGACCACCATAGTTTCCGGCAGGTGACTGTCTAACAATGTGTAGGCAGTCCCACCTGCCCGATTAGAATAGGAGCGCCATGCAGGCGGCCGTTAAATGCTTTTTTCTACTGCAGCTTGTGCGGGGGCCACAGCACAAGCCGCCGTAGATAAGGACATTTTGTGTACACCATGTACTGTGAGCCACACGCTGCATGGATGTGTGGGGGGGCACTACATGTGCCCCCAGGCCACTTAGCAGCGGCCCACAGGATATTCTAATCCCTATGGCGGTGCCTGCGAAGGCACCACCGCCATTCTAGGGTTAGGAATCTAACTACTGTCTCAACGGGATCTTTTATCCTGTCGGAGGCGGTGGTCCTACCCCCCAACCTCTGCGGTCCAACCGGCAGCATTGTAATGCAGCTGTCGGACCGATGCTCTGGATGGGGGGCGGACCGCCAACCGCCATCGTAATGAGGGCCTAAGTGTTTAATAGAAGATGTATTAAATTATAAAACTAAATGTCAATCAAAGCACATATATCCTAATATGTTTGGAAAAAGGTCAATCCTGGCAACAGCACAGCAAGCCCAGTATGCACATGGCTCTGGGGCTACTTCTTAGGATGCTTGGTGTTCCCATCATTCTCTGAAAGCTGTCCCAAGAGAGCAATGCTCACTGCCAGCCCTACCCCCTGTTGAGAAAAAGTGCCAGCTCAGCTGACATGTGAGGTGCAGTAATAAAGAATGTTTGGGTGCTCTATTGCCGACCACAGACAGCTCGAGTCTTTGCAAGGTTATAGTCAGCTGGGGCAGTGACCCTGGCAGGTTGCCACTCCAGGCATCAACAATGTGTACCTGTTTTCAGGTCTGACCTTTTGATTTTACTAAAACTGTATGCATAATATACTTCCTACAGGGGCTTTCATCCGTGGTCTGCTATTGTGTTATTCACATTTTTATTCTGCATGCCACAGCATACAGCCTGGGGCAATAGGTCAGCCCCTTTAGCTAACTTCAATGTGAGTGATGGCATTCTCCTGTTTCACAAGCAATTCATCCACACACAAAGTAGTTCCCTTCAATACTATGGACTACAAAGGCAATATTTGCTTCTTGAGACCATAAAATATTTTTGCATTTAGACATTTTTTTAAATTTAGGATCTAAGAGGCTTAGCTGCTTCTTTGACAATAAAGTTTTGCAAAAACAATGAAAACACAATACAAAATCAGGACTTGCAATGCCAAAAAGCTTGACAGCCAATTCTAGACCTATTGTCTTGCCATTGCCTTATATATAGTGCTCCATAGCTTATTTTTGATGTTCCTGAGCTCTGTAGTTAACAGATGGCACTATTAATCAATTTATGATACTTAATTTAACAACGTACGAAGGAGAGGCGAGTGTATGCGCTTACAGGATCACAAACTCACAGGCTTCAGATCACTGCATTTGTCATCAGAGAACATTCCACTTACTTAGTCTCCCTATTGAGGTAGCAGGAAAACGTTGCTTACTGTTGACCATTTTTGTTCCACTGGCTTCTGTATTAGAATATCGACTACAAAAATATTGCAGCCAAAATATTGATGGTCACAATGTTTTGGTTGTAAGAATATATAGGTAAGTATAGATTTACTACTCTTAGTTCCACATGTATGTACCTTCATGCTACATAGGCATAATGTTAATACCAGCAAACCTACACATCCCTACATGTACTTACCTTGTTGATAATTCGGTCTTCAATATTTTTCCTATAATAATTTTGTAGCCCAATGTGAAGTTCTTGATACTCTGGTATCATACCATGCCAATGAGATGAATTGTTAAGGGGGTGTTCTTAGGCGTGTGTTTTATTTACTGGGAGTTCGCCCAGGCAGATGACATTCTTGGGCATAGGAACAGTGTTTTCAAAACAGTGGAAAGAGGCAGAGCAATCATTCTTTCCATCCTTGGGAGGCTATCAGGTGGTGGTTTTCTTGGGCATAGCATTGACTCTTGAACAATGGCATTAACCTGACACTAGGCATAGGAGAGGCAGTTTACATATTCGGAGGGTTTGTGGAGGTTCATGGGATTGTTACTGGTGCCTTATAAATGGTGCAATGTATACTCTTGTGTGGGGGAGTTCTGGAGCATTTGCATTACAAATGGGAGCAAATGTAAAGATACCTATTATGAGGGGAGTCTATGATGGAAAGGAATTCTTGAATAAGGTAATGGTGCTTTACATATTAAAGCAATATAAAACTACAGAAACTGAAAAGGGCTGTTACATTTTTGCTTGGTTTATGTTCCTGCCATTGCCTTCAAAGTCCATGAAACCAGAGGCGGCAAGGATACTGCTGGGGCATCAAAGGGCATGACAGGGGTAGCAACTGGCTACTCGTCGTTGACACGCATGGTACCTTTTCTTAAACCCCCCCCACCTCCCCTCCTCTCCTTTCCCTCTGCATTTTCACACTTTCCACTTCTCCTTTTTTAGGTTGAGTCTACTAGACAGCATAGTTGTCTGGTTGCAAAAGACATACTGTAGCTTCACTGATCTTTTAATGGCAAGCCCACCCATTGCTCACTATGGGTTGCCATTATTGTCACTTGTTCTCTTGCTTCTTATTCAATGGCTTGCCCTGTGCATCTTGTATCTGCCTCTCCCCTGGAGCATAGTCTCTTTACTGGAGTGTGTGAAATGTGAGTAACTTAATAATTTAGTAATTCAGCACCATAATTCTGTGAAATGTTCCAAACAAGTATGTGCAGTGATGAATAATTATGTGAAATGTGTCTCGAATTCGTAAAAAATTAGACAATGAATTTTGCATTTAAAAAAGCATATAACTGCAGCCACATGATGCAGCATGTGACCATTTTGATTGGTGTGTGAATCCAGACTGATCCTGCCTGCCATGTGTTCCATAACTTCCCTCACAAATCCTATTCCACTCCATCCCATTGCTGTCCATCTCTCCAGTTTTTTTCAACTTTCTGTCTCCCTCTCCCTACCCCAGGGCTTCTATTTGTCATTTTTCCCCTGCTTGCTAATTTGTATGTCACTTCCTGCCCCCTTCCACCAGTTATGGCAGGGGCAGTGAGCCCTGGGACACCCCCTCCCAGTCCCACTCCAACATCATTGGTGGCCCAAGGAAGTACCCGGACAACATTTTCCAAAGGAGGAGGTGGCAGCGTTTGTATTTTTTGTGCAGTGCTACCTCCCCCTCATGCTGGTGGCAGCCCCGGCAAAGGCTACATATTGCTGAAAGGAGGGGGAGCTGAGGACAAGTATAAAGCAGGATACGCCACCTCCCCTGTGTCACGCAGGCTCAGTGACTGCTGGGCTGATGTCATTGACTGTCAGCAGGACCTTCTGGATCTACTTGAGGTGATGGCTCTTGCAGGTAAGTGTTATTTAACATATTTAATGTTATTTTTATTGCTTTGAAGGAGGCATTATTGCTGTAACTTTAAGTGATAGGAGTTTGTGTTACAAAAGACGGTTGACATGGGCACTCCATGTGAAAAGTGCATTTATTCACATGGATGGCACCAGCAAATTATGGCACTGAAATGAGCCTTGTTCACTTCCCTAAGACCACCTAGCTGTCTCCACCGTAGGCCCAGCCCTCGAATCCCAGGGTAAGGTTCGGAGCATCACCAGCAGAAGACAGTGGCTACCTACACCTGCCGTGGATGGAGACCATCATGATGACTTTCCACAGTCTAGTGATCCTGAAGGAAGATGAGTCACTCCAGGTTGCATAATCTCCACAGCCACCGCGGGTAGCCAAGTGTTGCGTCCCTTAGAGCAGTCCATTTCCCTTACCCTCATCTGGAGTTCCCCGCCATCAAATTGTGAAAGGCCTGAAGGAAGTTGTTGATCCAGAGGAAGATATTAAAAAGACTTGACTGTATAAACGGGCAGTTTCAATGGGATGGAGGCGGGCCTGTTTTGGGAACTGAGAGTGAGACATTTGGGAAGGGGTAATAGTATAGTTTTTTAGGGTTTAGGGAGGGGGTTGTCTGTTGTCTGTGGAGTAGGTGGCTTTAATTTTAGTTAAAATAAATACTTTATCTTTGTCTACTTATGGGATTCTAATTATTATGGTTATTACTATTATGGTTAGTTGTTCCGTTTCTTGAACTTTTTACTATAACATCTCTAAAACATGATGCTCCATCCTACAACCATCAGAGCAGATGCTGCATCCTTAACCTGTTACAAACTCATCTTCCTCTCTCTAGCCTGCTCTCCACTTGACGTGATCGCCCTTATCACCAGGCTAACCCGAATGCATGCCTCCAGTCCACCCCCCTGCAATCATTGTTGGAAAACTGATGATGCATTACCTTTGCCTCTCCCCTTCAAGACTTAATGTTAACTGAGAGCACCCACCCTCCCATTAGTCAGTAGTTGCAATATCAGTGTACTGCCCGACGCTTTTCACCTAGTCACCACCAATAAGGAGAAGTACTGCTTATAACAACCAATTGAATACAGGAGATGTGTTTATATTATTGAAAGGAAGACGACACGGGGTAAGGTTGCTCCCTTTAGTGGGTCTACTTGTGGGTTTGGTGCTGACTAATTTGACTTCGTTGGATGCTCCACTCATTTCTTTCATGCATAGTTGGGAATGCTCAATGCTTCTAGCCAAAATGAGAGCAGTTTCTAGATCAGGGTCTTCGGAAGATAAAAGTTTCTCCTGAATCTTTTTATTGCAAGTGCGCTCAATTAACTGATCCCGGATAATTTCGTCTCTGAACTCCCTATAATTACAAGTGACAGCTAGGGTTCTGAGGGCAGCTACAAAATCATCAATGGATTCGCCAGGGATTTGAGCACGTTGCAAAAACTTGTGACGCTCCAGCACAATATTTCTCTTGGGATTGAATCTCTTATCCAAAGTTTTAATAAGAGAGGCATAATCATCAACAATTAAAGAATCACCTTCTTCACCACTACTGACACATGTTCTTATGAGTTCTAGGGGTAAGGTCTTCAAAATACTTCTTCCCTCAGCACCCAAATTGTATACTAGTAAAGCTTTTTTTTTCTTTGACGTGAAGGTATCTCCATCAATCGCTTCAAGATAGGCATCAAATGTTTCTTTCCACTGTTGCCAAATGACAGGAGGAGTACCGGGTGACTGTAAAAAGGGAGGTGGTGCAATTACACGATCCATAGAGTAATCTTGCGTGGGTGAGTTGCTGCCACAAGTCACCACAACAAGAATTTATGTTGCAGGATAGAACTGAATAGATAAATGAAAACGCCACAAAAATGTATTTTAAAGAGAACCAGGTGTACACATCACCGACATGCCCATGGAGAGAGTGTTGCCACAGTACATGACACGCTGACTGAGTATGTCTGTCACTTTTACAATGAATGCATGCACCAGGATGATCACAAGGAGGGCGTGTCACCGTTGAGTTTGCAGTTTTACAAACTGCAAGAGCCACTGTATATATTGTAAATTAGAAGTACACCATCCCTTTTCCAATGTTCCTTTAAAGCTACAGCTTTGTGTCACTGGTTGTCCTTAAACCATTTGATTCGTCAAATGCAGCTTGCCCCACAACAAGAAAACACTTTAACTTGTGCCGGGCAAGAGAACTGAAGCTTCAACAAGAGGAAAATGACACGCGCTTGATTTATGCGCAGATTGCCATTACCGAAGCTTCAATTCAATGTGTCACGCGCCTGTATGCGCGTCGGAGCTTAATCCAGCAATGTGGCGTGCGCCGGTATGCGCGCCGGTTGCCACAACAACGAGAGCTCCCTAGCAACGCGTGACGTCTCACGCAATGCGTGCTGACACATGCGCTGATTGCCCTGGGAACAGTAGCTCTCGGTAGGACAGAGATGTGCGTCAGGGTGACTCGTGCCGGTACACGCGCTGGCCGTCACCATGCACACTCCTCCACTCTGCAAGAAACACCCCAAAATTCTCCAAAATCTCACCGGAACCTTCAGTGGAGATGCGACTTGCAGGGCAACCAACTCCGAACATCCGGGTGTTCACCGAGGGCACTTCAATGGCGCTCGAGCGATTTTCCTCACAAGGCTCAGGAGACATGGGTCAGAGGAAGACGACGGAACAACACGATGTCGAGGAAAAGACGGTGGGGAAGACTGTGGACCGGACAACTCGTCGCCAATGAAAGGAAGACGACACGGGGTAAGGTTTCTTGTCTTCTTCTTTTAATGCGTCCGATCACACAGCATCCCGGCAGCAACTGCCAGTGCCATATTTATTTATTTATTTATTTATTCATTTGTAAAGCGCCTGGTTACACCACCGGTGTGCCCCGCGCTGAGGACATGCTCTGGGGGAGATAGCCACCATCCACCTAAACTACTATGCTGTGAAGGACATCTTAATTAGTACATCTATCCCGTTTGCCTGAACAGCCATGTTTTTAGCTGTCTACGAAAACTGCTTTCACAAGGTTCTGTTCTTAGATTTAGTGGTAAGGCATTCCACATTATTGCTGCACGGTACCTGAATGAGCGGGCTCCCATTCTAGCTCTGAATGCCACAGCATTCCATGGTCCACGCAGGGAACGGAAGAAAAGAATCCAAGAATGTGGCACGAGATCAGTGATCCCAACAATTATTCATACTGCAAAGTCCTGTCCAACCCGAACACAATCACTCCCTTCTTCCAGTTCTTGTCTGAGCAGAAATATATTGTATGCCACCACCCACAAGACTTACAGTTGATTAAGATAACTGTTGATGACCCTAACAGGCCAAAACATGGAAGACATCCCAGGAAATGCAAGGTTCTTCTTATTCAGAATGAAACAGGCGGACAAGCAAAGAAGTATTATCTTTCTGCAATGTGAACCAAAAAGACTAAACAGAATGAGTGACAAATCCAAGACAAAGTACAGCATAAATCAAACAGTGTAAAGGAGGAGACGTTTACTAAAGTAAGTATAATGAACATACAAGTCACAGGACAAGAGTAGCCTCGGTAAAATAATCATAGAGATTGATTCTCCCTAGGGCATATATTGTGGAAAAAATGTACACCATCTACTCTTGACCTAAAACTGTTATATAATTTATTCTATCCACTATGTTGTCCCTATCTTCCTAGAGTAATAAGGGTGGTGTGGGCGAATTTGCAATTTTTGGATAACTCCCCCTGGAAGAGTTTACCAATCATCAACTCCAGGATCGCCTCACATCTTCCTTGGAAGGAAGATAACAGTTAAGCTAACTGTTACAATGAAGTATTCCACGTAGACAAGTCTTGTAAATAAAGGTTATGGATTTATTCATCAGGTTACTTCTTCAGTTACAGGTTACAGGAACATGGTAAGATCCATATTATGCCCCACCAGGAGCAGCCTCCTTGCTGCTCAGCCCATCCACTCCAACTGATTACTCCTCAAGCACAAACACTTTGAACATTCCAATGACATCACCATTGGCTGAGCAGCAAGGCAGAGAACAACAATAGGGAGGATGCATTAACAAACAAGTAGATTATAACACATCTCCCCCCTTATAATGATTATAGAAAAACAAATGTATGTAAGATGATAAGACACACATACGACATGTCCAATAAATTAATCAGAAATTACATGCCCATCCAATCTAGGAAAAATAGGAAAAACACAAGTAAAAGTGTTCCATTCTTACACAAGTAAAAGTGTTCGATTCTTAAAACAGTGGGTGCTCACCCACGTCAACTCACACTCCATATACAACTCAGCACAGGTAATATCTCACCCCACAATCAGCGGGTACCACACCACCTCACTACCACAGGGTACCCACATCACCTCACACCAAGGCAAAACTAGATACAGGGGGGCTCATTTACGAGAAGTGATGCATCGCTGCGTGTAAGCAGCGATGCGCCACTTCTCAGTGCGCCCTCCTTGCGACACCAATGATGCGTCATATTTACAATATGACGCATCATGTCGCAAGGAAGGACAGATACGTCAGTATAACTGACGTATCTGTCAGCGCAAAAAGTGGCGCATTGCTGGAGTTGTGTCGGACCCTGACGCAACTCCAGCAATGTTCCTTTCACATGGGGCAAGCCCCATGTGAAAGGGCCTGCATCACCCTTACGCCTGCCATGAGGCAGGCGTAAGGTTTTGACGCATTGGCGTCCTAGAAGTGGCGCAGCGAAATCTCATAGATTTCGCTGCGCCACTCCTACGACCCTTTTTGCGAGGGTACGCCCACCCTGCATACATTATACCTGGCGCAGGTATATTGTAGCGCAGGGGTTTACGAAGTGACGCATCTACCTAGATGCGTCACTTCGTAAATATGGCGCAACATGGCGCATTATTTACGCCACTGGTGCATCACAAAAAGTGACGCATCGGTGGCGCAAAAGTGACGCAGGGGCTCATAAATAAGCCCCTGGGTATATTCACAACCCCTAAACAGTGGGTAATACATAACTCAACCCACCTCACTTCGCACAAACGGGGTATCTATCATCCTGACAAAATCACACACAGGGTATCATCACAACCCCCAAACAGTGGATAACTAACACCACCTCGCCTCACACACAAGGCATAATACTAACAGCAGGACCAGGGACTCCAAACCCTCTACTGCACTTACATAACTCATGGCAGGACCAGGGACTCCAAACCCTCTACTGCACTTACATAACTCATGGCAGGACCAGGGACTCCAAAGCTAAAGGGTATGACTCAACCCATACCAAAACAGGGTATCTTTAAACCCAGGCAAACAACTACACACAGGGTATCTCTCACCCCTTCACAGTGGGTACCACAAAACCCACCTAGCATAAAGAACAACACACTTAGAAAGAACATGGCAAACATTGTAGCAAATTGAGCATGGCATACATCCGAATATTATTAGGCAATAAATGCATCAACTACTCACCACAACACGTCACACGTAAATTAACCAGTATCATGCCACACACTTCACAAGATCCGGATAAATACTTAAACCCCCCAAAACAAACGTGATAATACATGTATGGAGTAATTTAAAGAACAGTAAGTAGAAGTCCATGGTGAGCGACTTCTCACCCGAAACTTCACACAGCATACCAGATCTCCGAAGACACTTCCAAGCCTTTCATGGAAAGTCCAATCAAAATACAGCGCAACATGAAGTCAAAGCAACATAAATTCAGTTGTTATCAATAGTATCTTCACCCATAAACCACTTGACGTGATGTGGTTGCCAATTCATCATAGAATGCGGTGTTCCAAAATGTGGCCTGTTGGTCAAACTTGCACAGCCGTAAAACGGATTCCAGGCGAAGGTCTGACAAAGCGTGAACATCACCTAAGGTGGCTGCACGTAGCCAACGCTGAGCCGGATGGCTCTCCGCACGTCCTTGCTGCAGAGCGTCCCTAGGCAGCACAGGAGACGTGTTAACAAATGAAGACGTCACTGGAAACGACTGTGGTACCGCAGACAGGTAAGGTGCACGCGCACAGTTCCAGTTTCAAATTTCTTCCTAACGTTGTGAACCGCTTTTCAGCAGCAGCGCAATAAAGCTATTCAGGCATCACGTAGATTGCAGGCAATAAGAACGGGTTTCACACGCACAGTGCAAACTCAAAGCAGTAGTGAAATTTCTGCTCCCATATCAAACAAGCGTGAGAGCATACTTGCACTACTATTCCCCACTAGACTCCAAGGCAGCGTAATTCACTTCTGTGCACTCACATGGCTCACCTTCAAAAATCTTTAGGGCATCATAAGCACTGCACAGCCAAGAACACAATGTCAAATCCTTACTGCGCTATTGCTTCTTTTCTGTACACACACCGACCCTTTCTTCACCAACACTAGTCCATTTATTGCCGATACCACAGGAGCCGGGTGCTTCCAGATACACAGATTCTTTTTTTATTAAGTCTGGAGGATAAAAACAGCTTACTGCTTGTGCTGTACACCGCGCTGGCTGTAGGCTGTCTGTTCCAATAGACACTGGTGGGGCTGCCAGGCACAATTCCTCCGTACAGGTTCACATCTCAGGTCCTCAATTTCTTTATCCTCATGTCTTCTTTTTAAATTCTTCTTTGTTTCAAGAGACACTTCAAATCTTTTGTGGCCTTGAATTAAACTCTCCTTCATGCTTGGGTCTTTTCCGCTCATCGCCAGTGTTACAATGAAGTATTCCACATAGACAAGTCTTGTAAATAAAGGTTATGGATTTATTCATCAGGTTACTTCTTCAGTTACAGGTTACAGGAAGATGGTAAGATCCATATTATGCCCCACCAGGAGCAGCCTCCTTGCTGCTCAGCCCATCCACTCCAACTGATTCCTCCTCAATGCACAAACACTCATGACATCACCATTGGCTGAGCAGCAAGGCAGAGAACAACAATAGGGAGGATGCATTAACAAACAAGTAGATTATAACATTAACCTATTCAAATGGTCTTCAGCAGCCAAAGGTTCCCAATTTAGTTTATAGTTATCTAGGCTGAAATGCAAAATAGGGAGGATCCATACAGTTCACAATATTTATGATAAAAGTAAAGAAAAAAGGTATAGCATACCATTGGTGCAACTGCATTCTTTTGGCAGCAGGGCTAAACCATAGAACAGGAGCGTCATGAAGGTTCCTTGCAGAAGAGAAGACCTGTTGAATGAAAAAAGAAATGTACAGTATTGGAGAGTCAAGGTAATCATGGTGTATGAGAAATCAGATAGCGGAGCACAGGCTAGAATACCATTAACTAAGAACTAATGTCATACTGTCAGCAGACAACTAGGGGCATATTCTCAAGGACCTATCGCCGAGTTAACGGCACTTTATCGCAGCCAAAGTCGCGATAAAATTATCGCCCCATTCACAAGCTGGTGCTAAAAGCCCATACCACCAGTTTACTTGCAAAAGCATCCGCAAAAAACATCGCCACAGATGACCCCGGCAACTATCGCTAATGAGATGCAGAGTAGGCGTTCCCTAGCAAAAAGCCGCGACAACACCACACCTCAACATTCTCAACGACCAGCCACATCGGCGATAAAACC
The DNA here is from genome assembly GCA_963921515.1 of Calotriton arnoldi. Classification (NCBI taxonomy): domain Eukaryota; kingdom Metazoa; phylum Chordata; class Amphibia; order Caudata; family Salamandridae; genus Calotriton; species Calotriton arnoldi. Next base: position 144,406 of record CAWUFW010004649.1, on the reverse strand, counting down.
ACAAAACAGGCGATAAGGCACGATAGCAGCAGGAAATTAACACCTGCTCTGACCTGGTGTAAAGTCGGACGACAACCTGCACCATCAAAGGGAGCCCAGCCCAGAGCCACACATGAAGAACAACAGATGCCATGGAGCCACACACCATGCATCCTGGAGCCCTGAGAGGGCAACAACACCCACCGCCACCACCCCCAGGATTGCCACCCCCCCGGACCTCCCTGCCCCTCCCCCGGACCACCACAGAGGCAGCGCAGACAAAGACAGCGGACCTTCAGGAAATGCACCAGCCTCACAGACCTATCACCAGACAATGTCAATGCCCACTACAGGCTCAAAAGGACAACCATCCTCCGCATCCTGAACATCATTGCCCACAGGCTGACGGTACCAACACATGGGACAACCAACATCCCTCCGCAGACAAAGCTGCTGGCTGTGCTGCACCTGTTGGCCTCTGGTACCTCCCAACCAACAACCGCCGGAGTCGGAGGAGTCTCACAGCCAGCCCCATCCAAGTTCCTCACACCTGTCCTGGATGCCATCATCAGCTAGGTACCCCAGTACCTATATGTCCCCCACAATGCGCAGTAACAGCTGGATACCAAGCAAGGACTATACGCCATAGCTGGCTTCCCGCACGTGTTGGGGGCAATCCACTGCACACATGTGCTACTTGTGCCCCCTGCCGACACTGCACACAATTACCGCAACAGAAAGCACACGCATTCCATCAACGTGCAGGCAATAGTGGACCACAGGGGACTCTTCACCAATGTCGTAGCCAACTACCCAGGCAGTGTGCATGATCCCCTCATCTTCCGACAGTCCATCATCAACCAGCGCTACCAGGATGGCACCTATGGGAATGCAATGCTCGTTGGCAAGTACCAAATGAACACACCACACACCTCAACTCCACAATCATGCAAGTCACAACTCTGGCACTGCACACGTCACAAAATCACATACAACATGCCAAACAACATGCCCACCCACCAGACACGACAGCACAACTTACTGTGGCAACCTTGGTTAGCCATGTACATGAGCCATCAACGGCATGGCACCTCAGCCACACAATAGCGGAATGTGGGGAGAGGTGGGAACCAGGCATGTACGAAGGAGGCAAGTGACCCATGAATGAGAATGTACACAATGCCAAGTGTGGCGTGGAAGTGCTGGACAGACTGCAGTATGCAGACCACAGACATATCCATGTTTACATGCACTGCTGGTGTTTGGTGTATAGTGTATAGTGGACAGTGGACGCAACCATGTCACCCCAGCCAGTGGGGAAGATCGCGGAAATGTAGCATGTGACGTCCCCCCTGTAAGCGTGTGCGGAGTGGGCTGGCCCGGAGGACGCCAGGCCAGCTTAGGGGTATGAATAAAAAGCACATATCACTGGGCGTGGTTCTCTCCTGGAATGCCCAACGCATCTGCCAGGGAGGCGCCTCCCACCCCGCCACGAGGCCGACGCTGTCACCCTGAGCGGTGTGTGGCCTGAGATCCTGTGCGCCTGCTGCACCCCGGGCCGCTGGTCCCCCAACCCGTCATGCCCGCCCCTGCGCAGCCAGGCCTCACTGCTCACCTGCCGACACCGGCGTGTGTCAAAGAGGGCCCACCACGTGCCGGCGCAAGCTCCAAGCCCGAAGCCCGCGACCTTGGTAGCCTCCTCAGACCATCACGGCCTCTGCGACACAGGCCCGCTTTACTCCTTTTTTCGTTGACGTACTCCACCGCTGCCTCCGGCCTACACTACGGTCAAGTAGGTCACACATTTGGAACTGAGTCTTGATTACGCAATGGCAGAGTACATATTTATGTCATCATTTATATCCCTATTCTCCCTGCGATGTGGTGCCACCAACTCTGTGCATAGCATTCTGACCACACGTGTCTGTGGGCCCTTGCGGACTTCTGCCTTCAGCCTACACAGCGGTCCAGTAGGCATCACACCAATCCAATACAGTCCGTAACAGGCAGGACACGGCATCGTCGCTGGCTAAACACCCGCTCAGCTCTGGTGCCTCCACCTCCATCAACCAGGAATCTTCTCCACATCCCATTTCAACGCCGTGTGTTAGAGATCCAGGAGGAGCTGGCTGCACAGCGGGTGCCCCGCGCTGACCGCTGCCTCCGGCACCCACTGCGGTCGAGTAGGACACACAATTGGAACTGAGTCTTGATTTGTTCATTGCAGAGTTTATATCATTGTACAGGCCTCATCGCTGACTGCATCCCCTTCCGGCTCTGGTGCCACTGACTCTGTGCCACGGGAGTCATGGACACTAAGGGTGGGCGGAATTTGCGTAGTCGCGTTACGCAAATCTCTGCGAAATTGCTAAAAAATTCTGCGAGCTGGTCCCGTCCGTTCGCGATGTGGTTTTGCGTGCTCGCGGGGAAATATATCGCTACCTTGCCCATGCGGTCGCTAACGGGCGCGGCCATCTTGTTTTCACTTGTCCCGCCCGCTCGCGATGGTATTTCCTGTTCCGGGTCGCGTATTGCATGCTCCCGCCCGCTCGCAATGCTTATTTCCAGTTCCGGGTCGCGTATTGCCTGCTCCCGCCCGTTCGCGATAAGGGTTTCCTGTTCGGGAACGCGCATTACGTGTTCGCAACGCTTTTTGCGTGCTCGGAGGGGGAAATATCGCGCGAACTTGCCCATGCGGTCGCAATGGGCGCGGCCATCTTGTTTTTCACTCTATTTGCTATGGTTCTGGGCCTGCTTTTCAATCCTCCCTCTATCTTTTCAATCCTTTGTTTCTGTAAACTTTTTTTGGGTCTTTTTTATTTATTATCTATCTCTCTATTTTCCTGATTCTATATTTTGAGTTTTTTTCTACTTTTTGTGTGTTTTTAACTACTTTTTCACACTTTTTCTATTACCTGCTTTTTCATTTCTTTTACTTACTTTTTTTAATTCCTACCTTTTCTTTTCCATCCCCCGCCTACCCAGAACCATGGCAAAGGGCCACAGCCACAGGGCTCGAAGTCGGAGCCAGAGCCGCGACCAAAGAGGGGTGCAGGCACGGGCCTTATTCAATGAGTCGGAGGTGGCCGCTCTGGTTTTTTTTGTTCAGCGCCACCTCCCCTTAACCCTGCCAGCAGGCAGCAGGCCTGGGTCCGGGTACGGGCTCCGGGAGCGTCGGCAGCGGTGGGGCAAGGTGCGTCGGGCAGTGTTTCGCTGCTCTGGTGTCCGGCGCACCAATAATCAGCTGACGCACCGGTGGTCCGATATTCTGGACCGGGAGCAGGACCTGCTGGACCTGCTAGGAGTGGAGGTCCCGGGGCTTGGTGAGTAGCTATTTAATATTACTACTTTGTGTTCTTCTGCTCTGTGTTATATATTGCGAATATTTTTTTTTTCCGACCAGCAAGAATGCTGCTGCTTACATTGCAGGTAAATTAGGTTTAAAAATCTGTGATTGTTATGACACAGGCGCTCGGCGCTACTAATCTTACTTGTTTGCAACTTTGCGCTCGCTTGGCCTGATGGTTATGTAAGAGTTTACTTTAGAGAACTTAAGTGATGTAATGCTAGAGAGAGTAGTCCTTCCTTTGTCCTCCTGCCACTAAGAAGGGATAGTGGTGGATTGATAGGTTTAGTTACTTATTAGTTGGTAATTTGTAAGTGGTGTGCGTGACGCATCCTCTGTCACGTCAAGTGCTGCTGAGTGCTGCTTACCCCAGTCCTTCGCAGAACCTTTTGTAGTTTGTTTCCTGAGTGTTAATAGGCTTATATCATCACTAGCAGAACATCAGCAGCAACCAGCCAACAATTTGGTGTATGCAAAAATGTATGCATGTGTCCTCCATCTATGCATTTTTGAGGACTAAAATAAATGGAAATGCAGACTTACTGAGCAATTGGCCCGTCTGGATTGGAATAGGTGGGCTAGGTCAGGTGGTAGTTAGGCTTGCTAGACAGTCCGTGAATCTCGCAATACTACCAGTCGATCAGATAGGTCAATTTTATTGCAATTGTTGTTACCCAAAAAGTTTTTGGTGCGTATTTTAAAATATTTTATTTATTTCACACCAAACTTTAATTTTTGTCTCTTTCTTTATGAAATCTTACATGATCAGCAGCACCCAGGGGCAAGAAGACGGGGTCGCAGGCGGTGGGCCAAGAAGATCTACAAGATGCCTCCCAGGGACAGGACCGCTCCTCTATCGAGGGCTCTGCTGCTGGCCCCAGTAAGTCCTCCAGTGGTTAATATTAATAATTATATTTCCCAAACTTTTCCTGCACCTTATTTTTTCCGAACTATTATTTCGGTATCCTCCTAATTCGAATTTTGACAAAATCTTCTTTGCTCTATACTATCTGTTTCTAAATTCTTGTTATCCCTGCCTCTAACTGCGTCTGCTATGACTCTCTATACTACTACTATTAGTCTGTCTGTAGCTAAGCTTGCCCAGTTGCCCACTCTTTATTTAAAATATTTTAAATAAAACTCATATTCACCAATAGCTATAGCCATTGAGTCCAGTCCTTTGGGTTGTCCTCTTCTACTACTTCTAGTCTTCTTATTCTTGAGGCTTTTCGACAATTCCCACCAAGAAAATGCCCAACCACATTTTAGACTTTTAGATAGGATAGGACATACTACTACTGTTGTAGGGATTCTGCACATACAGAACTTTGCACAAGAAAATAGGACGTTGGTGATGGGAGGTTGGACCTTCCTCACACCTCAATCAGAAGCCACCACAATCCTCTGACCAACTAGTTATAGTGTCTCATTACTCCGAAACGCCCCCCAAAATACCCAATGAGTAGACAACCCAGACAACATAACACTCCCAACCTCTGTCGCGGAAGCAATGCACACCCTTTTGCTCACTCTCTCGTGTAAGTCCACACCAAATACCACCGAGTCTATGTAAGTTCAAAAGGTTTATTTTTATTTCCAACTGACAAGCTCTGTACGTTGTATAATGCAGCAGCAACAGCAAAATGCATAAGATTAAAACAATAAACATTGTTACACTTAGTTAGACTTACAAGTTACTTACAACTACAAGTCCATAGAAGCCAAAAGGCGAGATCATGATAACTGAACAGTGGTGGAAGAACCACCATCCCCTTGGTAGGAATCTAGTTTATATAAAATTATAAATGGAGATGTGAGAATTCTGGGGAGCCCTCACCTTAGAAGCACCTAGTACTGGTTACATCATAAGGTCTGCAAAGCTCTGGTTCTTCGTATAAGGGAATCTTCCGTCTGTAATGAGAAAAATGGTGCGCGTTAGTATAGTGCAAGCATTTCTCAGTCGTGCCAAAAAGTGCAGTTTTTTTTATGGATAAGCAATATGGACTAACACCAGAACTCCATAACAAAGTCGGTTGTTATGTTATGTTATGTTATTTGAGTTTATATAGCGCACGGTTACCCAAGGGTGTCCTGGCGCTGAGCATACCTGCTGGTCGTCAGTGATAGAGATTTTACTGTGAGAAAAGCCAGATTTTCAGCCCCCTTCTAAAGGAAAGGAGATCTGCTGAGTTCCTCAAATAGGGTGGAAGCTCATTCCATGCCTTAGAGGCACAGGTGATGAAACTTCTGCCCCCCCAGCTGGCCTTTTTAATCGGAGGACCTAGGACTAGTTTCGCCCCTGTGGACCGTAGGTTCCTTGCGGGGACATACCATTTAAATTTTTGCCTCAAATGGTTGGGGCCAATTCCATTGAGGGCTTTAAAGGCAGTGCAAAGCGTACCCTTAGCTTCACAGGGAGCCAGTGTAACTGTTTTAGCTCCTTCTTTACAGAGACGAATTTGGGAATACCTGTTAGCATTCTGGCGGCAGCATTCTGTGCAATTTGAAGCCTGTTAACATGCTGTTTTTGGGCATTTAAATATAGACTGTTACAGTAGTCAATCCGTGCCATAATTAGGGCCCTGATCACTGTCCTGAGACTGCTCTCCGGAAGAAAGAACTTTATTTTCCTAATGATTCTCAGGATTAAAAAACATGTCGAGACCACCGAGCTTATGTGTTCGCCAAAAGAGAGCTTATTGTCCATAATCACCCCCAGGTTTATTGCTTTCCTGGTGGGAGAAGGGCAGAGGCCCAGCTCTGCAGGCCACCAATCTGGCGTCCATAGGTTAGGGTTGTTTCCAAACATAATAATCTCTGTTTTGCCTGAATTTAGTTTCAGGCAGTTGGACGACATCCATCCTGAGATGGCCCTCATGCAATCATGAAAGCGAGCTCCTGTTTCCTTCTCTTCCCCATCTCTAATTGACAACACTATTTGCGTGTCGTCTGCATAGGAGGTGGTTTGGAAGCCGTAGGATTTAATTAGGCCCGCCAAAGAGATCACATACACATTAAAAGGTGTCGGGCTTATCGATGAGCCCTGTGGCACCCCACACGGGAGGGAGAAAGGCTTTGACCTATGATTGTCCAGGTCCACTGTTTGCGTTCTTCCAGAGAGGAAGGACTGTAGGAGGTTCCAAGCTACACCGTGTACTCCTACTTCAGACAACCGGTCCATAAGAACTTCATGATGGACGGTGTCGAAGGCTGCTGACAGATCTAACATAATCAGAATCGCCTTTTTCGACCTTGTACGCAGCGCTCAGACAGTAGCAGTATGAGCTCATGTGGGCTCAAAGGCGTCTTTCACAACAAGCTGCGAGGTAACTTGCGCAAAAATAAAAGACAGAGCTAAAATGGTTGCATGGCTCGGGGTAACTTAGCAAAGACTAGAATGACCCTAGGGACCATATAACACTACCAGTGTCTACTCTACTACCTGATTTATACTAGTGATGTATGTTGTATATGTATTATGTATGTATTAACTTTTTTTCATTCTTGCTAGTCAAAAATAGGGGAGGTGTATATGGCATCTGAAAAATGTGTAATGTTTTTTCTAGGCGTACTAACGACCACCAGTACCGGGGCCAGCGGCGAAGGTGATGCGGCCGCTGAGGGTGCAGGCGATGCGGCAGTTGGAGGAGCTGCAGGGGGTGAGCCAGCAGCAGTGGCGGGCGGTGGTAAGTTATATTCCTAATCCTTACTTATTGACATTACACTCGCTGCAAGGGTGTAATGAATACTGTACTGTTGAGACTTAAGTAAGAAGTTGTTGTGAACGGTTGAAGAAGACACCCTTTACTTAGCATTAGCAATAGCATTAGCGACGGGAGTGTACTGAGAGTAACCAATGGCCTCTTCTATCGGACTTCAACTCAGCTGTGAAATTTTTATGGAGAAGATTAAAAGTCTGATCAGATGACCTTGATGGATGGGTTGAACGAAAAGGGAAAGAAGGGTGGAAGGAGGAAGGACGGGCGAGATTTTAGATTTATGACTGGCAGAGAAGGATACGTGGGATGCATGCATAGGTGTGGGATATGAATCAGATGCATGGGTGGTGGAATGCCTGAAACTCCCACAAATGTTCGAGGCCGAGGTAGTGGGAGGATAGATACATACCACAAATGTTACGTACTGTGCTTGCTAGTGCTACTGTGCCACTATGTGTAGAATGAATTTCTCTGACTGCTTTGCTAAGAGTATATTTTACAATAGTCTTGTTTTTTCTTCTTGATATAGCAACTCCTTCCAAAGGTAAAGTCGACAGGAAGGAGTTGGCAGCCAATGCCCGGCGCCGGAAGCTGGAGGCCATACAGGCCGAATACCAGCGGCTGGTTCTTCTAGAGGAGGAGGAGGAGGAGGCGGCAGCAGCTGCAGCCTCCTCCAATGCCCCGGGCCCCAGACACCCCCCTACAGTGTTACGGCACCACCGCCTGTCAGCCGCCCGCCGCCACACAGCAAGAAGCACTGCTGCCCCCCCCCTGTGGATGCAACTGCCGCGCGCTGAAGCACCGCGTGGCCCACCTAGAGGAGCGCATCCGTGTCCTGGAGAGGCGAGCCCGCTGAGACCCCGTTTATTTATTGCCCCTTTTTTATAGCTTATTTTGGTGGGTGGGAATCGGGCATTGGGTTTTGGACTTTTGGACATTTGTTGGACTTTTTCGTTCCGGGACATTAACATTGGTTGGGGTTAGGGAGAGGGGTGGGTCAGGTGTTGTGGGATTCTTTTTACATAGTTTATTTTTGTTAGGGTATTAAATTACATATTTAGACTTTATATACGATGTGGTTAATGTTTTGTGGGTGGGGTTACTGTTTTACGTCACACGGTTTCCTTGCTGGTGCAGTGCCACAGCCAGTGTTTGATTTAAATAATTGGCTGAGTTACTAAGACACAAACAGACAGATGCGGTACCCCTCACTGAGGGACTTGTCCTACTAGTACTGTCAGTCTCTCCTCCTAATCTATGCATTCTGCACCTGGACTCAAAGGGGTGTGTGAAATAGAATTAATGAAAAAAATTCCGTTATTAATTATGCCTCCCCCAAACTTCTTCTCTTACCTGTGCTTGATGTTTAACTTGGGCACGGCGATGGCTGCATGGTGATGATGGTTTTCTTTCCCAACATGCCATGGTTGTGGTGGTAGTAGTAGTAGACCCTGGCAGTAGCACTTGCAAATAAAAGAAAATGAGACAGTCAGTCGCCTGAGAGAGACTGTGGGAGGAGTAGTAGAACAAAGTACAGTACGGAACTTACTGCCAAACAATAATATGCCAAAATACAAGGAAACATAATGGTTGCGGGGATAGCCTAGTACATAGAGTTACAAACTCTAGCTGTGTCGAGTCACTCGACTAGGCCTACAGTACACCGTGACTCGACACAAGCGTAACCATTAGTGCTGTTTCGGAGGATGACAACAAATCCAATCTATGCCGGCAATTAATGCTGATGGATTAGGTTCCTTTGGTAAAAAAAATCGCAAATATACTGCTCATAGGAGGGTGGGCAAGCAGAAGAAGATCCGCGCCCTGCCTTGAAAATGCATTTTTGTTGCTTTAGCCACATCCGCCCCAGCAAGCGTGTGATAAATTATTGGTGTACATTTAATTTAGTCACACCTCAATAAGTCACACAGCCCGGGGAAGAGGGTTAGGGTTTGATGAATGGTTGGGAAGGGGGTTTTGGGAAAGGTTTGACAAAGAAAAACAGTACGCATGGACAACAACAAAACACAATCTTGGCAGACAACCATATCCATAAATCAGTTAAGGGAGAAAAAGGAAATGCATGCATGATGATAATAACTTGATGGTTAATGATAGTACTTACTAACTACTACTACTAGACAATTAGACAGTACAGGGCAGCAGTATATTATGCAATTTGCCTTGCCTGTCTGCCCTCAGAGAGACCCGAACTACATACAGTTTCTGTTCTGTTGTACCGGCCCGGGCTTAAAGATAGCAAAGAAAAGCCAAAAATTGCTGTAGGGATGAATTGAATTATAAGCAGAGAGCAAACATAACAACAACAACACACAGTAGTAATGATTGAAGACAAAAAATGAATCAAATTTAAAAGATGATGAAAGTTGATACTGTTACTGTATGTTATCCTGGTCAAAATGTGGAGTTGCATCTCGGCATTCGTCTTGGTCCTCCCTTCCATGGACGCTCCGGCCATCAATCTTGGGTGACGCCACATCCTGCCTGGCAGATGTAGATTCATTGGTAAGGTAAGTGAGAGTTGTTTTTCCCAGTGTAGCACAGGGTAAGGGCCGGCCTGTAATTGCAGATGGGAAAACAAAAGGGATATTGAAAAATCAAGTAGAAAAAAAATGCCTAAATTACGGTGGAGTGCAACAAGAAAACTTTCAGAGGCGGCATGGATTTGGATACATCATGTCTACTCTAGTCTGTTTCCAGCATTAACCTCCAACAACAACAGGACAGAGCAGGCCCACGGCACCCGTGACACATCCTCCATTTAGCGTACCTTTTTGACAGAGGCAGACAAAGCAGATATACAGCAACATAGCATTTTACAAATTAAGTGACTAAATCAATGCCCCGCTGTCAGTCATACCACCACACTCGACTCCACCACTACACAGACATGTAGGTCTGCAGTGGTTGTTGTTGACTTGGTTACCTTTTAATGCACTCATGAAACGCACTGAGTTATTCCATCAATCATCTCTGATCGTACTGAGTGACTGCGAAGAGATAATGTCACTGTGGTCATCATCATGGTGTGTTGTCCAACTCAGTGTGCAGTAGTGTACAGATTGAGTCCCCTTTCCATATTCAAAATGCAATGGATCGGCCTGCAGTAGAAGTAGAAAATTGTTATTGAAAAACAAGAATGGAAACAAACATTGCATTGAGTTACTTTTAGTGTGTAGATTAGATAATAGTACACAATGAATTACCTTCATGCACTTCAAACAAGAAACAACAACACAAATCACTCAGTCAGCGTCCAATGCATGTCATCATTCATTACCTGTTCCTTCTCATCTTCAGTTAATGGGCAGTCTGTTTTGGCTCGGAAAGGAGGATAGCTATAGTAGTCATCATCATGTTCCACTTCTTTTGGAGAGACTCAACGAGGCAAGATTTTAGTTTTTCTTCGATTATGCTACATCCAATTATCATCTGGCTTGAGGGCAATAGATTTAGGTCGATTCAGGAGGAGCAGGACTCGGAGGAGTGGACTGAAATGCAGAGAGCTGAAACTCATATAAGGCAATAAAATACGAAGACGGTGGTGATGGATTTGTTATGATTTGAAGTTTCCAAACAGAAAGACAGACACACAAATAGAAGTAAATATGGGAGAACCACAGTAAGAAGTGGAAGCCTAGTTGTCAGGGAAGTATAGCTCGTCCTCAAACTCTGGAGGTTCAACCAGAAGTAGATAATCAGCATCCAACACGCTACTTCCGTCACCTGAGCCGCTGTCCTCATCTTCCTGCGTTGATTCATGTATTGTGTAATTCGGTGGTATAAATTGCTGATTCATTTTGATCATGGTTAACCTCTCAACGTTTTGGGGTGAGAGACTGGTCCTTTTCACTGTTACAATGGAACCAGCAGCACTGAAAACACGTTCAGAAGAGACACTTGCGACAGGGCAAGCCAGATAGTTTATTGCCAGCCTGCTGAGCACTGGCCATTGGCCCCTTTTGCCATACCAATACCGCAATGGGTTTTGATCAATGTAGACCTCTGTTGGGTCATCCAGGTAGGCCTGGACCATTCGGTCAATGTTCAGGGGTGCTAAACTTAGTGCGGCCTCTTTTGTCTTTGCATCAGCACTGGACCTAGCAAGTCCTTGCTGTAAATACCAATCCTGTGCCGTTTGTACTGGGGCTGATGATCCGGTTCTTGTTGTTGTCGATAGTGTTGGTGACAGCTGTGAACCAAATGTACTGCCCACAGGCTCTGAAGTTGAACTTGACGCCGGATGCCCTGCTGCAGTACTTGATGTGGGTTTGAGGCCTTTAATTACCAGCCGTTCATTTTCCAATGTACTGGCTGCCTCAGCTATCCAAGTTTTGTACCGGGCAACATCCACTTCTGAAAAAGGGAGTAATGTCTTACTGTGCAGTGCCGATTTGTACCGTGGATCCAGAATTGTGGCACAAATGTAATGTTGTTGTGACAGAATCTTATTTTGCACCCTTGCATTTTCACTTAAGCGACATGATAAGCTCTCCACCAACTCATATGCTTCTTTTTTTCCTCCACACCTATGTACGCTTCACACACCCCCTTCAGCTGTTGCTCTAGCATGTGCAACAATGGGATAGCTTGGCCCATAGTACAGTCCTCCTTGCTGACTTCACGTGTGAAGACCTCGAAAGGAAGAAGCAGCTCTGTAAGAGATTTAACTAGGCACCATTGGTCCATCTGAAGGGTCATGCCTTTCACAGTAGCATCCGCCCTTCGCCTGACATATTCATTGATTGGTCTGTACTGCTCAAACAGACGGTCAAGCATGTAATACGTTGAGTTCCAACGTGTTGCCACCTCCTGGATGAGTGCTTTGACTGTCATTCTATAGTCACGTTGAATGATCCTCAGCTGCTTCCGGGCTTTAAAAGAATGGCTGAAATGCGTGCATATTCTGCGGCAGGTGGTCAGTAAGTTGCTGACTATGGGTTCTTTTTCAGAAAGTCTTGAACTATAATGTTAATGCAGTGCGCCAAACAGGGGACCCTGAAATACTCACCAAGCGTCATGGCCTTAAGTATATTACTGCCATTATCCGTGGCAACAAAACCAATGTGAAGCCCTCTGGGGCGCAGCCATTCAAAGACCTTGCTGTTAAACTCTTCCAAAATTTTTTCAGCAGTATGAGATTTCTCCATGGCGAACATGGCTACAGTTGCATGTTTCCGAGAAGCATTAAAAATTGCAGCTGTGTCAACAGCACCTACTTCAGATAGCTTGTCTCTAACCCCCACAAAAGAGACCCAGTGTGCAGTGATGCACATGTAATCAGTGGCTTGGCAACTGGTACACATGTCTGTTGTCAGGTGGATTTTGTGAACAGCACTCTGCTGCAAAGCTTGTCCAACCAATTCCAGCACATCGTGATGTAGTGCTGGAACAGCAACTCAGGCGAAATAGGACCGGCTGATGGCTGACACAAATTCAAGGAAACCCACCCCTTCCACAAATGAAAAAGGGAGAAGGTCCAGCGCTAACATTTTAGCCAGCTTCGCATTGTACAACTGTGCCGTTGGGTGGTTGCGTTGGTACTGCCCCTCCGACCTAAGCATGCTGTCAATGGTAGGCTGGAATATTTTCCTTTGTGGTGCACCTTTCTTCTTGAACCCAGCTAGGCTCAACGACGCTGCACTTTTGCTCATTGCAGTGCCCGGTTGCCTTGGTGTCTCATGTTGACTCTTACTATGGTGCCACTCAGATGTTGCTGAGGATGTGGGCATTACCAGTACACTGCTGGGGGTAGGGCTAGAAATGTCTCCCTCTTGTTGACCTTCCACCGCGATCATATCTTCCCCTACTTCTTCATCCCCAACAACAGCAATGGGTCCAGTTTTCCTTTTTTCTAAGTGAAGTAGGTGAGCCTCCCACTTGATAGTGTGGTGTTTTTTAGATGACTTGTTTGTCCTCCGGTACCATAGTTTGTACCAAGCTTACCCCGCCTAACAGCCTGCCGACAAATTGAGCATATAGCAATGTTCTCCTCCTTACTGCTAACCGAAAAGAAGTCCCAAACTGGGGAGGAGAACTTTCTGGCGCTGCTGGAGGTGCCACTTTCAATACCAGATGAAATGGAGGGTGTGCATGGAATTTGACTCTGTGCACTTACATTACCACCACCTACTGAGGTGGTGGTTGAGCTGGATGTAGGTCCCTGCCGGGCCTTTGCAAAGGCAAATATGGAAGCTGGAGGTCGTGTTGGTGTTACCTGTGTTGGTGGTATCCGTGTGTAAGGCAGGTCAAGCAATACGTGAGACCAGGGGGGTTATGGCTTAACGAGGTTTATTTAAAGTACAGGGGTGGTGTCTGGTGGCGGTCCCAGCGACGTCTTCGTCAGGGGGAATGTCGTCTTCCTCCTTGGCGTCGCTCTGGTCCGGGTTGGCAGCGGCTCCGGGTGAGTGGGGAAAGACAAAGGAAAGGCACTTGGTTAGTGCTCGGTGTGGGAGGTCTCGTGGAGGAAGGGAGTGAGGGGAGGTAACACCGCCAGTTCTAGGGTAGTGTAGGGTAAGGGACCGTCACCGTGGAGAGGAAGTTACGCAGCGCACGCTGCCTGGATCTCCCTGACTAGGTTCCCGGTTCCCTCCCGTCTCCCGATGGACTTACTCCCGACCTTCCCGGGCCCCGTAATCGGTTACTCACCTGTTCTAGCCACGTTCCTCCAGGAGCGTGGCTGGGCGCAACACAGGGTCGTTGGCCTCCTGGCTTTTCCTCCGGTCGTCCGATCTCCTCTCCTGTCGCAGCTCTCTCGTCCAGTCGAGGTTCCGCCGTCCCGATGCTCCGTCTGACTTCTCCTCCTTCCGCCTTCCGGTTCTGAGACCCCCCTTCATTGGAGCACGGCTCCCTATCAATGGATGACGCACTGTCATCCCACCCCCAAGGGGCGGGGCTCCAGTCGGCCTGTAGAGGATCCTTAAAGGGCCAGTGGTACACCTCACTGACAGAGCCACCCCCGGGTGGGCACACCTCCGGGTCCGGGAGCTGGAGGGGAGAAAAAGGGTTCCTGCCATCAGTCCGTGTGACATCAGCGGAGTCCTCGAGGGGAACCCGACACCGTGCTACTTCCCTCGCAGCGATTTGGGATAGTCTAATAATGTTGGTCTCCATCTCCGCAGGCCCAGGAGTGATGTTCGTGATGACTGGCTCTTCATCATCATCATCATCACCCCCCTCGTCTACATCTACCTCCATAACTGTAAGGCTTTCTGGAAGATTCCTTTTCACTAGCCTTGTCTTGTGGCGTGCATCACTCTCAGGCTGAGCTGGTGGCTTCCAAGTGGCATGTAGATCATCAGAAGCGGGGCTTGAAGAAGAAGTTGATGGACTAACCCTCCTTTTCCTTGCTGGGGGTATGGAAGACAATGGATCTTCTGGAACTGTGGCTTGCTCCTCTTCGTCTGCAAAAAGCTCGATTTCCTGAACTGCCCCTATTTCAGGTGGAACAACTACTATTGTGGGCTGTGGTTCCGGCTGTGGTTCCGGCTGCGGCTGTGGTTGCGGCTGTGGTTCCGGCTGTGGTTGCGGTTCCGGCTGCGGTTCCAGCTGCGGCTCCGGCTGTGGCTGGGGTTGCGGCTGGGGTTGCGGCTGGGTTTGTGGCTGGGGTTGCCCACTTATCTGCTGAGTTTCCACCTGCGAGTGCGTGGATTGGGTACTACTTTGCGATAATGACATTTCAATGTCACTGGTCGTTAGTAGACTGGCTACCTCTGCCACAGTCATGGGCTTGGGCATAGGTTGCTGGGGTGGGCCCACTGATGCAGAGGTGCTGCTCCCAGCTTGGTCCCCGCTGGACACCACTGCTGCAGGCGTAAGTTTTTTTTTACCAAAAAACACATCGGCCGGCACACCAGTCTTGGCAAGTGCCACTTCCTTCTTCTGTCCCTTCTTCTCACTGGCAACTTTCTTGGTACTGGAGGACCTGGTACCTTTCTTTGGGGCCATCTTCAGATGTCAGCAGGACGCAGGTGCACAAGTTGCAGAGATGTCTGTGGTCACACGTGGACGAGACGCGCAGCAGGACTTCTGCCTGGCAGTACAACGGGTGATGATGACACCTCCTCCTCTGTCTTTTTGTGCACCTAAAAGCAAAGAAGCCAGGAGAAGAACATCAGTGAAATGTTGCATTTGTTGTTGTGGTTCAATTACTAGCAGTACAAACAAACAAATAAAAGATATAAATTAGTGTAGCCATTTGTGAGACTGTCAACAAGGGCTTTCATGGTATACTGTGTACACTGTCAGGAAGGATAGGAAAGAAGAGGAACAACAACCAAAATACAAATGTAATAGAAGTGGACCCTGTTTGGCATTAAATTATTTGCTCATCACATCATTCAGGGAGCTGCAGCTGGCAAAGGGGATGGATGCAAGCAGTAAGCCAAGAGGAAAACCATGCAGGCCTAAATGGCAAAAGCAGCACACTTATAACTCCCACCAGAAATGGCCACCAGCCACATGGACACTCACAAATCACAAGCAACAAGCATGAGGCCTGGAAAACAATGTACTGAAAACAGGCCTACGATAGCCAGGCAAAGGCTGCATGGTAAACCACACTGCTTTGACTGTAATGCAATAAAATGCAAAAATGAAAATACACAGGGCTAAACAAGGCCTGCAACACACCACACACAACTAAGGCATGTATTTAACACACCCCAAAAAACTGAAATACACCCAAAAATCCACATTTTGCAATTCAATCCAATGCCATCCATGTGCCCTAAATGATGTTTAAATTCAACAGAACACACAGAAACAGTTGTTTCATGCACCCCTGACTACCTCTGGGCCCACTGGATGAAAGGCCTGTTGGCAGACTAGGCTACAAGCTTGCAGGCCTATGGATAAAAGCACACTAGCGGGCTTCAAAATGGCCGCCAGCCTCATGGCCAGGCCCACAACAACAACAAGAAACTGAAGACAGACAATGCAGGCCTATGGCAAAAAGCACACTGCCTGGCTTCAAAATGGCCGCCAGCCTCATGGCCAGGCCCACAACAAGAAGCCTAGGCCACAAAGGGAAACACATGCAGGCCTTAGTATATGGCTAAAGCAGCACACTTGTAACTCCCACCAGAAATGGCTACCAGCCACATGGACACTCACAAATCACAAGCAACAAGCAGGAGGCCTGGAAAACAATGTACTGAAAACAGGCCTATAATAGCCAGGCAAAGGCTGCATGGTAAACCACCCTGCTTTTGCTTTGCCTGTAATGCAATAAAATGCAAAAACGAAAATACACAGGGCTAAACAAGGCCTGCAGCACACCACACACAACTAAGGCATGTATTTAACACACAGCCCAAAAAACTGAAATACACCCCAAAAAAAACACATTTTCCAATTCAATCCAATGCCATCCATGCCCCCTAAATGATGATACACAGGGCTAAACAAGGCCTGCAGCACACCACACAACACTAAGGCATGTATTTAACACACAGCCCAAAAAACTGAAATACACCCCAAAAAAACAAATTTTCCAATTCAATCCAATGCCATCCATGCCCCTAAATGATGTTTGAAATTAATAAATACATCACACAGCAATCCATGGCCCATGACTAGCTCTGGACCTACTGGCTACCCACAACGATTTATTTTTAAAAATGATGAAAAGTACCAAAAATGAAGTTGCAGCAACTGCAATGCCCCAATCAAACAACACCAACTTACTTGTAAAATCTCAAATCCCAAAATCCTCAAATCCAATGATAATGATGCAGCAGACACAAAGAGTGATCCTTCCAGCTCAAATCCAAGTGAAAAATGAACAGGAGATGGACAAAGCACTGGGAGGAGCCTGCTGGACAGGAACAGGAAGTAGGAGACTCTGTGGCACTTCCTCCCTCTCCCCCCCCAAAAACTTTGACCAAAAAGGACAGCCAAATATCAATCTGAGTTTTTTTTTCATCCAAATCATCAATTTATAGAAGGTTTGATGCTGCTTGCGATGTTATTGTTCTCCAGATTGAAAATTTTGCGTGTTCGGGATCGCGAGCTGTACAAAAATATCGCCGGATGTCCGATGGCGCGCCCGAATGACGTGTTCGCGGTCGCAATCTCTCTCACAGTGCACGATGGCGCGGCGAATGACGTGTTCGCGATCGCAAACTCTCACGGGATAACGCAGCCGGCTACCGAAATCTCGTGGCGCACGCGAACGGATAGGAAAACCCTTCGGCGAACGCAGGAATCCCGGTAAGTCGCTATCGCGCGCGCTAGAACGCATTTTTAAAGCACGACAAGAAAATAATTCCGCTACGCCGCGGATCGCGGAATTGTTGGCAATTCCGCATTCTCCGCGGAACGCGAAATTGCCTAAATTCCGCAAATTCCGCGAGCGGAGCGGAATTGGATGCCCAGGGTTAATGGACACTCTCTGGTTGAACGTTGGTGGCGTCTGAGTCTATGGCCTGGGGGTTGTCTTCATCATCATGTAGCTGGTACTGACATTGTGGGAAAGAGGAGACTGTAGCATTCAACTCCTCCATATTGCCTGTTTCTGCTTGCTTCTGCCCTCTGCATCATGCCCTGGATGGACACCTTCCACTGTCCCCCGTAACACTCCGCGACATTCTCCTTGGACATCAATGAGGACCCGCTCAGCTCTCGTGGCCCTACCTCAGAGCATCGCCAGTCACCGTCCCGTGGCGGTGTGCCTGTGCCGGCCGCTGAGCATCCGGGGCCACCGACTCTGTGCAGCTCAAGTCATGGACCCTTGCTGTTTGTACTTTGAACTCCTGATTGTCTGATCACAGTTGTAGTTGTTGCCTGTACCAACCAACCTCTGAGGGGTGGCTTACACTACCCAACACCCATCCAGCACAGGCGTCACTGGACGTGTGACCCTGGCAATAAAAGGGGCCTGGCACACGTGCCCGTAGCCAGTTCCACAAATTATCTCAGTGTGTCCGTGTGGTCATTCTGTATGCATGTGGGCCCCGGGCCATACCACATTACATTGTGCTGTGTTCAGCGTGCGCAACCTTGTCACCTCAGGCAGTGGGGTGGACCTGGGACGTGTATCTGTGTCGGACCCCCCTGTGGGCGTGAGGGAGTGGACTGGCGTACGGCAGTACGGCGTAGGGGTGTGGTCATTCAACACGTGGCTCTGGGCGTGGTTCAGTGTAGGTCTTGCCAAGGCAGTAACTAATGCGTGTGTCTCAGGTGTAGTGTCGGCGCCACCCGTCACGCAATATACAATGTTGCTATGTAGCATGCCCCCGGAGTACGGGCTCAGACGAGGGGTAAATGAGGGTGCGCAAGCCCGCTCTGGGTCAGGGATCAGACATGCCAACTGTTGTGTGTGTCGCTATTTCCGCAGCATAAGCCAAAGGTCTACCCTCAACCGCATGGCGAGTTCAGCCAGGCGTGAACTCTACATCTGTGTCCGCCCTGTCCTTACCATAGGCCTACACACACGTGTCCATCCACCTTCAGCGCACGACATCACTGTGTCGTTGTCAGGCTTGTGGACATGCGCAGACAGGCATGACAATAGTGTGCCGTAGGGGTGCAAGTGATGCAACCGCGCTGCGCACACTAGTGGATGGGCTCGAGGGGAGGGAGGAGCAGCAGTGAGGCTACGTAATACACATTGATGCCGCACACTTGCAACATGCAGTACATGTCATGCAGGAATCACAAAGTCACACATATCACACACCAATGAACCACTGAGCCTGCCAACACATCATGCAGAACCAACTATTGACTCATGTCTCTCTGCACAGTCACAGGTGACCAAGGATATGCACTCTGCACTTGGATGATGACACCCTTCCGAGCCCCGAATACACAGGCCCAGAGGCAGTACAATGCGGCCCACAAACGCACCAGGGGCATTGTGGAACGCACATTTGGCGTGTTGAAGTCACGTTTCAGGTGCCTGGAGGTCACAGTTGGGAGGCTCCTGTACAGCCCAGACATTGTGTGCAAGATGATCGTTGCATGTTGTGTGTTGCACAACATATGTGTACGCAGCAAGGCCCCATGGATACAAGTGCCAGATGCACCGGACGATGATGATGAGGATGAGGCAGGTGGCCCACACCCCACTGCAGCCGTAGCAGGAATTGCCCGTAGAAACACCATCATTGACAATTTCTTCACATGAGCACGTCACATTGTGACAGTCCTTGGCAATCATGGAACAGTACAATATGACCACAGGCACAGCATGTGCTACTAAATGCTTTCAAAATACACATTCCCTGAGTGCATGTCACTCATCTGTACAGGCACATCACTCAGACAAGTGTGAGTGTGACATGTATTGTTGACAATTTTATGATTTGTTCATGGATGGTGGGTGTGTTACCTCTGTGCAGATGGGCTGTTTAGGGTGTCACGTATTTGGACTGCCAGTTCTGTGTGTCGCAGTTAGTAGGGAATCCTATTCTTCGGCGTTTCACATGTGTCCAAATTCATTCCATTTTGGCTGCCATTTGTGTCCAACAGGTGACAACAGGGCTCCTTTTGGGGTCAGATATGTACCACCATGATGCAGGGATGCCCCCTGTGGCTCAAGTCCCACAACATGGGCAACATGTACGTAAGCGGGAGTCACTGCCCCTACATTCATCTACGCTTTCATGGTGGATTGATCATGGTCATGACACGTCTGTGTGCAGGAGGGGTTGCTTGTCCCTCTGCAATGTGAAGGGGAGATGCGGTTTCAATGTGTGTTCCATGCATGTTTCTGCATTGGCGCAGTTTACATGCAGACTGCATGTCAATGTACATTGTGACTGTGAGGAGATGCCTATTTGATGTGGGACAATGGTCATCTGTTCTACGTCACGCATGTGTGGTTGTGCTCGTACATTGTCATCTCACCGTATTTTTAATCTGCTTTTATGCTGCATTTTCCCGCATAACGCGTGGGGATTGCAGGCCTATAGCTGGTTATCGCTGAATTTTGTATCGCGATTGGCATCATCGCTACTATTTTCGCGTTCGTGTTTCTTCTGCATTGCGTTAGTTTTAACACGTTCTTTTGACACGTTATTGTGGGACTATCGCATGGGGCTGCCGTGTTGTGAATTAACCCTGGGCATAGTACTACACCACACTCACAGAGCATGCATAGTTTGTGCTACTACACACTACGCAAATTACACGTAGCACAGTGCAAAATCATCAACACCTACAAATGCTTTGATAAAGCAATTTTACATGCTAAAAAGCATGTAACCAATTCACAAAAGTGAACTTTGACAATGAAAATATTAGGCAATGAGAGAGGTGATGATTTTGGGGTCCCCCTAACCTAGGGGAGGACCAACCAGATGCCTTGAACACAAAGAGCATATCATGCTGAACGATTCAGTGGTGGTCCCTTCCTCCTAGGACCACCCCAAGCACAGTTATGGGCAAAAATACAATCCTAGCCAAAGGCCCTGCAAAGCATTATGGGACGAGATTAGCAGTGGGCAGTGAATATTATAGTGTCCAATATCAAAATAATTCTACAAAGAGCTGCAGTTCAACTAGTCGTTACTAGATGTCCCTCACGAGTCAAATGCAAAAGCATTGAAATTATTATTACATCAAGCTGCAGTTCCACTAGTCGTTACTAGATGTCCCTCACGAGTCAAAGGCATTGAAACCCTTTCATAAAGCTTTTGCATTTGACTCGTGAGGGACATCTAGTAACGACTAGTGGAACTGCAGCTTGATGTAATAATAATTTCAATGCTTTTGCATTTGACTCTTGAGGGACATCTAGTAACGACTAGTTGAACTGCGGCTCTTTGTAGAATTATTTTGATATTGGATACTATAATATTCACTGCCCACTGCTAATCTCTTCCCATAATGCTTTGCAGGGCCTTTGGTTGGTATTGTATTTTTGCCAATAACTGTGCTTGGGGTGGTCCTAAGAGGATGGGACCACCACCGAATCGTTCAACAAGATGTGCTTTTTGTTTTCAAGGCATCTGCTTGGTTCTCTCTCTAGGTTAGGGAGGATCCCAAAATCGTCACCTCTCTCACTGCTTTTTAATTTATCGTTTTCACTTTTGTGAAATGACTATATGCATTTTAGCATATAAAGACAGAGATACTTATTTTATCATAACTTGCACTGTGCAAGATGCCCTACGCAATTAGCTGAGCGTAGTTCAAAGTGTACTTCGCGTAGCTACGCGTAGTGCTACTATGCAAACTATGCCCAGGGTTATTGTGAATACCAGTTGTTTTCCCGTGAAAGACTGCGATGTGAATAGTTGCGTTAAGCTAATTTTGCGGTAGTTATCACACGTTCTTGAGAATATGCCCCCTAGAGTACTAGCTGCATGTACCCTGATCACCCAAACAATAACAAAATGTACCCGTGCTCAACAGGTCCACAACCACTTAATTAAAATGTATGACTAGTCTGCATTATTCTAATCATTTCACCTTTTTCCAGTCCACTAGCATAAGTCGTTTGTTTTCCATTGAAGTAAATAGTCATTGGTTCTTCTTCCACATATTGTTGACAATAGTTGCAATTTTATTTCTTCCAAAAATTGATATATCTTTGAAATAGGAAAATGAAATGAAACTGAGCCTTCGTCTAGTCTACATAAATTGAGTGGTCTCAGAAGAACCTTGGGATGATGGACTTATGTTAACGAAAGTTCAATCAAGTAACACTCATAGTGACATGTAGAAGCTTTGATCTGGAATGATCATCCAAAAACATTAAATACCAAGTTTACTGTAGACCCTCCGACTCATCACATGAATCACAAATCATCATTTGACATTGACTAATGCAGGTTACCTTTCCGAGTGTGATAATGTCCACTTCCCTATGTCTCTCTATTACCCATGAAAGTGATGTATATATTTAAGCAGTGCTATCCTTTGAGTCTTCACTGACAGTTGAGCATAGGAATAAAAGGTTAGACATGGCAGGCCACTTGCTCTTTTTAGGAAATGGAGGCTTCCATAACGGACTTATTTACCATTCATTGGACAGTTGACCCGAAAGTTTAGATTTCTTTCTTTGTCACATCTTACCACTTAGTCTCCATGCCATAATGACTGTGTCCTCCATGATGGACTATCTATGCTGTGCACACTGATCTATTCATGTTTATTTACAATAGACACTCACCAAACATAAAAATACAACTTATATATATATTCACTGAAAAAACCATAGGTTTCAGACACGTTATAGTTACAAATTAGCATTTAAAAAACCTTTGAAATTCACTGAAAAAACCATAGGTTTTAGGGACAGTTTTAGTTACTTGGACATTGCACTCGTACAAAACCCATGAAATTCCCCCGTTATAGTTAGTTCAGCTAACTATAACTCGCGCCCGCAATGCACTGCTGATGACGTCACGTATTACATCACTCATGACATGGTCAGTGACATCACTGATGACATCACTGATGACATCTCAAATGACATCACTGATGACATCATCCAGTGACTGTGTGTTTCTGTAAAGTTTAAATATTTTTAATATATATAGGAAAAGACGTATTGAAGAATGAGTGGGTGTGTAAGTGTCTGTATGGATGATTTAGTAGGTGCGTGACTGACTCTATAAGTGAGTGATTTAACGTATCTTACTGAATGCATGGGTTAGTGACTAAACTGGGTGAATGTCTGTATCCGTCTGTCTGTTGCTGTGTAAGTGGCTGCATGTGTTTGTGAATAGCTAAATGAGTGTCTATATGAGTTATTGAATGCTTGTCTGAGTATCTGTATGGGTGCCTGAGTGTTTGTGTGGGAGGGGTGTGTGCAACTCTGTGCATAGATGTGTGAGTGGGTGATTCACTGGGTGGATGGTTTCAAGAGTGCATCTGTGATAGACTGTATGGGTGGGTAAGTGTGTGTTAGTGAGTGAATGTATGTCCCAGTGGTACATGTGTGAGTAACTACATATGTGAAAGGCAGTATATATGTGTGTTGGAGTATATAAATAGCTATAAGCAAGAGTGAGTGATTGTGATAGTGGCTGTATGGATGAGTGTGTGCTTGTATCTGTGATTGTATAAGAGCGTAACAATGTGCTACTATTTGTATGAGTAAGTGAGCTGGTGTGTGTATAACTGTATAGGTGAGTAAATGGCAGTGTGTTTAATTATTTGCATGACTGACTAGGTGTGTGAGTATCTCTATGGATGAGTGGCGTTGTTTGAGTGTCTATATAGGAGTAAGAGTGCATATGATAGTCCTGTACTGAGTGACCGTAAGTATGAGTGACTGTACGGGTGAGTGAGTGGATGTGTGTGTGTAGACCTAAGAATCAGTGAGTGGGTATGTAGTTATTGGTGTTGGAGTGTCTATGGTTTTGCGAATGGCAGTCTGTAATTTAGAGTGGGTGTATCAAAGGTTATATTAGGGTGTGAGGAGGTGCATCAGATTATCACGTGGATGATGTCATCAGTGATGTCATTTGAGATGTCATCAGTGATGTCATCAGTGATGTCACTGACCATGTCATGAGTGATGTAATATGTGACGTCATCAGCAGTGCATTGCGGGGGCGCGAGTTATAGTTAGCTGAACTAACTATAACGGGGGAATTTCACGGGTTTTGTACGAGTGCAATGTCCAAGTAACTAAAACTGTCCCTAAAACCTATGGTTTTTTCAGTGAATTTCAAAGGTTTTTAAATGCTAATTTGTAACTATAACGTGTCTGAAACCTATGGTTTTTTCAGTGAATTTCAAAGGTTTTTTAAATGCTAATTTGTAACTATAACGTGTCTGAAACCTATGGTTTTTTCAGTGAATTTCAAAGGTTTTTTAAATGCTAATTTCTAACTATAACGTGCCTGAAACCTACGTTTTTTTCAGTAAATTTCAAAGGTTTTGTAAATGACAATTTTTAAATGTATTAATTGTTATATTAATTTTTTTCATACTGATTTACTACATTTTTAGAAACAATTTTTTTTACATATTTTATTTTTTAAATTACATTGTAATTACATTATACATTACATTACAAAAATACTTTCTCAGAATGAATTACTTTAGTTTAAATACTTTGCAGATAGGCAATAGACTTTTAAGTACAGTAGTTACAGTTGTTGCAATGGGCAACACATTTTCAAACACAATGCAACATTCAGCTCAATGTGAATTTCTAGTTAAATGCAATTAGTTACTTTATGGATTACTTTTGTAACCACAGGACTGGATCCTAGATTCAGTCCTGGTACATCTCCTGTAAACAGTTGAGTAAAAGCGTTTTGGTTACAGTCGTGATTTTTAAGGAATATTATTGTATTTTAAAAGTTGACACTTAGAAACTTTTTCTCATAGAATCACCAATGTTATCCTATGGAAGGAAATTCACTTAGCAGGTAAAAACTGTTATCGTTACTTTTTCTTACTCAGTGTTGGATCCTGGATCCAGCACTGGTGCATCTCCTGTAAACAGTTGAAAAAATGCGTTTAAGTCATACAGGCGATTTTTAAGGAATATTTGTAGTTTGTGAAAATCAACACTTTGAAACTTTTTTGCTGAAAACCAGTCAATCTTAGCCTATGAAGGAAATTCAAGTTACCGGTAAGTACGGTTAAAATTACTTTTGAGGATCAGTACTGGGCTGAAAGATGCAGCACTGAGGTCTCTCCTGATAACAGGTGAGTAAATCGGAATTCGTATTTCGGCTGATTTTAGAGGAATATTTTAAAGTTCCAAAACTCCACACTTAGAAGAATTTCCAAGTGAAACCAGTCAATGTTAGCCTATGGAAGGAAATTCAAGTTACTGGTAAGTACGGTTAAAATTACTTTTCAGGACCAGTACTGGGCTGAAAGATGCAGCACTGAGGTCTCTCCTGATAACAGGTGAGTAAATCAGAATTTGGATTTCGGCTGATTTTAGAGGAATATTTGTATGTTTCAAAAATCAACACTTAGAAACTTTTTCAGCAAAAAGCAGGCAATGATATCCTATGGAAGGAAATTCAAGTTACTGGTAAGTACGGTTAAAATTACTTTTGAGGATCAGTACTGGGCTGAAAGATGCAGCACTGAGGTCTCTCCTGATAACAGGTGAGTAATCGGAATTCGTATTTCGGCTGATTTTAGAGGAATATTTTAAAGTTCCAAAACTCCACACTTAGAAGAATTTCCAAGTGAAACCAGTCAATGTTAGCCTATGAAGGAAATTCAAGTTACCGGTAAGTACGGTTAAAATTACTTTTCAGGATCAGTACTGGGCTGAAAGATGCAGCACTGAGGTCTCTCCTGATAACAGGTGAGTAAATCGGAATTCGTATTTCGGCTGATTTTAGAGGAATATTTTAAAGTTCCAAAACTCCACACTTAGAAGAATTTCCAAGTGAAACCAGTCAATGTTAGCCTATGAAGGAAATTCAAGTTACCGGTAAGTACGGTTAAAATTACTTTTCAGGACCAGTACTGGGCTGAAAGATGCAGCACTGAGGTCTCTCCTGATAACAGGTGAGTAAATCGGAATTCGTATTTCGGCTGATTTTAGAGGAATATTTTAAAGTTCCAAAACTCCACACTTAGAAGAATTTCCAAGTGAAACCAGTCAATGTTAGCCTATGAAGGAAATTCAAGTTACCGGTAAGTACGGCTAAAATTACTTTTCAGGACCAGTACTGGGCTGAAAGATGCAGCACTGAGGTCTCTCCTGATAACAGGTGAGTAAATCGGAATTCGTATTTCGGCTGATTTTAGAGGAATATTTTAAAGTTCCAAAACTCCACACTTAGAAGAATTTCCAAGTGAAACCAGTCAATGTTAGCCTATGGAAGGAAATTCAAGTTACTGGTAAGTATGGTTAGAATTACTTTTCAGGACCAGTACTGGGCTGAAAGTTACAGCACTGAGGTCTCTCCTGATAACAGGTGAGTAAATCGGAATTCGTATTTCGGCTGATTTTAGAGGAATATTTGCACAATGGTGAAGGGAGGGGCGGGGCCTGAGGTTACATCTGTGCAAACGCACCCCGTGGCGCGTTTTAAGTTGGGGGATTAAGTCCCCTTGAATCCTGAGGGTCCCTAGGGGCCAACTAGCCCACCAGGAACCTCCAATATGCGCCAGGAGGCTGCGTTGCAGAGACGTGTAGAGAGGCCACACCCCTTTTACACCTCTCTGCAACGCAGCTCTGTGGCGCTTTCTGGATGTACCTGTTGGGCTAGTTGGCCCCAGGGACCCTCAGGATTGAAGGGATTTAATTCCCCATCTTAAAACGCGCCACGGGGCCTGTTTGCACACATGTCACCTGAAGCCCCGCCCCTCCCTTCACCACTGTGCAAACGCGCCCCGTGGCGCGTTTTAAGTTGGGGGATTAAGTCCCCTTGAATCCTGAGGGTCCCGGAGTCCAACTAGCCCACCATATACCTCCAAAAGCGCCACAGAGCTGCGTTGCAGAGAGGTGTAAAAGGGGCGTGGCCTCTGTACACCTCTCTGCAAGGCAGCCCCTGGCGCATACTGGAGGTTCCTGGTGGGCTAGTTGGCCCCAGGGACCCCCAGTATTCAAGGGGAATTCGTTCCCCTCTGCAAACGCGCCAGGGCGCGTTTGCAGAGTGGTGAAGGAAGGGGCGGGGCCTGCGGGCCCGATCGTTTTTTTTTGTTTGTTTTTTTGTCCCCTGAAGGAGGGCTGTGTGGCCCCCTTCCTTTTTCTGTTTTTGGGCCCTGGGGACCCCATCCCACAGGGCCTTACCCCTTTTTAAATTTCAAAATAAAAAAAACGGGAAGGGGGCCGCGTGGCCCCCTTCCCCGGGCCTGTATTGGCCCCGGGGACCCCATCTCCCGGGGCATGGCCTCTATTTTTATTTTTAATATTTTGAGGGGGCTGCGTGGCCCCCTCCTCTGGCCATTTTAAGGCCCGGGGACCACATCCCCGGGCCGGCCATACCCTTTTTTTTTTTTTTATTATTTTTCAAAACTTTGGGGAGGGGGCCGCGTGGCCCCCTCCCGGGCCACTACTTGCCCCGGGGACCCCATCCCCGGGGCTGGCCCTCTCGTTGGGGACTGTGGGGGGTCCCCAAACCCCCACAGTCCCGCCGGCTCCCCGTGTCCTACGGGAGCCGGCATTGCTTACACATGGGGAGCAGCTAACATGCTGCTCCCCATGTGGAAAAGCAGTCGGCTTTGGATATTGGAAGAGAGAGCAGGTTTCCTGCTCTCTCTTCCAATATCCAAGCAAGTTTGCAATGACAGGACGGGAGCCGCGAGGCTCCCGTCCTGTCATTGCAAACAGCAGTGTCCCGGGGGTAGGCACCCCGGGACACTGCAGGAGCCGGCCCTGGGGGTGGCGGTCCCCAGGGCCACCACAGGCTCCAGGAGGGGGCCGCGCGGCCCCCTCCCATCGTGTGCACAGCCCCGGGAGGTGGTGGTCCCCGGGGCTCTGGGGTCCGTAACGGACCCCCATATTTAAATGTTTAGTGCCCCGGGAGGTGGCGGTCCCCGGGGCGTGTGGGGGCTGGAGCTCAGGGGGTCCTTGTGGGACCCCTGAGCAGGCCTAGGGGTTAGGGTGTTTCTACCCTGCCCCCTTTGTGCGTTTTGCGCACTTGTTTCTTTTTTTCTCGGCGGGATACGCGCACCCTAAGCGCATCCCGCCGATTTAAAAAAAAATCTTTTTGCCCAGGGGTCCTTGTGGGACCCCCTGAGCAGACCTAGGGGGTCAGGGTGTTTCTACCCTGCCCCCTTTTGCGCTTTGCGCACTTGTTTCTGTCCCTCGGTTCTACCGAGGGACAAAATGGCTGCCAACACTTCTTGATTTGGAGTGTTGACAGCCAATTAGCATGCAGCTCGTGATCGGGAGGGTACGCGGATCCGACGCGCCCATAGATATATATGTGATTTTAATTGTGAATTTCTCAGGAACTACTGAACGGATTTACACCATTTTAGCAAAAGGCACCAGTCTGAACCAAGGGCTACCTCTTTGCCAAATTTGGGGTAATTCCGTTCAGCAGTTCGAGCTGTAGCTGCGACTAAAGGTTCCTATGGAAAAATGAATGGGGAAAACGCGTTTTGGGACCCCCCTTTTTTCTCGGCCCCCGCTTGACGTATCACCCCGAGACTTTCAGGGTAGGAGCGGACCGGAGCGCCCCAACAAGTTGGAAGCTTTCGAGAAGATTCGTCAACCGACGCCAACGTTATTGCAAATAGAATGTCGCGGATTTCCTATGGATAATAGGTTGTAACTATAACTATCTACTGGCGACCGCCAGTAGATAATATATATATATATATAAAATATTTCTGTTGTGTTATTGTTTAATCTAGAAATAAGAGTTCAGACTCATACTCAGGGAGATCATATGAATGATGATCGCTCATCACACATGTAATGTCTGAGAAATTTCCCTCATCCATAGCCATGTCTTATAAAGCCTTACAATTTTTAAGTATGAACTGTTTATTCATTTTAATCATCAGCAATCTCTCCAAATTTTGAGTAGAGACTAATCTTTGTGACTGTGACAATTGATCCAGCTGCACTGAACAAACGCTCTGAAGATACCTTGGTGACAGGACATGCTAGATACTTTATTGCCAGCTTGCTGAGTTATGGCCACTGTTCCTTATTCCAATAGGTTAATGGGTTTTGATCCATGTAGACCTCTGTTGTGTCATCCATCTAGTCTTGTAGCATTTTTTCAATTGTCATTCTTGTTGATACTTGCTGTTTCTGCACATTGATCCGAAATGATCATCCAAAAACATTAAATACCAAGATTACTTAAGACACCCCACTCATCACATGAATCCCAAACCATCAGTTGACATTTGAGAATGGCATTTGAGAATGATCTACATTGCCTTCACCTGTGCACTTGACTTAAGCCATTCTTGACACTATTCTGCCATCCTGCCACTAGATGTCACTCATGTTGGCCCTTTATGAACCTGCCTTTACATCAGTATAGGTCAATATACGCATCATCACTTACCATACTTAGTTTCGCTTCACCTTTTAGTCCATGTTTCTGTTTCACTTCCCTGATGCATTATGGTCCTTGCAGTTCCCTCTGTTCTCAGACCCATCCTAGATCACGTGCTGCTGGTGGTTTCCTGCTCACTAGCTTGGTTCTTGGATCCTACTGTTATTCTGACCCCTTTATATTTGCATTTTTAATCATTCTCTATGTTTTCGCCACACCATGCTGCTCCAGGTTCCCCTATTTGTTGTTCCTGTGTCTTTTGGTTTCCCTGGTCTTCCCTGCTCCAGGTCCCAGTCAGTCTTCCATTCACTGGTGGTTCCCTGATTCCCTGCACTTAGTTACGTCCCAGCACCTGGCTTCCTTTCTGCACCTGTGGTCCTCCCCTGAGGATCCAGCTAATTCAGCCCTGTGAGCACAGATTGCAGCGGCTTTCAACTGACTTCAGTTGAGTCCCCTTGTTTTCTTTTGTGTTCCTGCTGGTGTTATTACAGGCTTGTTCTTTGATTCGTTTTCTCTTTTTGCCTGTACCCATTTTCCTGTTTTTAGCTATTTGTAGTATCTGTTTCTGTCCCTTGTTTTCCTGCATCTCTATGTTAGCCATTGATCACAGTCTCCTGTCTGCTCCCTTCCTGATCTGCCCTGTTATATGCAGACTCCTTGCCTTGTGTCTTGTATTCCTGTTTGTCTGCATATTTCTGTCTTGCCGTGTTTGAGTGTAGCGATACAAAAGGGGATGATGGACGGAACGTTTGAGCCAATCAAACACTCACCCCCAGTCAACTGATCTGGGTTTAATCCATCATCATTCTTTAGCTCACTCCACCACCCCAGTTCAGACATGGCCATATGCAAATCAGTCTGACCCTGTGCCTCATGGGAACAGTCCAGCCTGAACTGCCAAGCCATGTCTTCCCTGGACCGGAAACAAGCATCCTAGGACCGGTTTCTGGCATTCCAGCCGTCATCAGCCAGGCTTGCTTGAATCCAGTGGCAAAGTGAGCAAGGGACCCACGTCTGGGCATACCCCCCGCCAACTTAGGGCGAACAAAGCGATACAAAAGGGGATGATGGACGGAACGTTTGAGCCAATCAAACACTCACCCCCAGTCAACTGATCTGGGTTTAATCCATCATCATTCTTTAGCTCACTCCACCACCCCAGTTCAGACATGGCCATATGCAAATCAGTCTGACCCTGTGCCTCATGGGAACAGTCCAGCCCGAACTGCCAAGCCATGTCTTCCCTGGACCGGAAACAAGCATCCTAGGACCGGTTTCTGGCATTCCAGCCGTCATCAGCCAGGCTTGCTTGAATCCAGTGGCAAAGTGAGCAAGGGACCCACGTCTGGGCATACCCCCGCCAACTTAGGGCGAACAAAGCGATACAAAAGGGGATGATGGACGGAACGTTTGAGCCAATCAAACACTCACCCCCAGTCAACTGATCTGGGTTTAATCCATCATCATTCTTTAGCTCACTCCACCACCCCAGTTCAGACATGGCCATATGCAAATCAGTCTGACCCTGTGCCTCATGGGAACAGTCCAGCCCGAACTGCCAAGCCATGTCTTCCCTGGACCGGAAACAAGCATCCTAGGACCGGTTTCTGGCATTCCAGCCGTCATCAGCCAGGCTTGCTTGAATCCAGTGGCAAAGTGAGCAAGGGACCCACGTCTGGGCATACCCCCGCCAACTTAGGGCGAACAAAGCGATACAAAAGGGGATGATGGACGGAACGTTTGAGCCAATCAAACACTCACCCCCAGTCAACTGATCTGGGTTTAATCCATCATCATTCTTTAGCTCACTCCACCACCCCAGTTCAGACATGGCCATATGCAAATCAGTCTGACCCTGTGCCTCATGGGAACAGTCCAGCCCGAACTGCCAAGCCATGTCTTCCCTGGACCGGAAACAAGCATCCTAGGACCGGTTTCTGGCATTCCAGCGGTCATCAGCCAGGCTTGCTTGAATCCAGTGGCAAAGTGAGCAAGGGACCCACGTCTGGGCATACCCCCGCCAACTTAGGGCGAACAAAGCGATACAAAAGGGGATGATGGACGGAACGTTTGAGCCAATCAAACACTCACCCCCAGTCAACTGATCTGGGTTTAATCCATCATCATTCTTTAGCTCACTCCACCACCCCAGTTCAGACATGGCCATATGCAAATCAGTCTGACCCTGTGCCTCATGGGAACAGTCCAGCCCGAACTGCCAAGCCATGTCTTCCCTGGACCGGAAACAAGCATCCTAGGACCGGTTTCTGGCATTCCAGCCGTCATCAGCCAGGCTTGCTTGAATCCAGTGGCAAAGTGAGCAAGGGACCCACGTCTGGGCATACCCCCGCCAACTTAGGGCGAACAAAGCGATACAAAGGGGATGATGGACGGAACGTTTGAGCCAATCAAACACTCACCCCCAGTCAACTGATCTGGGTTTAATCCATCATCATTCTTTAGCTCACTCCACCACCCCAGTTCAGACATGGCCATATACAAATCAGTCTGACCCTGTGCCTCATGGGAACAGTCCAGCCCGAACTGCCAAGCCATGTCTTCCCTGGACCGGAAACAAGCATCCTAGGACCGGTTTCTGGCATTCCAGCCGTCATCAGCCAGGCTTGCTTGAATCCAGTAGTAAAGTGAGCAAGGGACCCACGTCTGGGCATACCCCCCGCCAACTTAGGGCGAACAAAGCGATACAAAAGGGGATGATGGACGGAACGTTTGAGCCAATCAAACACTCACCCCCAGTCAACTGATCTGGGTTTAATCCATCATCATTCTTTAGCTCACTCCACCACCCCAGTTCAGACATGGCCATATGCAAATCAGTCTGACCCTGTGCCTCATGGGAGCAGTCCAGCCCGAACTGCCAAGCCATGTCTTCCCTGGACCGGAAACAAGCATCCTAGGACCGGTTTCTGGCATTCCAGCCGTCATCAGCCAGGCTTGCTTGAATCCAGTGGCAAAGTGAGCAAGGGACCCACGTCTGGGCATACCCCCCGCCAACTTAGGGCGAACAAGCGATACAAAGGGGATGATGGACGGAACGTTTGAGCCAATCAAACACTCACCCCCAGTCAACTGATCTGGGTTTAATCCATCATCATTCTTTAGCTCACTCCACCACCCCAGTTCAGACATGGCCATATGCAAATCAGTCTGACCCTGTGCCTCATGGGAACAGTCCAGCCCGAACTGCCAAGCCATGTCTTCCCTGGACCGGAAACAAGCATCCTAGGACCGGTTTCTGGCATTCCAGCCGTCATCAGCCAGGCTTGCTTGAATCCAGTGGCAAAGTGAGCAAGGGACCCACGGCTGGGCATACCCCCGCCAACTTAGGGGCGAACAAAGCGATACAAAGGGGATGATGGACGGAACGTTTGAGCCAATCAAACACTCACCCCCAGTCAACTGATCTGGGTTTAATCCATCATCATTCTTTAGCTCACTCCACCACCCCAGTTCAGACATGGCCATATGCAAATCAGTCTGACCCTGTGCCTCATGGGAACAGTCCAGCCCGAACTGCCAAGCCATGTCTTCCCTGGACCGGAAACAAGCATCCTAGGACCGGTTTCTGGTATTCCAGCCGTCATCAGCCAGGCTTGCTTGAATCCAGTGGCAAAGTGAGCAAGGGACCCACGTCTGGGCATACCCCCGCCAACTTAGGGCGAACAAAGCGATACAAAAGGGGATGATGGACGGAGCGTTTGAGCCAATCAAACACTCACCCCCAGTCAACTGATCTGGGTTTAATCCATCATCATTCTTTAGCTCACTCCACCACCCCAGTTCAGACATGGCCATATGCAAATCAGTCTGACCCTGTGCCTCATGGGAACAGTCCAGCCCGAACTGCCAAGCCATGTCTTCCCTGGACCGGAAACATGCATCCTAGGACCGGTTTCTGGCATTCCAGCCGTCATCAGCCAGGCTTGCTTGAATCCAGTGGCAAAGTGAGCAAGGGACCCACGTCTGGGCATACCCCCGCCAACTTAGGGCGAACAAAGCGATACAAAAGGGGATGATGGACGGAACGTTTGAGCCAATCAAACACTCACCCCCAGTCAACTGATCTGGGTTTAATCCATCATCATTCTTTAGCTCACTCCACCACCCCAGTTCAGACATGGCCATATGCAAATCAGTCTGACCCTGTGCCTCATGGGAACAGTCCAGCCCGAACTTCCAAGCCATGTCTTCCCTGGACCGGAAACAAGCATCCTAGGACCGGTTTCTGGCATTCCAGCCGTCATCAGCCAGGCTTGCTTGAATCCAGTGGCAAAGTGAGCAAGGGACCCACGTCTGGGCATACCCCCGCCAACTTAGGGCGAACAAAGCGATACAAAGGGGATGATGGACGGAACGTTTGAGCCAATCAAACACTCACCCCCAGTCAACTGATCTGGGTTTAATCCATCATCATTCTTTAGCTCACTCCACCACCCCAGTTCAGACATGGCCATATGCAAATCAGTCTGACCCTGTGCCTCATGGGAACAGTCCAGCCCGAACTGCCAAGCCATGTCTTCCCTGGACCGGAAACAAGCATCCTAGGACCGGTTTCTGGCATTCCAGCCGTCATCAGCCAGGCTTGCTTGAATCCAGTGGCAAAGTGAGCAAGGGACCCACGTCTGGGCATACCCCGCCAACTTAGGGCGAACAAGCGATACAAAGGGGATGATGGACGGAACGTTTGAGCCAATCAAACACTCACCCCAGTCAACTGATCTGGGTTTAATCCATCATCATTCTTTAGCTCA
Organism: Calotriton arnoldi; assembly: GCA_963921515.1. Taxonomy (NCBI): domain Eukaryota; kingdom Metazoa; phylum Chordata; class Amphibia; order Caudata; family Salamandridae; genus Calotriton; species Calotriton arnoldi. The sequence goes on along the minus strand of CAWUFW010004649.1, from coordinate 110,664 downwards.
CTCCACCACCCCAGTTCAGACATGGCCATATGCAAATCAGTCTGACCCTGTGCCTCATAGGAACAGTCCAGCCCGAACTGCCAAGCCATGTCTTCCCTGGACCGGAAACAAGCATCCTAGGACCGGTTTCTGGCATTCCAGCCGTCATCAGCCAGGCTTGCTTGAATCCAGTGGCAAAGTGAGCAAGGGACCCACGTCTGGGCATACCCCCGCCAACTTAGGGCGAACAAAGCGATACAAAAGGGGATGATGGACGGAGCGTTTGAGCCAATCAAACACTCACCCCAGTCAACTGATCTGGGTTTAATCCATCATCATTCTTTAGCTCACTCCACCACCCCAGTTCAGACATGGCCATATGCAAATCAGTCTGACCCTGTGCCTCATGGGAACAGTCCAGCCCGAACTGCCAAGCCATGTCTTCCCTGGACCGGAAACAAGCATCCTAGGACCGGTTTCTGGCATTCCAGCCGTCATCAGCCAGGCTTGCTTGAATCCAGTGGCAAAGTGAGCAAGGAACCCACGTCTGGGCATACCCCCCGCCAACTTAGGGCGAACAAGCGATACAAAGGGGATGATGGACGGAACGTTTGAGCCAATCAAACACTCACCCCCAGTCAACTGATCTGGGTTTAATCCATCATCATTCTTTAGCTCACTCCACCACCCCAGTTCAGACATGGCCATATGCAAATCAGTCTGACCCTGTGCCTCATGGGAACAGTCCAGCCCGAACTGCCAAGCCATGTCTTCCCTGGACCGGAAACAAGCATCCTAGGACCGGTTTCTGACATTCCAGCCGTCATCAGCCAGGCTTGCTTGAATCCAGTGGCAAAGTGAGCAAGGGACCCACGTCTGGGCATACCCCCCGCCAACTTAGGGCGAACAAAGCGATACAAAGGGGATGATGGACGGAGCGTTTGAGCCAATCAAACACTCACCCCCAGTCAACTGATCTGGGTTTAATCCATCATCATTCTTTAGCTCACTCCACCACCCCAGTTCAGACATGGCCATATGCAAATCAGTCTGACCCTGTGCCTCATGGGAACAGTCCAGCCCGAACTGCCAAGCCATGTCTTCCCTGGACCGGAAACAAGCATCCTAGGACCGGTTTCTGGCATTCCAGCCGTCATCAGCCAGGCTTGCTTGAATCCAGTGGCAAAGTGAGCAAGGGACCCACGTCTGGGCATACCCCCCGCCAACTTAGGGCGAACAAGCGATACAAAGGGGATGATGGACGGAGCGTTTGAGCCAATCAAACACTCACCCCCAGTCAACTGATCTGGGTTTAATCCATCATCATTCTTTAGCTCACTCCACCACCCCAGTTCAGACATGGCCATATGCAAATCAGTCTGACCCTGTGCCTCATGGAGAAAGTGCAAGGGTCCCTTGCTCACTTTGCCACTGGATTCAAGCAAGCCTGGCTGATGACGGCTGAAATGCCAGAAACCGGTCCTAGGATGCTTGTTTCCGGTCCAGGGAAGACATGGCTTGGCAGTTCGGGCTGGACTGTTCCCATGAGGCACAGGGTCAGACTGATTTGCATATGGCCATGTCTGAACTGGGGTGGTGGAGTGAGCTAAAGAATGATGATGGATTAAACCCAGATCACTTGACTGGGGGTGAGTGTTTGATTGGCTCAAGCGTTCCGGTCCATCATCCCCTTTTGTATCGCTTTGGTCGGCCTAAGTTGGCGGGGTATGCCCAGACGTGGGTCCCTTGCTCACTTTGCCACTGGATTCAAGCAAGCCTGGCTGATGACGGCTGAAATGCCAGAAACCGGTCCTAGGATGCTTGTTTCCGGTCCAGGGAAGACATGGCTTGGCAGTTCGGGCTGGACTGTTCCCATGAGGCACAGGGTCAGACTGATTTGCATATGGCCATGTCTGAACTGGGGTGGTGGAGTGAGCTAAAGAATGATGATGGATTAAACCCAGATCACTTGACTGGGGGTGAGTGTTTGATTGGCTCAGCGTTCCGTCCATCATCCCCTTTTGTATCGCTTTGGTCGCCCTAAGTTGGCGGGGTATGCCCAGGCGTGGGTCCCTGCTCACTTTGCCACTGGATTCAAGCAAGCCTGGCTGATGACGGCTGAAATGCCAGAAACGGGTCCTAGGATGCTTGTTTCCGGTCCAGGGAAGACATGGCTTGGCAGTTCGGGCTGGACTGTTCCCCTGAGGCACAGGGTCAGACTGATTTGCATATGGCCATGTCTGAACTGGGGTGGTGGAGTGAGCTAAAGAATGATGATGGATTAAACCCAGATCACTTGACTGTGGGTGAGTGTTTGATTGGCTCAAGCGTTCCGTCCATCATCCCCTTTGTATCGCTTTGGTCGCCCTAAGTTGGCAGGGGTATGCCCAGACGTGGGTCCCTTGCTCACTTTGCCACTGGATTCAAGCAAGCCTGGCTGATGACGGCTGAAATGCCAGAAACCGGTCCTAGGATGCTTGTTTCCGGTCCAGGAAGACATGGCTTGGCAGTTCGGGCTGGACTGTTCCCATGAGGCACAGGGTCAGACTGATTTGCATATGGCCATGTCTGAACTGGGGTGGTGGAGTGAGCTAAAGAATGATGATGGATTAAACCCAGATCACTTGACTGGGGGTGAGTGTTTGATTGGCTCAAGCGTTCCGTCCATCATCCCCTTTTGTATCGCTTTGGTCGCCTAAGTTGGCGGGGTATGCCCAGACGTGGGTCCCTTGCTCACTTTGCCACTGGATTCAAGCAAGCCTGGCTGATGACGGCTGAAATGCCAGAAACCGGTCCTAGGATGCTTGTTTCGGTCCAGGGAAGACATGGCTTGGCAGTTCGGGCTGGACTGTTCCCATGAGGCACAGGGTCAGACTGATTTGCATATGGCCATGTCTGAACTGGGGTGGTGGAGTGAGCTAAAGAATGATGATGGATTAAACCCAGATCACTTGACTGGGGGTGAGTGTTTGATTGGCTCAAGCGTTCCGTCCATCATCCCCTTTGTATCGCTTGGTCGCCCTAAGTTGGCGGGGTATGCCCAGACGTGGGTCCCTTGCTCACTTTGCCACTGGATTCAAGCAAGCCTGGCTGATGATGGCTGAAATGCCAGAAACCGGTCCTAGGATGCTTGTTTCCGGTCCAGGGAAGACATGGCTTGGCAGTTCGGGCTGGACTGTTCCCATGAGGCACAGGGTCAGACTGATTTGCATATGGCCATGTCTGAACTGGGGTGGTGGAGTGAGCTAAAGAATGATGATGGATTAAACCCAGATCACTTGACTGGGGGTGAGTGTTTGATTGGCTCAAGCGTTCCGTCCATCATCCCCTTTTGTATCGCTTTGGTCGCCCTAAGTTGGCGGGGTATGCCCAGACGTGGGTCCCTTGCTCACTTTGCCACTGGATTCAAGCAAGCCTGGCTGATGACGGCTGAAATGCCAGAAACTGGTCCTAGGATGCTTGTTTCCGGTCCAGGGAAGACATGGCTTGGCAGTTCGGGCTGGACTGTTCCCATGAGGCACAGGGTCAGACTGATTTGCATATGGCCATGTCTGAACTGGGGTGGTGGAGTGAGCTAAAGAATGATGATGGATTAAACCCAGATCACTTGACTGGGGGTGAGTGTTTGATTGGCTCAAGCGTTCCGTCCATCATCCCCTTTGTATCGCTTTGGTCGCCCTAAGTTGGCGGGGTATGCCCAGGCGTGGGTCCCTTGCTCACTTTGCCACTGGATTCAAGCAAGCCTGGCTGATGGCGGCTGAAATGACAGAAACCGGTCCTAGGATGCTTGTTTCCGGTCCAGGAAGACATGGCTTGGCAGTTCGGGCTGGACTGTTCCCATGAGGCACAGGGTCAGACTGATTTGCATATGGCCATGTCTGAACTGGGGTGGTGGAGTGAGCTAAAGAATGATGATGGATTAAACCCAGATCACTTGACTGGGGGTGAGTGTTTGATTGGCTCAAGCGTTCCGTCCATCATCCCCTTTTGTATCGCTTTGGTCGCCCTAAGTTGGCGGGGGTATGCCCAGACGTGGGTCCCTTGCTCACTTTGCCACTGGATTCAAGCAAGCCTGGCTGATGACGGCTGAAATGCCAGAAACCGGTCCTAGGATGCTTGTTTCCAGTCCAGGGAAGACATGGCTTGGCAGTTCGGGCTGGACTGTTCCCATGAGGCACAGGGTCAGACTGATTTGCATATGGCCATGTCTGAACTGGGGTGGTGGAGTGAGCTAAAGAATGATGATGGATTAAACCCAGATCACTTGACTGGGGGTGAGTGTTTGATTGGCTCAAGCGTTCCGTCCATCATCCCCTTTGTATCGCTTTGGTCGCCCTAAGTTGGCGGGGGTATGTCCAGACGTGGGTCCCTTGCTCACTTTGCCACTGGATTCAAGCAAGCCTGGCTGATGACGGCTGAAATGCCAGAAACCGGTCCTAGGATGCTTGTTTCCGGTCCAGGGAAGACATGGCTTGGCAGTTCGGGCTGGACTGTTCCCATGAGGCACAGGGTCAGACTGATTTGCATATGGCCATGTCTGAACTGGGGTGGTGGAGTGAGCTAAAGAATGATGATGGATTAAACCCAGATCACTTGACTGGGGGTGAGTGTTTGATTGGCTCAAGCGTTCCGTCCATCATCCCCTTTGTATCGCTTGGTCGCCCTAAGTTGGCGGGGGTATGCCCAGACGTGGGTCCCTTGCTCACTTTGCCACTGGATTCAAGCAAGCCTGGCTGATGACGGCTGAAATGCCAGAAACCGGTCCTAGGATGCTTGGTTCCGGTCCAGGGAAGACATGGCTTGGCAGTTCGGGCTGGACTGTTCCCATGAGGCACAGGGTCAGACTGATTTGCATATGGCCATGTCTGAACTGGGGTGGTGGAGTGAGCTAAAGAATGATGATGGATTAAACCCAGATCACTTGACTGGGGGTGAGTGTTTGATTGGCTCAAGCGTTCCGTCCATCATCCCCTTTTGTATCGTGTTTGAGTGTAGATCATTCCTAGCCTTGTTTTCAGTATTTCAGCACTGTGTATTCTGGTCCTGTTCCTGACTCTGATTCCAGTCACGTTTTATCATTCTTAGCCTTGTTTACAGTGTTTCAGGTCTGTGTATTCCAGTCCTGTTCCTGACCATGATTCCAGTCCAGTTTATCCCTGAGCTCAGTTTCCGTTTTGATTTTTCTTGTTCAAGTCCCTGTTGTTCTGTTTTGTGATTATATTGTAATTCTGATTGTGTTAGCTTCCAAAGGTGCCGGTTAGAGGACCTCCCTGCATTCCTCCATAGGAGCTGCTGGGTGTCCCTCAGAACTCTGTGAGATTAATCTGCTCCTTGATTTCATAAAATCTTTTCACCTCACAGAGAGATTATTTCTGAGGAGCAGACAAACGATCATGTATAATTGTTTGTCTATCGTTTCCCTGTTTTACCTTCCTGCTGTTTGTACTTGTTTTTCCCTGCAGACTTCCAGTTCCCTATTCACTGCCTGTTCTAATCTGCTTCTGTCCTCAGCCTCTGTCCTCCTTCCCTTCCAGACTTAATGTACTCTTGTTTGTATTCTCTGCAGATACCACACACAACCCCAGTTATGCAGTCTCGTCTCAGTTTCACCCAGCTAGTTCCCTGACTGATCACCCTGCTAATCACCTGCCATAAGCCCTGCTTTATCCATAAGCCAAATCCAGATGTTGGAAGGGAAGCTGTTGGTGCTGTAGGTGTAGTAGCAGGTGATGGTGCTATCACTCATGGGTGCTGCTGCTACAGTTGCAACATGCTTCTAGAGTCTGAGTCAACACTGTGCACTATGTAGGTTGAAGATAGCACTTCAGTTCTGCTATGGCCTCAAATTTATATCACTCCTCTTCTGAGTCTCACTTTCATGAAAATCCAATTCTTGTAAATGAAGACATCCACTAGTAAGTAAGTAAGTAATCTACTTTATTCGATTTTGATTAAAAAAACATGAAAGTACATCAAAAATATAGTCTTTAAAAAAAAAAACATCCATAAAAAGAATAAAAATTATAAAATACAGAGTAAAACATAAATCATACATCTTGCTCCATAAAAGCAATTAATAACCATCACAGTTCTTATGAAATATTCAAGCTTTGGCAAAGGGAAAGCAGAGAATGATTTTAAACTGTCCTTCATTAGTGCCACTCAGGTACAATAAATATATATACTTCTGGCAATTGTCAACCGTTCAATCTACTTCAATATCAACCTTATTCTATAAATAAGTACATAAATAGTACAATCCTGTATCTAAAATACACCCTAAAAACTAATGTCATTATGTTAAAGGGGACAACCAATGTTATATAATATGTATCCAAGTACCATCTTAAGCCCCTGATACAGGTAAACTATTTTTACTTCTCGTCCGCCAGGTATATAACAAATATCTTGACACTAACCAAGATGTAGTATCACTCTTTAAGATTCTGGCATCCTCCTTTAAATGCCCCAGTAACAGTGATAGGGTACAAAAAATCGGGAACAACCAGACTCTCCTAGTGGCTGTGTATTTGATCAAAAAAACTGAAAATGATCCAAAGATTCAGGTTTACCTAGGCAAAAGGGGCAATTTGGGGAACTAGTACTTCCCACCCATCTGCTCCGAGTCTTATTTAGTGGAAATATACTGTATCTGAACTTTAAATATAGAGGGGCCTATTAGCAATAACCGGCGATAATTATCGCTAAGCGCACTTAGCGCTAGGATAATTATCGCCGGCTATCGCCGGTTTCTAGCGCGGAGATAGCGTGCTATCAGCAACGCTTATCTCCAATGCGATAGAAACCCCTGCTGTCGCTGGAAAACAGTGCGATTATCGCTGGAAATCCAGCGATAATCGCACTGTGACCGGCGATAGCTTGCTGATAGGGCAAGGGGATTTAGCCATGTAATCCACCTCCCATTGGATTACATGGCTAAGTCAGGTTTGGACCAGGTGTAAAAAACAAGCGCTAATAGTGTTTAGCGCTGGTTTCTTTATCGCCTTGCTGGCCTCCCTAATAGGCGATAGCGATGTTAGCGACTATTTCCAGTCGCTGCCAGGTTGGGAACGCCTACTTTGCATGTCATTAGCGATAAATATCGCTGGCAGGCAAAGTGGCACCCAACCCGGTCGCTATCGCCTAAAAGCTGTCGCTAACAGCTGTTAGCGACAGCTTGCTAATAGGGCGGGAAAAAAATCGCCGCTTTAGCGGCAAAAAGTGCCGCTAAAGCGGCGATAAGGCCCTTTGTAATATGCCCCTGAGATCTTTCCTCTGGTGGTTCTATACAATTAAGAAAGGCCTCACTCATCATTCTATCTTTGAAGTCCAGAAAACTACTTGTTAGCTTACCAATACAGGAGCGGCCTAACCATGGGTTGTTAATGTAGTCCCAGTACCTCTTCTTTAAACTAATAAAGGACTTTTTCGACAGAGCTTGAGGGTTATTCCATAGTTTTGCCATCTCCAGACTGTATAACCATTTCTTGGCATGTGTAAACCAAGGTATTATCTGTTTTAGGTCTGAGGCAAGTATCTCAGTAGCTGATTCTCATAAAGAAAGAGGAGCCTCAGTGGTCCATAATCTAAATCAGAACGCCAGAGGCCTAAATGCAGCCACATGAGATATATTTTTCAGACCAAGATCAAAGCGAATATGGGCTAGGGGCTAGGGCCGTGTTACGCGGCAGAGCAAGAATAGTTCTCATAAAGTTGCTCTCAATGATTTTAATGCTGACTGTGATGTTTGCACCCCACAACTCAGCGCCATACAAGGCGGCCGCAATACCAATGCAATTATCCAATGTTTCTATCAATCCATTAATGTATAGGGTGAACAGTGTGGCTGCCAATATACAATCTTGCGGACTCCCCTGTCCCCCCTAATATGTTCAGTTAATTCACCTTTCTAACCCCATCTTATTCGAGCACAATTATTAGTGTGGAGTCTTATTACAGTATGCAGCAAATAATCGGGAACTCCCATATGTTTTAAGGCGATCCACAATTTCTCTTGAGGGATGAGGTCAAAGGTTGCACATAAGTCAACAAATACTTCATAAATGCGTTCTTTCCTAATAGTCACATACTTCCAAAGGATTAACTGAAATGCAAAATATTTGGTCTGTAGTACTTGAATTTGCTCTGAACCCTGTTTGCAATGGTGACAATTTGTTCCCCTCTTGAATCCAAACTTTCAGTCTGTCTAACAGATGCCTGGAGAACAACTTCCGAGAAATATCTATGAGGCTTATTGGCCTGTAATTTGATGGCTCCCCCTTATAACCTTTTTTGAAAACTGGCACCAGCTCCACACCTAACGAGGAATCGGGTACCTCTGACCCCAATAAAATTACATTAAAACTTTGGTTCAGGATAAAACTCCAGATTTCTTGTTTGGGGAGGTAGAGGTCACCTGGAATTTTATCCAGGCTCGAGACTTTGTCCCTCTGTAGTGTGGAAAGTTCCATCTTTGTTTCGTCTAAGCTAAAAAAAGATCTGGATCACCAGAGCATAACTCCCCAAAGCTCTCCAGGCAATCTTTATCATTTTCATCTAAATTGTTATCTGACAGATTTGTGTATAATGCACTAAAATGGTTAACCCAGAGGTGCGGTTGATTGTGAAATGTTTCTTCCATCGTACTATTCTTGGTACCCTTAGCTACCATGTGCCAAAACTGTTTACAATCTTTTATTTTTGCTGCATAAAGGCAGTCTTGCTACAGGGACTGCTCTCAGTTTCTTTTGGCCCTTTTCTGCGCTACCTTATATTTTTTCCTTCGTTCTGCTACAAGGTGTCTTTTTCCATTTTTTTAAGTATACATTAGCTCCGCTCTACAAGCCTTACAACAAAGATCGTACCATTCAGTTTTGTTGCTACTAATGAGCTTACCCTTATTCTCCTTATAGAATATTTTTTTTATTTCCCCTCATAGGTTCCTATATAGGTCTCATATAGGTCCTACATCTGCATATTTTTCAAAGTCGTAAAGTGACCGAAGGACCACGTTGTAAATTTGCGCTATAACTGTAGAGTTACCTGTAGAGTTACCTTCAGTCTTTGACCACTTAACCCTCCTCCTGTTATTACTGAGTATAATCAGATTATTATCCTCAATTGGCACCTGTAATGAATCAAAAATGGACTCTAATTCTAGTGCCAAAGCATTGTGATCACTATCGGTTCGTTCTATGACTCGCATGTCAATAAGAAAATGCCAATATAGGGTGTCCAAAGGAAATAATCAATCCTCATTTGACAGTTGATTCTTTGATAGGTGCATCTGAGGTGCCTATCAGAGGTCCATTACATGCTCTTAAACCATTTTGCAAGGCCAACAATGTTAATTGAAAGGCCACTTAACAAAACTGACCTGGGTCAACCAAGGAACCCCTTTTTCCTCATCCCCTTCCTCTGTAAAATTTGATAACAATTCCAGGGGTACATAGGTGACATTCATATCCCCAGCTAATAGTAGACAGCTATTGTCTGCTGCATTTCCCAGAAACTCCTCCAGGGCCAGAATGGCAGGTGATTCTTTAGTTTGAGCAGGAAATCTATTACATATGTGGAATCTGGATCTGGATCCCTGGCCGTCTCCTGCTGACATGTGGAATATTGTAATTGGAAAGCCACCATGTCACAGAGGGGACTAGAATGTTAGGGGAAGAAACTGGCAGTTGACAGAGGACGCTGTTTTGTTATGGATGGGATCTTTATTTGAGCAATAAACCTTCCTGAAGTTCATGCTGCCTTGAGTCCTCTTTACTTTCTGCCACAGTTACTAAACTGGCGTAGTCGGCAACTCTACGAATCTCACCAAACCTTAGAAGATCCCAACAAACCACTGCACTTTCTCCAGAGGAAGCATTGATCAGAACTTTTGACTTGAGTGGTAATTCTTCCTGGCTGACGCGCTAAGGAATATAAATATATTCATATAAATTCTGAAGTCCGGACATTTTGGTGTGTCACATGTGCGGGGTGTGAGCATCGGCACCTGGCTTGGGATTTTTGAAATTGAGGCACAGATTGACTAATCGGTTGTGTCTTTGTAGGGACAGACGTGCTGAATTCACATCAGTGTAGAGGGGGATGGGCCTCAGTCCCACGGTTTACCACAGGTGTGTGACCCATGCGTAAGGGGCACGAGCTGTGCAGCATACCTCGTTTGGAGTTTCTGGCATCATCTGGAATCTGTGGCCGATACTGGGCATCCCTCGAACTCTGTTGGGCACGTGCATCACGGCATTTCACTCCCGCATCCATTGCACTGTCTGACTCCCGTGGCCCGTTCTGGACCGGTTGCACTCACTGACGCTGTTGCAGGATTGGGAAAGGCTGGAATGCTAACCTCCTTTCCTTTGCGCTCCTGCTAAGTACGTACTTCAACATATCGTCATTCCTTCTGTGACGTGGGCGAGGTCTTAAACGTGCGATTCCACTGAGTTCTCTTTGTACGTGAGTTCAATCCTAGCAGTAAGGAGGAGCCTAGAGCGCTAGCCTTTGCCTGACAATGGGATGGCGAGACTAGTACGGAGGATGAAATTGACGGACAGCAATGTGATTGCCAAGTAATATACTTCGCCTGTTAGGAAACTCACAGCCTGCTCGATCAGTGACAGGCACACTGGTTTCGACCTGTTTTTTCAGTGGCAAGCACACTTGACATACTCCCTCATTTCCTGCCAGTTGGAGATTGGATTTTTTTTTAAATTTGTTTTTCGCTTTTCATTTCTCACATTTATTTCAAGGTACTTCTGGTGGCTGTGCAGTTACAAGCACACTTTTTCAAGACAATGTGTGGACCTCGTCATGTTTTGTGACTGTGACATTTTGGTGTTGAGGGTTAATTGATCTATAGGTCACCTTTCGTGATCATTTCACCGGGTGGGTGTGGGAAAGGTGTTTTGGTGTTTTCATAATAGACCTGTATATTGGGTTCTGAGTGGATGGTGTGTGGTTACGGCGTGTAGGTGGATGATCAATAACTTTTGAGTGTTTCTCTCTGTGGTTTGTATAGTCCAAGAACGTTTTTGCTTATTTCCTTGATTGTTTCCTACAATGCAGAACGTTCCTGCACCACCTTTCTTTCTAACAACCCCGGTGGATCAACCAATTAAGTGGCAGAAATGGAAAAAAGTATTTGAAAGGTATGCTAAGGTCATCCCTCCTTTTTCATTGTTTGGGGTCGGAGGGACAGGAGATATTTGATCATCTCCCGGAACTTTGTGAATCGAAGTCTGAGGAGTTGACTGAATATGAGGTGTGTATAAAAAAGTTAGATAAGCACTTTTTGCCGAAGGTCAGCACAATACTCGAGAGATCCCTGGCTGTCTCCTGCTGACATGTGGAATGTTGTCATTGGAATGTCACCATGTAACCAAGGGGACTAGAATGTTAGGAGAAGAAACTGGCAGTTGCCAGAGGACCCTGTTTGGTTATCGATGGGCTCTTCATTTGAGCAATAAACCTTCCTGAAGTTCATGCTGCCTTGAGTCCTCTTTACTTTCTGCCACAGCTACTACGCATATATTTACCAATAAAATGCCCCTTTTTGTCTTGTCAGAACAAAGTTTCAGGGGCAAAAGATCTTTTGATTTTAGACTATATTCTTTAATGGAACAGTCCAGATGAGTCTTAATTCAAATTGTCAGACCCCCCACAGCCCGCTCTACTGTAGTAGGTGATGCCCAAACACTAAGATTCACAAATCCCACCCGATATATCAGATCTGTAGACCATGTTTAATGACAAATACATATGTCAAAGCCTTCTATGAAGCTCCACCACTCATCACTATTAATTTTTGATTTGAGGCCGGCAAGGTTCCAGGAGAGAATTTTGAGAGCTTTGTTAGACACTAGCACTGGTTCACTCAGTTCAAGAGATTGCCTCCCCTCAGCCCGAGACCCACTAATAACAGAAAAATTAAGATTTTCAAAGCTATTAGCTTGAAGACCCATTATATCCAACCTATGGTCTCTGACATGGGATGGCAATCCCTCTTTTCCTCAGGCCTGCGCCTCCTCCCTAGAGGTTTTGTGTTGTTGGGTAACATCTAGACCTTTCTCAACTAAGTTGGACCTGTCCCCACAACCTCCAAGATTCTTTGCTAGATTAAACTAAGGCAGATTAAATTTAAATTGGATCTTTGACCCATTGGGGGGAGAGACGTTGGTCCAGAGTCACTAGGCCATCCCCTAGCGAATCAATGGCTAGATCTAGAGTGATGAATTCAAATTCTTCATTGTAGTAATGACGTTTGGCTGTCAGTATGTCAGATCTAATTATAGACCGGCACTGCCTAACCCAATGGGTTACTTTATTAATTAATGTCTCTTTGTCCTCCTGCTTAGCTGGCGCAATTGTTGGTACATTAATCATATATATTCCACACCCTTTATCTCCTTTTGGGGGCAAGTGGCCATAATGATTCGTTCCAGGCCTGCAATTTATGTGTTCACTATGGGCTAAGTGGTCTCCCCTAAAATTATGTCTTATTCTCCCGCATGGCACATGGAGTGACTGGGGAAACCCTTTATTTACAATGCCCAGTTCAGTGTGAGTAAGTGGTTATCTCATGTGAGAATCTAGAGGAACGTGCAACTGCCTCCCCACTATATTACCGCAAGTGGGATCGTGATTAAATTTAGGGGCTATAGAATTTTGGTTTGGCCCTACTCCCTCCCTCTTGGCCTCACCAAGCATTTGCTGCTATTGTATTTGACTTCCATTAGGACAGGATGCTCTTGCAGAGAGTTCCCCACCATACTTCTTCGAGCTACTAGCTCCTTTACTTTTGTGAAATAGGTGCATGATATCAATTTTCTCAACTAACTTCTCAATTAATAATTGCATTGTAGAAATTTCATTAGCAAGTCTCTTAACCATATCTTTCAGTGGGCCAACCTCAGCTAGGCACACACAATTAACATCATTCTGCTTTTTACAGTCTTTCTTCTAGTCCCCATTAAAACATCATTATTCATTACAGCCTCTTTATTGCCATCACTTAAGCGGGCTACCAAACTAGAACTATTAGAACACACAATTTGATGAATTTGAGAAGTTTCAGATGAATTTGCATGCTCAGTATTGACAATAGCCGGGCTTTGTGGCCCTACAGCGGGGATACCCGTCTCCACCCCCTCACCGACACTTGTGACATCACCCTTGTCGATACCATCCAGACAGTTGGGTGGTTGGCTGGAGCTGGTAGTTGTTTCCTGAGCAGGAGCTTGTTTTTTCTGAAAAATATCCGGCACGTACCTGCTAGGTTTGGGAGATTTAGACGATGATGCCCCACCAAGTAGAGATTCAAATTCCTCTATTAGTACATCAATATCGTTTACTACACAATATTTGCTGCATTAGCACCCTGTAGTTTGTTGACCAGTTTAGGTGCCCCATGGGGGCTGTCTTTTGCCTTCCTTTGCCCATTAGTAGCGTTGCCTTAACTAGTGCAGGTTATGAGACGCTAGAACAGTCACAGATGCATGAAAATGTCCAGAATCTGGAGCAAAGGGCCCACAAGGCAGGTGTTAGAATTAGGCCCTGCCCTGCCTCTTCCTGTCTCAGACGGGTTAAGTGTCGCCCGTCTTGGCCCGTCCCTGGCCCCAGGTGTGACCCACGCTGCAGGATGCCAAGAGCCCTTTTCAGCTCTTCACCGGAGGAGGCCCCGCCCCCTCAGGAGACACTGTCTGCAACTGCACCTCAAGGCGCGCTGCGAGCTGGGGGATGGAGTCCCCAGAGGTCTTCAAGGGCAACAGGGGTACATCCTCCCAAGACTGCTTCACATTAGACATCCACTATCGAAAAGGGAATGAAAGTGGGTGGGACTTTTTGTACAGTGGAATCCATATTGAGGACACAATCTCTTTCTGCAGTCTTTGATTTGTGTTCTCAAAAAGGATTACACTGTTGACTAAAGCAATGCTTCTTCAATAACGGAATCGCTTGGCTCAGGGTACAGTCATCCTTGCTGACTTCCATGTCAAAATCTCAAAAGGCACTGGCACTTGTCAACTTTCATCATCATCGCTTTGGCAGTCGCATTCCCTCTCCTTTGTAGTATGTGATCATTGATAGACCTGTACTGATCAAACAGGCATTGCAGCATTTAGAAGGTGGCGTTCCAATGGGTCGGCACCTTGCTTTTGGGCATTGAAAGAATGACTGAAATTAGTGCAAATCCTGTAAAAGATGAACGGTATGTTGTTGACTACTACTTTTATTTTAGGATGTCCTGCACAATTATGTCGATGAAATGCACTAAACATAAAATGTAAAGTATCCTGAGTCAGCCATGGCTTTGACAATATTACTGCCATTGTCAATGCCAACAAATCCAATGTTGAGACCTCTGGGTTGCAACCATTCATCGTCTTTGGTATTAACGTCTTCCAAGATGTTGGCAGCTGCATGTGAATTCTCCATGGAGAATGTTGCAACTGTGGCAATTCTCAATGGTGAGACCAGGACTAGACTTTGTGTAACCCTCTTGAAGGAAACCCTGTGTGCAGTGATCCATTTGTAGTCTATTACTTGACAACTGGTCCACATGTCTGTCGAGAGGTGAATGGATTGAGCAGCGCTATCCTTCATTGCTTCGTCAACCAATTGCAGCAATTGGGATCACGGACAAAATATCGACATCAAAAATATCGAGGTACAAAAATATCAATGCAAAAATATCGTTGTCCAGAATATCGAAGTCCTATCTACATAATGGTAAGTACAAAAATAGAGAATAAAAATATTGTTGTCTAAAATATTGTTGTTAAAAATATCGTTTTTTTATATGTTTAAAAAATAATGTAAAGTAAAGGAAATACATATAATTAAAAAGAACATAGTTACAATTATTAGAAAATGTTAAAATTATAAGTATTACATATAATGTAAAAAAATAAACATACATATATAATATATATATGTACCTAATAATATTAATAAATAATTATTTTATTAAATTATAAATTGTTAGAAACATATTAATATAAATACATATTTTTATACACATACACCAATAACCTAAAAATAAAATATATATATAATAAATGAAAATATTACAATATTTTTAATCTTTTTAAAATACATTTTACACTACATTAACTGAAACAGTAGAGAAAATATTGGATAGCGGAGGGGTAAAAATTACTATTCCCACTCCAGTGAGTACAACAGTAGGGAAAGTGTTGGATAGCGTACAGGTAAAAATTACTATTCCCACTCCAGATAGCGTACAGGTAAAAATTCCTATTCCCACTCCAGAGAGTGCAACAGTAGGAAAAGTGTTGGATAGCGTAGGGGTAAAAATTACTATTCCCACTCCAGTGAGTGCAACAGTAGGGAAAGTATTGGATAGCGTAGGGGTAAAAATTACTATTCCCACTCCAGTGAGTGCAACAGTAGGGAAAGTGTTGGATAGCAAAGGGGTAAAAATTACTATTCCCACTCCAGTAAGTGCAACAGTAGGGAAAGTGTGGATATCGGAGGGGTAAAAATTACTATTTCCACTCCAGTGAGTGCAACAGTAGGGAAAGTGTTGGATAGCGTAGGGGTAAAAATTACTATTCCCACTCCAGTAAGTGCAACAGTAGGGAAAGTATTGGATAGCGTAGGGGTAAAAATTACTATTCCCACTCCAAAGAATGCAACAGTAGGGAAAGTGTTGGATACCGTAGAGGTAAAAATTACTATTACCATCCAGAGAGTGCAACAGTAGGGAAAGTGTTGGATAGCGGAGAGGAATAATTTACTATTCCCACTCCAGCAAAATAATTTAAAAATAATTAACAATTAATTAATTTTGAAAAATTTAACTCCCACCATATTCCCCTATAAATGACACCACCAATGTTGTAAAACATAACACTATTAACATAATTAATAATTAATTAATTTTTTTAAATTAACAAACAATTTTAAAAAAATGAATAATTTAATTCACACAATTAACAGTATAAATCAATTTAAAATACATTTTATAATAAAAAAAATATAGAAATTAAATTACTTCCCAGCCTACTCCCCTATCAACACACAACCCGCTCTTAAGAAAAATCACACAAATAACATAATTAATAATTAATTAATCATTAATAATAAATAATTAGCAATATATTATTTACCACAACTTACAGTATAAAGTTTTAAATACATAAATATAAATTAATTAAAAATATAAATTAATTAATTAATATTAAATTACTTCCCACCCTACGCCCCTATAAACCCACAACCCACTACTAAAAAAACACAATTTACATATTTACCAATTAATTTTTAATAATTGTCAAACAATTAATAACTAATTGATAATAAATTATTTACCACAATTAACAATATAAAATAATAAATACTTAATTATTAAAGAATAAAAATTAATAATTAATTAATTATAATTAAATTACTTCCCACCCTATTCCCTATAAACCCGCAACCCGCTCCTAAAAAACAACAATTAAGATATTTACAAAATAATTAATAATAATTAACAACCAATTAATAACTAATCGATAATAAATTAATTACCACAATTAATATAAAATATTAAATATATGAATATTAATTAATAAAAAATATTAATTAATTAATTATAATTAAATTACTTCCCACCCTATTCCCCTATAAACCCACAACCCGCTACGGAACTAAAACGCCAAATTTACTTTAAAAAAAAATTTAATAACTTCTAAAAATGTAATACCTATATTTAAAAAAAATACAATACTTAACCAAAAATATAGAACACATACATTTAAAATACATACTAAAATACATAACGCTAATATAAACATCGATATTATCAACAACGATATTTTTACAAAAGAAAAAAAGCCTAGACAGTGGAACCCTACAGAACACAGCACCTGACCCCCTATCCCTTTTATTATGTATGTACACTGGGAGTACCCAGATCTCTGTGTGCACACTGTTAACGCACCCACTGCCACAATGCAATCCCAACACAGGAATATCACAATTGAAACAAAAGCAAAGGTGCACCATAATACAAGGAAAAATATTAGATCCGTGCCAAAAAGTGTATTCTTCAAAAGTTCTTCTTTTATTTAAACAGGGTTAAAACAACGATCTGGATGAATTAAACAGCCGACGCGTTTCGTCCATACACATGGACTTCTTCAGGGCTGTTGATTTAACAAATATATACACATAAATATACAGAAAAGGACATTTGACAGGAACAAAAATCATATATAACATGTATACACGATCATACTTAAACCATAAATAACATTTATGACAAAGACCACTATATACAACCATGTACATCATTAAAACATTAACAAAACATATATTGCCAGAATATAATACTATTCGTAACAAAGCCGCTGTATCCATGACAGACAATACTCAACAAATATGGCAGTAAAAAGAAAAGAAGGAAAAAAAACCTTTTCTTTCTCTATTAAGGAGATTTGATAGGAGAGGGGAGAAAGGAAAGCGAAAGCCCAGTATTGTTTGTGCTTAGTGCCTAAAAGTTCAGAGAGTGAAAAAGAAGAAAAGCCCGCATGGGGAGCGTGCACCAATAGAATATTGCAAAAGATGTGACTAACCAAGGGCGTACCCCAAAGTGTTTAAAAATATATTAAAATATATTAAAATCGAACCCACCATAGATAGTTTAGATGCGATGAGAAACGGCAGTTAAGCCAAGGAGTTCAAAGAAGTGGCTGGTATGGTAAAGTCCTGCTCACTTATCTATTTAAAAAGGAGAAGAACATTAGTAAATGACCCCCCTATGATGGGGATGAGGAGTCAAATATGGCGGCAAGGAAAATATTTTCAAGGCCAAAGTACTTACTTTTTAGAACATAAAAAATCAAATCGCGTATATTGAGCGAAAAGGGTGCGAGGTCAATCAGGTCAGACCGTCTTTACCACATGGGGTATTAACCATCCAAATGGCTATCTGAAAAGAGAAAGAACAGAGGAAAAGGAGGAGAATATGATTCAGAGGCCCATCCTCTATGGGCAATGAGAGTCCATAGGTGGGCGAGGGTGAAGGTAATATCAAAGCCTGTATACTCACTAAGTCGAGCTTGTAGAGAACCCTTCATATGGGTAAAATACACAGTCATAGGCTGGGGTCAAGTCGTGATGAGCCTAGGTCCACCCAAAATAACGTGGGCCCAATATTAATGGCTGAATGCCGTAACCGGCCTAAAACAGGGAAAAATAAAAGAAGCCCATAAGTAGTTCAGTATTACAACCTATATAGAACCAAACAGAAAAAAGAGTGAGCCTAAGCACCTGGATTCTGGCTCTTCATACGGAATTAGAAAGGATTTCAGGAGAGACGTCCAAACTGCAATGCCTGTATTTTAAAGTCAACTAAATGAGGCACTATGTACAACAGACACTTAAGCAAAGGGGCATCCCTTTGGGATTCACCAATGGCAAGATGGCCGCCGGAACGGAGCCCTGAATGGGAGCTCCCGGGCTTCGGGATAAATTCTGTGGAATATCCCTCCCCGGTCGGCCCCCACCGATGCCACCGACACCGTACTGAACCCGGTGACCCCGCTCACCTCATCGGTAGCTTCGGTTGCTCACTGGAGCAACGACTGACATCGGCGTAGTGGCGCACACCGGGCATCCTGCAGGCCGCTTTACCGCAATGAGGTCAGCGATTTAAACTTCACCGCGGCCGACGCTGAGACACCCTCCGACCCTGCGGACCTTCGGGGGTACACTGGAGCCACTTACCGCATCCCGCGACTGCAACAGACGTGTGGTCACGGCGGGAAATTCTTCGGCGGTCCCGCGGTGGATCTGAGGGATCGCGGAGCGCCCAGCCCCTCTAAGGCGATTTCGGCAGTGGGCGAGGGGGCAAACTGCACAGACCATCTCGGGCAGGTCAGTCTCTTCCCCACTGTTGGTCCTGCTCACGGAGGGAAGTTGTCCTACAGGCTGGATGCCTGACTTCAAGATGGCGGCGTTACATAGGGAACTACAGAAGTGAATCTCGTGTCTGTGCCTTGGCCAAGGGGGAGATTGCAACCCAGGAGATGACACCCCCCACGGAATGAGTGGTCCTTTGTGTGCAGGATCATCTGGGGGTTGTTGTCCCCACGCTGGCATATGCCTCCCTCTGCCTGACCCAAACATGGCGGCCTGATCCCATCACAGACTGTTATCCTCAAGATCACGAGTCGACGTGCTGCAGCCCCTCTGCCTCCGATGGTTGTGGTGCTGTGCCTGCAGAGGCAAGTTGCGGGACCCTGGCGAGCCTATCGGCGTGTCCCTCGCCTTCTGCCTGACTCCTGAGTGACGGCTCAATGGGAATCATCGCTGGACTACCCCGGGAGTGAGTGCTACTGTACCTCACTGCCCCCCCCGGCAGCTCACAACATTGTGGTCATCTGGGGAACCAGGGCGGGGTGTTGCCCTCCGTCACCACCACTCCAGTCCCTCGGCGTGCCTGAAGGGTCGGTCTGGGGGCTGCCATCCGCCTCAATCCTTGAAGTCCAACCGGCGTGCCTGAATAGTCGGACGACGGAATCCCGACAAACTCTGCGGCTGCAGGCGGACAAGAGCATCGGTGCTCCGACAGTGACCGGGCCTCTCCCGCCGCAAGCGTCTACAAGGGGAGTTGAAGCATTCGCCCTCTGCTGGCCCTTGGCGAGCTGCAATTAGGAGCGTCTGGGCTCCGATTGTCTTCTAGCGTGAGTCCGGACCTTGATTGCGGCTGGACCCCCGAGACCGAGCCTCTCCTGTAACAGGCGCCACACAGAAGGTGCCTGTGGCACCGTAAGCAGGCTGATCAGCCAAACAACGGAGAAATCTGCATTACCACAGATACGCGTGCGGAAAATAAGTGTAAGCAGCGTATTCAGCTCTGCATAGGGGTCATTGTGCCCGGGGTCTCAAATCCCTTCTCAGGCCCTGCATCTCTGTCGGTCTCCTGCCAACATGGATGCAGTTATACAGGAAACTGACGCAGCACTGATCACACGGGTCAGGCACAGTGCACTCAACATAAGCTTTGTAAGGAGAGGAGAAAAGAAGCCTCTCCCTGCTATGCGCGCTGCATGCTTGCTTTTCAATTCTCTTGTCTCTGAGGCGCTCTGAGTGTGTAAGTAAGCTTCTGCTTTGTGGTTTAATGAGAGAAAGAACTTCTGCCTCATAACTGTGATCCATGTCTCTATCGGAAGACTCTGCTTAACGAGCTGCTCCCTCCCTCACTTCTGGGAACTTCCAGCTTTTAAAATGGCTGCTCCTTCTTTACAAAAACGTAAAGAAAAAGGACTACCCAACATTCTCCCAATCTCCAGCATTCAAAATGGCTATGGAAATAGAAAGAGGAATAGTTTATTCTCAATTTATGGTGGCCATCTTGGACAGGGCTAAGAAAACCTTATTTCCTACCTGAGTAATAGTTTATGGAAATAGAAAGAGGATTGGTGTATCAATCGGTGGCGGCCATCTTGGATATGGCAACTCACCTCATTCCTCCATTCTAAATCAATTGAGTCCTCCATTAAAGACATTTATGCTCTGATTACTAGATTCACCTAAAAGATTCTGTTGCTGTTTCTCCCCTACCACTCATATGAGCTCCTCTATTAAATGGAATATGCTTTCTTGCATGTCTTCAGCCGCGTTAGATACCTTCTCCAAAATGGTCTCCCTTGTCGATTCCTGAAAACAAAGGAGGGACTCCACGAACCGCTGCACTGGATGAGCAAATACGTCAGCCATCTTGGAACGGTTTTGGTCAGTCATCAGTCCGGGTCTTCTCTCCTTTACTTGTCAGCTGACGCACCTCCGGTGGCCAATAGTACCTCCTTTTGGTCCTGATCTGACCACACCTCTCCTGGATCATTTTCACTCGATTTCCGGAATATGCTCACTCCTCTTATTACACTTCTTTGCACTTTCGCCACCCTAGTGGCCCCTTCTTCTACCCCCAAACCCATCCCCCATCACCTCATCCCCCTACCATGGCTCCCATTCGAATTAAATCTGGAGTTAACTGCTTCAAAGTTATTTACCCCCCCAATCTGTCCAAAGTAGCAGCAAAACGATTTAAGCATAACACCATTGAACAATTCCCTGATTCCCTCTTTGTTGACCAATTCCACAATGGGCGCCTAGGGAAGCTCAAAAAATGACCTCATTTTCTTCACTCACGACATCCCTGCCTGGTCCACCTGCTTCTTCAATTCCTTCAACGTCTCCTCCTCCTCCTCTATCCCACATGGGCAGCGGCTAAAAATTTCCCCCTCCACCTGTTTTAATGGTTCCCTCACCATTACACTTTATAACAATGGCACTGTCATGATCCAAGCTACTGACTCCTGTCTCTCTCTCTTTGACCACCTCTTCCTCTCCCTTCGTCCCACCCTTCCAATTATGATCTCCCTTGATTCTTCTTCTGCTAGCTCCTCTCCTTTCTCCCTTTCTTCCCCCATGACCCCCCTATTGTCCTTCAGGCCGCTCTCCCGGGAGACACCGGGCTATCCCTTGTCCCCCCCTTCCCTTGCTCCCTTGCTCCCTCCTCTTCCACTCTTCCCCCTTCCCAATCTGATCTTCCCCCTATCTCATCTGCTTTACCTCCGGCTTCCCCTCCCCACCCTGCATCTTGCCAATATTCCAATGCCATCTCCTGCCCCCTAATCCCCCTATTCCTACCCATCTCCCCCCTACTTAATCCACTTATCTTACAACCTGGTCCACCGGTCAACTTTCCCTACCCTCCCCCTTTCCTCCTCCCTTCTCCTTCTCCTCATCCCTTTCCGCTCCCCCTTCCCACGTATCCTTAATTCTTCTCCTTCACCTTCCATCTCTCTTCTACCTCCCCTTACTCCTCCTATGCTTTGCAACCCTGTCTCCCCTATCGGTAATACCACCCTCTTCCCTCCCTCTGACCCTACAGTCCCATACTCCCCCCCGTAACTTCCACTTATCCCAATGCCCCCATCTCTGCCTGGTGCCTCTTCCCCTACATACACCTTTCCTAGCATACAGTACCTATACAGCACCTTCTCCTCTCCTCTCCCCATTCCTCTGGCCTTCCTTTGACCCTCCTCCCTCCCCTCCCTGTACAGCCCAGTCTCCTCTCTTCTCCTCTTACCCCTGGCCTTCCTTTGCCCCCCCTCCTTCCCCTACTTGTACAGCCCCCTCTCCTCTCTTCCTCCCATATCTCCGGCCTTCCTTTGAACCCCCGCCCTTCCCACTCCACCCCCCGCCTCCCCTCTCTACTCCTCAACTGCCTCCTCCCACTTTTGATCTCTACTCTACCCCTATGCTCAACACCAGTAAAAATATCACTGTAACACCATCCACTCCTCTCTACCACCATCGTCCCTTACCTTCGACCCCTGCACCCCAATACCCCCCATTCCCCCACCTCTCCCTGTCCTCCCTCGCCTACTGCACTCCCTCCCTTAACCACCTCTCCCTGTCCTCCCTCGCCTACTGCACTCCCTCCCTTAACCAACGAGCCTCCCAACACTGCGTGCTCAGCCCTCCTCTCCCTGGAAAATAAACTCGATTCTCTCATCTCTTCCATTTCCCAGCTTGTCTCGTCCATCGCACTTCTAAGTGCTAAGTTATCCCACTTCCCTAACAACCTCCCGAGGAGTTCCCTGCTCCCGCGCCCCAATAAAGCCAACCACGGTCTGTCCTCCGCAGACATCGCCAACTTACTGGCTAGCTACAAGACCACCAACATCAATCCCTCTACACTTTCCCCTCCCAAGAATCCCACACAATTCTCTATTCAGACCATCTCCTCTGTCAGATCCTTCCAGCCCCCTCGTCTTCCCTGGCACCCTCATACAAGAATCTTATCCCCATCTCCCTTAATAGCCCAACCTTCCCCATCTCTAAAACAGTTGCGTCAGAGCTGCATTCTTTGCTACACAACTTCAGATCTGCAATCAAGCACAAACTGGAAATTTCCGACACTATCACCCATCACAATCTTGACATGCTCTTCCTCACTGAGACCTGGTTCAATGACTCCTCTCATACTTTGTTTGATCTTCTGATACCTACCGACTACTCCATCCTCAGAAATGACAGAACTGACAAAATTGGTGGAGGTGTCGCTATCATTTTCAGAAACTCCCTTCAAATTAAAGTCCTTCCTTCCATCCCCTTCCGTACACTCGAAAGCCTATCCCTAGAACTTCAAGTGTATCAGGGTTCACCCTTCAGGTTCCATGTCATCTACCATTCACCAGGAAACTGCTCTCCCTTTTTGGAGGAACTCACCGACTTCATCAGTGACCAATTGTCTCAAAGTGACAGACAGATCTTCCTGGGGGACTTCAATCTACACTGGGGCTCTTTGGAAGACTCAGCTGCCAACAAGCTTGCCACATTTCTCTCAGCCAATGATCTTTTCCAACACTGTTCGGAAACTACACACTCTAAGGGCTCAATTCTGGACCTTGTCATATCCAAAGCAGACCTGCTCACTATTGCTCCCCCTGTCCATGTAGACTGGTCAGACCACTTCCTCATTCCCTTCCGTTTTCACTTATCGCACGTTATTACACTCGGCTAACCCAAAAGGGCAACTACCTGGTTCCGCAACACCAAAAACATTGATCTTGACACTCTGTGTGACTCTGCGTTGCAATCACTTCCTAGACTAGACCCCAACGTGGATGTCAATGATCTCACCTCCCATTGCCTCTCAGTCCTAGCAGTCGAAATCGATATAGTCACTCCACTCCAAAGCAAAAAGAAAAGACCCACCCCCTCTGCACCTTGGTTCAATAAAGCTCTCTATGATGAAAGGAAAAACCTTAGAATCTTGGAGAAACAGTGGAGACAATCTTCGTCCACCACCAATCTCTCTCATTTACGTTCAGCAAGATCCAAATACCACAAGCACATATTCCATGAAAAAGCATCACATTTCAGATCCCTCCTCGACTCAGCCAAGAACAGACCCCAAAAATTTTTGACCTCATCAAAAACCCAAACTGCTCTCCCCAAACCATCAAGCCTGAGGATTCTTCAAAGAAAGCAGCAGAATTCGCTTTATTCTTTGATGAAAAGGTAAAATCACTAGTGGATCAGGTCACCCACCCCCATTGAGGAACGAAAATCCTTAGTCACTTGGCAGAACTTTGCAGCCATCTCAGAAGATGACCTCCTCAAATGCATCCTTGAAACCAAACCCTCCAACCATTCCTCTGACCCCATCCCCAGTGGCATCGCCATTGATTTCTACACCAATACTCTCTCTTACTGGACCAGACTAGTTAACCTCTTCCTTAGACAAGGCTCCCTCCCTGCTGCCCTCAAAACAGGACAGGTTACCCCTCTTCTAAAAAAACCTTCCGCAGATGCGAATGACCTCAACAACTTCCGCCCCATCACCAACCTCCCTTTTCTTTCTAAAATCACAGAAAAATGTGTTGCGAAACAACTTTCCCTACACATTATGGACAATAATCTCCTTGACGTGTTCCAGTCGGGTTTCATCCAAAATTGCAGCACTGAAACAGCCCTGCTGCAAGTGATTGATGATGCGCTGCATATACTCGATTCTGGGGAATCGTACCTTCTGATTCTTCTTGACCTCTCTGCAGCATTTGACACTGTTAATCACAACACCCTCCTCAACATTCTTCAACAGAGAATGGGCGTGGAAGGCACAGTGCTTAAATGGTTTGCCTCATTCCTCTCGGACAGATCACAAATGATCAAGATAGCAAACAGTCTTTCGTCTCCATTGGCGGTAGGTCAAGGCGTCCCTCAAGGTTCTATCCTTGCACCCACTCTGTTTAATCTCTATCTGGAACCCTTGGGGAACCTCCTTAGTAAATCTGGGATCCACTACCATCTCTATGCGGATGACACCCGAAATCTACCTCAAGGTGTCTTCCGCACACGATCTTTCACTACTCAACTCTACTCTCAACTCTATTCACAACTGGATGTTAGTTCACCAACTCATTCTCAATCCCACCAAAACTGAATTCCTCCTCCTATCTACCTCTCTCTCCCCTCCTCCGGTTCAATCCTGGATGGATCAGCTGAATTTACTCAACAATAAACCCGTCATTGTCGACAGCGCTAAATCCCTAGGTGTCATACTTGACAAAAGACTCAACCTAATCTCCCACATCAACTCCATTGCTAAGAACGCACGTTACCAGCTGCGACTTCTGTGGGGGATCCGTCGGTTCTTCCCGGAGAAAGACCTAAAAACATTGGTCCAATCGCTAGTTCCCTCTAGACTGGATTACTGCAATTCTCTCCTGACTGGCGTACCCAAATCTCACCTCTCCCCCCTCAAATCAGTCCTCCATTCAGCAGCTCGCTTTATTTCAGGATCCAAACGTAGTGACCACATTACTCCTATCCTGTCTTCTCTTCGATGGCTTCCCATCGAGGCAAGATCCATTTATAAAACTGCCTGCATCACCCATAAAGCCTTGCACACTTCTTCCCCTCGTTACCTGGCGAATAAACTGAAAATGTCAGGAGGCTCGAGACCTTCTCGGAATGCAGTAAAGTTGCTGCTTGAGCCCCCCTCCTTCAAAAAGGAAAGATCGATGGCTCAATCGTTCTCAGGTAATGCGGTGAGAATCTGGAACTCGCTTCCGCCATTGCTCCGTGCCACTACCTCCATCCAGGTTTTCAAAGCGGACCTCAAATCTCTTCTCCTTCAAAGACACTTCCAGAACTAATACACTCATTCTCAGACCCCTCCAGGAAGCTAGTTCATCACTGTAAATTTGTAACATCTTTTTGTTCATTCCCCACCCTTGATTGCTGTGTCTGATATTGTGTTATTGCCTATATGGTTTTACTCTACCTCTCCTGTTTATTTTTGTAACGTTCTATTTTATACCATTTTTCTCATGTAACGTAACTGGTTCTATTGTACAGCGCTCTGACACCTTCGGGTAAAGTCCGCGCTATATAAAAATGCATTAAATAAAAATCCCAAAGGATTGGACTCTATCTCAAGAGTAGGCGCTATAGTATGCCGGTCCCTCTATAGGGCGTAAGTTAATAGTTGATATCATGAGAGTAGGGGGCAAAAATGACAATAAAAATGGCCATAAGGTCCCCATATAAGTAGCAGAGGGGCTATATACAGCAAAGAATAAAGCCTCGGGGCTAACTAGACCAATATCGAGGAGAGCATCTTAAAAGCCTATCAAATCTAGCCTCTTACCTCAATAACCCGGGGTACGCGGACGAGAACGTCTCCTGTCAGATAGCGTCAGGACGAACTGACGAGAAGGAAAAAGGTTCTGGTTTAAATAGCCCGCGTGAGTCATGCAAGTTGAAACAGCTGTGAGCCAAGGCGGGGGAGGTGCCGGTCGCGTGTGTAAGACGCAAACTAATGCGTAAATAGCCGCCATCTTATAACGGTGTTAAACTAGAAATATAGACATTAAGGCACCATTACTGAATCCTACAACCTGATAAATGCTCAACCGCTACTTTCAGGAGTCCAAGCGAGTACACTCTAAGAAAAGGATGTGAGGAAAATTATATTCGTATATCCAAATGAAAAGTTGCTGCCATAAACGTGCCATACGATCACATTGGCTCAAAGCGTCCTTAATTGGAAAATATAGCAGGACCCAAAGCTTTAATATTGAAAAAAAATTCGGAACACAGAAAAAAATCTTTGGTTATAGATCTACTTCAAAGTGTTTCCCTGAGAAAAAGCATAGCGCAATAATAAAGGGACTAAAGAAGGGCGGCTGCCATCTTAGAGCGGTACGGGCTAGAATAACAAGGTAAACAAGGATTGGCATAGCCAATAGGTCTCGCCTTTGGGACCTTATAAGTGTTTAGCCATGCAACAGTTGCATAACTAAATACTTATAAGGTCCCAAAAGCGAGACCTATTGGCTACACCATTATAATCGCGGCACCCGCGTTTTACTTTTAACATTAAAAGTAAAGCACTTTAACATTAAAAGTAAAGCGCGGGTGCCGCGATTATAGCAAAAGTAAAGAAATAGATTATTTTTCTATTTCTTTACTTTTGCTATAATCGTGCACCTGCGCTTTACTTTTAATCTTAAAAGTAAAGCGCAGGTGCCGCGATTATAGCAAAAGTAAAGAAATAGAAAAATAATCTATTTCTTTACTTTTGCTATAATCGCAGCACCTGCGCTTTACTTTTAATATTAAAAGTAAAGCGCCGGTGCAGCGATTGTAGCAAAGTAAAGAAATAGATTATTTTTCTATTTCTTTACTTTTGCTATAATCGCGGCACCCGCGCTTAAAGTAAAGCGCGAGTGCCGCGATTATAGCAAAAGTAAAGAAATAGAAAAATAATCTATTTCTTTACTTCGAAGCCGCAAAAGTGAAAGTGATCGCGATGCACTTAATGACCCGTGACGCGCGTGCACGCTCACGTGAACGCAAGCTGGTTGCCAGTGCTGTTTGCACTTCCGAAACCCGCTTACTAAAACTCTCGCCAGAGCAACGCATGCGCTGGCTCAGGCGAGACCTAAAAACCCAGAGAGAGAGGCAGGATGTTTAAAGGGGGAAGCAGATCGGCGATTGGCGAAAGGGGTAAATTTTCTGCATCCATTAAAGGTGTCAACATACATGCTCACCGGATGGCAGAATATATCTATCTATAGCAGTCATCGATGTGCTCCGATGTCTTCCCGAGAGTTGGGCATAACGCGGTGGAAAAGAGGCAAAATATAAGTAACGGAAAGAAAGTACTGCATCTGCTGAGGATATCAGCATATGTGCTCACTGTATGAAAAGTAGAGATAAAAGGGTATTGGTCAAGACATACTGGTGACATCATTTTAGCGTCTTTCAAAACATAAATAACCCAAAAGCAATAATGCATTAGCTGAAGGTGTCAACATACGTGCTCACTGTATGTGAAACAGAGATAGAGGGGTATTGTTCAAAGACATGGTGGTGACATCATTTAGCGTTTTTTAAATGTGATAACATATATACATGATGGGTTAAAAATTAAGATTTGTCATCATTTAAGCATCCTCCATAAGTAATAATAAGTATACATGAAGAATAAAGCATTTAGACATTAACACAGCTTAAGAGCATGTATCTTTCACGGTTGTTCCCAGAAACACTACATTTCTTTGTTTTAGGGTCTATGGTAAGGTCCAGATGTTTGTTATAGACTGGTAAACACGACACCATTCACTAGACAGTTGTATGCTAAATATGTACAACCGCAGGTGGGTTCATCCATCCGGGAATCTTGCTGATCATTCATCAGGAGAAGATATTAATATACATCCCACGTGTGGAAGGGAAACATGAATTTTACAGAAAATAGTGTAGTTCCTCCTCACTATTGTGCCCCAGTTCCACACTCCGGAGTTTACAAATCCAACCTGCTTCATTCTTTCTCAGGGATAGCTCCCTATCCCCTCCTCTCGGGTTGATCGGGATATGGTTAATCCCCATGAACCAAAGCTCATCACCACAGGCGTGGTTTTCTTGCATGTGATAGGTGAGAGGGTATCTTAGGTCATTATTTCAAATAGCCCGTAGATGTTCCTGGATTCTTATTTTAAGAGGTCTTTTGGTACTGCCCACATAAATCATGTTACATGGGCAGCCCAAAATGTACGTCACATACTTCGTTTTACAGTTAATCATGTGAGAGATGTTGTACTTGCGGCCAGTGTTAAAGCTGAATGTCTCAGTCCTGTTTCTCCACAGTCTACAGACATTGCAGTTCCCACATGTGTAAAAACCCTTGGTGTTGTGGGGCAACCAGGTTGTCAACTTCGGTGTGGTCACATAGCTGGGACATAGGAGGTTTCTAAGATTCTTCCCCCTTCTATATGTCACTCTTGGCCTGGGGGCTAGAGTTTCCCTTAGGCTTGGTATGCCAGTGAGGAGGTGCCAGTGTTTTCTCAGGATATTATACACCCTACTACTATGGTCATTATATTGTGTGATAAACGTGACTGGAGCCCTCCTGTTCTTATTTACAGGTCTAGGCTTTAACGTGGATTCCCTGGGCATGTTGATAATCCTCCTATCAGCTTTCTCCATGCTGTCTGGGGGGTATCCTCTTGCGAGGAAGCGTTGTTTTGTCTCACTAATATTTTTGGTAAAAGTTTCATCTGTGCTGCAATTCCTTCTCATACGAACCATTTCGCAATAAGAGATGTTATTGATTTCATGGCGAGGATGTGCACAACAGAAGTGTAAGGTACTATTGCAGGCTGTACTCTTACGGTGGGTCGTGCTCTGTATGCAGTTATTTTGGACAAAAAAATTAATGTCCAAAAAATCAATCTGTTCCCCACTAAAGTTAATGGTAAATCGTATGTTATAGGGATTCTCATTCAGGAATGCATGATATTCCAGCAGATCCGAGGCAGCTCCATCCCAGAGCATAATTACATCGTCGTTGTACCTGCCCCAGAAAATGACGTGTTCCATCCAGTTAACAGCATGATGGCCCCAGGCATTCTCCCGCTCAAACCAGCCCAAAAAGAGCCCAGCATAGGCGGGAGCAAACCTGGAGCCCATCGCTGTGCCCTGTATCTGATGGTACCATTGGGAGTCATGAAGGAAAAAATGTTTTGACAGGATGATGTCTGTCATTTCCATGAGTACCTCATTGTGTAGATAGTGGTCTGCGGTTCTCTGTCCCAGAAAGAATTCTAGTGCTCTCACCCCAAATTCTTTTTTGATACTGGTGTATAAACTGGTCACATCCATGGTGACAAATAGAAGGGTTTCAGACCAGGTCAAGCCTTCAAATTTAACAAGAATGTCCTTGCTGTCTTTGATGTAAGCAGGTAAATTCTGGACCAAAGATTGTAAGTATTGGTTCACATATTCAGACAGTTTCTCCATCGGGGAGTTCACCCCCGAGATGATAGGTCGTCCTGGTGGGAAGCGGCCCCCCTTATGTATTTTTGGTAGCACGTAAATGCAGGGGAAGGAGGGGTCCCTGACTATCAAGTAATTACACTCCATATCACTTATTAGACCACTCTCCCGCCACTCCACCAGTCTCATGTTAATATGGGTACTGAGTTCCTCGGTTGGATTGCCTGGGAGTTTAGTGTAACACGCTTTTTCTCCCAATTGGCGATCAATTTCCCGCATGTAAATAACCCTGTCCATAACCACCACATTCCCCCCCTTGTCCGCTTCTCGAACAACAATCGAGGGGTCAGATCTCAAGTCCTTCAGGGCCTTATTTTCTGCCACTGAGAGGTTGTGGTTGATGTTATGACGAGGGGTAGGATATTCCAAAAGCTTGTAGAAACCCTGTGTGACCTTTCCCCTAAAAAGATCAATGTTTGGGTGTGTTCCTACCGGGATATATTTAGAACAAGGTTTCAAACCACTATCCATCTCCATATTCTCAGAAATATCAAGTTCAGCTCTTACCAAGTTGACATCAATTGGTGTTTCATACTGTAAGGACATCATCAGTTGTAATACATTCAAATCAGATACAGTCTGTGTTGGTGGTAAATATTCTACAACAATCTTAGTAGAAACAGACGGATTGCGAAAAAAGTGATCTTTAAGTTTTAATAGTCTTGTAAATTTGTACAAGTCAACAAAAATATCAACATCATTTCCAGGTTGTGTTGAGCAAAAACCCAAACCTTTGCTTAGAACAGACAATTCAGGTTCAGATAGTGTTCTGCTGGAGAGGTTGACAATCATCAATTCTTGTACATGATCTCCCATCCCCCTCTTTATTCCTTCATGCCCTCCATCTTTTTGGACCTGGTGGTCCTGGCAAAGGTCTCGTTTCTCACTCTTTTGTTTTTGCCTGTATTTCTGTCATCTCCTCCCCCCCTTTCTTGTTTTTGGTCTTTCGATGTTGACTTTGCTCCCAGTATGAGCCTCTCCATCTCTACTAAAAAAGTAGACCGATTTTCTACCTCTATTGTGCCTGTTACTTCTTCTGTTGGGACCGAACTGGCTACAGAAGATAAGGAGGTTATACTACTAGCAGATGTGAGTTCTGCTGTGTCTTCCCATTGTCTTTTACCTTCCCCAGAGACTTTTACGTTATCCTACTTATGTGCGAACGTATAAATTCTCCCATCTCTGTAGTCTTTGTCGTCTCTTTTGATCTTTTTGACTTTCTTGTCCCTCAAGTACATTTGGTAGTCTTCTAATATTTTGTCCAAAATATCATAGTTCTTTCTCACTATCTCCTTTAAGTCTGATTGTGCAATCTCCCTTTCTAGTTCCTCTATCTCTTGTTGTAATTTAAGGCCTTTCTTCTCCGCAATCTTAATTAATATACGCATCATATTAAATAAGGCATCACAGAGATTCCCCTCCCAGTCCTTAAGAGAGTCTTGATCAAGGTCCTCAAAGGTAGGGAAGATTAGAATTCTGAGGACCCTCAGGATTTTTTCGTTTTCCATATATTTTGCCAGGGTGGTGCCGTCCCACCACCTGGACATTTCCTGTTTTTTCACTTTCTCTAGTTTCTGAAATTTAGATTTTAGGCCCTCTGTCCTGGGGGCACCAGTTATGGTTCCTCCCAACTTGGGGCTAGATGAAAACAAGTCCTGAGCTAATTCCTGCCTTTTGTCCTTGAAGTTTGGCATTTTTCTATTTTTGTCACAGTATAAATTCTGAAGTCCTAGGGCAGGTCAGTGCTAAGCAGGGAGTCAGATTTCAAAAGAAAAAAAGCCTAGACAGTGGAACCCTATAGAACACAGCACCTGACCCGCTATCCCTTTTATTATGAGGTTAGGGTGGTTTACGTTTTTTTAGCTGTTAATTATGTTAATTATGTATTTTAGTATTGCGACGTGGTATATATTGTTTATTTGTTTTTCTATGCTTGTGCATTTTTCTGTTCACATGGAGTGACCATTTTTCTCCCATTGCTTTCCGGGAGAATTCCCTGCTTATTTGTACATGGATGAATGTGTGAGTGAATGCAGTGTTCACCACCTCTCTTTTTGCTCTCCCTCTTGTGGACGCTTCATGGTGAACTAGTAGCAGCAGTCTTGTCCTACAAATGATGAAATGACCAAAATGATTATTTTGCTTCCACTAATAACATTGTGCAGGGCTGATTGCACGATATGTGTCTGTGAATGTGTTGCCTCCTCCTTGTGTCTAGAGTGCATGAACACTTTGTAACGCGGTAGGGACAGCTATTGTATCTTCAACAATGGAGGGAGGAGAGGAGGCACCACCCCTCCTGGGTCTCAATAACGATGACATACCATCTCTTATACAGAAAACCATAGATTTTGCTCAAGGGCTTTGTGCCCATGGCACAAGGTTACTTGCACGGTGGCAGGAGTATCTACAGAATTGGGGTATGCAACAGGCGCAGAGCAGGCAGAGCAGCTCTCTGCACAGCACGCGACACATGATTAGAAATACAGCAACAAGATAGGATTTCCATTTACTATCTTACCGCTTCTCTGTTGAAGGAGTTTCACAATTTGGCTCAGGTGGCCTGTGGTTTAGTGGCAGAGGGTCAAGGACTAATAGAGCGTGTGTCCGCAGCCCATACTGAGAGGCAGTCGAACAGACTAGCGACTGTCCAGATGCATTGACTGTGGGAATATCTCCACTTCATGCTTCTACTGTCTTTCTGTGCTATAATGATCAGCCAGAGAGACCGGCGACACCAATTTCCCCATTAAGTTGAAAGATCTGATAGCAACAATTTATACAATACAGAATGAGCTATCATAGAACAGAATGATAACAGAATAAAAACATATACAAACGTTTTTATTTTAGATATGTCAGCGGAGTTTAAGTTCCCTTTTTGTTTAGGCTGCTTTCGCTGGCTGACCAGAAACTCTGGGCAGGGTTCCAGAAGTAAAGCCACAGATTGTCACAATATCCCGTGACTACCAAGAAGGGTATTATATGCGCACAGGAGACAAAGGATAGTTCGGTTTGTTTAAGTATATATTCTCTGTAGTGGAGAATGTGCAACGAATGCTGATGAATAATAAATATTTAGATATTCTTAAGATTTAAGGTTTGTATAATTGACCATACACCCTGGACGCAGGGATGTATATATTCATGTATAAATGCATTGTTGATTAAAATATTTGGTTGTTGCAAATGTATTTTGTTTCTTCCCATGTTTTTCCTAAGTTTCAGGACATAAAAGAAAAGACGTGATTTTCGTATGTGTCTGTCCATGTTCTGCTTTATGTTATTCCTATTGTTAGTGGGTATTGTTGCCTGGGGTACATGTTACCGTATTAGATACAATAACATAAATTAGCCTCCATGTCTCAGCAGGACGCAACTGCATGTTGTCCATAATGGTCTTGAGTATTGAGAATACCTATATATAATTTGCCTTTCTCTCTCTTATTGCTTATTCCCTATTGTTTGTTTTTTAGCATAATAAATGCCTCAAATGTGTTAACGAAAATGAAAATACTTGCATGTGTAATTGAGACAGGATTACGTGAGTGGAGTATGGGATTATTTGTTCATGTATGAGACAGCCTTGTGCACTAGAGATTTAGGGAAGGGAACAAAAGGGTTTAGTAGGATGTGAAGTAAGTGATGTTGATGCGTGGGTTGGGCAAGGGATGAAAAGTAGGAAAAGGCTTTGCAACTGAGAAATGAATGAAGATACAGCATGGTGCGCCAATATTATTGATATTGACTACGCACTGATCAGATCAGAACAGAACAAGCTTTATTTGATTTTATGCATATAAAATCACAAAAGCAGACACAATTAAAAGCACAACATCTTGCATAAAAATATTATTTGTAAACAAACAACAAAAGCAATTAATATAAAAAAATCACGATTAGATCGATGCCTCACGGATTTAAATTCATCACAGAGTATGGAAACACATGCCCGTGTGACATTTAAATCGAAAGAGTCTTTGTGATTTTCAGCGTACTTTTTAAAAAACAAGCAATTGCATTAGTAAAACATTCATTGTCTAAAAATTGCAAAAATAAAAACGCTGGTCTACATTGAGTCCACCCCCCTATTCACAAAATTGTCTGAATCCACCTCCTTCTTTGCATTTTATAAAATTTGCAGAAAAAAAACACGTGCATTGATGATTGCTGGGACTGATTATCACATGGACAACAGCATAGCTCGTCCGACCAGTTGTTTATTTCAGGAAAACTTATCATGCGATAAAAATTCCCGAATCTAAAACGGGTCAGAACATATCTATCATACCCACTTAGATTATACCGTATAAACGGCTGTATGGTGTAGGTAGTTAAAATCAATTGGTGCCGTTGTACTGATGGTTTACTAGCTTCTAGAGTGAATCTATTTGCCTCCAGGTGAGTCATACAAATTCTACGCACTGATTATGCAATAAGGTGTTGGTTAGTCACATTGATGGCGCTTTGTTTTGAAGTTATGTGTGTGTGTTACAGTTTAGGAATTCAGAACCCATAGTAATGTCACTAGAGATCCAACCCTTATACGGCACCTTTTGATGTTATGCGTAGGAACAATGTCCCTCCATCAAGTATGTTTCATGAAAGAACAGCACAGCTATGGAGCACTGTTTTAGTGAATACGCCACTATTGCTGTCACAGAATGGCTTTTGTACATCTGGAGTCTCACAAAATATCTGGTGACATGTTGAATAAAGTACAAAATGAGTACAGCCGTGTGGGGGAGTGGCGCCAACTGATGTGGGATATTTGCACATCTGTGAAGCATACAGTACATGATACAACAGCACAGGGTACAACAATATAGGAGCCACCGGAGGTCCGAAGGAATAGCGTACCATGGGCCGCCACCACATCGAATTCCCGTGCAGGATCCAAGAGACCATGGACATGTCTTTCAAGAAATAGTGAAGGATAATGAGTGAGAAATAGTAAACGAATACCCAATTATTTTTTAAAGATAGAGGAATGACTATCCAAAAGCAAAAATGAAAGTTTTTAGCTAAAGAAGTTAAAAATGTTTGGCTTATTATACTTCACAGGAGGGCATACCTTCCATATCTAATATATTGCAGTACATTGAATGAATGGAAGCTCCCTCAAACAAGGGCCAACGTTGCTCTCATTTGGGTTTGTGTATTTTATTCAAGATTTGTCAATAAGCTTTGCCATGACTGCCTTTAAGGGAGTACTCAATTACCTTTGTGTATAGCCCTACATGTGTACAAGAGTCTGTGAATAAGAATATATATTGTAATTTGGATTTCTCTACCTTCATTGCAGGCACGGTTTTCTCCATGCAGTACCTTCCAAGGTGCAAGTAGTATCGTTGAACTCTCCTCTGCTCATTTTATGCATGTGGGCTTTATCGGATGGGGGTGTGTGGAAGCCCCACTAAGGCAATAACATAAATACTTGTCAGGGTTAACAACAAAAAGGCACTAAAACGATCTCGGGGTTCACCCTTGGTAGCTTGTAATGTATTTATGCAATACACAACCGAAACAGGAGAGAAATAGTAAATAATTTACATAAATAAGGTACTTTTTAAATGAATAAAGACATACCAGAACTACAGAACTGCAACAAGAAGAACTAGAGATATTGACTTTTTAAAGCCTTTCACAAATTAGTGCCAATACGAGAAAGGACAAACTTTATACATGTATATATGTGTGTCTGCATATTAATATTTTCCTTTTTAGGGACAACTGGCTTACGGACAATATTCTACTATAGGCTTAGATTATATGCAGGGAGCGCTAAAATGCATGTGGACGCAGTGCATTCGCTAGGGGCTAGAGAAAATGGGCAATGTGTGGTAATGTTATGTTTATATATGTGTTTAGTTAATGTTTTAGTTAGATGAAGTGTATTAAAATGCAAAAGGCACAGCATGCATTGAATAGCTATGTTTCGTATTGATATATTTACAGGATTAAATGTGTGTTACAGATTTAATATGCTTTTAATGTAATAAAAAATAAGCGTGAGTGGCTGGGGGCCCATAAGCTTACAGTGGAGACATTTAACATTGAACATGAATTGTTTTCGACATGATGTTGTCGCCTTCCTTGAGTCCCTCCCCATTTACCGCGGCGGCAATTCCGCCGCAGTGCCGGGCGTGCCATTGAGTGGGCGGGGCCGCGTCGGCCAACAGACGTGTGCAGCACTACGGAGGTAGTGCTCGCGACGGCCGTTGGCCGACAGAAGCAGCGAAGGGGTTAAAAGGGTTTTCCATTTTCTTCGCTTAGTGTAGAGTTGGTAGGGGTTGCAAACATATCTGGCTCAGTATTTTCCACCTTCTTACGCTGAAGTGATAAAAGGCAAAGCTGCACTGTGCTGGTGTACAGAGAAAAGACAGAACATAAAACGATTTGTGCATCCACTGAGCTGTTCTGGATTGATGCACTACCATTTTTTGAAAGAGTGAAAAGAGTGACCAAACTGAGTCCACATAGAGTGGTGTTCTGGCTGGCCTGTGCACATCTCAGACCACATGTCCATTGCTCTGCTTTCAGTAGCTGATACCTCATCATCAGGCACTACAGACCCTTCCTGACTCAATGACAACAACTGGACACGATCTCCAACCAGGAGACTGGACACCTGCCAACGCCCACATCAGACATCACTGCCTGTCCAACTGTTCCTCTTACCAGCTGTTGAGTGTGAGGGGCTGATCTCCTGGACCCACGGCCCTCACATTAAGAAAGCATCGGAACAAAAGCGAGAACACCAGACACCAATGGCACCACCTGCAGTTCCACCAACACCACGCCGGTACAACCTTCATCCCACCCAAGCACCAAACAGGCGCTAAGAGGGCTGCTCATGCTGAACACCACCAGGGGTGCAAGTGGGCCCTGTTCCTCAAAAGTACCCGGTTGGCATTAAGTGCTGGTAAACCTCTGATGCCGCACAAAGGGGGTACTTCTGACTTTGGCATCAAAGCTGCTGGTGCCTGCCTCAATAGGAGCGTGGGACCTGCTAGGTAGTTGCAAGTATTCATCGCCTTCTTAGTCTGTGGTTCTGGCTGAAAGATTCTGCTGGAGCGTCCTTTCTAGAGTGCCTACCCTTCGTTTTAGAGTACCTATTGTTCACGTACTGGTGACCTCTGATGCAGTAAATAGGGTACATGAGATTGATCATTTGTAGGGTTTCTTTTGAAATTCTTCTAGACACCAATGACTGACACCTCTACAAGGCCTGCCAATAAATGGCTATGGGTGCAAAAGAAATATCTGTGCTACTGTACTGCTCATGGTGCCTGCAGATTTCATCAACAGACTTTCTAATAGGATCACTAATGACATTAAGACTTTGAAATGTTACCATTGATTTGTGAACACAAAGAAGAAGAAAAAAGTACAACATGCTTTGAGGGAAAAGTACTATATTGAATGAGAAGCAAAAAATGATGCACAGTTACAAGTATTGTGTAATATGGGATTTGTGCACACCTGCTCCAACAGTACCTAATAGATAGTAACTTGTGGATAATAGGGAACATCACCACCACCAACTACTGCTGTGAAGGAAGGACCTACACATGACAACCCAGTTACATGTCTAACATGCACGGCCACAAATAACAGAATAGTGCGGAATTCCTAGCTTACGAGCTACAGACAGCATTTGATTGCCTTGAATTTAATGTTAGACCAGTAAATAGTGGCCAAACTATGCATCCTTGATCACTGATGCACAGGGAGGAGGTTTCCTTACCCTGTATACACACATATGGATAGCCCAAATATTTAGGGTTTGGCATGATAGACACATCCCATGAACAAATAAATAGGCAGCACAATTTGATAAAAGACAAGAATAGGCCCTGCGATCTGCGATACCACAGATAGTGTAACATAGCGATAGTAATTGTTACCTAAGGTAGAACAACCAATATGTCAGGCATAAAATTTAGGACTAAAACACCTGCATGCCATTAGGCACCAAGGACAAATTGAGCAATGATATGATACCAGTGCCCTTTATGGACACGGCCCTGCTTACCTGAGAAATCGCTTCAGGTTTTATGACCCTACCAGGCGGCTGCGTTCAGCACGCAACTTCTCGCCCACATTCCAAGATTTCGCCTTAAGAGAGTTGGAGGGAGCTCTCTCACCTTCAGGGCAGCTTCGGCCTGGAACCGTCTCCCCTTTGACCTCAGTAGTGTTCAGGATCCCATGCTCTTCAGAAAAAGGCTCAAGACTTTTCTCTTTATCTAAATAGTCTCTATCGGCCTTCCTACCACCAGGTTCGCGCTGGGACACAATTTGGGTAGCTGTGCGGGCTATAAATTCCTTAAACATAAACATAAACATGTGGCTTGCACTGTGGTCAGGACTATACTCCTCACGAGGCACAACGTATTAATAGAAATGGCGTGCCCAAGAAAGGGTGGGACATCGTCATTTGGGACGTTGGACTCTCAAGGACCTGGGCACAATGCACCAAGATACCCCTTGTATGGACATGACCACAACGGCAGGGGAAAGGGTACTACCGGAAATTTCCTCAGGACTTGGCACTCCCCAGCGGACGAGAGGGCGGAGGACTTGGGGGTAGCAAGTTTAAGGATGCAGGACACAGTGATCACACTTTGGTGCATAAGGAACAACCGAGATGACACAGATAACAGGAAGAACTTCTATGCACGGGGCACACCGGACTGCACCTCCACCACTTGCAGGGCAGAAGGAATAGACATGGAGGAAAGAAAATAGGAAGTGTGAGATGCATCATTGATTATCAAAGGACGGGAATGTGGAAGCCATTTTGGATTATCCTCTAGTGCCAACAGCCTGACCAGCTCTGAGATACTCAATGTTATGTTATGTTATGCCCTTGTTACTTAGCAACTAAACTTAGACACTATCGCCCGCTGAGACTCCTGAGATCGAGTGATAAAGCATTGTTAATTATTTCTCACGTCAAAAAGGCCAGTTCTGGCGGCAGATCTTTTTCTTACCTGGCTCGTTATTACTGGAACAAATTGCAACACCATATTCGAATCTGTTCAGATCACTCTCGCTTTAAAAAAGTACTTAAGACAATCTTGTTCTGATCTAGCTGCTCTTGTTGCCTTGTCTCTTGGTTGCGCCAAGATACCCCTCGGGGTGATTCGAGCGCATTACAAATTAAATTAACATAACAACATATGTATTTAGCACGCCCTTTGTAGGTCATATTATAAAAGATCACACTGGACTTCTGCAAATTGAACCCTAGGTCTATGGTTCTTGTGTACACGTATATTAAATTTCGCCTATGAACTTTGATTAAGTCTTATTCTGTATTTCATTTTGCAGGCTTCTACAATGCAACTAGCCCCTCGGGTCCCCTAAGTCCCACACAATAGCCAAAGATTGAAATGTACACTGCACTGGGAGAGAGAAGACCTAGACAAGGTGACAAAGTGACAAGCTGGTAACGAGGCAGGAATTAACTACAATGGGTAATGCAGTCAGAGGACAGAGGAGAACAGGAGAATGGAAAAAACACTAAAGTGAAGGATCGAACAAGCCTAGTGCGAACTATAACAAAAAGTGAAGGGCCAAAACAACCAGTGATGCCATACAAGCGAACTCTATGTAGGTGGAGTCTACATACTTGGTTTACCACTATTGAGCCAGAAATGCACCTGACTGTGCTGATTCTCTAGTGGTTAGGGCTGTACATGTGAGTCTGGAAAATGTAGTCTTTTGCATGTGAGTCCATATTTTCCACTGTACTGTGTGGCATCTCTTCCAAATTCCCAGTCTCTTGTTCCCACTCATGTCTTGTGACCTGACAAACTTCCCATAGTATAAATGGGCATTGTCTTGGGATCAGTAAAATGGCAACTCCTTGCAAAACATAAACTTGATAGTAGGTTGCTGTGACTGTTTTCTGTGGGAGGATACCTCCGCAAGTAAGCTGCTTAGGCGCTTTAGGGTGACTGCATCCCTCTTTTCCTTGTGCCATGCCAAGGTTTATGCGGGTAATAACTGCATATTATGATCGACAGTCACAGAGCTGCTTCCCCTGATGAAGACATTTTCTTCCTCACCACCTCCTCCCCCTATTAGTTCAACTTCTTCTCTTCTTATGCCAAAAGCCATCTTTCTCAGGTCCTCTTTGCACAAAATTGTGTGTTGATTTTTCAGATGGGCCAGTTGAGTCAGGTACTATAATTTCCACTTGGCTTACAATGACACACTGGTTTTCATCAATGCGAGAATTCTGTGATGTGCTACACAACAAAACAGTAAAATTACAAATCTGGACAAAATGCACACAAAATAAGGAAATGGAGGAAATATATATACCCAAAGCCTCCTCTATCCAAAAAATGTGATTTATCTCTTAGTCCCAAATGGGCCACTACTCCAAACTCCTGTCTCTCTAGCAACAAATGAACAAAATTAAAAATAAGGAATAAAAATAATGGTACCTGCCATTCCTCAAACAGCAAACATTTTACAAAGTGCTGCATTAACTTACCTACTTATTCCAAGTCTGAAGAAGTCCCAAACTGGGTAGGGGAGCATTATTATTAAGCCAATTCCTGAGGAACCCTCTGACATGAAGGCCTATGGTGTCTTTGACTTTCTCTATAACAGGCTGCGACTGCTATAGGGCTGGTGGTTGCTGCAGGTTTTTGGGTACTTAAAAAATGGAAGCAGGTGGTGTTGGTGCCACTGCATGACTTAGAGCAGGTTGAACAGAGGTGATCTGCACTTCCCTTCCTCTGTGCCACTCTCCACATGAACAATCACTAGTTTTCGTCATCTCACTCACTTCCAAAGCTTTCAGGATGCTTCCATTTTCCTTGTTTCTCACAGCCGGTCTCCACCAGGGTCCAATCCATGTCATGATCATCTGATGGGGATTTGGAGAATATGGGGGATTGCTCCTTCTTTTCCTCAGAGGAAATAGTGAAGACAATGTGTTCAATTGAAGAGTAGTCACAACAGTCTGCTCTCCTGCATCAAGCTAAACTTCGTGCCCTGCTGCCTGCAGCCACACGGATAGCGGGTTTAGCAGTCTCAATTTGCTGTTGAGTTTTCTGTGAAGAAAATTCAGTTTGATGCTGGAACAAATTGCTTTCAGACTCACTGCTCTCCACTATGACTGCAGTTACTGCAGCTCTTAAAGACATTGGGCCCGATTCACAAAAGTAATCTGAGACAAAATCCTAACTTTACGACTTTTGATATTCACAAAAGGCATTTAGGTGTAGTAAAGTTAGGATTCCTAACTTTACTACTCTTAAATGTCTTTTGTGAATACCGAAAGACGTAAAGTTAGGATTTTGTCTCAGTTTAGGAGTAGTAAAGTTAGGAATCCTAACTTTACTACTCCTAAATGCCTTTTGTGAATACCGAAAGTCATAAAGTTAGGATTTTGTCTCAGATTACTTTTATGAATCAGGCCCAACGGCTTTGATTTTGGTGGTGGTGGTGGCGGCACTGTTGTTGATCTAAGGGTCATCATCTTACCAGGCTCTTCCTGCCCAGAGGAGGGTGCATCAGGTATCTTCTGTTGCATGAAATAGGATGATGGCACATACAAAATGGTGAGCAAGCACATGGAGACGAAGGTAGCTGAGAACAAAGGAAACTGCCTGGTTACGTGGCCTGGACTCCTGGAGCTTCTCCGATCTTAATCACCAACAGGCAGGTGCAGACAAAAAATAAACTAAGGGGCATATTACCAAGGGCAGTATCGCCGCTTTAGCTGCATTTTTTGGCGCTAAAGCGGCGATATTTTCATCGCCCTATTAGCAAGCTGTCGCTAACATCTGTTAGCGACAGCTTAATGGCGATAGCGGCCGTTTTGTTGCCGCTTTGCATGTCAGCGATAATTATCGCTAATGACATGCAAAGTAGGCGTTCCTAACTAAAACTCAATGGAAACAGTCGCAAACACAACCTCCCCCTATTATCAATGCGGCCCCGGACCCGGTTTGCGATAAAAAAAGTCGCGCTAACCACAGTTATCGCGGGAATTTTACACCTGCTAAAAACTTGACTTACCTATTTTCTCAATGGGAGGTGGATTGTGAGGCTAAGTCCACCATGGCCTATCATCAAGGATTTCCCTATCGCTGGTGTTTTATCGCATTTCGCCGCTATCGCTGGATTTTATATCACCTTGGAGATAAGCGTTGCTAATAACGCGCTATCTCGGCGATGAAATCCAGCGATAGCCGGCGATATAAAAAAACAGCGCTAAGCGCTCTTTGCGATAATTATCGCGAATCGTTGCTAATATGCCCCCTAATTTGTCATGAATACAATGGCATTCACAAGGCCCTAAAAAGTTAATAAAATACCTATAGCATCACATCACTGAGAATATGAAAAACACATTACAAAAATATATTGAAGCCCTACTGTGGACTAAGCCACAAACAGTAAAACAGCAAATCAGCAAAATAACAAATCTGTAGAAAATGCAAAATAAATAAGGACAGGGACAAAGTATATATACCCAATACCCCCACTATCCAAAATATGTGATTTTTCTCTTAATCCCAAATGGGCCACTACTCCAAACTCCTGGCTCTCCAGCAACTAATGAACAAAATTAAAATAAGGAATAAAAAAGTGGTGCCTGCCATTCCTCAAACAATGAACATTTAGCAAAGCGGTGCATTAACTTACTTACTTATTCCAAAAAAGTAAAGATTCCAAAGGTGTGGAAGCAGCAGAAATTGCAGACAAAAAGAGAGTGATGCTGTCCCTCCAAAATCCAAATCCAAAATGACCAAGAGCTTAACAAAGCAGAAAATGGAGCCTTCAGGACAGGGAGAGGCAGTTGATACTGTATTTATAGCAGGTGCCCAGTCTCCTTGGGACTTACCCCTGTAAAATAAAATGCCTTTTCAGATAAATTTATCCA
This sequence comes from Calotriton arnoldi, assembly GCA_963921515.1. Classification (NCBI taxonomy): domain Eukaryota; kingdom Metazoa; phylum Chordata; class Amphibia; order Caudata; family Salamandridae; genus Calotriton; species Calotriton arnoldi. Next base: position 67,895 of record CAWUFW010004649.1, on the reverse strand, counting down.
AGAGGTTTGCTCAGGTTAAATATTCAACTTGAAATTTATTTCAGAGAATTGCTTAATGTGCCGCATTCTGGTAGATCATTTTGGTAGATCTTTATTTGTGTCCTTCCACTTTTCACTTTTAGGGAACTACTTTTTTTGCTTAAGCACGTCACAAGAGTAGATGTTTTCCCTTTGTGTGCTTCTATCCCCCACCCAAGCGTCTCTTTATTGTCCCTTTCTGCCCCCACGTTGCTCTCTCTTGTCCATCTGCTCCTTCCCATCTACCAGCTCCACATTGCTCTCTCTTGCCCATGTATTCTCTCCCCTGTGCTCCATGTCCATCTCTTTTCTCTCCCGCCCTCTGTATTGCTTTGCCTACCTAAGCCCTCCATGTTTCATCATCGTCACCTGCACCCTTTGTGTTGCTCCCCCCCCACAACCTTTGTGTTGCTTCCCTAAACACACTTTTGGGAGGAGGAAATGCTTTTGTGCTACCTTTTTTATCTACCAATTTGTCTCTGATCTGTAAATAAATTTTTTAAATTACACCTATGTCATTTTGTAGGCATGTGCGTGTGTGGTGATGCATGCTCTAGCTTACAAAATGAAGCGGCCGTGTCGTAGTACCTTGAATTTGTTTTCCTTATCCATGCTGCATACCACTGGGATTATTTACAGTATTGCTAAAACCCACTGGCTTTGCTAAAGTTTTATCAAGAAAACTGTGGCAGGGCCACATTGAATCTCTTCTGTTTCCATTGTATGATGATTACACAGCCTGAAAGTCTTCCCTAGACCTCTTTCTTCTTCTACGGAAAGGTCCCTATTTTTGTTCTTCTTCCACTTTGGCCTAGGTTATCTTCTTTAAGCAAGGGTTTTTATTTACAGTTCAATGTTCAATTTACATCCCATAGGAGGTCAGGGCCAATTTCGTAGATGACTCTTTGTAACAGTTCAATTCGGAATGCTGCAAACTCCTAAGGCGGTGGCTGATTTCCAAAATTTGGGAATTCGAGGTCTTCAAAGATCAAACTCCGTAAGCCACTCAGCTTCGGTGGATATGGTACAGTCAATGACAAAACAGCATTAGCTTCTATTCCAGGAACTTTCAACTCGATCTCAATTATCAGTATTGATGTCCCGAACCTCACTCTCCCTGGCATTTGTAGCTAGGTAAGTCCACTCAGGAGAGGCATATCTCTGGCACCGCAATCTTGTCCTTCTCGATCTCCTCACGCTCCCCTGCGACTGTACTGGCTCACTTTGATCAGATTCAGATGATTCAGTTATTGGAGCAAGATCCTTCTCAGAGACAAGTCTCAGGTTTTGCCTTCTCCGTCTCACTGGCCACAATTCATTTGCGACCTCTCTCCTCCTTGGCAGCACATGACCACTTTCCACACCAGTCTCTTCTGCTGAGTCAGACTCTACACCACTCGCAACGTTAACGTCTCCCTCAGAGTCTATACCTGGGCCTTGTGTAGCTGACCCCCCTCAGCTTGACTTGGTGGTTATTCAGCCCCTTCAGAAACCCCCACAGCTTGGCTTGTCCTCTCCGGTGATCTTTTGACCACGGCTGGAGTTACTTCTGGGAGAGGAGCTGTTTCTTCCGAGAGTCCTGAGACTCGATGGGTGTGCGAGGCATGTATCCAATTTGGCAGACCTCCACACTTTACAGCAGTGTTCTTCACTAAGATCACCTGGTACGGACCACGCCACCGTGAGTCAATATACTCCCTGTAGATAAGCAGCTTCCACAACTCCAGAAATGGTGCAGACAGCAAATGCTGCTCTCAGATAACCCTCATTGTCCCTTAGGCATGAACCATCATCAAAAAGGATCAGACTTGGTCAGGATCAGACAATGGTTCATCAATAATGTCGGGTCTCGGTTTGATACAAAGTTCAGTGACATCCAGACAGTCATGGTCCTCACAATCTTCCCCATCAGCATTTGGAACAGGTAACAAGGTAGCAGGATTTAACACAGAACATCGATTCAAGGTAACATTCTCCGCTGCCAACAAAATTTGTTCGTACCTTGTCAACCTGTTATTGGTCAAATGCTGTGTTTTGGTTCTCATCATCAGAAGCTCAAAAGAGTGTGGAACGTATACAGTAAGTGGATGACCCATCATGATGCTTTCACACCTTTCAATGCTGACACCTGTTGCAGGAACAGATTTGAGACATCCAGGCAATGCTGAAGCTACAGTATTTAATGTAGCTGAGAAATAGGCCATTGGTCTACGAATACCCCCATGTGTCTGGGTGAGTACAGAAAGAGCACAACACTCCCGTTCACAACAGAACAGAGGAAACGCTTTGTTGTAATCAGGCATTCCTAATGCTGGAGCCTGACGAAGGCACTCTCTCAGCTCCAAGAAGGCAATCAAGCAATTGTTACCCAGGGTACCGGATCACTCACAGCCTTCTGAGTCAGCATCTGTAAGGGCTTCACCTTCAAGGAGAAATTTGGAATCCACTGTCGACAGTAGCCAACCATTACCAAAAACATCCAGACTTCCTTTTGTGTGGTAGGCGGATTCATTTTCATGATTGCCTCTATTCGCTCCGGTGACACTTTCCTCTTTCCTTTCTCAATGTGATGATCCATTTTTTTTTTTAAACAGATTTTATTCAATTATCTGCAGGTACAGAAGAACAATACTTTGATGATTGGGCATACACATCATACAGCTGACATTGAGCGCAGAGACCTGTGGTTGATAAATGTCCAGCATCAGTTGCAGTTTATCAGTGGTCGTGGTCCACGTACCAACTGTCCCCAACATACCCCACACAATGGAGCAGTGCCCCAGCGGGCATTTGCTACGCCCCTCTAGTAGGGGTACTCCATCTCCACAGCCCATCTCAGTGCTGCATCACAAATAACACAATAAACAATGAAAGATCAAGGAACAACCCCCCTCCCCCATGATAGAACTCCCCCCTCCCCCGCCCTCCCAGGCATGTCGCTCCGTCCTCCCCACCGCAGCAGAAAGTATAACCAAGCACGGAAGGCATCAAGTACTATGAGTCCGATAAGCAGAGGTCCAATGAGGGGAAGCCACCACGCCCTAAGCGCCTCCAATCTCCCAGTTCGTGCGTCAAGGCAGGACACCAGTTCTACTTGCACGGGCTGCTTTACTCACTCGGGGGGGTGCATCATCGTCAGGCGGGCTCTTAAGCAACTCTACTAGCGCCACCCATGCTCTCGCCTCTTCCAACATCTTGTCATTGTCCCGCCTCTGGGCTAATTGTAACCTAAGGATCCCGTCATAGTCTGCCCACTTGTTAAATTCCCTCAGCCATCGTGGAACACTAGGGGCACCCGTCGCCTTCCAATGACTGGTAATCTCCCGCTTGGCCAATATTAAACCCAAGTCAATGAATTTACTAGTGACTTTATTTCGGGCAGTGTGGGGGAACCAATGTAACAAGCAATATCCTGGCGTCTGCTGAACGTCTCTGTCCGTTACATCTTTCAAGGTATGCGATACCCCCCTCCAGAACCCGTCTAGCCGTGGGCAATCCCAGAACATATGCAAAAAGTCGGCGTTGTCAAGTGTACATCGCGGACAGGTTGACCGTGCTCCAAAATACTTGTGTATCTTGTGTGGCGTGAGGTAGGCCCTATGGAGAACAAAAAAGTGGATAAGTTGGAAGCGCGCATTTCTGGAGCTTTTCCATGCCCTCTCCACTATTGCCTCCCATGGTTTCTCCCCAATGGGCAACCCAAGGTCTGTCTCCCACTTAAGCCGCAAGCTCTCCAAGGGGCGTCTCGTCTCCTGGGTAAGGCGCCTATAGAGGCAGGTGACCGCCTTAAACGTCCCAGCCGCTGACACCACATACTGGCACGGCAGGGAAACCGGTGGTTCTACCATCCCTGTCCGCCAGTGCTTGCGGATAGCTGCCGTCAGAGCCGCATGTAAAAGGAAGTCTCTTCCAGGCAGGTCATAACGCTTGATCAAGTAATTAAAAGGTAGCAGGGTGTCAGCCTCGTATAGGTCCCCAATCGTGGAGATCCCCACTTCTACCCAGGCCCGCAGACCCTGCCAGTCTCCCCCATGAGGTAGGGCCTCGCAAACCAACAGTGGAATCTCAGGTGCATAAGGGGGTCCCCGCTGGGCTCTCCTGCTAACCCGGCTCCAACACTGGCGCATCACCCATAAGTCCCCTGGAGTCTCTCTTTCACTCAAAGGGAGCCGCAATAACACCCGAGAAAGCTGCCGCAGATCTGGATCCGTGCCTTCCCGGACCTCCTCAGCGCAAAGCCTCCCAGCCATCCATTTTGTGAACCACTGCAGTTGTGCTGCATGGTAGTAGGCCTCAAAATCAGGCACTGCAAACCCCCCTCTCGCCTGGGTCGCATCATGGTGGCAAGTGCCACCCTGCGTCTCCCAGAGCCCCATAAAAACCCCGTAATCATGGTATTAAGTTGGGTAAAATATTTTCTCGGAATCCAGAGCGGTAAGGAGCCAAAATAATAGAGCAAGCGCGGCAGTGTGACCATCTTTAGAAGCGCCACCCGCCCTGCCACCAAAAGCGGCAGAGATCCCCAAAACTCGAAGTTACTCTTGGTGGATCGTATTGCCCGTGCAACATTGCCTTCTAGTAGATCGGCAGCCGAATGATAGACCCGGACCCCCAGATAAGGCTGGCACCTACTCTCCCACGCGACATCTAAGCCATCCGGCGGGTGGTCTCTGCCACCCAAGACAGGAAATAGTTGCGTCTTGTTCCAGTTAACCCAGAGCCCCGCCTCCCTTCCCAGTCGGGAGAGCAGGCTTCTGGCACCCTGCAAATCAGCCTCCGAATCGGCAAGAAACATCAGGAGATCATCAGCATATAATGCAATAAATTGGGGTTGGCCCCCCCCGATCCAGACCTCGATAATACTGTCCCGAGCGCGCATGCACCGCCAGGGGCTCCATCGCCAGCGCGAACAGGAGGGGAGACAGCGGGCAACCCTGCCTCGTTCCCCTGTCCACAGCGCAGGCCGCCGAAATCACACCACCCGTGCGCACTCTGGCAGTAGAGTTCTTGTACAAGATCGCCGTCCAGGCCACAAACCCCTCCCCCAGCCCAAAGGCCCTTAAGACTCTAAAAAGGTATGGCCATTCCAGACTGTCGAAGGCCTTCTCAATGTCAATCGACAGAATGCACGCCTCGCCATCAGCGAGAGTGGAAGCGTCCAGCAGTCGGATCAGTCGCCGTATATTCATGGCTGTATTCCGGGACGGAATAAACCCCGCTTGATCAATGTGCACAAGCGCCGTCATGTGGGTCAGCAGGCGACAAAAAACCTCAATGTGATGATCCATGTACTGAACTTCAGTTAGGAAGTACTGAAGCTTGTTCGGTGACACCTTGTGTCCATTTTCAGCCTAATGATTCAGTAGGACAATGGGATGGAGAAAAATGTTTGCCACAAATCAATCTCAGTAAACCAAACAGCTTCACAACAGATCTGAAATAGCTTCACAGATGGATTCGGTACCACGGGGCAACATGGAATCACAATGGCATGTATTTTCCTAAGATCCTGCACTATTCAATATTTTCCACTTGGCTTCTGCAATCCCATGATAGGCGAATTGCACGGACTTCCTATGATCTCCTTTAATACACCCTGTACAATCATGGAATCAATCACAGGTGTAATCCCTGCCACCGTTTCCGGGGTCAGGCAGTATTGAGGCTTTCTCGGAAATTCTGCATTTGGCTTAATTTGTATGCAGACTGGCTCAACTCCTCAAATCAGCACTATTTCTTCCCTAATGAAGTCCCACACCACTGGAGAGACAGTATCTCTCAAATCCAGCGGCATGTCTTCCACTGCCAGGAATGGAACATGTCTATGCAGTGATTCTGATTTGCTAACTTGAAAGTGATGCAGCGCGTACAATAAAAACTATTCTCCTCCCAGGTTACTTATAGGTCATCCAGGGGCAAACTATATTTCTCATATCCACATGACGATGGGGCCCATAAACATCGCCTAACACACACGCACACTCCTGGATTTCCTTTACACCTTTATGAAATTCTGTACTCCTAGGAGAAGCATGAGAACTAAATGGAGAACACCATTTTATGTACCGCTGGAAGAGCCAGGATATCTTATTACCTTAATTTGTCACTTTCTTTTATTTACTTCTTAAGATATTCCTGCTCATTGTTTTGTCGATGAATCATTCATTTAAGAAATTAGTTCATAGTGATTAAGACCAGCCGAATCACAATAACTAATTACTGATGTCACAATCATTTAGGAAAATAACCACTGAGTCATTTTGGGTTTAAAGAATCTTAAATTTTATATAATTTTAAAAGTATGAAAAAGAATTTAATACTTTATTCAATTATTCATTCTTAAATTCAAATATTTATTAAGCATAATCATTTTATTGCAGAAAGGAAATTTTGTCATGAAGCCAAAACCCTAATTACCTGCCTAGCTTCCTAATTTAGCCTAATGATTTCTAACCTAAGTTAGGAATTAGAAATAGCCTGATTCTCATACTCAACTGTAAAATTAAGACAGCAACAGCAACTTCAGCTCGTCAGCATCAGCTACCTGCAACCCGTCTCCTCTAACAGTCTTTCAGCATCTCCCGCTCAGTAAGGGATCGATCAGGACCACCCAGCACTGGAAGCCACCAACATGACTCTTCAACTCCTCTCCTGACTGTGACTGCAACCACGACTGACATCAATTGACCCCCTCCCACTAAGAGTAGGCCCTATTATACCCTAATTCTAACTTTGCTAACTAACTGTTGCAACATTAATATCACGCTTTTCTTTCATTGGTCCATGCATGTCAGCTTATTCATTCTTTTAATCAAGTTCTCTTGGATTCAAGGGTCCTTGGATCATTTCCTTTCCCATACGCTTAAACATTTTCATCCGTTTCGATCAGTTCATTTGTAGCTTCTTTCGATACATTCGAGAACTCCACAGTCATTGTCCTTTCTCTTGAACTTGTTTCCCACGGGACTCTTGCTGATCATCACGGCACACTATCAGTTCAATTAGGTCACATCAGCCTTGACCATTTCTTGCATCCTAGCCTCTCTGTTATACCACGAGGTTGCTTTCTCCCATTTCATCCCGTGTCATGTGTTCCCTTGCGCCTGCGCACATCTTCCCACTGGCGGCCATTTTATCTCGCCACTCGGTTATACTTTTGAAGCACTAATTTGAGGCAAACAAAACATAATTAAAATAGAGAAAAATATCCCTTTCGTTTCCCTCCCGTCGTCTACGTACCCCAATTAGTTGTTACCTAGCAGAAAGCAACATTTAAGCTGTTCCTTACTTACCATCACTATTGTTTTTGCAACGACACGTTTTATTTCTATGAAGCACAAACATGCATTTATTTTAATTAGTACGCATTAAATTTTACGTTATAATTAGACACACGGACATCCATTAGTAGATTATTTAGCACATATATTGGCATATTACCATTCCCACACATACAGTGTTGATTAATACATTTAAACGAACATTTTATTTAATTAATTATAAAATTTGTTAGGGGTTAAATTTTTTATTTTCCCTGCTCCATCAACTCCCCCTTTGGTGATTTTTAAATCACCACATAAAACCCAAGTCATACTTCTTTTCAGGCAGCATGTCTTTCATCCTTTGCTTTCTGTTATTTATACATCTGTTTCTTCTTCATCTTGCCTTTTAGTCTCTTTATACATGCTTTCTTTCATTTTCTCCAACTCAATTTCACCCATTTCTCTCTCTCTTTCTCTCATTATTCTGTTATTTCTTTTTATCTTATTTTGTCTTACTTTTCTCTTTATACATGTTATTACTATTTTTAATATCATGGCTAACAATATTACTATAGTTGCTACTATTATAACTTTCCCTATCACTAGTCTACTCATCCTAGTTAACCAATTCGCTATTGAAGAAAACCCTCTACCAAGTTTTCCCAAAACACTTTCAACCTCCAGTGGAACTAATTCTTTGTGCAAACTTGTAATATTTGTAATATACTTCTGTATATTTTCACTGTTATCAGGAATGTAAGTACAACAATGTTGGACTTTCAACATTCCACAGACTCCACCCTCTTTTGCCAAAAGAATATCAAGGGCAAGCCGATTTTGCATCACCATAGCTCTCATGGCAACCATTTCGGTATTTACCATTAAGAACCCTCCCGCAGTATCTGTAGACAAACGATCTACTACTGTGGATAACTTCCGAATCTTAAATGCATTCAAAGATATTCCCACTGCTGGTATCAATGCTCCAAAAATATCACCTACAATTTCTGAAAAACTTTCCCTCTTTCTACGTGTAAATCTATTAATCATCTTGTATGTTCCCTTTTCTTCTCTGTCCATGTGAAAATTTTTGGGAAAGACCAGGCCTACATAGCAAGTTCCATACCAATGGTCCGGTAACCTGTAATAAGCTCTATTCCCACAAATATAATAGATACCTGGAAATATTGGATCTTTTCCACCTTTGAATCCCCAACCTCCCAGAATTTGATAATTGTCATGGCAGATACTGGAACCTACAAAGTAATTGTCATAGACTGTCTTATTTCTCCTAATACACAACTTTCCTGTTTGCGGCCAGTCTAATGTCATTGCGGCATTTATCTTTTTCCCTTCATGATTTCCTTCCTCAAACGTCCATAAGCGTTTTCCTTCCTCTTTTATTGCTTCTTTTTGAAATTTCATTCTTCTTTCTTCAACCATTTCTAAAAATACTTTTTCTTCTTTCTTTAACTCACAGGTAAGGTTGTTACTAACTATTTCTTCTAACGTTAATTTTCTATGTTCTAAAAAGAATTCTCCTAAAACTTTTGCTGGTTTTACTTTGTTAAGTTCGGGTACTACTGGAATGTTTGCAAAAATCTTATCTATATCAGTATAATAAGATTCTAATCTACCTGTTTTATAAAATAAACTTGCTATTATACTACATGTTATTCCATAAGTCAGAGGTAGGTGATGATAAGTCACACCTTCTGATACTGATGCAGGCAACTGCATACAAACATAACAATCTCTCACGTCCATTGTCTCTACGTACTCATACAACAATTTTGTAAAAACATTCTTTGAAAAATCTGTTACTGACTTATCCTTATGCAACTCTGCACTACTTCTTAAAATAACTGGTTCTTTAAAATTAGTTTCTTTTTCTGGTTTAGTATCATTTTTTGCTTCTATCACAGCTACACTAATAGGAATTGTGATTGCTAAAACTATCCATATGGTCATTAATAACCCTGTACAAAAGCAGCACATTTTGCACCATCTCTTTATAAATTCACATGTATCTCTTCTATCCCTATTATCTTCCATTTTTTTTTTCTTTTTCTATTTGTTAAGTTTCAGAAATATGTGTCACTACACCTCAGAAATGACTTAGATGCCACTCTGCTTTCAAAAAGTCTTTGCTTGGTACTTTCTTTAATTCTCTCCAGAATTCTTTCGTTGTCACATCCGGTGATTTGTCACATCCAGTAAATTGTCATGTCCGGCAGAAGCACTATAAATCTTCACTTCAGTTTTGTTGCATCTCACCTTTTCCCATCCGACTTCTCAGTCTCTGGTTTCCGTGAGTGTTTTCTTCTTCTTCTTTGTAATCGGTTAGTGCAATATACAGCCACTCGGGTGACTTATACTTTGCATTCACTTTCTTTGTCCTTTTGGACTTTTGTAATCTTTTTCCACTGGGTTTTTCTTGTCCCTTTTGACTTGTTACCTCATTTACTTGTTCAGCACCTTCGTCTTCCGCTCTTATTATTCTATATCTCAATTTTCTTACATAGCTGTTGGGCCAATTATCTCCTTTTCTTGGCCTTTTGGCTTCACCTTCTCTTTCTTCTCTTTCTGATTTCCAATTTCTTTTTCTTGATTCAGTCTTTGCTTTTTCCTCTCCTCCACTTTCTTCTGTTTCTGTTTCAACTGTTTCACTATTGTCTCTTATTTTGAAACTTATAATCTCGTCATCTCCTACTGGTGGATCTGTCTTCTCCTTTTTGTTTTCCCTTATTACTGTCCCTCCTCGGTGTTCTTCCGATTTGGTGTTTTTCTCCTTTTCTGTTTCTAAATTTCCCTGTTCTTCTGTTTCTCTATCTGTCCCTATTGCTCCTCGGGGTTCTTCTCGATTCTCTAACTTTTTGTGTACTTCTTTCCCTACTTCATCTATTAATATTGTTTCTGAAGGAGTTCCACCATAACTTGTACCTGGTTGTTCATCTAACTCAATTTCTTGCTCAGTTTCTTCTCTAATTGGTTTATAACCCCAAGTTTTCCTTAGGAATTCTTCACGGTTTTCAACTGAATCATCAGAGTCTGAAGTTGTGTCAGATATTTCCAGATGTCGACTTACAGGTCGATCTTCAGGTTCTGGAATTTCTGAATTTCTTTCTTCTTCTTCTTCTTCCTCTTCTTCTCTAGAGGTACTCGCAGTTGGGGTTTCCAGATGTCGACTTTCAGGTCGATCTTCAAGTTCTGGCACCCTTTCCTTTATCTTTGTTGTCCCAGCCGTTAAACTTTTATCCCACACTTCCAGACGCCGACTCACATGTCGATCTGTAGGTTCTGGAACTCTGATTGTGTGGCTGGCATGAACCCAGTTCTTCACTCCTGCACACTTGACGGCAGTCGTTGTCACTAGGATTACCTGTCTTGGCTCGTCCCAACGCGGAACTAGACAGTTTCTTCTCCTGTGGACTTTTATGCGGACCCAGTCTCCTGGATTCAAGTCGTGGGCTGGTTTTCTTTCAAGAGTGGTCGCATCCGGTCCAACCTGATGAAACACAGAACGCACCACATCAGCCAGTCCCTTGCAATAATCCAGTACTAGATCATCAGTTATAGTTAATAACTTGTTGACTGGTACGTGTGCTTGTCTCATTGCTCGTCCCATGATCATCTCATGAGGACTGAGTCCAGTTTTCTTTTCAGGGATGCTTCTGATGGTCATCAGAACAAGAGGCAGTGCATCCGGCCATTTGAGTCCTGTAGCTTGACACATTTTTCCTAATCTATTTTTAATTGTTCCATTAATCTGCTCTACTACCCCAGAAGCCTCTGGTCTGTAAGCACAATGTAGTTTTTGTTTAATACTCAATGCTTCACAAATCAATTGGATCAACTCATTTTGAAAATGTGTTCCTCTATCTGTCTCAACCGTGACTGGAAAACCATACCTTGGAATGAACTCTCGCAGCATAAGTTTTGCCACTGTTGTTCCATCATTCCTTCTTGTGGGGTATGCCTCCACCCAACGAGAGAACAAACAGACGATCACTAGAACATATCTTAGTCTATTACTAGGGGGCATCTCGATAAAGTCCAACTGCATTCTTGTGAATGGACCTCCTTCTCGTCCTATTGTTCCTAGACTCACTACTGTTTTTCTTCCTGGGTTAAACTGTTGACAAATAAGACATCTTTGACAAAGACTTTCAGCAATGGCTCTGAATTTTGGGTTATACCAGGTTTGTCTAAAAAGTCTGATCATTGCATCTCTCCCAATATGAGCTTGTCCATGGTACATCCGTGCCATGTCTGCAATCATGCTATCAGGCATAACTGGTCTTTCATCTCTGTATACCCACACACCATTATTTTCCTGTCTTCTACATCCTGCTTTTATCCAGTAATCTTTTTCCTCATCTCTTGCTGTTTCTTGTAACTGCCTTACTTCATCCCATGTTTCGACAGTATTAGTGAAAAGCAAAGGATAAGAGACATGCTCCCTTTCTCTATTTTTGTTCAGGGACGCCATGTTTTCCGCACAATATCTAGCGATCTCATCAGCATAATTATTGCCGACCGCTATGTAGTCTTCGTTTTTCTTATGCGCCTTGCACTTCACTACAGCTATTTGTTTAGGCAACTGTATCGCCTCAAGCAGTTTTTTAACATAATCTCCATTTCTGATAGGTGTTCCTGCAGATGTCAAAAATCCTCTTTGTGACCAAATCTGTCCGAAATCGTGTACGATGCCGAAACCATATTGGCTATCGGTCACTATCGTGATTCGTACATTTTTCCCCAATTTACATGCTTGAATCAAAGCAATTAGTTCCGCAACTTGGGCAGACCTAACTCCTTTCAGACAAGACGCTTCCATCACAGTTGCCACTGTGCATACTGCGTAAGCTGCGCTTAACACTCCTTCTTTTGTGCGTAAACATGAACCATCTACAAACATGACATAATCCGATTCCTTTAACGGTTCATCTTTTATGTCAGCTCTTGGTTTTGTGCAATATTCCAGCACATTCAGACAATCATGATCTACTTCGTCTTGTTCAATTATACTCTCTTCATCTGGCAATGATGTAGAAGGATTTACATTCATGCATCTATCTATGGTCACATTTTCAGCACTCAAGATGACTTTTTCGTACTTAGTCAGCCGACTATGTGTCATGTACTGTGTTTTTGTTCTTGTCAAAAGAATTTCTACTGAATGGGGAACATATACTCTCAGTGGATACCCCATCACTATACCTTCACTTTGTTCCAAACTTACACAAGTAGCAGCAACTGCTTTCAGACATCCAGGCAATGCTTTTGCTATAGGATCTAAAACAGCTGAAAAATAAGCGATTGGTCTTTTCATGGTCCCGTGTTTTTGTACCAGTACTGAAAATACACATCCATCTCTTTCACTGCAGTACAACTCAAAATCCTTCTCATAATCAGGCATGCCTAAAGCAGGGGCCTCACACAGTTTCTTTTTCAATTCTTTGAAAGATTTCATTTCTTCTTTGTTTAACTCAAAAGGGTCTTTTACATCTTTCTTTGTCAATTTTTGTAAGGGTTTTGCAATCAAAGAAAATCCACTTATCCACTGTCGACAATATCCAACCATTCCCAAAAACATTCTTACCTCTCTCTGAGTCATTGGTGCTCTCATTCCTTGAATCATTCTTACTCTTTCTGTCGCTATTTTCCGCACTCCTTTCTCAATTTTATGCCCTAAATACTGGACTTCTTTCTGACAAAACTGTAATTTTGAAGGGGACACTTTATGTCCTCTTTTCTCCAAATGGTTCAGTAAAGTAATTGTGTCACTTACACATGCTTCTTTGGTTTTCGATGCCACCAATAGGTCATCGATATACTGCACCATCACTGATTTTTCTGGCATTTTTAAATCTTCCAGAGATTTCTTTAGAATCTGATTAAAAATTGAGGGGCTTTCTGTATACCCCTGTGGAATTCGGCACCATGCCAAAATACGCTCTCCGAACCGGAATGCAAATAATGGCTGGCTATCTGGATGCAAAGGAATAGAGAAAAATGCGTGACACAAATCTATCACAGTGTACCACTCAGCTTCATGTGGGATTTGATATAGAATTACTGCAGGGTTTGGCACTATTGGACAACATGGTACAACTATTTTGTTGATCTTTCTCAAATCCTGTACTATTCTATATGTTCCATTTGGCTTTTTCAGTCCCATAATAGGTGAATTACATGGACTGCTCATGATTTCTTTCAGAATTCCCTGTTCAATCATCTTATTTATCACAGGAGTTATTCCTTCAATTATTTCTGGAGTTAATTTGTACTGTGGCGTGTTTGGATAAATTATCCCTTCTTTCACTGTCACTTTTACGGGATCAACTTCTCTCATTAACCCAATGTCTTCTCCTGTAAAATCCCACACACTTTCTTTTACTGCACTTTTTAGTTCTTCTGGAAGTTTTTCTGCATCAAATGCAGGAAACAAACCATTTGTTTCAGGTTCTTGATTCATCAAAGTTACTTTATACAAAACATCTTCATCTGAAGTTTGAAATCCTATTCCATCTGGTGTACAATAAATTGTGCAATTCATCTTACATAAAAGGTCACGACCTAAAAGATTTACAGGACTACAATCGCACACTACAAATTTATGCATTTTGCTAAAAGAACCAATTTTTACTTCCACCAATTCAGTAAGTGGGGTTTTAATCTGCTGATTTGCTACTCCTACCACTTGGATGTATTCACCTGAGAGAGGAAGGTTTGGAATTTCCACTGATCTAACAGTAGAACGGGTAGCTCCAGTATCGACAAGGAATGTTACGTTTGTACCATTCACTTCTCCATCCACAAAGGGACCAGACTGATCTACCTCTAGAGTTGTGCCAAGCACGCACTCTTTCCCCTCTCCTGCGCACCGTCAGAAACTTTCATCCGGGTCATCCTCACTCTGACGCAACCAATACTGAGAAATGTTAGCTGCTCGCGGCAACTGTGTTACCTGCTTTCCTCCGTAGAATCCTGTTTCTGTACTGTATCTTTGCTGGTTAACAGTGTTGGGAAGTGGTGGTTGTGGCACCTGACTTTGTTGAACAACTACCTCATTCTGCACCTGTGGAGTTAATGATTGATGTTCCGGATTAGGTTTAGGTGGGAACTTACACTCATTTCTCCAATGCCCTAATTTTCCGCAATTATGACATGGCCATTTCTTCTTTGTATCTTCTAGACTCACTTGACCTTTTCCTTTACCTATATTTGGTCGCATTTTATTCTGTCCTGATTCGTTTCCATTATTATTGTCCAATTGGGCTTCTTGTTTTTCTGCCACTTTCACTTGTGCCCACATTGCCTTTTCTTTCAACTTACGCTGTTTACTCTCTATTTCATCACTACAATACTTAGCATATCTCAGTACCTTATCTACACTTCCATTCTGCCAGTTTATCATGTGTTGCTTAATCATATCACTTATTTCTGGTTTCAAACCAAACACAAATCGGTATACAAAATGACTCATGTCCTTTTCACTCAACTCCTCATAACCACTATACTGCTTGAAAACCAATAACAGTCGCTCATAATATGCATGTACAGACTCCTTGCTTTCCTGTGTAGTTCTATCAATCTTAACCCAATCTGTCTCTTTGGGAGGAATCTTATTTTTCAAAAAGGTAATCACCTTGTCGTATTTCTTCATCACATCAGGACCTGGAGCTCCTGTTTTAGGATCTCTTGGATATTCTGTAGTTGGCCAGTCAACTGTAATCTTACATTCGGACCATAAATCTGTTGGTACCACTATGTCAAACAATCAATCTAAATCTATCCACAACACTTTTGACACCTTTACAAACCTTTCTACTTGTCGGTACCACTCAACTGGCTTCTCTCTTAACTTTGGAAAGTCATTGGTAAATGACAGTATGTCCTGCCTAGTCCAGGGAACATGCACGTAACTACCACCTGGAGTTTCTCTCATGGGATATTCTTTGACAACAGATTCTTTTTCGGTTACCATAAAAGCCAATGAACCTTTGTCTATACTTTTCTCATTCTTCTTTGTCCATCTAACCTTCCATCTGTCCACATCACCCCATTTTCTCAACAACACAATTAACTCCTTTATCTGTGTCAGCCTTCCTGCCGTGTTCAAATTTTCAATATCTTTTTCACAAAAGTCTACTCTGTATGGTTTTTGCAACGTTTTCACTTTTGCAAAATCTATTCCAATCTCACTAGCCACTTCTTCTAGTTTGTCATGTAAATTCTTTGCCCTCCATGTTATACTTTTGCACAGAAACATTATTTCATCATCCTGATAATTTTTTATCTTTTCAGTACCAATCGTTCCTAGAATTAATTCTTCCATATCTATTTTTAATCTGATCACATCTAATGGTTTTTCTTCTGTTTCTTTTATTTTAAAAGCTTTCATCCACTCATTCAACTCATCAGGAGTCGGACCTATGGGTGTATTATTTAGTTCTACCCAGTTACCACTCTTTTCAGGCGTTTCTGTTGCAGATTCTGTTACCATATGCATTTTCTTACCATTGCATTCATTCACCGTTAAATTTGTAGGTGGACTTGGTCTGTAAGTACTAGCCAAATTACTTGTACTTGCACTTTGTTCCATCCTTTCCTTTTCTCTCTGAAATTGTGAACTCAAGGGAATCACCAAAGATCGTTCATCAATTTTCTGATTCTCAAAAACTGGTATTACTGGACCTATCGTTACAGGCACAGTAACTGCTTCCATATTTTTCGTTAATTCTCTAATTTTCTCAGTTAGTTCTTTTGTTGTCCTTGCCAATTCGCTTGCATTATCGCTTTCTATTCCTTCATTTTGAGAAGTTCTCATTTGTTCTTGTGACCTATTTATTTCAATTCCCTTTTCCGGACTTTTATTTCGCATTGTCTCTATTAGTGGCGCATTTGGTGTCACCACTGTAGAACTCTGCTGATACGGAGGTGGATTTCTATTTAATATATCTTCCAGCAATTCGTCATCCGTTTCGCTCTCATGCATATACTTTTCTCTCTCTATATGTTTCTTTTTCTCAGTCCGTTTTTTCTTAGTCCCTTCCTCAACTGTAAAAGCTGGAAACAAACCTCCTGTCATGTTAGCACATCTCCATCATGTTATTCTATCCTCATGATTTACTCCCCACAATCTTCCAGGCATAAATTCATGATCTCTCATTCCTCTGAATCTCTCTCGTTCATACATCTCATCCTCCCATTCCGTCAAAGCCTCAAACTGTGTTGGTCTAGGTCTAGGTTCCAACTTACACATTTTTTCTCGCAAGTTTCGCAAAACCGCTACACTAAACGATCCATTCTCAGGGAAAGCCAAAGCACCATCATTCTTTGTATATTTAGCCCAATTTTCCAACCATATGCACGTATGATATCCATATTTCAGCATCATATGTGAAGCTGCTGATTTCGGCGGAGGAATTACTTGTCCCTCTCTAGTCACAACCTTTTTGTCTTTCTTAAAGAAATTCTTCAATTTCGTCGTCCATGACGTTCTCTCCCTTTCATACTCGTAATACGGCATGTTTTCTATTTGTTTTCTCTTTACTCTAACGCTGTTTCTGTGTACGGAACTTCGACCAATTACAGCGCGACTTACACTAACGTACCAATCAGAACAATTGCCACCGTCCGCGAACCAACCAATCCTAGCGCGGCACTTTTCTACGTCACTCCTGACTCTGTGTTCACGTGACTAGCGCACTATCCAATCCTAGCGCGGCACTTTTCCACGTCACTTCTACTCTTTACCCCTCCTTTACAAAATTTATCGGCAATTTTTCTTTTTTCTGTTTTCTTCGTTCGTTACAACAATTAAAACAATTCCATAGTCTGATTCGCTAAACAAAAGTGACAGCTTTGTCCTTTTACACAAGAATCCTGTTTTTCCAGTAGGCAGCGCTTACCTCTACCCTACCACAGAATTATTTACTCTCGCCGATAAAGTAGCACTTCCCTCTACCTTACCCTTCTTTTAAACAAACAATTTACTCGTTTCTCTGGGGATAAGACACATGTGGAGACTAGGCTCCTGAGAATTAAGGCCAAAGTTTCACAAGTAAACGTGATTTGCTATTTCAATTACACACTTTTCACACAGAAATCCCTAACATAACACAACCTGCGTTATAACCAAAAATGAATTCAGACCATGTACCAAATTCCATGTGACTTCTCTTGCCACACGTGTTCCACTTCCTACATCCCAGAAGCGTGAAAACTTACATATAACATAACGTGACTCAACATATAGTGTTAGTCATCAAAATAATCAATAATCAATAAACAATAATCACTAAACTAATCTATAGAAAACCATCACTCTGCTACCAAGAAATCTGATGCAGCGCGTACAATAAAAACTATTCTCCTCCCAGGTTACTTATAGGTCATCCAGGGGCAAACTATATTTCTCATATCCACATGACGATGGGGCCCATAAACATCGCCTAACACACACGCACACTCCTGGATTTCCTTTACACCTTTATGAAATTCTGTACTCCTAGGAGAAGCATGAGAACTAAATGGAGAACACCATTTTATGTACCGCTGGAAGAGCCAGGATATCTTATTACCTTAATTTGTCACTTTCTTTTATTTACTTCTTAAGATATTCCTGCTCATTGTTTTGTCGATGAATCATTCATTTAAGAAATTAGTTCATAGTGATTAAGACCAGCTGAATCACAATAACTAATTACTGATGTCACAATCATTTAGGAAAATAACCACTGAGTCATTTTGGGTTTAAAGAATCTTAAATTTTATATAATTTTAAAAGTATGAAAAAGAATTTAATACTTTATTCAATTATTCATTCTTAAATTCAAATATTTATTAAGCATAATCATTTTATTGCAGAAAGGAAATTTTGTCATGAAGCCAAAACCCTAATTACCTGCCTAGCTTCCTAATTTAGCCTAATGATTTCTAACCTAAGTTAGGAATTAGAAATAGCCTGATTCTCATACTCAACTGTAAAATTAAGACAGCAACAGCAACTTCAGCTCGTCAGCATCAGCTACCTGCAACCCGTCTCCTCTAACAGTCTTTCAGCATCTCCCGCTCAGTAAGGGATCGATCAGGACCACCCAGCACTGGAAGCCACCAACATGACTCTTCAACTCCTCTCCTGACTGTGACTGCAAACACGACTGACATCAATTGACCCCCTCCCACTAAGAGTAGGCCCTATTATACCCTAATTCTAACTTTGCTAACTAACTGTTGCAACATTAATATCACGCTTTTCTTTCATTGGTCCATGCATGTCAGCTTATTCATTCTTTTAATCAAGTTCTCTTGGATTCAAGGGTCCTTGGATCATTTCCTTTCCCATACGCTTAAACATTTTCATCCGTTTCGATCAGTTCATTTGTAGCTTCTTTCGATACATTCAAGAACTCCACAGTCATTGTCCTTTCTCTTGAACTTGTTTCCCACGGGACTCTTGCTGATCATCACGGCACACTATCAGTTCAATTAGGTCACATCAGCCTTGACCATTTCTTGCATCCTAGCCTCTCTGTTATACCACGAGGTTGCTTTCTCCCATTTCATCCCGTGTCATGTGTTCCCTTGCGCCTGCGCACATCTTCCCACTGGCGGCCATTTTATCTCGCCACTCGGTTATACTTTTGAAGCACTAATTTGAGGCAAACAAAACATAATTAAAATAGAGAAAAATATCCCTTTCGTTTCCCTCCCGTCGTCTACGTACCCCAATTAGTTGTTACCTAGCAGAAAGCAACATTTAAGCTGTTCCTTACTTACCATCACTATTGTTTTTGCAACGACACGTTTTATTTCTATGAAGCACAAACATGCATTTATTTTAATTAGTACGCATTAAATTTTACGTTATAATTAGACACACGGACATCCATTAATAGATTATTTAGCACATATATTGGCATATTACCATTCCCACACATACAGTGTTGATTAATACATTTAAACGAACATTTTATTTAATTAATTATAAAATTTGTTAGGGGTTACATTTTTTTATTTTCCCTGCTCCATCAACTGCAATGTCATCATCATTAGTCTGTAGTTCAATTCCCTTCGGTGTGCAATAAATTGTACTGTTCAGTTTACATAGTTCATGCCCTAACAAACAGACTGGACTTGAATCGCACACCATGAATTGGTGTTGGTCCTGAAAGGTTTCTATTTTCACTGGCACCTCTTCTGTCAAAGGGTTTGTCATTCTCTTATTGGCCTCTCCTATGACTTGGATCGATTTTCCTGAGAAGGGTAGGTTTGGGACTACTGCAGATCTCACAGTAGAACGGGAAGCCCCAGTATCAATCAAGAATGTAATGGGATGACCGCCTATGTTTGCCTCCACATACGGTCCACTCTGGTCTACCTCTAAGACTGCTCCAAGGGTACAGTCTTCCTCCCCCCTCAGGCACCGTCATTGTGACTGGTCCTGATCAAGTCCGTCTAACGCTTCCATAAAGGGCATCTGGTGATACGGTCGATTACTCTGTGGAATTCTCAGAGGTTGTGGCACTTGCACTAATTGATTTTGACTCCCTCCGCTGTAAGACTTTGGCCTTGTCACAGTGTTTACTACATCTGGCACCTGCACTAGCTCTCCCTCCTGCATCTGATTTGCTGGGTTTAATCGACACTCTCACTCCCAATGCCCGATTTTCTAGCAAAAAAGGCAAGCGGTCATTTTCTTCAGCGTGGCAATGTCTATTCCTGTTTTGGGGTCTATAGGGACACCCTTCCCTCTTCCCTGTCCAGGTGTACTCGGAACGTTCTGAACCCCTCCTTGGGCATTCCCCTGATTTCGACCCATTGTTCCTCCATTTGTCTGCGCTTGATCTACTCTCTGCGTGTTCAGCATTTGAACCAGCATCAACTTGTCCTTTATCCTCCTATGCTTGGAATCCACCTCATCACTGCAATATCTGGCATACCGTAGAATTTCATCCACTGACTTATTTTGCCATAGATCAAATGCTGCTGTATCATGCAACTAATCTCTGGTCTTAATCCAATCACAAATTTGGAAACAAATTGTCCCATGTCTTTGGGGATGAGTGTGTCTATCCCACTGTATCGCTTGAAGGCTTGCAAAAGCCTTTCGTAGTAGGCATGTACTGACTCTTTGGGTTCCTGGGTCATTCAGTCTATTTTAACCCAATCGATGTCTTGTG
The DNA here is from genome assembly GCA_963921515.1 of Calotriton arnoldi. Lineage (NCBI taxonomy): Eukaryota > Metazoa > Chordata > Amphibia > Caudata > Salamandridae > Calotriton > Calotriton arnoldi. Next base: position 47,422 of record CAWUFW010004649.1, on the reverse strand, counting down.
GGACTATTTTGGAATGGAACCATGTAATCACTTGTTCGTACTTTTTCATAACCAAGGGTGAAGGACCATGTGTTGCAGGATCCCTCTCTGGCTCAGCGACAGGTCAATCAATGGCAATTTTGCAAGCAGGCCATAAATCACTAGGAAGCACAATTTCAAACAACGTATTCAGATCAATCCACAACACCTTTGAGATCTTTACAAAGCAATCAACTTGCTTGTATCATTCAGCAGGCTTCTCCCTCAATCTAGGAAAATCATTTGTGAATGCAGCTAAATCACCCCTACTCCAAGGAACATGCACATACCCCCCACTAGGGACCTCTCGCAATGGATAAGCCTCAACTCTCAATGTTCCCCATCCTGGAGGTTGCGTTTCTCCTGCCACCCTCCTAAAGCTCTTCTTCTAAACCACCTTTCCTCTCATTTGTCAAAGAATACTCCAAGCGCGTATTCCTATAATCAGCTCTGGAATCTGTGTTTTCAGGCCTGTTACTCTCTTCTCTTCCAATTCCTGGTCACTGTAGTTCAACCTATGATTTCGCTGCAGCATCTTCATTCTAGACAGATCTACGTCATATTTCTAAGCCAATTCTGACAATTTCACGTCTGCTCATCTCGCCTTGCGAGTGACATCCTTTGCTACGAACAATAACTTGTCTGGCTCATAGGTCTCTATTCTCTCCAAAGGCAAGTTCCCACTAATGACTTCGTCCACCTTAGCCTTCAACCTCACCACATCAAACAGCTTAGCCTTTACCGCAGCCTTGATCGTGCCCTGACTCGATGTGCTGTTCTGTCCTTCCCTATTATATTATGGTCTCTGAGCCAATTTTCTAAATCTGTAGTATCTAGGACATGTTGGTTTACGGGGGTTCCCTGACTTACACTTGCTTCTGTTGTCATGCCCATTGGTCCCCTTACTGGAGCTTCCCACATCCTCAAATCTGAGTTCAAATTTGCCATGGGTACGGATCGTATGGTACTAGAACCAATACGTAGTCTCGAAGGATCCACAGTCGATGGCAAAGGGGTACTAAATTCCACAGGCACTAAGGACGGACCGTTTGTGTTCATGGTCCCGCTCCCTCCTAAACCGATTCTCTCCTCCAACCCTGACTGTTGCTGACTAGGGCTTCCCACTGAGTTCGGGTCGTACACAGAGACAACAGGTCCAATGGTGACTGGTACCATAAGGGCGTCCGGCACCCGTGAGCCAGCGTTGACGCCACTTGATTCTGCACTTCCCAAAATGGATATTCCTCTCCCTCCTACTCCCTTTGATATCCTTCCCACTATCCCTGCACTAGAGCCTGTCTGGGATGTTGACACTCTCCATGTTCCCTGTATTCACCAGTTCTCGTCTTCCCTCCTCTGAATGTGGGTTGTAATGTGGAGGACGCTCTGATAATAATCTATCCAGCAAGCTGTTGTCCGTATCACTCCCATCATTTCCATTTTCTCCTCCATTCCTATCCTGAGAATTTCCCTCTCTCACCAACAGCCGGATACAACCTCTCTCCCTCAATGGTGTCATCCCTCCATCTCTTAAGTTGTGCATCCCATTGTGCATCCTGATATGCCCTCATTGCCTTCTTCATCTTTCCTTGGAATCTCTCCCTGTTCTTCGCATGTGCTGCTCGCATCCAAGAGTCTAATACCTCAAACTGTGTTGGTCTACGCAAAGACCACAGCGCAGACATCACTCCTCTCAACTCGAGTAACAACTCCCTTATCTCCACTGAACAAATCCCGTAACACCCTAAAACATCTCATGACTAGATCAAAGTTCCCCTTGGCGGACAAGATTTTCCTTAATCACAACCTCCTGATGACTACCAACCAATCCCAGTGCGGCGTTACACCAACCAACTTATCAAAGGGCGGCACACTCTGACGCCACTTTTACTCCTCGCAGCGGTTCACCCTCCTTCACAATTTCTCCGTCCATGTTCACTCACACAATCACAACTCCATAATTGTCTGCCTTCTACAAGATAGATAGAATTAAATCATCCAAGAACATTCATGCACGGCAACCCTAGACCTGCGCTGGTCACCCGAATCGGTATAGTCTACCCCTGTACACAAGGTTTACCACACGATTCCCAAACGTCCCATTCATACAAAGTTTACTATCTTAGGTGAATCTCCTTGTGTTTGCACTGCCGATGACGTCTCACGACAACTCCTCAAATCTGCGGTCAGACAATCACATTAACTCAGTGTCTTCTACACCATTTAATATATATCCAGGATCTTAGGCCACTTCGGGACCTGAAACTCAAATCTCAATCCTTTGACCATGTACGGCCCGAAACCACATTCACTCAACTCTCACACAAACTCCGCCAGACATCAGACAATCACATCACTCTCGCAAACTATCACACAATGCATCCCTATTGATACTCACTCCTCATTCACTGCTGTACTCGATGCACCGTCAAACTCCGTTGGTCTCCACAAAAGACCGTCGCTCTCTGCTCTTGATCATTGGGCTCTATTTCAGGGCTTTAGGGTTCTAGGCCCTTTTCTTGATTTTCTGGATTCTCCCCCCGCTCCATGTGAGAACCATCCTACTCTGCTACCAACTGATGGAGCCGAATTGCCACGTTCTAGATCTGCTCTAGAACCTCGAGTCGATAGTACTTTTTCTCAACATTAGAGCGTGGGGGGGAGAGAATTGGTTAGTGGGTCAATCATTTCAATTGCGATTCGCTAGGACCCTTAAGAATCACAGACTACTAAATGGGGTTAGTTGGTTTATTACAAAGCCAAAAATAACTGAACATACAAACACCTCAAGATGAGGTTGTAGAAATACATTGGGACTAATACAAAGCCAAATCTACGAATGAAATTATGGCGGTGCAACATGTACAAATAATGAATTCAAGAATAAGGATACAAAAAAGCAGAGCCAAGTTCCAAGTTCCCCTGCATCGAAGATTTCATGGGAAAAATACAATCTGTCCCTACACTAACACTAGAATGGCATTCCTAGTTAAGCTGGTTGTGGGGCATTATCAGTTAAGGTGTCAGCGTGTGGAGTCTTCATCAGAAGTCTCCCCACATCAGTTGGGTCAAGCAGCATGAAGCTACTAAGAAACTATAGCATTGAGAGCAGCTGTTAGAGTATTTCGGACGTCCTGTTTGAAAATGAGGGTCTGTACTGTCTTTCTAGAGTCTCAGTGAGGAATTGATGTCTTTAGTTTCCTGAGCAGATTTAGTTGATAAAAGACAGATTTTGTTACTATGCTGATGTGATCTTTCAGACTGAGAGTCTGGCCCATGTTGAAGCTAAGAGATTTCACTTGATGGATCGAAAAATGGATAATGCCAAGGAGGTGTAACTAGCCAAGCGATTTCTATATAAAGTTGGAGTGTCATTTGGGAAGAGGAGAACAAATTACATTTTGTTCAGATTCATTTTTAGAGAGAGTGAATTTGATTAGTTTCCTTAAAAATAATTTCAAGTTAGTTATACAAGAGGAGTCTGGGGCACGAAGCTTGGTATCGTCGGCTAATTGGTGAAGATACATAGATCTGGCTTGGAGTATTGAGGTAATGTCTTGGAATATTAAGGTAATACGTTCCGTAGACATGTTGAATAGGTAGCATAAGAGGATGGAACATGCAGTACTCCAAATCTTACTGGCTGAATATCTGATTCAAAAGATTATAATTTCATTGGAGAACGATTCATTTTACTCCCCTTCTAGTTTCTGGATAGGAAGAAACAATAATGTATTTTATTTATGATTTTATTTATCTTTTTATGTATTTGTTTAATTTATGTCATGCATTTATTTTATTTTATGTTATGTTATGTTATTGCACCACCCCAGGAAGAGTCTGCATGCACTCTCTCTTCCTCCCATAGCGTTTCTGTTAGTCTCCGATTGAACCAATTCATTATCTCCGCCTCCGGACCTCCTTTGATCATAAGGAACCATTCTGTCAATCCTTTGCACTCCCCTTTGTTCTTTCCATTACACTACTCCCACACTGCATAGCGCTCAATTGCTTTGTAACTTCGCTCACTCTATTGGAATCTCATACAGACAATCACGCCACCTTTATTTCCTGGTGAACAGTCTTCAGTTTAGAGGCTAGTGATTTGGAAAATGGGTCTTGGATGCCCACAAGGAAGTCATGAAATGATGTGGCTTAGCATGCTGCTCTCTGCTGATATAAACAACTCAAGACTGTGAAGACATTCATGGTCTGACCTAGGGAGGAAAGGAGATGCGATGAATTCTGATACAGTAGACATATGTTGTCTATGAGACAGAGGTTTGGTGAACACCAGAGCCCCAAAACCAAGGCGTTGTCGGTGAAATTATGCTTTTGTGCTGTTTGCATCATATTTATCTAGTGCTGTGTTGCATTTGTAAATGTATTTTTTATGTCTTCTGCCCATAGCTAGGGACTGACAAAATTACAGGACAAGCACAGTTTGCTCTGTGTGTCATTTGGTGTGAAATAGGCCATTTTCATTTCATCAAAATATGTGATGGTAATTTTTGTCCCACGGCACTCGCTCATGGAGATGTGTTGGTCGCTGTGAGCATCACTGAATTAGTTGAAATATGCTTGAATGTTTGTGGATGCTTCTCATATGAGATATATTGATTATCACTTTTCAACTATTAAGTCTAATCATCTGGATATTTCTCTTTTTAATATCTACCATTTGATCCATTTATTATAAGTATCTGTGTACATCTCCTTTTTACATCTATTTATTGAATACTATTGCAGTGCACATTATTTTTATTCTGTATTATATGCTTATTATTGCACTAAGGTCTACTTAAAGAAACAAATACAAATTATTTTAAACTGTCACTGAATGTACCAATGCGGTAGGATGTTGTTGAAGTAAAGGAGTCCACAGGTAGCCAACTAGAAAGTTCCAAAGATGATGCTTTATTAAGTTCCAGTTACACAAGATGTAGGATGGTAGATAAGATGGTAAGTTGGTAAATTGTAGCTGAAATGTAGCCCCACCAGGAGCAGCCTCCCTGCTGCTCAGTCTGCAATCTTCAACTGACACACACCAGATCTCCAAGCAACCCAAGCATTCATGACATCATCACACATTCTACACTCAACCAGGCTGAACAGTGGGAGAGATGTCAATGAAAGAAAGAAGATGAGAAATAACATTACAACACATCCTCTTTCTTTACACCAACAAAAGAGAAAAACTAAGGAAAAGAACAATAAATGAAGAAATGCAAAGATGTAAATTCAACAATTGAGAAATAGAATGTAGTAACATGGCATAAAGTGGACAGGCACCAAAGAATGCAAAACATAGAACACACGAACACCCATCCCCTATTCTCACAAAGAAAAGGCAGAAACCAGAAAAACATATGCCAAGAAATACCCTAACAGGCAACTACCAAAAGCACACCTAAGAATTTTTATTTTTTATTTTTACATTCAAGAATACACGCACAACCCAGAAACTGCCAGGAAAAGTGTCCAACCAAACGACCATACATAAAGAAAACAAACTCTGGGAAATAACCCATATGACGCAAAAGCGGCACTATAAAGCACACCGCACACCATGTTGTACATACCCCCTGAAATACCAGAACAAGGCAACATAGGTACACCCAAACGCACTACAGTAAACCAAGATGCAAGACCTCTGAACCCTATGGTAAGCAAGTAAGTAAGAACAAACATCACCAGCAACACACGTACAACACTCGTACACCTGACATCTCAGGCACCCCTACAATCTGTAAATCAGATCCCATCAACAGCAAAACACAAAATAAATTGTAGAAATAAATAAGCCGTAAAGCACACAGCGAACCAGCACTGAAAACCAGACCGGACCAAAACACAGAGAGTAAAAAAGAAAAAAACGAACGTACGTAGTAAGTAATAAATAGTAAGCAATCAACACAATAACGCAAAAACAGCATAGAACGCCTAAAAGGACAAGAGAAGTCTCAGGCAAGCACTCAAAGCAATAAGCACACTGTACTGAGGAACACACCACCTCACACACAGTAAAAGTAAAACAAACAGTACTGGGATACATTCCCCCACAAAAACAGCAAAAAAAACACCTGTAAACAACCCAATCACGCAAAGACTGGTAAAGGACCAGTACGTGAAAAACACTGTAGTCAACCCAAAAACGCAAGGGCTGCGCTGTACGCATTCAAGGCAAGTAGAGTCATAAGCAAAAACTATATACCTGTACTATGTAAATATAACATGTAACCTGTAACTATTTTCAACAGGCAAAACCACAAAAGACGAAGGAAATTCATAATGTAACACAAGAGTAGATAACCCTAACACAGTATCAGGCATACAATAAAATAAATAAATAAGAAGTCTTTTACTCCGATGAGCTATATCTCACCCGAAGTGAAGTACAGTCCCACACGCAGCAGGAAAGAAGCAGTAATGACAGCAACATTAGCCTCGGACTGCACCAGGAACCGCAGGTTCGTCGAAGAAAACACATGCTGAGAAAATGTTCCTTTCCGGTTATCCCTGACGGCAAACGCTTCACACATGTCCGTAATACAATATGCACAGCCATGTAATGAGAAAATCTTCCGGTGATCGCTAACGGTAAGCGCTTCACAAATGTCCGTAGTACAATATGCACAGACATGTAATGAGAAAATCTTCCTTTGCGGTTATCCCTAACGGTAAGCGCTTCACAAATGTCCATAGTACAATATGCACAGCCATGTAATGAGAAAATCTTCCTTTGCGGTTATCCCTAACGGTAAGCGCTTCACAAATGTCCATAGTACAATATGCACAGCCATGTGAGGACGTTAAAGACGCAAGAGGCACACAGCACGACTGCCCGGTGCTCAGGAATGACAATGAAGTCTTTTCTTGTTCATGTGGCTTTGGATTGAATTCGTTGTGCAGATTGAAGATTTTTAAAAGAATGCCCCTTTACCGAAGGTCTACAAGGGATGCAGACAATAGAGACAAAGCTGCAGCCGACAGGAACCTTTTGCCGAAACTTTATTGGAAACGGGGTTGGCAAGGGTTTACACCACAACGTAGATTGCAAGTTAGGAGTGAAGCTCCAAACCCAAGATGGCGGCACACTTCCACGACGCCGCGCTGGATGGCTGGTGGCAGCAGCGTGCACCAAAACATCCACCACAGCAATGGGCCCGAAGAGGGTGCACACGTCATAGGAGATAGCATGAGGGCATCACTAGATCGGTAAGGCTGCGTGCGTTGAGAGTGTGCGCGCGGTGAGCAACCCAAGCATTCATGACATCATCACACATTCTACACTCAACCAGGCTGAACAGTGGGAGAGATGTCAATCAAAGAAATAAGATGAGAAATAACATTACAACAGATGTATGTAGCATCTGTGAGTGAGGGTGATAAGTAACTGATGCTCTCTGTAAAGTACTACTTTGTCCATATACTGAGTCCTGGTCCCTTTCATGAAAAATACACAGGTGAATCTAAAGTTTTAAGTCAATTAATGCACTGAATTTATGTGTCATTCGGTGTGAAATATGCCATTTTCATTTCCTATCAAAATATGTGATGGTAATTGTGTCGCACGGCACTAGCCCCTGGAGATGCTTTTGTCCCAAATCAAGTGTGAATTACCAATGTGAGCCCATCCGTTTCATTGTGCATCTCTTCATGATGCTGAGGGAGGGCTCCATGGAAACATGTGGCATTCACTTGAGGACAATTGTGGATCATCCAAAGACCCATCAATCTGTCTTCCTGCATTATATATGTCAGAAGAGTTGGTTTCATGATACATAGTGTACAATTGTTGCTGACTCTGGTGGCAGATGAGAGACCATAGTCCCAGGCCCCCTGGTTCCTTGCAGACTTCCAAACTGGGCACACTCAAAGGGAATTCCCTCAGTTCCATCCAATATATTCACAAACGTCAGTTGATTTCCATATCTCTAATTTATTTAGGTAAATTTCATAGTATTAGTTGAGGAGTATTACCCAACTTTTAACTTTATATTTATGTTTGTCATGTATAATTTTTGCATAGTTACGGTCTGTATATTATCATATTATTTACAGCCATGAAGAAAGTCATTGAATGAAACACATTGACTGTATGCAGTTTTAAAAGAAACTATGAAATGTATCTATTAAAGAAGATATATGGAAATCAACAGACTTTTGTGAATATGTTGGATGAGACTGAGTTCCTTTTGAGTGCCCCCCACTGAGGAATTTTGGGACACAATAAATCGCTGAAGCCTTCAGTTTTGATGCCAAAAGTTCTGAGCTGTGAAAAACCTGAAAATCGTAGCTGCCCAGGTTCCTTCACCCCTGGGATACTTTTGCTGCCCTGTCCCACTCTCAAGGTTTACCTTCAGAGTTATTCCCTTTTAAGAGCGTGTTATGTTCCAAGGGCACAGGCTGAATGACAGAGACTGACAGAGTTTCACAAGGCTGTATTATTTCTCCCCAAGGTCCAGAAGAACTGTTTTCTTTCCAGAGAAAATTCACTGAGCAGCACGAGCCAGGAAATCATGCCTACCAAGGTTGTGCTTTTCTCGGATAGCCTCAGCAAATTCTCCCAGTCTTCGAGAGGTCAAAAAATGACTAACCAACTTCTTCCTGGTGCTGGAAATCTTTCTACAGATCATTTCTAAAGCTTACCAGAATGTTAGAGAAGGCTCCCAACAGTGGAAGACAAGCACTGGCTCTAACAAGCATGGTGGTAGCCATTAATTGGTGATAATTTCACTATGCCTTAATTAATGTTCTACATCTTAAAAAAATGTGTTGCCTTTCCACCAGCATATTTCTTTGTGTAACTGTTGTCCTGTGTTAGTGGTTTATGCATCATGTGGTGTCTCTCACTGTGAGATCATTGCCTTCCCATAGCCGGTTCAGATGGATTCTACTTTCAAATGTCCTTTCAAGGCTGCTGCAGACATAGCCTTCGAATAGTAATACAGCTTACAACAAGGTAGCCTCCAGCGTGGAGCACCCACAACAGAGGTAAAGGTGGTGTGAGGTTTTGCATTGGCTAACATCAGCCCAACTGAAAGTGCGATCGATGGAGACAAAATGCCTCACTTAAGGGTCCCCTTTCACCTTGTTTAACAGAATCTGAGTCCCACCCTTCACCCCTATCATCTACCAACAAGCAGTGCTCCAGGAAGTATAAGCAGCAATGCCTTGCTAACAAAGTCGTCATGGAATTTCAGCTCCTGGATCTAACCGCAAGCAACAGGAATGAAGGCAACACACTTCCCCTGTCTGGGGAAACTGTACTCATCCTCCATCTTGTGGCATGTCAAACCATAGGTGTCCAAAATGGATCCCACTTTGCTTTACAATTGATACTGTGGGCCAAACTTGAGAAGACATTCTCTCCAGCATTGCAGAATCTGCCATCAAGGTTTGCACCCAGCCATTATTTTAAGCTTTCAGGCTTTGAACTGATCAGCTATGCTTGCTGAAACGGTGTTCTAGGGTAGCGTCGCATCGCACAGACTGTGCACCCATTTCTTGAGCCTATGAAAAATACCAAATATAGCACTATCTTCACATGCAAATAATGTTGCTTCTGTCTAGGGTCTTGCCTCTTTACTCATAGAATTCTGCACGAAAAACTGTAGTAGCCCTAAATCCTAGCTGGGCAAAAATGTCCCCTGAGACCTTTCCCCCACTGTGGGATGACAGGTAGTACGTTTATGGATCGCGTGTGCTGCAATACATTGCATCAGGTATATTAGGAAACTTTGTCCATCTTTGTGTAAAGCTTGGGTTTGCTAATTTTTAGTGAAATATTGAAAATCTATGAGGTGTGGAATAAGGATATGGAACTATTGGGGAAATAAGAAGGATAGGGTGTAGGCCATCTACATCTACTGAACCAACACATTTGCTGGGCTGTTTTTTGGTATTTGCTTGCTATGGTAGTAGAAGCTTTTTAGGTCTTGTTGGAGGCATCTTTATCTGTCAAGTTCAACTCATGTCATACCTAATAAAGGAGAGCAATGTGTAGTATAGAGAGAGGAGCATTGGCCCCACCCCTTCTCTGGTCACTCTAGTTGCAGCAACGCAACATTCTTTAGCAGTTCAATTAGTCCACCAAGGCACTGTTGTGTGGCATGAAGTGTCCATGCACTACAATAGAGGCACATTGTTATAAAAAATACTGGTTTCCACTGCCCAGAAAACCCAACTGCTGCTGTTGCAAGCCATAGCTCTGTATGTAGAATTGGACATGGTCTGAGAGAAGGACAGCCACTGGAAATCAGGGCAGAGCCTAGAGCTCTAAATCTCCACACAGCTCAAAGAGGAATCCTATTTGCTATAGCAATTATTCCCTTTCCATAAGAAGGCCGGTGATAATAATGCAGATGCACGTGCAAGCATGTTTTTTTCAGAAAAAGGCCATGCCACCACTGTGGCTCTGTTCTGTGGTACAAATGGGTTCTATGTGGTTCTGAGCAGCAAGCAGCAGCTAGCGAGGTCCTTTATGCTGTGTGCACAGACTCACTCAGGGCTTCACCTAAACATACGCACACTGCCACCATGGTGTCTGTCTTTTCATTTCCACCAGTACAGCTTGAGCGTGCTTCTCATCCCACTGCAAGGCTAGGAACTACACCAGTACTGAGTGAGAGACTTTGCCCTTGTAACACTCCCCACCATCTTAGCCTCACTCTGTTACAGTAGGTTGAGTACGTACTGTGCAGAGTGATGTATTTTGAGAAAAACCTGTGGAGACTTCCTTGTGTTCAAGTGGACCTGCAATCAGGGACAACTTAAGAATTTTGAGGGTCCCTGGCCAAATATGTTTTGGGGGCTCCTGTCCAGAGGAACCTATCATTTATTATGCATTTTCAGCTCACTCACAACCAACCAAAGTTGCTGTGCTGCATTGCTTCAAAGGGAGAGTGAACAATAGAACTATATCTACTAAGATATGGTGTTGTTCTCTCCCTCAGCACTGACTCTTCAGGCTGCCATTCGCCAACTCACACACCCTTGCACCACAGAGCAAGGATCTGGGTGTTCTGTCAAGGGTAGGTTTTTACTGGAAGGGAAACCTCCCAGTACAAAAACTATGCTTTAATATGTTTCCCACTTTGCATACATGCTGTAAAATGAGCACATATGCAAAGTTTGGAAAGTATGGAGAAATAAAACATTTCTCCTACGTTACTCCTGCCTTGAAACGTCTCTGCCTACAGTGTTCGGACCTTGCTCTGCTGCAAGCTGCTATTGTTTTTCTCTGCTAGTGAACAGTGAAGATAGATTGCACCAGTCATGCGCAATCCTTTCCTGGTTACTGTGTGATGACTCTGGGCTGAAATAGCCCGCTTGTTGAGGGCCATGATGTTGGTGTGGCAGTACCCCGCTTCCATTTGATGGCTACTGTTGTTGTATTCCACTTTAGGGGTCCGTATATAGGTTTTCCTGAATCATGTCCTTATATAGGCACAATTCGCCATGCCCTTATAAAGGCATAGAAATCCCTGTCCTTATTTAGGCATTAACCGTGCACTCCAAATACAGGCATGGTCACCGACATCCGTCCACCCTAACGTCACAACGAGTTCTTAGAAACCAGACCCTTAAGCTTCGGGAGTTCCCCTAGCACAGGACTATTGATTTCTCCAAGAACTCATCTATTATGTATGAACCGTTATACCTTAAGGGTTCATTCCTGACGTCTTCCTCTGTCCGACCTCACGTCAATGCTAACATTCCTCGACACCTACCAGGTATAAATATACCTTTCCTTGCCAAGCAAGTTAGTGGAGACCTCGACTTCAGAGGAGCCCTTATCCCGGCCTGACGCACTGAGAAGACGCTGTCATCCCTGCACGCAGAGAATCCAGCTATCCAGCTTCCAGTGTTCTGATTCCCCTTGCGGGGTGTTAGAGTTCCAAGATCCGGCAGGAGATTCCCACCTCTCTCATTCTCAAGGTATGGAGCTGACTAGAACCTAGAGGGACTCTTGGCATACTAGACTTAACATACTCTTAGTCTACCATACTAGAGAATACTCCACCTACTTCTACTCTTCCCTACACCTAGACTAGGTTAGGTACACTGGGGTAGAACTAGCATAGAGACGCATCGTATGAGTACTCGCATTTTTAGCTCATGTTATTTATGTACGTGAATATATGCTAAAAGATAATGCTAGCGCAGTATTATTTATTTCTACTGCTTACGCTGTACATTATTTATCTTGCATACTGTCTTGTGATCGTAACAGCACATACCTCTTACACGAGAAACAAGACTGTTCAATAAAACCCTTTTATTGAAACGCCCGTCTTTCCTTTCTGTGTAACTCTGCAGAAACTAAGCATGCACCATTGAATGAGTGAAACTTTTATCTATTGTTTCCACGATTCTGAGACATGTTCCGCTTCTAAAGGGAAACAAAGTTGTCATGTTTTTCGGTTGCCAGAAACTACTCCCTTCTTGTTCTCAAGGAGTTTCTAATGGCCTCTGAGCTAGCTGGCACAGGTAATTAAGTTTAATATAATCGATAGGGACATACCGACCTTAGTCCTATGTCAAACCTATAGGTTATATTATTCCAATGCGCAGAGCCTATTAGGGAAATAGGAACTACACTACATGGCGCCCAACGGTTTGGTAAGGCAGTAATTTAACGCTAGATACTGAGTAACTCATTCGTGCTTTTCTCAGAGACCCCTACTCACATACTCCTTAAGACGTCTGGAGTGGGTAGGGTTAAATATCCGCCATAAATAAATAGGGAAGCACCCTATATATTAGTTGTTTGGTTTGTTCAACGTTGAAGGATACAGTGTTCCAAAATATTGTGCACCTTATCTTTTGTTTCCTTGAAACTTGTTCTACATTTAAAAAAAAAAAAACAAATGTCCATAAACGGGGACGATGCCACCGGAAACGGTGGAGCTGCGGCTAACCCAGCCATAGCAGTTTTTAACTTTACAGGTTTAAATGAACCTGAGGAGGGTGTCATAGACATCAATCCAAACTTAAGAAGAGCCATCACAATAAAACTTATAAAACATGGCCTACCACCAAGAGGCGGTAGAGCAGTTTTCGTGATAGAGGCACACGAATCCTTTTAGACAGAGGAATTCTATTCATGGGTCATATTTCCTGAATCAAATTCAGTAACAAGACTGTTTCACTTCTACAAAGAAGATGAACCACCAGAGGAATATATTCCTTTCGAGGATATTGAAATTTCACTAACATACCAGGAGCATCAGCTCTGGTTTAAAGGCGCCCTAAAACTTCACAAAAACATTACCAGGCTCGATCCACTAGGTAGACCAAGAGCAACATGGCCGATTCTAGCCGGCTACACTCCTCATCCTGACCTCGATATAATGTCAGATGAGGAACTACTTACTCAACTTACAGAGATAATAAAAATCTACAGACAATTAGTCCAATATGTCATGCAGACTTTTACAGTCCAACCACCATTGACACTTCCAAATCAAACTCCTCAACAGGGGAATACTCTAAAAATTACACCACAGACTCTATACGCAGTCATGGGAAAAATGCCCCCAAAACGTGAGCAAATTCCATTTTGGATAGCTCAAAAGATTACTCAAATCGAAGCAGTATTTCCAAATACTAGCCCGTATGAGAAACACAGAATCCTAACCATCAGTTTACCGATGGGGGTCACACCACAACTGGAAGACTGCACCACTTGGGGCTCAGTCTTTGCTGCCATCTATACTAAAACACATGGTATTCAATCAATTGCAGTAATACCTGATGTCCTAAAACAAATTCAAAACGAATACGGGGCAGAGCCTGCTCTAAATTTAGGTATGAAATTACTGAAAAAATTTCGACCAGGTCTCAACAATAATATTATCTAATATTAAAGGGGAGGCAGCAGCAGTGGCGATCCGCCAACGATTAAGGGAATTCGATGTTACAGAACATCAAACTGAGCTACCCAGAATAATAGAACAATCTTATGCTGAATTAGGCAGAGATAGTTTGGGTGGAAGACCAGTGAAGCCGAAACTATCTGAAAATCCTGAAAAGGACTCTATTAAACAAACTCCTACATCTTCTAAAAAGAAGTGGGAGACTAACAAACAAAATTCAAACGAGAAACGTTCTCAATCTCGAGGTAGGTCTCCTCAAAAGGAGCCCTCTGAAAGGAGGTATAACCTCAGGAATAGGGATAATTTGAAAAAGCCTGACAGGTATCAAGATACTGATACACGTTCCTCTCGTACCTTTCAGATCTCGTCACAGACATCGGAATGAAGAGGACGGTCAGAACATAGAGAAGAATGCGTGAAATCGAAAGACGACAAACACGTTCCGAAAAATAAATCAAAACCTCAATTCTCAAAGAAGAAAGTAGCAGGTCTGACGATCAGACATGCCGAGGATACTGAGAACACAACTCAAAAACGGAGAATGGGCTCAGACAATGCTGGACAGTGCAGCAGAAGCCACAATAGCTTGCCAGAACCTGAAGGAACTTCTGGAGATAGTGAACCAGGGTTAGTACTCCACAAAAGTTATATGATATAACACTCCGGATGGAGGGAGACATACCTAGACAGGTGAAAGCACTTTTTTGGGAAAAACTATCAAGGGGCTATGATATACTTCTAGCAGAAAAAGACTGGCCACCACAATTTGTCAGGGAGTGCCCACATGGCGAGGACATTATTATGCCTGTCTTCTCTAACCATATTCCAATTCATTTAAAATATACTTATGCCAGGAAATGGGCAGTTGCCCAGGCCCCAGCATTATACAAAAATCATGTAGGATGGGATAAGGACTCACCTCACCATAAAATACATCTGAAAAATGAACCTACTGCACAAAGGCAGTACCCAATAAAGCAAGAAGCTAAAAAACAGGTCAGGGAGATCTTAGATCAACTTGAATACCAAGGGGTGATTGAAACATGCACCTCCTCAATGAACAATCCTTTATTTCCTGTCTCCAAACCAGACAATTCATATCGTCTAGTTTTGGATTACAGACACTTAAACACTTGTTCTAAAACTTTTGCAGTACAAAATGCACATAGTACAGCATTAATGAATAACATTGTGCGTAAAAAATATAAAACCACATTAGATATCTCAAATGGTTTCTTTTGTCAAAACATAGCACCTGAAAGCAGGGACTTAACAGCTTTCTCAATAATGGGGACCCAGCGTCAATTTTGTCGACTCCCACAAGGGTTCAAGAACAGCCCGGGGTTATTCTCAGCGAGAGTAATGGAGTTACTACAAATTTATGATAATGAGGCATTGTCATATGTCGATGACATCTATCTGACAGACGATGACCTGGACAAACACTTGAACAGGGTGAGCACCATTATACTGGGCTTCGCCTCTGAGGGCTACAAATTCAACTTCAAAAAGTCCAGAATTGCC
Source organism: Calotriton arnoldi (assembly GCA_963921515.1). NCBI lineage: Eukaryota > Metazoa > Chordata > Amphibia > Caudata > Salamandridae > Calotriton > Calotriton arnoldi. Next base: position 31,997 of record CAWUFW010004649.1, on the reverse strand, counting down.
CATCTCAATGTCCTGTTTCTAGGATATGAGCTTTCAAGTGAAGGCAAGAGCTTGGCAGCTAACTTTTTAGAAAGGTGTGCGCTGCTCCAACCTCCTAAAACGCTGAAAAATTTACAATCCATCCTGGGTTTCCTCAATTTTGGAAGAACTTACATTCTGAATTACGCAGAAAGGGTTAAACCTCTCTACGCACTAATCAAACCTGATTTTTCAATCAAACATTGGACACAGGAACACACAGAGATCCTGCGTTCACTCCAAGCTAACATGTTAGCAACAAATCACTTACAAACACACGTAAGTCAACGCAACTTAGTGATCCGAATAATTTCGGGTCAATGCGGATTCACCTACTTAACATTTAACGAGGGTGAAAAAGTACCAATTGCATACAAATCACACTTGTATACACAAGCAGAAATGCGCTTCACTTCAACAGAAAAAATACTGACAGCAGTTCAAACTGCAGTAGCAAAAGAAAGAGCTCTAGCCCAAGGGAAACGCATTATTGTCGTAACTCCCGTACTGGCCTTAGAGGTGGTAACAAAAGCGAGCACTCCAAATGCTAAAGCTTTACATCCGAGATGGATACAATGGGTTAATTCTCTTGCTGCAACAGATGTTGAATATGTTTTTGATCCTGATTTAAAAACACAAGCGTTCCTGCAATATGAACATGAATGTCCTCTGCCTACTGAGATTCTGCCTCTCGATCAGTATGAATTCATAATTTACACTGACGGATCCGCACAACCCGCAACAGGGAGTAAGCAAGCTTACAGTGCAGCATGTGCAATCGTTAAAGGTCGCATGCACGATGGCAAATTCAGACCTATGGTCACACAAACTCAATCTCTAGGAGATTGTATAGCTCAGCGAGCTGAACTACAAGCATTCAAACTGGCACTTGAAAGTACAGATCGAGAATTCCCCACACTCATAGTGTGCGATTCTTTCTACTGTGTACAGTCGTATAATGAATATATACAAACTTGACTTGAAAATGGGTTCAAAGATGCAAAAGGTGGTACAATAAAGCATAAAACGCTTTGGGAACAAGTAGTTCAGTTAAAAAGCGAACTACCAAAGGCTCACGTGATACACACACTGAGTCATCAACGTGATGGCGTTCACGTTGCAGGGAATTCATTGGCTGACGAAGCCGCAAAGGGGGCTGTTCAGACGGCTTCCGTAGCTGCGATCACTTGTTCAAAAACGAAAATAGACGGTGAGATAATGTTGGCTGTCAATGCTTCAAGCAAGGGCAGTAGTGCAGCGTTACCAAAAAAGTTTCCACTCAAGTACTCTTATGTAATTGATGCGAACAACGTTCCTTTTGCTCGAATCCCTGGAGTGGGGGATAGGGTAATTCCAAACATGGAACGAAGAGCAGCTTTGATTTATGAAACACATCTGGGGAGGGTCTGTCACACCAAGGGATCTCTAAAACAATATTAACGTTAAAAGAGATGTACTGGTGGCCTGGAATGAATACAGAAATACACATATTCATCAATAACTGCTTAGACTGTAAATTACAGCGAGAAAGCCACCAGACACCATGCTGCGAATGTAGCTGCCCAGTACAGACACCATTGTTAGACAGCATTAGACTATCTATGCGCAGGCGTCCCTCTGGACAAATGCAATACCACAAATACTGAAACAAGGTTCCTATGGATATGGCCTCAGCGCTCGGCTGACGCTCGAACTGTTATAAAAGATTTGTGAGTCTTTATCGGCACATACGCAATAGGCACGCTACATTCTGACCAGGGCCCTGCGTTTAGCTCTCGAGCTTACAAAGACGCCATGGCAGTCTGGGCGTTGCATTGCGGTACTCCTCTCCGTTTCATCCTGAGGGAAATTCTGTTGTGGAAAGGAAAAACCGGGACATAAAGCAGTCTATAACAGCTAGGGTATTAGGTTCGGGTGATGGGTGGGTCAGACATCTTTATGGGATCCAACGTTCATTAAACAACTTTCCAAGAAGTTCTCTAGGGGGTCACTCCATATGAGGTTCTATTTGGGACAAGAATGTGGGTGGCGATCTGGAATGCAGTGGCACAGTGGTGGAAAATAAACCCTTTGATATCAAAGATCGTTTGGCTGTTTTACAGGACTTAAATGAATTAAGAACGCAACAAAGCAACGTGTCCCTGAAGCCAACCACCACTGGGGAAAAACCGGCGGTCCCAGCAAGGCCTGTCTGGATTCCAAAAGTTGGGGATCTAGTCAGAGAAACAATTGCGGACAAGAAGGAATTTGGACCTTCCTACAGACAACCAGTACCTGTCCTAGCCATTCACGGAACAAGAACAGTACTTCTGCCGCCCCTTGCTGGAAAAATGGAGAAAAGATTTGTGTCCATCGACCTCATCAAAAACAACAGTTGATGGACAGAATGCAGAACAATGTCATACATTCACCCCAGTACAGAGATCTGGGCCTAATCCATCGTTTTTTTTGCTCACCATGCCATTCCAGTTTGAACCCAGCCATATGCAAATCAGTCTTGACCCTGTGCCTCATGGGAACAGTCCAGCCCGAACTGCCAAGCCAGGTCCTCCCTGGACTGGAAACAAGCATCCTAGGACCCGTTTCGGGGTTTCACCCCTCTTCAGCCAGGATAGCTTGATTCCAGTGGCATGGAGAGCACGGGACCCACGTCTGGGCATACCCGTCCCACTCGGGGTGACAAATGCAAAAACAACAGTTGATGGACAGAATGCAGAACAATGTCATACATTCACCCCAGTACAGAGATCTGGGCCTAATCCATCGTTTTTTGCTCACCATGCCATTCCAGTTTGAACCCAGCCATATGCAAATCAGTCTTGACCCTGTGCCTCATGGGAACAGTCCAGCCCGAACTGCCAAGCCAGGTCCTCCCTGGACTGGAAACAAGCATCCTAGGACCCGTTTCGGGGTTTCACCCCTCTTCAGCCAGGATAGCTTGATTCCAGTGGCATGGAGAGCACGGGACCCACGTCTGGGCATACCCGTCCCACTTGGGGTGACAAATGCAAAAACAACAGTTAATGGACAGAATGCAGAACAATGTCATACATTCACCCCAGTACAGAGATCTGGGCCTAATCCATCGTTTTTTTGCTCACCATGCCATTCCAGTTTGAACCCAGCCATATGCAAATCAGTCTTGACCCTGTGCATCATGGGAACAGTCCAGCCCGAACTGCCAAGCCAGGTCCTCCCTGGACTGGAAACAAGCATCCTAGGACCGGTTTCGGGGTTTCACCCCTCTTCAGCCAGGATAGCTTGATTCCAGTGGCATGGAGAGCACGGGACCCACGTCTGGGCATACCCGTCCCACTCGGGGTGACAAATGCAAAAACAACAGTTGATGGACAGAATGCAGAACAATGTCATACATTCACCCCAGTACAGAGATCTGGGCCTAATCCATCGTTTTTTTGCTCACCATGCCATTCCAGTTTGAACCCAGTCATATGCAAATCAGTCTTGACCCTGTGCCTCATGGGAGCAGTCCAGTCCGTTCATCATCTCCTTGTGTTTGCTTTGTTCGCCCTAAGTTGGCAGGGTATGCCCAGACGTGGGTCCCTTGCTCACTTTGCCACTGGATTCAAGCTAGCCTGGCTGATGAAGGCTGATAGCCTGAAACCGGTCCTAGGATGCTTGATTCCGGTCCAGGGAAGACATGGCTTGGCAGTTCGGTCTGGACTGTTCCCATGAGGCACAGGGTCAAGACTGATTTGCATATGGCTATGTCTGAACTGGGGTGGCGTGGTGAAGCAAAATAACGATGGATTAAACCCAGATCTGTGACTGGGGGTGAATGTTTGCCAATGTGCAGCATTCCGTCCATCATCTTGTGTGTTTTGCATCGACCTCATCAAACCACAGTATGTGGCCAATACTAAGTAGTAGGCCTCGTGGACTCCGACCTAGTAGCAGACACACTCCTCTCGCTACTATCCAAGAGGTTCAAACTAAATGACTGATAACAATTGGGAATTCAGCAGTAACAGATGAAGGACTGAGCAACAATGCTATGGAACTCATCCCTCTTGAAACACAAGTAACAGTTTGTCCAAATACACCTGTCTACACCAACGTAGCACGTGATGAACTGGTTCCATCAATTTCAACAAATCCTGATGCAATTCCAACAATTGACAGGACTGCTTCTGGCTACTTCATTAACTTTGATACGTTTTCTGAGGATCCGAGTGAGCCTGAGACGTCGCCAGCAACAACAACTATTAAACAGCAAGTTCAAGACTTTTTGCAATTTTTGAAAAAGACTTATCTAGTTTCACCATGGATTGAACTTTGGGTTATTTCTGGAATATTTTTCTTCCTGCTTTGGCTAGCTTTGGTTATGACTATGAGCGTGCTTATAAATGGCAGATACATCCATTTGGACATTGAAAGAAAAGAAGTGAACTTACTTTTGAAACCTCAAAAATCATCCCATCGTGAAACAAGAGACTTGTCTGCAGTGAACATCACAGCCGTTCCTATACAGGATGGTATAGTGTGGGACAAAACAGATTTCGATATCTTTGGCCCGACGGAACATTTGAACATTCCACATTTATTTAAGATTTCACTAAGTGATTTTGTTTCATCCAGTACCTATTCTGATGATTGGGACTTGGAAACTGTAAATGACATAATGTTTGACCTAGAAAAATCTGCTGCATTTTCTAATAATGAATATTTAGAAGGTTCATCAGACTATGAACAGCTGTATTGCTATAACCACTATGGTCATCATTTTTTGCATAAATCTGCAATGCCTAGGAATGTGTTTATGTTTAACCAATGGGAGCATTGTCCTACACCACCAAAAGGTAGTTCAAAAACATTTGCTAAAAAGTTTCCATATTTTTCAGGATACAATACATCTGATCCAGAAACAGTCTACTATAGGAATGTAAACAAAACAGGACTGAAAACTATGTTAACAAATACAAAACAGATTTACTCTGCAGCATTTATTGCCCAACTGTCTAGACAGGGTTTCGACTTATGGAAAGACACAATAGACACAAAAACTGTCTGGGGTACTAAAGATTGGCAAGTGCAGGGGATAGAAGCTTTATTTAGAGCCTGTATCATCCCTCAACAAGTAATGTTTTTGAATGACACGGTCCAACAAACGTCTTGGCTTGGGTTAGCCAAGATCAAAGACATGAAAAATCCTTCTGTACCAACACCTGCAAGTGATAACAATACACAGGCACCGGTTACAGTTGACACCATACTACAACTCAACAGAACAAATCCTGATTGGAGAAAATGGTTGATCTGGCCCACAGACACCAACAACTGTCAAGATAGATTCCTGAATAAAACACGGGGTTTACTATTCATAGGCCAGACCCAAGATACGTCCAAAGACAACATCCGGGGTTAGTAACAACATACAGTGTAGGAAAATTATGCCTCGATTGGCTGAAAACATCTACACTTAAGGATGTGAAACAACACTTATCTTTACTTAAAGAAGACGCAGACTTAGGGAATTCTTGCTTGGACCAAGAAAACCACGTCAAAAATGTTTCATATATGCCGGCATCTATTCTGTTTATAATGAAGCATGGAAGGTGTCACAGATGGAGGCCACAGAACGAATACGTGAACTTGATCATATTAACTTAGAGAAAACTCTCTCTGTGGTCGACAATGGGTTAACAACTTTGTCCTCCAGAATTTATTCATTGGACAGTATTGTGTCCTCTGCTATCGACATACTGGATCAAGATTTTGCTATGTTACAGCAAGGCCAATCTCAGTTACGTTCTATTATGTTATTAAGCTGGACGCTGCAATCTTTGCGTGTGGGCTATGTGCTTTGGCGTTTTATCAACACAACGGCTCTGTTTGCAGAATACAATCTAACTGATAAACAGATCAAACTGGCACAAAAGGGAGCAAAGTATACAGTACTGAGCATTGAAAAACTTGAAAAATTACCATTCACAGTGGCAGAAAAGCCAGCTACAGAATGGCTTATTCATGGCAAAATTGGTCTACCTGTGACTACTTTTCAATTTCAGTATTGCCTTCAACAGATGCAAGCAGGCAAATATGAAAGGTTGGGTAAAGAATACATTAAGACATCCTGGGATTTACCTTACACATATAGATGTTGGAGTGGGGATCGTGAAGTGTTTCTAAGCGGTACACACTGTGAAAATGCACTAAGCGGTTCACTGATTTGTCAGGACATTTCCTTACACGAGGCTTGTAATGGTTCTGTGGCAAACTTGTCCTGCCACCAGCAAGGTACACCAGCTGCTGTGATTAATCCAACGTTTGGACAACTTTCTGATGGGAGTTACCTCATGTTGAATGATCAGAGTTGCTGTGGCATGTTGCCAGGCATCCCATATCTAGTAACAGTCAACTCCAGGGTCACTTGCTGTATGCAAGTATTGTTTGCCCCAATAGACACAGTCAGGGAGTCGCCTCTATGGCCTTCGTTGAATGTCTCTTTTATTCGATTTGATACTTTAAGCAGAATGAAAGCCATGCTTATACAACAATCAGTGCCTTTGACCTCGGCCAAAGAAACCTATGATCTGCAAGTTGCAAGGACTTCGTCTGAGATACAAGCTTTAATTAGTACAAACTGCCCTATACATTTCGTAGAAATGATAGGACGTATCTTTAACATGTCAGATACAAGCGGAATTGTGCATGTATTTAAGACCATCTGTTCCGGACTATTAGCATCTTTCCAGGCTGTCCTCGGAATCATCCCAAACTTCGCACATTCTGTGTTTGGTGGTGTGCCGCTAATTCTAGCACTTGTTGCAGGAATTCTGTTTCTATTCCTCCTACTACGCTATGGCAAGCCTCTTCGCCAACATCACTCCGAGCGATGTGGAGAGAGCCCTCCTTGAACGGAAATGCTGTGAGCGAATAGTACAGCCTTTTGGCATGCCTCGTCTACGGGAACTTAATACAACGTGGTTCCTGTCATTCAGACCAATCTGGCAAGGTTGCATCTTACCTGTTCTACGCTGCCTGTTTTGCGGTGAAGAATGCGTGCTAGACATCTGTCTAACACTCCCATCAGTCATGCCAACGGCTATCGATACTCTGCTTGACCCGATAACGGCCCATGCTGTGTGTTGTCCCCAGCGGCTTCCAATCCTGATGGCGGCATTCATTGAGATCTCACAGACGCTTCCGGCTGCTGCTGAGGTACGAGATGGATCAACGGGCACACAGGTAACAGACGCGGACATTGCTGTGGCATCCAATGTTGACAGCGATGCTTCACATCTTTGTGCAGTTAATCTTCAGGGAGTGACTACCTCTATAATATATTTAATAATAAAAAAAAATGTAACACACGAGTATACAAGGTTAGTCAATTGTAGTCCTCTGATTGAGATACTACATTGCAATAATACTACAATTCCCATGATCCTTTTTGGCACGCTATACACGCAACATTCACCCGCTTCACGATGCCGTGACTACACCGTGGGCGTGGCTCTCAATTGAGGTTTTTCCCGCGAAGAAACTAGGGTATTAATATCCGGGTTTCCGGCACTTTAGAGCGAAAGCCGGGGACTCAGACCAAGTAGGTGCACAGGCGGGGCAGGATCCTTGAAGAAGTAAGTACGGGTATTTTGAGTGGGCAACTACAGGTTTAGTTTTGTATTTCCACTCGACAAAGGCTCTCTGCCCTTTTCCAAAATGCCAGTTTACTTTATCTTCTCCCTACCCACGAACAATACAATAGGGTTTGACTACAGGGCTACCCCTTCACGCCTAGCGGTCCCCTGAGACACAGTTTTTCTCCACAAATTGGGTAAGAACTTGGATGCTTTTATTGAAAGAGATATTAAAAGAGATGCGAGTGCATGTTTGCACAAATTTTACACTGTATGATAGCAGCTCAGTGCTGTTTTTAGAGACTGTCACGCGGTTTTTTCACTTTTGAATACACACGCACTGGCCTGCTGATAATGTCAGTATGCGAGTAAAATCGCCACTACACATTTATCTGCCACATAGAACTATTGTGTTACAGATATGGATGTGAATGGCACAAGTATGATGGAAATGTGAATAATTATTTGCATACTCACCTGGCATTTATTTGATATTGGGTCACAATCAACGCACCGAATTGGGAGGTTACTTGACTACACAAATGATGCATGTTCATAGAAAACGGTATGGTGTCTGTTGTTTTTGTTTTTCAGAGATGAAGGACTGCATATAACAGATCAAACATCTGTAACATTCACAAAAGGAGCAGCTACTCTGCCCTTATTTATTTACAGGATAGGGACTCCCCTTTCACTGTTGTTCCCAGGGTGGATGACCCTTGCCCTGAAGAAAGTCCAGGACCTTTACGGCCGACTCGGGACTGAAACATGTTGGCAATAGGGTCATAGGAGCATAATCACTCCCATTGACCCGATCTTTTAATTATTTTTAATATCCCTGACAGACCCAATAATAAAGGGAAACCGGGGCCTGTCTGAGGTTTTTTATCTTTAAATCCTCCTGGTCTTCACTTTCCCAAGAGCTCCCAACACTGTGGTCGAGCCCACCCCGACTTATAGGCGTCGGGGTGATCCGATGATGAAGCATGACACCACTAGGGTGTGTGAGGGTAACTAAACAAAAAGGAATTGCTTCCTTAAGCACCCTTGGGTGCCTGTAGATCTAGATCTTCACACAGACACCTCCCTCACCGTAATTAGATAACCTAGTTTTTTGACCACTTGTTGGTCCATTGGAGTATTTTTTGTGACCTATGAAGGTAAACATGTATTGCATTCTGGCACTTAACAGCGACTTACAGGACCAGACTTCTGGGCTTAATGTGGGTATGGGACAAGTTCCAAGGCAGCACCAACATTTCTCTTCAGGAAGCACTGTGTAGGCCGGTGCAGAGGTGCCTTACAGCGTCCGATGCCCCATTCAAGTCTATGGAGATCGGCCCATCGGAAAAGAGGCGGAAAACTTGGACTGGGGAACCAGTTAGGCTGAACTAACCAGGGGGACTCAACTCTTGTGAGGCTTAGGGATGTAAGGACACTTTTGGTCCTCTTCCCCAGGGGCCAGGGGCGATGGGTGCAGAGGGGTCTTTAGGCATTGGGTTTCATACCTGGGAGCGCTCGTGGTAGAGGGGCCCAGCAAACAGAGGCTGCAGGCAGCATCGGGAAGTCCACAGTGGGCAAGTCCAAGGGAGGCTCTGTCTGTAAAGGGCCGGGGGACCCCGCTGGCAATGTTGGCCCACTTTAGCTCAGGCTAGGATGCGCAGGTGTAGTGGTGCTTTGCGGCATCTGGATTTTGGGGTTCCTTAGTCTCACAGTGTTCTTTGGGGTGCCTGCAGGATGCAGGGAAGCAGCTCCGCTGCTCCATTCGATTCCCTTGTTCTTTGTTGAAGGCCTGCACAGCAACTGCAGAATGAAACGACTTTTGGCGCACTCTGGGCCTCATTGCGATGTCGTCAGAAAGGCTCCGAATGGCATTCGGTTTGACCGAACCAGTGTCGGAAGCCATGTTTCCGACCAACTCGGAAACATTCCCGACCGACCGATTACGATACAAGGTAGTCGGTCTATCATTCTGAATCAGTTCTGACCGGCATTCAGAGAGCCTGAGTCGGTCGGAGCCAAATCATAGAGCTCTATGGACCTCGTTTCCGCCCTAGCAATTATGATGTCGAATTCCGACAGCCTTTCTGACCGGTCTGTCCGACACGGATCGGCTGTCGGAAACAGACTTTGGGGGCCCGTAGCAGGCCCCCCTTCACCCGGAGGCCTCCGGTTGGGGCCCGTGGGGGTACCCATGGGTCCCCTCTTTCTAACCATGCACGGTGTGGCAGGCACCAAGGGGTGCCCGCCACAGGGTGCATGGTTTTCCGCGACCACCCCTTTTTTCGATGGGAGCCTGTGTTGTCAGTCGGAACACAGGCTCCCATTGAAGTCAATGGGAGTCCGGCCGAACGGTGTTCGGAAACATCATAAACGGTCGGTCAGACTCCCCGAAGCCAAGTTGGTCAGAAACGCTTCCGGCAAGGAGTCGGTCGGACAGCTTTCTGACCAACATCGTAATGAGGCCCTCTGTCTGAAGCAGCGGACAGGTTAGCTGCTTCTTCTGCAGTTCTTGCTTTTGCGGCTCTTTGATCCTTCTTCTTCTTTTGGTCAGCAGGATCTGATGCTCTAGTGCCAGGGGCTCCCCTAAATACTGAATTTAGGTTTGTTAGGGGAGTGGTGGGTTACCTACCCTTGGGATCACTACACCCCCTATATGGCCACTTCCTGGGGAGGTGGTCATAACTCTGTCCAGAATTCCTTATTTTGCCATCACCAAGATGGCTAACTTTGAAAAGTCACCTCCACTTCAGGTAGTCCACCTTAGGGGTTGCACTAGCTTGAGGGCGGACACGCCTATCGGACAAGTTAATTTTCCTGCCTATCCAGGTGCCAAATGGCTCTGGACAAAGGGGTTGGCTTCTTCTGTTAGAGAACCCAGATTCACATACCAAAGGTAGTAGGCCTTTTAAAGCTCCCCTGACTTGGAATGCTAATCCGCAGGTCAAAACACCCCTTGCCCGAGCAGGCTCGGTTTATTGCCCCCTGAGAGCAAAGGCCCTAACCCTTGGGGTCAGCAACTTGTCTCTGGTGGCAGGCTGGTGAAAATCAGTCAGTAAGCACACCAGTAGCAGGTAGGTTTTCAGGCGGCACCTCTAAGGTGCCCTCTGTGTCCATTATTAAATCTGACACTTGCATCAGTGTGGGTTTATTAATATGAGATGTTCGATACCAAACATCCCTATTTTCAGTGAAGCCCTCATGTAGCTGGGGAACACATTTTCACCAGTGTCCAGCACATGCTTTTAAAATGGCTTCCTGACACTTGTACTGGTAGTAATGGAACAGACCAGCACAGGGGCATATCTGCTCATGCAGTTATGCCCTCACATGTAATATAGCGCACCCTGACTGAGGGCGGTAAGGCCTGCAGTAGTGGTGACTTACTTACACTGCATGCAGTGTCGGCAGGCATGGCACACAGGCTGTGTGCCATGTCGTGTTTTCACTTTTGTCTGCACCAAGATACTCAGCCTGCAGTGGCAGTTTGCAGGAGCTTGGTGAGGGGTTCCTTAGGGTAGCACAGTTCGTGCTGCATCCCTTGGGGACCCTCTTTAGTACCTCAGACCCTAGGTACCAGTGGTACCATTTACTAGGGACATTCAGAGGGTACTAAAGGTATTGCCAATTGGGTAATCAGTTTCACAGTTTTGGGAAAGAGAACTGGCACTGGGGACCTGGTTAGCAGGAACCCAGGGCACTTCCAGTCGAAATCACATTAAATACCAGGCAAAACGTGGAGGTGACCATGTCACAAAGGTCCCTTTCCTACAGTAGGTCATGTACGTTTAAGTTTTACATGTCCTGGTAGTGAAAAACTCCCAAATTCGTTTTTCACTTCTATGAGGCCTACCCCTTCCATAGGATAACATTGGGGTTCCTTATTACATTTAATTAACTGTAATTCCTAATTGAGAGGAGGTAGATATCTCCTGTGTGGTACCTATGGAATTGTAATGATAAACTCTCTCTAATGGTAAAGTCGGATGTTTCACTACAGTTTTAAAAATGCCACTTTTAGAAAGTTGTCATTTTCCTGCCCTTGGCCCTTTTGTGCCTGCAGCCTGCCTTGGGGCACATGACTGGGTGTAGCTGATAGTTACACTTTGTTAATTCTTTTCAGGTGGTCACACAATAGTGAGTTTAGCTGAGCCTCAATGGGCCATCATCTGGCAGGATGGGGGGTGGAGCTGAGCATAGCCCACTTGCACCTGAATAGACTGCGTCCTGTCTAATGACCCTGAATTGTCACTGGAGCCAGCTTGGAGCCAGGGGAGTCAAGAAATTCCCAAAACTTCAAAGAACCTTTCTAGAAGCTTCTCCTACCTTCCTGGAGAAGTGCAGCAGGGTATTAAAATAGGAACTTCAGACCCACTCTTCAGTTCACTACTGGACCTGCTGAAGGACTCTAAGAGGACTGCTAGTTACTGTGACCTGCTGTGCACTCTGCCAGATTGCTGCTGTACCTGGAAGGTCTGCTTTGCTGCCTGAAGAGTGCCTTGAATCCTCAGCGAATACAGGAAACCTGGGGATACCCTTTGTAACCTCACTGCCCTTTGGTTGTTATAACAGGTCGTTTCCTAGATGAGCCAGCATAAAGAAGGACTTTTTCTTAAATATTTGAGGAGGAAAGGTCTGAAGGAAAATCTGTTTCCAGAGCTAACTTCATTTTGGTTATCTCTGGGTGGATCATGGATTGAAAGGATGATATACATACCACCTATTGTGTAAATAACTCAAGGTAGGTAGGTAGATAAGTGATGACCTCGATTTATGTACATTTTATGTGTTGTATATTTTTGTATGATGTTTATGTATCAATGTTTTTGTTTTATGCTGTTTTCTTTGTGAATGATAAATATCATGTGATACTTCTCTGTGTACTAATATAACGATAATACATACGAATAGTTCATAAAGACACATGGTCTAAAGTGATTTAAGGGATGTCCTGCAATTACGTTGTATGTAAATCTATGGATTTTGGTGTGCGTTGTTAAGTGTTATTATAAGTTATTCTAACGCCCTATATAGATTTTGTGGTGTTGAACCCTCAGAAGCCAGACCGACTGTTGAGCCCCGCATCATCACCTGCATGTAGGACTACCAGAAGTAACTCCAAGGGGCAGTTTGCTGGTCTTCTGTTCAGAGCCACAAGGACACAGAGTGAGGACTGAACCCCCAAGAGGTCTCCATCGACTCCTGGGCCCATGGTTGTGGTGCTAAAGGTGCCCAGATGGCAATTTTCCAAAACTAAGGACATCGCCAGTCAGACTGACTTTGCAGCTTCTCCCACACATTCTTCTCTGCAGCAGCAAATCCATTTCAGCGGTCCTTCGCCAAAGGGTTTGTGGACTGTCTTCGGCTACAGCCTTCTGATTAGTCCCATTGGAGTTTTTGAACTTCCATTTTGACGACTAAGCCCAAAGGTAAAAATCTTCACCGCAGCTTTGCTCAACGGCCATCAGACGTTGACACTCCCTCCTCGGATACTCCTGTGGCCCTGCCCCACTGAACTTCTGCCTTCTCATACTTATCCTTCAAAAACTTTCTTAGTCCTAAGGTAGGCGCTGACCTGGCCCAATCCTGTTCTTGTATCCGGATCATGCTCCATCACGGTCACCCTTAACTTTCAACTTTGACCCAGTCTAGCGCGACCAGATGTCCACAGTTGGTGCTTTGATGTTTTAGGCACTAGATTTCACTTAAAAGTTTAAAAATTCATAACTTTGGTTCTATGGATTGGATTTTTGTTGTTTGGTGTCAAATAATTTATTAAAATGTACTCTATTTTTCCAAATAGGTTTGGGAATTTTCTTGTGTTGTGTTTTCACTTCATTACTGTTTGTGTGCTGCTTACTTTACACATTGCCCCTGACTACTTTTTGTGTCAAGCTACCCAGGGTTTAGCACAGGTTAATTTAGTGACTTTTTGTGGTTCACCTTGCAAAGGATTGTGGCTGTTGTTTGACCAGGGCTCACACCCCAGTCAACCAACAACCCAATTTCTCACAGTGGTTTATTTCAAGAACAATACCAAGAGCTATTAAAACAAGGGGGAATTGCCTAATCCAGTAATACCACTACTTGCAGCATTTTAGTTCTGCCATTTTTAGAAACTTTACATTAAGACATTTTTTCTACCAGTAGTTACTGCACCCTTTTTCTCTAGAAAAATAGTGCCAGAAATATCTCTCAGATTGCTGTGAGGTGGAATGGTGACTTTGCACACCAGGGCCTGTATTACTGCTAGGGTGCGCTGTTCCTGTTTGCGCACCAGCACATCTTTAAACAAGTGCGCCAGGCGCAAACAGGGAGAGTGCACCCAATTACAATGAATTCACTGCCCCCAGGACAGCTATGCACTTGCACTGCCATTGGGGCAGCACATTCTGTGAAATACGGAGTGGCTACTTCAAAGCTGCTTCATGTTTCTCTGTGCAGGCTGCAACTTGCCTGCACTTTGAAGAGGGGTTTGAGATCCCCCTGTTGGCAGGTGCAGTGAGTGACTGCACCCACCTTCGGGGGGATTTGTGGGGGATCAATGGGATCCCCTTTCCTCTTTCCAGAGGGCTGCCATCAGGGGTCACACTCGGGCCGTACCGGGGCTACCGTGCTGTTATGTTATGTTATGTTATGTTATGTTATGTTATCTGAGTTTATATAGCGCACAGCTGCCCCAGCAAAGAGGCGTCCCGGCGCTGCCAGCGTCAGAAGGAACAGGGCTAAGAACAGAACAGGTAGGCGTAAGGAATATGCAGAAGGACAAAAAGGACTAAGCAGAGGGAAAGAGGAAAGTTTTGATTGCTTTCCTAAAGTCCAGCATGCAATCCAGGCTGCGGGTCTGAGGAGGCAAAGAATTCCATAGCTTGGCAGCCAAGTAACGGAAGGATCGACCCCCGGCCCGAAGGCGCTTCACACGGGGGACAATTACCAAATGCTGCCCCAGGGAGCGCAGCTGGCGAGTGGGGGCGTACGGGGCTAGTAAGTTAGCCAGGAGGCTGGGCGAAGCAAGTTTCAAGATCTTAAAAGATAAGCAGAGAGCCTTAAATTGGATCCGTTTGGCCACTGGAAGCCAGTGTAACCTCCGGATGGCACCAGTAGAGGGACAGTTACGTGGGAGCCCTAACAGGGCTCTGGCGGCAGCGCTTTGAACACGTTGCAGTTGCATTACCTCAGCCTGATTAGCCCCCAAAAGGAGCGAACTAGCATAGTCTAGTCTGGATAGAATGGCTCATTGAACAATCAGCTGGCGCGTAGATGGATCAAAGAACCTCAACAGAGGCCTAAGTCCCCGCAGGAGGCCAAAGCAAGTACCTGCAACTTTTTTGGTATGCTCTTGAAAGCTAAGGGTAGAATCCATCCATACCCCCAGATTCTTGACCACCAACTTAGGGGTGGGGGTACTACCAAGTACGTTAGGCCACCATTGCTCACTCCAGAGGCTCCTGTCCTTCCCCACCAACAGTAACTCTGTTTTAGTAGCGTTCAACTGGAGACAGTTTAAGGTCATCCACTCTGCAACGGCGGCCAGGCCGCTCCTAAACCTAGAAGCATCCTGAGTGGAACCATCGGAAAGGGCCACCACCAGCTGTGTATCATCTGCATTCGAGACCATGGTGAGGCCCATATTTCTAGCCACCGTTGCAAGAGGCTGAACATATAGATTGAACAGTACAGGGCTCAGTGCAGAGCCCTGGGGTACCCCCTGACCGATGGAATGAGCCTGGGAAAGAAACGGGGGGCCGACACTCGAAAAGATCTCTCTCTCAGGAATGATCTGAACCATTCTAGTGCTAGGCCCACAACCCCGGCATCCTCCAAACGCTGTAGCAGAATCTCATGCGAAACCGTGTCAAATGCGGCACTCAGATCAAGTAGAATCAGTGCCGCTGTATGACCGGAATCGAGAATGGTCCGCAGATGTTCTGTCACCGCCAGAAGAGCCGTCTCTGTACTGTGACCAGAGCGGAAACCATTTTGAGAAGGATCCAAGATGTTATTGGTGTTAAGGTATTTCATTAAAGTGTTGTTGACATGGGCCTCTGCAATCTTAGCTACCCAAGGAAGGAGGGATATTGGCCGAAAGTTTTCCAGCTTTGCCGGGTCAAGTGAGGGTTTTTTAAGAATAGGAGATACCCTCGCCTGTTTCCACGTCACAGGGACCACAGAAGTAGTAAAAGAAGTGTTGACAACCTGGCACAAAGGTGCCAGGAAGAAAGACAGTGGGCCCGATTCTGATGCGGGTTGGAAAAGCTTCCCGACCGAGGGCCTGATTCTGATGCGGTTAGGAAGGCCTCCTAACGGCATTTGCTCCTTCCAAATCGGATCGGGAACATGTCTTCCCGACCGAGGGCCCAATTCTGATGCGGTTAGGAACAAATGTTCCCATTGAAGTCAATGGGAGTTCAACCAAATCGTATCTGGAAGCATCCGGATGCATCCTACTCCGCCGGTCGGACTTTCCCGATCCGAGTGGGTCGGACACCATTTCCCAACCGATTCGGTCGGGAAGCTTTTCCAACCCGCATCAGAATCGGCCCCAAAGAGTCCCTGAACTGGGCAGGTTTTAAAGGATCGGCCGGAGAGCCAGATTTAATTTTCCTGCTCAGTAAAGAAAACTCTTCCTGCGTTATACTGGGAATAGCTGCCAAAGAATGCAGAGGAGGGGATCCACGATGAGCGGCCGGAGGAGGAGACCCTTGCGAAAAGGACCGATAGATGGTGTCCACTTTGTCAACAAAAAAAGTTGCCAGGTCTTCACACTGTTGCTCAGAAGTAATCACGGAAACAGAGGAGTTATTCCTTACTCTGAGGTCCTTAAGAATTTTAAAAATACATTTGGCCGGATTAGGACTTAGCTTTATTTCGTTGGCATAGTAAGCCGCTCGGACAGTGCAGACGGTTCTGTGATAGTTTTTAATAGCGGCCAAATAGCATTTCTTTGCTACCGGGTATTTTGCTTTATGACAGGGTGAAGGCCGGTTTCACTGCAAGTGGGGGCCATTTTAGTTGCTGTGAATCGTCCGGTTTCATTTCTGCTTTCAGCACTTGTAAAAGCATTGCAAAAAATGGTTTTAATAATTTTAAAGTGCAAGTTAAAGCCATACTTTTTGCATTGTTTATTTACAAGTGATGGAAAGAGGAGCACGGCTAAGGGGCCGATTCCGATCTCGGTCGGAGGCGCACCCAATACCATTCGGTCGGGAAAAAAGCCATGCGAAAGCCTGTTTCCCGACCGATCCGTACAGTACACCGAACGAGCAAGTACGATGCGCACAACAGCAAAAAATCCGGCCGAGCCGTACTCACCCAAACCAGGTCCTGTTCTCCGACCGAGGCGAATCCGGAAACGCCGAATCGAGTCGCACGGAAGGGAAAATGCAGCCCCGTCCGGACGGACAAGTATGATGCGCTTTCCGTATGCTCCGAACCCGTCGCTACGCACGGCACGTCAAAGCATCCGGGAGAGGCGCACATAAGCTCCGATTCGCACCACAACACGATCCACGGCTCCGAGACGAACACGGCACCGACGAGGACGACGCGAAGCGACGAGGACGAGGCGAAGCGACGAGGACGACGCCAAGCAACGAGAAGGACGAACGACACGAACCAACCATGAATCCCTTCGTCCCGATCATACCAATATTCTACATATACTACCGGAACAGGCACGGACGCGTACGGCGCAGAAGGTAAGCCAGACACCAACCACAAAACACATACAACACGTACACGACACATCACACACATACACGGGGATGCTGAATATACTTACACCAGCAACAGCAGCACCATAGGGGCGGGATGCCCATCACCAATGCCACATATGCACACAGGGGGTCTGAATGCGCACCACCACCCCTACCCAGGGGGGGCTGGATGCCTACCACTACTACCACCCTTAGCCAGGGGGGGCTGGATGCCTACCACTACTACCACCCTTAGCCAGGGGGCTGGATGCCTACCACTACTACCACCCTCACCCAGGGGGTCTGGATGCCTACCACTACTACCACCCTTAGCCAGGGGGGCTGGATGCCTACCACTACTACCACCCTTAGCCAGGGGGCTGGATGCCTACCACTACTACCACCCTTAGCCAGGGGGGCTGGATGCCTACCACTACTACCACCCTTAGCCAGGGGGCTGGATGCCTACCACTACTAGCACCCTCACCCAGGGGGCTGGATGCCTACCACCACTACCACCCTCACCCAGGGGGGCAGGATGCCTACCACTACTACCACCCTCACCCAGGGGGGCTGGATGCCTACCACTACTACCACCCTCACCCAGGGGGGCTGGATGCCTACCACTACTACCACCCTTAGCCAGGGGGCTGGATGCCTACCACTACTACCACCCTCACCCAGGGGGGCTGGATGCCTACCACCACTACCACCCT
Organism: Calotriton arnoldi; assembly: GCA_963921515.1. Lineage (NCBI taxonomy): Eukaryota > Metazoa > Chordata > Amphibia > Caudata > Salamandridae > Calotriton > Calotriton arnoldi. The sequence continues at coordinate 13,967 of CAWUFW010004649.1, read as the reverse complement.
CACCCAGGGGGGCAGGATGCCTACCACTACTACCACCCTTAGCCAGGGGGGCTGGATGCCTACCACTACTACCACCCTTAGCCAGGGGGCTGGATGCCTACCACTACTACCACCCTTAGCCAGGGGGGCTGGATGCCTACCACTACTACCACCCTCACCCAGGGGGGCTGGATGCCTACCACTACTACCACCCTTAGCCAGGGGGCTGGATGCCTACCACTACTACCACCCTTAGCCAGGGGGGCTGGATGCCTACCACTACTACCACCCTCACCCAGGGGGGCTGGATGCCTACCACGACTACCACCCTCACCCAGGGGGGGGCTGGATGCCTACCACTACTACCACCCCCACTCATAGGATGGACAATGCATGACACAACCAGCACACCACAACCTAGGGAATGCAAGATAAAGACATCCCCCACCACCATGACAAGCGTGTGTAGGCTGTGTCAAATGCCTACAACACCGAACATGACTTTGAACATACAATGTGACCCCCTAGCACATGTGCCACACATATATGTGTGTGGCACCCACAATGCAAGCAGCCCATGACCATTGCGGCAATGGGGCCTAAACCCCCATCATCACAGTGACCAAAAGGCAAGTGTGGGGTCCATAGCTGAAGCACATTTTGACCATTGTGGCAATGGGGTCTAAACCCCCATCATCACAGTGACCAAAAGGCAAGTGTGGGGTCCATAGCTGAAGCACATTTTGACCATTGTGGCAATGGGGTCTAAACCCCCATCATCACAGTGACCAAAAGGCAAGTGTGGAGTCCATAGCTGAAGCACATTTTGACCATTGTGGCAATGGGGTCTAAACCCCCATCATCACAGTGACCAAAAGGCAAGTGTGGGGTCCATAGCTGAAGCACATTTTGACCATTGTGGCAATGGGGTCTAAACCCCCATCATCACAGTGACCAAAAGGCAAGTGTGGGGTCCATAGCTGAAGCACATTTTGACCATTGTGGCAATGGGGTCTAAACCCCCATCATCACAGTGACCAAAAGGGAAGTGTGGGGTCCATAGCTGAAGCACATTTTGACCATTGTGGCAATGGGGTCTACACCCCCATCATCACAGTGACCAAAAGGTAAGTGTTGACAAAGAAAGAGCTGCAACTGCCAAACTGCATGGATCATTCCTGGTCACAGAACCAAAAACTCATCTGTGGCAAAGTAGTGTATGTGTCCCATTGCAACATAAATTGGGTGAGCCAAATACTGCAGTGCAAATGAGACATTCCTTTGGCCATGTGCAGACAAACAACACCCATGGGGGCTGACACCATCAACATTCATCAATGACACAATGACAGAAGTGACCATCAGAATGCAGAACCACATATTTGCACCAATGGGCACACAAATGCAGATATCCTGTGGAGACAGCAGATGTGAGGTGAACAGATACCATACCATGGCAGCAATGGGACACACAAACCATGATCACTGTGCTGACCGATGACCTAGGAGTCCCAGGGACAGCAGGGGAAACACACCAAACAACATACAGCCAATGGCACACCCAAGATATGCCAATGCAGTGGTGCAGATGCACAAACACAAACAGGCAGACCAACATTGTCATCATACACAGCAGGTGAGGGGGGGTGCCAGTGTCCCCAGGTAACCACACAACACATGAGGAGAGCTGAATACCAATCATACAGATGTGCATACACTGCCACACTAAGGTAACTCATGGATCCAAATCCCCTATGTGGGCAAGCAGGCATTGTCAGATGAGAGGGAGCACAAAACACACATGTCACACAGGCACGTAGGAACAACAACTGACACAGCAAGACACAGACACACCACAGCACCACCCCCAGGGCCCCCACAATGTGGTGACCCTTGGCTGCATAAAAATCCCACTCTGATGACAAAGCTGAATGTGGTTCACACTGTGAACCACAGTCATGTGTCCTGAGCAACAAACTACCATCACACCGACACAAGCACAAATCAATCAGCATGGCCAGTAAGCCAAGGCCAACATGGAGGCAGGGGTCTAGCTGGGCAACAACTCCCATCTGCACACACTCAAGACCACACCCCTCGACCTCCAACAATGTGCAGCAGTGAAGTACACATGCACTGGTGACATTGCACATGTACCCATGACTATTCCAGGGTGGTGGGTGGGAACCAAGGTGCAGAAACACATCACACATGGCCACTCAACAAGACTCCTGAATGTCTGACACACTGCACACTACGCTGTACATGGACATGACGGCGATACCACACCAACCAATGGGATCCCAGCCACAGTCACACACCAATGAAGAAGCCAAGGTCACCCACAAAGAACACACATAGACAACAACCAACATCGCAGCCCGGACCCTGAGGAGTGCCAGCAGTCACACACACAACGTGTCACAATAACTTAAAGATAACACGAACTGAAAATCACATGACAGGGGCAAACAACAAGTGCCAAGGGGAAACCTGACTGTGACCCATCTGCGTCTGCACACAAACTCAGCCCTGACAGCAAACACACCTATGGGTGACACCCTGATGACCAGTAATGTGCCATGCACCCACATCACAGAGAACACAGGGAGAAGACTTTGGGGGAACATAGCTCAAGTCAGCAAGCATCACAAACAGGTACAACACTAGGGATCACAGCATGCGCAGATAAATGGAAGTGAACACACAGACATGCACATACAACACACACCTTGGGCGCAGGCAATGTCACACGTGTACACACTGCCATGAGGGGACTCCACTCCTGTGTGAGGAAAGCTGTGCCATATGTTGCCTCAGTAGGGCCCCATCATGTCAGCTGAGCACTTGGTCACACAATCAACAATTAGCACCAAATGAGGGCTCCCGTCACATCAGCCTGGTCATGGATGTGCCAACGGAATCATCAGCACAGATCCAACACACTTGTATAGCAATGTTGCACTGACTACACGGATGAGTCCTTCCCCATTGATGCCCAAACCTGCATGTCCAGTGGAGATGGCAACATGGTCAGGGAAGTAGACAAATCCAACAATGGCAGGCACAACAGATGTGCAGGGGTGGAAGCCACAGATATGAAATTGCTAATGTAAGTAGGAAATCCCATTGCCAAATACTGAACACATGACACCCTCAGATGCTGCTATGGATGACATGGATACACCACATGATAGGACACATTCCCCCTGGACCACATGGGTTCCTGCACAGTAACACTTCATAATCATGAGACCAGATATCACCATCACTGCAGCAAGGGCATGGTTAGCAGCACCAACAACATGTACATCTGAAGCATGAGCACTAGAGAAAAGAAAGTTGCTTTATTCAGCATATGTGTTGAATGAAAACGACGTCCAGAAAAAAAGAGCAAAGGCCAATGGCCAGTCCATTGTCAAAGTTCAAACAGGGTGACACTGGCAGATGTCACCCTACGCATGCCTGCACAAAACCAGGGACAATCCACTAGGAGGGGCAACCGGGGGGCAGGCCAGGCATCGCAGGGACAGGATCAGGGCTCACCAGGGGGAGTCAGGGAAGGGGTGGTGGGTACTGGAGAGCCACTGACAACTGCAGTGGAGGTGTCTGACATGGTGTGTGCCGGCACAACTGGGGGCATGACTCAGATGTCGTGGGTGCCGGCACAACTGCAGTGGACCCTGCAGATGGAGTGGACAGGTCCGCCACTGCAGTGCCCAAGTCAGACAGGGCGGTAGTGGACTCCACTGCAGTGCCTACCTCCAGGGGAGGAGAATGGGGAACAGGCAAGGTGGGTTGGACAGAGGGGAGGACACCCTCACCACATCAGTGGCACAGACAAGCGCAGCGGGGGTGTGGTGCTGGGAGAGCAAGTGGCAGGGGGAGAAGGCCTGATCCTCTTGGGGATGGTATATCTGTGGGTGGGGGAACCTGGGGCAGGGTGTGGTGGGGGCACCTGTGCAGTGGGGGCCTGAGGGATGGAGGACGGAGACCTTGTGCCTGAGCTGCAGGGCGGTGGCGGGGTCTTGCTCTTAGGACTCCGGGGGACTTGCGGGTGGGGGCCTCAGTCCGTCTGCACCTGGGGGAGGGTGTCCGGGGGCGAGGGGCACTCTGCTCCGTGTGGGTGGGCTTCCTCTTCCCCCGGGATGCTGGAGCAGCTTCATCGGTGGGGAAGAGGCCGAGGTCACAGAGGAAGAGCTGCTGTGACTTTGGGGTTGCAGGTGAGGCAAGGGAGGGTGCTTTGGAGGGAGAGGGAACTGAGGACTGCGCAGTGCATGTGGATGCGTGTGTGTGTTCCAGGGCCCCATCCCCTGTGAGTCTGGCTTCCGTCCCCTGAATGTGCGTGCGTGTGCGTTTTGTCATTGGCGTGTGTGTCAGTGTGCTGGATGTGTGTGTGCTGGTGTGTGCCTGTGCCGGTGTGTGTGTGCTTGGGATGGGTAAGGTGCTGGGGAGTGTGGATGGAGCAGAGGCAGGAGGGGTGAGGGACCGTTTGAGGAGGGACTCTGCTGCCGTCAGGGAGGAGTCCATGGACCTATTGCCCCTCTGTAGGTCAGACATGCCCGATGAGATGCCCTCCATGAACGACACCAGCTGAGTCAACAGCGCGGTGTGCGCATGGAGGACACTCAGCATGGCTGTCTGGCCTACATGGAGCTGGCGAAGGAGGTACACAGACTCCTCACTCAGGGCAGCAGGGGACACAGGGGCAGGGGCTGCGGTGCCTGGCCCAAAGGAGACACGCTCCCGGACATGGGAGCCTCCACGGACCTGGGGAATGGGAGCCGATGGGAGGGCGGTGGTGGTGCTGGTGGTGGCGGGGACAGCAACACTAGCTGGGGTGTGGTGGCTGCTGACACCCGCCTCCACAAGGGAGTCATCCTCCGAGTTGCTCTGGTCCTCAGCTGAGGTGGATGCTGCTGAGGACTCCTCGGTGTGGCTCCCCTCGCCCTCCGTGCCACTGGGTCCCTCCGACCACTCCTCGGCTGCTGACCCAGTCTGGCTCTCTGGCTCCTCCTGGTCCGTGGAGCTGTCCCCTTCCGTGGCCGTGGATGTATCTGCAAACAATGGGGAAACAGACAGACATCAGTCACCTGCACAAAACGCACACACCACTGTGAGCACAGCACATCACAGAGCAAGCCCTGGCATCATTAGTTGTACATTGCTAAAAGTGCCCTAACTGAACAGGAGAAGCCAATTGTCAGTCTGATGCCAAGCATGGCACTCACATCCCACATGGCCTTGCACCCATCTGTCTGGTGTCTGTTGGATTGCAATCCCCCAGTGTGGACACATGCACCAAGTACACAGTAGTTGGACAGTGCAGAGGACACGGTGTGGCATGTGGACATGCACACATCACAGCTCTTGCCACTGAGTCAGTACAGGTTTCCGGATGAAAGGGATGCCCAGAGTCAAATAGGAAATGCATGTGATGCATACCAGCGACAGACACCATGATGCACCCATGTCCTGATAGCCAGCGCCACTATGGTGTGCATGTAGCACATGTCACTCCCCTGCAGGCTCACCAATCAGTAGACACATGCCATGGCGGAGGCATGACTGCAAAGTCATACATCACTGTCTCAGTGATGTATGACTTTGCAGCCAGACAACAACACTCTGCACTGTGTCACAATAGTAGGTCATGGGGAATGCAAGTCCTGGAGCTGCACAAGTGCACATGTACATCCCCCCACAACACATCCTCTCAACCCTCATCTGTCCAGGTCATACCTATTGGACATATGGGAGACCTGTGACACTACCCTCTGAACCTGAGCCCCTCACACTCTGCTGTGAATGGGGAACAGCTGCCTGAACTTCACATTCACATGCCCCAGTCTGCATGGGCAGCTGATCAGACACCTATGTGACACACAAGTATCGTCTCCTATGGTCACATCTCCAGTGGCATGCTGAGCCCCTACCAAGAAACTCCACAGCAGTCCTGGCGACTAATCCACAGCACACTGACACAGAGGCAGACACCTGAGGGGTCAAATCACTGCGCACAATGTGTCAGCTGATACACGGGAGTGGGAGTACAGAGTGTATTGTATGGCCTGGAGTAGGCATGACTGTCCAGCCCCACATGAATGAGGGATGAGCCCTGGACTGTAGGCAGCTGGCTAAGTATGTGTGACACACGTCATATACATACTCCTGGGGCCCAAACATTGTTCCCACCCGCAGCATGGGTGTGTGCCAGATACCCCAGCCACATGTGGTGGATCAGCTCAGCAATTGGACCACAGATCAAAGTAACACGCTGAATACATGTCAGAATACAGGCATTGTGTAAGCAATGGACCCACCCATGATGCCCACCACAGAGTCAGGGAAACAGATGCTGTCTCCCACCTTGAGTCAAGCAAACTGCAAGGACACAGTCCTAAGTGACAGAATTCCCTGCATGTAAGGGCCACACCTGGGTATCAGATGAGGAGTGGGCAGTGCACAATAGAGGGACATGGCTCCTGGACAACATGACTGCTGTACTGTGGCAGTTTAACCAGGCCCGAGGAGGGCACATAGCATGTTAGACAGAGTTCACAGTGCAGTCTTTGACTCACCCCCTCCTTGCTGCTCTCTGGCCTTCAGCTGCCCATCCAGGTCTGGAAAGACCACCGCCAGGATCCTGAGCATGTGGGGGGTCAGGGTCCGTGTTCCGCCCCTCCTGCGAGGAGGCGACAGCTTCAGCTGGACCCGTGCAATCCTCCGGGTCCAGCCCCGAAGGTCCTGCCACCTCTTTTGGCAGTTGCGGATCCGGCGCTTGTAGACCTCCACGGACCGGACAGCCCGGACGATGTCCTTCCAGATCTCCTGCTTCCGATGGGCAGAAGCCTGTCAGGATGACAAAGTGATAAGGCCATTACTACACATGCAACATATCCGTGCATGACACAGTTGCATATACATGTCGCAATCACAGGGGCACATGGTGTACACAGGCAGTGCACGGCTGCCCATGGACAGTTTTCCAGAAGTCACTACATGGTATCATTGCATGGGGAGTAAAACCCTGTTCAGAAGCACTGTCACTGCACCATACCTGTCCAGTGCAAGTCACTACACACTATGGGGGGTGACAACTACTCAGTGAGCCTGCTAGCCAGTGGCGTGCAGACTCTCAGCCTTGCTAGTCAGACAAAATGCACATTCAGAAAGGCAGTGCACAGGACACTCACCTGCTCCCCTGGTGTCCCATACAGCTTGCTGTACTGTGGAAGTAGGCTGTCCAGCAGGGCCTGGTTCTCTTCAAGGCTGAAGGCTGGGGCTCTCTCCACAGTACGTGCCATTGCAGGGTCCAGAGGGGCAGAGACAGCAGCAGTGCAGTGGCAGATGTCGTCTTGGAGCATGTGGTGCAGGCAAGTGGGCTCTCAGGGGAACAGCCAGCAATATATATGTGCTGGAGAGGCAGATACTGTCCCTTGTGTCCAAAGTGATAGGTCCAAGTCGTTTGCATCTTCTGAATCTGGCCAATCCATGGAATAGCAGCACCAAAACACGCCCACAGCATCCTTCAAATCTTCAACTTCATGACATACATGATTTTGCAACATTGTTGTGGGTGACCAACTGATTTTCCAGCAACCGACTCGTTCGAAATTCGAAAACGCGTCCGTTGCCAGGCAAGCCCATTGTCAATGGGTGCGCACCGATCGGTCCATTGCAGTTCAACGCGCACAGGGGTACAACGCGTACCCGCACACATTGAAAGCAATGGGCCGGCCGGAGGCACCGATCGGTCCATTGCAGTTCAACGCGCACAGGGGTACAACGCGTACCCGCACACATTGAAAGCAATGGGCCGGCCGGAGGCACCGATCGGTCCATTGCAGTTCAACGCGCACAGGGGTACAACGCGTACCCGCACACATTGAAAGCAATGGGCCGGCCGGAGGCACCGATCGGTCCATTGCAGTTCAACGCGCACAGGGGTACAACGCGTACCCCCACACATTGAAAGCAATGGGCCGGCCGGAGGCACCGATCGGTCCATTGCAGTTCAACGCGCACAGGGGTACAACGCGTACCCGCACACATTGAAAGCAATGGGCCGGCCGGAGGCACCGATCGGTCCATTGCAGTTCAACGCGCACAGGGGTACAACGCGTACCCGCACACATTGAAAGCAATGGGCCGGCCGGAGGCACCGATCGGTCCATTGCAGTTCAACGCGCACAGGGGTACAACGCGTACCCCACACATTGAAAGCAATGGGCCGGCCGGAGGCACCGATCGGTCCATTGCAGTACAACGCATCACTGTACATGTGACTGGCATATGTCAGCATGCCTGTCTCAGATGGACATATGCCAGCCACAGATTGCTCCCAGGGAGTGAGGGGCACACCTACATCACGACAGCCTGTCCAAACCTTATCATAAGGCATGTAAGGCTGCATTTCCTATTGTGTGTATGTTGGTGTACATGTTGTCCTGTGGGTGTCACCTGTGGGCAGCCACCCCCAGGCTGTGCATGTGTTCATGGGGACAGGATCCTGGGTGTTACGTGTACGTGACCACTGTGATGTGCAACTGTTCATATCTGTGCATGTGCCATGGTCACATTTCACAGTGGTGTTTGTGTATGTCATGTCACATACCCCGTGAGTCCCATGTGGGACGGTATGTTTGAGCCAGGGTGTCCCAGTGGCACAATAGTGATGGACCTCCACAGTCTTTGTGCATGTAGTGTTTACAATGTCTCTGATTTCATGTGCACAATGGGAGACAGTCTCCACATCCACGTTGTGTGTGCATGGACTCTGATGTTGTGCGTGTGTGTCACAGACGTCCATGTCTGTCCTGCCGTGGCAAGAGGGGCCACTACCTGTGGGGGTCATGTTTGTTTTGCTGTGGTGTACACATGATACTCCATGTGATGCCAGTGTCCATGTGGCATTACAGGGTCCCTGGGAATGTACCTGTCGTTGAGCTGTGGTGCCTGGGGCACATCTGTCCTCACATGTCACTGTGGGGGGTGATTGTGACACGGCAGCAGGAGATGGGAACTGTGACACGGCATCATGATATCCAATGGGCCAACCTGGGACAAATTGATGCCACCTGTAGGACCGTGTTGACAGATGTTGGCCATGTATGTACCATACATGTCCTTCCGGTACTGCACACTTCATGTAGTTGTGCCTCATAATGATGTATGTTGGGATCTTGAGTGTGTTCAATGCCGCATATGTGGGGTGACTGACAATCTTGCTTACTTCTCCTCTGCACTGCAGGGCTCCTGCTGTCCATCGGCCATTCCCAGACCTGGCAACGATGGTGGAACGGGACAGCATCCGACGGTACCGCTTCACCAGGCAGCTGATTGAGGATTTGGCAGTGCAGTTGTCCCCACATTTGCAGCCTGGCCGGCCGTATCCTACAGCGCTGACCCCCAAGGTGAAGGTGATGGCAGCCCTACACTTCTTTGCCACCGGTACCTTCCAACATACTGTGGCGACTGCTGGTGGGATGTCACAGACCATGTTCAGCCGTGTGCTCCGCGATGTTTTGGCGGCAATGTTGCTCTTCCTGAACCGGTACATCTATTTCCCTAGACTGCGACGACTCACTGACGTGAAGAGTGACTTTTATGCCCTGGGGAGGATGCCGCATGTAATTGGCTCCATTGATGGGACACATGTGGCTTTGGTACCACCACAGGCCCAGGAGCAGGCCTACAGGAACCGCAAGCACTACCACTCGGTCAATGCACTGGTGGTGTGTCTTGCAGACATGACCATCACACACGTGTGTGCCCGTTTCCCTGGTTCAGCACACGATGCCTTTGTGATGAGGAGTAGTCGCATCCCCAGGATGATGGCACAGATGCAGAACCAGCGTGCCTGGCTTGTCGGTGTGTACTGACTTTGTGCCATTGTGTGTGATCTGATCTGTAGTATTCCGCCCACTTTTCCAAGTCAGCTAATGTGCACTTGTCTGTCCGTAGGTGACTCGGGATACCCCAACATGCCGTGGTTGCTGACACCCCTCAGGAACCCTGTGACACCTGCCCAGATGCGCTACAATGAGGCACATGGTCAGACCAGGAGAGTGATTGAGCGGACCTTTGGTCTCCTGAAGAGCCGCTTCCGCTGCCTGGACAAGACCGGAGGGTCCCTCCCATATGCCCCTGTGAAAGTGTGCAAGATTATCATCGTCTGCTGCATGCTCCACAACCTGGCAGTGCGGAAGGAGTTGCCTCTCATCCAGGATGACAATGACCAACATCCGCCACCTGTGGAGGATCCTGGCCTGGACCACGATGCCAGTGACGATGATGATGATGATGATGGTGATGGTGATGTCCGCACACAGCTCATCACCAACTTCTTTAGCTGAATGTGAGTATCCTGAGGTGTCATGTCAATGATGTGAGTTGGCATGATGTGTGGGTGGTGCTCTGGTGCTGTTGGAGTGTGTCCATGGGCTACTTGACTGGATGTGTGTTGCGATGTGTGGTGACAGGTGGGCTGTACTCCCCAACAGTGTTGACATGCTAACTTGGTTCTGGGTGGGTATCTTGTAACATGTATTGTGCATGAGTTTTGCTGTTCTGTCCTGTACTCCATTGCTTTTGACTGTGTGTCATTTCTGTCCTTCACAGGGTACTTTCAGATTCTTTTGGTCAACTGTGTCCACCGACGACGTGATTGCACATCCAGGCTGGTAGCTGTTGTGTCCCTACAGGTGATGTGCGCCACACCCATGGACTTCCTTCCGTCTACAGTTGTTGACTGTGTGCCCGCTACCAGGTGGGGTTACCTTGCATCTGTAGTGGTTACGGCATGTTGCAACTGTGTAATAAACCTGTGCTTCACTTTGTGATGTGCGTTGTCTGTGGTCACACATTTGACTGCCATTTGCTTACTGCACCTGTGGGCTACTTGACTACAACTGGGAATGGGTGTGGTGTCTGTGCATTGCACCGTCTTCCCTGGCAACATCAGTGTAGGCAATGAGTCAGATGGCCTAGGTGTGTATGTGTCGTGTAGCCCTGGTGGTGTGTCTCCCTCATGTGTGTCACGTTGCCTGTACTCACATGCCTGTGTTGTCCTTGCTGTTGCAGTTCGCATACACAGTGTAATTTTGCAGTTCATCATCCCCATAACAGCACCCACGTTGGAATCACGACAGAGGCAAGTATGGTGTATTAGTGTGTTTATTGTGATACATTTGTGTTAATAGTGCATAGGATGGGTTGTGCTGTACATGAATCTTGCAATCCCAAGTTCCTAGGTGAATTGAAAGTCCGGGTAGACAGGATCCCCAGTATCGGGGCCACAGTTGTCTGACACATTGGTCCAACTTGTACTCCCTATGCAATGTGTGGGAGTAGTGTTGCCGTCAACAGGGTGAACAGTCTGTGCACAAAGGCGAACATCCAGAACAGGTTCAGGCTTCCTGGGAGTTGCGCTTGGCCATCGGCCTCTCACTTTTCCCTCCTCGGACGACCCCTCTTCTTGGGGGGGGCCCTCAAGTGCAGGCTGCTGCGGTGCAGGGGACTCTCCGCCAGAGTCCTCCTCCCTCCCTGTGGCAGTTGCAGTTTGTTCGTCACCAGATGTTGTTGGCACACAGGGAGGTGTGGACTGGTTGCTGTTCATCTGGCGGAGGCATTGTAAAATGTCCCTGTGCACCGCCGTCATCTCATGCAGTGCATCCCACTTGGACTCCACGCGGGACATGTGTGAGTCCACACGGGACATGTGTGACTCCACGTGGGACATGTGGGAGTCCAAGCGGGCATGATGGGCAGCCTGCTGCTGTTTAATGTCTCTGAGGAGCCCCACTACCTGGCTGAGCTCTCCGGTGCTGGACTGGTACGCATCAGCTATGCGTACCAGTTGTGGGTCGTCATGCACACCAGCAACGTCTGCAAGCAGCGACCTCTGTCTCCCACCCCTCCCACCACCCCTGCTGACATGTGCAGTGTGTGCAGTGGCACGCACAGATAACCCTGGTCCACCTTGGGGGTTGGTGGTGGTGGTGGTGTCCATGGCCCCAGGTTGGTCCAGGGTCACTGTGCTGGTGTTGCTCCTTATTCTGTCCATGTCGGCAGGGATGGTATTCGTGGTGACAGTCGTTGTAGGGGTGGGTGCAGGGGGTGCAGCTGGTGGTCCTGCTGGTGCTGCAGCTGGTGGTCCTGCTGGTGCTGCATGTTGACTTGCACCGGATGTGCCAGGTTGTTCTTCATCGTCCGAGGAGGACAGAGGCTGTACGACGCCAGTGAGCTCGGCATCCTCTTGAGCCTGGGACTGGGACTCCTCAGCGTCTGCTGCTGTGTCCCCATCATCACCTGTTTTTGGGAGACACAAACAATGTATGTCATGTTTCTGCAGGCATCAATGGTTGACACACATGACAGTTGTGACTGTGCCTCTGGGTGCGGGCCTGTACATTGCATTGTCCTAAGTCGTCACAGTCAGGGGTTGATATTGGTGTGGCACATTGTCCTGCATTATTTGGGCATTTCTATGTATTTTCTGGGGTGTGAACATGGTCTGCATTGCTTGTGTTTGGTTGACAGCCGGACCTCCTTCCCACCCACCCAGCCAGTCAGTTATCCCACCATGGAACGTGCTTGCATTGCAGGGAGTGGAAGTTGTCTCTCAGGATGTCAGTCAGTGGTGTCCTGCTGTTTGTTGGTGCACAGTTGGCAGCAGGGCCTTGTGCTCCCCACAGCAGTAGCCAGTGTCAGCCATCTTGTGAGTCCTTCTCCACTCCCTGTGATGTGAGCATGGTTCAGGGTGGTGTTGATGGGCCAGTTGTGAGGCTGAGCAATGTCTGTGACTACGACTCCCATCATGCTATTGCCTCCACCCCCTTCCCAGCATGCCCATGCTTCCTTCCTTTTGACTCTGCTTCCCTGTGGGTTGGGCTGGCTGTGCTGACAGGATGGCTGGGAGTGTTGTCCTGGCAGTTGTTTGGCTAAGAGTCCCAAGAGTGTCCCTGTGCTTCACACAACATAACCCAGGGTGGTGGTGCTTTGTGGGATCTTGTGTTAGGATGGAGGGCATTGCATTCTACCAGGTGGGTACTGTGGAGTTTGTGTTGGGGGGGTGTGAGGGGAGGTGCTGGTGACTATAGTCAGTGCTGCAAGTCCCCCTTCCCACCCAGCCAGCCAGATATCCCACCATGGAACGTGCTTGCATTGCAGGGAGTGGAAGTTGTCTCTCAGGATGTCAGTCAGTGGTGTCCTGCTGTTTGTTGGTGCACAGTTGGCAGCAGGGCCTTGTGCTCCCCACAGCAGTAGCCAGTGTCAGCCATCTTGTGAGTCCTTCTCCACTCCCTGTGATGTGCGCATGGTTCATGGTGGTGTTGATGGGACAGTTTTGGGGCGGGCAATATGTGTGACTGCGACTCCCATGATGCTATTGGCTACACTGACTTGGCCAGCATACACAGAATTCCTTCCTTTGAGTGGTCTTCACTGTGTGTTGGTGTTGTTGTGGTGGCTACATGTGTGGATGTGTTTGTTAGTTCTATTTGTGCCACTGCCTAGCTGTAGTTGTGGTTGTGTTTGTACATGTGTTGGCACAGTTGGATGTGACTTTTTTGATGGCATGTGTTGTGTTTCTCTGACTGACATACACATTTTGGGATGATTCTGTTCTGGTTGCTGTGTGATTGCTATGAGTGCATGGTTTGACTCTCCCCTTGACAGTGATGTGTGTGTGTTTTGTGGCAGTATATTGTGTACATTTGTTGTGTACTCACCAGGCTCTGGGATGTCCTCTAGTCCATATATGCTCACTGGCGGTAGGATGGCCCGCACCTTCTCCTCCCAGGGCCTGAGGTATATTGGCTTGGCAGGAGGGCCACTGCCGGTGTGTTGGCTGTTGATGTAGTCTTGCTTCAGCAGTTTCCGTACCCTCCTGCGCACGTCATACCACCTGTTCTGGATGTCGGTCTTTGTGCGCCGACATGGTGATTGGGCGTTCACCCTGTTGATGATCCTCTCCCACATCTTGG